>OX438662.1:13338238-14597196 GCA_949316385.1 Globia sparganii
AAAAGAATTCCTTAAACTTATTTCCTGACTTCAGTCACAAAATACAGGAGAGTACTTGAGGTATTCATCTTTCTATATCAATTAAAAATAAAATAAATGGTTGTCTCCAATGCAAAATCGTTATGACACATTTTTTCTAGAAGATTCCTTTCCTAGTTATCAATGTGATAGTGGAGTGGCACAACAAGAACGTGGTGCACCGTTACACGCACTTGCGGAGTTGAGTGCACGCGCGCGCGGTCGCCGACTCCACCAGGGCACCGGTCCCACAGTCCTCTTCTCCAGTGCTCTTCCCGGCGCCTATTTACTGCCCATAATCTATCTAAACATACCTAAACCTTGTAAAGTAAACCAACAGTTTATCAAATCTTACGATTACGTCACTATTATTGACTGAAAACAACCAAGAAACATGTGTCGGATGGCACGCGGCGCACATGCGTATGGCATGCGTTGGCTGTATGTATAATTGTACATCACTTTAATATACTCACTCAGAAATAAAAAACACACCACAAAAGGCCTAAAATATTTAAATGCGGATAACAATATGTTTGTGCGGATCCACTTTTTATTAATAACAAGGTGCAGCGCTGCCACGTTTCTCCGCCAGCTGGGAGACGAGGAAGTGCGTTCACAATGCCAACCACGCAAATTATTGATTGCCGAAAATCGAAACTGCTCCATTAATAACCATTGTGTTCTTTTCGTTAAATAAATGAAAACTTTGCATCTCCTCCAACCATCTTTAATATTACTTATTTCAAGTTGAATGACTACTTTATTGTAATTTTTTGTTGGCAAGGAGGTCACTGTGCGTGATATTATACTTGAATCCCGCTACCAAAGACTAAATTAGAAGACATATTGTATAGACAGCCGATTATTCTCTGCTGTAGTGTAATTACACCAATTCCAATGGCATCCTACGCAAAATGGTCGTAATAAATGATGTTAATCCGTGTAATGGAACGGAGTACGACTTACTAAAGCCTTGCTTACCTACATAATTTAGAGGGCAGCAGTTTTAGTTCACGTATGAAACTAAGCTTATTGTAATCTCTGTATGTGTAACTGAAACTAAGAGAGAACTTTAGACTTTATAATTTCCGGCTCTTTATTGGGTAGAACTAAAGTCATTAATTATTATAATAACAATACATTGCAGAGCATAACAATATCTAGATGCTCATTTAACCGTATACCATGTGGAGCGTGAGGGTACTCTAAAGAAAAAAGTTATTGAAACCGGTCTCTTATAAAATGAAAGTTGGTTATAGGTAATGCGCAGCACTTTCTCTGCGAACTACGTTCGTACTTCGACGGCATTGCTTCCCTTCAACGAACTAACAAAATTTTTTTTACCAGACTATCCGAGTTGAATTCACAAACTAAATGCACATACGACACATTTGGCCGGGTACTACATAATATACATTTTCCCGGTTTCAGCGTGAGAATATTTGTGATTGTTTACCATGTGCTTTTCTTTCGACTAATAATATGTTAGGTAACCGTAATAACTCAACGTTGACATTCGAATTTTAATGAAAAGTATGTGTAGGTACCTACACTGACATCACGCATATTTAATAAAAAGGTAACATCCAATAGGATTTTTTTAGCCAGCTGGCAGAAGTCGCATTAATTTTATTATTTAAGTATGGTTTTTTAACAATCCCTAGCAGTATTGTCTTTTTTCTCCAAAATAGTGACATTTAAATATTTATTTACTATCTATTTGAACGGTTGACGGAGTGGGTGATTTAAATAAAGTCAAGGGGATCATTTGCGTCGCAAACAACGACGACGGGGTCAGTAGACTCGTGCGCGCAACTGCCGAAATTATCGCGGCCGGTACACGCGCCGCGCGCTGCCGCGGCCAACGAACGAGCCAAGGCCACGTTACCTCCCCGGCCCCTACCCGCCGCCCACTCTAATCTCACAGCTCCTGCTGACAGCCTACATATCTATGTTATGAGCAAATGGATCACCCTTAATACACAAATATAACCCTCGCCTATCGGCCGACTCGAGGCCTTGAACCGCGAGATAGAGCACTAATAAAACATTTAGGTTTTCAATTTAGCGATACATATTGATAACAATCAATGCGTTGCACCATATTTATTTATTGCAAATTAATTTGAAATGGATACGATTACTAAGTTGTCCTTGTTAGAGTTACGGTACTATATGTGCCTGCATGTAACTGTAATGGAGGTTATTTATCTAGGAAGCAATAAACGTGGTTGGGGCAGACCCAGCTAGATACCAGTGTAGGTGCGAGGTAGAGCGCGGGAGGCTGGCGGGTGGCGGAAGAGCCGCGCGGAGCGGGCGCGGGCGCGGGGCGCGGCAGGTGGTAACGTCAACGCGCGGCCGTGAACTTTCTTCGGACACGTTTTCAGGATTTAATGCTGCGCAATATTTCGCGGCTCAGCCCCGACAGCCCGGGGACCGCAGCTTCTTACCGCGTGCTACTTTTCTCGCGCCTCTTTCTTTATAAATATAATTCAGTGGTTTCCTTTACATATTTTCACTTCCTAGTTGCAGTATAAATGCCTCAAAATTAGTATGTATGGGACAGTGTCCAAGTTAAATTGAAAATAAATTAAATAATTATTTTTGCACCTCAATAGCCGCGCAGTTGTCATGTAAGGGCTAGGCTGATTTTTCAATAGTCAGATGACTTTTAATTGAAGAATAATTTATTATGACAGTTTGACTTAAGTATTTATTATGACAGTTTGACTTAAGTATTTATTATGACAGTTTGACTTAAGTATTTACTATGACAGTTTGACTTAAGTATTTTATATACAAAAGCTGTCAAACCGCCTCAGATAAAAGTTGTCAGAGTATTGAAAAATCAGCCCTAAATTATGTTTATTAAAGGAAATAGATCATAACTGATTTAAATAGATCATAACTGATTTAAATCTGTTTACGATTTAGTAGTCCGTATAGCCGACAGTTTAACTCGGACTCATCAAAATGTAAATTTTACGTATTTAGTTCGAGTTCAGGTCGGTGTTCATCGATTATGTACAAAATTCAGAGTGATCCAGAATAACATGTTGACATTTCGCTGTCATCGATTGCCAACACAGCTGCTTACATAACCTAAATCCAGGCCTATAAAAAACTGGGCTTTCGTCTGTAACATTGTACATTTTCATATCTTATTCGTTTAAATTCATAGAAAATGATCAGAACTCACACAAGGCGCTCTACAGCATTAATGAGGGCGAGTAAATGTAACACTAGGAAATGTTCGGCATACACTTCCTCATTGTTGCGCACAGTGTAGAGTGTAGGTGAGTAGTGCAACGCTGAGCTGCAGCGGCGGCGGCGGCGCGGGCGCAGCGCATACTCGTCCGACCAACAACATTATACAACGAGGCGCATCATCGCCGCGCGGGGGACGCCGCGATGCTCTGATTACGCAAACACCCACTGCGCAACACCTCTCCTATACTTCACTACGTTACGTTATTGCAACGTATAATTAAACAAGCTCAAAGCTCTAGTAGAGTCTTGGACCAATAGCCGATTTCAATGCTCTACTTGGCGCGTTCGCATTTCGCTCGTTATGCTACGATAGAGAACATGCTTAGTCCTATTTTCTAGTTATCCTACTTAATATTATAAATGCGAAAGTTTGTATGTATGGATGTATGGATGTTTGTTACTCTTTCACGCGAAAACTACTGAACGGATTTTGATGAAACTTTACAGTAATATAGCTTATACATCAGAATAACACATAGGATACTTTTTATCCCGATATTCCCACGGGATCAAAACTTACGCGGGTGAAACCGCGGGGCGCAGCTAGTATTATATATGTTTTAGTTGTAAAGGGATGATTTACACTCGGTAGATACATTAGAGCTGAAGCGTGAAATATGTATTATAATATCGAGTTGCTTAGTAGGATGTGTAAATAACATGCAGAATTGCAGACGTCCTCTGACGGAGCAGGAAGTCTCGACTTGATGCAAATATCAAGGTGAGGTGACCGAAAGGAGAAAGGCTCCTTCATCAGCACAATTCATGTACTTGCATAAATATTTTATTTAATTCACTTGTTACCCATAAGTTGGATATACAGGCCCTAGTCGACTTGAGAAGGATTTAATAAAACATGAAAAATATTTAACCAAATCAATGTAGGTAGTTAAATCTTACAGCGTATTTACATTTATGTGGATAGGATAGATAAATGGCCCTATTCTAGAATAATGATGTCCACTGTTGGTATATGGTTGCGCGAGCTCTATGTTTAGCACAATTCAATTTAATTTTAGTAAACCGTCAAATTTCCTCATGTCAGGAGTTGCCTTGAGGTTGACATTGCGGCTAAATCAGCACAGTTTGACATTGACATGTTCCGATATTCGAATGAGGAAGTGCTCCTAGTTTATTCGGCGGGGCCGTTCACATGTTTGGAGGTTTGCGATATTAGACAACCTACATAGACAACGACCGGTATTGTTCACATTTTGATATCGTACCGACGGAATACAAAAATATTAGATACCTATACATACAATTGGTGTAAGAATACTGATGACTACACGTTATTTTTATGAGCTCTAAGTACTGAATCACGTCGGGGTCGTTGTAGCCTCCCATTTGCGTGTTTTATATTATTTTTTGCCAAGTTCCGAAGGTTACATTGCGTCATCCAGTTTGCCGTTTACGCATTTAAAACATTCGACTTCAAATGGAAAACAACATTTAAATACCTATTTAAAGAACTATTAATCTCTATCGGCTGAAAAATATTCTCCCATCACATATTAAGGCAATGCTTGTACAGTCCCTTATCTTCCCCATAATTGACTATGGTGATGTATGCTACTATGACCTGAATGCAGATCTCCTCAATGAACTTGACCGACTTCTTAATAGCTGCATTCGATTCGTTTTCAATCTCCGCAAGTATGATCATGTATCTGCACATCGATCGCTTTTAAAGTGGTTGCCTATCCGGCAGCGCAGAGCGTTGAGGGCTTTGACAACCCTGTTTTCTCTTCTTCACAAACCCACTTCTCCTTCATATCTGACTTGTCTTTGTCAATATTTATGCTCTGCACACAGCAAGAATCTTCGGTCCGAGAATAATCGTTTTCTTCGTTGTCCTTCTCATCGCTCTGGCTTTATAATGTCTTCTTTCTTTGTCCAGGCGGTTTTCCTTTGGAATGCGCTCCCTCAGAATATCAGGACGGTAACCAATCGGTTCACATATAAAGTGAAAGCTCGAGAACATATACTATACCCAAAAAGTTGGCAAATTCATCTCAGAATTAAGTTGTTGTAGATTTTCTTGTTTATTTCTCATAACTTTTTTTTTATTTTTTTATTTCATATTTTGTTGTATGTAAGTATGTATTTATTCTTATATTTTTTAGTTATAATTTTTTTCTAATTTGTTTTCTGTTATTGCACCTACTGTGTATTGTCTCTGCATCACCCTAAGGTAGACTGGCAGAAAATGTCCAAGGCATTAAGTCCGACTTTGTAAAGTTTTTACTTGTGCATAAAGTTTTAATAAATAAATTAATGCCTGTATTTGATTCCAGTCATAAATCCATATCTATACTAATATTTTAAAGTTGAAGAGTTTGTTTGTTTGGTTGAACGCGCCAATCTCAGGAAATACAGGTTCGAATTGAAAAATATTTTTTTGTGTTGGATAGTCCATTTATCGAGGAAGGCTATAGGCTCTATAGCAACACGCTACGACCATCAGGAACGGAGCATCAATGAAAAATGTTGCAAAAACGGGAAATAATATTCCTTTTGAAAGCTTCCGTTGCGTGCGCTGCAGTTACGCAAAAATAATGTAACTATGACGGAATTGTGCCCCCTTAAAAGTTAAAAAAAAAGTCCGCAATAGTATAAATGTCTATCTTTTTAAGGTTGACTAACTATAACCATTTTTATGGTAATCAAATTTGTTCTAAAATATTGCATTATTTGCGAAGGTGTTTTTATAAACATGATATTAATCCTTATCCAAATAAATACGTTATTGATCACAAGTATTTAATTTTGAACAAAATCGCCCCTGACATCATTTGATTTTAAGAGATATCATAGTTTTAAAATAAATCCGCACGGCCGCCGGTAGCTCTGCGAGGTTTCCTATAGTTCCACTCTTACTGATCATAGCGTGACTACTACGTAGTAATGGAATAAAACTAAGTAGTCATGGAATATAATTTTAGTAGTTTAGTAGGTTTTTTTCCTCAAATTAACGCAGGTAGCGCCAGGGTAGCCCGTAAAATTCTATGTTTCTTATGTTTTTTTGCGATTTGCAGGTCAGTGTCAGGTTGTGTTGATTTAAATATGATTCACGACAGTAAAAAATATGACTTTACAGAATTATAATCATTAAAATTATCAATACAACCCAAGTTCATATAATTCCATAGATTGTAGTGTATCCCCCTCATGATCACGCTAAAATGTAGATTGAAACGTATGTCTTTGGCTAAGTTCAGTACTTACCAACGAAGCAATATCCTACGTCGTGTCGTGTCGTCTCTGCCGAATTAATTGTCGTAAACGGATCCACACAAAGTGATGCGTTGGACGGACGCTGTCGCTGTGTGGGGCTCCAGGCGTCACCGCATTGAGCTATTAATTGAACACACCCGACAAATTGACCTTGGCCTTGGCACGGGTTGCCGAATCAGCCGAGGTCAACCACGATTGAGAGCGTCCGGATCACACGGCCTGTATGTCATGCTTGCTTATTTATGGTAATAATACACTCTGCCGCAGAAATACTGTGATATGTAGGCAGGTATTGTATGCCAATAAATAAAATAATAACGATTGACTCAGTATATTTTGATTAATATCTACAACGGCATTATTTGGAAGCAATACTAAATGGAAATCATAAAACATTGCTGGACTTGTTAGTAATCCTAATCATATATTACAGTTGTACAAACTTCGCGTTTTCAACTATTCTACCAAGAAATTAAAAATTAAACAAGAAAATGTTCTATTAAATCTAAAATACGTGTTATCAATTCCTACCTAAAAGCCATGTGAGGTGGTGATGGCGCGGCGCGGGCGCAATGTCGTCGACGACGGCGCGGCGTCGCCGCTACAGCCCGCCCGGGGTAATTGACTCATACTGACCTCGCACTGCTTCGGAAAAACTCGCTACAGCTCGGCACTCTTCGCCACTCGACACCGCTACGTACCCTTTTGATTTATCAAATCGTTTTTGTTGGTTCGTACAAATCGTACACAAAATTAGAATTTCTGATCATTATTAAGCTTTTCATCAATGAGGATCAGAATATTTCTTCACTTAGCCAGGTATTCACTTTTCGTGAAAAATTCCTCTGGAGATTTTTCCAAATCTGAATTAATTATCTCCTGAAAAAAAAAAGCTATATGCTACGGATTCATTGCAAAACATCACATTACGTTGCTAAATTAAGACTAGAGAGATGGATTTTGGAAGTACTACAGGCTCAAAACAATAAAAAGTAACTATTATAGCTAAAATTCAAGTTAAGTATAAGTATAACGATTTTTAACCGACTTCAAAAATGGAGATTCTGCATTCGACCCGTATTACTATGTTGATGTATGTTTGTATATCCGCGATTTTTTATAAGCACCGAAGTCGATGATCAAATACGGCTACAATAACAATCAGTCTAGCAAGCGGGTCGTGTTTCCGATGCGCATCGGGTGTAATCGCCGTCTCAGCGAGGCCTTGACCGCACACTGTCCGCTGCAAACATTCGGACTCCATTCCGAACGACCGAATTGCCAACGAGGCTCCTCGTGACTTCTCAGAACTTTCCAGCGAATCCAGGCCACCAGCATCCGATTACAATAATATTGCGACGTAACTTTTTCTATATTGTTTTTAAAGAACTTGCGGAAAATAATATAGGTAAGGTACAAGACACATAATTTGCTATTAAAAATTTAAATTTTGGTCAACGATCTTCATGAAATTTCTTAAACCATCAGCTATTATCCATAGCAAATCAAGTAATTATTATCATTTGACGATGATATACTTACAGAACAAGTTAAATAAAAGCTTGTAGTAACAGAACCCATAAAATCGACATTAAACTTGACAAACCAATACACCATGTCGCTTTCTCATTCAAATGCATATCGTCGACCGTAGGTTCAATTGAGGTAAGGGACAAGATACCCAATGTCCCTTACCTCAATTGAACCTACGGTGGACGATATTATGTTGATGGATCATATTTCAATGCCTGCCTACCCTTGCGGTTGTCAGTTGTGAAAAGGCATTACTAATCACATTCTTTGAAAAGTTGTTAAGCTAATTTATGAGTGGGATAATGGATGCGAAGTAAATAAAGTGCTAAGTCCCGTTTGACCGGAGGCTGGGCAGGCACGCTCGCTTTTGTCCCAGCGTCCTTCGGCCGGCGAGGGAAGGCCGACCGGCACCCCAGTTATTGTTGCCTTTTTTGTTAAACGACTTTTCAAGTAATGGTGTTAAAAGCCATGGTTGAATCACACATTTAAATTGTGTTAGTGCAGTAATGTTCACACATAACCAGCATCCTAATTGCGTAACACACTATCAATCTGAATAATTTTAAAAATTTAAAGGATATTGCTAATCCATTGCTTCATGTGTTCGACAAATGTGTCTGTTCAGCAACATAAATAACGCAATGAATGTTGCTGAACTGTCAAATTGATAGCTATTGCTACTGTTAGTCTGTTACGTAATTACCCCGCAGATAATTAGCATCAAGTTTTTATTCTATTTTGCCATTAACTTATAGCTTATGGCGCTATTGATGTTAATTGTGCCTTGTGTTACCATATTTGCCAAGAGTAGGTAATCCGGAAAAACAAAAAAATGAAACCATAAATTGCAAACAATATGGCATACGGTCTGCTTTTTATTATTCCGTTAAAAAATGGCCGATCAATCGAGATCATCAAGTCCCACCGACTGTGGTCACAATGAACAATACAAAACTATACATGTGGCTACCGACTGACGATGCCGGCTTTGACTTTTTTGGCTGTGGACGCCATAGAAATATGAACTCTATTTCAAGAGCCGTTAAATTCAGTATAGTGCTTTCATACAATTTTTAGTAAGAGCTGACTACGAAATTTGATATTCGCACCCCGATATTAAAAGTGAGGGCAGCGGAAGGAAGTAAAAAACTGGGTTCCTATTCACTTTCACGTTTTAATCGACACACATGTCGGCTGTCGCCATTCGATATTTTTTTCGTATTTGCTTTTGGTGTTAGAGATCAGAGGACATAAATAAAAGTAATTTAATCATTATAAATGTATACCAATGTACGACCTATGATACATTCCATTACCCAATAGAGCAATAATTTTGTGTCATTTATTTATTCTAATTTTAGATAACTTATATTGATTAAGTATATACTTAATTATATTGTTATCATCATCATCCTTTCAGCCGAAAGACGTCCACTGCTGGACATAAGCCTCCCAGAGCTTAAATTGTTAAAAAGGCTCTTATTCACTGTCACGAACTTAGAATTTAAAGAGTGTTCAGTTCTAGTCAGACTCAAGCAAATAGACATTTAGCTACGAAGCAGCTTAAAAAAAAAACAAAATTTAGTAATTGCACCCATGTATACCTATAGATATTGTAAAGCCACATGTAATTTCACAAAAAATGCACGTGTGGGAGGATATTTGCGAAACCCTTTAAAAAGTTTCCTTTTGTGCAAAAGGGAAAGTATTGGAGCGAAATAATCCCCACAAAAAATGTAAGAAAACATTGACGAACACCTTTCAGTAGCAGTTTAGGGGGAAACCAACGAACCCTTTCCTTGGTTTTTAGACAATGTTTTTTTGAAGGTATTGAAGCAACTAGTTTCTCAAAATTCACCTTCTATTATCTTTACATAAAATCTTTGGAAATATGGATAAGTATATAGATCCAAAAAGTAAAAATCTGTGATAAAAATACATCCACGGAATTACTTGGATTCCATTCATTTGATATTTTGTGTGAAAAAGGCTTTCGTAACTAATGTCAGTCCGATTCTTATGTCAAAAAATACATAAACACAGGCAGTTTATGTGAATTTGGGGCAATAAGTATTTGTTTTCATCGTAAAATAACAAACAATATTACATAACATGATAAATGAATACCGAATAACTAGTCAGAAAGACGTTATGTGACGTTGTGTAACTATTTATATCGGTTCCGCTTTTTGTTGACGACCCAACTACCTGGATTTTACATAGCTGTGCCAATTTTTTTACTAGTTCGACAGAATTATCTGTTTATAACAGATTTCAGGGCTGTTTCATCTGTTTAATAGAGTGATAGATGCTATCACCACAGTAAATATCTATCACTCTATTAAACAGATGAAATAAAATAAGTATAGTTAATTGTGTCGAATTTCGTGTACCTAAAAGAAGTGCCTAGTGGTGGAGTGTCAGTAGGCTGTGTCAGAGCGCCTGCGCGCCGCGTGCCGGTGGCCTTGACCGGCCTGCGCCAAAATTTCCAGGTCGTTCACCCGCCGCGACGCCCACCGCCACTCGTTTTATCTCGCGTAAATAACTGCTCGCGCAAGCGAATAAACACCTAATGGAGCTTCAAATAAGAACGAATCTTCCGCTTTCTCAACAATCGTAACGTCAATGTTATATAAAGTCGTGTTTATGTACCTATTGTTAAAAGAAACTTGTTTATCAATTACAAGAAGGTAGGTAATACGTATTATGTAGAGTTACACAAAGTTCTTTATTATGTAGGTAGTTTTATTAGCAGTCACATTATGGCAATCGGTGCTTTACAAGCTTTACTCTGTTGCTTTTAATTATCTTAGGTCACGTGTATTATGCAGATGTATGACATTTGTATATAAATATATTTTATCACGTTTTGGGTACTGAAAAATTATTATTTTAATAATACCTAAGTTGGCAGAGTCACGCGCTTGTTTATGTGTCCAATGTCTACGGACGTATATTCATACATGGGCAATGTGAAGGTTGTAAGTTGTAGGTCGTCCCAAAAGTGTGTAAAATCCCGGAAGTGTGCTCAGACTGCTCAGAGGGAAGCAGGCAAACAGGGCGCTCCGGCAGCGGGTCAGTCCGTCACGCGGCGACCTACACCGCGCTCGCCATCCATTAGCTCGATTTCGTGTTCAAGTTCACTCGCGTTCCATCACCAAAAATATTTTCGTAGTGTGACGCAACCGGCAACGGCTACGTCCCACTCGAACGCTAGCTAGTCTCTCTGTCGGTGCCGCTCTCGCGCGACCTTGGCCGCGGTGAGCCGCAAGGTTCGGGTCTTCGAACTCGCGCTGGAGCGCGGGCGCGGGGCGCGGAGCCGGCAGTCCTCCAATCGCTCGCCGCGCACGCCTGAGCGTGCTCGTGATTGGTCCACCGTTGGCGCGGCAATGACCTCGGAGACCGGAGTTCGAAGCGCGCCGATCCTCGCTCCGAAGCGCAGAACGACAGGCTTAGCCGACCGATAGAGGCGAATTTCGCTTAGCCGGCTACGCTTCGTCGTCGAAGCGATTGTATCGCACAGAGCGCTGATCTTTTTGCAGACTTTCACTCTTATGGGGAGACTCGCACGGCTTCGAGCAGGAGCGCGCGCGGCACTCGCTCAGTTCGTCGATCGAGCTCGAGTGAGACGCACGCGGCGCGTGCAGCGGCTATATCTCGCGGGACGAGCGACCTTCATCCCTCGACGTGCCGGCCGCGCGCCCCGGCCCATGCACTCTTGTCCTATATTCAGTGTCACATCACAGCGCGCAGAACGTTTCATGTCTAAAGCCAGTGGGCTCCATGTGGTTTTCGTGTAGTGCAGTGCGGGGGAGGACAAAATAATTAGATTTTAAGTATAAATGACTTTAGTGATGTCTCCTGATAGCAGCTACGGGCGCTACGATGCGCCTACGCCGGCTGACCATAATATGATGAGCCCGGCGCACAAGGAACGAGAACCCGAGTTGCATATAGGTAGTCCTTTTTATACAATAATGTTATTTGTTTATTTACATTATATATTACAACATTATCACTGTGCTGTAATACCTGTTGTCATAATAATATTATGTTGTCATTTCAATCGTTGTTATTGTTGTTGACAATCTGTTGCTGACAATTTTTCCTGTCGAGCGTAAGTTCAATAATTATTTCCTGAGTTTATATGTTTTCAATTGTAATTTTACAATTAGATCATTAAGTCATCAGCATTTTTTTCATTCTTTCGTTTTATACATAGATACGTTTTAAAGTGCATTTTTTAATTTACTTCAACGAATTATTATGATGAGAGTTACTTAGCCATAACGATTTAAAAAATCTAATTTCTTACCTACTTCGTCTTACGTAACTTCCGTACTAAGCAATACGAAGTCACGCCATAAATGTTAGGTACTTATTTAATATCATAATAATCATTTAAAGTTATGAATATCAGCTAAATAATTATTTTTGTCTTGAATGCTATTTTCTTTTAATATTTTACACCGTAATTCACGTAAAAAATAGTTTGAGATAAGCGAAAATAAACTTGTTTTCAGATATAAAGTGAAGGCCAAATTCTCATAGGTATTCATAAAAATAAAATAAGCATGAGAATCTATCGACTTCTGGAATAATAATAAAATAACCGGTAGGACACAATAACATTTCATGCTAGATTAATTATACTTAACGACATTGGTAAAACCTGATTAATGATTTATTTTTTTTAATGATGAAAGGGTACAATGCTAACATAATATAGAATTATTTATAAACGAATGTCAAATCGTCTCCAGAACGAATATTTGATGGATGGATTGTTGAACATTTCCGCTCGGAAGGGCCCAGCGAAAAACAATAATTATTGGCATTGTACAAAATAACGCACTGTACAACGATGTCAATAGTTTCTCAATACAAATCAGTGGGGTCCTACTCGAGCCGTGACAGCGGGGAGCTCTTCAATATTTGCAATCGATTCCTAATGATCTTATCGCTCTTTATCAATTGCTTTTGTGTTTTTTTCCCGTGAAAAATCAAGCAAATATAACAAAGAGTTAACCGTTACTGACTGGCAACCCTTTTAATAACTAAATTAATGATTTAAACTATTGGTAGTTTTCCCATGATGTAAGAAAAGTGTTATTTAAGGAAGTAATAGGTGCGTGAAGCAGGTTCAACGTGGCGACAACTGCTTCACCACACCACTTTTACTTTTCTCTGAATGCGTGTAACACAAGATTATTCGCTTGCACATAATTTATGATAAACAAGTCGCTGCAGCACGTAACACTGCACACGTAAATCGAAATTAATTGTCAATTATTGCAGATGAATTACCAATCAAGATCAGCTGATAATAATAAACCCTTTCTTGCCGTGATATATTTAACAAACGTGTTAAATAACGAGGAAATAAAATTGGAAACGTGATTTTGATCGTCGTCAAGTAGGTACTTGCTAATTATTTACAAACAAACATCGCCGTGACACAGATCCGCAGCGCTCGGAATGGCCGCGTCAGTGTTGTGCACGTTCGGTCCGTCGCTCGCTCGGCATTCGCGTTACGTGGACGAGAGACTTTCTCGCGCACTTTCCTCGCCTTTTAATTGACGTAACGAACGAGCGACTCTCACACACGCCACCCAGAAAAAAGCGCGCGTTGCATCATACGAGGAGAAATGGCTGCACGCTACTGACTCTGTTGCAACTGCACCACTTACGTCTCACGTTGCTTTCCCTGTTCTATTGTGTTCCCCACCCACCGGCGCAGTCGCCATCATGCTCTGTTGACACTATAGCGAGAGATGAGACCGAAATTATTGCGTCGACCATACACCGCCTTTAGAAAAAAGAAAGTAACTACTATAGAAAGCGACGGCGTCGAACGTCGACCCGCGGCGAGTGGTGTACGCCAGAAATAGAAAGTTTCTTCCAAAAGGCGAGCCCGCTCCCTTAACAAATAAACAAACGGCTGGAAGAGGAAAGTGAGAGCAGTCCGGGGCGCTGCCTGAACCAGTTCCTGGTCGCCAGTCGAGACGCCGAGCGCGCCCGACCGCCGACCCGACACGACACCACTGTTATTGCCGAGGCTGACTGCCTATCACTGACCTATTAACCATTATTACTAACATCATTAAGGAATCTTAAATTTATATTTAGTTTAAGATAACGCTTCGTATTAATTATCTTCACAATTAACTGATTGGATAATAATGTTGCAGGAACACATAACGTTTGACCTAATTTAGGTTAATATTAACAGAGAACATAATTTAGGTAATGTTCGTAATCACTATCTCTTAAGTCAGTTGTTTTCGTTAACATTGTTGTTTGTTACGAAGATGGGGTCATCGACTTGGCAAGTTGAGAGACTTTCTAAAATGTCTATTGAAGTGTCTGTCACCTTGAGGCACGCATATGCGCAATGCAATACGATACATCATAACATGACCATTCATACAATCAATGCAGTTTTTTTACTTAGAATTGTATTATTCAATGCCTTCACAGATCGTAATTACATTTTTTACTCTAGTACTAAAACAGTATTATGCAGTTTTCACACAAATCAGAAGGTAGTAAAAATGCTTGCAAAATCTCTTATCGTGAGGTAATGTTATGAGTTGAAATGAAAGCTAAGCTAGTGACACGCGAACACGCCTCACGTGTACTGCCACTGATAAAATCAAACTGCACGTACCTACCTACACACTGCACACTGCATCTCAGAATTCACTGTTTTTAAGATAACTCACTTTTTTGTCCTTAACTCGTTCTTTAGGGTGCAACTGATTAATATTATTACTTCTTACTCGTCTATTAGTCCAATAACTTGTTCTGAATAATAATAGACACTAGCTCATGACATGATAAACTTCTTGGAACTAAAAGTAATATCAACACAAAGTCAGGACGGTTTCAATAGATGTTTCACTACTTCCGTCTTACATTGTGGCAGACTGGTAGTCACCTTGACGTCTTGGCCATAGTGTACCTAATGCACGTGAAATGGCAAAATTGCCGAAATTATCAGCTCATCACCAATTAGTGAGTAATGATGATACGCATGAGTGGTGTTGGACTGTTGATGTTGGTGGCACAAGGTTACGTACAAGTACCGCTATGTTTGTTACACAACTCAGGATGTTTGGCACGAGCTAACTAACGCCGTAATCTTTCCAGCGTCCATAAAATTTATCGCGAACTACGTGTACATAATACTACATATATGTATACATAATACAGGTCTCTTTAACCGTTTTCTGTCTTTTGTTACAGAATTTGACGGTACTACGGTGCTGTGCCGCGTTTGCGGTGACAAAGCTAGTGGATTCCACTACGGCGTGCATTCCTGTGAAGGCTGCAAGGTAAATATCAAACAATTATACCAATAATATTATAGTAAATAAGTTGTCGTTATCCTCACCAGCACCGATGTTTGGTTAATACAACTGCCACCACCACCACTACGTCGCCGTTACCGCCGAACAAACATACCGTAAAAGGAAACGCCCGGAGCACGTCTTATTTTAAAATGACAATAGTTAATTGAGCGTAGCATGCGGGTAGTCTGGGCATCTGAAGCAGGAAGTATTTGTATGGGTGATATGACAAGGACCCCCTTCTCCCGTGCGAGTAGTCTCGCGGCAGGTGCGAGTTAGTACCACCAGCACCAAGGTCGCGACACGCGGAACACAATCTCTGTACACTCGCCGCACAAACAACCAGATGACCTTATTTACTTACTAAATGTTAATTTGATTCACTACGACGTCGCCGGAGATTCGTTTATTAACTAATAGATAAAAAACGTATCGTGTGAACGAATGGTTTTTGGGTCAACGGGTAGGTACCTGCCGGCCTCGGTCGGGCGACGGTCAGACCTCTGCGCCCCAATTCTAAACATTTTATTTTCAATACCTGCGCCCGCCGGGACAATCACACGGGAACCGGCTGTCACCTTTAAACTTGTGATCCACAAGTCAAACGTGCATTGATAGAAAATAATGAGCATTGACCGGCTAGTAGTTTAGTGAATGATGAGGTTAAAGTGACACTCAATTCATGTCAATCATAAGAGCTGTAAATATAAAGTAATATCCGTCGAACGTCCGCACCGTCGTTTATGAAACTTTTATGTATGCAGCTTGTGACTCCTCATTCCTTAACTGACGACCCTTGAACTTGAACACTTGAGACGCATGGAAACATCCTTTTTAAAGTGGACATCCCATGGACCATATGTTACACTTTTTACTTTGTAGTTTATTCTTCCACTTAACCGAAAGCGGTTTGCTTTCTTTTTGATTTGTTTAGATAAATCAATGCGTAGTATGAAGCTTCTAGTTAAAAAATAAGGAAATTAGAATAGCAATAGCTCACGTATATAGTTTAAACACGCAAAATAATTGAAAAAATGACGAATTAAGAGAAACTTCATTATCACGTACTAACGCTAAAGGTTATTCTTAGTGAAAGCAGACAATTACGTGACCGGTGAGCGTTCAAGAGCATTGGAGTCCACCGTAATTACTTCCTCATACATATTGTACAGTATTATTAGCTCAACAAAGAATAGTTAGAATATCCCTTTAATCTTGGTTCGTCGTATCTACAATTTTACAAAGGTGTAAATAGGATCGTCAGTGACTATATCGGTTAGGGGTATGAGTTGGTTTACTAGTGTGAAAGCGAGGAAGCAGACGGGGATAGAAGTGCAAGTGTAGTGTAAACTGGTTTGTACGTTACAAGTTCGGCCAGAGCAGGCTCGGGGCAAAGCATGTCCTTCAGCGCTGCGGATGTCTGCTGCGTTGTGCAACGCTTAACCAAATAACCACCAGACCAGTGTCAGAGTTAAGACAGAGCGGACGTATCATGTGGTTCATTTAGGTAAAATGTATATTATTATTGTTAGTACAACAATGTATCGTTTTTCGTTACGCATCTCTTGAGACTATGAAACCAAAAATCCTAATTGACGACTTTAAGAATCGATAAAAATAATTGAAATTAAAAAAATTGCATTAATTTCATGACAAAATTAAAAATATAGGTAGGTAATTTTAGTTTACCCATTTACTTAACAACTCCGATTAAAGCGCTAGCTAGCGGCGTAAATATGAAACTGATAAAATAGTTCGGCTACTCGCCACTAGATGTCGCGTCGAGTGTAGCGCTGCGGTGCTGCCACCGCTTTGCGTTGCGAATACGAACGGAAACTACTTGAATGAATGACGAGTGAGCGTGTAATTTTTATAACGATATGAGGTGCGGGGTGTTCGACCGTACGCACTGATGTCAACGACCCCAATGTTACTATTTACCTTTTTTAAATAAACTTATCAATTATTGATGATCTTTGCGTCCATTCTTACGCAGTTTAGTTTTATATAGGAATGTTTTTTTTATTAGTAGCAACTTGCACTATTTATTGTGAAGTATTTACAAACTATGAGGTTAAATATCAGTTTATCAAGTACACAAGTCATGTCAATTAAAATATATAATAAATTACCAGAAATAATTAAACAAGAACAAACATTTAATACATTCATAAATAAATTGAAGCAATTTCTATTATATATATAAATGCTATTATAATATCAATGAATACCTAAATGACAAATTTTAAATTACATATTTTGTAAAATAACAACAATATTTATAAATATAGTATAAAAACTAAGTAGTGAAATAAAATCTCTCTTCCTCTCTCCCACTGTTGCTGTGCCCGACAGGGTCCACAATGATCATAAATTCTGTAAAACCTACCACTTAAGTTCACATGTGGAAGCAATAACTATATTGAGTATTAAATTCATACTAGTACGGAGTAGTCATATTAGTTAATTAGGCATCAACTTCCAAGTAACTAAAAATCTTATTTTGAAATTAAGTTGTGAAATAAAATCGTCATTATAATCTGGAGCGAGCGGTTGCTACGTCGGAAGAGCTCGCGGACTTCTTTGTTCTCGTCGTTGGCCGACATAATTTCCGTGCGTTGTGGGTCGCTTATTTTTTCGGCACCAATTCTGCGGTGTAGGGCGAGCGGCCGTCGACCTCGCTAGCTAGCTTTGAGCGCCAGGCGCCGCGTACATTCGCGCCGCCTCTTCTCGCCGTAAACAACTTTTACGGGCATCGAATGTACGCGCTACGTGAACGTAACCCACATTATTTTTGAACTGTCAGCTCATAAGTTCGTTGATCCCCAAGCAGTTATATTATTTATTGAGAACACCGCGCGCTGACTGTTGCGTTTGCGTTTATTATTTCCTGTTCAACAAATCTGTACCTACTGTCGAACTTGACTCTAAAAAAGCGATGTATAAATAGGTTGATAACTCATTGATTTTTTGGTATAATCAAGGTTCGAACACGAATCCAAATTGATTTTGTACAAATCGTATCAAATATATTATATGTTGTGACGATTAGCTTCAGTAAGAACTTGTTTTCATATTTCAAATGATGTCAAACAATTTTGTTTACATATTCTAAATTGTAGTTTCTAAATATAAATACCTAAGTACTCACATAATGTAGATCAAATACCTAGTGGAACTCCTCCATTATTATATTACATTTATTTACATACTATTTATACATTTTTGTATGTATGTGGTTGAGTTTTTCCTTACCTATGCGTTCATATGCATTAATTTTACAGTTTTTGCGGTAAAGCTGAATCATCTTTGCACCGCGCGCCCACATTTAGTGTCTTTAACACTTCTAACATTTTCTATGGGTATGTTGCAATGGGGACAGCGAATTAAAAAAAAAATTAAATTAAAATAGTTTATTTCTGTAACTTTCTTATACAATATTATTCTGTGGCTAGAACCTCCCAGTAAGCATGTAGTAATGCTTGTATTGGGTGGTTCTGCTCCTCCCTCGGATCAACATAATATTTTTAGGTAACTAGATAACTAAACTATTTTAAGTAATTACAAACAAGTACACTATTAATGAAAAGTTAGAGTTACTGGTATGACTTCTCTTTATGTGTGGGTGTGTGCATGCGTGTGTGGTGTATGTGTGTGTGTGGTGAGGGTGTGAGGGTGTGTGCGTGTGTGTGAGAGGGTGTGTGTGAATTACCTATAGGAGTTACGTTAGTTACTAAGAAATAAACCGTGATACGTGAACGGGAAATGAATCACAATGACGTGAGTCAGACGTGTGTTATCAAGTAAACATCTGTGACCCGCCGGGCAGCGGGCACATAAGGCGGCCTGCCAGCGGCCGGTCGGCGGTCGCTTCCTCGAAATATAGCGATCCAATGCGTCAGCATGTTTTGAGCTTGAGCCGGTGTTAGCGGAGTCGTTGTCCGCTGCACCGTTAGCCGTCGTCAGCGCGCGGCAACACCTCGCCTCGCCCGCCCAAGCCACTGAGTTTGTCACTGCCGCCAACTACCAACCGTACACTAAATATTATGTATCGTCTAGCATACGGGTATGTAAGTACGTTAGTACTTATATTGTTTTTAATTAGCATAGGTACAGTCACCAAAGGAGATAAGTTGAAGTTTAGTAAGAAACCTTTGATGTTTTCGAATGAAATTTAATTTTATTTCAATACATCCATCGGTTTCTTATTAAACTTCAACTATACCCGACCCTGGTTACTTATCTCCTTTGGTGACATACGGTAGATGAGAGTTTAACATATAGAAATTGTAAAAAAACTAAGTCAATTGCGCGTAATTACAGCAATGCCAAATTCTCTTTAAACAATTTTGTACAACAGATAAAGGCGGGAAGAATATCTGCTCATAAACTGCGATAGTGAAGAGCTAACTTTTACCAATGTACTGGGATACAGTACATTGACAAACTGGTCAAAAAAATCTTGACCGATCCTATATCCCGAAGCTTACCTAATCACAAAGTAGTTTTGGCAAAACAACGCCAACCACGCAACTAAGCTATGCTAGTGAAGATAGTGACGGAAAAGTCGACCCAAATAGTGTTGACGAAACCCTCGCTTTAACTCTATTTATTTATATCTACGCGGCATTTATTATACCCGTTCTTGTGATTCACCAAATAGACGAGAACTAGTTATGTGAATCCGTCACTTGTCAATACGTGTAAATATTAAAATATACAAAACTAGCGCCAACTATACAAACTCGTCGATTTAACATAATCCTTGCGAACTCCATTGACGTCGCATTCTCTTAAAGAACGCTCTTTCTCTTGAATGCTCTTTTACGTGCTTCTTCTAATAATATAAAACTACTAGCTGCGCCCCGCGGTTTCACCCGCGTAAGTTTTGATCCCGTGGGAATATCGGGATAAAAAGTATCCTATGTGTTATTCTGATGTATAAGCTATATTACTGTAAAGTTTCATCAAAATCCGTTCAGTAGTTTTCGCGTGAAAGAGTAACAAACATCCATACATCCATACATACAAACTTTCGCATTTATAATATTAGTAGGATTTGCGAACCTTATGAACTATTGTGAATCGCGGAAGAAAATCTTCAAGCTCTATAACGTCGACCGTAGGTTCAATTGAGGTAAGGGACATTGGGTATCTTGTCCCTTACCTCAATTGAACCTACGGTCGACGATATTAATAAATAATAAAGGTACACGTGCCAATAAGTATTGATGCAGAATATAAATTTGAGTCATCACGTTATCAAAATGATTGAAATACTTACAGTATAATGGAATTTAGTGAGTACCGGACACATATAGAATGAGTATTTTTTAGAACTCGAAAGGGAGTCACCGTGTTAATTGCTTAGAGGTCGTTGACATATTAAGATTATTCAATTTAAAAGAAAGACGTCCTACTAAGATAGCAATGCACACGAACGAATGGTGCTCGCCTATATAGCTAATATAATTGCAGCGGCCAGTAATGATTCTGTAACTGTGTCAATGATATTGTTTACAAATAAAAATGAATTCGTGTATTATTTACAGTACAAACTCTTGACTCTTAACACGATTCTTTTATTTTTGCTACGTATGTAAAGATATGTAGGTAGGTACGTAATCGCTAAGCGTAATTCAGTCAGACGGGCGGGGAAGGTTTTGTTTTCGCGTTAGCAGGTCAACGACCGCGCGGCCGGTCACTGCCCGCGCTGCGACCAATTATGGGCCACTCGCACAGCGCACAATGGATCGATGGCAGCGCGAAATTAGGCCACCGACCCGAACACCGCGCGGCCCGCTTGCGCCGCCCGCTTGCCCGCGCCAGCCTCCGCGCCAGCCTCCGCGCTCGCTTGTAGAACCTCATTGTGAGGCAATACCAAATGCCTATAAAATAATGCTCTCTGCGTCAGTGTAGTACATTATAATTAATCCGTAATTCAAGTACGCTCAATGGTAAAAGAAATGTATTTTCGTAAGCTGATTAGACTCAATACTCAATTCTTTATTGCATTCCACAATGTAGGCTTAGGTGGTAAACATTTATTTGGTACGTAACAATCGTGGACCCTGTCGGGCACAGCAAAAGATATAATGAATAAAATTTGGACCTAAGATTTGAACATGAGATGAATGAGCCGTCAGACCATTACGCGGTAAAAGAAAATTACCGCGTAATGGTCTGACGGCTCATTGTATTTTAAATGACTGAATGTTCAAATCCTCAATTATATTGTTTTTATAGGTATTGTTTTGTATGTATAAATAAATAACATACATTTGCGAAGTTCTATGAACAATGCGAAAATAGTAGTATATTGTCGTAATCAATTATATTGGAACGGAAACGTACGATAAATTGCACAAGTGCATTGTGGTGTAATGATCCATTAATTAAATTGGATCATTGCAGCCCCTAGGGGAGCGCGCGCGCATTGAGGTAGGCCATGACGCATGCGTGACGTCACTGGGCGTAGAGCCGGTCGACGACCCGAGCGGGCTGCAGCCGGCTCCCGGGCGCGAGGGGCGTGCGGGGGAGCCTCCGCGGTTGTGCAATCGAGCGGTCGACGACCCGGGGTGAACGGCCGCGCGCCGCGACGCCACCGGGATGCGCCCGGCCTATATCCGGCGCACCGGTGCAGCAGCGGCGACGCATTCTAGAGCGGCGTGGACCGTTAGGAGCGCGCGAGGGGGCCGGGGGCACTCTCACTTTCTCGGGTGGGTCGGCGGCCGGCAAGTAGGTCGCGCGGGTAACTGTGCGCCGCACGACGCAGCGCCCGCACAGTCCGCTGTCGACCGCCATCCGCGTCGGTGCAGTGCGCGAAAGCCTTATTGCACGTTCACGTCGCGTCACTGTTAGCGAGGAGAGTGGTGGTGCTAGTGGCAGGCAGTGTAGTGAATGGTGCGTAACATGTCGTGTAGCGCGGGCGCTGAATTGCGCGAGCGGCACTCGGTGCTGGTGAGCATGCTGGAGGCGCGCCGCGAGTCCAGCGACTCGGGCTGCTCCAGCGACGACGGCTCCGACAGCGAGCGTGACTCTAACTGCCGCTGTGATCCCCAGGGCTTCTTCAGGCGGTCCATCCAACAGAAGATTCAGTACAGACCCTGCACGAAGAATCAACAGTGCTCCATCCTTAGGATCAACAGAAATCGGTGCCAGTACTGCCGATTGAAAAAATGCATCGCCGTTGGCATGAGCAGAGATGGTGAGTTTGATACAGTTGTTATTAATATAATAAGAGAAAATATTGGAATAAATAAACAATTTACAATATTAAATAAAATTCAAAAATTTGCTTCAAAAATACAAATTCAGCATTTATTTATTCCAATAATTGTCATTTAAAAAAGCTACTTATCAATATTTTGATTCATAAATTGAACAGTACAACTTTATCATCCAGTAATATTGAGATAGGTCAAAAATTATTTGCATAATATTACCATCCCTCTTATTTTTTGTTTTATCTAATAGATTATGTGATATTATAATTTATTATGACTAGATGATTACGTTGTGATATCGGTCAGCATACACTGGGTTGCAATATGCATACACAATTAGCAACGGGAAGGTCGGGCGCGCGCACGTCTCGCCGTCGCCAAGTGTGCCGCACGAGCATGCTGGCGTGCAGCGCGCGTGCTGCTCTGCGGACAGATCCTATTTCGCGCATGGGAGGGGACGCGGGGAACAGGGCGCGGGGTACGGGGCGCGGGGCACAGCTCGCGGTGTGGGAGGTCGGTTATGCAAGCGCGGGTGAGCGCACGCTAAGCGGGTCGACGCCCGCGCTATACAGCGCCGCCCCGCTCCGCTCGTTGCGACACTAGCTCGTAGCAGCGACATAGCGAGCCCCGCTGAGCCAGTGAAAGCAGAGAAAGGCGCATTTCGTAAGCGCGAGAGTGAAATTATTTTCACTTTCGTAATGAAGTTCGATGACCTCTTTTAGTTTACCCAGGTGTATCGTAGATGATATATACAACAATCCAATATGATACTCGTAGGTGTTATTGTTATCGGACAATAGGTTTTATTGTTACGATATTTTAGCGTAAGAGGTTATTTTGTTACCTCATCTACTGGCGGTTCAAATATTTTGTAAACAAAGTAAAGACAAACGAGATGTGTCTAAGTGAAAGAAAACGTTTATCTAAATTGATAGAACTATGACGTTCCAAAAATATACAAACACTTTTAAAAATAAAGAAGTCATAAGTGGATTTTATTTTTATAAAGTGCATTTCAAAAATAATATACATTGTTCGATCAAAGTAATACTTACTTAGACAAGAAATAAACTAGTAAAAACCGATGTCATACATGGCATGATAAATTTAGTTCGGCTACTCGATAACAGATGGCGCCGTGAGTAGAGTGCGATACTAGCGCCGGAATGTTTTTTTTGGAACTAATAGTAGTCGTAAATTGGTGAATAGCGTTAGTCGTATTAATTCAGTTTAATAAAATATTCAGTAGGAAACACAAAAACAAATGATTATAAATTATTTTCGAATTAAAATACTATCACTAGAACATTTATGAAATAAATTCAATAAGTACTTATTTTATTCTTTAATTTATACTTCGTAATTCTTTTCTACGTTACTTATAAGTAGTTTCATATTAAAGCAAGCTGTAATAGCTAAACATATACTTATTTATAAACCAACACGAATCCTCACCAAATTACCACGGTCAAATAAAATAAATGATTTATCGCGGAAATATTTTACAAGGCCTTGATATTTACATAAATATTCAGGAAATATTTTCAGGAAACTGTACAATTTCCTTGCACTAGATATTATACTATTTCCGTTTTAGATTCAAAATATTTCTCTTACCTTCAACATCTAAGAGATATTTATTTATTCGATAATTAAACGAAAATAGTTTAAAGTGTGTCATAAAATTTTAAATATTGTGTGCAATAAAACAAAAAACAATGTAGACTATGATTTCGGCTTTTATTAGCCAAGAGTTAGAATTTGGAAAGCGACCGTAATATTCCCATGTCACGTCAAATCGGCAAGGCTCAAACGGTAGGTGGCGCAAGTGGTGGAGAGGGGCTGGCTGGTGCGGGGGCAGGGGCCTGCGCGGAGTTTATTGACGGCGCCCCCCTCCCGCATGCCCCGCGATCCCCCCGCTTCAAGTTCAAGGTTGGCGCGGCGCGCGCCGCGGCGCAGTGCGAGGGAGTCCGGCCCGCGCACCGGTCGTCAGCCCTCATTGCTATCGCTATGTTATTAAGTCGCTCCGCAGTTCGGTACGAGAACGCGATACTTGCTCACGGTGACTGCTCCAGTATACGCCGCTGACTACATCGCGGTGCGCCGAACTTACACTATTGGATTATTAATGCTACACATTGGATTACAGTGATTGTGCAAATGATTAATATTTTCTTCATGTGATATGTGACACTTTACTTCGTGTTTAAATTTCAATTAGTCATAAATTAACTTCAAAGTTACCAATTCATCTAAGTTATCAGTGGCCATTGGCTGTGAACTAGTAATAGTGAAAAACTGTAATGGTATCAGACATGGGAGAAGATTTACCAATCCTGAAAGGGATCCTCAACGGGGTTGTGAACTATCACAATGCACGTAGGTATTTTTTTTAAACAAGTAATGATTAACTTTTTAAATTATATTTTGATTTTTTAAACATTTACCGATGTTCACTAACGTTAGCGAATACTTCGTAGCAGGCTGCTACGAGCACTACGCGTACTACGCGTCGCGTAGCATTGAACCTATATTATTTGAGAAATACTTATTATTTCATAAAGTGATTTAGCATATCAATGCTGGTCTAATTTAAAAAAGCACACTTATATTTAATATACTTTAATTTAAAACAACATCTTTCCAGATAATAAAAAAAACTTAACATTTAAAAAAAGACATACACGCATTCTTTGGCAATACAAATACGTCGCTTCTATTTCTGACAGATACAATAATACTTGTAAGATGTATAATAAATAAAAACACTTTTTAAAGATCCCAAAATAAAAAATAATTTTGTTGAATCTATCAACAGGTAGGTAGATATGTAACAAAAATACATAAACAACGTAATACCAGTTTAGGCTAAAAAATATAACTATTAACAAAAATATTTGATGTTAGGCAAATAATGCAGAAACCTTTATTTACAAAGTAAATATTTAGTGTATAGGTAGGTAGATATTATAAAGGCCATCGTAACAAAAAAAAAAAAAACAATGTTGCCGGTTGTGAACAATGGGATCGTGCATCTGGTGCGGCCCACATCGCACAGCGAAAGTCAGGAGAAATGGCGAGAGGGCGCTCTCCGCTTTCGTTTTCAACCGCGCGTCGTGCACGCAAACACTTTCACCGACGTGCGCGCATGAACGCCGCAAGCGCCGCGCCCGCCCCCGGCGCATACTACATTTTGGTCCACGGTGTGCCTAGCGCGAGAAAGTCGTAACACTTTTTAGCGTGACCTCGCATTTCGCGCTTTGTCACTCGTCATTCGAACTAGTTCACTTAACCGAGACGCATTCAGGGTTCCCCTCGGATTTTATAAAAGCTTTCCGCGCCAGACAAGGGTGGGCCGCGTGATGTGACGGCCGATGAACTCTACCCTCTCGTCAGCTGCGCGTGCACATGGCCCGCAGCTCACCCGCACACGCGCGCACTTAGCGACAGCTGCAGCCCAGTGTATGTTTAGTCACGACCTTGCGCAACATTCCCGTTGTTAGTTGCCAGTTCATTGTGTGCCCGCTTTTTTTTTAATTCGAGTCCTGGAGGTCATTTTGTCGGTTTGTACATAAATTAAACTTTGTGTTCTTTGTTACAGCCGTGCGATTCGGACGTGTTCCAAAGCGCGAGAAAGCGCGCATCCTTGCAGCGATGCAACAATCGTCGACGTCTCGAGCAAATGAGCAGGCAGCGGCTGCAGAGCTAGACGATGCCCCTCGATTGCTGGCGCGCGTGGTGCGCGCTCACCTCGACACCTGCGAGTTCACGCGCGAGCGCGTCGCCGCCATGCGTGCACGTGCTCGCGACTGTCCCACCTACTCGCAGCCTACTCTGGTGAGCATACTTTACTGAACTCCAATGTAAAAGCTAACTAACTCAAGTAATTATTTGAAACACTGAATATCAGATCAGATTGTAACGAAATATTTTCTTTTGTTTTAGGCGTGCCCCCTAAACCCTGCACCAGAGCTACAGTCTGAGAAGGAATTCTCTCAGCGATTTGCACACGTGATTCGTGGTGTAATAGACTTCGCTGGGCTCATTCCTGGCTTCCAGCTGCTCACCCAGGACGATAAGTTTACGCTGCTCAAAAGTGGACTATTTGATGCGTTATTTGTGCGGCTAATCTGTATGTTCGACGCCCCACTCAATAGTATAATTTGTCTAAACGGTCAAGTCATGAAAAGGGACTCTATCCAAAGTGGCGCCAATGCAAGGTTCCTTGTTGACTCTACTTTCAAGTTTGCCGAGCGCATGAACTCTATGAACCTAACAGACGCGGAAATCGGCCTCTTCTGCGCTATAGTGCTCATCACGCCAGACAGGCCGGGACTTCGCAACGTAGAACTTGTGGAAAGAATGCACGCGCGACTCAAGGCGTGTCTGCAAACAGTGGTCGCCCAGAACAGACCTGACCGACCAGGATTTCTTAGAGAATTGATGGACACCCTTCCCGACCTCCGCACTCTGAGCACACTGCATACCGAGAAACTAGTGGTTTTCCGTACTGAACACAAAGAGTTACTACGGCAGCAGATGTGGACTGATGAAGAGGGTGTGATGTCATGGGGTGACTCCGGTGCTGACGAGTCAGCACGCAGCCCCATCGGCTCCGTATCAAGCAGCGAGTCCGGCGAGGCCGTCGGAGACTGCGGCACGCCTCTACTGGCCGCCACACTTGCCGGCCGCCGGCGACTCGACTCGCGTGGATCAGTAGACGAGGAAGCACTTGGCGTGGCACATCTCGCTCACAACGGGCTCACCGTAACGCCAGTCCGCCCGCCACCGCGCTACCGCAAACTGGATTCACCAACAGATTCCGGCATTGAGTCGGGAAATGAAAAGCACGAAAGGATAGTCGGCCCCGGATCCGGCTGCTCGAGCCCGAGATCCTCCCTAGAGGAGCACTCGGACGACAGGCGGCCACCTCCCTCAGCTGACGACATGCCTGTGCTCAAGCGCGTCCTGGAAGCGCCACCGCTTTACCACACCACCTCGCTCATGGACGAGGCGTACAAACCGCACAAGAAGTTCCGTGCGATGCGCCGCGACACCGGCGAGGCCGAGGCCCGCGTGGTGCGGCCGGCGCCGTCGCAGCCCCCGCAGCACCCGCACCCCGCCAGCCCCGCGCACCCCGCGCACTCGCCGCGTCCGCTGCGCGCCTCGCTGTCCTCCACGCATTCCGTGCTGGCCAAGAGCCTGATGGAGGGGCCGCGCATGACGCCCGAGCAGCTGAAGCGCACCGACATCATCCAGCAGTACATGCGGCGCGGCGAGGCGGGCGCGGACGGCTGCCCCATGCGCGCGGGCGGGCTGCTGGCGTGCTACCGCGGAACGTCGCCCGCGCCGGCGCCCGTCATGGCGCTGCAGGTGGACGTGTCGGACGCCGACGCGCCGCTGAACCTCTCCAAGAAGTCGCCGTCGCCGCCACGCTCCTTCATGCCGCAGATGTTGGAGGCGTGAGATCGGCCCGCGGAGCCGCATGTCTCCGCCACCCCACCCCGACCTACTTTAAATTAAATAATCTAGTTAATAGCAATCGTTCGCAGATCGTTTTAATATATTATATGTGATAATTTGATTAGGACGCGTGAGTGCGTGGCCGGCGCCGGACGAGGAGAGCGCAATAGACTGAAAAATAATTTAAGACTATATAAGTGTAATTTATAAATGCAATGCAGCGCCGGTCGCGGTGTGTTTGTTGTGTGTATTGTATGTGCGTATGTGAGCGTGCTCAGTCATTTGTTTGTTAATATAATGACAGGTTGTCGAACTAAAATAAAAGAATCTTGTAAAAATTACTTATGTATTTTAATCTCCCCAAATCCTTATAAGAGTATTCCTAGACAGAGAAACATAATCACACAGGTACACACCAGTACAAAAAATACTGACAAATTCATGTATGACTCTACCTACACCATGAAACATGTTCACAATCACAGCGAAATCCAAACACTTATTCATGAAGTAATTGTCAGTATGTATTATCTCCTAAAGATTTATAAAGCCTTGAATATATAAATAAAAAAAAAAACTATAATATTATGAAGTTTGAATAATTGCTTTGATTCAAATTTTGCTTAGATCAAAGCAATTCAAACTTCAAACAAATTTCAGAAAACTATTTTGAGGCTGTTCTTTTGGTAATCGTGACGCTTACGATTAGAAAATCTGAGAAATAATTAGGTATGTTTTGCTCCGCAATTAGACTACACACTACGAAATGGGAGTCGGAGAATCTTTCACAAATACTGTGAGCGCAGTGAAGAAGAATAAACGAGGAAGCTGACCATCGAGCGCAAATCAACCACCAGGCAAAGAGGATCACCAGTACATATTAGTATCTATACAGATTCACGAATGATTTCTATACATGAAGGCCTATACATGTATCAATAATTGCAGTACTTAAAATGATCATGGTAATAAAGAGGAAGGGCATCGAGCGGTCGTCGACCTGCCTCATTTCCGGGCGGTACTACCGCTTCCACTTCTGTTGAGGTTGACCCCTACCGAATCATTCCGCATATTCAAGGCTCACTAAGTCCCCATTAACATCGCATACATTTGCTCTTGTGACATAAATATTCAAGTAATTAATGGGTAGAAGAATATTCTACCTACACAATTCCGGTTCTTGGTCAGGTTAGTTCAGATGAGCCTGATAGCACGGTCCATCTATGATTTCCTTTTTACACGCGGAACTATAAAACGACCTAGATCATAGTTCCGCTTGCCTAAAGTATTCAAGATCACTCTCTTTATCTTAGTTTGAATGAACATAAAGAGTAATATTACCATTTATTTATTCCTTAAAAAAATAGTGAGTGTCATGGGCCTAGGGACGTTCACACACGTCTTAGGGCTCCATGTCGTTTTCAATTTCATTATGTCCTTTTTAAAATTGCCTGGATCCTGATTTTCGGTAAAGAAAATCATCTTGAGGAAGCTTTGACTTTCACGAACTCAAATGACCGTACAAAATATAACGTTCTAAAAATATCTTGATAAAATGCATCAATACTAAATTCGATTCCTATAATTACAGCGACGAGACTTTCGATTCGAAATATAATTAAAATAACTTGTTCCTTCAACATTCTAAATTGAAAATATTTTGAGACGAAAATATTGACACTAGTTCAGGCTCTTTTCAGGTCATAAGTAGTAAACCTACAAATTATATTCAAGTTCCGTTCGCAATCTCTGGCTAGACGAGTGACTTTCCTCAGTAATGGTAATGATTTCAATATGATAACAAACAATCAAATTGCCTTAGCCTCTTTTAAGTGTAGATAATGCTATAATTAACAATATTACTCATATGTTGTGATAAAGCATGCAACAATAAATAAATAAATAATTATAATTGCGCAGTACCTAATACAAGATGGCTGGCATCGGGATAGTTCTCGATTTCCTTGTAGGTGTGAAATGTGGCAGGATATTCACTGTGTTGGATGTTATTGACCGGTCGGTGGTCGCCGGGCGCATGACATTTGGCGCGGGTGCACGCCGCAATGCGCGGCCGTGCACTTGACTCGGTAGGATGCAACGTCCGCCCGTGCCTCGCCACGCGTAACCCCGGCCTGCCTCACCCCAACGCTCAGCCTCCTGCCTCGCCTTGCCCAGCATCGCAGCCTTCACTTCAACAGCTATCTATATAATCCTTTTACCGCCATCTTGTTCCTGGAAATTATTGCACCAGAAATTTCCATGCAGGCTTATACTGTTATGATGTTGGTATCGAATTATCAATTTTGAAGCGATGGAGCGTACAAGAGATGAATTTATGTAGTTTATATGTCTCAGGGGAAGGATATTATCACAGTTTAGGTGAAGTATTTAGTTAGCACATCAAAAAAATATTTTTATCACATAATAATGTGTTGGAATTCCATTACTTTCTGTTGTAGTCGGTGCAGATGAAGATAAGGAGTCTGTTTTCCAGGAATACTTTTGATACTTCTTATTAACTCTGTTATGGTTGCAAACACAATGATAAGAGTACTTACCTGTTACCTATCAACTCACAAACTTAGATTTTCTAATTTACATTCATAGAATACCTAATAGATATCGAGTTAGTAGTCATAATTTATGATTTAGTTAAATGGGGTGTTGTTCAGAACTGCATTTTATTCCTGATAACTAACTTCGCCATCCCGAAGCGGCTGCATAGCTTGTACAACTATTTATTACCTATGTAGATACGTGCCGGTTATCTTACTGCCTATATTCCTTGAAAATGTTGGCATTATGTCACTCTTACTTAAAAAGACACAAATAAATGAGCTCGTTGTTCCTTGTACCTAAACACAGTGTATTTGTTGTACTGTAAATAGTCAATGTCAGAGACCTTCAGGCGGTAGGTATACGGAAAACCCCGAATAAGGCTGCCCGCGACCTTGTGCCGCCGAGGTCGAGCCCGGGCTGGGCCTCGGTTCACGCGGAAACAGGACACTTATTATGAGTTTAGTGTGTATTAACGTCCATAATATTAATATTGTCTAGACTTTTGGCCACGCCGCACAGCTAGTTCACAAAAGCCAATATTGTAACCCAGTATGATAAGCAGGATAAATATTTGCTAAAATATCTCGAACTACTTTCTGTGACTTCGGGTACTGATTGTCAATGTTGTAGGATCATTATTTCTGCGCTCGTTACATGAGCTTTTGCAGTGATATATGAAGGAGGTATTAGATTTTGCACGAGGTGTAGAGCGTGGGCGGCCAGGAGATAGGGGCGGGGGTGAACGTGGGCGCGCGGGTGCCGTGCCACCCCCGGAGCGCGCGGGGGGCGCAGGCGGTCGGCTCCAAGGTCGCAGAGTCACAGCCGGGCAAGGTCGGCGTGCCCGCGCGTGCCCGACCGCCCCGCGCCTCAGCCCTCACACCCGATAACACCCTAGATTTGCGTGGGACGTGACCTTTAACCACGTTCCGGAGAAATAATTGTATAAATACTTAATGCTTTTTTTCGGTTATGTACGTAATACCTACGTCGTATGTGCTCACAGATTCTACAAAGGTTGAGTGATAAGAAGTTACACAACAGTGCTATTCCTACCTACGTAGCACTAGCTACGTAACAGCCCGTTATGCGTTAATGTCAACTGTTGAACATGCCCTCCCTCGTATTGGGGTGGCTAGTCTTGGTAATCATGCTGGGCAGTTAGATGGAAGTGCGCAGTTAGAGTATAAATTATAATATTATGATGTTATAGTGTGCAGGGGCCGGGGGATGCTGATGCCTGATCTTCTATTAAACTGTGATGTAATCCATCAATCACCTCTCACAACCGTATAACAAACGCTACAGGCAGAGATTGGATAAGTAGTTTAATTTGGAACTATGAGGACACAATCACATTACAAAAGTGATATTGTGTACAACTTATATTCTACACCTCCATGCAATAACATCGTAACTCACTTTTTTCCAAAAATTGAGTTTCAACGGCATTGTTATATAAAAAAAAAATGCATTTTTTCTGTACTATCATTGTAATTCTATTCCCTTTCGTTTCTAAAAATATGTAACTTAACACCTTGGAGTTACAATTATCTGACCACAAAAATAAATTACAAAAAAACTAAATTGTAACTCAGACATACAATGTTTGTCCTCGTAACTTATATGTCATTTCACTGTTTTGTTTTTCACGTAAGTCATGAAAACCCATGAAAACAAATTTTCTTTTACAACTTAACCATACCTATTTATAGTCCGCCTAAACTATATTAAATAGAGCCAGCTTCAAAAATTGTACGGGGTGTTTTGAGTTTGCTATAATTTTTCAAACTTTAAAATCGCTCTCCTGTAAAATCACAAAAAGTGAGTTACGATGTTATTGCATGGAGGTGTCGTATTTGTCTTATATTGTTTGTATTATTGTTTACCCATCTCGCTCAAGATGGCGGGCTGCTCACTTACGTCACAGCTTACGTCCTCAACTTGTAAATAATGGCATTAGGTTCCTATTTCCCTAGTAATGGAAGTCAAGGCAACCTATCCCGTTCAATTTAGAAGAAAAATCGGTTTCTTAGCTCATGGAATCCATTGTTTTTTAACCAACTTCAAAAAGGAGGAGGTTATCAATTCGGTTGTATTTTTTTTTTATGTTTGTTACCTCATTACGCCGTCATTTATGAACCAATTTGGAATTATTTTTTTTTATTTGAAAGGATATGCTTCCAGATTGGTCCCATTTTTGGCAAAATCCAGTTCTGATGATGGGATCCATGAGGAATTGAGGGAACTCCTCAAATATTATAGGCATATATATAGCAATTTTGGTATTTTCATCAACATATCAAGCATTTGCATTCAAAAAGTATAATTTGGTGAAGTGGAACTGATGAAGGAGACCACAGATAGCCACAGGAACTCTTCAATGATAATAAGTATTTCACGGGTGGCGATAAGATATCTCGATTAAGATAGTTTAGCGACTATGACGAAGCAAATTTAAATAAATGGTTCTGACGAAAATGGTACCATCAAACCGATCTGAATTTCGGGCGCCTTGGAGATGCACACTGTATGTTATATAAACAAAACTTGCCAGATAGAACACTTCGCAGAGTCAGACTTTTAATCTGCCGGAGGTAGCTGAAAACTAAGATAATAAAACAATGGAAATAACCTTGTTAATACATTGTTTATTTGCCGGTAGCTTCAGACTGATAATAGTAAAATTATACTATAAACTATTGGACTATCATTGTCGGTTGTTAAATAGTCTCATACTGGATTGTAACCGCTGAAAACATTATTTTTTAAGTAGTCAAAGTTTAAATACAAATCTTATAGTAAATTATCTATTCTGATTGACATTGTGGTTTTGAAAAAGAAACAAGACTTCTTTTTTAATCCATTTTCTCTCATATATTATCTGCTATAGCCAGAAAAATTGGATCATAATTATTACATTCTCTTTCAACTAGATTCTTTCGACGACGATCATAATAATTATCTTTCAACCAGAATATCTATTTAAATTTCAATGAAAGCACTCGATTTCGCTAGAAGTTATTTGATAATTTCTCACCAAAAAAAAAAAAGAGGTATGTAAAGTTTATAAAATAAAACAAGGTTTTCCAGTAAAGGTTCACCCGGGCATCATCATAGCTCTTTCGAGAACATAAGCTTTCATGCCATTTATAGAACCCGTGGGCGGCTGGAGAGTGAGCAAAGGGCAAATGTCATAGAGATAGTTTTATAGTGAAAACTGTAATACCTTCCACGTGCCATCGGCAACTATATTGCATGTTAAATTGATAGAATACACATGTTAACGTAATCCAAGGTGACAAGGTGTAATAGGTATTTATTTGACAGCAATCGTGATTTGAAAATAATAAATAAAATGCAAGTGATTAAAAGGATAAACGGAAAACGGTCTTCACGTGATAGGCACATATTATAAAGCTATAGGTACTGCTGATCGGTTACATGAAAGAGTGCTTAAAAAAAATAAAATTTTACTGTAATAAATTAGATTTTATTGCTAACTTGCTTACTGATTTAACTAAATAATATGTATCAAATGATGTTAAGGAAAAAATATTATACGAATGATCTAAATGAAATTATTTTGTAAAATCGATCTATGTAGATCTCATATCGTAAAATGGACTTGAAAAATAATTTATCATGTACATTCCTTACCTTTTTAGCTAATTTATTTCGAGTTATTTTATTGTAACGAAAGTTAAGAACTGATGTAAAAAAAAATATCCTTAGCTGCTTGGGGCTTCGAATAATGCGTTAATTAGACTTTCTCTTGTTTTAATTTTATTTTCGTATAGTACGGTATATTCTACGTGAGCACTTGTATATATTTACCAAGTTAGTATGACGCCCGGTGTCGCTTAAATCGTATTACTGGAGTATAAGGTATCCTTGAAATGAAACACTATTGTATTCAAATAAAAAAGACTAATGTTATGTATTAATGCTAATAAACAAACATATATTCTACGATTATCATATGAAATGAAAAGTTGCATTGAAATTATAAAGACTGATTTTGATAGGAAATGTAAGCAAAACGACACAGTAACTATTGATCAGTACCTATTTTCTACAGAAATGACGCGATAGTTCTTCTTATAAAAATAATAATTACCAATTACAAATACAAACGCCAGAATCAGGGGCTTCGCTAAGTTATATAATAATATAATGGTTTACCGGAATAAATCGACATAACAGGTGCCAAAAAAGGTGTACCTATTTTAATACATTTTATTAATTTCGTAGCATTGTACTCAATTCAAAAATAGTTCCTTGTACGGAGCCACGCGTAGCGTTATTTGTGCGTAGCATTTCGTAGTCGCATAGACGCGTAGGCAGGCACTCTTGCGCGTACTTGCACTGCGTAAAAAAGTTACCTACAACTTTTCCACGATAGAATAATGCAGAGTTCAATCAATTACGAACCAGTATTTCCTGTTCTTAATAAAGATTGGAAAAATTATACGAGGAAATAATTATTTCACAGGCTCGATCTATTTGCTAACCACAACAAAGAGAAAAAACTACAACCCTCGTTATGGTTGCCTTCCGAGAACGAATATAACATCTGTGTGAACCTATATTCTTGTATTTTTAATTGCTATGATATTTTACGTAAGTTACTAACTACTTTTTCAAACTTAAAAAAAAACATCTGTGATAAACGGTTTAAAAAGCAGACAGAAATATGCGAGTAATGGAAAGCTTTCCATCGTGAGTTTCCCTTTCACAAGAAATAGATGTAGAACAATAAGCGCCATACGACCGCGAGGGCGAATTCTAGCTAGGCTAACACGATTGTGTCTTGTTGTGAACCAAATCCACTAATACTGAGGTGACCTCGAATAAAATAATCGATCCTTTGTCTGAGTCCTTAAAAGCCTATCCGACCCCCGGTGGCCTTGATGTTTAGATAATTCAGGCGGGAATTTAGGTCGTTTGGAGGCAATGAATTGGGGACAAGCTGAAGGCAACGCCGAATAACATTTATGGCTAGTACTAGTTTCATTTGAAATTGACTTGTACAGAGGCCAGCATATCAAGGTACCCCAATCTGTCTGAATTTCTTTGATAGACTTTCAACTTTACTTCAAAGAAATAAGGTTCTTATTCAATTGGGAAATTTTTACAGATTGGGGTAGCTTGATGTGCTGTCCTCTGTACATCAATCTGATACCAAATTGTACTTGTGGCACGAAACAAATAGAGCTTGGATAATTCAATTTATGAAGTCGTGTATTTTATGAATTTTTATGTTACTGTGTAACGTTATTGTTACTGTCTAGGTTTTGGTTTATTTAAGAGAAATCTAACGTAGATCTCAAATACGAAAATTAATGTTATAGTTAACTGCAGCATAAAGGAACGGCAACAGTTAAGTTCAATCTTTTTAGGTATATAATTATAATAAACCGTGGAGGACAAAAGCGGTTCTAGAAATAAATTTCCGATTCAATTGAAGTTTATGAGTCAAATTGAAGTTTCGAAAGACATTCCAGCATGAATTTCTCAATTCCATCCAAAGTGCGAAATGTAAACTGAGCCGCGAATTTGAAATTAAATCTATTCAAGAAGCTTCCCTGATTGTCCCAAGGTTGCGTAGCTAACACGGTGTCCTGGGAGGGCGGCGGGGGCGGGCGGCGGCGAGGAGGCACCGGGGGTAAGGTCGCGACAAGGTCACCGCGGGGTCGCTCCAACCAGCATTGTCTGCAAACATAATTGTAATAAAAACTGCCTTCGCGACCCAAATGTTAGGCATTACGCAATACCTAAGAGATCATATTCATATTGATTAAACATCGCGAACCAAACTATCTTCGGGTGGTTTCGAGACAAAGTTTTATTCCTAACCCCATATTGATCTAAACAATATAATATATTGTATATGTCTCATAGAATAATTTGCTATATCTCGGGTAAATTATGTAGGATGTAATGCAACACTATTTTTGGTTACCAGAAACCTCGCTCATCTCTTTCAAACGCAGTACTTTGTCAGTTCTTGAAGTACATTAATTTGTTGTCTCACCTTTATCTGATTGTAGCTAATTTCAGTCACCATCACGCATCATTCATTGTGTTCTTAGATTTTTAAATCACTTCTGCGACTTAAAGCAATCGGAAAAATGCCTGAATACAGAAGCTGGGTTCCTAATAAAGTGACTGAAAATGTTGGCGTCATTGATAGTTTTCTGTTAAGGTGAATGGGAAGTGGTAGACCGCGAAATTCAAATTTTCTTACGTTTTTTGCAATTTGCAGGTCAGTGTCAGGTTGTATCTTGATCAAAATTTTATTCGCGACTATAAAAGGTACGTATTTACAGAATTATAATCATAAGAAACATTCATACATGAGATGATTCATAAGTGAGATTTGTACCATAAACACTTTTCCCTAGGAGATTTCTTCTTGTGGTACAAATCTAACTTAGGAAGATGTATTAATGATTCTAATGACTATAATTCTGTGCATAAGTACCTGTTATAGTCACGAATCATATTTTGATCAAGATACAACCTGACACTGACCTGCTAATTGCAAAAAACGTAAGAAAATTTGAATTTCGCGGTAAAGCGCCTTAAGTCTATTTGGCTCCTAAGTTTAAATAAGGAGATCTACTTTTACAACGATGAAGGAAATGAAATAGAAAGACGTGAGTGATATTTTGCTGTGAACTATGTGAACTGATGATTATCGTGTAGATAACTGTAAATCCGTCAATTAAATTATTATGTTTTCCACGAAAAAAAAAACAATCTATCTTTTAACCCTTCCACGTGGATCCACGCGAGACACAATGGCTTTTTAATTGTTTCTGTAATTGCGGAATTTAACCGGTTGGTAATAAAAATCTTAAATTCATTAACTGACAGACAACGCACAGCCTAAACCTAGGAGCATGATATTTTGTAAAATTCCTTCCACAAAGTGATTAAATAGGGGATGAAAGTTTTTTTAAGGAAGATCGTCGTTTTTGCCGATGGGACATCCCATCGGACAAACGGCTGGTTTTTAATAAATTCCCTGTTCAATTGCCAGCAACTCGGCTAAAGTTATTTTCATTTAGAAATGCAGAACATGTGAAGGTGACACGGTACCTATGCAAATGTATGTCGCTCGTGTACGCTGTCAATTTTTGCGACTGCATCAGTCTATGATGCAAGTAAAGTACATTTCAATGTAATTTTTAAAATAACTAAGTAAATTCTAATGGTTTCATGAGCCAAAATATTTATTTAAGAAATAATTTAGTTGCAATCGAATTAAACATTCAGGCTTGATTAACTATCGAATTCTAAAGGAATCTGTATAAAACATAAAAACCAAAAATCTGTACATTTCACTTGCCAATTTGCTACGAGTGTTTCATCATCATCATCTTTGATGGCCTTGTTCCACCCATTAGGTGGAACAAGGACGAAGTCTACTCACTCAGCATTGGGTGCCACCCAATGCTGAGTAAGTGAGTAGACTTCGTCCTATAATTATGTGCTTTGCTTCCCTGGTTTGTGCAAGTCTTATCCAGATCTTACTTGCGGTTGAGCGGTTCATCAGTACGATTATTCAGTCGGTATGCATTTAAGCGGAAATTGCAGAGTTATTTTCAACACAAGTAGAGTAGTGTCATCTCAACATCTCTCTCCCTTGAATTTGTATATATATATATTTATATATATATCATTAGTACATATTTATATATTTAGTATAGTATGTATGTGTATATAACCTATTTATGTATTTGTGTATCTAGTTTTAACAGGTTTTTTTTTTCTTCATTGTTCCTCTCAACTTAAGCACCTGCCATCTAATCTCTTCACCACCCTTGGTTGACTGGTAGAGAATGCCTAAGGCATTAAGTCCGCCTTTTTACCTTTTTGTGCGAAAAGTTTAAATAAATAAATAAATAAATAAATAAATAAATAAATAAATAAATAAATAAATAAATAAATAAATAAATTATTACGCATTTTTAAATACAAAAGCGCATAATATAGTTAGACATACAACAGTGACGTCTCGTTTACGCAATCAATTTGGTCATTGATGCAACACGCGTTTTCTACGTAGGTAAGTACGTTATCAAAGCGAGACTCATTTTCTACACAGGTGATTTGACACGAGGCAGATTAAATAGATTGGGTCGGTGGGTGACGTCAAGACTAATTTTAACCATTGTTAGAACTTTAGTGATTCTGAGACCAAAAATGGCGATGTTGTCCGATTTGGTGCCCATGTTAAATTAAAACTAGTGGAATTATTTCGAAGCTCTACGAATCGAATAAAAACGGTTGTGATTATTCTGTTGAGGTTAGTGCTATTTGGCCTGATAGTATAGGTAGGTAAATATTACTTTGAATTGAACTAAATCATGTAAACACTAAACACAATTCAATGTGGATAATGTATGATTTCATAACTTTACAAACTAATTTTAGAGAATTATATTTTCCAAGTCGTTAACGAGTAAAAAAGTAAAAAAAAACCTAAGAGAAAAACGACTCTGCTATCAAATTAGTAAAGAATGCAATAAAAAAACTATTTTTCAAAAAAAAAATAACAACCGTCTTCCAAAAAAGACACTGCAAAGTGAAAAATAACTTGAAGAGTAAACTAGTCGCGAGCTCAACTCGCTGGTGGTCATGGTCAAAAAGCACGCTGTCTCGACTGGCTTCGTGTCCGACAGTGCTAGTATCAGTGATGAGCAGTTAGACGCTAGTCTACACGAACAACGTCTAGTTCTCACGCACAGAAACACCGTTCCGAACTGATAGGCGCGTAAAAAGATTCGAAAAGTGCTTCGGAAAATCGAGTTTTATGAAAAAACCACTGCATAAATCAATTACAAATAAAGTTTATTGATCTCTTCGATAACTGCGCTTTGTCGGTACGGACTTCGTTTTGAAGATTTCACAGTTGTTTTATTACTTATTTACACCCAAAGTTACGTTAAAAATAGCAAGAAAAACGAATCTTTGTTGGCTCATAACTTTTTAATGGCTTTTTATTTTACTATGCTGTTTCCGTACAGACACAATTAATAATAAGTCAAAACGATATCATGTTTAACTTTGGATGCAGAATGTCAAACAGTGGAGTAATATTCTCCCGAAATTTGTATAGAAAAAATTTCGAAAAGTGAGTCGGTGTCTTTGGGTTTGCATTTTCATTGTTTGCCACCGACTTCCGAAATTAAAGCTATTTTTCACTTTGCAGTGTCTTTTTTTGGAAGTCGGTTGATATTTTTTTTGTAAAAAACTTTTTATTTTGCATTTTCAAGTTGTATTTACCAACACCAAATTCGTATAAATTATACTACTTGCTATGTAAATATCAGTGACAGGAAGTTATTATAACATCATCAATATAAACTAATTGGCAAAAATACGTGTTATTGTAGCTAACTCAAAAACTACCCAGGCAATGTTAATATAATTTATATGGGACTACGCCTGAGGCATACCCTATCCATTTAAAATTTAAAATTTTTAAAATCGTTTTACAATTACCGGAGATATCGCGTAACATACATAGAAAAACAATTTCGTTTACTTGAATTTTTACCAATAATTTTGGTTTAAACACCAAACTACTAAACCGATTTTGATGAAATTTCTATGGGACCAATCTAAAGGTATATCCTATCAAATAAAAAATAATTTTGCAAATCGGCTTATAAATAACGGAGTTCTCAGGTAACAAACATGAAAAAAATTCAACCAAATTGATAACTTTCTCTTTTATTAAGAAGTCGGTTAAAAATGGGCGTGTGATTTGGCAACAATAAATAGAATATAGCACAATACAATATAAAAGATACATAAAGTAATGTGGAGCATCTATATTTAGAGAGTCATCCACGTTGATGGCACGACAGTGTTGTGAACACATGTCAAACGGATGATTTATAGTTTGTTTGTAAACATTCACTGTCGCATGAACTTACTAAGGAGCTGCACATTACTGGCTCTGTTACAAGATATAGAAGAGACCATCGAACTAAAGCGGAGATGGAAACAATTTAGCGAATACTTTAGAGTGTGCAGATTGTTAGACTGTTGTGGGTTTACACGCGACCACAAACGACGAAGAAATGTTTGCAGCGTCTGGAAAGTACCTAAAACTTGGATGACTTAGTTCTATTTCAATTATTCTCACACAGATAATACATAAGCCATATATGACAAAATATGTACACGTAAGTTTTAAACTAGGTAGTGTATTTACATCGTAAATGCTGTGTTACCTATTTATGTTTATTGTTATTATTCAACTTTCCTCACAATTACGTAAATGTAATGAGTACCTCATACTTAATCACCCAATTTCCCGAAGCAGACCTTGTTGTAGAGGTATGTCATACTTTGAAGTTCTTTGTGTTAAAAGTAGAACCTAATATTAAATCGGTTGACTAGGCATGTAGGCCTGTTAGGAGTTGTGACCTTGTAAGGGTGTATTAACGAGGATGTAGGTCAGTGAGACGGTGAGACCCATCGCCCTTGACCTAGGGCGGGCGGGTGCCCTTCACGGCGCCCTCTGCGACGCTCTGCCAAATACCACAGGACAAGGGCATTTCAAGCCTAGTTTACAATGTATTTTTGTTTATTAAAGCTGTGTAAACAATGTCTACGTTATTTTATTGTGGTATGGTAAAACCGGAAAATCGCGATGGATAATGAAATGAATGCCTGCCCGCACGTATTTAGTCAATTCCCTACTTGGCTAGACCTCGATGTCATGCATGTGGTTTTCCCAAAAATATTAATTACGTTTTATAATGATTGAAATTTAATATTATTATAAACGCATTATTAATATAGGTACACATTATGTAACATGTAACACATAAATATAAGTATTACAACCATTGGCGTAGTATGTATTATCAAAGAAATTCAATATTAATAATTCAAATTTGTTCAATATATAAACCTTCATATCAAATCTCTTAGCGCTAAATAGCATTTATGAATAAGAATTTTGCTAATCAGTTGCTTAGCAATTGAATAAAATTTAAGACGCGTTTATAAATAACACTCTAAATGTTTTTTGTACATTTTCTCCCCCTGACATTATTCATTAGAGCCAAGATTTTATAATTTTGGGGAGGATCGCCTCCGCCTGGTAATTTAAATTTTATATAAGTACTGGTTTATGAGAACAGTTATCACAGTATGTGTAACGGACCCAGGGCAAACTGAAAACCATACACTTGCGACCTTTTTTTTATCGTGGAGAAATGCTAATGCATTCTCCACTACCACGGGGAGATAGTGCAATTATGTGGGATTCTTACCCACTAAAACTCCATGTTGTCCTCCTCTGTCGCTTACGGCGGGAACACGGGCACGCGTTAGCACTCATCCGTGAACCCTCCGCGGCTGTCCGTCACCGGACCCTCCTCTGGGGAGTATATACTCCCAATCACCGGCGCACCAGAACACATAGCACGCCGTGACCACCCCAGGGACCAAACCAGCACATGGGCACCAGACAGACTCATCCACAGATCAACCGCGGCAAGTAGAGCAATTGATAATAACAGCCGCACAGGTTAACCTGGACGATCAACCTGTGCGGCTTTTATTATTTAGCCACGGGAAAATAAAATTTACGTGTACAGTACCTAGTGCAGTAAAATCCTACGTGGTGTTCTGTGGTATAGGCAAAAAAATGTGAGCATGTTATGACCGTCTGTTTTTAAATTTTTATTCATATGGAATATTTAATTCAACCTTCACACACTGTCGTCCAATATCCTTTTGGATTAGTTAACCTATTCATCTATATTTACATTGCGTCCTGATTGTTACCAATGTCCTATAAGAAGAAAAGAAAGTATACCTATCTAAAATGATGTAGTTTCCAGTACCTATGTGAATTTATTTGTCGAGGGAGATGGGTCAGGTGTTTTGTTTGGTTTTTGTGTTTGTTTTATTAAATCAATGCCTATCCTTTTTTCTGGTAAGTAAACAAAAATATTATTTTTATTTAAAGCTTTTAAATAAACGCATGCTTCCAATACAAGGTGCGTATGTACAGAAATTCATTTAACTTATAGCGTAAGTTTTATCTGCGGTGAAATTGTTATTTTTTAAGACGAAAAGCGCTCATTTTGAGTGCTGCACATAGGCATGTATATGTAGATCGATGCAAATCTTGTAGAACTGCTCCGATTGTCAAAGAATAACCTCCTGAAAATAGCGATGTGACTTTACCATGACCTTGCACAAAGCTATATTTATCGGAATCAATGTTGCATAGAGCGCTAAGGAAAATCGTATTTTCGCGAATTATTCCGGGAAGTGCTGATAGAGGCGAGTAACGGGTTGGCTGTTGTTATTCACATATTACCGCACTCACACCACCTAACGTTTATATATCTAGTACGCGTAGCGTACACGAAGACTGATTGTGAGCCTGTGTGTGTCTGTGACATTGAACTTCACACTTCACGCGGCGGCGCACGAGTTGCGTAACCGCGCCACACCGCAACTTCGAGCGACGAGTTCACTTCTACCGACGCGAATAAACCACTATGCTTTATCTCTTCTAGATAGAATTAAGTGTTACGCAATAATTACACACAAACGTCCCTACGCGCTTTCACACAAGGTTAAATCATTACTAAAATATTTCATGTAGGTATTGTAGGTAGGTATTTATTCAGACACCATGCGTAAATGTTGCATGTCCTTAATGCAATTTACTGAGAAAGTATTGGCACATTATTTTTAATTAATTTCACAATAGAACTGTGGGTACAGAACAGTTTTCCTGTAACACGTTTTAAATTAGCAACGTGTTGCAGTTCCAGCACTTGCAGCCCAGGGAAATCTTTATCAAATAGCGCACATTTTATAGGAAAAGTAGTGGGATGATGTAATAAAATTAAACTTGTTGACAAGTAGCAACAGCACGTGGCGTGATTTCGACAATGACATTGACATTGGCCGCCGTCAGGGCTCCGGCGAGTGGTCGCGACCGCGCGCGCCCGCGGCCAGGGAAAGGAAACGTCATGTATAATAATATAATTAGCAAACGGTCTTTTAGATAGGCTGGATAGAAATACTGCATAACAATTTAACCTATTTTTATTTACACAAGCAGACTATGTTTAATCCTGTCTACGGATAATGTACGCAAGGATACCTAAAAATCACAGCCAGCGGTACGGTTTTCCAGATACCTTATGTGTGAATGTGTGGTCTTCATTATACTTGACATCATCCACGTATGTTGTTTCTTGTTCATGACAATGACTAATCCATAAGTATTCCGATAATCTAAAATAAACAATCATACACAATGATAGTGATATTACACATTACAATATTTTCCTCCTACAGGACAAAAACATAATTTGTTCACTTATGCCTTGTGACGTTTCACTTATATCAATCGTTAATTAGATTTCATTGATGTCTGTGTTGTCCTTGAGTATATACTAATTTGCAAGTGGACGCTTCCGCGACGTGTCGCGAGGTCACCCTTCTGTATTGTATTAATAATATTTATTACTGGTCTGCCCGTGGAGCAGCATCTCGACGTTTCCGTGACTGAGAATACACAATTTTATCAAAAACACTGTTAAAAAATACTAGTTCATTATCACGTACCTACATATCGTTATACCTATGCGCAACCCAAAAATGCGAGCAAATAATTTTGATAAAGATGTCAAGGTGGGGACGACATTGACTATTAAAATTATTAGTGTCAAGAGCAAGTCTATTAATCAATACCTATTAGTTAATAGAAGCGGACTGAGTATCTATACAGACCCGTTTTTTACCTAAAGGCGTTAAACAGACATTACGAAAATGTCAAAAGTAACAAATGTAGATAAAGACCGAAGAGTCGACCGGGTGGCCTCCGCAATCCGCAAATAATAGTCAATAAAGTGGCAAGTCCGGGTGACGCAGATGGTCGAGCGGCGCGGGCGCGGGCGCTCGCTCGTCTATCTGACTGTACAAATAGCAGCGACCTTGAGATTCGGCGCGCGCGACAAGGTCATCGCGCAAATCGTTATCAGCATGACGTTAGCATGTGACCTCCACGGAGGTGCCCGCGAGATAACGCGGCCAGATACCGGTAGCGACCGATAGTGGCGAGTCGCGAGCGCACTCGCCGCTCCGCGCCATCCTACCGTCACGCTACTTCCGCGTACGCACGCCTCCACTACGAACACCATGCCATACTCTAGGGTTAGTGATGCATACTGCTACATAATATAAGTGGAAGCTGCGTTAACAAATCACTAAATCTAGCGATGTTCTCGCCGGATTCCGTTTTTGGTACAGATTACTAATGAACATTGCTAATTTCTAGGCAACAACCTAAATAATGACATGACAATGTGTCTATTAACTCTTGCGATATTAGTAGTATAGGTAAAGTTTTACACGAGCCACGTGGTTTATTGAGTATGTGGGTAAAATACTAGATTCCTAGCAATAATCATCGCGATTCTCTAATAAAATTAGAAATGCGGTTTGCGATCATCATCGAGAAATAAAATTATTCGGAGCAATCGTACCATCGACAAAAGATTTTTTTTTCAGCTTTGGAACATATTCTTTGTTAGTTTGGAATAAAGCCAAAATAGCATCGATCGATCGGAATCACTTTCTACGCGCTTATCGTTGCCGTCCGCAAAATATTGTAGCGACCTTGTGTGTTCATGGTCGTGCAAAAATATCAACTTGACATTCTAACGATTTCCCGATCATTGAGTTGCTAACCAGGAAGCAGCGGTTCACATTAACCACGCCTCACGTCCCGAGGTCAAGCGCTAATTTTATGTTCGTATATATACATGCTTATATGTATAATGTAAGTACCTGTATACTTTGTAAACACCATGTTTGCCAGACTTATAAATAGACTACAAAATGAAATATATTGGGTAATTCGTTATACCCATTGGCTCGACATTGCAAACATTTAAAAAGTCCTTGGAAAATAAATGGTAACTAAACTAGGTATATAATATCGAATGTATACCTACTGAATTAGTCAGCATAAAAACCCACTTCAATTATTTTTAGGATGGCTTAGTTTGAAACGGGCGTTTATACAAAAATACAGATTTCCATGGCGCGAGAAAGTAAGTACAGCGTGGTAGTAACTTTTATTTGATAACAAAACTAAACAGCGTGCCCACTTCATGCTAGAACACGTGCTTTTGTACTAAAAGTAAAAAATATGTACTGCACTTACATGTGCCAACATGCAACGAACAAATTCAACATTATGCTGAATTATTTATTCTTCATTGACATTAATATTTAGCCATTTATTTGTTCTACTCCCGCAATCTATTAGACGATCTCATTAACATTCCATCTACCGTTTGATGTTAACAAGCCACAAGCCCACTGATTACTGTTGCTAATTAATTGTTAAATCTATTTTCTAAAACGCATTTTCTAATATTTCTTTCTAGTAGGTTTCGTGTTGTATCATAAATAAACTAGAGTGTGTTTGGGTGAGTTGAACATGACCTGAATCCAAATACGGGCACGCGAGAGAAATCTTTCTTAGGCTACGAGCAGCCAGAGACGGCGAGTCTCACGCTGTGGGCGAACAGATATGAAGAGAAAGGATCTCTTCCTTTTTAATATGTATGGCCTGATTTCCATAGACTGACTTTTTTAAACGTTTAAGGGGAAACAGGGTCATTAAAATAAAACAATTGTTACATGAAAACTAGGCATGTGTGTCGTCTTAAAATTGTTATAACATTATCATCTTCCTGGCTATGTAATTGCGAGTATGTATGAGGTCAAGTCGATAAGCTACTACTTAACCAAAGATGTATTAAAAAATTTAAATCCTTGCAATGATATCCTTTCTTATTTAGTGTTGTCAGGAAGCGATTGTCTGAAAAAAGGCTAATTTAACGTAAAGTAGCAATAAACAGCAGAGAGTCAGCAAACGGGTTTGTAGTTACCATCTTTGTTGGCCACTAGGACAGAAAGTACATGTGGTCGTATTATAAGTGATATCGCCTCAATTTCTCTGAGTGCAGCGCGTGGCAGGGCGCGGCAAGTCCGCGTGCGCCCGCGCCGTTTGTGGAGACACCGTCGCCGCCGTACAATGGGCGGAGAAAACGGATGGATGCTGTCATCGTACTCTCGCGGCTTAACTTATGACTTACAAAATCTACATACAATCATCAGCGATGTGGAGCAGGCCAGTGGGCCGCGCAGCCACGCACCGCTGCGCGCGCGTTTAACGCTTGTAAAGTGTCGCTTAATTGAAAATTAGTTTCCACAGATGTCTGAAAACTATAAACTTTTAGGAGGACTAATTTCAGTAATGCAAGTTTCAATATTAGTAATGCAACTTTCAATATTCACTGAATTTCGATTACTTTAAATCTTTAAAAACACGATTTATAATATGCATGATAATATTGCAAATGGAAGAAACCCACCTACAACATTACTGGTGTATGGTGTATTCTAACGTCATGGATAATAGTTTGAAATAAAATATGTAGGTATTATCTAGATAATCTCAAAGAATATTCGGTATATTTCACATTTTTCACGTCTCGAAAATGTTTTCCTATATGGAGATGTACCGCGTATTCGCCGAAAAACCGGCCAGGAAAGCCGTCTGTTTGGCTTCATTTGAATAGTTGGCAAATAATCGGTTGAATGAAACGATTGCAACCGTCGATGACTGACTTTGAAATAAGTTTAAAAAAAAAAATATGTAGTGATTTTGGTTTAAGTATTTTTTCAGACATTAGTAGAGGTGCGCATTTCTCGTCTTATTTTAACCAAAACTAAAACTAAAACAAAATGAGGATTACAATATTTAGGTAAATATTGGAATACTAAAGCCCAACAACCTTAAACAAATCTTAGTCGGGCAAGAACACCCAATGTCATACGATCAGAAGTGGACTAGTGGTTGAAGCCGACTCTAGCTAACTCTAGACAGTGTGCCAATCTCTAGTCGGGGGTCTTTTAGTTTTCTTTCACAGTTACACAGCTGCACTAATCCAGGAGGCCAATTCACGTATTTAGTAACGTTCAAAATCGCTGCAATCTCATCTCAGTGACAATCAATGTCAAAAACGCAGGAAGGCTTAGAGGTATTTTTTATAGATTGAGACTGAGATTAAAATGTGAATTTTCTTAAAAATACGGAGATTGCCCTTTAATATACTTAGGTCATTATTTCTCTGATTTTGTAAGACCGAATAATGCAAGAGCAGGCAGCTGATTCTGAAAAATGATCATATTTTTGTTTCTTTTAGATTTAGTACACTATAAGCTCATAGTTATATATAATAATGTCACGACCTTATTTCTACAAGTCGTGTATCAAACTACAGTTTGTAGCGTTTCAGCACAAGATAAAACTCAGTGAGGTGTTTTTTCGCGGTCGGCGACCCGCATTTCACGCTCGTACTCAACACTTGAATCTTTCCAATTTATTGCCTTACTTTGCTCAACGCCTTTTTATATTCTTTCTTTACAGCAGATGACAAATTGAATACAGAAGCAAGCACGGGCGCAACGACCGTATTTACGCCAGATTTTATAAAATTAGAAACTTTAAATTACATTTTTAAACAGAAGGATTAAGAACTCGGGATTATATTTCAAAAGATAATTTATTTGCCGCCTAAACAAATAAATTAAAACATTTTCCCGTGTAAGCCCTGTCGTATTTCACGTTGACACGCTCTTAGAAAACAAAAGTGTTTTATTTGAGGAAAATGATGCAGGCATACTTTTCTTATGTTTTAGTCACATTTTATTTGCCTACAATGGAAAGTTATCAAAACGGTTTGCTTCAAATAAAGCGGAGCTTTTTGTATGTCTATAACTTTGCAGACGGTGCTCTGTCAGTGCAAGTCACATAGACGATGTTTTCGCTAGTTCAAGCCTAGTTCATAATATTATGATGTAGGTATGTAATTCAGACAGAGGGCAAAGACACAGTTTGTATAAACGAAGCGTGTTGATTGTGACGCAGAAACGGTTATCGCTCAGACACGTGGCGAACTGCGTGCGACCGCCATGTCGCCGCAACGTGATCGCTGCAATCATGAGATCCACTTGAGAAATAGGTACTACAAGGAATAAAAATATCAATTCTACAAAAAAAAAAACATAATTTTAATTCCAAATATTTTAATTCCGTTTTTTTTTTTTCAATTTTATCTCAGTAAGTTACGAGTAGGTATCTAACAAATGTCACGCTACGGAATATTCTGGCGACTCGAACCATATGCTTTAGTATCTACAAGAGAAATAAATATTTGAAAGCAAATCTAAAATAAACTATTGATACGAGTATTGATCGAATGACATAGAATTCGTATGACGTGTTTCCCAACACTATTTTTATTTTCACTCTCATTGTATTTTATCTATTTTAAGAAAATAGTTTCCCACCATACAACATTACAGTCTTTAACTACAGTCACAAATCAGTCTTTTTTTACAATGCGCCTTTCTTTTTTGGATAGTGTATTTATTTGTTGTATTGTAATGCTATGGACCCTACCTTTATATAAATACTAGCTGACCCCGCAAACGTCGTTTTGCAAAAAAAAAATTGGAGTATGAAAAATAGGTAGTAGCCGATTCTCAGACCTACCCGATATGCACACAAAATTTCATACAAATCGGTCCAGCCGTTTCGGAGGAGTATGGTAACTAACACTGTGACATGAGAATTTTATATATTTTAAGATTTATAATTTACATAAGCATTATTTATTTATTTATTTATTTATTTATTTATTAGGCTTTTCAACAATGAGTACACTGTTACTTTATAATTTGTACATTGCAAACTTAAGTCTAAGCGCCTCATCACTTACAGAAAAGCACCGCATGCACTACATTTTGCGCAGATAATAACACAATTAACTAATTAAAACATAGTAATACATAGTTTGAGAAGAAAAAAAAATGGTAATAAAAATAAACTGACAGCTAAGTTGATTACAGTGAATTAATTGGCATGCATTAAATGGCAAGTGCGGCCATTTTGAGAGCAGGTATTGTCGAATAAAAGAGGTCAGTGTCCACTTCGTGCTCTTTATATGCAGCATACATTCTAGACAGTGGACAATATTGCCTTAAGTTGGTATTACATCTTGGCATGCAGAAAAGTCTCCTATTAGAACTTCTTGGCAGATTACGTGGTACATTATTATCGTGTTGCTCTCAGGATGGAAAATCAGCAGCCTAATAATGGCAATTCATTCAAAGCACGCTTACGTTTTGAATATGATTTAACAAGAATACTATAATATTCAGTACAAATAGACCAGTGATTTTTTTTAAAGCAATTCATATTTTGTATTTTTTAACTTTACTAGTTGCTTAAACTTTTATCATCGTTAGCGTAAACCTTTCCCAGGTTCATACTGTACGACAACCGTTCATAGAACAATAGAGCCTTCATACAACTGGAAGGCATAATGAAGGATCTGTTTTCGACTAAGTACAATTAGCATAATAGATACTGTCACGAAAAGAGATAACTAAACAGGGACGTCGGAAATAATATAAATTTTGTAAAAAAAACAATAGAAGTTTACGAATAAAATTTAATTTAATTAGTAGAAAACAAACAGTTCCTTTATCAAATTAAATTTCACTCTAAAACATCCATTGGTTTCTTTTTAAACTTCAACTATATCCGACGACCTTGGTTACTTATCTCTTTTTGTGACTGTACACGTCATAACGAAGATTAAAATAATTAAGGAAGTCATGTTACTCGTCGCCATGACCCCCGAAATTGCATCTGTAATGCTCCCGGACTGCTAAATAGATTAAAGCGTGGGTTACAGTTTTCTGCTATTTTACTTAGTTATATGAGTACATACTGCTGAAACCACGCGGTTATTTCTGTGAAATATCTGCACAGGTAAGTTGTCACGACATTACTAACGTGACGTGATAATGTTATCAGCCTGGCTTAGAGTGTCCGTGAAAAATTTAAAATTAGACAAAAACACATTCGATGATATGGCTTTAATGCCAATTTTTGACCTTCACACAACGCGTGTCAAGTACAAATTGTAATGATAACATAGTAAAGGTTTCTGATAAGATCTAAATAAATTATGTAAGTAATTCGACTAAAAGTAATTTAAAAAGAAGTTTATGTCAGTATAATATATATTTAATTAGAACTAAAAGACTTACTACTTATATAATGTTTTAAAACATTGATGATAAGATGAGACGATACGTTGAGATTAAATATTAATTATTATTATATTTCCGTAATTTTAAAACAAACCGGTTATTACCTGACGACGCGTAGGTATTTGATCTTAATTTTGGCTCTGTAAAGTTTTACATAGTTATTTTTCAGCAAGGTCATTAATTTTTTCAAGGCGTACGTTTTAGAAACGTTCTTTTTTTGCAACGAGTGGGCAGTCTGTTTACAGCTGCGATCCGCTAGTGATTTACAACTGAACATACGCAGCTAATAACATTGTATGTAATAGTCTAGAACACAAGGTCTTGACGTATTTTGGTGGAAATGTTAATTTACATTAACAACTAAAAGTAATTAACTAATGCGATAACTCATAAACCTATCGGCAAAAAATATAATATTTTATTAGATATTTATTTAATTGTACCTACGTCTTTTAGTTAACGGAATCGCGACCTTCGATTAAATGTACACGTAGCTAATTGCTTGTTAAATGTATCAGTTGTTGTTGAAAATAAATGCCGCTCGATATTGCGATAAACGTCACAATGTTCGTAGATTTATTTAGAAAGGTCTTACGAAGGTTCAGTCAGTCACATGAAGGTCTTAATGTGGCATTCGCATTTTGTACTTTTTAACACTGTGATTTATCATAAATAATAAAACCCTGATGGTAGCATAAATAAATAATTGTTAGTGTTCTTTCACTTCTTCTTTCACTTCCATCCTAAAATATGTATATCAGCTCTACATTACACCAAAGTTATTTAAATTGCATTGTTAACCTATGGCCTATGACCTCATAGGACCCAGGACACAGTATTTGCTACCATCAAAAATAACTCACAGATCATGGATTTAAAAGGGACACAAAAAACTATATTTCCTAAAATGATAGACATGAAATCGCAATTTCATAGTTTAACCGCGCAATGTGCTCATTCAACAAAAGTCATAAGCCAGAGAAAGAACGTATGTACATAATTCCACTCTACTCGTCACACATTTTTACATCAACACGCTATTATTCGTCGAAAGGTTATGAATCTATACAGTGTACCCATAATCAATTCAATTAGCTGCGGATGTCTAAATTAAACCAGCGCTCCAGTCAGTGCAAATCCACAGATTAAGGCTAACATTCACTCGTTTGTTCGATTGCAACATTTGCATAGACCTTGCTGTATTGAGAACACTATTAAGAAGCTTTTAATCAATGATATAATATGTATACATTTAAAAATGGAACAAATGTGATAGGTGACAAGCAGAACGTCACCTACATTGTCGTTGTTGCTTTTTATGGTAGTTTTAAATCCTTGTAAGGCGCGGCAGGGATATTGGCGCATTGGCGACCTTAGAAGCAGCATCATGCGATATTTTTGCTCTCGGCATTAAGACGCTGAAATCCAATATTGAGCTCCGATGTTTAGGTATTTTTAGCCACGCCCACTATTTCTCCGATATCCTAGCGCCATTCTTATAAGGATGTGATACAGCGAACTACCAAGGATGAAACAAAGTGACGCGGTCAATAATAATTACCAATGAAACAATAGAGGGCGCTCTTATATATTTATTGTTCTGTATGAAGTGCTAAAATCAAATTAGACAAGGCGATTAAAAAAACAAATGAATATTTTTACCCCTTTTTTAAAATTATTTTAAGTATTTACACTGATTTTTTTTAACTATTTACACTGAATTAGACGCTGACAAGAACCAAATAGGCTTGTCTCAAACAATTTTTTAGCCAAATCTATACAGTTTGTGACGGCGAAAAAAATATATGTTAATCTTGAACATATTTCTGAGAACCCTGTTGTATTCAAAACAGGTTTTTGAAAAGTTTTCTCGATACAATAAAATGGTAAACTAACCTCTTAAAATGATCTTTTAACAAAAATATCTCTATTAATTATCAACGTACATTGGTAAAATTTATAAAAATAACGTATCATATTTAAATACAGAACTTGGTTGTTTTTTATTTTTGACTACTCGACCTATTTTTAAGTAATTAATTATTTTTTGGTTTGTATAAAGTTATGAGCGTCGCGTCATCGCGCTTCTCTTTCTTATGTTTCATTTAATATTTTGTTTTTGAGAACTTATTTTATTTTGTTCTTTTAGCTACAATAAATTGTAAAAATATTAGCATTAGCACGTAGACATTTGTATAGGTGATTTTATAAGTTGTACAGGTACATATTGTATAAGTTATTTTATAAGTTGTACAGGTACCTACATATAGTTCTAAGTTGTGTAAATATTTTCTGTGTAAAATGGGAAACAAACAAAAATGCCGGAGGCCAGCAAAAAAGCGCTTCTATAATAATAAACAAAAACATCTCATGGAAGTAGTAAAGTAAGTAATTTTTATAATGTAATATCACAGTATATTTATATACAGTATTGTAACTCGGCTGTATCTTGGACATAAATGCCTACAGCCGCGCGGTACGTAAACATGCGATAGGGCTGCCCGCCTCCAGCATTTGAATTACATTTGCCTACTTTGCGTTTCCATTTAGTTTTGTGATTGTAATATACTTTATTTTATATAAAAAAATAAAATAAGTAGGTACTTTGTGAATTGAATAGGAAGTGTTCAACAAAAATGCATGTTGTTTTTTGATTGGTAGATTTAATTAAAAAACCATGTTTATGTTTGAATAACAAATCGGTCTTATAAATTTGCGACCGAAAAATATTTGCGCCTTGACTGAGACGTACGAAACGCTTTATTATCAAATTTTAAAGTATAAAGAATCCGCATTCTAATATAGAGCTTAATTAAAAATTGTTTTGGGAAACATGGACAAGGTGGGGAACTCCAATCTTTACAAACTTCAACACCTACCTACTCAACTACAATGCAAGAAACAGCTGACGAGTAATTTTAATAACTTTTTATCTCAGCTTATTAACGTCTCTATAAATTAGATACCTACAACTCGCAACAACTCAAAACAAAAATTCTTTGGTCACCAATGCCAAGCTGAACAGCTGGCTACGAATGTTTTAAAATCACAACCCTCTCAAACATCTAAATATTCTGTGAATATCTCATGAGTCTAGCTGTTGTTGTCGTTATTAATACCGAGAAAAAACAACGGTTTTTTGTGGTATAATTGTTGTTATAGCAGCAGCCGAAATACTTAATCTGAGAAAATTTTAACTATTTAGTGACAGACAGACGGTCAAATTTATTTTTTTCTAGTATTATTCATACACACAGTACAATAAACAACTATTATTAATAATAAAATACCACGTCTTTACTTTGAATTATACAAACTAACAAAACAAAACACACATGCCCCGAGGTTTCTAACACAAGCGTAAGTACCTACCGTATCATGATTCATGAACCGCCTATAACTACCTATTTCACTCTTGTCAATCACTTTCCTTTACTCTATTCACTTTACACCAGACATCGTTTTTTTCGGGAGATAAAAGGAAATACTTATCCATTAAAAAGACACATTATGTACCTACCTACTAGTAAGTAAAATTATTTTATAGTCTTACCTTTCAAAGTTTCCAGATAATCTAAAAAAAGTTATCCCTGGACGAATTCATGCAACCAAAAACAGCACAATATATCCTACTCGTCATATTAAATATGTACTTGAACTTATTTGTAGTGAAAAAATCGCGCGGTTATTGTTAAAAAAACAACACACCGACCGTTCGTCACTGCGGCACAGTCGCGACTGTCTGCCTGCCGAGCGAATGCCGAGATTGAGGCGCGTAGGCATAGCTCGCGCATCGTCCGTTTGTATGAAGATAGAATACTGCATATAATTATACCGTGGTAATATTGACAAAATAGGTATGAGAACAAAAATTAAATTTTTGTACAACCCATAGCGTAAATTCGAATACAATGATAACGCTAGGTTGGTCTAGAGGTATTAGCTTAAGTTCAAAAGAGCAAGTTCCGAGTTCGTACCCGGGAGAATTTTTAGCAAATTTGAAATGGTTTCTTTTTTTTATTTATTTGTAATTTTGAGTAAATTTTCATTTTTTTATATTTATTTTTATATAAAAAAATATATATATACATATAAATATTTTAATTATTAATTTTCTTTACAGTAAAAAGAGACGTTTGGCGAACAGTTTAGAAGCAGGTGAAGCTTCGGAAATTGTTTTTCACCAGTAAGTTTGTAATAATTACAGACGCCAGCACATCAAGCTACCTGAAAGTGTCAAATTTTTCCAATCAACTTTGAACCTTATGCTTTAGTGATAAGGTTCTAAATGTATTAAATAAATTTTACAGATTATAGTAGCTTGATGTGCTGGCGTCTGTACATACTTATACAGGTTGAAATTGAAAACATGTGACTAAACGAAATGGGAGATTGTACTACTCAACATTATGAACAACTTTAGTAAAGGGACGAAAACTGCAGTCGCGAATAAAAAAATCAGGTGTTCCTTATATTTTGACGAGTTATGCAAACATAAATGTAATGTAATAGATTTAGAACCTTATCACTAAAGCATACGGTTCAAAGTTGATTGGGAAAATTTGACACTGTCGGGTAGCTTGATGTGCTGGCATCTGTACTTATTACAAACTTACTGGTGAAAAACAATTTCCGAAGCTTCACCTACTTCTGAACTGTTCACCAAACGTCTCTTTTTACTGAATAAATATATATATTTTTTAAAATATAAAAATAAAACAATGAATTTCCTAAAATTACAAAATAAAAAATGGATCCTATTCAAATTCTGTAAGACTTGGGTTGAGTTACGAACTCTAAACTAGTTCGCCAGAATCTATGCTAATACCACTAGACCAACCATGCATTATCTTTGTTGACGAATTTGCGCTATGGGTTGTACAAAATAGCCTATAAAGTACCTATTTAATTATAATTTCATTTTTGTTCGTGTACTTGTTTTTTCAATATTACATTATAAAAAATTACTTATTTTACTACTTCCATGAGATATTTTTGTTTATTAGCTTAAAAGCGCTTTTTTTGCTGGCTTCGGCATTTTTGTTTGCTTCCCATTTTGCACAGAAAATATTTACACAACTTAGACCTATAATTATGTGCAACTTATAAAATATCCTATACAAATATGTTTACGTGCCAATATTTTTACAATGTATTGTAGTTATAAAAACATAATAAAATAAGTTGTCAAACAACAAAATATTAAACGAACGGATAGCGGGACTGCGGGGCTGCGGGGCAAAGCGACATACGTCCGTCTAGCAGCGCGTCTATGCGATCACTGTCGAACTGCATACATAAGAAAGAGAAGCGCGATGACGCGACGCTCCTAACTTTATACATATCATAAAATAATTAATTACTTTTATATAAGTTGAGTATTCAAAAATAAAAAACAACCAAGTTCTGTATTTAAATATGATACGTTATTGTTATAAATTTTACCAACGTACGTTGATGAGTAATACAGATATTTTTGTTAGAAGATCATTTTAAGAGGTTAGTTTACTATTTTTTTGTATCGAGAAAACTTTTCAAAAACGTGTTTTGAAGACAACAAGGTTCTCAGAAATATGTTCAAGATTAACATATATTTTTTTCGCCGTTACAAACTGTACAGATTTGGCTAAAAAATTGTTTGAGACAAGCCTATTTCGGTCTTATCAGCGTCTTAATGCGGAAGACTATTTCAAGAGTCAGGGTCAGCGGCGCCCGTCACCCGCGCCCGTCACCCGCGCCCGTCACCCGCGCCCGCGCACCTCGTGAGCGGGACGCTGTGGTGTCGGGTTTCCGTAACGTGACGCGACATCTACCCTCCATTATTTCGAATAAATATTAAAATAATTTTCAATTACCTATAATCCCTCCCTCCATGCCATAACATTGACATACGACAACTGGCAACGTAATATTTAAGTTTCTAGAAATGCTAAATATTTAACAAAACTGCCCATTGTCTGCCCACACAAACGTAAGCATTACGATATTTTTCATAAATCAATGCTCAAAAGACGTCAATACGCCGACGGATGCGTTCTTGTAGTTGCGGTGAGTTCTTCTGACCTCAACCCGCTTGTGTGAAGGTAACCTATAGTGATGTAAATAGACAGGAAGCCCAGACAATGTCAGGAGCTCAATTACATATTTTTAACCATCCATTTAAAGGTTCTGTATACATTTCTAAACTTAATCAACTCTAACCATAATGTTATAGTGTGTAGGATTACAGTCATTGGCTCTATGGATATTAATTTATATTCCTCCCTTTTGAAACAAGTATTTAAGTTCATGAAAATGTACCAAGTATTATTAGTATTAGTCTATTTATATTATTTATTGGATAATAGTTATCTACCTAAACGTACCTTATTTTATTTATATGTAGATGTAGATATTATTGTACATACAACATAAAACCATTGTAATTTAAATAAGCTGTTGTAAGTCGCGTCTGAGATCACCTCTAGACTTTGAAATGAAACCAAGGCCAGTGCTAATGTTCATTTGACCTTCAATTTTTTTCACGAAATCATTTTAGAAATACTCAATAAGGATGGACCAGCGGAAAACATTTGGTTGCTAAAGGATTTTTTACGAACGATATAACGAACATGTTTAGGTATAAAAATACTTCGAGAACGCTTTAAAGTTTTTTTCGATAGAAGTCGTTTTATTTATCATAATCAAGGAAGAAAAGAAAGTATCTTCGATACATACTTAATTTATTTACAAATTATCACCCGATTACGTCGTCATTTTCCACACGTGTCCGTGTCACGAGCAAATAAATAACTACAATAAATTACTAGGTACTAATTACTATTCTATAATTTCTTGCCTTTCGTTCGAAACCGGCAACGTGGGACATATTTTCGTATCGCAAATCGTAGATAGAAGAGACATTTCATTATTTTGTAGACGTGTGAACTCGCGTGATCTAGTGAGACAAGCAACTGAGGGCGAATTACACCCATGAAAGTGAACGCGACCAGCATCTAAACCGCGTTCAAGAGCAGTCAGTGTCATCAGCTTTTGATCGCGGTTTAGATAATCGCGTTCAGGTTAATTGGTGAAATTAGCCCTGAAACATGAAACAGTTCGCCAGCCGGCCAGCTGAGCACGCGATTGAGCACAGCACATGATATAATAAGCTGTGTTTCAGATTCGTTGTACACCTGGAAGTCGTTTATCAGAGTTCTTAGTAACGAGAGGTAACACACTTGAAAGTTGGGTCCAGGTGGTACGCGCAATGCACCTGCCTATTTCACGCAACTGTTCAGTTTTATTCACAGGGTAATGCTGAGCTGACCTCAATTTCGCATTAAGTTTAGTATGCACATAAGTTTATAGGTACAATAAGTTGGATTTTGGATTACATTTGCTTCATTGCATCCTGAGAGTTACCAGAGATTACTTCAAGCCCTCCTATGTTAACGGTTTACAAATTGGGTTTGTGTTATATTTGCTACCATGAAACGTTACAAAGTAATATAATCTTGTATTCTTTAAATTACATCACGTTTGAATTCCTAGATCGAGTTGACAGAGGCCTGGGTTCCGTATGTTGTTCAGTTGCTCTACATTTTGTTCGCTGATGATCGCATGTCCTATGTAATAATGTCGTTTACTATCCACTGACTTTACTGACTGCCCCGTTGGTCTCGTGGTCGCCAGCGCGACTGCTGAGCGTGGGGTCCTGGGTTCGATTCCCGGATCGGGCAAAGTGTTATTGAGTTTTTCCATTAGGAATTTCTTAGTAACAGCCTGGAGTTTGGAAGTTGGCGGTGTGATACCCCCGTGCCTCGGAAAGCACGTTTAGCCGTTGGTCCTGCGCCTGATCTCTCTCCGGTCGTGTCGGATTGCCGTCCCATCGGGCTATGAGAGTGAGGGAAGAGGGAGTGCACCTGTGTCCGCGCGCACACTTGTGCACTACAATATCTCCTGCGTAGGTACCCGGCTAATCTCCGTTGAGATTGGCCACCGTGACCGAAATCGGTCGGGGAGGCTATTATTTATTACTATCCACAAATTAAAAAAAACCCCATCATTCTTTCACTTCGGATTATCCTTTGCCCGATCAGAGAGTCGAATCTGGAACCTCGTATCCTGCTGCACTTGTCATCACCCAAGCAGTGAGACGGTCATATATTTTAATGAAAACATTAAAAAATCTCGAGTGTTGTCCTCGAAGGAACCTTCACATGAAAGTACAATGTTTCTCATTGGTCATTAGCAGGGCCTTGAACTTTGAGAACGCGCCGGTAAACATGTTTGCGCAGTGCCCACTGCGCACTCTTTATTGCTATGACGTCTCATCTTGCCCTATACTGCATTTGTTTTATTCCCCGGTTTATTCCGTTACCTTCGGGCACGTGGCACTCCAATTGGATTCCTATCTGGCCTTCAGTTGAACCGAGACTAACGTTTATGGTGTTCTACGACATACCATCATTCAAGGCTAGTTCTTTTATTACTATTGGATGTTCGTATTAATTTTCTGTAATTTATTGTCTTGTCGAGACAAAGTAATTTTCATTCCTGTATCGGCACATGGCAAATCAATAGTGGTTAATATGAATAATACGGTATTTATGATTAGGTAGGCACCTACATAAATAATGAAATAAAATTAATGTGATCGCATGACGTGTTAAAGGTTAGGTTACTGTCAGCCATTATCATCCCAGTGTTGGGCAAGGGCGCATTTATAATTAATTATTATATTGTATCGATTTGAAGTCATACAACAGGACATTGTTTATATTCCACGAAAACCATTTATTTTATCACAATAATCAGCAATAATCTCTACATTATATGAGTGTGATGAATAAAAATAACTTCCTAGTTGTCCGGCTTCAACTCAACATACCTACATAGCATAGTAAAAACAATGATCGAGGAAAACATTCTTGTTTACGTACATAGTTAATAAAGTCCTTTGTGACGTAGTATAAGTATGGTGACCGAGGTGGCCGAGATAATGAGTCCGTCAAGGTCAACGCGTGTTAATTACAATTACCGTGAGTGGTCATTCTTTGTTCCAATAATGATTAATGCCGGTCGCGAGTGGCGAGAAGTATCATAAATGAGATAACAGGAAGCGTCCGTGTCGCGCCAATGTCATATGACAAGGTCGGCTGACATTGGCCTGCGCCGTCACCCGACCCGCAAGCGAACCGTACCGCCGCCGCGCAAACTGCCATACCGGAAAACGAATTAACAAAACAGCACTCTCCGATCTAATGTTTACCGGGCCAAAACTAGCCCAAACCGGAGTTTGGACCTTCAAAGTGGGAATTGGAAGGATAGGCAGTCGTCCTAAGCGGGACTCCTTGGTCCCAAGGTGCTAACGGGCGCTATCTCTCGCGTGTTACATTGACCTCATCCTTGTCGCTCTGCCGCGCGCCAACCACGACATTGTAATATGATTTACTGCAGTTCCTTGTAACCTGTGCTTGTAACACAAACATCCCCGCTTCACAATGACGAGTAGTATAATAACAAGGGTGTTATTATATTATAATATGAAACATATAGAAGGTTAAAGTAATTATATTATTAGTAGGTACTGGCGCACTAACCGTGTTCCTGTGTAGGTACCTACAACCTCCAGTTTTCATACTTTTCAATTTTTCATACATGTAAGCTGTAACCTTGTACAAAAAAAAATATCAACAAATACCGTTATTGTTTTTTTACTTAGATATTAATATATGAGTAAACTAAACTGAAACGTATTAACAAAGACAAAGGCTCCAAATTCGTTGTTCTTTCTTATCGCCTAATCAGAAAAGCAGCGAGACCTTGAGCCTGACCCTGGATATTTTTATCCCACAGATCACAAAACCACTTGTTTTGTGCTCTATGTTTTGTCCACATACACATTTCGCGAGTGTTATGTAGACACGAAGCTACGTGATGAGAAATTGCCGAAATCATATTTAGGCAATATCAGATAAAAAAACAAAGATAAAAAACATTTTTACGTAAGTAACGCAAAACCGAAATATTTGTTCAAGGATAAAAATAAATGTGACATCATAATAGCAACTCGTGCGTATGAAATTAAAACGTCGCAATACCTTCTATAATCTTTGCAGATTTTCTATGATAACCTTCAAAGAAAATAAAGCAACAAAGTAGAGGAAACTCTAGTGAAAAGTGAAAAGAATGAGAATGGATTGTCCTGTGTGTTTGGGCGGGCGGAGGACCCGAAGCGAGCGGCGGCAGGCGGGCGCGTGGCGACTGCGACGAGGTCGTGCGCTGCCTATCTAGGAAGTCAAGCGATTCGACCTCGACCTTGTATGTGCGAAAAAATATTATTCGACAACGACGCACACACATACACCTCTCCCTCCCTCCCTCATCTCCCCTCTCATGGTCCGCTCGCGGTGACCCCCGCGTTCTCTTGTACATTAACATTAATCACATTACCACAAAAAGGTTACGTTGTAAAATTTGAGGAATACGACTTCTGGTATTAATAATCACAATAAGATTGTACAAAACTTAGCAAACAACCACCAGAGCATCTTCACAACAAGATTACGAATTGCGGAAAAGATTGAAGGTCGTATGGAGATGTTTGTGGAATTAATACAAAAGCGGGTTAATTTACGACGATCGTATTATTGCTTAACTAAAATATCAGACGCGGAAATGTGTGACGAAATATAACAATAAATTAATCATGTGGTACATTACAAGATGTCGAGTCGTAACTAGGATCACACGTGATCCCTTGACTCATCGGTGACAGGACTGACAGACAAACACTTCATTACTTAATCAACGCATGACGATAGCACTCGAATATGTTCTTAGTACTTCAGTGCGCTAGGTACTTTTACTGGGAATGCTTGACATGATACTAACGTCCAGGAAGTAGCACTCAATGATTTTATTAATAAAATACCAAGAATAATCACAAACCACAAATACGCCTATAATATCAACTTATGTAGAGTATTACCTAAAATAGAACATTTTAACTACATAGTAGGTGGACCGTGGAATCGATAAAATCACAAATTGACATCACTAGACGAGAGCATAAATATCTCGATCAAAATCAGAATCACCTTTTGTGACGTCATCATTTGTTAATTTCCGGTTCCTTAATTACCATGCGTGATTTTTCGTAGATTGGGAAGAAAGCTGAGAATGTTATCCCAGAATAGAACAGAATAGAATAAGTATTTATTTGCATAGAAAGTAGGTACAAAGAAATGCAGATGTTTTTATAATTAGAGATCCTTATACTTACATTCTACCTTAAATTAGTCATGCAAACATTTAGCACACGTGCTTAATAGTCTAAAATACTGTCAATATGAATTTTTTTATAATATCTATACATATAATAAAATCGTAGGAAAGTCAAAACTGTACATTGAATATTTTTTAAAAAGAATACTTGCGGCGTGATCTACAATCGATATCGAAGCCAAAAATATAGTTTTTAGAATTTTTGTCTGTTTGTCTGTTTGTCTGTCCGGGATAAACTCAAAAAGTACTGCATGGATTTACTTCAAATTTTGCATGAATATTACTAAGAGTTCGGGTCAACATATAGGCTACATATTATCACGCTATCACCTACGGAGGAGGAGCTGTGAATCTTTATTTTTCTTACGCATTCTGTGACAGCGTGTAATCTAACGACGCATATTTAAATGTTGTTTTTGAGTAAGCCATGCTATTATCTAGCTTTACACTATAAAAACTACGCCATTTAAGTAACTTGGGCAGAGAAATATAGTTTAATGAATGTTAGTAGTATAAAGACAATTTTAAAACATCGCCATCTATGAGATTTCATAAAAATCAAATCAAGTTACATGTTAACATTTTTTGGAAATTAATAATTTGAATTTGATAATGTTGGCGAGGTAAGTAGTTAGTTATTCTTAAAATTCATAGATGGTGATGTGCATTTCCTTCTTATAAGTTGTATCGTATAGTTCGTTTTGACAAATTCAAGTTCCTACAAAACCCTCAAAATCTTGAGCAGAGTTGAGGAAGACAATTTAAAAAAAATGCGGTGTTAAGTATTACAAAAAAGTTATGTTCATTGATGATGATCATTTCATTTCATCACACCCTCGCGGAGGCTAGCGTCAGTGACAGTCCCAGCCGCATGCGTCATCTGTTTGCCGTCATCTTGGTGTTTTGTGGAGTCGCGAACCCGGTAGCTTTGTGGGAGAAGTATCGCCATCATCTGTCTGGAGATTTTCTACGAGCTTTGAGGCGTGCTACTGGAGACGAAAGTCGAAGTAACTGATGAACGCGTGCTGAACACCTGTCTCAGTTCACTTCAAGATGTGGTCATTTCTATCGGCGGCAATCCACTGATCGAATATGGGTTACCAGCTCCCCAATCATCACCGTATCAAGACCGTGGAAATCGGGAGTATAACGCTGAGACAATTACGATCCGGGCGAAATGACCACTATACGAAATGACCATGTCACTTTGTTCTCTTCAGAGCAAAAACAAATTTATGACACCGTCCTTGAAAGCGTTGGGCAAAACCAGGGTAAAATGTTTTTCTTGGATGCTCCTGGTGGAACAGGAAAAACATTTGTTACCACTGGCATACTTGCAGAGGTCAGGAGGCAAGGCAAAATTGCTATTGCTGTAGCGTCGTCGGGAATCGCTACCACACTGCTTCCGTGTGGCAAGACAGCACATCCATGTTTAAAATTCCCATCGATTTAGAGAGCGCCGAAACGCCTGTTTATGGTGTGTCACGTAACAGCGATAAGGGACACGTGCTCAAGGAATGCACTCTGATCGTATGGGATGAGTGTACTATTGCCAATAGGAAGACAGTTGAGGCCGTGGACAGAATCCTGCAGGACATCCGCAGGAACGAACATTTGATGGGTGATGTCACAGTTCTGTTCAGTGGTGATTTTCGGCAAACGCTTCCCGTGGTGTCGCCGGGCTCGAGGGCTGACGAGGTGAATGCTTCGTTGAAACGATCTTCGTTGTGGTCACGAGTTCGTACGCTGCGCTTGACCATTAATATGAGAGCTTGGCTCGGCGGCAATGCACGTGCTCAAGAATTCTCCGATTTCCTTCTAAGTCTTGGTGAAGGCACTCTACCAGAAGAGATAGGTGGACATGTGGTGCTTCCAGAGTCTCTCGGTAGAGTGGTATCCAGCTTAGAAGAACTAATTCGCTGTGTGTACGGGGACATCAGTCGTATACCGCACCAGCAGAATTCTTGGGTGTGTGAGCGGGCCATTTTGATGCCCAAAAATGATCAGGCTGCAGCAATTAACGAATGCATTCTCTCGGAAATTGAGGGGAATAAAGTGGTCTACACCTCGATAAACACTGTTGTCGAGCAAGATGACGCCACACATTATCCCGTGGAATTTCTGAGCTCCCTGTCAGCAAGTGGTCTTCCAGCGCATACCATCAAGCTGAAGGTCGGTGTTCCGATTATGCTTCTTCGGAACCTATCTCCTCCGAAGTTGTGTAACCCGCCTTAAAGTCATCTCGCTCCACAGACACACCATTGAGGCGGAAATTCTTACGGGTTATGGCGTCGGCGAGGCAGTATTTATACCACGCATTCCCGTCATACCTCATAATTTCCCGTTCCAGTTCAAGCGCGTACAGTTCCCCGTGAGTGTTTGCTTCGCGATGACCATCAATAAGTCGCAGGGTCAGATACTGAGGGCAGCGGGTGTCGACCTCAGGACGAGTTGCTTCTCACAAGGGCAACTGTACGTCGCTTGCTCCCGCGTCACCAGTCCTGACTCTCTTTACATTTTGGCTCCTGGCAGCAGTGTTGTAAAGTATTATACCTTTGTACGTATTTTTACTCTTTTGTGTCCTGGAATGTATTCCTGCATTATTTTCTCTATTTCCTTCAGTCGCATCTTATGACTGAACTCAGCAGGATTCCCATATAACTCTCTTCACTTGCTTTGCTTGCAAAAAAAACTTATATTTTAATGCTATCTTAAAAGTTGTGTACTTATAATGCTATAGCGACACTGGCATCTTAGGTATTTTTGGTGCTGTAGAGCCTTCACGCAGACGACGTCGCGGGCAGCAGCTAGTGGTCAATAAAATAAAAAATTTAAAATGTCAATATTAATTAAGTAAGTAACTATAAAGTTTTGTCATTTGGAAATTCACAAATTGAGTAATAACATTAATCAATTATTAAGACTGACAATTTCTTTTTAAACCGTGGAATGGACTCGTTTTTTATTCCATCGGGTATTTTGTTAAAGATAATCGGGCACATACATAGAACACTTCTTTTCTTTAATAATGCAGTGTTATTACCACTAACACGTAGCATGTTTGTATACTGCCTTCTAATTGGTCGTGTTCTATTATCAGACGATTTATCAAAAAGATGCATATTTGATTTCACAAAAACAGCTATTTCGAAAATGTAAAGTAGGTAATGGGAATGTTAGCTTTAGGGACTTGAATACAGGTAGGTACGCAACTATCTCTTACTATCATGTTACATTGCCCTTATGCATCATTTATCGTATCCTAAGTATTATCGCTTTAACAAGTTAATTGGTTTGTCAATATTAAAACAAACTACTTAGTTAGCCATAGCCAAATAATTATTGGTAGGCAAGAGTCTGTTTCAGAAATCGGGCTAATCGTTATTACGGATGGTCATATTCGTCATACATTTTCAAAGGCCGCTATAAAGGTCTGTAGGCAAGACTAGCGAAGTGATCTAACTATGCTGCTGTAATTATTTACGCAAGTGTAGGCCATGTGAGAGAGCTGCGAGCCGATCTCGATTGTCGTCCGATGTTATGGCAATATCCACCCCCTCCGCCATTGTTCGCCATTGTTGCGCAAGACAGTTTGCTAAACATTGGTAAGGTAGCTCTCAATTGTTTTCGTTTACTATATCAACAGGCTCAAACGAACGTACACTGCGCGTACTCGCCACTGCTGTTCAAAAGGTGTTTATTGACGCCGCGCCAATTGATATTAAATAAGGACTAGTAATAATATTTAACCGAAAGAAATAACTATTTATTATTTACTGCCTACCTAAGAGTCTAATTTGAGACTTTTATTGCAATCGGTGTCAATTGTACCGTACATAAAATAATTATGTAACTGCTTTACTGATTTAAAATTACTTTTCGTATTGATATTACTCATTCAGCCATTAAAATTACCGAAATTCATGCTCACGATATTTACATGAATTGGCTATTTTGTTACGCAATGAGAATATTCAACATTTAATTGGTCATAATGTGCTTAAAATTCAAAACCATTATGACATGCTTAGATTCCTAGAGTAAACAGTGATAGCCTCAGAGCGCGACGTGCGACATTAGATGAAATGACCTTACTCTTGAACGATAGAGCGGCTGCGCGGCTGTGTGCGGCTGCCAGCGCCACCCGCCTTATCTAACGCTTGTTGCCTTTCGCCGAGTTCGAGTTATCACAAGCCACAACCGCTAGGGTTGACACTCTCCCCCTGTTCACCCCACCTTATAAACCGTTATCTTTACGTTATTGTTGCGAATAGTTCAATATTCACACTTTCGCTAAATAAGCGGCACACGACCTAAAAATTATTAATACACTTCATGTTGACACGCTTTTATAACGCTTTAATGAAAATACTTGACATGCATATATCTTCTATACAGAGTGACCCACGGATATGCCACATGGAGGGAAAGTACCTTGAATATTGTAGATGGAACATTTTACTGAAAGAAGATATTAATTTATTTGAATTTAAAAAACAATTTAAACTGCGTTCATGGATATTTAAATAATTATATGGTTGAACTGAGAATCGAACCCGTTACACGAGAAAAATAATCAGCCTGTAGCTTTATCATACCGATCGAAAGGCTTCATCATAAGGATTATTTTTTGCTAAATAACATAGTGTCAGAAATAAAAGGAAGACCATGAATTTTAACATTTGATGTGAAATTTTGTTCAGAAAAATGAAAAGCTGACATTGCCGTAAGGACATACAACTGACATTATCATACGTACCTATTACTAATAAATGTACCCACTTGAGAAGTACAGTCAACAGCAAAAGTAGATCATGAAAATCAAAAATTCAATACCAATGAACGGAGTTCGCGTCAGAACTGTGTGGCGTCGAAGTAGTAAATGTTTGGTATAATTTACAATCACATACTTTTGAATCACTTCGGCTCCACACAGTTCTGACGCGAACTCCGTTCATTGGTATTGAATTTTTGATTTTCATGATCTACTTTTGCTGTTGATACACCATCTCGATTTATTATGAAACGGTTGGTGGATAATCTGCAAAATTTGGGACGTTTCGATCATCGCTTATCACAACCGCGCAGCACACTGACGATGAACTCGACATTTTGATATATTTTGAGGCAATTCCTAAAAGTTCAGTGAGGGAAGGTGAAGAAGTAACCGGAATTTCGAAAAGCAAAATACACCGTGTACAAAAAAAATACAAATTCAAAAGTTACATTGATGGGCGATTAGTACAAAAATTACTGCCCGGTGATGCTGAAAGACGACTTATTTTCTGCCATGAAATCGAGAGGCTCATCCTAGAGGATCAGTATTTTCTAAATAATATTATCTGGTCAGACAAGACAAACTTCAGCAATAATGGTATGCACAACCGACACAATAATCGTATTTGGTCCAGGGAGAATCCCTTACGTATCCGCGAGACTAATAATCAAGTGCGTTTTTCGTTCAACTGTTGGTGTGAGATTGTAAAAACCGGGTCCCCTTAGTACATTTTTACGAAGGGCATTTGAATACGGAAAGGTATTTAGAAATACTTGAGATTTTGAGAAATGAGATAAATAATCTTCCGGTTACAGAGCGACAAAACCTTACTTTTCAGCAAGATGGGGCTCCGGCTCATAACAGTCACAGAACAAGGGACTATCTCAATGAACACTTTCATCCCTGGATCGGGACAAATGGACAAATTAGATGGCCGCCGAGATCCCCAGTTCTAACCCCGTTAGATTTTTTTTATGGGGTTAAGAAAAAAAAAATAGTTTACAAGAACCAGTATGAAAGTGTCCACGAGCCACAAGCAGAACTTAGACGTATTATTCTAAATATCCCCACAACAAGATCAAAAAATCGACAGGGAGCGAAATAATCAAAAGAGTGCGACTTTGTATTCAACAGAAAGGGACTCATTTTGAGCATTTGCTAAATTGATTAATTTTGTATTAAAAATGTTAAAATTCATGGTCTTCGTTTTATTTTTGACACTATGTTATTTAGCAAAAAATAATCCTTATGATGAAGCCTTTCGGTCGGTATGATAAAGCTACAGGCTGATTATTTTTCTCGTGTAAGGGGTTCGATTCCCGATTCAACCGTGTAATTATTTAAATATCTATGAATGCAGTTTAAATTGTTTTTAATCAATCAATCATAATATGTTAGAATCTAGCTTGGGCTTAATCCACTTCTAATCTCTTTTTAACAGACTTAAAAAAAAGGAGGAGGTTATCAATTCGGTTTATAATTTTTTTAATTTTTATTGAAGGGCGGTCACTGTCGGACTGCATAGAAAAGAAAGAGAAGCGCGCAGAAAGCGATAAGGCCACCCATTGTATATTTTGTAGTGTTTGATGTATTTTTACTCGTTGTATTTTTTTGGTGTACAATAAAGTATATATTATAAATAAATAATAAATAAATAAGCGCGATGACACAACGCTGGTAATTTTTTGCAAATTATGAAGCAATTATCTATTTACAAAAAATCTATTGTTTGGACTAAAAAAATAAAACACTAGTACTTTAGTATGTTGCTTGTGAATAATCTGACAATTTATATTAGTATGGTTTTTATTGTAAAAAGAAAGTTTTTAGAGGTATCTCCATGATTTTTTCTGTCACGTATCAAATTAGTTGTATTACATTTTCAACACACTATTTAACTAGCATATATCCTGAAAAATATATTTTTTCAACACACTTGCTCATAAAATGGCTCTAATTTCACCGCAATCAGGTACATAATGACACCTGTACTTAATCAAAGTGTGACTTTTTCATTGCTATTATTCACAAGTGAGCTGTAGGGTTTTTTTTATTTTATTGGTTCAGTTGCTTTGTTCTTAAAAAAGTTTAGATACAAAAAGATCGTGTTCAATAGTACAAATAAATTAATGTACCTATTGCTTGCTCATTTCATGCAACTTCGTTTAAATAGATAATTTCAACTTGTACGGTTTTAATAAATAAAACTTTCGCTCAAATACAACTTTTGTTTTCTCTGTAATAAAGAAAATTTTGAATTCCCCATTTTGTACGTGGCTAAACGCTATTCGCAAAAACCCAAAAAAAAAACCTCATTCTTTTAGTCTATGGCCGATTGCAATTGTTAGATGTGCGCGCATAGGAAAACTGATTAATTTTTCCCGCCATTGCAAAACAATTTTTACAACTCGTTTTCACGAAATTATAGTTATTTATTAATTAAAATGTCTACAAGTACTAGTTATGAAGAAAATGATTTATGTTGTACACCGCCCGATATAAGATGTGAAGCCTTAAGGCTTCGTTATGGAAAGTTTATTACCTGAAAACTCCAAGGACAAATATTTACTAGCGTACCAAAATTTCATACAATGGCAAAACAACAAGAATACGCAGTCTTTTTCAGAAAATGTGTTTTTTTCAGGTTGCTTTAATATTTGGTGTAACTGGCGCATGTAGGATACAAGAATTAACAAATATTTAAAATGACATAGAGAACCATGGCCAGATGCTTTTAGTGAAGATAACTATCACGAAAAATAAAATATCGAGGTTCACCATACACGGTCCATTCTATGAAATTGTTAAGAAGTAGGCATTGATATATATGTTACACTAGATTAGCAATTACCGCACCAAGGCGTTGCCACTAGGCTGATGGCCACAGCCATCAGAGTAGCTAACGTCAGTTCAGTACTCTGTGTGACGCCAACCGAAGTCAACCAAGTGACATGCGACAAAAAATATCGCGAAAGAGTGCGATTCAAGATCACAAAAACATAATAAATTAACCGGAATTACTTTCCACACGTAAATTAATTGTTTCTGTGTTTATATCAACGTAAAAACGCAATAAAATGTAGAATTTTGTAAATTAGGTTCAGTGTTACCACTAAAAACTTAGTTTTAGTTTCCCACATTAGTGGGAGTTTTTAATTTATGGAATAAGTGATTTTAAATATTTTTTAATAATAACAACGTAGCAGGGTGCCTAAAGATGCAGCATGCCGTGAAAAATGGGTGGAAATAATCCGATTGCTGAGAAAAGAGACTGACTGGCTACCTACTAAATCATTCAATTTCATTATTAATAAAGAAAAAATATTCAAAAAGAAAATGTCTTAATTATTTTCATTATTTATAAACTTCTATTACACATCTAATAAGAAATACATAATTCAAATATTTAAAAAATAATTTAACTTAATCTATAACGCTTTTTATGGCTTAAAATGTTGGGTAAAATTTCGCATGGGTAGGCAACCCCATCCCGTCATTGCAAGTTTATATTGCGGTCTTTGTCTAATCTAAGCGACGCACGGTATTATTCTTACGACGTGTGTAAGTGAGACAGATATATGTTTACTTTTAAATGTTTAGTGGTTTCAAAGCTACGTCGTCGCGTTTATAAAGTGGCTACACTTTTTTGACACATTTTATTGAGGTTTGCTTCTCTAGTTATATAGCTCAATGGAAGTAGGTATGAAAGTTTGCGTTCACCAAAAGCAAAAAATGACCGTTTCTTTCTAAATTATCAGAATGGTAAATGTACCTGTCAGCCTATAGGTATAAACAAATTTGGTTCTATGCCTAAAAAAATCGCTAAGTTTTTAGATTTAGCAAATGCTGAGAGCTACACTGGACATAGTTTCAAAAGAACTTCAGCTACATTGCTGGCTAATTCTGGAGCTGATATAATGACTTTGAAGCGTCATGGTAGATGGCGATCTAACAATGTAGCAGAATCATACGTAGAAGATTCCATACAAAACAAGAAAGAAATTTGTGCAAAAATCATAAAAAAAATTAGACTTGATTCTAAGGCGCGTCCTATTGGCGAAAAACCAAGTACATCCAATGATTGGATTTCACCTACCTACACGAATAATGAACCATCTTAAATAACAATACAACATGAAAGTATTTCAGTAAATAATCTATCTGATGAGACCGCTACCTATGCCATCAAAAAAAGTTAATTATAATTTTACTAACTGCACATTTACTAATTGTTTCTCTAAATAAACTTTTTATCTACTAAATAAAATCATTCGCTCGGGCTCGGGTCTCAATGGCGCCTCAGCGGTATTCACCAACATTACACACTTGTACAATAATGTACTATTATGATTTTGTTTACTGTATAGTCGATCATATAGTTATAAAACTTGCGTTATTTTCGTTTAGGTCCTGTAGTCCCCTTAAGATGTGTCATACATTCATATGGCGACCAAGAGTATGCAGCTCATCTCGGGCGTGGTAGATATTGAAATTTGTATGGCAGATACTCTACCCCTCCCGATTATGAAGGAATCTCTTGATATACAACAAGATTAGACCCTCATGACAACTGGTACCCAATGTGAGGAATTTTGTCCATACAACAATTTACTCCCACTAGGAGTCCGGCGGCGGCGTATGGATTTGCGTCCGGCATGGCACTATACAATAGCTTCCTATTTCGGAGTCTCGTCATAGCTTCTGCACTATAAGTCATTTTTGAATTAAATCTTTAGAATTCGAAACATTGGTTGGAGGTAGGTACTAATTTATTAAGCGTTGTTTGGTGAAACTGAAACAATCAATTTTGCAAAGCTTTACAATGTATATACAGTAGTTACAAAAATAATATACATGATTGCACAATATTATACAGAAAACAAAAAAAAAATATTAGTGGAAACGATAATGTGCCGCCAACCAACGCTCGCTGCCTATGAAAGAGCTTTTTGTACGTTGCACAAACAGTGTTGTTCTAGGAAGATAATGTACGAGTTCTTTGTGACTGTGATGTCGCACTTCTCCACATATATTATTTATCAGGTAGTGCAGCACTGGCCCAGTTATATTCCATGAATTTAGAATTCGCACTACCTATATAGATAAGAATATAAAAAAATAAGTTAGATTAAAGATGTTTGTGCCAAAATTGACAGAACACAGCAGGTGAGCTCGTTTAAACAATTTTACCTTTCAAGTTACTCCATTCCTGGATTCCTTTAGACCAACATTGTAATATTTTCATGTAGGTATTATGAATGCAAACCATCTAATCTATGAAGTAACGGTTGTTGTCAATCACAAAACGAATCTAAGTCTTTGTGATCATGCAACAAATAAAGTTGCGCCTGCGCTGTTGAGTTTAAAATACTTAATTTTTACATCTAATTGTAAATATACATTAGGTAGTTATGTTATAATACATCGTGTCATTGTTGGCCCTGAAGACAAGAGATTATGAGTAAATGAGTAAATATGCTACAGTCTACATATCTAGCTAGTACCTCGTAGTAATCGTGGCGCTGAACACCGAACACTTCCTTGTTTGTCTTTGTGATTCTGTTATTGCAAAAATAATAAAAATACTTGTAAATTCAAGGTTAACACGACCTTGTTTATATAGTAATACGTCAATATGCTTAATTATTAAATTTAGAAGACGCTAAACAATACCCGGCAAGCTGGCCAAGTCGCACGAGGCACAATATTTACAGTTCCTACATAGGTAGCGAGTACGAGTACTACTAAGTAACGTAGGTACGCACAGCACTTCACATTTTTATTAAAAATGGTATAACGTTAGCGAATACGTCGTAAAGTCGCGGAAGTTTTCATATCTACTTACGTATACAAGTAATAAACTTGCGTCACATTATAAACTTGTAATTTGTATAGTTATGACTTGCTATTAGTAATCAATGTTTTATAATTCATACATGTGTTCACAATAATAGATTGAAAGATAAGCAAGAGCATGTGGCAGTCAACAAAAAACAAATATCAATAGTCATTGAAATGAATGTGTGTCAAGTGTGTGCGCGTAGGGCCGCCTTGCTACAGGCCGCGGGCCGCGTGGCCGCACATCGCATCTGCCCCAATGCTGTCGGAACGGGGGCGTCATTGTTAAATGCGACCATTCGACGAAACTTAATTGGCCCGACCTAGCTCGTAAAAGCGTTGTAAAAAGTGTGAAGGTCTGGCGGAGGTAAGGACTCGACAGAAAGAGGTCAAGTGTAATGCCTCGTGTTCCACTGACCTCATTTGGGAACCGACTGCCGAGTGCCGACACTGTTCGCCGCGCTCGCCGCCTTTCATATAAATATTATGTCCTAGTTTGCCACTGTTCTACAATTACTGTTCTTTGTTAACATTCCTAAGACAACACTCTGGGTAAATGCATCTTCTTAAAAATATTTTTCTTAAATTACTTGTTATTAAAAACAATTATTTATTTATTATGGATTTAATCATTTTTAAAGAATGATTAGGTATCATGTCTGTCTAGATTATGTTAATAAAAATGGGAAAGTTACATTTCGAATAATAAATTAAGAATGCATTTTGTGAATCATTTAAAATTCTGAATGTAAACATACTTGGACAATTAATTCTCGTGTGCTTTGCACGATAAACTGAATCATTGTAAAGACTGAAGCAGCAGGCCATACAGAACTAGGAATAAACATTCTCTAAATGAAAGTGACACAACACAAACAGCTTGCAGCAGTTAAAAACAATTCCGACTCTGCAAACTAAATTAGAATAACAATGAATAATCCGGAAACAGTCGCAGAAGAAGTGACCTCCTCTTGTCGAATGGAACCTTCAGCTGCTATTATTAACGTTATGACCGCGAAATCGGAGCACTGACACACATCCCGCCCGAATAATACCATATACTACATAATTCATAGGAACCTTGGCCCCAATGCTACGTATGCGTGGCTCATCAGCACAGCCCGACGAGACCTATCATGAAAAAGTTACGATAATGTCGGCGAGCGACATATATTGTTGGAGTATAGCAAAAACAAATCTATCCTACTTCAACACTATCGTCTTTCTCGTTCTAACTCATAAATATTATTTAAGTATCCGCCCTTAGCACTTGACTGAAATCCTTAGTTTCGCATAGTGACTGTACTACTCTATTAGCCTTGTGTGGGATCACACGTCTCACGTAATATTAGAAAACACACCTTCCAATATATAAATAAAAGGATAATAAACGTATTATTAAAATCCTTAGAACGGTCTTTCCTTTGGTGTTCCTCCATTAACCCTAACAGGTTATGGGCCCAGAGCGTTAAGCCAGAGTGCGAATACATAATATAAAGTGAAAGTGATTGGACACTAAATAAAAAGTTATTTTAGTGCAAGTGTTTTTAAAAATGGATTTAAGATCTAAAAGGAACATCAAACAATTTGATGGAGAAAAGTATAGTGTGTGGAAATTTAGAATTCGCAATCTATTAAGTGAACTTGGAGTTCTGAACATTATCGACGATGAATCTCCGACAAAGAGAAGTGCCGAGTGGCTTAAAAATAATGCACCAGCTAAGAATACGATAATAGAATGTTTGTCAGACTTATTACTTGGTCTGACTACAGAACAAGACACCGCAAAACAAATTTTCGCGAAGCTTGATTCTATCTTTGAAAGAAAAAGCGTAGCGACGCAGCTGTCTCTTAGGAAAAGGTTGTTGAACTTGAAATTGGATAGAGATACCAAATTAATCAAACATTTCCAAATATTTGATGAGATGGTTACAGAATCGCACTGCTGGATTTGCTTTTATGACGGACAGTGATACAAATGAAAGTAATGACAGGAAAAACAATATTACTTTTGTGTTGGATTCAGGAGCTTCAGATCATTTGATAAATCGAGAAGATTTGGCCCTAAACTTCACTGAGCTTGAAAAGCCAATAAACATTTCTGTTGCGAAAAATGGCACGTTTATACAAGCGACAAAGAAAGGTGATCTCCCCGTTACCAGTAAGATGGGCATACCAGGTATACTACAGGATGTACTTTTCTGTTCTGATATTCCCTACAACCTGCTATCGGTAAAGAAAATGCAGAATGCGGGAATGACTGTCGTTTTCGATAAAAACGGTAGTGTTGTTGTGTACAATGATGGTAAGCTGGTAATAAAGGGTGAGTTTTTGAACAATCTAATCAGCATTAAGTTTCTCCTTTCTAAACATGCTTTAAATAGCGAATGCTCATTAAATAGAGTCGTAAATAATAGTTATGAATTGTGGCATCAGAGGTTAGGCCATATAGGCAAATCAAAATTTATGGAAATAAAAAGAAAGAAATTATTTTCTGATATTGATAAAATTGATAATATTATGCCAAACGATAAATTGTGTGAGGCTTGTATTTATGGTAAACAATCATGCCTGCCATTTAACAAATCGAAACCAAAAGTTTTGAAACGACCTCTATTTAAAGTGCACACAGATGTTTGTGGTCCTATAACTCCGTCGTCTATTGATGGCAAAAATTATTTTGTGATTTTTGTGGATGAGTACACTCATTATTGTGCTACCTACTTGTTAGCTCGTAAATCAGATGTTTTTGTTATATTTCGGGATTATGTAGCAAAAAGTGAAGCACGTTTTTGTTTGAGAATTGTTAACTTATATTGTGATAATGGAGGGGAATTTGTATCCAATGAAATGAAAGAGTTCTGTGCGCGGAAAGGTATTAATTAGCTACCACTTAACAGTGCCACATACTCCGGCTTTGAATGGTATTGCCGAACGTATGATAAGAACAATAACAGAACGGAGTCATACAATGATACAAGGGTCTAAATTAAATCAATCCTTCTGGGGTGAGGCTGTGTTAATTGCTACTTATTTAATAAATATCAGCCCCACGAAAGCACTGTGGTTGGATAACACACCTTATGAGTTATGGCATAATACAAAGCCGCAACTGAAGTATTTAAAAGTTTTTGGTTCTACTGTCTATTTTGTTAATAAAAGTATAAAAACGAAATTTGACAAGAAATCATCAAAGGGAATTTTCGTTGGTTATGAACCAAATGGTTATAAGGTTTGGGATGTAGTAAATGAAAAGTTTGTGAGAGTCAGAGATGTGGTAATGGATGAGATTAATTTCTTATCAAATAGGCCAGTGCAAGCTGCGCCTGAACGGATTATGGCTAGAAATAGCAATAACTCTGTTGTTGACAACTCTGTCAGAGATGTGGAAATGGATGAGATTAATTTCTTACCAAATTGGCCAGTGCAACCTGCGCCCGAACGGATTATGGCTAGAAATAGCAATAACTCTGTTGTTGACAATTCTGACTCTGTACACCCTTTTGAAAAGAGGTGTGAATCTCGTATGGATCAATCAGATTGTATGAGTAAACAAACGGATGAAATATCTACTAATCAATCTGTTCATGAAACAGGGGAGCGCTTGAACCGGTCTTTATATCACAATGAAAATGAGTTAACTTTATCTCAAGACAATGATACATCACATAATTTGAGACGAAGTAATAGGGTCCGAAACATGCCAACTGTTTCTTATAATGAAAATGATGAGGACAGTATTTATGGTAACTACTTGTTGTGTGCAGAATCTTTGATATTTCAAATTCCTCAATCATATACAGAAATTAAAATCAGGGATGATAAGCATCTATGGGAAAATGCTATCAAAGAGGAAATTAATTCACTTCTTGAAAATGATACGTGGACTTTAGTTCCAAAGCCAGATAATAGAAATATTATCGATTGTAAGTGGGTATTTACAGTTAAAAATGATGAGTTTGGAAAACCTTTGAAATATAAAGCGAGATTAGTGGCTCGTGGTTTTAGTCAGAAATATTTGATTGATTATAATGAAACGTTTGCACCTGTTGCAAGGATTGCAAGTTTTAGACTGATAATAGCTTTAGCGAATCAATTTAATTTGCTGGTTCACCATATGGATGTAAAAACAGCATTTTTGAATGGGAAACTGAATGAGGAAATCTATATGAAAATTCCCGAGGGTATCCCGGCTGGAAGTAATATGGTTTGCAAATTAAATAAGTCATTATATGGATTGAAACAGTCTGCACGCTGTTGGTTCCAAATGTTTGAGCAAGCTTTGATAAAAAGGGGTTTTCAATACTCATCAGCGGACCGGTGCATTTACATTTTTAATGCAGGTCATGTTTTAAAGAATATTTATGTTCTACTTTATGTTGACGATCTTGTGATATCAACCGCAGATATAAATACTATGAATAGTTTTAAAACATACATAATGAACACTTTTAAAATGGTAGACTTAAAAGAGATCAAATGTTTTCTGGGAATCAAAATAATCAAGTCAGAAAACAAAGTTACTTTGGATCAGGAAATGTACATAAAAACAGTTCTTGAGAAGTTTAACATGAGTGACTGTAATTCTGTCACTGCACCCCTTGAAAGTAAACTAGATTACGAAGCATTAAATTCGTGTGAAATAACAAGTGCCCCTTGTAGAAATCTTATCGGGTGTTTGATATATATCATGCTGTGCACTCGACCTGACCTAAGTTTTTCTGTTAACATCTTGAGTCGATACGCAAGCAAAAACAACCATTCATTATGGTCACACTTAAAAAGGGTCTTGCGATATTTAAAGGGCACTATAAATCTCAAGTTAACATTTACACGAAATGATTATAAAAATATTCTAAGTGGCTTTGTTGATTCTGACTGGGGTAGTAATACACTAGATAGAAAAAGTACTACGGGTTATTTGTTTAAATTATTTGATCAATGCACAATATGCTGGCAAACAAAAAGGCAGCATACAGTGGCAACATCATCTACTGAAGCAGAGTACATGGCTCTATATGAAGCAGTAAAAGAAACTCTGTGGTTAAAGTCATTAGTAACAAGTATTGGCATTGCGATACCAGACTCTATTTGTATTTATGAGGATAATAATGGATGCATAAGCATCGCGAACAATCCTACTAGTCACAAAAGATCTAAACATATTGATATTAAGTATCATTTTTCTAGAGAACAGGTTGAGAAAAATGTGATTAAAATGGTTTATGTTTCTACAGATAACCAGCTGGCTGATATCCTGACAAAATCATTACCCGCGGTGCGTTTCACCGAGATGAGAATAAAACTCGGGGTGACGTTGTAATTGAATTCAACGTGGATAAATAAAATGATGAGGATATGTTAAATATAAGAGCTTGGTTATAATAAATGTAGATGAATAACATTCATAGTATCCAGTTATAATGGATAAATTGATTGATAACGGTTTGATTAGGTTTTTCTGGGTTTTACCTAATCCTGCGCAGCAAATGCTGGACCGTGATGATTGATTGTATTCCCAGAGAGAGTGTGAAAAATTGGAGGTGTGTGATTTTGTAATTGTATAAAGATGTTTGATATCTTTTAGCGTAATTAAAAGGAAAAGGATTATTTTTGAGGGGGCGTGTTGGAGTATAGCAAAAACAAATCTATCCTACTTCAACACTATCGTCTTTCTCGTTCTAACTCATAAATATTATTTAAGTATCCGCCCTTAGCACTTGACTGAAATCCTTAGTTTCGCATAGTGACTGTACTACTCTATTAGCCTTGTGTGGGATCACACGTCTCACGTAATATTAGAAAACACACCTTCCAATATATAAATAAAAGGATAATAAACGTATTATTAAAATCCTTAGAACGGTCTTTCCTTTGGTGTTCCTCCATTAACCCTAACATATATATCACCTAATGCTAACTTGACTATCCAAGAGCTCTTTAAACAGTATAATAGGTGCCCCGTTAACTACACTAAAGTATAATGTGTATTTTTTTAGTTGCATAATTCTAAACAAATGGTATACAATTATATAAATGTCAGTTATGAGAAAACATACAGCGTACCTAAATCTTGACGTAGATCAAGGTGAACTTATGCGAACGTATACAATATTCTTACGCGACCTTTGTCTATGGACACTCATTGTGTTTTTTTTCTTTAAAATCCTTGTGAATCAATGTTGTGAATAATGAAAGGTGTCCTTAAAAATATACATTTGTACAAACAAAGCTGAATTGAAAACATACATATTTTCAAGGCTCTACAGTCAATAATTATTATGTGATTTATCCAAGAAGCCAGCCTACAGCCTAAGGGGTCCGTTCCATAAAATAGGGGTCCAAAAATGTTTCTTAATAGGGACTTGACTTTTATTTTGACATTTTGATTCTACACGTAAATATATGTATGACTAGCTGACCCCGTTAACGTCACTAACTCTGTGACACGAGGATTTTATATATTAGATAAATAATTTTATTTCTGTAAGTAGGTTTGTACAAACACTTTTACACGTCAATCATATAATTTAAAAACTAGATGAGGTCGGCGTTTGTTATCTGACTACTCTGAGAAGAAAGGCCGATACAAATTCAGAGGTCTGGTCTCTTTTAAAGTCCAGATATAATCTTGGTCAGATCATATGAAGACCATGTAGATTGGTGTCTGAAATGGTCTTTTGAGGAGAGAACCATACAAATTTGAGTGTCATCGTGTAACTCAACTTAGGAATTTAAATAATTGAAAAGTTACAATTTAAAAGATCCCTGTGAGCCTTGTGAAAGACAACCAGACGCACAAGCAGGCGGCAGCGCGTGTAATTAGTGATGGTTTCCCTCTTTTTATATATATATTTATGGAGCCTATTGTGTCCCACTGCTAGGCAGACTTTTTGGATTATTTGGAAAGATTTTTTGGGGTGCAAGAAGGAGACATGCTGCTGCTGGCCTCCCCCTTGCACCCCAAAAAATCTTTCAGTATGTACGTTGTTACTGCTCTAATTAATTTGTAATAAATATGATTATGTTTATTGGTGTGTCACAAACGCAGTGCCATGATGAGTCAGTGCAACTTCTGCGCTTGGCTATACAACTGCAAAGAGATTAATGACATCGATCGCCACGTGGAAATGCTCTGCGGCTCTCTAAATCTGATAACGTGTGAATGCGTTACACATAGACATAATATACAATTGCACAAACAAGTTAGAAAACATGACGCGGCTTGTTTTGGCATTTCTCCAGATAACTATTATCCCGCGTTGCATTTTTGTTGCATTTAAATGGGTAAATATAATAGGTATATAGTGAGATCTAAAAATATGTCATTTATTCAATTTGCGTTTAACTAAGTCCTAATTCTCTTGAGTTAGACCTTTTTACGCTTTAAATAAAATTCGTGGAATCTGAGCATGAGTCAGAGAACAGACGGTTATATATTATATCCGCTTGGCTAGCCACAAGCTTATTTCAAATTAACAATAATTTAACGAACGAACAACTTCAAAAAATGCACTTATTAATATAAGGTTATCGGCAACCAGTTGCTATGTGTCGCTGTAGGTATAAGGCAATCGGACGAATAATTGTAATTGCTTATCATATTCTGTTCATTCATGTTGTCCTTGTTGTTCAATATTTTTTGGTGGATTCGACGAAAGCACAGAGCCTTATATACTTTTCGTAGATCTAGGACAATATTGGCGGTAAGTAGAAAGCTCGTAGCAGCATTTACTATCATTTTTTATAGGTAAGTACCTTATTTTTTTCATATACATATTTTATAAAAATAAACATTGAAGCTTTAAACACACAGAACTATCGAAAGGCTTATCTTTTCAATTACAAAAAGAAACTCAGACTTTTTCTTGGTGTTTAAAATAAACGTCTTTACCTCCTTAATCAAAAATAAAATAAAACGTTATGTACAATACTTTGGTAAATAACTTTCTTTAAGCTTATATTTTGTGAGTATTAAGTACGAGCCGTTCATGATCACACTTATGCCAGTATATTTCTATATAATTATTTACCAAGCGTATTTACTGTAGAATATAAAGGTACATAGACTTCATACATCAAACCTGGTATAATTTACAGATTTGTTAAACTGACCGATAAAAATACGATCTCGTCTTTCAAGCAGGAGAGGTCGGATAATATTACTTCAAGGTCTGTTGACGGGCTGACCTCGGCGTATCGGTCGCGGAGGACAGACGGTCGCAAATATTTGCGCGCGTGAGAGGCACGAGAGGCGGGCGCGCGGCGCGGCGAGGGGGGGAGCCAGGTGACCTTGCCGCGCGTCTGCCGCACGACCTTGATCTTGAGACGACCGCGGCAGCGCCCGCCCTCGCCGCTATGCGAACTAACGACACGACACTTGAACGACTCCTACCGCTCCGGTTGCGAACTATATCAATCAACACAATAAGACATTATTATCATTACTAATTACTTGTGGAAACACTAAATACAAAAACATGGCAGCTTCATTATGAATCATAATGATCCACACGTTGTTCTCGGAATTGGTGCAAGACTGACTATCTGCTAGATGTCATGAAATATGTTTTGACTCAACCACCCCAATTTAGAATTTGACAAAGGAAATAAAAATACCTGCTAAAAAATATGACTGAATTCATAAACCAATTTTATTTAAAAGAACAAGGCTCAAACCATATTTAAATCTAATTTTTATTTATTTCCTGAAACCTTTTTAATTTAAAAAGAAAATACAGCTAAGTAACTAGGTCCACTACATGGATTCTTTAATTTGCACGAAACACACAGCTTACCTATTTAAAGGTACTAATAGGTAATACGGGCTGGTGTCCGCAACTCCACGTCAGTGCGCGTATTTTGTGTTCAGCTTACCTATATAACAAATTATAAATAATTTTGTACGTGCACAAAACTAGTGAGGCGATTACGGAAACATTGCAATAATTTATTTAATGATAAGAGTTAGGTACTCAGGTACAGCTTCATTGGGTAAGGACTAAGGTCAGTGGAATAATGTAAGTATTTACGTCACAGACAAAACTGTTGAAAATGTTGTAAATAATTTTACTTAGAAATCTATTTATTGTCTTTAGGATGGTGGACTGTTTTTGTGAAGCGTTTTTTCTTTGTAATGATTCTAGATACGAATAAGGCGTTCTGTAAAACTAAAAACTGATTTTCATAGGAAAAACCGGTCAAGTGCGTGAAGTGCGAGTCGGACTCGCGCACCGAGGGTTCCGTACAAAGTAGGTATGTAACTACAAATTTACGGTTTTCGGATTTTTTCCTTTTTTTGTGCTAAATGAACTTGCTTCTTGCCAAATTTCATGATTCTAAGTCAACGGGAAGTACCCTATACATTTTGATTCCCTTGAGAGTGTCGAAATATAAGTTTTTCTGCGTATAATAAACTTTTTTTGCGCATAAACGGCCGTATTTTTTTTTACATTAACTTAGAAGTTTGATTTTTTTTACAGCTTCAAGGGACCGCAGACCCGGGGCCCAAGTCTGCTATTTTTATAAATTCGTCATTAAAACACGATCCCATTGTCATTTTTCTAAAAGTTCGTAATCTGCTAAATTCATAATGGTCGGTCATTGGTCGGACAGTCTGAGAAAAACTACTACTAAATTTCATGCTAGATTTCATTTAATATATACTAGCGACCCGCCCCGGCTTCGCACGGGTGCAATACTGATACTAAGTACAGGTATTTCAAGAATGCCAGCACGCGCAGCCGCGGCCGGTACCGCAGCAACCGCTATGTCCCTGCATTTTAAATCTGTAATATCTTCGAAAATATTCATTTAAATTACATGCTGTAAAGGGCCATATTTATCTATATTAAATGCACAATGTATTTAAGGTACTTAATTGGATAAGGATTAATGCTGTATTGCTTAAAATCGCTTCGTAAATAAGCCATTATTTCTCGTAAAAAGTAAAGGATAAAAATGATTATTGTGGGTTATCCCTAAGAGATAGACATTTATACCATCGCGGACTTTTTTGTAGACCTTTTTAAGGTGTACAATACTGTAGTACATTATTTTGACCTATCTCGTAGGGTTCAACCAGCGTTTGAAAAGTAAGCGCAAAAAATGCGATTATTTACGACATCACATGATCATCATATGATGATCATGGTTCATCATATATAAACCTTCCTCTTAAATCACTCTATCTATTAAAAAAAACCGCATCAAAATCCGTTGCGTAGTTTTAAAGATCTAAGCGTTCAAAGGGACAGAGAAAGCGACTTTGTTTTAAACTATGTAGTGATTTTAACATATTACGTATTAGTGTTTGCAATCTGAAGTAGTAAAAAGTTCGTAAATAGCAATAAACATTACATTTATTCATTTGTCATTATGTACGAGATTACCATTTTATGCCATTTCTTTCAATGGAGTGTCAGTGGTTGACCATTGGAAAGTCATAATGACGCCATTATATTAGTAGATTACCAAACTTGTCAAAATCAACAATTATGAAATCAATGATTGCTGGCTCTTGTGATACAGGACCTCCTAGTACAAGAGCCAGGGCTACACTGATGTTTGTGTTTTTGAAGTGAAAATAAATAAAAAATTTAAAAAAAAATAAAATTAATGATAGACCATTCTGACACTATTGTAATAGCAGACTTGAGGCCCTGAATGGTTTTAATTTCAACTCGATATCGCCACGCGTTCTCGAGATAAAGGGTCTTGACAGACAGATGGACGGACAGACGGACGGCCGGACAACAAAGTGATCCTATAAGGGTTCCGTACCTCAAAAGGCAAAACGGAACCCTAAAAACGAGTTTTCTCAGTAGGAGTCTTTGGCCTGTAGTCAGGATCTGTGCCTGATTGAAGCCAAAAGGCTTGCCCTTAAAATGGGATTTAATCGTAACTGGCGAAATGTGGATGTAGGTCCTACGGGCACACCTCTGCTTAACCCGTCGGGAATCACGGGCGTGATGTTATGTTTGTTTTTTGTATGTTATGGTGTGTTTTAACTTAGTCACGATTTTGACTGAAACCAGAGAAAACCGGTTTTGACGGGTTATCTGTTTTGACTGTATTAAATTAAAAAAAAAAATAATAATAAATTAAATTATTTAATTAAATTTTATTACATTTGTACTTCTGACCTATCTGCACAATAGATTCTGATATTGCTCACATTATTAATCAGCATTTAACAAATTATTATTATTTCATTTGGCTAACTCGTCGATTTATCGAAGATACACACATATATATAAAATACTTTTATAGTTATTTGAGCGTAGTTTATTATTCTGAAAGTACGATAGGTAGACCTCCTTGGAAAAATACAGGCGTGATTTACGTAATGTATTATTATTTGCAACAGAAAATTTAAAATATTTGTACGGCTAGCGCAAGAGCAACGCCAAGTTTGAGCGTAGTAGTCGTTGAAAAATTATATAGTTTGATCGTAAACCACACGCATACCTCATGATGATGGATAATTAGGATATCTGAAAAAAACTTTAGAACAACTTTTATATAGCAGTCGTAATTTTAATTCTTTGTTTTCTATTTAATCTCCATAACGATAATCTATTTTATGTAAAATACTGGTATTCAGCTGCATCCGGTTAGACTGGAAGCCGACCCCAACATAGTTGGGAATAGCTAGGCAGAAATGATGAACGATAATTTCTATTTTCCTTGTCTACCAACGTTTGCTGTTTAGTTATGAAGGTTTAGAGAGAAGGCGCAACGTATAAAATGGTCAGCAACACGTGGACGCTGCAACCTTGCGATAAGCGGCATCCGCTGATAAGGAGGCGGCACGTCACCACCGCGGCTGCACTCCGCGCCCCGGCCGCCGCACCGCGCGTCGCCGCCGGCGACGCTGCGCTCGCGCATTCTGCAAGGTCGCGCGTGCACCCCGTTCGCAATAAACTTTACACGTGTTTATAACACATCAGTGCATACAATAATCTGTGATAAATTAAATGCATGGCATCAAAACCACCCACAGTACAAACTCTACAATTATTACTCATTGTGCCGTGGCATCACACATGGCATTCTAAGTATAAGACACATGACCCACTTACTTTTTGGACTCAGTCCGAAATATTTGAAGGCCTCGACTAGACTACGACTAGACTTAAATATTTAAACGCCGGATGTGATCAATTATTATTCATCGTTCTGAATATAACATCTGCAGAGCTGCGGCTGCGACATGCGCTTCGTCATAGTCATCATCTTCATTATCTGAGGGGAAATTCTCGTAATTTTTAAGAACATTCACAGTCTGATCTCAGTCTCAATCTGTTAAAAATTCCCCTACATTTTGACAAGTTTTTGACATTTGTTTGTCGCCGAGATGAGACTGCAACTAGATTTTGAACGTTTTAAATTACGAGAATTGGCCTGCTGGTATCCGCCCACTCCAGATTAGATCTTATCGGTTTAATAATTAATACACAGACAGACAAACTGAAGAGCCCTTTACATTCAATTAAAATGTATAAAAATACAAACACTCACTAACGTATCACTTTCATCCAGGCTGAGAAACAACTGTGTTTCAACAGGTGTTGAAAACCAATGGCGGCCAACCTCGAGTCTGAACCCTCCCACTCACGAAGTGCCAAACCGAACTGTACCAGCCGAACTGTCCCACTCACGAAGGGTTCCGAACCACCGTACAATATTGAATACTATTTTTTTTTAATACTTAAGTTTTAAAAAAATCAAAGCAGTGCTATAGCAATAATTATATGAAAAAACACGTTTCTCGTATGTTAGTAAATAAACTAATAGGATTATGAATAACAAAACAGGCATTCATTTAAATGACGGCCGTACTTCTCCTTATCAGTGCCAAAGTAATAAAATAAATAAATAAAGGTTGACTGGTAGAAAATGCCTATGGCATTAAGTCCACCTCTGTACACACGGCTACACATCAAGCTATACATTTCCAGTTTTATCTGACCTCGCACTGTATAGGTTTTTCGTACAATTATAAGTCAGCTTATACTGGTTATGTATAGCTCGATGTGTAGCCGTACGTACATGTATGTGCTTGAAGTATTAAATAAATAAACACTATAAATATATAATAATCTATTCGTCAAATAAACCACTAGGGCTAGTATCATCGTGGCATATATTTCCGTCTAAAGAAAAGAGTCATTGGGAGGGATCAATTCCCCATGATGGCACTCCCCCGCTTTGGTCTTGGGTGGGTTCTCTTACTGCCGAGATATTTGAAAATCCATTAGAGTGGAGGCTGTACTCGGGAAAACCAATGCGACTTTGGTTTAATACATATATTATTTTAGCGGAAAAGGCAATATAAACTTTTCTGTGAAACATTGTATGCATTTACACATACAGTCAGTTCGACGCAGTAGCGTAATCTCTATAACCGTACGTATAGCCTGCTAGTACTCGCGGAAAGTCCCTGAATGCATACACATGTTTAAACTTTAAAGTATGTATTGTGTAGGGAAAACCGAGAAAACTGGGTAATACAAATATGGGACATAATAATAGAATAATTCACGAAAAAAAATAGCCATTGTAATTTACTCAACTTCCAGGCTGAAATCGTTGAAATATTCGTTGCCACCACCGACTCGTCGGTATCGCATAAACTAAATGGCAACTAATATTTTCCTTTAACTATATTTGTTCCAAATAAACCTTCCCACTTTCAGTTTTAGTTTCCTTTTATTAGGTTTTGATAGGTTTCATAGTACAGACAAATAATGCAGCAACACCAACCTGATTACATTATAAGATCCGTGATTTTTATTTCAAACTAGCTTCTGCCCGCGGTATCGTCCGCGTGGAGGTCGGAAATTTTCCCAAGGGAACGTACTACTGGGATATATGTATATCCTATATCCTAACCCAGGTCATGGTCTAACTGTGTGCCAAATATCATCGAAATCTCTTAAGCAGTTATGTTGAAAAGGTAACAAACAAACAGAGCTAGTTTCGAATTTAAGTATAATATTAAAGTATTTGGATTTCAGCGTTGATTTGATAATCAATAAGATTTATTAATGAAGCGAGTCATCTGCTCTATCTGAAATTACCCATCAACAATAGCCTGCAAGATTGTTAGAAGTAATATCGCGTCACACAATCATGTAGATACCTACAAGATTATTAGGGATTCTGCATTTGCTTATAGAAATACATAATCTAGTCCTAGAGCGATCTTGAGAACATACGTAAATGATGAAAGAAGCCATTCAATGGCGTCACATCAGATACAGCTTATCCAAACCAAGACTGCTTTATCCACTTTCAGTATAATGATCGTAGGTATCTAAGTAGCAACAATGGATCTTGTGTTTCATCGAGCTAGCAAAATATTTACGATTATACGTATTACATTATCAAGAAGTTTAACCTAAGTTAAGATCACTTGTAAAGGTCGGGGCAGGTAGGTCGACGTGTCAATTGACGTTTTGTTGTGTTGAATGTGACCGGCGGGCGGCTGTGGCGCGGACGCCGCGTCTTGCCGGATGGGGGGGTGACATTGTGTGACCGCACCGTTTTTATACAACTATTTGATGATACGATGACGCAAAACGTCTGTTACTACAAGGTCGACTTTAATTGTATTGTTCAGTATATTTCTATTTATTAACCACATTATTGTTCTAAGTGCAAATTAGATATTGTTGTTGGTGCCTTATATGTTAATACGTAGATGTAATTTTGGGAACACAAACGACTGATTATCTCTTAAATTGTAACAGACAACGTCTGTCTGTCCGTTTGTGCGTATCTCGAAAACCAAAAACCCATTTACTTGATTTTTGCCTTTGTAATTATGTTCTCTAACTGTTCCAGTGTAAGTGTTATGATTCCACGCGAGCAGAGCCCGGTGCACAGCTAGTTAGCAACAAAATTAAATGAACTATATTGCATTCAAATGTATGAAAAATCAAATGTAATTTTTTATGTTCCACAAAGGGTGACCAAGGTGATCCCGAATGTATTGCAACGTGACAGACCCCTTGCCTCGCCTCTTTGAAGAGCACCCGTGTGTCTGGAGTCTGGACCAAAAGGGGTGCGAAGCTAACGCACACCTGGATCTAGACTACGAACTTCTCCCTGTTTCGTTGGTGCTTTACAAACATAAGTCTCACTAACATATATCTCTCTCTTTTTCGAGATCATTCAAAATATTGATTCAATGCAGTAATCAAACTTACTTACACACAAAACATCATACACAAATGAGTAAATCCTCCTTCATCACTTTCGTACATTTTCTATGAACCAGCGGACCGCACTTGTTTGTATGAAAATGCGTTGCACTGCGGCCCTTTGCGACTGTAATGTGCGAATGTGCGCATGTTTTTGTCTAGTTAGCATGATTTTATAGACGTGTTTATGTTTCTGTGCAATACTTCCACTAACGGAAGAACTGAAGAACAAACTTCACAGAAATTAAACCTTGAAATAATACATACACATTATATTGCACAGTCGATATTATATTATTCTTATTAAAATATATACAATGCAATCATATTATTTATTATTGTTTATTAAATTGTACCAAGGAACGTCATAAGGAACTTGAACTATATTTTCGTAAACCGTGCTACTAATTACAGCATTTACAGCACAAAATAATATGAAAACTGCATGTACCATTAGGTAATCGTATTTAAGAGGGAATTGACAAGAACTGATAATTGACAATTAATAATTATCATAATGCCTTGGAAATTGGGTAGGCCTTGGGTGTGGGATGCAACCTGTGTCGACACCCTCACGCCATCCCATCTTCCTAGCACGGTGGGCTGTGCTGGGGTATCTGCTGCAGGAGTAGAAAACCTCAAACGGCGCAAATATAACAAGGTTATTGGGAGCTATATGTTTGAGCCGTTTGGGGTTGAAACACTAGGGCCTTAGGGTCCGAATGATCATCGAATATTTCGGGACATCGCCAAGCGGTTGATTGACTCTTCACATGACCAGAGGGCTGGCCTATTCTTAGCTCAAAGAATTGCCATCCAACGTGCAATGTTGCCAGCCTTTTGGGCACTTATCCCATTGACAGCAATGCGGACGAATTTTTTAATGCCCAATGAGCTCCTGCCTTTTTCTTCCTTTTTTTATTATATACTTACTTGTATTATTTAAAATTGATTCTTAAACAGGCAAATTCGGATAACGCTCCGGGTCGAACTCAATGATGTTCTTTTCGTACCTATTTACAAAAGTGTTTTCATAAAAACGGCCAAGTAAAATAAATTTTAACTCTGTAATGGATAAATACTGAAACCTAGTGAATCGTACAGTCACTGATATTCAATAGCGAAACGAAATGTAGGTAGACACTGTCCAATGTTTCTGAAGATATTTATGAATGAAATCTTAATAATCAAGAATTCCGTAATGATCAGATACTTTTGTTGCTAACTTTATAATTACAAAATCTATAACTTGCTAGGTAAAACTATTATTATCTCGGCGGTCTTTAAACTAGCAAGTACATATTTTGAAAAGCAAATAGTGCTGAAATGGCAAAAAGTCCTACTGCGACGCGGGCTTAACCTCACTAATCCACACTTAACCAGCACTATTTACTTAACTTGAGTAAATACAGACATTGCACTACATTATTATGCATTTATGTAATATTGTATATGTATACATACAAACATCCTTCACGATGATATCTAGTGGTTCTTGAAATATAAAGTTACATGGGCTAAGAACCCATGACTCATAATAATCGTTATAAATTATGTTTTTCAAGAACCAGCTCTGATAATTATTACTGATACGTATGTACAAATGTTGTCTTGATTCCCCCTGAATAGAGGACGTGACGGACTGTACTCGGTAGTGACTGGCATAACGTGCTATAAAGACGTATAGTCATCCAAAAATAGAATGAATAATTGGGCGACCTAAGTATAATAATGAATTACCAGTGTCAGTTGCTACCTAACGACCAAAATATAGGCTTCTGCTAAAATTTTAGTGTGTATAAATATGAGTGGCACTTAGAGGACAATAAAACTATTAGAAACTGCTTAGCATCGTTATACACGTCATTCGTATTTTAACAATTTTAGATAAGTGGCGACGAACTTGTATAGTAAATTGGTAATAAGTACTTAAAATGGTAAAATTAGCGAAGCTGATCGTTTTAGGTACAATGACAATTTGTAGGTACGTTATTCAGACATGAGGAAAAAAGAGTCATGACGTGCAAGCTTATCATGTACTGCTATCCTTGAAAGTAAACCAATAACAATTGGTCAGTGTCGTCTTCGTCATACACGCATATCTGACTCATTAGGTGCTAAATTATACTGTGGTTAGCGATCGCCTGCGTCAGTCGATCACACAATAGAGCCTTACATTACAAAGAAAGTTCGGAAAAAACTAAAAGAACAAAGTATTCGAAGTAACTTTCTTCATTTCCATCGGTTACCCTATACATCTCGAAAAAAAGGCTTTTAGGACAAAAGCCTGAAGATGTATGAAAATTAAAAAAAGACCGTTTATGGAGTCTATTTTCCAGTCCTGTATCCTGTTCCAGTAATAATTAAAACAATCCTTATAACGAGTGTTCCTTATTCCTTCCCTACGGACTCGTATTATTTTAGTAGCGCATTTTGTCGCCTTTACTACATGTATCTAAAGGTGACAAAGGGCACCGCTGAAACAACGCAACGTATAATGATCATCAATTTATCAACCCGTCGCGACGACGCGCCAATCAATTATGCCAATCCGTGAGAGTTAATTGCAGTCTGAAGTACTGGTAAAAGGGTACAGGGTAACCCATCTTGAGGGACGTTCTATAAGATAAACCTTTAAATAAAGGGTGTAACGGTGAAGTTAGCGATTTACAGTCCGCAACATAATTAAGTCGGTTATTACGAGTCTTTTTAAAATAATTAGGTTCTACGATAGCGAAATTGTGAAAGTTCCGAAGTGATTAGCGATTTTTGTCTCTGACTGTACCTCACGAACTCGCTGTCCACCCTGTCAATGACCGTCGTGACACAGATGGCCGGCGGTACAGTACGACCATTCGATCTACCAGTTTGGATTGCGCAGGCTTCAGAGCCACCGATTTAATACTAATTAATTACACGTACTATATGAATGAATAATAAAATGTAATAATAAACCAACAATAAATAACAACAATCAGTTGTTTATTTGTGTTATGAAATTAAATTAGAATGAGCTCTAAATTATTCACACACTGTGGTTTACTTGACATGTGTATAATCAGTCATTCACTTCAAATTTGTGTCTATCAAAACTTCTAAGTTTTGGAAAGTATATTTTTATAACTATAAGTATAGGTAAATAAGATAATCGTATAAAAAAATTAAACTATGCTATGAATAGCTGCAATAATTTTATGGTTATTTTTATTGTCAGATATTCATGTTTATTTCCTTTTAACCAACTTCAAAAAGGAGGAGGTTCCCAATTCGACTGTATGTTATTTTTGTATATTTCTCCGGCAATTGTAAATTGATTTCAAAAAAATTGTTTTTAATGGATAGGGTATGTCTCAGGGGTAGTTCCTTATAAATTGTACTAACTTTGCTTGAGTAGTTTTTGAGTCAGCTTCAATAATATGTATTTATGCCACTTAGTTTATATTGATGATGTTTATAATGACTTCCTGTCACTGAATTTTAGGTACATAGCAAGTAGTGTTATACGAATTTGTGTCGGGTAAGTACAACTTAAAAGGGAATATTAAAAACTTTTTCAAAAAAAAAAAAAAAACAACCGACTTCCAAAAAAGACACTACAAAGTGAAAAATAACTTTATTTTCCGAGGTCGGTGGCCAACAACAAAAATGCGAACCCAACGACACCAACTTCCGAAATTAAAGTTATTTTTAACTTTGTAATGTCTTTTTTGGAAGTCGGTTGTTTATTTTTTGAAAAAAGTGTTTTAATTCTAGATACCTACGTCTGTCTTGTTTAAAATAGCCATTCACTCTTTACAGTAATCTCCTGTATTTGCTAGGTGAGCCCTCAACAATGTAACCAATCGAGAAAACGACAAAATAAAGTTCAAGTTAAGCACAAAAAATACTAATGCCCACAAGTAGGTACCAGTGACAGCAATACTATTGTAGCAATCCGCATTTTTTAAATAAATGCCAGGCAAAAGTAGTAGATAGACACATTTCCACGAAAATAGGCTCCCCCAAAGTGTTCGCGAGAACCTCTACCATTTTTAATTTTCATGTAATTTCACATTAACGCCAGGCTTATTACAATTTTCCACTAATTATTTGGGTCATTTTGTAATGGTGTATAAGCACAAAACGAACTTTATGAAATTATTACATGAATCACAAACTTTGCAATCAATACAACATACATGGGCAAATCCTGTCCAAACCGCAATGACGTTCCTACCTTCAAAGAAATTAGTGTGGTTTTGGAAAACTGTAACAATACCAAACTTTTTGTTGCCAGCACGTTATAATTAACTACTTAATTACGCACTTTAGATAGTTGTCCGCAAATAAGTCGTCGATTAAATTAGAAATAGATCGTGTTTGGCAGTGCGGTACAACGACGTTTTATATAATTAGCGATGCACAAATGAAGTGGCTTCGAAGGAATTGGGTCGCTGCGAGTGGCGGGCGGGCGCGGGCGGCGCGGGGGGCGTTGGAATTCGCGTAACGTTACGTCAGCGGGCGTCGGCCTCGCGGCGGTCGCTGACCTGCGGCTATCTCTAGCGCGGCCGCTAGTCGCACGCGCATAATTACGCACACACCATACACATGTGCTGCATCACTAAGCTGCTAAATGCATTGACTAGCCGCTCTAAACATCTGCGTCACCGACCACTTAATTGCTCCAATATTGAGAAGAATTCAGCATAGCAAACATCGCTTTTTGTCTAAGTTGACCTGACGACAAGTACCTCTGCTATCTGTTGTCAAGTCACGAAGAACTTGAAACAATAAAGTTGTTCGAAAATAATAAATGATGGGATTGGTCCAGATTGTTATGCTTTTGAAAATATGTGTACGTTTCGTATTATTTTCATGTCGTGTCGTGTAACGTACTTAAGGTTGTCGACCTGGTTCTACACTGTTCTTTTGTATCTTGAGTCTCAAAGGTTGAAATGAAGGTACGTGCCTACTGTGTTCAAAACGGGAAATAATACGGTTCATTTCATTTATCAACTTTGTGTTCTTACCTAGAGTGTGGGCGTAATGATGCGACTTTGTGCGTCTTGTGTAAAAGCTATTCAGTATTTCTTATTAGAATCATTGATTCATTAGCCACCATAAAGTATATTGTGCAATATTGATAATGATTATGTAGCTGTTGCTATGCAGTGCTAACTATAAAGCACAGCAACCAGTTAAAAATGTTTTTGTAGTGACGCTGAACGTAACCGAGGAGACTTGCAGTTTTTCTCAAAGGAATGTCCAGAGGAAAGTATCAGGGTCCCTACTACTAGGGGTATTACAAATTACAAAGCCTCTTATGCCAGCCAGTCTCTTTCCATTATTCACAGGTCAAACAATCCTTTGTTGCCTGATTCAATATAAATGAACATAAGTACACTTACATACACATAAGCTCTACCCATCATATACACTTACGTACATAAGTGCACTTATATCCTTTTTTTTTATTAACCCGAAAAACAAAGCTTGAGTCAAAAAGAATGAATCAACATTGTATTGTCTTATTTAAAAAAAAAACATTTCATGTTTTCGACTTTCTTCTTAAAGAGACGGAGCATTAAGGGATATAGCGCCGCTTATTAGTAGTAATACCTTAGAACTCCAACAGGCAACAGCGACCCACCTGGATGGGTGGCGAGGCGAGGCAGGCTCCTTTTATAGTCGCATCTGTCTGACCTGGGGTCGATGACATCACACGTGAGAAACTATAGGAATGCTGAAATAAGTATTTGTTATTTGATAAACAGCGATAGGTGCCAAAACTTACTGTAGACTGTAACTTTATTTAAGAGGAGTTTATTGAGAAGTTTAATGCAACCTAAACGTAAATCTATCTATACTAATTACTCATCACTGAAATTAAAAATAAAACAGCTTGGGTCCTTCGTTGGGGTTAACTACCTAGTTAGTAAGTAGATAATACTAGAGCGTAGAGCTTTATCAACCTGCTTATCTCCCCTCGAAAACTTTCCGTGGGACAATTTTTGCATCATACATAATGTGTCCCGCTTACGCCTGAGAGATACACACAAAAATACTAAGATATTGTACCTACGTAAGTATGTAAGTTACGTACACACGTAGTTAATCATCACATCAAGGCATCAAATGATAGGGATCGGCTTATCGGCACTTATCAGACAAACAATCCCGAGTCGATTAGGCATGGATATACCAGAACTTTCTAGTATTTCGAAATAAATCTTATTATTATACAACAAAACCATTAACAGTAGGTTTAAAGCTAACATAGAAAGTTCATAATACACTACAGAACCCAGCAGCATCAACATTTATCCGCGTAGTGTCAATTATCGGTCATGGACCACATCATTTTATTAACTTGATCTTTAAACTTTCTTCTTTCTTTCTTCTTTGCACTATTTTTAATACACTAAATAAACTGTCTCTTTATGACAACTACTGTACTAACGTTCTTGAACACCATTCATGAAATAAACTACTAAATACCTACTCTTCTAAAAAGGCATTATCTCTAAGTACCAGAAATTATCAGTAGAAGGTCATAAAGTGAAGTTGTTGAAAATAAAAGAAGGTAACTTTCTCGCGCCAGTGACAGTAGTGGTAGACAGACAGAGGCGCAGAGCACCGCGCGGCCACCGGCGCCGGACCTGGCAACTTTCTACTGCTGTGCCAGTCAGCACTCTTACTCGCCCAACCAACTTGCTAAGTAAATAAATATCGTGCTTTTATAAAAGCATCTCTCGATCGACCTCACTTCTACTAACTAATGCTATTTATATACTTTACGTTGAGATGACAAACGATTGTTGTGTCAACTACTATGGTTGGAAACGTAAACATCTACGAGTATGTTTTTATTAAATGAGGTGGTGAAATAAATATTTAAAACATTTCGCATTCAATCGTTTTAATCTATGGACTTCTATAGAACGAGGTTGCTAGTTTAAAACTTAGCAAATACCATCAGGAGACCTGAACTTCAGGGACAGAGAGCATAATAGCAATGATCAATAGTCGCTGAGTTTGTTTTTAGTCATATTCTTTGCTCAATTTTATGGCGAACAATTAGGGTTCCCACCTAGTAATAAGAGTCACCATGTCTATGGAAGTCAGAATACCGGAGGCTTCCCAGATGACCAGGTACGCTGTCATCACAAAAAAAAGCTGAAAACTGAAGCAAACCTTTAAAAACACTGACCGCCATTTTTGCAAGAGAACGGGTTATGTGGTAAGAGCTAGTACCCAAAAATACTCTACATGTAATATTAGTCAAATAAAAGTAATCGATTCCGCATCTAACGAATAACTGTGAAAGTTGTACATATTTCATATAGGTAAACATTGACAATAAAACCGACTTCTTAAGCTATTCATAAAGCATTTGCATAAAAAAGATGGTATCACTGTATTGATTTCCTTATTTCAATAGAGCAATAAATACAACTGCTTCCGGATATAAGCAAACTAACAAACAACTGTAACAAATAGATTAGATAGAAAAAAAGTGCGAGAAAGCGCGCGGGTGAAGGAGCGGGGAAGTAGGACACTTTCATTTTCGTTCATTTCTTTTCGGATGCAACGCGGCGAACATTTGCCGTGCTGCTTAGCACGTATCCATTACCTCCTTTCCTTGCACGCTTATTAATAGAGCTTGGTGCCGATCTTGTATTAATTTACGTAAAATATAAACCGACTTAATTACAAGTAAACACCTTTTAAATAAAAAAAACGAGTTTAATTCAGAGTCTCGGTATCTTTCGTCAATACTTGTTGTGTAAACGTGTACCTTCATAACTATAAAAGATGACTTAAATATGAACAGCCATCAACAGGTACATTCATATAGAACGTTAAATATAGGTGAGCCCTACTAAGCAAACATCGGCATCGATAAGATCGATACACAGACAACTAAATATTATTTATTTTTATTGGTTGTTCAGGTTCACACACAACTCACCAGTACAACAGTAACAACAGTGCAATCCATTTTTTGACGTTCCTTAAGAAGTTATCCTAGTGACTGCAAATGACGACATTCAATACATAAGAATGACACTATTTGACTGTTTTAAAATGTGAACCGGATTTTAGTCATAAGATCAGCGTACAATGACGGAACCGCGCGGGCGGAGCTGTCGAAAGTAAGAACTTTCTAGGCCACTATCCACCGTCACGCTAATCACGCATTTTTATAATAGAAGAGTTTTCTAATATGTACAAATACCAAACTATCTAACAGTAAAAGCTTAAATGATTTGAATTAGAAGCCATAACGATAGTGCGTGCAGTGCGGAGGGGCCCATGGCTAAATAATAACAGCCGCACAGGTCGATCGATCAGGTCAAGCTACGTTTGGCGCGGTTGGTCTGTGGATGGGTGACCATCTTTACATACCGAGATCCCTCCGTGCCTCGGAAAGCACGTTAAGCCGTTGGTCCCGGCTGTCATTCGTTCTTTGACAGTCGTTATGGGTAGTCTGAAGCCCGAAAGTCTGACAACCAGTCTTACCAAGGGGTATCGTATTGCCCAGTAACTGGGTTGTGGAGGTCAGATAGGCAGTCGCTCCATGTAATACACTGGTATTCAGCTGCATCCGGTTAGACTGGAAGCCGACCCCAACGTAGTTGGGAAAAGGCTAGGCAGATGATGAACTAAAGTATTTTCATCATAGAAGTAAATCTTGTCCATTTTCATAAAACCTTGAACTCTTGTGACCTTATTGTAATCCATATCCATACTTAACTGTGAATTTAATTGTTTTATCAACAAAAAATAACAAAATTAAATCCTAACTTAACTAAAACAAAAAACAAACTAAAATATAGCGTCGAAAAATTCATCCGCATCGCTGTCGACTGGTAATGTACCCAAGAGACTAGCGGCATTACCACGTTGAATAGCAATGCTTAGCCTCTGACCAAGGTAAAAGCCAGCCCTTGGGTCATGGGAAGTGTCAAACAGTCGTTTCGAAATCTCCTTAAAAAGAACATGAACATTCGGACCCCACGGCCCGAGGGTTTCAACCCCAAACGGCTCGAAAATATAACTTCCGTTAAGGTTATTGTATTTTCGCCGCTTGAGGTTGTCCGCAGCCGCAGCAGCAGCGCCAGCACAGCATGCCGAGCCAGGAAAATGGGATGGCGCAAGAGTATCGACACACGTTGCGTCCCACACTAAAGGCCTACCCAACTTCCATGGAAATAAAGACATACCGTCCGGTCTCTTGCCATATTAAAGATGTGGATACTTTAGGTGTAAATAAGGAGTCATTAAAACAGAATTTATAGAATGAACTAAGCTAAATATATTCGTAAGACATACTACTATACTAATAAATGTGAAAGTGTATGTGTGTGTCTGTTTGTTTGTCCGTCTTTCACGGCAAAACGGAGCGTGATTTTTTAAGTGGAGATATTTGAAGGGATGGAGAGTGACATAGGCTACTTTTTGTCTCTTTCTAATCCCCCCACTCCCCTAAAATGGGGGGTGGAAGTTTGTATGGAGCATCCCACAATTTTCAAGGTAGAAAGCTAAAAATTGTTATTCTGACTATTTGTGACAAACAAAAAAAATCGGGCATCTTTTTTTTTTGGGAATCTGCCCCCAACCCCTCAAAAGAGGGTTTGAAATTTTATATAGGACTTTTCGCAATTTTCGAGGTAGGAAGCTAAAAATCGGTACACAGACTCTTTGTTACCAACGAAAAATACCTGCCTTATTTTTTTTGGAAATCTTCCCCCAGCCCCTAAAATAGGGTATGGAAATTTGTGTGACACTCTCCGCAAAATTAGTACAGGTTCTATCCCAAATGATACAAACGAATAATAAAATAACTTGATTAAAACAAATTAAATAAAACATTAAATCTAACCATAAATCAATCAGCTTTTGAGAAAAAAATCAACTTTCGATTTAACGCGAGCGAAGCCGCGGACAAAAGCAATACATAATGTAATTAATAATTCCTCAATACCTTTGCGTATTGTCCCTGTGCTAATTATTTCAGTTATTCTGCATCATAACAATTAAATAGTATTGTTGCTTTGTATATCATTCAAATGAAAGGGCCTAACTTTCACTGTTATATTATGTGCACTCAATGTGAACGAATTGGTTTAGCATACAATTTACCTGTAGGTACACACAACCCCCGACCCCGCACTTATATTTTTTGAAAGGGTAATTTAGAATACTGCAGAGGTATGTACACATAAAAATGCCTCAAAACGGATTTCCGTTAATTATGTAACTAACTACAGTTACGGACTTCAAAATATGTGAACTTTGGTAATGAAAACATTTTTCATTATCTGAAACAATACAACGACAGCAACGTCCGTTTGTTCTCCGTTCTAATGAGTTCCAGTAACCTAATTTACTGTAAAACCGATATAGCTTTCTACGGCCGAATCGCAACAGGTCAAACTACACTGTGGAGTGGAAAAGGTGAAATTTAGCAGAGCGAGAAATCGACGGGATGTGATGTTTATTGTAACGAGCCCACGATCGGGCGTGCGCGCAAGAGAAACTGAAAGTAATGGCGCTGCATTCAACCCACTTTCACTGGTGCGCTGCGCGGGCGCAGGCGACGGCGCCTCTCGTGCCCTATGCCGTGCCGTGTCTTGTCGTGCCGCGAAATTTGATACGCACATGACGAACATATTTACACTTCGTACAAGAAAGTACTTACTTTCACGATTACGAAATGTTTACAACTTTAGGCTTGACATTGACGGTCGGGAGATGATGTATTGTGTATGCTAAGTGCCTTTTAGTCTACATGGCCCCCATACGTACTTATGATTTATTACTGACGCTATAAGGACACCGACCAAATGTAAATGTAATGTGTAATGAGTTGCTTTCTTTTATATATATGTATTTACTTTCATCATTCTACTCCAGATGCTTCCGTCCTCTGTCCTTTTTTTTATCCGCCACTGCTACATTCACATTGCGCAAAAAATCCATTCTTCTCACAGAAATTTGGAGAGTTTTTTAGATTTCTTTACGATACGTTATGCATGTTCATAAGAGAAAGTTTGTGCATAACACCTTGTTTATTTATTATTTATTTAATTATAAGATTTACTTTTGAAATATAAAAATGTGCTTGTGTGTCACATAGGTAAGTACCTATCTAGTGCAAGTGAAAACACAGCAGGTACGTTCAGTAAGTAGGTTAACTTAGAGATAAGTTTCAGCTAACTTTCAGTTAGTCGAGCAACTTATTTGCGATTTATAATAGGTTTCACCTTTCACCAGCTTTTCAATTTTCGAGATTTCGGTTGTTTTGTTCTTGTATTTATAATGCGCACGCATTTTTCTCAAAACTACTAGTAATGAGCGATAAATAACGCAATGTAAATCTGGGTGCACGGTAGTGCCCCCGCCAAGACGAGCCAAGCAAAACGCAAGGGCACTACCTACCTTTTCTCGAAGCGCTATGTCGTTTTTTTTGAACCCTCTTATCTTGGGTTTGGATTATACCAGATAAACAAAATTCTCGGGATATGATGTTTCGCTACCGTCACATGGACGTAAGGTGAAAAATGTATTCACTGTTCATTACTTTTCTGTTAAACAATAGTTCTTGTAGTAACGAAATGGCCAAGCCTCATATTTTGAATACGGTGTAGAGTTTGTGAAGTTAGGGCTTGTACAGTTAGGGTGTGTAGAGTTAGAAGCTGGTTCTACATGAGATCTGATAACTTTTTGACAGTGCGAGCCATCTGGTCTCATCTTAGCAACATTTTACATGAAAATGTTTTTGGTGGATATTATTTCACTTTAGGTACCTAAGCGAAATAATATTTTTTGTCTAGTCTGCCATGGTATGTATGATAGGTACTAGGTATTTAAATGTTTGAGACAATTGTCTGTATAGTGTCATCTACCTCGTGTAAGTACAAGGGAAAGCCGACACTAATATCAAGATAGGAAGAACGAGCATTTTATCAGCCTAGGGTAATTTAGGAATAGTTACATGTGGTGCCGTATAACTTAAACAACTTATCGGGCCAGTGGCCAGGTTGGGCCAAAACAAGATTTAATTTAGTGCAAAATCAATAACACAGTAGTGGTGACAGGTTACTATCTCGTCCCTGGAGAAAGAAGAAAGTTTTAAAGCATTAACTATTTATAATATTTTAACACTTTCTATTCCTTACCTGTAACAACATTTGCGGAGACATTCGATAACACATTCATTAGGCATCTACTCTTAGTAAAGGACTAGTGTGTTAATGACTTGACTTATTATTTACAAAAACATAGTTAACCACCTTAGGTATGCACCTACATAAATATTTACGTGTCTTCAGTAAAATCTGGTTCTAGTGTTACGTGAAAAAATACACATCTCAAACAATATTCGTCATCGAATTCAGCCGATTGATTCTGTAAAAATCTCACCTTGAAAAGTTAGGTGAAGTGAGCTTAGAGTGAGCTGTCAAGAGTATCAATCCCTAGCATCAGGATGACACTGACAACTCACTCCACGCTCACTTCACCTAAATTTTCACGATGAGATGTTACAGAATCGCAATGCACGAAAATACGTCATGTGCTTTCCTGTTTTTCCTTATGAAAGTGACAGAGGTTTGCTATTTACCTTTATTTTTATCTATATTTGTCTGTCAGTCTGTTCTGTTATCTAGTAGCCAAATTTTATCTAATAATAGGAGTCATGTGCAGGATTAAAATGTGCAGTTTGAAATTTAAAAGCGCTGACAAAAAGGCCTTTTGCAAAAAAGTCCCGGACCTTTTATCTTCCTCTATTCAATACTTTTTTCAGTTTTATGTTTTCAAAGAAAAATATGTTTTAAAAAACTACGGACGAATAACAAGGCCGGAAAAAGTCCGGACAGGGGACAAAAAGCGGGATATTATTATTATTGTTCGGACCAATCCCCCTAGCAGGCCTGCCTACGCTGCGTCTTCCGGTTCGTGGTCGCCACTCAAGAACTTTTCTTCCCCATCGGGTATCAGTTCTACGAGCGATGTGGCCTGCCCATTGCCACTTCAACTTGCAAATTTAAATTTATGTAATTCCAACATTAACTCTAATTTAAAAGGAACTAGTTAGCATTAATTTTATCTAGGCCGAATTTTTAGATCGAATGCTAAAACGAACCTACATGAAGTTCATAGTAGCCAAAGCGAGTGCGTATCGCTGCTCGGCGCGCTCGTGGCGATAGCGATAGCGGCGCGCGCGGAGTCAGGCGGTGTCGCTGAACCGCGCGCGAGTCAAGGGCCTCGGTCGACGACCGCACGCCAACCGCGGCCCCTCTTCCTCCACCACAATACACACACTAAATTGGCAGGCCGCTTTACAATTCATTAAATTTGACTGTAACATCTGGGTAACTGTATTTTTATATTCTAGTATTATTATTCATACTTTGCACACAATCACCTAGATATATATCATACTTAGGAACGACACAACATCTTCAAAATGTAAATGTTTTGCGATTATGACAACAAATGACTCTAAATTAATTTCGTGTACTATGTCATAAAGAGTATTTTCTAAATATAGGTGCACCTTACAGATAATCGCATTATAATATACACACATCAAAAGTGTCTAGGGATCAAGCATTTTTATGCGGATTTCTTGAGATTGAGATGTGGCTTTGTAATAAATTTATGATTTTATAAATTTATATGGATCCTTTTTGGTGCATTTCATAATTTGAATCAGGAACTGTGAATCAAATTCGAGTAAAAGATGAAAATCAGCTGTCAATATTTTCCCTATAAAAACATACAACGGATTGAAGACATTATTAGTGCTACTGTTTCCCTACTACTGATTAAAACCAACGTTATTATGGAGCGGCGACGTCATTTAAGCAGGGAAGAAATGCTCAGAGCCGTGGGAATGATAGAAGCTGGTTCCCGGCAACGTACTGTGGCTTTAGCTCTGAATACAAGTCAGAGTGTTATCAGTCGACTTTGGACACGTTACCGAAGCACTGGTACCGTGGCTGAGCGCCATGGAGGACGGTATCGCTGCACCACACGGAGACAAGACCGATACATTCAAATCTTAACTCGAAGAGCTCCAACAATAACCGCCATGATGTTAGCCGTGAGGCTTCATCACTCTTCAGGGAACTTAATTAGCGACCAAACAGTCAGAAACCGCTTGCATGAAGTGAACCTTCATTCCCGAAGACCGCTACGGGTACCACCTATAGCAATGCACAATCGTAGGATTCGATATCAATGGGCTCTTGAACACAGAAATTGGGCAGAAGAACAATGGCGTTTCGTGTGCTTTTCTGATGAGTCTCGTTTTGGTATGAGACCGGATACAAGACGTATACGACACTGGAGAACCCCTGGACGCCAACAGCGATTAAAATCCTGCCAGGAAGTCCATCCTTATAGTGGTGGAACCATCATGGTATGGGCGGGTATTTGGATCGGGGGAAGAACTGAGTTGATTTGGATCAGAGGCAACCTCAACGCTCAAATTTATGCTGAGACGATTGTATCAGACGTCATCGTTCCTCTACAAGTGCAAATCGGTCCCTTATTTCAGTTAATGCATGATAATGCACGACCGCACACCGCAAGAGTTGTAAGACAGACTCTCGCCGCAGCTAACATCAATGTCCTGCCCTGGCCTGCTCAGTCGCCAGACTTGAACCCGATTGAGCATGCATGGGATATGCTACAGAGAAGAGCTCTGCCGAATATGGAGGGTATCCAGTCGCAAGAAGACCTTTTTTTGTTGTTGCAACGAACATGGGCGGCCATTCCACAGCGTGATTTGGATGAACTCATTTTGAGTATGCCAAACCGATGTTCTTGTGTTGTTAGTGTTCGCGGTAGAAACACGGATTATTAATTGTTTAAGTTACCCAATAAAATTTTAGAGAAAACTGTTATTTCAGTCTTTTTTTCGAACTTTTGTGTTAGTGGTTCAAATGTCAAAAATCCCTTTATTAGGAAAATGGCAAATTTCTTTATTAATGCAAAGGTGACTTGGTTTATCGTTACTGTGACAAACGAAAACACTTTATTTGATGAATCCTTAAAGAAAATTTTAATTAATATCAATCAGGAGAAAAGTTATTGCAAAAATATATGTTGATCCCTAGACACTTTTGATGTGTGTATATTGATAGGTAACATTTTGGGTTCAAACGAAGAAATTTAAAAACTTAATTTTAATGTCATAACGACATAAAATACCCCCGTCGTATAACTTTATCTAAGAGCGCAGTGCGTGTGTTCTGTTTACCAACAGGCGCGTACGAGCATGAATTGTATGTTTTCATTGAGTGTTGGAGTTGCAATAGGTTGGTAATCGGTCAAATACGTGGCGTGCAATGCGTGCGGTGGCGGCCGGCCACGGCTGGTCGACGAACCCGCGCGATCATAACGCTCACTAACTGACACAACAACCTGTATTGCTACAAATTAATAACAAACTAAATACGTGCAATTTTTCAATCAAGGCCTACGGGCTGACGGGTTATGACCGATTTCTTGAAGTTGAAAACTGAACGGTTCATTGGAAATGAATACGAGTAGTATACTGGAATCTGGAAACTTCCAAATGAATCTATGTGGTTTAATGGAATACAAGCGTCTTGTGTTTGGATATTTTAACTTGAAATTTTAAGAATATTAAGTATTTTCCTTCTCTATAAAACTCGTATAAGTCTAATACACAGGTCACCAAACCGATTTAAAAATAAATCACTCCTGCTTATTGTTCGAAGACATTCTAATATATAAAATTCTCGTGTCACAGTGTTAGTTACCATACTCCTCCGAAACGGCTGGACGGATTTGTATGAAATTTTGTGTGCATATTCAGTAGGTCTGAGAATCGGCTACTATCTATTTTTTTTTTTTGCAAAACGATGTTTGTGGGGTCAGCTAGTACTTTATAGTATTAGGTCCTTACTTATGAAATTAGCGTTTTGTCGTACTGACCACTTTGATCTGAAATATCTCCTCTTTGGTTAAGAATTCCAAATACAACTTTATAAATTCATTTAGCTGGTACATTTGAGTTTTGAAAACAGTCATTCATTTATTTTTTCCTCATTATTTTTTTCTTTGGCGTCGCTTATTATCGCACAATGGAAAACATGAAATATCGGTATATTTACGAGTACGAGTTCTACCGTGGCACCAGTGCTGCAGAAACAGCTCGAAGGATTAATGATGTGTACGGCGCTGGTGTCGCAAAAGAAAGCACGGTACATTTTTGGTTCCAACGTTTTCGTTCTGGAAATGTCGACCTTCAGAACCAACCCCGTGGACGGCCGGAGACCAAAGTGAAAAATGAAAAATTAAAGGCGGAAGCGGATCCATCACAAAGCACTTCAGTGATAGCTGCAGGCTTCGGGGTAAGTGATAAAACTGTATTAATCTACTTGGAAGCAAATCGGGAAAGTAAAAAAACTTGAAGCATGGGTACCTCATGAATTGAGTGAATCGAACTTGCAAACACGCGTCGACTGCTGTGTTACTTTGCTCAACCGACACAATAATGAAGGTATTTTAAATCGAATCATTACTTGTGATGAAAAGTGGATACTGTACGATAATCGGAAGCGCTCGTCACAATGGCTGAACCCTGGAGAACCAGCGAAATCCTGCCCTAAACGAAAATTTACTCAGAAAAAGTTACTTGTGAGTGTTTGGTGGACTAGCGCCGGTGTCGTTCACTACAGCTTTCTAAAATCTGGCCAAACGATTACGGCAGATATCTATTGTCAGCAACTGCATACCATGAAGGAAGAACTAGCTGCTAAACAACCGAGATTGGTCAATCGTTCTAGGCCACTGCTGCTTCACGACAACGCAAGACCACACACTGCACAACAAACAACCACTAAGTAAGATGAGCTACAACTGGAATGTCTGCGACATCGACCGTACTCCCCGGACCTTGCTCCAACAGATTATTACCATTTGACAAGGAAAAAAATTCAACTCCGGTGCGGCAGTCCAAACCGCCTTCGAAGAGTTCATTGATTCTCGCCCCCATGGTTTTTTTAGTAAAGGGGTCAATGAACTACCTATGAGATGGCAAAAGTGCATAGATAACAACGGTGCATACTTTGATTAATTAAATATATTTTACAAAAAAAAAATTGACTTTATATTCCTCCCGTACAAAACGCCAATTTCATATGTAAGGACCTAATAATTAACAAAAACTGTAATTTTACGTCTGGTAAGTTGACCTGACCAATTTATTTGAAAAAAGGAAAAGTACGTAGGCAGGATAAAATGATGACTTTGATAGTTACCTATATTTTTTTTTTATCAAACAGAACACAATTTTGATAAATCCTACAAAGTTGTTTATTAAAGAGACGTTTGTATATTGCCTCTCTTGATTTTAATAAATATATGTTGACAGCAGATATGCGATTATTTTTCTTTAATTTATAGTTTCTGACTGCATTTTGAAGTTTCGGCATTGCTTTTTATACTTATGGTGCTCCCACACTGCTGTTATAAAATGTTTACTAACATTACCTAACATGAACCCTTTTCTGATTTCTGAAAACTTTTTTTGATTAAATGTATTAAATCACAATGTTAGAAAATGTTTGTAAACATTACATAACAGCAGTGTGGGAGCACCATTAGGCATACAAATGCGAGCAAAATAATGTTTCGAGTAGGTACAAGAATATATTTTAGGGAGGATTTCACCCCACTTGCCTTTCGCGATATGCGGATTGAATTTCTATGTTTATGTCTGTAATTTTTATGGTCTACATAATAAAGGGTATTCTAGTCTATTGACAGTGTCAGTGACTATCAGTGGCAATATTTATATGTAAGACTAGCTTTTGCCAGCGACTTCGTCCGCGTGGAATAATGACTTCCGGAAATTGAGGCACTAACTCTCATAGAGTTTAACCGATGTGCTCTTTCTTCTGCCGATTCTTGAGAACGCGTATTTCTCATTCAACGCGTTTTTCAAGACAATAGCGGGCGGACGCCGGCGTCCGCTTGGGGCTTGAATAACTAAAAATATATACTACGTCTAATATATAAAATAATATATAATAAAACCTACTTCACTTAAAACTAAATACCTATAACTACTATAATTAATAATACTATACCTATAATTAATAAAAGTACCTACGCTTTTACCTACTTAATATTAAAAAAACTGAACATAAATTAACCAAAACTTACCTACTACTAACTAACTACTACTAACCTATTACTACTTCACCTAAAAAGAAATCCTGTTTTCCCAACATTTCCCTTCACTGCTCTGCTCCTATTGATCGTAGCGTGATGAAAAGTATACTATAACCTGCCCAGGAGTATGAAGAACAATTGTACCAAGTTTCGTTGAAATCCGTCGAGTGGTTTTTGTTTCTATAACGAACATACAGACAGACAGACAGACAGACAGACAAAAATTTTACTGATTGCATTTTTGGCGTGAGTAAAGATCACTAATCACCCGCTGATAGTTATTTTGGAAATATATTTCATGTACAGAATTGACCTCTCTACAGATTTATTATAAGTATAGAAAAGTGTAGATAAACACCAGTGAGGTGTTTATCTACACTTTACTTTTTTTTTACTTTACACTTTACTTTTTTTTTGTTTGGTGTTTACCTAACCTACCTTGCTGACTAGGTAGTATTTTTACCATTTTTTTTTGGTCTACAAAGGAGATCAAAAGTCAGATTTATCCCAAGGCAACTTTAACAGTTTCATCATCAAACTGTAATAATTATGTACCAAACACAACGTCAGTGCATAACTGCAATGTTTTAACAACTATCGTATTTGTTCATCATTACTAAATAAAACAACAAATAAGTGAACATAGTGAATTGAAGAAAGCATATTATGGATACAAACGTCTGCAGTTCGTCACAGGTTTTACTGTCGCGTCGTAACCGTAAAATGTCCGAATGGTATTTGTAACCAGAATGGCATCACCTTGTGGACCTATTTAAGTAGTAATTTTGGCTAACGACCGTCTGGCGAGAGGTTAATCGTGGTTCACCTGCGGGTAACTGTCGGCGCTATGCCACAGTGGCTTTGTTCGCCGTTGTTTGGTAGGTGTTTCCGCGAGGCTGACCGTGAACGTGGTCGCTCACCCGCACCGCGCGCACTAAACTTGCGATCTTTATAGGGCGGGGGCGGCCACCTGTCCAGAAGATTTGTGTAACGTCCCCTCGAACAGACAATCCATCCACAGCTCGATGTATCTCGTCACAGAAATAAAGGTAGCCAGGAGCGCTGCTCCTGCTTGTCGAGTCGCAAGAACGTTGGTGACACATTCTGATCTTAATACAGTTTATTTATAAACTTATTGTCTTTAAATTTTACCCCTACCCACTCTAAATCGGACTGTTTACGAGAAAAAAAAATGTTTGAGTGTTTTTAGCTAGTTAGAAAGGTGGATTGGATGTCCTAGAACCTTTGTCGAAAATATTTAGGTACTTAATCAGACTACGTAACTACATAGGTGTATGTTGGTTTCACCTTTGTAAGGGTACTGTCTGTAATCACCACGCTGGGGAAACAATATATATATTTTTTTATTACACCTGGACAAGCAGCTTGTATGGGTCATGTCATTCCCAATAAAGAAAAGGTCACGGACTGACCACTTGTGGGCGTCTTAAATGGCGAGATTACGAGCAGAAGTGCACCTTTCTGTCTGAAAATAACAAAAAACAAGTACCTATGCCTTATTTTATTTATTGGGAAAAGCCCGCAGACCATAGTACGAACCGAATTCGTCGGCGTCGTGAGTAAATAACATTCTCTAACATGTTAGAGTAAATTATTAGGAGGGCGCATAAATTAAGTAGTTAATGTTTACGGACTGATAATATATGTCGATGGTAGCCACGTAGGCACCGAGTTCCCTCTGACAGCATTTACGCCTGCCCGTCACGGCTATATGGGCTGGCAAAATGAATGGTAATGCCCGCCATCTGACGGCCGCCAGACTTTCATCAGTTAGCGGCAGGAAAATTATGGTACCTACTACTGCGCAGGTGAGGTTCATGTTTAGTGGAAGCGCGTGCTGTGCAGTCTGAGCACTCCCATCTATTGCCTAACAAGCAAAATAATCCTGGAATACGATTTTATAATGCTACATGGACTTAAACTCCGATGATAGTTTTGGTGGTTGTTACTGCGCTTTTAACAGCATAAATACATGCTGTTTTTACTCAAGTACGTTTAATCCTATAATTTGTACTTATATCGGTATATAGGATCATATTTCCTGACAAATATAGGATCAAGACTCCTATAAAAGCATGAAACAAGAGTAATTGCACTCAGGAGTAATTACTCCGGTAACTCAGACTTATATGCGCCTATAAGATAACATCTGTGGACCATTTAAATCTTAATTCTCCTGTAGGAGCATGTACCAGGAAGATATGCACTGAGAAGCAATTACTCTTGTTATTTTTACTTATAACCTCATATAAGCTAATATTTTATGACTAATTTAAGTAAATTAAAGTTAAATTACTGTAAATCATTGAAGTATTTGGTTTGGTTTTACATAAACTTAAAAGTAAGTGTTTAATGAATTTCATATCCACGTTTTAAAAATAATAAATCACCAAGATTATAACAGCACTCGGTAGGATAAAATGTTCTCTATATCGATTTATCGTATGCCGTTTTAAACCTAGACATATGTATATAGGCATTCCACAGTAGTGTTATTGTCTAAGTAATCTCAAACAATCCTGGTTAAAAGCTACTTTTGCTTGTAACGACCAGTACAGGCGAAAACACGCTTTATATAGTTTTGCAAATTCTATTGTAGGATTTCCCTAATCGGTAACAATGGCGAATCTTTTCGGTTTTGAGATAACCCAATATAGAACCAATATACTTATATTGGTACTATGTTACAATTGGAAATGCTAAAAATACTTATTTTAGCACTATCTCATACTTGGAAATGCTCACCAAGAAAATGGCAGCTGCCTTCATAATATTTGTTTAATATTAATTAATACTAAAATGTAAATAAGCAAATTTCAAGAGGCGCTTTAAAATTTTTATCAAAACCATGATAGATTTCACAGAAAATTCACATTCCCGTACGAATGAGCTATAAGACTAACAATTTGACAACAATGAGATTTTGTTTTTCTACTAAGGTTGACATCAATAAATACTGATTCTTATAAATATTTACCCTCAAGATGTCATTTTTTTTTTTACAGAGCACTACCAGCGTTTCACTCTCTTCGACTGTTCACAATATATGAGCTTATAGAAGCATTTCTAGGCGCGTATTAATCTCATTTTTGACTCTATCTTACTTATATTGAGATTTACAGGAGTAATTGCATTGGCGTAACCCAATTACAGAAGTAATATAGGCGTATATGGCATTTCAGCGGTGTAATATAAATACGTCATAAGTAAAAGTAGACTTATAAAGTGGGCCCTTTTCGAGACTTATATGCGGATATAAGTCTCATATAGTCTTCGATAAATGATGGTTCTAGGATAGTTTAAAAGCCACTTTTTGCTAGTTGGGTTGGTTCCTATTAAGAATTAAGTGTCGTAAAGCAAAAAATCAATCAAACAACAAAAATGCCGAACCTATCAACTAAGCAACCCAACTCTGCGCGTTACCAACTTCCAGACTCACTTTGGCGGTTCTATGTTTCTTTATTTTGGGGTTTCAATTACACGTAGTTAAAGCTAATACACGGTCTTTTGTACAAATAATTCGTTAATTAGATAAACGTATTCTCTTTCATTATTCAGGTATCTATATACCTAATCAAACAGGAACCCACAAAATTGAAGCGGTTCATTACCATTTTTATATGTTATACTAAGTTACCACAGGTACCGTGTTACCCAGTAACTGGATTGTAGTGGTCAGATAGGCAGTCTCTCCATTTAGAATCCTGGTATTCAGCTGCACCTGGTAAGACTGGAAGTCGACCCCAATATAGTACGTAAACGCTAGTTAGAAGAAAACAAGTTTAGGGCGCGTGTATGTGCAGCACTTGCTGCATATCAAGAAAAAGTGACTAAGTGATGTAAAGTTATTAGAAGGTTATTTTAGTCCTCTATTGCGCGTCTATTGTGTGATTTCCCACTTGCCAGTCCCGACAAAGCTTTACCCGAGACGTGGGATTTGTGCCATAAATTCAAACAGGCCCTGAATGAAAGGAAGCTAAATAAAAACTCCATTCGAATACTTTTGCAAAGATGCTTAGCAGCTTGTGACTATTGCGAGGCCCGGTTGTCGAACCGACAACAATGCGAAAAAGATCAATTTTCAGAGGAAAGCGCTGGGGGTAGCCCGCGTAATTCAAATTTTCTTACGTTTTTAGCAAATTGCAGGTCAGTGTCCGGTTGTATGATGAACAAAATATGTTTCGTGACTGTAACAAGTATGTATTTACAGAATTATAATCATAAAAATCATCGATACAGCCAAAAGCAACCGAAAGTTCATATTTGATATTTCATGAAATAGTCATTCAAAATTTGAATTTCGCGAGCTACCGAAAAAATCTCTCTAATAAACATTACATACCAAGTTAAAAGAAAGCGATCCTCCCGCGAATACGCGGTCATGTTCGGCGAGCGAGCCTAAGGCGCATCACACACTGCAACGTGCCACGCAACGGGGAGCGGGAAACGGAGCCAAATTGGCACGGAAGAGCGTTTTTATTGAATTTGTTTATAAAATCCCACCAAAAACATTTTCATGAAAAATGTTGCCAAAACGAGACCACATTTATGGCTCGCACTGTCACTCTGGCTCTATATCTCACTGTGGCTTCTAACTCTACACGCCTTAACTTCACAAACTCTACACTTTGGTCAAAATGTGAGGCTTGGCCGTATCGTTACTACAAGAACTATTGAATAACAGAAAATGGGGCGTAAGGTGAAAAATGTATTCACTGTTCATTACTTTTCTGTTATTCAATAGTAACAGAAAAGTAATGAACAGTGAATAAATTTTTCACCTTACGCCCCATGTGATGTGAGCGAAGCGGCCAAGCCACATACAAGGTATTTTGACTAAGGTGTAGAGTTAGAAGCTTGGCTCTACATGAGATATGATAACTTTCTGAGAGTGCGAGCCATATGTGGTTGTGGTCTCGCTTTTTTAATTTTTCGTGAAAATGTTTTTGGTGGGATTTCACATCTTTTTGTAGGTTGCTTATGAAAATTATTTAAGTAGTGTTTAGTATTATTATTATATTTTTTTTGTGTTATTAGTTAATGGAATAGTATGCTTTTGAACAAAGATTGGATTTTACTTGAGCTTTAAACGCGTTAAAAGGCAAATCTAGCAACTTAGAAGAGGGTAGCTTGTTATAAAAGGTAAGGTACCAAGCCCAACAAATGTGTTATGAACATTATGAAGCCGGTGAAAGGGAGCACGTTGTTTGCCCTTATTTCTAGTGTTAACATTGTGAATATCACTGTTTTTAGTGTACATGTGTACATTTTTCCTAATATATAAAATGTTGGCGAATATGAATTGACATGCAACCGTGAGAATACCAATATCTTTAAAAAAATCTCTTATAGAAACTCTAGCACCTAGCTGGTAAATGCTCGATCAGCCCGTTTTTGAAGGACAAATATATTTAGCATATCAGCGGCTTTGCCCCAAAGCAGAATACCGTAAGAAATAACAATGTGAAAATAACTAAAACAGATTAAACGAGCTGTATCAACGTCAGTGTATTGTCTTACTTTCCTGACGGCGTAGACAGTCGAACTGAGCCTTCCTGCTAGACCTGATACGAGGTCCCCACTGAAGTTCGGCATCTACTATTATTCCTAGAAAAACTGCCGAGCTCACAGTTTCAAGCACTTCTTTATCTAAGACTAAGACGATGTTGGGTCCTAGTTTTCTAACATTCGGTAAGACAAACTTTACACAAATTTCGTTTTCTTGGCATTGAGAACTAGGTTTATTTGACGTAAGCCAATCCATCCATAACTATTGAGAGTGCACTGTTTTCGTCGTCTATTAGTGTCTACTTTAAAAATAAGAGAGATTTCATCTGCAAACCGTACAACGTCACATAAGCCCTTTAAATAGAAAGGTAAATTATTAATCTTTATCCTTACATAGTATAAAACAAAGTCGCCGAAATGTCTGTACGCTCATTTCCTGCCTGCATCAAATTGGACATTTTTTAGGGTTCCGTAGTCAACAAGGAACCCTTATAGTTTCGCCATGTCCGTCTGTCTGTCTGTCCGCGGTTTAGCTCAAAAACTATTGGTACTAGAAAGTTGTAATTTGGCATGAGTATATACGTTAATGACACCGAAAAAGTGGTAAAATAAAATTTTTAAAAAAACAATTATTTAGTGTACCTCCCCTACATGTAAAATGGGGATGATAATTTTTTTTTCGTCCTTCCCAGTGTGGGATATCGTTGAATAGGTCTTGCAAAAATATTACGGGTTTGCAATACCGATTTTTGATTAAGTAAACCGTTCGTGCCTTAACAAGCTTTAAAGTACCAATTTTCGTTAGAGTCAAATGTCCCCCCCCCCCCCCCCCCCTAGACCAACTAAACGGTTGTAGTTAGAAATTCAATTGTCACGGCAGTCAGTAATACTTACCTATACAGGGTGTCCATGAAAGTATGGATCAAATCAAATACGGGTGTAGGCAAAGTAATTTCCAAACTTTTTGATCCTGAGAATGTTGGTGAATTTTTTTACGGTTCAAAAGTTATGACCAACTTTTATTATTTTCAATTACTTTGCATAGTGCTCAAAGAACAAAATCATTTAAAAGAAACTACCAGGAACTGTCAATTTAAGTTTTGTAGACAGCCCTGATAGTTCTTTTTAATGATTTTTTTTTCTTTAAGCACTATCGAAACGATTGAAAAAAATTGGTCACAACTTTTGAACCGTAAAATAATTCTCAATCATAAATCATTCTCTGGATCAAAAAGTTTGGAAATGACCTTGCCCACGTCCCTATTCGATTTGATCCATACTTCCAGGGACATTCTGTGTATAACGAAGTTTAAAGGAAAACTATCACACTTAAGTGGGCTTTACAAGTTTTTGGTTGTTGAAAAAAAAACAAAATTTTCGGTCGACTATTACTCGAATAGTCGACCAATTGTATTTGACTCGAAAATTTCGTTTTTTTTTTTATTTTGCTATATAGTACCAAACACAAAGCCCCCCCAGGTATAGTAAACTACTTCCGAAATTTATTTTTTTTGTGAAGAGTGAGTAGTGTAGCTCTGTGTCCTGTATCAAAAGACGGGCTATGTTGGAGACAATATGTATCACCGCCCGCCACTGCGACGACGGAGCGGCACAGCAGCGAGCGGGGAGCGGGGGACGAGGGGCCGACAGCTGCTGACCGGCACTGCCCTGCCCTTCACTCTTCAAAAAACAACGGACCAAGAGGCGCGCGTTCTTATACTCCTTTATTTCAATATACGAACCATACCTATTTGTACAGTCCGCTATTTTATTTTAACATCTCTGAGAATCGCCAACAGGCTATGACAAGTCTTACCCGGTAGGTAGTCATGTTTGGCTTTTAGTTAGAACATGGTACGAAACTATCAGTCAGCGAATACGACCCGCACATGGCTATTATAAAAACCACGGAATCCTACACTGCGCGTGGCCCGACACGCACTTGACCGGTTTTTTTTTGCTGTGTTCGGTATTTCCAGAACAAGGTTTGTATGAAAGAAAACCTATATTCGAAAAAAAAATTGCACCCGTGCGAAGCTGGGGCGGGCCGCTAGTATATACTAAGAACAAGAATCGACCCAGTATTGATCCTTGCGGTACACCTAAACTGAACTGGTAGCCCGGAAGATTTCACACCAAGAAACTTGTCAGAAACATAATGGTGCTATTTTACTTAGATAATAGATACTTTTAAAATGAATGAATGTCAAGTTCATTCAAACTTTCCACATAAGCATAGAGGTACGTATCGGTACGGTACGTTATACCTACATACGAAAGTTATATATTATGAACCACCTAATTTTAAATAGTTGACACAAATGAAATTAGATCAGGCAACTCTTGACATTTTATTATGTTAATGTATCGGGAGGCGAGAATCATTATGGAAGATTACTATAGGGAGGGATGAGTGGCGTGGCCAAGTGGAATGGAACCAGCGACCTTGTCAGGGCGAGGTCACACCACCCCGCTCGGGCCCGATGCCACCTCGGCAGCTACTACCTGCGCCTCTGCGGACGTCAACGCGAACCCACATACTGTGTAATATAATTCCACCACTCACAGAAAAACTCCATTGGTTTTATTTCTGAACTCTTTTTTTTTATTTGTCTAAAGATCAGCATATTTGAACAATCAGCTGACTTTGTTACCTGGAGATGGGTTAGTAGGCAAATTATTTGTTTGCCTCTGCATCACCAACTTCTTCATGGTCCTGAATTCCCTCTTGCTGTTGGTCACACGCTCATATAGTATACTTGCAAATCATGTAATCTTCGGAAACTGACATGAACGGCAACAACTACGCAATAAAGTAGGAGTTGTGTACACAGTTTATGTTTAGTTATGGACACGATCCGCGACCGCGGGTACGGCGCACGGACGTCGGTCGGAGCACTCGGAGCGGAGTCGGGAGCGATGACGGCGGTGCGCGGCCTTGGCCGTGATCGCGCGCTCGATATAGCCCGGCCGAACGCCCCGCCTGCCGCCTGCCTCCAACGTCCCACGTACCATCTCCTCCCCACATTCCTACCTACTGTATTCTATTTCCTTCCGAATTTCTTATAGGTATTTTACAGTTATGTACGACCAGTAAGATGCAAAACTCTACGAGGTAGATTTTTAGACTAAAGGCTGGTTCTTAATAGTCAGATAACTTATATCTGAAGAATAAATTTGACAATTTGGCATAATTTCTATACAAAAGCTTTCAAACCGCAATATTTATTCCTCAGATAAAAAGTATCTGAATATTGAAAAATAAGGCCTAAGGCACAGATTTAGATAAGTTTTTCATGAACGTACCACCTTCGCTTCGCAGTGGCAACAGCACATATTGTAAGGAAAATACGTATGTGTGTAAATTAGGTACCTCTAGCTACACATATTTTCTTTGATTATAACATCAAGGCCAAGGCTGAATGAGGAACGTTTCATGCCACGCACCTTGTTATTGCGATCCCAGAATTATGGTAAAACAAACAATATTAACGTCTGAAGGTCAAAAACATTGCGACGCAAAATTTTTATTCCGCAAGCTGTGCATAAAGTCGCTCAATAGTACTTAGTAGGCAGACGGCGTAGTTAGAGCGAATCAGAATTAGACACCAAGGCCACCAAGCGAAGTGATATCATTTATATGGCGTGTCTGTCCCTGAACTCGGCGAATGACGCACGTGGATTCAAATATCACCCTGACTTTAGTCGTAAAAATAATCTTTGTAATACCAGCTAATGGAAATCCTTTCCACACAAACCAAATTGTCTTTGAAACTAATATGGATCAAGAATCAATAAGGACAGTTCATAAATTAATTTTATTGGGAAACTGAAGGCACAGTAGGTACCTACATTGAGTATGTACTATGGAAACCATATTTTGCTGAATTCAAGAAATAAATAAAAGTGTATTGCAAAAAATTGGTATCCTGTGAGCAGTAAAACCGGTTGTGTTATTGGTATTAAAATATTAACAACTTCAAAGTGAAAAACCACGTTGTTATACATTTTCGTATATTTATACTAAATATTACAATTAATTTTATTTAGCTTTAGCCTTCTTGCCTTTCTTTTTAGGTGGCGTACTTTTGTTAGTTTTATTGTTCTTATAAGAATTGCCCTTCTTGCCGCGACCCTTCGTTTTCTCCTTGGCCTTTTGCGCGCGCATGTCTTTCTTCATACGAGGGTCGACCACCTTGTATTGTCCTTTAACTCCCTGAGGTCGTTTCATGCGTTTGGCGGTAGTATGTTTTTTAGCCACCACATAAGTTATTTTCTTTTTGGCTTCTGTCTGTGCCTTTTTATACACAGATTTGATTTGTTGGGCTTTCTCCCTCTCTGACATATCAGCATTCTCCATAACTTGTTCTACCTTCTTCTTGGCTCGTTCCATCTTCTTTATCATGCGCTTCTTCTTTCGCGCTTTTGCTTCTATCACTTTCTTAATCGGTCTGGCGTTGATGTCTTGCAACCTATTCTTATACTCGTCCGTGTATTTCTGCGAAAATGAAGTAAAATTTACATGTTTCGCAGAAAAAAACGCTATAATACAGAATGAGTTAAAATAACAGCAGTTACAATAAAATAAAGTTTTGATCATCAACACAATAATTACCTCTGGTACAATGACTTCTTTCTTCATGTGTTTCTTTTCGTCGTCCACAAACCAATCTGGCAAATTCTTATCATTAAAGGCGTAGCGGTTCCATCCATCATCTATTAAATCTCTTTTGAATTTCTTCGACGTAGCTATCATCGTTCCTAAAGCGAGGGTCTCAGCATCCATTTTTAGACTTTTTTTCAGCCGTTTTAAGTCTTTAAAAGAATTAAAGGAAAGGTAAATGAAATAAAATCAAACCAACATAGTGTTAAAGGCGGATTGGACACCTAGGCTGCATAGCTATTCACAACCATTCACATCGAAATCGATCCATTTTCAAATTACTAATTTGCCTTACCCCAAAATAGCTGTAAGAATGGCAGCTGCTATTTGATTTAAACTGACTACATTTTCGGGTTTTGGATTTGTGAACAGACTTTAGAGTACTCTTTTGATAACATTGATTCGGTACGAGAGTGTATCGAACGGTTGTGAATAGCTATATTTTATATTGCTATGCTGGAATTTTATATTCCTAAATCATACCTGGATCTTGTGCAACGACTTCAAAGCCATCTTTTTTACTGGCTTTTGCCCCCGCATTGCCTGCTGTAGGAGCCACATTGTCTTCTACTTCATAATCACTGTCTGATGAATCATCATCGGAGCTGTCGTCATCCAGTTTTCTTTTTAAACCACCACTTTTCATGTCTTCAGTTATACCATCTTCTGCAACTTTTTTGCCTTTTTCTTTGTAAGTTTCCACCAACTTGTCCAAGTCGACTCCTTCGTCGTCATCTTCATCTATGTCCTTAAAACTGTCTTTCTGGAACCATAGCTCTGCCTTCATGGAGCGCCGAGAGATCGGATCAGTGTTATCCAAGTCAGTCAACAGTGGGTGGTTCTTGGGTACAGCCTGCGATTTAGCCACCTTACTATTTCGTAGTGTGTTTAATTTTGTTATTTTGGCCACTTTTTTATTTTCAGTATCTGAATCTGAAAAGGCTGAAATACAAAGCGAATGCAATGTCAAGTACCAGTCAATGATAAAAATAATACCGAACCTATATATTTTTTTATTTGTAGCAAATTAAAGTTTTACCCAAAGTCTCCTTGTCTTGCTCAGTATCAGAGCCAGATTCCATTTCAAGTTCACTGTCTGAATCTTTATAGTAGAGTCCTGAAGAGTCCAATTTAGAAGACTCTGTATCATATTTAACATACTTTTGTTTTACTTTGAACTCATCATCTGAGTCACTGGCCTCTGCCACTATATCTGGTTGCTGATCTACCATACGTGCCAATTCCTAAAACATAAATTCTCGTTAAAATATTTGATATTCAACACCATGAAGATTGTGTACATTTTACTGTGTGATAGTATAATACTTTGAGAAAGAAGCTGACAGAAGGATCCGGTTGGGTTGGGCAGCATTTGGAAAACTTCGTCAAGTCTTCTCGTCGCCTATCCCGCAGTGTTTGAAGACTAAGGTCTTCAACCAGTGCGTCCTGCCCGTCATGACATATGGTGCTGAAACATGGACACTGACGGTCGGGCTGGTCCACAAATTCAAGGTCGCTCAGCGCGCTATGAAGCGAGCTATGCTCGGAGTCTCTTTGAAGGATAAAATCAGGAATGAAATTGTCCGGAAAAGAACCGGAGTTATCGACATAGCCTGCAGAGTGAGCAAACTGAAGTGGCAAAGACCGATGGCCGGTGGAGCAGACGAGTCCTTGAGTGGAGACCGCGTATCGGCAAGCGTAGTGTAGGACGTCCCCCAGCTAGATGAACGGACGACCTAAAGAAAGTGGCTGTAATGGACTGTATGAGGAAGGCGGAGGACAGGGTGTTGTGGCGCAGCCTGGGAGAGGCCTATGTCCAGCAGTGGACTGCGATAACCTGAGTTGATTGATTGATTGAGTATAAAACTAAAAATAAATTTTAAGCTTAAATTTAGTTTCTATTTCTAATTCATGACTACTTACTTCAGCATTCTTGATGTCTGATAACTTGAACATATCATTGCTCTCCAAAATAGGTCCTCCATCACCTTTGAGTACCATTTTCAGATTCATTTTCTCTGCCAGTTTCTGTCTCTGTTTATTTAGTTGTTTCCTCTTGCGTTTGGACGTGCGTCTTTCTTCATCCTACAAGAAATGTTGCATTATATAATGATATGTATACATTTAAAAATTCTTTGATTTAAATAGATTTTCGGAAAAGTAGGTAGCTACTTAGTAAATACTTCTAACAGTTCAAATCCATAGTATTCTCCATATCATATTTAAGAGCAGGCATAAAAATGCCAAGTCTGGTTAAGATATAACTATGAAATTTCTGTGAAAAAGCAAACAATTGCCTTGTAAAGCCCACAATTATTGTGGACTTTACAGGACAACTACGAAAACCCAGCTAGGAAATAAACAAGTAGCAGATCAAAGTATGCAGAGAATCTTGTGATTAAGTAATAACAGCCTAACAGATCCTCCGTGCCTTGGAAAGCATGTTAAGTCATTGGTCCCGGATGTAATTTATAGATCTTTGACAGTTGTTATGGATAGTCATAAGCCCAAGGTTCTAACAACCAGTCTTACCAAGGAGTATTGTGTTACTGAGTTGTGTCATAGTCATTCCATGTAAAATACAAGTATTCAGATGCATCCGTTTAGACTGGGAGCCGACCCCAACATAGTTGGGAAAAAACTAGGCAGATTGATTGGAGTACCTGTAGTCCAGCAATCTCTGCATCAACATCATCTTCATCATCACCCTCAGTTGCATCCACCTTTGCCTCATCATCGCTGCCTTCTTTAGAATCTGTCTTGACTACCTGGAAAGTAAAATTGATATAGGATAAAATCATATTATGTAATTGGACATGGAAAGAAAAAGAACTATCAGAATCCCAAAATAAAATATCATCTCAATTTCATACCTACTATTCACATTTAGCAGTAATGTTGCTTAAATCAGGGATCCCCAAACTATTTTGGACAAGTGACCCCTTTTCCAAAATGAACTGTTACCTCAGACCCCCATGGCCAAATTACCTACTTTTAAGATCAACCCTGTCAACTCCAAAAATCAGTTTTCGTTTATGTCTACCCCTAGGAAACCGATATCTACCCCAAGGGGTTGATATCGACCACTTTGGGAATCCTTGCTCTAAATTATAACAACTCTAAAGACAAGATCAGCTCTTAAATGAAATGGTTTAATAATATGGCTCAAATCTTTGAGGTACAGAGCAAAAAGAACCTTATAAGTAATCCTGTATTACCTGTGAGGCTTTAAATTCCTTCATTTGTTTGAACCAGCTTAGCAAAGCTTTCAGATCTTTTCTACCAAGTACTTTAATATCTTTACAGCATTCCTTTAATTCTGCAGTAGTTTTAGGGTGGTCTTCAATGGATTTATCATCAAACACAATCTGCAAACAAATCATTATAGCAGTTACATTGTTGACTGTAATGTAAAATTCAATAAAAAATCATTAAAATGTTAAAGCTGAATACCTCAGAGCATCCTTGCAATAAGTCTATTGGGTCCTGGTCTTGACTCAGAAACTGTGAGAGCAATACTTTGTGGTGAGTGGTGTAATCATTTTCCAGATATCCCTCAGCTTTAGCTTTCTTTTGCTTTTCCGGGTGTAAAATATTTATGTGTTGTTTCTTTACAATATCCAAATCCTCAAATACATTTTTGGGATCAAGAAATTTAGGGTCAATAGTATCAGGTGCAATATAGCCCTGACAGACCACAAATATTTCAGAGGATTCATTACGAGAGGCCTGTGGTTTTGTTGCATGAACTTTCTTGAAAAACTGTTTCAACACCCACAATAGAGCATGATAATCTTTAGATCTGAATACTTTAGTTACAAACCATCCTCCCTCTCTCAAGAAATTTGTGGCCAGTTTAAGGGCGCTGAGTGTCAGACAGGCCTGCTGGTATGCATCATGAATCCAGTTCAAGCCAACATTTGGGGCACCATCATTGAGAACAACATCAGCTTTCCATGTTTTGATTTCTTTTTTGATTGCTGATTTACATTTTTCTGTTGTAATATCTTCAGTTAGGCCGATACAACCAGGGACCGGTTTGATTGGAAACAAATCAACGCCAATGACCACACTGGATACAGGCATGTTCTGATGCGCCACCTGCATCCATCCACCAGGCGCGGCACATAGATCGATGCATACTCGTGACTTTTGTAAGAATCCAAATTTTCGATTCAATTGTATTAATTTGAAAGCAGCTCTGGAGCGATAACCTAAAATCACATGTAACGCATAAATTATTATATACAACACGAGCAGACAGGAACCTAAAAATGAAGAAATATTTTTCTTTCTTTTTATTTCCATAACAAAAAGCTAATAGTCTTAAAATAATAATAATATGTACAAAGTTTATAAAAAGGAGCGGAAATAATAAAAGGGCATCACAAAATTTCAGTATTACTTCATAAAACATTACCTGTCTCTTTTGCAAGTTGATAATATTTATCTTTACGCTGTTTTCCTACTTTTGTCTTCTTCCCCATTTTTTTGAATGGATCACATCAATATATATCTGAATAATTATTACAACGTGTTTACAGCTCCGAATGTTGCTTTTTTGAGGTTATACGAGTACATGAGTACATTTCAGAATTGACAATGACATTGTCTTGTCAGCCGTCAATACGTAGTTAATAATAATAAAATAATAAAAAAAATTGGCAACACTGATACGTCAACAACGTACACATCTTTTTTCATATCTTATACCTATTTCCTGTTTTTATTCATTTCCCGTCTTTGAAGTAATATTTGGGTATCTTATAAAACGTTTTGGATTATGACATATTAAATCTACAAACAATAAACCAAAAATAAAATGAAGAAACCCACTACAAACTTAAAAAAATTAAAATTGACGGTTGTCTTTGGCCGCCGAACAAAATAAATCTGTGAAGATAATGAAAATATAATATTGACGAGATCAGCTGCAGCTCGCCGTGCACTTTTACCACCTCCGGACTATCGCTCAGCTCTGCCCCGCCGACGCCGGAACCCAGCCCCATCGAGAGTGCTGTGACACCGGCCGTGGCAGTTGCGTCGAGCTCGAGCGACGAATATTTTGCCCCGCCGACGTCGCCAACACCTGTACGTCGGCAGGGGAGAGGCCGGCCACCGAGGAGCTTGGGACTTAGGGGCCATCCGGCCTCGAGCCGGGTCCCCGCTACCGGTGGTTGTATGCAGCGCATGAGATGGACTCAGTCTATGAATGAGAACGTCATGCGCGCATATTACGGGTCTACAGAGGGGGGAACTAACCTCACTGCGTACCGCGATAGGATGCTGTCTCTGTTCCAGAAACTGGAACCAACCGTCTTGACCAAACGTCTCGACTCGGCCCAACGACTGTCGGATCAGGTGCGAGTCATTCAACGCAATCACAGGTTGGACGATATTGCACTTGATAGGCTGCGCTCAGAGGTACTGAGCAACCATATCGTCTCGACTCCGGCACAAACCGCGGCACAAGCGTCAACTGTTGATGCCATCCCGCCGCGGTCCAATCTTGTTGAAGAAGAGGATGATGGGGTTGCACAGTAAGTAGCCAGTACAACGTCCGACTGAGGAGCGCACTGGAGGATGCATTTCGCGAGTATAGATCCACTCCAACCGAACTTAGACCCCGATTGCCACGGTTACCTATGCACAGGAAAAATAGGGCGCTGGTGTGTGCCTTGGACTCGCAGCTCAAGAATTTCTTCGAGAGCAGCGAGGATCTTGTTGATACACACTCGATCCTGTATTGCGCAGCTGTTATGTCATTTAGCTAACGTCAAATTTCCGAGTTATGACGGAGCTACTCGACCAAAACCAACCGTACCAGCCGTGCAATGCAGGATCGAGGGTCGTATCGATAGGACCAGGGTACTCATTGGCAAACTATACTGCTTCAGGGAGGGCAATACACGACCAGTGATGCGCTTTGTAAGCCAGGCATTCTCGGGGACTGGAATCAGTCCTCGAGAATACATGTCCTGTGTCACAGAGCGCATCGACTTCCTGAAGCAGAAAGTTTGTGCATGGGCGAGCCGAATAAGCGGCGGGTTGATCCATACACGCAAAATCGCATGTTCCAGAGCGATGAAAGGTAGGTGTATAGAGCTTGGGAGCGACCTGAACAAAATGTGACAGACGTATGTCGCCCGGATGATGCTGCCACGAGTGCATTCTGGCGCAGCATCTGGTCGGTATCCGTCTGTCACACTGATGCTGGCTGGATGCGGGATGTCGAGCGAGTGTGTGAGACTATACCAGAGATGGATGCAGTCCTAATTACGCCATCAGACGTTGCCAGAGCGGTCCGTCCGTTACCGAATTGGAAATCACCGGGACCGGACGGACTGCACAATTTCTGGTTGAAATGGCTAATTAGTTCACACACTTGCCTGGCTTCTCAGATCCAGTCATCCTTAGAGTCTGGGTCGCTACCGCAGTTTCTAACAACAGGCGTTACCCACCTGCTCCATAAGTCAGGTAGTCCCGCGGAACCCAAGAATTATAGACCAATCACATGTTTGTCGACGCTTTATAAACTTCTTACATCCATTCTAAGAGCCAAAATTTATATGCACATTGACAGGGTGTCGACAGATCCAGGGGAATGATGAGCCTGTATGGATTAAACGGGGAATATTTCAGGGCGACAGTTTGAGTCCACTTTGGTTTTGCTTAGCCTTGAATCCTCTAAGCACACTACTAGAGGATTCAGGTCTAGGCTATCGGTTGAGAAGAGGTGGTCAGGTCATATCTCACCTCCTCTACATGGATGATTTGAAACTCTTTGCTCCCAACAAATTGCATCTGATGGAGCTACTGAAGGTAACTGAAACTTTCAGTAGCGCCATTAGGATGGAATTTGGTGTAGACAAATGTGCAGTCATGCATGTAAAGCGAGGGGAGATTGTGGAATCCGAGGAATCTGAAGAAGGTATTAATTAGAGTCTTCTTTCGGGCGGAAATAAGGTGCGCGCCTTCAACGGTTGGGTCATGCCGGTTTTGATGTACTCTTTCGGCATACTCAAATGAACTCAAACTGAACTCGACGCCCTGGATAGAAGGGTCCGTACACTGCTAACCGCAAACCGGATGCATCACCCACGATCATCGGTGATGAGACTGTATATCCTGCGGAAGTGCGGGGGTCGAGGTTTTTTAAATGCGAAGACCCTCCACAACCGCGAGATGTGCAGTCTCAGGGAATATTTTTTAAAAGCCTAAGTGAGTATGTACCGTGATGTGGTCGCAGTGGACAAGGGGCTCACCCCGCTCTCCATGGCTAAAGAGAACTGGCGCAAACCTGTAGTACTTTCTACCGATGACCGCAAGAAGGTATGGCAGAGCAAGAAGCTTCACGGGTGACGGGCGCTTCTATCGGGCTCTTCATGAGCCCGGTGTAGATTTCTTAGCGTCCGTATCCTGGCTACGTTTTTCTGACCTTTTCGGGGAAACTAAAGGTTTCGTCTGTGCAATTATGGACGAAGTTATCTTGATGAATAACTACCGGAGACATATTATGAAGGACGGGACGGTTGTCGTGTGTCGGGCATGACACCGTCCGGGTGAGTCTATCAGACATATTATCTCTGGTTGTTCTCGTCTGGCTAATGGCGAGTACTTGCACAGACGTAACCAAGTAGCCAGGATTATTCACCAGCAACTTGCTCTGAAATATAAACTTGTGGATTCTGAGGTACAGACGCCAGCAGGTCAACCTACCCCAATCTGTCAAATTTCTTTGAAAGATTTTCAACTTTAGTACAAAGGAATAAGGTTCATATTCAATTGGGAAAATCTGACAGGTTGGGGTAGCTTGATGTGTTGGCCTCTGTACCGTATTACAAGTACCTATGTGCCCTACCCAGTTCTTGAAAATGACCATGTCACGTTGTATTGGGATCGATCTATCATTACTGACAGGTCTATTGTCACCAATAAGCCTGATATAGTGGTGATAGATCGATTAGCGCGCCGCACAATGATTGTTGATGTTACCATTCCACATGACGGGAACCTCGTGAAAGCAGAGAAAGAGAAACAAATTAAATATCTCGACTGAGCACACGAGGTTGTTGACATGTGGAATGTGAGCTAGGCTGTCATTGTGCCGATTGTCGTATCAGCCAATGGCCTGATGGCCGAAAGCCTCGATCAACATTTATCGAGGCTCTCGTTAGGGGGTTGGATCAAGGGCCTGATTCAGAAGGCAGTATTCCTTGATACGGCTCGCATTGTAAGGAGGTTCATCTCTTTGGAGCCCTAATTTTTTTATATTTTTAAATGTTTTTATATTTTTTATATTCTCATATTTAAAAATATAATTTATATGTATTTACAATGAAATAAAGGAAATAATAATAATAATAATTTTTATTTGATCTCAGAAAAGTAAATATTTACATTCTGGTTATGAGTAACACTGGACTGGGGTCCAGTATTACTCATATCCAGAATACCCTACTAGGATACCCAGTCTCTTTCATCACGGATTGTATTAGCTGTAGTTAATTCAGATAAATAGATAACTACATTATGTAGGTGATAGATAAGTTAAACTTACTGAAATGAAATAGTTGTGTGCATGTTGTAGAGAAAAAAAAAGAAGTGAAGGGGTGTTTATGTTGAGTATAGTGTATAGTGTAATGAGAGTGTTGTGAGAGAGTGAGTCATGTGATGTTTGTATGCGTTTTGATTCAGCCAATATTGATTATACTTTCAGTGTTCAAATAATCCAAACCTAGCAGCCAATTAGTTACAATTTTCTTACAAGCATGTCTAGTCGAGTTTATGATATTAACTTTCATCATTTATTTTTGGATATAGGTGCGGGCCCATGAAAGCAAAAGCCATTTTGCCAAAACTCAGCTTGCAGGTTGGTCTTTTCCATTTGCATTTTCTTTGTGAGCGCTTATCGTCAAGTCTAGCATGGTACGCAGTTTTGTGAAATTGAAGGACAACAGCCAAAATGTATAGTTTGCGCACCGTTAGAACTCTAGACTCTTGGTAAAGTAAATGAGTTGGGTGGAGAGTTCTCCTCTTATACATTACCTTGAAAATTGCTCTTTGTGCCCAGTCTGCAGTAATAAGAAGACTTTTACTTGCTGATCCCCAGGTCAAGACACAGTATCCTACGATTGACTGGCAAAGAGCATGCTAGATCATTTTAAGCGTCGAGATTTCAGCCAGTGATCTAAGTCTCTTGAATATATAAAGCAGCTTTCTGACTCGAGCACTTAGCGTTTCGATTTGTTTCTGCCATTTCAGGTGCTGGTCAATATTAACACCAAGATATTTGATACTATTCACCCGTTCGAAGGCTGTGCAGTTGCAAGAGTTACCCGGAACATAGCCGCATGTGTGTAGGTAGTTCTGTGAACAGCGATGGAGCCAATGTTTTTTTTTGTTACGCTGAAGTTAATGATTTTGGTTTTTTTCACGTTCAATATTAGTAGATTGTGCTGCAGCCAGTTAAATACTGTCTGCATTCCGGATTCCGCAGCGTTATAGGTTTCCTCTCACGACCTGCCATGAAAAATGATAGCAGTGTCGTCTGCATACGCAAAAATCTGTGCCCTGTTTAACTGGAGTGAACATAGACCGTTTATATATAAAAGTAAACAGTGTGGGACCAAGGACACTACCCTGAGGCACCCCGTATCCAACGTGCACAAGAAAGCTCTGGTATTCACCTAAGCGAACCCTTTGTTTGCGGTCATTGAGGTAAGAGTCGAACCAGTCCAGCGCAGTGCCCCTGATACCCGCAAATTCCAGTTTTTTTAATAGTATGGGCCTGGAAACGGTATCAAAAGCCTTGGCCAGGTCGAGGAAGACGCCGCCACACTTCTCTCCAATGTCTAATTTAGCAGTCACGAAGTCAACCAAGTTGGTGACTGCGTCCTCCGTCGACCTGTCACTGCGAAAACCAAACTGATTAGTTGAGAGTAAGTTTTTTTTCTGTAGGTAATTTAATAATCTCTTGTTCACCAGTTTTTCAAGTATTTTTGACACAGATGTTAAGAGGGAGATAGGTCGATAATTGGATGCCACCGTAGAATCTCCTGCTTTGTAAATTGGACACACATTAGCTATTTTCATCTGTGCTGGTACTTTACCCGTTGCGATACTCAAATTGCATATGTGCGTAATTGGGGTCACTAGACTCTTTAAACCCAATTTAATAACACGGTTAGTTATTTTATCCCATCCCGGAGCGGACTCGTTCTTCATGTTTAATAGAATTGAACCGATCTCATTTTCGTCTCTGGGATTCATAAAGAAAGACTCTCGAAGAGATGTATCGGTATTGGGCTGGGCTACCATATTCGCTAATTTAGTTTCAGTTTTTTTAAGTCACTTCATAGTGTTTTCAGCAAGTTGCTCGCCCACGTTAGCGAAAAAATTGTTAGCGATATCAAGATTTTTAATTATTGCGATATTATTCGGTATGGTATTATTGTTTGGGGAAATTTCACGGAAATATCTAGAATACTAATAGCACAAAAAAAAAAAAACCTTCGTACAATCTTTAACATGGACTGGTCTGAATCGTGTAGATCAGTGTTTAAATCATACAAACTTCTTACCGTTCCTTGTATTTACATTTATGAAATTGCAAAATTTGTTAAACTTAATTCTAAACTCTTTGAACCCAAAAATAATTTTAACAAACGAAAAGTCACACATTATTTAATAAAAATTCCTGTACCTAGGATAGAACTATTCAGGCGCAGCTGCGTGTATATGGCGTCATTTATATACAAAGTGTTAATGAAATAACCCAAAACCTCGGACACCCCAACCGATTTTTATATTAATAAATTGATATGACATATAATTATTTATTTTCAAAAATTATAGTAAAAGATATTTGTAAATGTTGTTGGCGCGCTACTTCTTACAGATTCGTAGCTCTATCGCCGCCGGCGCGCTTCCCGGCCTTGGCGCCAGCTCTAGTACCCCCTCTCCTCACCCTCGCCCGCGCTGTTTGTTTTCATTGCGTTGGACAGTAGCGTACAGCGTCGTTAAAAAATATTAGACACGGCATGACAAATATGTAATTATTTTTTGGAAAAAATAAAACCCATATTAAAAATTATTGTATTCGATTTTGCTGCCGATTCTAAACAAACTAGTTTCAGGTTTTGGGTTATTTCATTAACACATTGTATAACTCATTACCTATCTGGATTACAGAACTACCTTACAAAAAATTCTGTGTGATTTTGAAAAAATGGTTGATATTACATAGTTTTTATTCTGTCGGCGAATTTCTGAACAAAAAATCTTGTCATTCCTACCACTTCAGAAATGCATTGTAATATTTTTTAAATTAGTTATGTTCCTTTGATAATTTAATTTCCTTATTAGTTTAATACTGTATGTTGTAATACATACTTACCTACTTCATGTATTAAATATTTGCATGCCATCATTACATGGCGGAATGTGTCTTTGCACTACAATTTTACATATTATCATCTCTTGTACCTACCACATTTTATGCAAATAAATGATTTTGATTTGATTTGATTTTGAAGAGAGGTAACTTGGTCTTCATGAGCATTTAATAGCTCAACGTTGCCCGCTGCTTTTTTGTTCAGCTTACATATATTTTTTACAGCAGCCCATGCCTTCTTACTGTCACCGTTAGAACGATCTAAAAGTTCTTTGTCAGAAGCATTTTTAATGTTTTGCAATGTGTTATTGCAGTAGTTCCTGTAGTTTTTATAGTGCTGTTGAAGTACAGAGGCCAGTACATCAAGCTACCCCAATCTGTCAGATTTTCCCTATTGAATATGAACCTTATGGCTTTGTGCTAAAGTTGAAAATCTAACAAACAAAGAATCATGGCCACGCTCCTAACATCCTTGGACTAGAAAAATTTATCAATACGTCCCTTGATGAAACATACGTTGTTTCATTTGTCTATATAATAATAATAATAATAATATTTTATTTAACAAAAAGATTGTACAAAAATAACTTAAAAACTAGTAAGCAATTATAAATACAATACAAAATAGGAGCATCTGCAACCGAACTAGGTGAAACCTGTATCTCGGCATGCAGCGCCAAACCTCTCAGTGTGTTATTTGCGTAAGAAATTAAGCTAACAAGTACAACTATAAATAGATTAAAGAACAACAAGTAAAATAAAATAAAGTAAACTAAGCTAAAAACTAAATGAATTGGTGTGTATGTGTGGAGAGCGGTAAGTGATCGTGTGAGGGGCGGTGAGTGTTAGGATGTGTGAGCACGTGTGGTGATGTATGGAATGAAAGTAAAAAGAAGAGCAAAAAATACCTTAAAAGTTGCACAAAGGACCCTGTCTACTCTGGAACGATCAATAGTCTTTCTGTCTCATCATAAGTTAAGGTCAATAAATACTCCTTCGCCCTGTCTTTGCAACGAAACCTATTAAGAGGGTAAATATCTATAATAGAGTTAATTTTATTATAGACATATGGACCCAAAAATACAAAAAATCTTCTAATAAAAGACGTTTTAGGTTTATGTTGACGAATACACACTAATTGTTTCCTACGCCTATGGTTAAGGTTGGGGTCATATGTCAATTCTTGATGTTGCTTCAGAATTATAGTTAGTAGGAAGAGCTGTCTAACAGTAAGTACTTCGCAGTATTTATATAGCAACGTAGTGGAAAATAGTCGCGGTTTATAAGTGCAAATCTTTAGAATTGTGCGTTGAGCGATCTCAATAGGTTTAATAACTGTTTTGGGAGCTCCTCCCCAGGATGAAATGCAATATGTTAATACTGACTGGCACAAGGCAAAGTAGATTTGTTTTAATAACCGCGCATCAACTACGTGACGCAGCTTCTTAAACACATAAATAAGCTTTCTGACTCGCGCGCTGAGTAATTTTATGTGGTCTTTGAAGCTGAGGTTACCGTCGAAGAGGATACCTAAGTATTTTATTGTATTCACACGTTCTATTGGCTTACAAGTGCAGTGTATATCTAGGGAACATTGGTGAGGGACTATGTTGTAATTGCTCACTGTTTGCGTTGAACGGCGAATACTGAAAGTCATGTATTTCGTTTTATCAATATTTAAGGTTAAAAGATGAAGTTTGAGCCATTGGTTTACTACATTAAACCCAATTTGAGCAGCATTAAAAGCCTCATCCCAGGTATTCGCAGAGAAAAGAAGAGCTGTGTCATCAGCGTATGATATGATGTCGCCTCTGGGAATGTTGATACTAGTAAGATCATTAATATAAATGAGAAACAGAGTAGGGCCTAAAATGCTGCCCTGGGGAATGCCAAAAGATACCGGAAGATCAGCGCTTACATGACTCCCCACTCGAACACACTGCGTCCGCCCAGTTAAATAGCTCTCAAAAAGTTGGAGTTGAGTTCCTCTCACACCAAGCTTTTCTAATTTGGTAATTAAGATGGGAATAGAAATGGTGTCGAAAGCTTTTTTAAGGTATAGGTATATAGATGTAACTAAGTACGGCCTTTAATATATTTTTAAAAGATGGGAGAGTCAAGTAATTAAGAAATATGTTTTTGAGGTTAGGTGGTATATCGTTAATCTGTGGCTTTTTGAATTGAGAAAGTTTTCACATAATTAAAAACTTGGCTAAAAGGTCCCAGCAACCAGGTCATTAAAAAAAAGAAAAAAAGAGGTTTTTCACCAGTTTTTTTATATACTAGGTATGTTACAAGTTATGTCGAATGCAACTCACAGATTTATCTTATGGCACTTTACGAGTGCGGCTTGAGACACGTCGCATCACACACGGGTCGAGATGGTACTTCCCCGCGTTGGCGCTAGAAGCGGGACGCGCGGGAAAAATAGTGGCGCGTGATTGGTCACAAAACACAGTGACGCCAACCTTTCTAATGCTCCCGCGATCATCAGATTGGATGTTACTAACCTAACAGTGCGGCCAACATCATCGTTAGCTTTATGGTCGTGGGGTTGCCGCGCTACAAAATCGATTTAGATTTATGTTACAATATGGACGTATTAATTACAGATGCGTTCAAAATCAATATTTTATACTGCGTTCTGATAAAGCAAAGTTATATTTGTAATGTATAAAATATCTATACTTTCCTATCTTAGTAGATACAATCAGTTGATACAGTCAGAGCCACCAAAATGTAGTACATGTAACTATTAGTTACATGTACTACATTTTGGTGACAGTCTCATCTTGGGACGAAATTATGTTTTTTCTTAGTCCAAAATGACCATGATCCTTTGACCGATTGGGGTAGGTTGACCTGCTGGCGTCTGTACAAGATCATTTTTGTTTGCTTCTTTCCTTGCTTCTAAGTGTAATGAATCTCTTTTACGTATACATTTAAGTAGGTTTTCAGTCATTCAGGGTTTTCTTAGGTATTTGTTTAGAGTTTTTGAATAAAACAGTTTCCAAGTGCTTTTCTATACATTCAACTAGCTTGGTTGTGAGTTCTTTCGTGGCTTCGGTAATGTCGCTGTAGCTATTTATTAAACTCTATTCTATGGGTATTCTGTTAGCTGTTTTTTATGTTTGTGACGTGGCGTTTTTTGTATAGTGTGTTTGCTGATACTTATTATCACTGTATCATGGTCTGTCAGCCCACTTTCACATATTATCACTGAAGCCGATTTTATGGTCTTAATTAGCGCGTGGTCAAGGCATGTTCGATCATGCGTAGGATATTTATGACAGGGTAGAGACCATATTGTCCTGTAATGTCAAGGTACTCGCTCGCGCGGTTGTCACGTGTGTCAGTTGTAATATCGATGTTTGTCACCAGTCAAGTTACAGGTAGTTTCAAACGGTTTAAGAACGCTATCCAGGGAATCACAAAAATTTCGGGTGTTATAAAAAGAAGGGGACCTGTAAACAGCTCAGATGGTTAATTCCATACTAACGTGTATCAGTAAGCAGTTAGTTTCTGAAATGGTGGTTCCTCAATATTGTTACCCTCACTCAGTTCGGTTTTGAAGAGTATTGCTAGTCCATTGTTTTGATTTAAGTAGCACCTAGAGTAGTGACATTCGTAGTCATTAAGTTGTACCTTAGGAGTTGACTCATTTAGTCAACATTCAGTCAATATAATGATATCTGGCAGAAAATTTAACCTGGTTAAGAAGACTGTGAATTCATCAAAGTTTTTCTGGATACTTCGTATTTTTTGGTTAACGATAGTAAGTTGAGTGTTTACATTACCAAGGTAAGTTACACATTGCTCTGGGCAATTTAGTTGAGAAGATATCTGTACTGTCTATGTCCCTGATTAAATCATTAGTTAGTTACGTACGTCTAAACGTCACTGAAGACGAGGCGGTATGACCACCATAATATGTATATGGTACAGACGCCAGCAGGTCAACCTACCCCAATCTGTCAAATTTCTTTGATACATTTTCAACTTTAGCACAGATGAATAAGGTTCTTAGTCAATTGGGAAAATCTGACAGATTGGGGTAGCTTGATGTGCTGGCCTCTGTACATAACTACATACTAATTCCATGGTAATCCCTTTTATCGGTGGGTCATACATAATTATGCTAGATAAAGGATAAGGAAGCGCCACGAAATTCAAATTTTCTTACGTTTTTTGCAATTTGCAGGTCAGTTATAAAAAAATATGATTCGCTATACTTAGCTACCGTAACTATATTGATAGTACTGAAAGACTATTCAAATTAAATCACAAAATTGTTTGATATTTCATGGAATAATCATTCAATAGGATTTTATGAACTTAGAGGGTTGTATTGATGATTTTAATAATGTTAATTCTGTAAATACTATCTACTAGTATAATCTAGAAAAGAAAACTGCTCAGCTAATCTCGCTTAGTACGTTTTCAGATTGTCGAGAATAACAAACGATGACGTCAATAATTTCCGTATTTTTTTATGTTGGCAATCGGACATCGGTATTTCATCAAAATCACCATTGTTTCGTTTCGTATCGAAGAGTACGTGGTTTGTCTGACTACGCATTCTAAAAATAATCAGTCTCTTTACATCGTGTATTTCACTAAAATACTGAAGTTACTTTACAAGAATTTTGGGAAAAGACTACAAAGAGAATTACTTGAAATAATCGATTTTAATAACCCGTCATCATGACTCCTAATCTTCAAACATTCGTCAACAGTTTTCAAAATCGTCTGTGAGTATTGCTTTTGCCATTATTCCCGTTTTATAAACTCCATTCTTTATTATGTATACAGGTTATGATTATTAGAAACAAGTAATAACATTTTCACTTTTAATAATTAGTGACTGCATCATTCTAGAACATTGTAGTACAAGGTACATTCTTTGACACACATATAAATATCGTACGTGCTAAGCTGTATAACAATAACATGTTTTTACTAAGTGATAGAGACTCACTTATTAAAAACAACAAATAAATTTGCACACACAAATTTATGTGTAGTATTTTCTGTTGGTACTGAAACTTGTAATTAATAATGATGTAATGAATACTTAAACATAGATAACACACATGACACACCTAATCTAGATGGAGATAGAGTATTTTATTGTGATTTCATGTGTATGTTTTGATGTTTCACAGAGAACCACCAGTTCGTCAGCATTTAAAAAATGTCTATGGAACCTTAATGATGACATGTGGCTCAGCTCTGGCTGGGGTCTATGTTGACATGTACACCTGGTTCCAAGCTGGTATCCTGTCTGCTATTGTTGGGGCAGGTCTAATGCTTATGTTGATTGCAACTCCTGACACTGGCAAGAACACAAACCTGCGTCTTGGATATCTTTTGGGTTTTGGCCTTACTTCAGGTATAAAATCCTTACTAATATACTAAAAATTGGAAAAGTGACAGGGGCAATTCTCGTAATTTTAAAAACGTTCACAGTTTGATCTGTCTCAATCTGTCAAAAATACCTCTAATTTCCCTACATTTTGACGAGTTTTTGACATTTTGTTTGTTGCCGAGATGAGACTGCGACTAGATTTTGAACGCTTTAAATTATGAGAACTGGCCTTCTGGTGTCTGCATGTTACCTATTCACGCCTTAAGAGCTGAACAGCTTTCAATAGAATTAGGCACACAGGGATACTTTTTATGCTAGTAGTATGTTCCTCCTTTGAGTTAAACACCAACCGCCTCAGTTAAATGGAGGCCTGCAGTTCATTATGTTGATCATGTTTACCTTTTCACAATGTTTTGTTGATTTAATAAACTGTGCAATGATGTTTGACTTTACTATCAGTTAAGAAGCAGATTGTTTTCATTGTTTTATGTTAAATTTAATAAACATTTTAGGAATGAGCCTGGGACCATTGCTGGAGTATGTCAGCTTTGTTGATCCATCCATCATAGTTACTGCTCTCTTAGGCAGTACATTGGTGTTTGTTTGCTTCTCCATTGCTGCAATGTTGGCTGAGCGCGGCAGCTGGTTGTTCCTGGGTGGAACCCTGATGACTCTGCTCACTTCTATGTCGCTCATGACTCTAGTCAATATCTTCATGCAGTCTCACTTCCTGTATCAAGTAAGTACAACAAATACAAATTGTATTCATACTGTAAGTACAGAGGCCAGCACATCAAGCTACCCCAATCTGTCAGATTTTCCCAATTGAATATAAACCTTAGTCCTTTGCACTAAAGTTGAAAATCTATCAAAGAAATTTGACAGATTGGGGTAGGTTGACCTGCTGGCGTCTGTACATAATGTATGTAATGTAGCCAGTGGTAAGTAGTAGGCTTCTGGAGTATTCTATATGTTAATTATAAGAAGTCATATTAAATGACCTTGTTAACCCTTTGTATACTGGGAATGTGGATTTACACGAGACACAATGGGTTTTTAATTGTTTCTGTAATTACGGCATTCAACTGGTTAAATAACAAATCACTGTACAAAGTCCAGTTTTCCTTTCTTGATTTAAATTACTGCATTGCTATATTATTACTTCTGAAGACATAAATGAATATATTTTAATGTTAGCCTGGAGTTCAAGGGAACCTTATATCTCTGTATGAGAAGAGAGGCCCTTACGTTGCAGTGGGACAGTCACATAATTTAATAATTGGAAATAATTTAATTTTCTAATTGTCAGATTCTTAAAACCTTCATAATATTATGTTACAGGCTCACCTATACCTCGGACTTATGCTGATGTGTGGCTTTGTACTATTTGACACACAACTCATCATTGAGAAACGCAGAATGGGCAGCAAGGATTTCGTGCAACATGCTTTAGAGTTGTTCATTGACTTCATTGGAATGTTCAGGAGACTGCTCATTATTTTGTCACAGAAGGTATGGTTTTTTTCCGTGTACACATGGCTACACATCAAGCTATACATTTCCAGTTTTAGCTAACCTCACACTGTATAGGTTTTTAATACAATCAGAAGTCAGCATAAACTGGTTATGTATAGCTTGATGTGTAGCCGTGCGTACATATATTGTGTTTATATTTGAAATGAAAATATATAAAAAATTAAAAACTAAACATAAAAACATATTTTTTAGGAAGAACAGAATCGCCGCCGCAAACGTGAATAAACAACATTACGTCGAAAATTCCTTTTACGCAAGACTTAACTAATGCTACGATACAGTGACGCAGTCCATATACGTACATACGTACGCAAGTTACTCAAATGAGTCATCTTTCAACTGATGCAACTAAGCAGTTAAGTTTCGCGCAGGCAAGGACATCTCATAGTTTTGGGAAGAATCCTTGAAATATTGTTTTATTTACTATTTTGTTATTACATGATATTTAAGAAATTTATTAAAGGATTAAAATAAATTGGAACCAATTGGATCTATGTGATTTTTTTTTCAGTTTATCCAGTCTTATCCTGTAAGTTTGCCACGTCATCTAGACTATTTTATTACGTCACTTGCGCTCATCATATATTAAAAAAATTATTTTTTAAAGGTCATAACTTTCAAACAACAAGAAGTGTTAACCTATTCTTGCTTTCACAAATCTTCACAATTTATTTAGTACCTTAAAGGATTTCAAACAGTAGCTGTAAGTTAATGGTTTAATTTTATTTGCGTAATAAACTTTTACATGTATGAGAATTGAGGGCCCATTTTGAACGAAGATATACAAGGTAGGGCAGTGTTTTGCGATAATATCTTGTTTTCACAAATTTTGTTTGGCATTAGCTTAGATTTTGGCATAAAGATTTTTTCTGTAGTGTCCATAGTTTATCAGGTACAGGTGGGCCCTCAATCCTCTATATGAGAACTGAGGGCCCAACTTTACAGTCCATAATTCGCTTATTTGACTTTCACAAAATCTGATTCCAGCTTTCACAATTCTTTGGGAATGTTCACTAAATCCTAAGCACATTTTCAAAGAGTTTTAACAAAGTGGCCCTCACACCACACGCACATACAAATTCATATAACACTTCTTGCTACAGAGAAATTAAGGTGTACCGTGGTATAGGTACTGAACACATCTAGAGACGTCCTTTACGAGGATACAGGCGTGATGTTATGTTGTATGATTGCGTAAACAATGCATATACATATGCGATAGCAGCAATCGCGGTTGATTTGCTGGCATTTATTGAAGAGTTCCGTTGTCTCTCCCCGAAAGTCATCATCAGATCTTTACAATGGGACCATTTCGGATCTTTCGAACAAAAAAACAATTTTGAAAATCCGTGACGGAGGTAAGCCCGAACATACATGAAAAAAAATTTATATATAAACATCCGAATAAAGAACCTCCTTCTTTTTTAGAAGTCTGTTAAAAATAACTTTAATTTCGGAAGTCGGTGTCAAAAACGAAAATGCGGATCCAACGACACCGACTTCCAAAATTAAAGTTATTTTTCACTTTGTAGGTAGGGTTTTTTGGAAGTCGGTTGTTTTTAAACGGTTTTATTTGGCTTGCCTTGTTTGTTATTTATTTGGGTCAAAAGTGCTACTTGAATTTTGAAAGTTTACCCCCTTCCTGTTGGCAGATTGGTGTGCGTTACCCCAGCGAAATAATGTCGAAAATAGTCATATAAATCTTATAGATAACTAGCGGTCCGTTCTGCACCCTAATTGCGTAACAAACTATCAGTCGGAATCTGAATCATTTTGAAGCAAATTGCTAATCCATTGCATAAAAACGCTCCTGTTATTGAGACTCGGAAGTGCCAGCCAAAAGTTTTATACGTAAATTCAAGCTGGCTGGACACAGATTTTTGCATTTTTCTACTAAACCGCTGTACTTAACACAAAACTTATAACTCGATGCCGACGAAGAACGGCGGTTTTAGCTCGATGCCTGTCACAAATTTATGTGACGCCCGTTGTTATGCAAAAAGTCGTCAAAACCACTTCCGTGACCGACATTGAGAGGCCAGCAAAAAGTGGTTTTTCAAGATGGCTGGACACGTTTTCGATCGATTATGTAAGATTCTGTAGCATCACAAATTCTGAAATAAGGGTTTAGCCGTCACATAAAATAATGGGAGCTATTTTGAAGATTTGTCCAGCCAGCCTGAGTGACATTAAACATGTCCGTTTCAACCGCGCGGCCAAGTCATAAAATTTGATGAAACTTTGCCAGGAATTAGTGGTAATTTGTTACTATACACACCTCTTTTCCTGAATTTGTTGCAAAAAAACTAAGATACTATGACCAAAAATGTTGGCCGCTAGAACCGCCACTTGCCGTAGTCATCGCCTGTGATTATACAGAAACTAAATAACGCATATAGGCGAATGATGCATCAAAAGAAAGGTCTTAATTTGTTGTATTTGTTGCAAAAATAAAAAACGTCAAAACGCAAATAAACAAAAAGTTATGCAATATTTAGTTTCCGGATTATGGGTAGGTAGGTATCTCACCATAGATATCAAATTAATAGAGGCTTATAAGTATTGACAATTAGTTACTGATTTGTTACAGCAAATAAACCAAAAAAAAAACCTAGAAAATAGGTTCCATAATTTGTTACAAGTCGATTTTAGTTGGCCGCTCGGACGGCAATAAGCCTAAAATACAATGGCGTTTATTTCGTTATTAAAAACAGGTTCAAGCTTTGTTAAAGTACTAATCGACAGGTAACGTAACCTAGTTTGGTTACATGTGGCGAAAATAACGGTGAAATTCATATTTTAGGAGATATTCACTAAATGTAGTAGTATGAAACTGTATTAGAGTAGGGTGACCATGAATTTTCACAATGAAGTGAGACTAAATCGTGATTATTGGAATGTCCGATAGTCATATCTTATTTTTTTTAGGGCGAGTGCTTATTATAAAATACACTTTAAGGCATTCTATAGCATAGGTACTTTATAAATGTCAGTCACAAATCGATAAAAATGTCTTTATTCAAAATCAACACAAAGGCAAAAAATCAAGTAAGTAATAAAAGCCAACAAGATAAATACAAAATATTTATAAACTAACATATATAAACTAACATATTAACATTTATAAATTAACTGACACGAATATTGTAACATATCTACTGGCCTAATAAAATAAAAAAGGGTAGAAAGTAGATCTGAACAATATAATTTAGAAATAAAAAATACAGTAAGGATTAAAAAAAAATACCAATGACACTCTCAGAAGAAAGAAGGACAGAGGTTTGTTAGATGGATCCGCTTTTCAGTTTTAAACCGCGAAGCCACAGGTCAGTCGAGATAGATAGCGGAGAACAATGATATTATAAATGAGGAGATGATCCTCTTGACATCAGCATAGACACTGTCTAGATATGAACTCAAGGAAGTTCCTTGGTCAACTTCAGTCAAGGTTTGACGTCCGTCGTACTTTTCCTTCAACAACTGGACGTGGACTGTTGCGGGAGATGATTCTGTCAGAGAATCCAGAGCCGAACCAACTGAATGTGACAAAAATCCTTTTATATAAGTCTCCCACCTTTTTTTTTCTTATCTTCTTTTTTCAATTCTTTCCAAAACTGAAGTTTTCGTTCATAAAAATATGCAACTATCACGAGCTCGAAGTGGCCATAAGTTTCATCAAATTTTATGACTTGGCCGCGCGGTTGAAACGGACTTAAACTTGGTCGGGTTACCACGGTCTTGCGCTTCCTAATGACTTTTATTTTATTATCTCGTTAATTATTGTATGTACTACGCTGAAATTTTACAGGTAAGTATAAAACTAAACTAAGCAACTAATTATTGATATAAAATTCAGTTCGTATATCCACATACAGGTGTAACGGTGGCCAAATAACTCCGCGCGCATTTTGACCGTGAACGTGAAGAACTGAATATCATCATAATTTGTTAGTTACTTACAGGATACTAATGAAACTTCACACACATTTGAAGGCAGTTACAAGCTACAAAATAACGTTTAAAGTAAGTCTTAAGACCTCTTATTTAGGGTGTTAGGAGCAAAGACCTTACACTTAGTGTAAGGTCTTTGGTTAGGAGTTAGGACCTATTGAAGTGTTTTTATATTTAATTAAATAACCTTTAAACAGTGCATTACATAGCTAATATTTGTTTCAATATTCCCATTTAAAAAAAATGTCTGTCTGCGGTAACGTTATAAACGTTATCCCAGCAGGAAATGTTTTTGTGAAATAACTAAAAAACTATACCTAAGTGCAACAAATTTAAAAATGAGCGCAACAATTACAGAAGCTGGGCAACTAACTATCTAGATTTAAATGACTATTTTCGACATTATTTTGCTGGGGTAAGGCACACGGCAGATTGATGGCCCCGATTCTGTTGTTCACAAACTAAACTAAATTTAAGTTCAGCGCATCTTTTTCTTTCTATTTCATTAGGTAAGAAGATAAATATTAGTTTAGTCCTGTCAAATTAGTCAGCGCCTGACGCAAATTAACGTATTTTTAGTAGCCAAACACGTCTATGGATTATCTAATTTGACAGGACTAAACTAATATTTATCTTCTGTCCTTTTCATAATGAAATAGAAAGAAAAAGATGCACTGAACAACAGAATCGGGGCCAATGGGGCCAATACATTTTAATTTAAGCAGTATCGGTCAGTAGGTACCATTGTAAATCCAAGATGGCCGCCGCTAGAAAATGGCTGATTACATGTTTTTTCACAACCTCCTCAATAAGGGTATCAAATGAAAGGGCTTGTGACTAGTAGAATAGTGTAAGTACACATGTTATTTTACTTTTTGCTGTACCTACACTTTGAAAAATTTCAAATCTGAGATGACCGCAGGCACAAAATGCCAGATTTCCTAGGTACCTATATTTTTTAGTGCATTGATCAGACAAAAAAAATCGTGGGGCGTAGTGTAACCTGAGAAAATATGTAAATAGCATATACCTAAGTAGATAAATTATATGAGCGGTTGACTTGATAGAAATGTCATGCGCCCCATTATTTTATTTTTTGTCTGAGCAATGCCCTCTAGATTGATGAGGAAAGTGGTGTGGTGTGATGACTGGTACCTAGGACCCGAATTATTTTTTAGCTTTTACTACTTACATTATACTTAGGTATACGACATTATTTTCATTAAAACTGTTCAACTGATACTTTTTCACTTATTTTTTTTATCTAAGCTGTCATGTATACCTACATAGGTGTATCTTAAAGTATTAATATATTTGTATAATAAAACATAATTAAAATAAAATGATGTGGCTGACGTGTTGCCTCACTTCAGAATTGATTGTAATATTACACATTTCGAAGAAAACCCGTACCCTAATTGCGTAACACACTATTACTCTCAATTTGAATCATTTTGAAGCTTATTGCTAATCCATTGCTCCATTTACGTTCGAAAAGTGTCTGCTCAACAACTTAAATAACGCAATGAATGTTGTTGAACTGTTAAAATGAAACCGATTGCTACTGATAGTGTGTTACGCAATTACCCTGCCGTTTACATTGGAATAAAACATTTCTTAAAGAATTTTTAATTATATTGTTATTCACCAGGTGGAGTCGACCTCAAGATCCCGACTCGATGTTTTTAATTTGCTGTCATCACCTACTACTTTGGGAATGTTCACTAAATCCTAAGCACATTTTCAAAGAGTTGTAAAAAGTGGCCCTCACACCACATGCACATGAATTTGTGTGGGGTAGGGCAGGTATCTACAAGTACAACTAAATAGTAAAAAAATAAAAAGTTATTTATCACCTTGGTTTTTTTTTAGATAAATTATTTTGTACTTTTTAGTTGTAGGTACCTACCTACCCCAAACAAATTCATGTAGCACTACTTGCTATGTAAATATCAGTGACAGGAAGCTATTAAAACATCATCAATATGAACTAAGTGGAAAAAACTCATTATTGAACACATCTGCGTAGCCCTTTAGAGGGTACATGCATGATGTTATGTTGTGTCAGCAATCACGGTTGATTTGCTGTCAGAAGAGTTCCGTTGTCTGTCTCCGAAACTCGTCATCAGATCTTTACGAAATTAAAATGGGACCATTTCGGAATAAACCTCTTTCGAACAAAAAATAATTTTGCAAATTATTTAATTTTGTACGTCGGCGCCTAAGTGTCCTTTGTTTTGATTTGTTTAGTAAGTTAGTCATTTAATTTAGTACATAGTGTAAATAGTTAGTTACAAATAATCTGAAAAATAAAATGTACAGACGTCAGCACATCAAGCTACTACAATCTGTGAAATTTCTTTAATAGATTTTCGACTTTATCCCTAAAGCATTAGGTTCAATGTTGATTGGGAAAATTTGACAGTTTTGGGTAGCTTGATGTGCTGGCGTCTGTACATTCTACACTATTAGTATTAGAAATTAAATAAAACATTTTGCAAATCAGTCTATGACGGAGTAATGCCCCAACATACACTAAAAAATATATATATTTAAATTCACATCCGAATTGAGATCCTCTTCCTTATTTGAAGTCGGTTAAAAATACGTCGATGTAGTAAAATAGAAAGAAGTCAAAACTCAAAGCATTTACTTACAATACGAAAGAAAAGAACTAAGGTAGTCGCTGTACTACGAACTGGGGGCCCAAGTCTCTGCTATTTTTATAAATTCGTCATTCCAACACGATCCCATTGTCATTTTGCTAAAAGTTCGTAATCTGCTAAATTCATAATGGTCGATCATCATTGAAATAAATAAATACATAGATTAAAATTTAAAAAAAATTGAAATAAGTAAATAGATAGATTGGTCGGTCAATGGTCTGAGAAAAAATACTACTAAATTTCATGCTAGATTTCATTTAATAAATATTTTTACATACTTATTATTATTAGTGTTTGCAGTCTGAAGTGGTAAGAAGTTCGTAAATAGCAATAAACATTACATTTATTCATTTGTCATTACGTACGAGATTACCATTTTATGCCATTTCTTTCAATGGAGTGTCAGTGGTTGACCATGGGTTGACCATTGGAAAGTCAAAATGACGCCATTTGAATAATAGATTACCAAATTTGTCAAAATCAACAATTATGAACTCAATGATAGACCATTCTTACACTATTGTAATAGCACACTTGCGGCCCTGGACGACTACAATAAACATCGTGGTAGAGAGTTAATGTGGTTCCAGTTTAGGGTGTCCTCATCAGTATATAATTATCCAGTAGATACGAGCAGTCTCTCCTCACGAGCTCGAAGATTACTTTTACCGTAAAGGATGATGTCTTTTATAACACTTCCGGACCACTTATTTCAGCCAAATGCAGAATAGCATCTAGTGTCCTTTCAAAGAATAGGTACATTGCTTAGGTGCTATTGAGTAGTTTTAGCTATCTACTACCGTTTTCTTCCTGTGGATGTATTTTGTTTTTATCATACAGAAACATTTTCCTAGCTTTACCAAGCTCATTATTAATTAATATACTAATAAAATTTATAACATTGGCCTCTCCAGTCTGAATATCTGTAGTTCGTGCAACATCTAATTTACTTGCCATTGATCCACTATCAGGATTAGCATGAGTTTGGGTTGGCTCTTTAGATTTTCTTATGGTATATAACTGTTGTGATATACTCCACTTACAACATTTACAATTCTTCAAATATTTGTATGAGGGAACTTCTGAGTCCCAACTTCTTACCACGTATTCGTACGTTGTAACTCCTAGCAAAGATATATAAATGTGAAAACAGCACAAATGTATTAGGGCACATCCTATTGCTGACGCCATTGTGCAAAATAAGACTAAAAAAATTAAGAAAGATAATGAACTCCTACAAAAATTTGATGTCGTAGTCGTGTTATACAATGTACTACAGTTAATAAAGTTTTGGGCTTCAGTACTTAAATATTTAGGATTTGTAAAAAATATCACAATATCTGCTGCACACAACGATGACGTAAACGTAGATATCATGAGCGCAGTAGCGACGCATGCAATAAACGCCACGTAATTCCTCCGGCCGATGCAGTTGTTGAGCCACTTGCAGTGGTGATCGAAGTGGTCCACACATTTGTTGCATATACTACAATGTTTTGTTCTTCTGCTGCTCGTATGTATATTGCAAAGATGACATCTTCCATTTTCAATAACATGGGCGTGAACTTCTCGATCGAATTCAGGAAGATTGTAAACTTTCAGCTTTCTCAATTCAGTTTCGCTGGGATCCAATAACGACGCAGTAAGATGCGACGATACGTGGAACACATACAATACAATGAGGACCACTAGAACTATTGTCCTCAGTTCTTCAAATTGTATTTCAATCAGAATAAAAAAATTCAACGATCCAGTCGCAATGAAGACGAACCAGCCGATAATCTGTAGATAGTTCAGCGGTAATTGAAGTCCGTTCAATCTCCTTTGAGGTCTCGGCGATTGATGTGAGGCACAGCATTTGTCCATCGGTATGGTTAATAATCATTGATTTCAGCACACTAATATTATTTATTGTCACGTTATTCGTCAGACGCCTATTTTAATTATAACTCGACACAATACCAAAACACTAATCAGTCAACTCGAAACTAAATATTGTTTTTTTTTTTTTATTAATTTGGTATAAAAGACAACGATAACAAGGCTTAGCATTAACCTTGTGTTGTTACTAAATTGCTGGTCAAGCCCGTTTAATGCGCGCGCATCTATTTAACTTCAGTAACTGAAATCGTTATATTTATTACCTTTTTTTGTGATTTGTCTAATTCCTATGATGACTTCACCCTAGGAATTAACTTATATTAACATGACTTCATATAAAACACGGTCAGTTTATTTAATATTTATATTAAAATACGTAAGTATAAACAGTTTGTATGTACACACAATGTGTGGAGAAAGTTTCTATGGTAACCAGCAACATGTTTTCAAATAGAAATATTTGATAAACAAAGTGCCGTATGCTAGGTAAACGCGCAGCGACTGGCTGGCAACTTCAAAATCTCACTTCCACGCACAATTTTTTTAAATCTGCTGTCAAAATCTGTGTGCATGTGAGAAGTTGCAGCTTGTGTAGATGTTAAGAAACTGCGATCGATTAATTATTATTTTTATTTATAAATATTTTAGTTGATAGATAATATGTTAAACATATAGGTACTTATAGATACAGAGAAACAAAAACTAATTCATGTTAAAATTACAAAAGCACGTATTGGTCTCATAGCTATGTACATCTTTACATAATTAAGTGCCTATAGTAAATTCAAGGAAATTTATTGTTTATCAAATTGATAACTTGAATTATCCATTTAAAACACAGCAAATTGATGTAGTGTCACAGAATACCTAATAGTATTTCGTAGTAATGTGACAATTTAAAATAGAAACAATTAATTTTATTTTCCTAACTGTACATGATTATTGATGATAGATTAACAAATTAATTAGTCGAAATTTGTGTGTTATTCTCGACATTTGAAAACTTCCGAGCCATTTCCCGCCTGGTATGTACAAGTATCCCATGACCTTTACAGTCTAAATCCTCTTCATAGCATTTATTTCTGCAACATTTTCTACACAGTTGGTACAGACATTTTCCACCCTGAAAATAAAATGTATCTCTGTATAAATGTATCACATAATCCTACACAGCAGTGGACTGCTATCGGTTGAGTTGTATATTCATTCATCAAAACTTTTAGACTAGAAGCGAAAGTATGTACTAACTAGAGGGTTAGGACAATCTTTGTTAACACAAATTTGACCACTTCTGCCATTTTGTTGCATGTCTAGTTTTTCTGGTCTTCTACTCATCCGCTTTATCTTTTTCATTTTCTTCCGAGAAATAGGAGCTCCATCAATATCCTCACAGTGTCTTTTTTCAGCTACACTTTCCTATAAACAACAACTGGTAAAATATTTATTACACATATAATGTTCAGCTTACTCATATTTATAATTGTTCTACCTGAATATGAATAGTATTCAATTTCTCCATCTTTTGTGTGTGCTCTTCAGGTGACATTCTTACATAAGGTTGGCATATCCATGGCGGCAATATTAAATTGAATCTGATCCTGGATATATTTTCGTCATTTTCAAAATGAAGTTTTCCTTCATGATATGGTAAATACTTGTTTCTAACATTTGTACATACTCTTTTAAAGTCATCCAAATTTTGTGCTGTAGCCAGAATTTGTCTGTCCTCATTGTTGTCTTCAAATGAAAATCTATAAATGCAACTTTATATTTATACCACTGCACTGTAGCATAGAATAGCTGAAGTTATTTTGAAGATTGATTTACTCACATTTTATGAAAAATTTTAAATAAGTGTCCTCTTATGTAGGATGATGGGCAAGGATATTTTTCAACCAGGTCTAGATACTCTTGAACCATATCCCACGTTAATGGGTTAATTCCTTCAAATAAGGCAGGATTGGTAAGGTTACCTTCTGCACTCATTATCCCATCTACTTTAGTGTAATCTAAACATCTGTAGACATCTTCTAAGCATTGAATGTTTCCATTTGCTAGCATGGGTATTGATATTGCTTCCCTGAAGATAAAAAAATCTGATTATTTCTATATCATTATAACTTATCTCTATGTAACATTTTTTTCCTACAAAACCAAATTATTTTATTATCTTAATGTTATAAATTCACCGTAAATATAGTATGAGATACAATGGCCCCGATCCTGTTCTTCACAAACTAAACTAAATTTAAGTTCAGTTCATCTTTTTCTTTCTATTTCATTAAGAAAAGGACAGACGATAATTAATATTAGTTTAGTCCTGTCAAATTAGTCAGCGCCTGACGTAAATTGACGTATTTTTAGTAGCCAATTTTTTAATCTCGTCCAACTTGTCTATGGATTATCGAATTTGACAGGACTAAACTAATATTTTATCTTCTGTCCTTTTCGTAATGAAATACAAAAAAAAAAAACGATGCACTGAACTTAAATTTAGTTTAGTTTGTGAACAACAGAATCGGGGCCATTATGAAAAGGACAGAAGATAAATATTAGTTTAGTCCTGTCAAATTAGATAATCCATAGACAAGTTTAGACGTGATTAAAAAATTGGCTAACAAAAAATACGTCAATTTACGTCAGGCGCTGACTAATTTGACAGGACTAAACTAATATTTATCTTCTGTCCTTTTCTTAATGAAATAAAAAGAAAAAGTTGTACTGAACTTAAATTTAGTTTAGCTTGTGAACAACAGAATCGGGGCCATTATCTAATTTGGCAGGACTAAACTAATATTTATCTTCTGTACTTTTCATAATGAAATAGAAAGAAAAAGATGCACTGAACTTAAATTTAATTTAGTTTGTGAGCAACAGAATCGGGGCCAATCCATAGACAAGTTTAGACGTGACTAAAGATTGGTTATAAAGCGTTGTGTAGTAGGGATGAATTTATCCCAAGAATAAACTTATCATTGCAGTTGAAAAACATGTCCTGTACATTCCAACTGCAAAAATAAGTTTCTATGCACAATATTGAGAAAGGACATGTCTGGTGGAACAATGGGCGATCGTCTACTCTAGGTAGTCAAAGAAAATGTTCAGTAATGATTGTTATACAGGGTGTCGCTGGAAGTATGGATCAAATCGAATAGGAGTATAGGCAAGGTCATTTCCAAACTTTTTAACCCTGAGAATGTTGGTGCAATTTTTTACGGTTCAAAAGTTATGACCAATTTTTGTTTTTTCAGTCACTTCGCATAGTGCTCAATGAAAAAAATCATAAAAAAAAACTATCAGGGCTATTATTTTTTTTTTCAGAACGTTGTAGAAAAGTGGGCCTCTCTTTTGGTAATACTTTTAAGCAGCTAGAAAACATGTGTTCAATAATAAAAATATATAGTTTAAAAAAAAACACGCTTTAATAGCAAATCGAACTAATCGAACTAAAAATCAGAAAATAACTTTTCTATTTTATTCAACTGTTATAAAAAGTATACAAACTCAATATGTTTGAATAATTTTCAAAAATTCAAAAATAAAAATAAAGTTATGATAATAAAATTAATTTCATTGTAAAAAAGCGTGGGGTGCGATATTGATTGTTGTAAATATATAATTAGTGTAACACATTTAATTACTATAAAAGTTGTTATTCATGTTCAATGTATCTTAACACCAGCGCCATCTACGTATAAAGCTGTAAACGGTTATTAATTACGATTCTATATTACGGAACGCAAGTAGCAAGTAAGCGTAGAAAACTCACTTTGTCACTTTCATCGATTGCCTTGTAAATAGTTCGCAATGTACAGACGCCAGCAGGTCAACCTACCTCAATCTGTCAAATTTCTTTGATAGATTTTCAACTTTAGCACAAAGGAATAAGGTTCATATTCAATTGGGAAAATCTGACAGATTGGGGTAGCTTGATGTGCTGGCCTCTGTACATAATAGATGTTGCTGTTTGTTTACGTCATCTTTGTGAATTGCGGTGTCGAGATTCTCCGAGGGTTAATGACCCTCGCTATAACCTTTGTATTATGTGACTTCTAACCAGGTGCACATAAGGGCTACATCCTACTTGGAATAGCTTCGTAAGACTCCTCGGCTGGGGTGCTCGGGCAGAAAACCTCCACGTGTGCCTGGGTACTGGGGTTCCTTTCTGGATACGTCCGGGGGGAAGACCAGTGTTCGGGCCGGTGCATCCCGGGGTGCGGGCAGCGATTTTCCTCTGGGATTATTTCCCAGTGGAATCTCGCTGTCCGCAAGGAGGATCGCTCCACACGTGCCGCTCTGAGTAGCTGAGCGGCAGTTGTGGTGGGGGGTCAGAGCGGGCCCGGTGTGCACTTACCCTGCCGCCGGGCAGGCAGGAGGGGTAACCCTGCTGCCACCGCTAATCTCGTAGCCCTGGAGACAGTTAAGGTCATGTCTCTGGCTGTTGAAGGGGGTCGAGGGTCTTGGCTTAACCGCCCGGACCGCGAGGAAGATTAACCTCTATAAAAAATTCCCCAAACCTCCAAGCGGCGGCGCACCGTGAGGGAGGTTGTAAGCTTGGCTAATGGGTAGCTTGGTTTAGTCGCTAGTGCGAACCACTAGATTTTTTGAGATAATACAAAGTTTAATACTCGTGGGAACAAATATGGATACAGCAATTTTAAAAAACAAAAAACCGGAAGAGGAGAGGAGTGATGCGGGGTCGGAGTCCGACGCCGCATCTGGAGGTGCGAGCACGGGAGGCTCAGGGAGCCCCAGCCGTGCCAAGAAGATGGCTGCTGCTGGAAAAAAGTCCAACAGCAAGCGGCCAAGGTCAGAGGACGGCCAGGGGTCGTCCTCCGATGGGGAGCTGGCCTCGGCTCGGAAAATCCCCACCAGCAGGCGGGGAGGAGTCCGGGAGCGAGGCAAGGGGAGGGGGCTCACTGCCCGGGAGGCGGCAGAACTGGCGGAGGAGCCAATAAAGGAGGCGATGAGACGGGTCCGGTTGATGGCCCCGGTGCGGACCGCAAGCGCAGGTTTGCGGCGGTCGTGGAGGCCGCGATCCGGGACGTGTCCCTGAAGAAGCTTCAAGCTTCGAAGAACAGGGCCATAGTCTCGGCAACGGCCTCCATCATGGAGGCAGCGGAGGCGGCTAACTACGTTGGCCCTTCGGCCGGCGAAGTGGCTGAATTAAAGGCAGAGGTTGCCCGCCTGACGGCCGCCATGGAGCGTCTCCAAGCGGAGAACGGGAGGCTCCGGGCAGACCTCGCCAGCTTGAGGAGCACCGGCAGTGAGCAGGCGGAACCGCTGAGCCGGCCTATCCCGGTGGACAACCAGGTCCTGGACCTGGTCCGGCAGGAACTGGCGGCCTTCCAGGCGCGGTTTTCCGTCCTGGAGGGCATAGTCCTGCGCCCACCTCTGGCGGGCAAGGCGGCGGCCCCGGGGCCGAAGGCGGCCTCGTACGCGGCCGCAGCGGCAACGGCCGCCCCTAAACCCGGGCCGTCAGGCCGGGCTCAGGTGCCGGCCAAACCAGCGTCTGCTGGCGGAGCCCCGGCGAGGGCGAAACCGGCGTCTGCTGGCGGAGCCCCGGCGAGGGCGAAACCGGCGTCGGCTGGCGGAGCCCCGGCGCCGGCTAAACCGGTGCCTGCAGGCGGAGCCCCGGCGACGGTAAGGCCGGCTCCTGCTGGCAAAACCCCGGCGCCGGCCCGGAAGAGGGGCGGAGGGGGAGGGAAGGCGAAGGCCCCAGAGCCTACGCCCGGCCCCCAAAACACTCCCACTTCTGCCGCGACCGACGCCGAATGGCAGGTGGTCGGGCAGAAGAAGAAGGCGGCCAAGGCGGCCAGGAAAAAGGCGCAAAGGCGGCGCCGCAAGGAGCGAGCCGTCGCAGCTAGGCTTCGCGCCCCGAAGACCGCGGCTGTAGTAATAACACTGCAGCCGGACGCGGTCAAGAAGGGCGTGACGTACTGCGACGTGCTCACTAAGGCCAGAGCGACGGTGGACCTTCAGGAGCTGGGGATCACCGGGGGCCTCCGGCATAGGGTGACCGCCACTGGCGCCCGCATGCTGGAGATCCCCGGCGCAACGAGTGGCCCCACCGCTGACGCCCTAGCTGAGAAGCTAAGGGCGTCCCTGAATGCGGAGGAGGCACGAGTATCCAGGCCCGTCAAGTGCGCAGACATGCGCATCTTGGGCCTGGATGACTCCGTAACGGAGGGAGAGGTGGTGGCCGCCGTCGTCAGGGCGGGCGGGTGTCTGGTCGACCAGGTGAAGACGGGCACCATACGTCCTGACTTCGCGGGCATGCGTACCGTAACGGTAAGCTGCCCCGTGACGGCGGCCAGAAAAATTGTGGAGGGCCGAAGGCTTCTGGTCGGCTGGGTTTCGGCGCAGGTTAAGCTGCTGGAACCCAGACCTCTGAGGTGCTTCCGATGCCATGTGGGGCACCACGTAGGCGTCCAGTGCACCTCGGAGGTGGACCGCAGCACTCTGTGCTTCCGCTGCGGTCAGCCCGGACACACGGCCGGCTCGTGCAGCGCCGCGCCGCACTGCGTCGCATGTGCGGCTGCCGGCAAGCCGGCCGAGCACCGGGCAGGGAGCAAGTGCTGCGTTCCACCCGACGGAGCCAAGAGGAAAGGGAGGCCCTCCGCCACAACCGCCGCCACCACCACCGTCGCTGCCGCCTCTGCTGCCGCCGCCGCCGCCACCACCGCCGCCGCCGCCACCGCCACTGCCGCTGCCGCCACCGCCGTCACCGCCGCTGCTGCCGCCACTGCCGCCACCGCCACCGCGGAGGGGCCCTCGCAAGGGACCCAGGAGGGGGCTGAAATGAAGGAGTGATGGCTCCATTACGCCTCCTCCAGGCGAACATCAACCACTGCGCCTGCGCCCAGGACCTGTTGCTCCAGAGCATGGCGCAGTGGTCGATTAACATCGCCGTGGTCGCTGAGCCGTACTTTGTCCCGCCCAGGGATGACTGGGTGTAGGACCTGAGCGGCTCAGTGGCCCTAATTTCGTCGGCCGCCGCCGGCACCCCGTCCCTCGAAGGAGTCACGAAGGGACAGGGGTGCGTAGCAGCACGGTTCGGAGAGATAGTAGTAGTGGGAGTGTACTTCTCTCCGAGCCGAACTCTCGCCGAGTTCCAGAACTCTTTAACAGAGTTGAGTGTCGTCGTCGCCGGAAACCATCGCTTCCCCGTGCTAGTGCTCGGGGACTTCAACGCCAAGAATTTGGCCTGGGGTTCCCGTCACACGGACGTGCGGGGCAGGATGGTGGAGGACTGGGCTCTGGAAACAGGCCTGGTCGTCCTAAATCGGGGTTCTGTTCCCACGTGTGTGCGGATGCGGGGCGAGTCCGTGGTGGACATTTCGTTCGCCAGCCCCGCTCTGGCACAGAGTGTTATTGACTGGCGCGTCATGGAGGAGGTGGAGACCTACTCCGATCACCGGTATATCCGGTTCGACGTCTCCACCCAGACCTCCAGCGCGCCGGTCCAACAGGCCCCGAGTGGTCCGCGGTGGGCGCTGAAGCAGCTGGACCGGGAGCTCCTCCTGGAAGCCTCGATCGTGCAGGCCTGGGTGTCATCACCGGACAGGCCTGCCGATATCGACGATGAGGCGGAGTGGTTCCGGGAGGCCATGTCCGAGATATGCGACGTGGCAATGCCCCGAGTCCGGCCAGGACGCGCCCGACGTCAGGTGTACTGGTGGTCGCGGGAGGTGGAGTCGCTACGCAAGGCGTGCGTCGACGCGCGACACCTGTACACCAGGCACCGCAGGCTCCGCATCCGCCCTCCGGATGCGGAAGCCACGGAGGCGGAGCTGTACGAGGGGTACAGAGCGGCGAAGACCGCCCTCCGCGAGGCTGTCCAGCGGGCCAAGGATATGGCCCGCGAGGAGATGGTGGAGACTCTGAACAGAGATCCATGGGGGCGCCCTTATAAAATGGTGCGGAATAAACTCCGCACCTGGGCCCCCCCGCTGACGCAGAGTCTCCGCCCCCAGCTGGTGGAGGAGGTGGTGAGCGCTCTGTTCCCTTCACGGGCGGAGCACACTCCCCCGCCCATGGCTCCGCCACTTGCGGTGCCTGAAGCGGACCACGCGGACGACGACGACATCCCTGAAGTGACCGGGGTAGATCTGAGAGTGGCGGTAAATAGGCTGAAGGCCAAAAATACCGCCCCAGGACCCGACGGCTTGCCGGGTAAGGCCTGGGTCCTGGCCTCAGGGGCTCTCGGGCCCCGACTAGAGGCGCTCTTAAGCGCATGCATGGAGAGGGGCCAGTTTCCACTCCGCTGGAAGACGGGGAAGCTGGTCCTCATACAGAAGCCAGGGCGCCCTGCGGACTCTCCGTCCGCATTCCGGCCCATCGTGCTGCTCGACGAGGTCGGCAAGCTCTTTGAGAGAGTGATTGCGGGCCGCCTCGTCGGGCACCTGGTGAGGACGGGGCCGGATCTTGCGGACAGCCAGTTCGGCTTCCGCAAGGGGCGCTCGACGGTGGACGCCATCATGCGCGTGAGGGCCCTCACGACGGGGGACGCGGTGTCCCGGGGTGGGGTGGTCGTGGCGGTGTCACTCGACATCGCCAACGCGTTTAACACCCTGCCCTGGAGTTGCATTGGGGAGGCGCTCCGGTATCACCGGGTGCCGACCTACCTCCGTCGAGTAGTCGGGGCGTATTTGACGGACAGAGCCGTCATCTACCCCGGTCGCAACGGGGAATGGAACCGGCGAGAGATGTCGTGCGGTGTCCCGCAGGGATCGGTTCTGGGGCCGCTCCTGTGGGACATCGGTTACGACTGGGTGCTGCGGGCCGATCTCCCTGATGGAGTCAGCGTGGTTTGCTACGCTGACGACACGCTAGTCCTGGCGCAGGGGAGGTCGCATCAGGCGGCGGCCGACGCGATGACACGCGGGGTTGCGATAGTCGTGGAGAGGATCCGGCAGTTGGGTCTCGAGGTGGCATTGCACAAGTCCGAGGCCATGTCTTTTCATGGACCTCGGAACGGGCCGCCTTCGGGATCCCAACTAACGGTAGGAGGGGTTCACATCGGCGTCGAGACAACGATGAGGTACCTGGGTCTCGTCCTCGACAGCCGGTGGAACTTCGTCGAGCATTTTCGACGTTTGGCTCCCAAATTGGAACGGGCCGGGGCCGCCTTCAAGCGGCTCTTGCCCAACCTGAGGGGGCCAAACGCCTCCTGCCGGAGGCTTTACGCGGGGGTCGTGCGGTCCATGGCCCTATATGGGGCCCCGGTGTGGGCGCGTTCACTGCGGCGGCGAGCCGCCCATTACCTGAACGCGCCCCAGAAGGTGGTAGCCGTAAGGCTAATCCGGGGGTACCGCACGATCTCGGGCGAGGCGGCAAGCCTCCTTGCCGGACTGCCACCGTGGGATCTGGAGGCGATAGTCCTCGCGCGCCTGTACGAGTGGCGCGCGGAGGCACTACGCCGGGGGGAAACTCCGCTTCCGCGGCAAATCGCAGCGGAGCGGACCGACCTCCGGCGCGATCTCATGGCGGCATGGAAAGAGCGACTGTCGCAACCCAGCGCAGGGCACGCCGCGATAGCGGCGGTAAGACCCCTCTTTGAGGAGTGGCTAGAGAGGCGCCACGGCGCCCTCACCTACCGCCTGACGCAGGTCCTCACCGGACACGGGTGTTTCGGGAGGTTCCTGCACATTATCGGGCGGGAGGATACGCCCGGGTGTCACCACTGCGAGGGTCGCCCGGAGGACACGGTGGAGCATACGGTGGCGGTATGCCCCAATTGGGCGGAGCACCGCCGTGTTCTCGCAGAGGCGATCGGCGGCGGCGGCGACCTCTCGCGCCCGGCCCTGGTTCAAGCCATGGTCCGGGGCGAGAGGGAGTGGGAGGCAGTCACCTCCTTCTGCGAAGCAGTCATGCTAGCGAAGGAGGTGGCGGGACGGCTGAGGGAGAGGGCCTCACGTCCCAGCCGCCGCGGGAGACGCCCCGGCGTCGGGAGCCGCGAGACGACTCCCGGCCACCGTAGGCGCGGGCCTGCGGGCGGAGAGTAATGGGTAACTCTCCGTCCGATCAGGACCAGGCCCGTGCCGGACGGCGCATACGTGTTCCACGCGCGCCTCAAAGAGATGTCAGCATAAGGAAGGGGCCCGAAAGGGCCGAAGCCTGCCGGGGCAGCGGGATTGTCCGAAAGGGTTACCGCTACCCCGGAACACAAAGGGCTAAGGAAGGAACACGGGTGGGTTTTAGTCAGTAAGAGTCTGACACTCCCTTCTGCTTCACCCAGAGCGGGAGGGGTCATTGGATGATTTCCCATCCACAAAAAAAAAAAAAAAAAAAAGTCTCCTCGGCTAGTTTAGTTAGAGTTAATATTATAACGTTGTACGTTTGTTTTTAGATTAGAGGTCATCTGCCGCTACCTTCGTCCGAGCGGGCGATTGCTGATGGAAACCTATTTTAAAGTACTGTAGGTACGTTCTAATTATTGTAATCAAACTCAAACTCAAACTCAAACTCAAAGCATTTATTTCAATTAAACCATTTCCAGGCACTTTTGAATTGTCAAAATTAACTAGTCGGTCAGTTAGTCAGAAAGTTGAAGCTAGTTGCCCATTCCAAAACGTAGATCTCTTGGAGAAGAACGGGCAAGAAACTCCAAGGACACTCTTTTAAATTAAGATATTACAAAATCCTGAGTACAGTATTCTTGTTGCTTCTATATGTGAGAACAATGTTATGAAGAAACAATTCAAGACAGTTATAAGATTAAAAAGAAGCCCTGGCAGCTAAGAGATGACCAGTCTCAACTGACAGCGCCCGTTCACGAACATGACGCATGGATCAGCACCATCCAGCTCAACCATTTTGAAGGGAACCGAATGATCCAACACACGCGCCACCATCAGTGAGACATTTAAGTGAGCATGACACATTCTCAACTGCCATGCTCTTTCAAGTCAATATAAAAAAATTATAATGAACGGATCCATGGTTCTTACATTTACAAAATTAAAATAAAAAAAAAAATGCTTCTAAATTATACAAAACTATCGTTACCAATTTATTTACGAGATGAATAAAATTTTACTAGAAAGAGGTATAAGATATTAAAGTAACAATTAAAACTTGATTGAATTAAAAATACACATTAAATTCGAATGTCAGAAACACTTAAAAAAAAAAAGAAAAGAAAAAAAGGGAAGCATGTCTTCCAAATTAATATTGAAATTTTAACTAGTGAGCCCAAGTGTCTGTGGAGCAGGACCAGCATTTAGCCAAGCATTTTTATCTACGATATAATCATCCAACTTATAGTATGCTTGTCTACATAGTGTGCGTTTAATGCATGTTTTAAATTTCTTCTCATTTAGTTGAAGAATATCGAGTGGTATTTTATTATAACACTCTACACAATAACCCATAAAAGAAGTTTTTACTTTAGACAATCTGAAACGAGGTTGATCTAATTTGTTCCTATTTCTAGTGTTAAAATTATGCCTGTCACATATCTTACTAAAAAGATGTAGATTTTTTCGAACGTACATAATGTTTTCATATATATATTGACAAGGAACCGTCATGATGTTAATTTTTTTAAACAGTTCCCTTAGAGATTCACGTCTGCTGAGGTTGTAGATAGCTCTGATAGCCCTCTTTTGCAGAATGAAGATAGATTCAATATCTGCAGCCCGTCCCCACAACAAAATACCGTAAGACATGATGCTATGAAAGTAACTAAAATAGACCAGTCTCGCGGTATCCACGTCTGTTAATTGACGGATTTTCCAAACAGCGTAAGCGGCTGAACTTAGCCGCCCTGCAAGTGATGTTAAGTGAGGACCCCACTGCAGCTTTGAGTCAAGCGTGATCCCCAGGAAAACCGTATTTTCGACGAATTCAAGTATCTCCTTATTCAATACAACGTGACATTCACTACTTCTAACATTCGGTAAAGTGAATCTAATGCATTTAGTTTTTTTCTCATTTAATACCAAATTATTTACAGTAAACCAATTATGGACCACAAGCATAGCGTTATTTACGTCGTCAAGCTCCTGTGCACGTCTGCTTACTTTAAAAATCAGTGATGTGTCATCAGCAAATAACACCATTTGTGGTCGGTTTTCCAGTAAATAAGGTAAATCATTTATATATACTAAAAATAAGAACGGCCCCAATATTGAGCCTTGCGGTACACCCATTTTGACTTTTAAACCCAATGAATCATCCATAACTGTTGGAAATTACACAATAAATCAGCATCCTGTGAAAACACCCCCTGGAGTTTTCCTTCCTACCGGAGCGAGTGACGTCATCGACTTGGAAACAAGCAACCCCGCTACATTAGTATTTATTTGTAAACATAGAGTTAATATAGAAATATGATGTAAAAAGCACCCCACGCTTTTTTACAGTAAAATTAATTTTCTTTTCATAACTTTATTTTTATTTTTGAATTTTAGAAAATTATTGAAACATATTAAGTTAGTATACTTACTTTTTAGAACAGTTGAATCACTACATAGTATAAAACAAAGTCACTTTCTCTGTCCCTATGTACGCTTAGATCTTTAAAAATACGCAACGGATTTTGATGCGGTTTTTTTTTAATAGAGTGATTCAAGGGGAAGGTTTATATATATAATACATGCATGCATATATAGTAGAGAAACATTGATAATTTTAGAGGTTTCTAATGTGATGTCGTAATTAAACACATTTTTTTGCGCTTACTTTTCAAACGCTGGCTGAACCCTACGAGATAGGTCAAAATAATGTACTACAGTATTATACAGGGTGGAATCGAAGTCATGGGCATTATTTTAACCTAAGGCACTACTCACGATACTGATTGCATTAGGGCTATTAATACGCAAATCAAAAATATTATTAATGCAAGTAAGGAAAACCTTAAAAATGTAGTAAGTCAAATTGCACAAGGCTTATTATTGCAAATAAACACTTAAAGTAATTAAAACAAAATACTTTGTTAACGCCAATAATTGTTGAAATATCAAAATCTTAAAGCGCAGTTACAGCGCAAAGCGAAATGTAAACAAACATCACCTGCGCGCGCGCGGGTTTTTCCTTACAAGTAATAATAACAATGGGCTACAAGACATTCCGTCCGGCGGGATTCCCTGAACTCTCTCCGTCCCACTCCCTCACTCGCAAAAATACGAATATCACCCCCGCGCGGGGTATGCTTCCCGCCGCAACACGAAGTCACGAACCCGGAACCAGTGTCATAACGACTGCGCAGGTGCATTGACGCGTAATTGATTTATTGATCCCGTGACGTAATCGCCGTACTCGCCGCTCGCGTCATACGGTGCTTGGATTGCAGTGTATTAAGTGTTAGTTTATTAGTTGTGTGTTGTGTGTGTGTTTGTGTACACGATGCCTCGACCGCGTAATGTGCAGGCTAGGTACACCAACCAACAATACCCACAAATGGTTGTAATTTACGATCGCACAAGAAATTTAGTATGAACTCGTGAAATGTTCCATCGGCGCTACCCGAACGACCCTATTCCTTCACGGGGTCTCATTCCACCAGAACCACTCAGAACCTGTTGGATTTTTCGTCTTTTCACGTGCCAGCACATGCACAAGCTCGTGGAAGAGCACCCGTTTACCCTCTGTCACTTTACCGACAAATAAGGTTTTTTCAAAACAATCCACAAGCTAGGTACGTAAATGTTTTTTTTTAATGTATGTTAGTTGACGTAGTTTTGACCGTCCTAAGCCGGCAAAGTACGAAGGGAAAATTGGAATTTATTATGAATCAATTCATTGGCAACTTACGAATGTCACGTGAGTCGGGCGGGGTCAAAGAATTCACGCCCAATGACGCGCGTACGGCGTAGTGTACCTACGCATTTGCTATCGAGAAGCGCAACTAATTTGATACTTTGTATGACTTACTACATTTTAAGGTTTTCCATACTTGCATTAATAATATTTTTGATTTGCGTAATAGTAGCCCTAATGCAATTAGTATCATAAGTAGTACCTTAGGTTAAAATAATGCCCATGATATCAAATGCACCCTGTATAAACACCTTAAAAAGGTCTACAAAAAAGTCCGCGATGGTATATGTCTATCTCTTAGGGATAACCCACAATAATCATTTTTTATCCTTTACTTTTTACGAGAAATAATGGCTTATTTACGAAGCGATTTTAAGCAATACAGCATTAATCCTTATCCAATTAAATACCTTAAATACATTGTGCATTTAATATAGATAAATTTGGCCCTTTACAGCATGTAATTTAAATGAATATTTTCGAAGATATTACAGATTTAGCCTTTTGACCGCCACAGTCGTGTATAGACGACAAACCAAAATGTGCCCAGAACGCCACGGTCGCGACTGGGTGACAGAATTTTAAACGTAAATAAATCAGCATTGTTTTGTTTATTTCCCTTGTTAATTATGTACCTTAACTCTTCTTCATTTATTTGAACTGAACTGCTTTCGTCAGATTTCATGTATTAACATAAGATGACAAAAAAGAAAACCAGTCATAGAGTTCGAAAAACTTAGTGCCCTCGACGCCACAGTCATCATAACAGGACACGTAGTGATGTAAATAGCAGTCAATATAACAAGAATATCGACCTCGACGGCAACCTACGTTATATTTAATTTACTCTGGATTCTGCACTAATAAATAAATAAAACATTTGGTATTGAACTTTTATGTTTGAGAAATCAAGAAAATTTCGTAATACTGCACTATACGCTCTTTAAAAATCGAGTGTTAGTAGATTATCGATTAATTGTAATGACTGCAATGCCCATCTATATCACACTGTTGTATTGTCTATGCCGGGAACGCCACAGTCGTCTATGTTTGACAGTCTCTTGATACCAAACGCGGAAATTTTTCAAATAGAGTAGTCCATTTACTGTTATTAAATATTATTAATAATAATGGAGGGCTATAATACAAGTAAGTATGTAACACTTAAGAAACTCTGTCCATGTAGGTACCAATATTCCTCATTATTTCCTTTTTGTTTGATTTAGCACGATTTGGGCATTCACCAAAAAAATAGGTACTTATTTGCCCTCATCATCATCATCTGCCTAGCCTTTTCCAAACTATGTTGGGGTCGGCTTCCAGTCTAACCGGATCCCGGATGCAGCTGAATACCAGGGTTTTACATGGAGCGACTGCCTATCTGACCTCCACAACCCAGTTACTGGGTAATACGATAGCCCTTGGTAAGACTGGTTGTCAGACTTCGGGCTTCTGACTACCCGTAACGACTGTCAAAGATCCACGAATGACAGCCGGGACCAACGGCTTAACGTGCTTTCCAAGGCACGGAGGGGTCTCGGTATGTAAAGATGGTCACCCATCCACAGACCAACCGCGGCAAGCGTAGCTTAACCTGATCGATCGACCTGTGCGGCTGTTCTTATTTTGCCACGGGCCCCTCCCCGTGTTTATTTTTTTGAGCCGTAGGTGCGCAGTGGGGAACCCCGACCTCTTTGTTTATGGAATTTTTCACTTTTGTATAGAAAATATGAAAAATTATTACCAACGTGTTCAGTTTTAGAGGTTTACGGATTTCTAATAGGGGGTCGAAATTTTCATTATTTTTGCGATAGGACACACCGTTTTCGAGATATAAGCAAAAGAAAAGAAAATCGAAAAACAGTAGTTTTTGCATCTGAAGTCGAGGTGTTGTTGTGAGTTTTAGTTCATGCCAACTAATCTTATTCCACACCTTTTTAGTCGCGATTAAAAATAGTCAGATTTAGTTAGAAAATCTAAATTTTAGGTGAAAAACCTCAAGTTCAGATAGCAAAATTACTATTTTCACTAAACTAATATCTCAGTGCAATCTTAGTGCTGTCAAACTAAAATGTTGTTAAGTTGTGTCACTTTAGTTAATTTCAGTATGGGAAATCGTCATTTGACAGGAATAAACTAAATTTTGGTGATTTTTAGTCTAGTTTAGGTGCAGCGCAGACGACAGACTATCCGTGACGCACCTTTTAATCTGTGAAATAGATCCTATGCAATTATATGCAGTAACTCACACGACGCGCAAAAAGTCCGGCGCACAAAAAATCCGTGTAATTCGGGCAGACCGCGCCGCGCCACGCCGCGCCGCTCCGCACAAAAAGTGTATGAAAAAAATGGAACGTTTGTTTCAACGCGCGCTAACGCAGACGGCGCACACTTTAGTCGGCAATCTGCATTTGCTAGGGGTGGACGTAGCGCACGCGATCTATTATCATGGCGCGATTTATTATCAATATAATACTTCGCGATCTCTGCACGATTTCCATAGCGTCTACGTCCCTACAGCTCTGCAGACAGAATGATCGAAGATGTGCGTCGTGTGCGTTGAGTCTGTGAAAAATCCGCGGCCGACTTTTTGCGCGCCATGCAGACTTTTTGTGCGCCGCAGACTGGATCGCACAAAAAGTGTGCCGTCTGCGCTGCACCTTAGACGCATTTGTGACAAGAGAATCGGCACCATTAACTTGTATGGAAAATTTGAAGTCGATGAGTCGTTGTTTGTTGATGAGATTAAAAAAAAAAACGCACAAGCAATGATCAACATTTTTACGCTTACAATATTTTGAAACTTTGTCACTGCCAATATATTAATGAACTCGACTGTACCTATACTTAGTATCAGCATTGCACCCGTGCAAAGCCGGGGCGGGTCGCTAGTAAAATATAAATATAAAAGTTATTTTCTGATTTTTAGTTCGATTTGCCATTAAAGCGTGTTTTTTTAAACTATATTTTATTTTTCACTTTTTAATTCGATTTGCTATAAAATCGTTTTTAATATGTACAGATGTGTTTACAATTGCATTTTTTTTAGTTAAGTTTTTTTTAATAAGCTTATCAAAATATTGTATTGTCGTCGGTCGTTGATAAGTCTACAACGTTTAAAGTAAATCTGATCGCTTAAATTTGGGCAAAATCGAGCCCAAACGAGTCGGTTACATACATAGTTACATACAAACAAACATACAGATGAAACTAATAAAAGCGTGTTAATAAAAACAGTTACTGCAAAGTCCTGTCTGGCAAAAGTTTTACTCAATTTTCGAGCGATTTTTATGGGAAAAAGTTACATTAGCGAAAGTTGACCACGTATTACAAAAACTGGTCCAAGTCATAGAGATTCTTTGAAGGTATGAATTACTGGAATATTCTTCTTAATAGCTTAAAAGTTAGAGATTTTTATTAACAAGGAGGTCGTATTTTTACATATTGTTATTTCAAATTTAAATTTTTTTCAGCTTAACTAACTATTTAATTTCAGTCACTAGGCATTTGTTACCTATCTGAACACTACTGTTTGATGTGGTTTAAATAAAAAATAAAAATAATTTCGGTAAAATTTTTGTTATCTCATCATGAGTCATGTTATTTGCCCTAGCTATAACCCGGAAAAACACATGTGCGTTACCCCAGCAGAATGTTGTCGAAATTCGACATTCTAATAATACAGATATTTAGTCTGCTAGCTCCTGTAAATGTCTGAGTAGGTTTTGGAATTTGTCCGGTTATAATTTTCAAGATATTTCAAAAAAACAGTTTCTGCTGGCGTAACGTTACCCCAGCAGAATGTTTTTTTATTTAATGGGTATATTGAAAAAAACATTAGTTACATAATTAGTCCGCTAGACGGACTAAATGTTTCGATATATTTGGTAGTTCTACGGTTTAAGGTTGCGAAGATATTCAAGATTCTGCTGGGGTAACGTTTTCAGATTTTCTGGATCTCTGAAATGGTAAAGCGTAGACTATTAATTTTTTATACATAGCTTTGTCTGAATTAGTCTGTATTTGTCCGCGAATAAAATAGTAATAATAGTGCACCGTTTTCAAGTTATTTTAAATTATATAAATATCTTATTATGGGCCCTAACTTTTTAAATATGCACTCCAGAGTCTTACTTGAAACGTCATTTTGTAGCTTATAACTACCTACAGGTACGTGTGAATTTTCATTATTGTCCAGATAGTAATTAATAAGTTATCGCGAAATTCAGTTCAGTCCGGGCAGCAGATTTATTTAACTGCCTATTAGTCGAGTTCTATGTCGATGTAGTTGCTAAATTCTATATAACTAGTTAGTCTGTTGTTTCAACTTTACACCTGTCAATTTTAAGCGTTATACACTCAATAGTTACAGAGATAAATGAAAAAGTATACTCACGGTAAGTATGGCTGTGGTAACCCGACCATGTTAAGATGGTCACAAAAAAGCGGCGGCTAGTACAAAATGCTGACCTTCTAAAATTTATAGGATAGTGTTTTTACTTTTGTACAGTTGCGTAGACAAGTGGTAAAAAAACAGTATTTTATTTTATTATAATTTTTATTTACGGGTAACAAATATTACGAAGTTCTTATAGAATACCCTGTAGTAAAATCACAGTTCAATAGGTACTTACCTGTGTCATGCCTATCTCAATGTTTAACAATAAAAATTAGATTAGGTATGTCACGTGTTTTTTTTAACATTTATTATTTAACAGTCTGATTTCAAAAAACACAGTTTCAAGCAAAGTTAGTGTTTAAAAATCACAGATTACGATAAAATCTCAGTCAAAATATGTATTAACAAATAAAGAAATATCAATAGCGTGTTTATATATTTAAGACGTACTTAACAGATATTGTCATAATCATATATTATTATCACTTTAAAAAAAATAACCATTATGCTAAAGATATAATATTGTAAAAATCACAGATCAATGAAAAACTTAACACTACTCGTATATTTATTTATGGTAACATTAAGTTTTTATCATAATAAAATGATTGACATTAGAATATTATGTCGCAGTAAGATAACTATAGCCGTGATCCCGTTTTTTTTGCAAAGGGGTGTAGTTATGTACCAGGACATAGCTATACGAAAGCAATTCAATTCAATTGTCTTAGGTACTAGGGATATAAATCATAAAGCTATCTTACTACGACATTTATACAAATCTCGCAAACATTGAGATAGTCATTGACTTCAGGTACCTGTAGTCAATGACTATCTCAATGTTTAAAAATAATTTTGTTTTACACTAAAATATTTATTGGTTTACCTACGTTCTGTTTTCAAAAATAGTAATCTTATAATAATAGTAATCTTGATACGTAAATAATTCTTTATGCATATTAGATAATTAAAAATCACAGATCAATCGCAATAAAATATAACAACAAGTATAACATATTGCAAAATAAAGTATACGCAAGTACCTATGGCGTGTTTATATTTAAGACGTAGTTAACAAATATGTTGATACTATCAGATATTATCACATTGTAGTGTATAAATTAGTGCATGTGGTACTAAATTAGTATTACTTTTCTGAATTTTACAATACAAGTCATCATAACATTGAAAATGTCCGTTCATTGTTCTATAGCAATGAGCTTTATAGTGTCCAATTCCTGCTGAACCAAGGGGCGGTTGAAATTCAATTATGGCCAAGACTTCATATAGTCTGTTATTGATTTCGATATTAATAGGTACATCATTGAAGTTTATGATAAGGTCATGAAACTCAAATATAATTAAATTGTTCAAATTATAACTGAAGTTGACTGTCCCTATTCTGCAAATAAAACAAATAGGAGGGAAATCGTTATTCATTCCTGATTCGACAGACTCTTGTAATTTTGCAATACCTTTCTGTTGTATAATTTCGATATTTAATGGCAAGTATTTACATTTAAAATTACTATTCTTTTCGTGCTTTGCGCAGTATTCGTTTGAGCATATTCTGTTTCTAGTAGCAGAAAACTGTAAAATACAGATTTCTTCGAGTATTTTTGCAATATTACATGCACAGTCTATAACATTGCATCTAGTTTTGTCATCGTTTAATAAGTCACTATTAAATATCTTAGATAAAAGTATTTCGCGTTTATTATATATTTTTTGACTAGACTTTTTTGCATTGGCAAGATCTACAATAAACGTTGTAAAAGCATCATTTCGCAATTCTGTACAAGAGTTAATCTCTTGTCGGAAGATAACCCTGTCCTTATAGGCTACAGCAAATGCTTGTGAGACGGCGTCAAATGCGCAAGTGTTGGTTAGAATAACCCTTTTATTATTAGACATGGCAATATTTCCATTTTGTAAAATGTATAAAGGCTTTATGCTGTTGTCTGATTTAGAGCGCGGAAGCGCTAAACCTCGCCAATTTTCTACTTCTACAGGTTTATCCTGAAATATAGATTCGATTTCAAAATCCGTATTGCATTTCACGTTTTGTCCTTTATGTATTTTGGTATCAGTTTCTGGGCTTTGTACTGATGTTCGCAGGGTAGGAGTATATTGTGAAGCTACATCACGGCAGGGTTTTTTATATTTTGTTTCGGAGTAATGTTTTATTTTTCTCTTCAATTTCATGTTTTCATTTTTTTCTGATTTTAAAATATTATCGGAAATACTTAATTTCACTATTCCATTTAAATAACTGAAATGTTGTACTAAAAACTCATCTAGTCGAATGCGCTCATCTTTGGTATTAAAATATATGCTTTTAAGATCTTTAAAATGATTCTCAACATTTGAACTACTTGGTGCATCACTTGCATGGTCAAAATGTTCTGTCATTATGTTACCCCACATAGGTAGTTTTCGCAACAATCTTTTCAATGTATCGTTTATAGCCGGTAAATAATACTCATTTCGTTGTTCATGCTTTGGGTCAAGTAACAACAAATATAATTGTTCAGTTTCAATTCTCTCTTCATAATATTTAATAAGAGGACAATCACTACTCCTGTTGATAATATCCTCACTATTATCATGAAATTGTTCGCTTATTTCATTTTCAATAACAACATTGTCAGCATTAATTAGATTTTTTGAAAGATTTAATAAACGCTGCAAAGCTGCCTCGTATTTCCCTTGCTGGCCATCTAAACCAAGGCTTACACATTCATGTAATGATATTATTACTATATCATCGATTACAGACTTAACATCTTTATAACAGTGCATTTGATGAATTGCTTTTATGCAGTCAATATAAAAATATTTGCATTTCTCCGAAGTTTGATTAAAACAGCTTTGTTTAGGTAATTTTTTAAAAAAATGGGATTTATCTAAACGAATGTAACAAACTGGTACACCTGTATCCTGACCTTCTAAAAGTGAAAAACACTGCGACAAATATCCATGAGTGTCCGTGTTTAAAAAACTACGACATATCGCTCCTAATAGGGCTGACGAATCGTCACATATTATTTGTTTGGGTAGGGATCGGTTTACTTTCCATGTATTTAACCAAGTGGCTATGGAGTCTATTGTGTGTGTCTGTGATGCCATGTAACTCAAAGGAATACTTGTACAGGAAGTATATGCCATAACAACGTATAGGAAAATATGTTTGGCGTCTTTAGAATCCACCCCGGGAGGTGCTATCGTTTTAAAAATTGAACCAGTTGCGTCGATAGATATAGTAATGTCCGTGTTTTTTAAGATTTCATCATAATATTTATTTTGCTCATTTGTCCAAAAATAAATAAAAAAAGGGACAAGAGAAAATTTTCGAATAAAGGTGTCAAATGGGGAACTCTGAGACATTGCATAAATGGATATTATTGTGTTTTTGTCAAATTGAAGTGCGCTTTTAGCTTCGTGTCGTATTTTTCTTAAATTATTTAAACTAGGCAAAGTTGGAGGTTCTATTATATTTTCTTTATCTATAAGTTTATCTGCTAACATAGTTCTAACTTTTAGAGCTTTATCATATTGTAACATTTGAGCGATTCTTTGTTTTCGTTTCGCTGTAAGTTTATTTTTGATGTTATGATCGTGGTCAAAGTTTTTTTTGTAGTTACTTATTTGACAAACAATATTAAAAAATTTTTCGGTTTTGGGACGTATGTACATCACAATATTTGCGCCACATTGAGTACAGCGTCCGTAACATTTAATATCATTAAATTGAAAGTGCGTGGGTACATAATTATTTTTAAAAGCAAACGTACAATCAAGATCTGTTTTTTTCCATATATGGTCTTGCAGCTCATTAGTCCAACTATTCTGTAATAACCTGTGATTTTTAGGAGCGAGTCGTTTGAACTCATAATAATCAATTTCAAACTTCAATTCAAAATCAGAATCCGAGTTACAATCATTAGCATCAAAATCACTGTCGTGCTCGACGTTTCTATTATTTGTGAAATAGGTTGATTCTGTCTGTCCATTTGTATCATCATCGCCATGAAAAATAAAATAAAAATTGCGTTTCACTGAAATTCTTATGTCATCTTTAGACATTGTACATTGGAACATTTCAATCAATTCCTTCTGTATGCTTTCATATACATCATGAGAAATTGAAGGGATTTTCTTATCAAATATATATCCATATTTAGAAACAACGCGTTTTAGATTATCTAACGATATGATACTTTTTCTGCCGCCCATTGTATAGCAACTTATATTGAACTTAAATAAAATATAAAAATAAAAACAATCACATTTCTTGATTAATTTACATCTAAGAACAGGTACTCGTAAACCAAAATCAGTTTTTCTAATAATAGATAATTATCTAAAAAAAATGAATAAAACAATATCTTCACAAAATAAGTATCAAATAACTAGGTATATACAAACAGGAGTTAATCACAGTCTTATAGATAAAGTTATTTTATTTATTCACGCGCAGAAATTCAGAAACAACAGTAGGTACAGCAGGTAGATGGAATTTGCATATTTCGTCGCGTTAGATATTGTCAGTGCCAACAAATTAGCTACAACAACAATTTCATTATAAATTTAATAGCTTTTAAACAATTATTTGATAATACCTATTACAATATACCTACTCGTATAAGTGTGGCACACTTAGGCCAGAAACTGCGTCAAGCGGAGGCCCGCGTCGGACACTCGCCGCGTGTTTATGCGCGGGGACACGCGAATGGGCGACGGACGCCCGCTACGGTCCCCGTCGCGTATACCAGACGCGGAGACCGGATTTCGCAGCGTCGCACTATGGTATAATTTCGTAAAAAGATGCCCATAAGTCCAAATTTGAAAAATGAAGAAACCACTGAGTGATTGGTACCAATTGACAGCTAGATAAATTCTTCATATGAAAGTACCCTCAAATGTAGGTATTATCACTTTATTTATTAAGTAATAACTCAGTAAAGTTCAACATTGTACACGCTTCAAACTGTTACTTGTTTACGCATAAAATTAGCTCACGTTTGTGATTTGTTCTTCGCTTATTTTTGTTTGAAACCGATTTGTTTGAATAATGCATAATGGCAATGAAGGTATGAAGGGTTGTATTAATATGTTTAAACATTCATCATCGACTTAAAATACTCGAATCATCAACATTCTCGAAGGTTTATGTTTATGAGTACCGCAAAGTGCGGCTATGAGTTTAATGTCATTCTATATGTTTAGTTATCAACTATATGATATTAAAATAAAATCTTGCTAATTTTTGCTAATCCGTATAATATAACCCATTTTAAGACAAAGGGTGAAAAATCATCTTTTTATTTTTTTAAATTAAGCGACTGGTTTATACCTTCCAAGATAGAAAATTTATACTACAGGGTGCATTTGATATCATGGGCATTATTTTAACCTAAGGTACTACTTATGATACTAATTGCATTAGGGCTACTATTACGCAAATCAAAAATATTATTAATGCAAGTATGGAAAACCTTAAAATGTAGTAAGTCATACAAAGTATCAAATTAGTTGCGCTTCTCGATAGCAAATGCGTAGGTACACTACGCCGTACGCGCGTCATTGGGCGTGAATTCTTTGACCCCGCCCGACTCACGTGACATTCGTAAGTTGCCAATGAATTGATTCATAATAAATTCCAATTTTCCCTTCGTACTTTGCCGGTTTAGGACGGTCAAAACTACGTCAACTAACATACATTAAAAAAAAACATTTACGTACCTAGCTTGTGGATTGTTTTGAAAAAACCTTATTTGTCGGTAAAGTGACAGAGGGTAAACGGGTGCTCTTCCACGAGCTTGTGCATGTGCTGGCACGTGAAAAGACGAAAAATCCAACAGGTTCTGAGTGGTTCTGGTGGAATGAGACCCCGTGAAGGAATAGGGTCGTTCGGGTAGCGCCGATGGAACATTTCACGAGTTCATACTAAATTTCTTGTGCGATCGTAAATTACAACCATTTGTGGGTATTGTTGGTTGGTGTACCTAGCCTGCACATTACGCGGTCGAGGCATCGTGTACACAAACACACACACAACACACAACTAATAAACTAACACTTAATACACTGCAATCCAAGCACCGTATGACGCGAGCGGCGAGTACGGCGATTACGTCACGGGATCAATAAATCAATTACGCGTCAATGCACATGCGCAGTCGTTATGACACTGGTTCCGGGTTCGTGACTTCGTGTTGCGGCGGGAAGCATACCCCGCGCGGGGGTGATATTCGTATTTTTGCGAGTGAGGGAGTGGGACGGAGAGAGTTCAGGGAATCCCGCCGGACGGAATGTCTTGTAGCCCATTGTTATTATTACTTGTAAGGAAAAACCCGCGCGCGCGCAGGTGATGTTTGTTTACATTTCGCTTTGCGCTGTAACTGCGCTTTAAGATTTTGATATTTCAACAATTATTGGCGTTAACAAAGTATTTTGTTTTAATTACTTTAAGTGTTTATTTGCAATAATAAGCCTTGTGCAATTTGACTTACTACATTTTTAAGGTTTTCCTTACTTGCATTAATAATGTTTTTGATTTGCGTATTAATAGCCCTAATGCAATCAGTATCGTGAGTAGTGCCTTAGGTTAAAATAATGCCCATGACTTCGATTCCACCCTGTAGAACTGGATTATTTAAGGTTATCATCGATGAAAACTATAAATAGTAAATTCGAGTTTTTATAATTTGGCCAACAAAAATAAATATTAACAAATATTTTTTTTTAGAAATCAGTATTTTTTTTTCAATAAATATTCTAAATCACTACATAAATATATATTTCTATTCTAATACACCTTTATAACTAATTAAAGCAAAGAAATATTTTTGGGCAAGTTTTTATTAAATGAGACCATAGTGCGTCGCTAATTCAATTTTAGCTTTATGAATGTACAGTCGTGTCGATGGAGAACTGAAGAATGGAGATGGATACCCGCGACGGACGTCCGCGCGGGTATCCGCGACGGATCACTTTTGTATAGAACCGCGCGGGCTTCCGCTTAACCTAGTTTCTGGGCTTATACCATCCCAAAAAATACTTCTAAATTTTTTTTTTTTTAACTAATTCTCACTCACCACAGTGTTCCTGGTTTCCGACCGTGCGTGCTTTTTATGCTGTTGTAGTTATTTCCAGGCGCCTTCCGTCCTTCCGTCGAGACTCGAGTCATCGTGCCAACATTGATTCGCAACTTAATTGTTACTGTATGATGTAATTTTTTATAAGTACCTATAATAAAAATTAAATTAAAAATTTTAAAAACCCCCGACATTTACATTCATACTTCTTACGAAAAAAAACCGACTCCAAATATTACTTTAGTATATAGTTATCTCTTTTTTTTCGGAGTCGGTTAAAAAAACAAAAAATGGGACCACTCTGGAGGAATACTCTTTCGAACAAAAAAATAATTTTTCAAATCGGGTCATAATTGACCGAGTTATGCAGTAACAAATATTACTTTTGCACCTCCTTTTTTTCGGAGTCGGTCAAAAAATTTCAAAAAAAAAATGGGACCACTCTGGAGGTATACTCTTTCAAACAAAAAAAGAATTTTTAAAAATCGGGCCATAATTGACCGAGTTATGGAGTAACAAACATAAAAAAAAAAAAAAATACCGACGAATTGAGAACCTCCTCTTTTTTGGAGTCGGTTAAAAAAGTAAATAAATAATATAATAAACCTAATCTTAACGTACTTTTCTAATTACGTATGTATTAAGAATTATAAAAAAACTCGTCGCGTTGGGGGACCGCTCCATCCAATCGCTTGGCACGTTCCTCGCATCGTAGCGCGGGCGTGCGCTAATAAACCACCTTTAAAACAAAAAAAACTAAATTGAAATTGCTTCATCCGTTCGGGCGCTATGGTGCCACAGACAGACAAACACGTCAAACTTATAACACCCCTCTTTTTTCGTCGGAGGTTAAAAATATAATAAGTACATATACTCGTACATTCCAATAAATGAGTAGGTAGGTTTTCGTGAATTACGAAAGTCGATAACATAAATAAGTATCTAGGTTTCGAGAATTTCTAATCGTAAAACTAATTATTAGTCTAAGTTATTAAGTCCAGGGGTCTAAGTTATTAATAAATAAATGAACCCTAAAAAATATGTTTATAATTTTTACTTTCCAATTGTTGAAAATGTCAAGTTAAATACATAGTTAGGTAAATGGAAACTTACTTACTTTATCAATACACCATGTCCTGGTTGACTTTTCATTAAGTAGCACACAAAAAAAAAAAAACTTAGTGTGTCTGATTTCAATATTTCATAATGTTCCTGGCCCACTCGCTCAAACAATAATAATTACGAAATAAATATATGAGGAAGCGCGACGAAGCGAGACGCACTCTCTTTGTGTGACCTTGTGTGACTAGCGATGCAACAACTAGGATCAAGTTCAATGTAAACAACCCCTCCCCTTTCTACTCCATCCTGCGTTGCCGGCCGAGACGTAGGTATTGTAAAATTGATTTTGGAGAGTTTAAAATAGAGTTCATTATTGTTTGGCAGAAAGGTATTTGTATGGATTGTTTCTTGTTTTCAGAATTACGTATTTTCGTACCTACCTACTTTTAAGTGACTACTTACCATTTTTGCTGTCTCGTACTTACACAAAACAATGTTTTATTCGGTATTTTTTTATAATGTTTACTTTATGTGTGTTTTTATTTACAGTTACGGCAATCGTTTAAAGTATGAGGTTAATTAAGTAGTAACTATTTTAAGTATTAAGCCGGTAGGTAGGTACTTACAAAGACAGTAATGTAATTGGCTGACAGGTTATGGCTTTCATAATTTGAACATTGGAAACATAGGTGGGTACGTAGAAATGAACAAATTTTAAGTTGAAATTAATTGTGTACGCGTCTGTATCGAAATTTTAAGACTATTATGGTATAAATTTTAGAAGGTCAGCATTTTGTACTAGCCGCCGCTATTTTGTGACCATCTTAACATGGTCGGGTTACCACAGCCATACTTACCGTGAGTATACTTTTTCATTTATCTCTGTAACTATTGAGTGTATAACGCTTAAAATTGACAGGTGTAAAGTTGAAACAACAGACTAACTAGTTATATAGAATTTAGCAACTACATCGACATAGAACTCGACTAATAGGCAGTTAAATAAATCTGCTGCCCGGACTGAACTGAATTTCGCGATAACTTATTAATTACTATCTGGACAATAATGAAAATTCACACGTACCTGTAGGTAGTTATAAGCTACAAAATGACGTTTCAAGTAAGACTCTGGAGTGCATATTTAAAAAGTTAGGGCCCATAATAAGATATTTATATAATTTAAAATAACTTGAAAACGGTGCACTATTATTACTATTTTATTCGCGGACAAATACAGACTAATTCAGACAAAGCTATGTATAAAAAATTAATAGTCTACGCTTTACCATTTCAGAGATCCAGAAAATCTGAAAACGTTACCCCAGCAGAATCTTGAATATCTTCGCAACCTTAAACCGTAGAACTACCAAATATATCGAAACATTTAGTCCGTCTAGCGGACTAATTATGTAACTAATGTTTTTTTCAATATACCCATTAAATAAAAAAACATTCTGCTGGGGTAACGTTACGCCAGCAGAAACTGTTTTTTTGAAATATCTTGAAAATTATAACCGGACAAATTCCAAAACCTACTCAGACATTTACAGGAGCTAGCAGACTAAATATCTGTATTATTAGAATGTCGAATTTCGACAACATTCTGCTGGGGTAACGCACATGAAAAACACCGCGCACCTGCTGTCAATGACGTCATATCGGCGCTCCCCCCGGACACTCCGTCCAACGCGCGCAAAATAATTACCTACTACTACTACTACATAGCCAAATGGCGTTGGTACTTGGTACACGTGCAAATGTGTGCGTAAACTCTAGTAGGGTTGGTTGTCGTGCGGAGCGCAAAAAAATGGCGGGAACGACGACGACGCGACTAGAAAGGACTAGTTTGATTGTTTAGCTAATTAGTTGGGTTCGTAATGAAATAAAAATAATATTATAATTGTTAAGTAATAAATGTAAAACTTTTTAACAATAACTTTAATTTCGGAAGTCGGTGTCTTTGGATCTGTATTTTACTAAACTAATATTTAACTACTTTTTTTAACAGGACTAAACTAATATTTACTGCACTTAAATTTAGTTTAGTTTGTAAACAACATAGACAAGTTAGTTTGTAAACAACATAGACAAGTTTAGAAGTGATAAAAATTGGCTATTAAAAATACGTCAATAAAATTTACGTCAGGCGCTGATTAATTTGACAGGACTAAACTAATATTTAACTACTTTATTTAACAGGACTAAACTAATAGTTACTGTACTTAAATTTAGTTTAGTTTGTAAACAACAGAATCGGGGCCACAACTTAACTATATTTTAGTTTGACAGCACTAAGATGGCACTGAGATATTAGTTTAGCGAAAATAGTAATTTTGCTATTCTGAATTTGAGGTTTTTCACCTAAAATTTAGATTTTCTAACTAAATCTGACTATATTTAATCGCGACTAAAAAGGTGTGGAATAAAATTTGTTGGCATGAACTAAAATTCACACCAACACCTCGACTTCAGGTACAGTGGGCTGCATCAATTGGGTACCCCAGTTGTATTAAAATTAACTTTGCTACAACTTTGCAATTCAACCGTATACATCCTTAAGAATAACACAAAAAGTATACATATGTCGGACGAGATTCGAACCATCGAATCATTGGTTATCCATTGATTACCGCGAGCTCTTACAAACTGAGCCAGTTAGGTAGTTAGTAATACAATGAATTAACAATCTACTTAGCGTTATAATTCTGTCTCTGTCTAATCGATTTAGATGAGCTCGCAGAGAATGCATACTGCATAGTTTGTTAATTGAGGGTAGTTATGCATACATTTTACTAATCTCTAATGAAGTTACCGTCTGATGACTCTAGTTTTGATACACCTTTTGCATGCGATACGTATTTGTGTTAAAAAAAATTAAAATGATAGATAATTTCTTGAGAACAAAGATTGTAGTTCTTTACGAACAAAATGCAAGCATTAAAGGGACCCACATCGTGATTCTCACTGTACAAAAACAGTAGGTACTTACAGTTTTTTTTTCTTTTCTTTTGCTTATATCTCGAAAACGGTGTGTCCTATCGCAATAATAATGAAAATTTCGACCACCTTCAGGAAACCCGTAAACCCCTAAAACTCAACACGTTGGGAATAATTTTTCATATTTTCCATACAAAATTGTAAAATTCCCTAAGAAAGACGTCAAGGCTACCCCACTGCGCACCTTCGGCTCAAAAAAAAACACGGGGTAGGGCAAATAAGTAACTAATTTTTGGCTGAATGCACAAACCGTGCGAAGCCAAAAAAAAAGTATCTACCACGTGGAGTTGCGATTGTTAAATTCGATTTGGTTGTGTCAAAATTATTTTTAAAACATATTTTTTGCAGAATAGCTTTCTGATTCTCATAGCCAAAAGTAAAGAATTTTAGTGATAGTTTAGTTAGTTTAGTCCGGTGTACAAGAGAATCGGCACCAGTGTTTCAAAAATTACCTAAGTATATTAAAAGCTAGTGAAATCGATTCAGCAGTGCTATTCTGTAAAACATCTCACCGTGAAAACTTAGGTGAAGTGAACTGTCACTTCACCTGATGTTAGGGATTGCCCCCATTGATAGCTCACTTCACGCTCACTTCACCTAAGTTATCACGGTGAGATTTTTACAGAATCGACCGGCAGAAGTCAATTATTAACAAACTACACACATCAAAAGTGTCTAGGGATCAACATATATTTTTGCAATAACTTTTCTCCTGATTGATATTAATTAAAATTTTCTTTAAGGATTCATCAAATAAAGTGTTTTCGTTTGTCACAGTAACGATAAACCAAGTCACCTTTGCATTAATAAAGAAATTTGCCATTTTCCTAATAAAGGGATTTTTGACATTTGAACCACTAACACAAAAGTTCGAAAAAAAGACTGAAATAACAGTTTTCTCTAAAATTTTATTGGGTAACTTAAACAATTAATAATCCGTGTTTCTACCGCGAACACTAACAACACAAGAACATCGGTTTGGCATACTCAAAATGAGTTCATCCAAATCACGCTGTGGAATGGCCGCCCATGTTCGTTGCAACAACAAAAAAAGGTCTTCTTGCGACTGGATACCCTCCATATTCGGCAGAGCTCTTCTCTGTAGCATATCCCATGCATGCTCAATCGGGTTCAAGTCTGGCGACTGAGCAGGCCAGGGCAGGACATTGATGTTAGCTGCGGCGAGAGTCTGTCTTACAACTCTTGCGGTGTGCGGTCGTGCATTATCATGCATTAACTGAAATAAGGGACCGATTTGCACTTGTAGAGGAACGATGACGTCTGATACAATCGTCTCAGCATAAATTTGAGCGTTGAGGTTGCCTCTGATCCAAATCAACTCAGTTCTTCCGCCGATCCAAATACCCGCCCATACCATGATGGTTCCACCACTATAAGGATGGACTTCCTGGCAGGATTTTAATCGCTGTTGGCGTCCAGGGGTTCTCCAGTGTCGTATACGTCTTGTATCCGGTCTCATACCAAAACGAGACTCATCAGAAAAGCACACGAAAAGCCATTGTTCTTCTGCCCAATTTCTGTGTTCAAGAGCCCATTGATATCGAATCCTACGATTGTGCATTGCTATAGGTGGTACCCGTAGCGGTCTTCGGGAATGAAGGTTCACTTCATGCAAGCGGTTTCTGACTGTTTGGTCGCTAATTAAGTTCCCTGAAGAGTGATGAAGCCTCACGGCTAACATCATGGCGGTTATTGTTGGAGCTCTTCGAGTTAAGATTTGAATGTATCGGTCTTGTCTCCGTGTGGTGCAGCGATACCGTCCTCCATGGCGCTCAGCCACGGTACCAGTGCTTCGGTAACGTGTCCAAAGTCGACTGATAACACTCTGACTTGTATTCAGAGCTAAAGCCACAGTACGTTGCCGGGAACCAGCTTCTATCATTCCCACGGCTCTGAGCATTTCTTCCCTGCTTAAATGACGTCGCCGCTCCATAATAACGTTGGTTTTAATCAGTAGTAGGGAAACAATAGCACTAATAATGTCTTCAATGCGTTGTATGTTTTTATAGGGAAAATATTGACAGCTGATTTTCATCTTTTACTCGAATTTGATTCACAGTTCCTGATTCAAATTATGAAATGCACCAAAAAGGATCCATATAAATTTATAAAATCATAAATTTATTACAAAGCCACATCTCAATCTCAAGAAATCCGCATAAAAATGCTTGATCCCTAGACACTTTTGATGTGTGTACTTTCAGGACTTGCGTTCGTTTAATTCCCTAAATGTCTATTTCCCAGTTAGGGACTAAACACACTTATTCAGCTCTTTTCAGCCTTTTTCCTTAAAAAACAACGATTTTGTTGACGCGACGCGTTCGCATCCGTTGACGCGTACGCATCCGTTGACGCGTACGCATCCGTTCAGCCGCGGAAAGCTGAACGGACTCCATACAAAATCGTTGTTTCCTATGGACAAAAGCTGAACAGAGCTGAATAGGTGTGGTTAGTCCCTTAGTCCACTTTTCCAAAACGACCAGACCGGTTTAAGTGATAACAAAACAAATTGAGTAAGATGCCATCTATTGTAAAGAGCTCTAAGCAAAATGCTTGACAGATTGCAACTTTCAACTACTTCAAAGATTACTTTGTATAAACTGAAACTACTTCTTAGCATTGTATGGGTTTGAATTGAAGTAAAAGGCTTAATTTATCGTTTTTGTTGAAAATACGTGTTTTATGAGTGTAAATAGATAAAGTAACATTAAACAAAGGAGTTCTGATTTTTACTAATCTTACTTCAGCCAAAATCTGCCATTTAGCGCTTTTTTGTGATTGTTAATTTCATAATTGTTACTTATGCTGCCATCTATGATTTTTTTTAAGACTAATTATAATTTGTTCGAGTTGAGACTCAATGGTTACATGTTGTATATCTTTTTTTAATCAAGCATATTATGTAGTCGTGTGTACATGAAATGAGCAAGAATATTGTTATTATCTAATATATAAAATTCTCGTGTCACAGTGTCAGTTACCATACTCCTCCAAAACATCTGGACCGATTTGTATGAAATTTTTTGTGCATATCGGGTAGGTCTGAGAATCGGCTACTATCTATTTTTCATACCCCTATTTTTTTTTTGCAAAACAACGTTTGCGGGGTCAGCTAGTTATAAATAAAAAAATGCCACAGCCAATCATGGGGATAATTTTTAAAGAAAGTAATTTCATATCTGATAACTACAATGAATGCCCTTTTACCCCACATAATTTTTTTTTAATTGACTCTGGGTTTTTGTCCTATACATATTTGGGCTTTCTCCTGAAAATATTGAATAGTGAATTTTGAATGTGAGGATTGAGGGGAAAATCAAAAAAAAAAGGATCTACATTTTTGCGATTATGTAGATCCGACAATGTTAATTGCTACGGTCGAATTCATCCCTACTATGCAACGCTTTATACATAATCACCCACCTTATTGCCTTTATATGTTTCCAGCTCGCAATACCCATCAATGGACCTTTTTGTTCTCTTGTTCTTCCATGAACTGTGAGCATTTTACATCCTGCATCTTGCAACATGAGTGCATATTCCACTGACCTCTCTATGCTCTCAAATATCCGTACTTTACATGTTATTGGTACAGATACTGCTTCAGACATTGCTTGCACTGCAACAAGACAAGTTTACTTAATAAGTTAACAATATTTATGTGTTTATTAATTTACATAGTTTATGGAGTATTCATAGTATTTTTTTCACATTTTTAAGTTCAAAAATAATGTTAACTAATAATTATGTAGGTAAAAAAGCTTTTTTTTTACCATAAAACTGTTTTGCCTTGCCTGATGCAAATACTTAAGTTATTAGAGCCTGCATCATAGACTGTAAGAAAGAAAAAGTACATATTGGTACTCACATAGGAAATTACAACAACACTGTAACAAGTAGGTGTAAAATAATATGTAGTTACCAATATTCTTCAAGAGTTCCCACTCTTCCTGAAGAAATGAACCATATCTACCTCTCTTAGCTATAGATTGAGGACATCCCAGATTTATGTCAATGGCATTACATTGTGATTCAACCAGTTTAGCTGCAGCAGCCATTGTTTCAGGGTTGTTCCCACAGAACTGAAATGAAAGCGTTAACTGTAAGTCATTCCACACAAAAGTACTATAAATTAATTAAGGATTTGACATATTGTAATATCATTTTATTGATATAAACAATGCGAAAGAGTGTTACACTACAATGATACTCATTATGCTCTGTCTAAAAAATAATTATAAAATATTGGGTGTACTTAGGTAATGTGTGACACAAATTGTTTAATGAGTGTACTACTTTTTTAACATACCAACCTGGACAATGAGCGGACGATCCTCTTCACATGTTACCATATTATCTTTCCTATACTTAGGATCTTTGGTGTAGACAGTACTGTGAAACATAGGAGTATAGCACAAGGTTGCTCCATGTCTGCGGCAGAGAAGGCGCCAAGCCAGTTCACTAGCATCTACCATAGGAGCGACTACAAATTGTGGCCGCCCTATAGATTCAAACCATCCATGAGTCATCTTTTTAACATAGAATAGGGCAGTAAGGCCTACTCTATAAATAAGGAGAATATTTCAATAAGACATCGATATATTCTGGTTGCCCATTTAACTTACCAAATCTACAATGGAACTTATCTTATTAATCATGGACTGGGAACCAAAAAAATCAGTTTTCTCTCAACTTATCTTTCTGCCCTTGTCTCGTACTCAGTTTTTAAAGATAATATAATATACTCTTTGGTGATATTACTCTTTGAGTAAACTCAATCAAAGGAAATGACAATAGTATTAAAGTTCTAGACATTCAGTTCAGTCATGACTAGAGATGGGCGGGTGGGTAAAAATTGGGAAGGTAAAAATTGGAAGGAAAGGTAAAAAAGGGTAAAAAAAGGTAAAAATTATTACTATCTATAAATTATTTAAATAGCTTCGTCATCAATACTACGATTTACCATGTTAATATTTACCTTAAGCATTGAAGATAAAACATTGATTTTAAATAAAACGAAGTTAAATATCTTTTAAATCTTTAATCAACCTATATTTTCAAATAAACTGTTTAGAATTCATCTCATCTGCCTAGTCTTTTCCCAAATATGTTGGGGTCGGCTTCCAGTCTAACTGGATGCAACTGAATACCAGTATTTTACATAGAGCGACTGCCTATCTGATCTCCACAATCGTGATGGTAATTGAAATAATGGTTGCAGATCTTTAAAAAAGTCTATCCACAATATATGTACCACTAGGCTCCGAGAACTTCTTCACAATCGTCGGTTTCAGGTTTATTTTCTCTCGAAAACAAGTCGTTGGAGAGCGCAGAAAAACGGCCTACCTCAAGGCACCGCTTCTTTTTAATATCTACACCAACGACCAACCGTCTAACCCTAACAAATCCCGCTTTCTCTATACAGACAAACTTGCTCTCACGTCACAAGCCACCACCTTTGAGGAGGTTGAGGCCCACTTCTCAGACGCTCTTGGTAACTTAGCCACATATTACTTCGCTAACTCATTCAAGCGCAATCCAAGCAAAACCCAGTCTTGCATATTTTATCTCCGCAATAGAGAGGCGGGCAGTAAACTTAACATCGTTTGGGGTAGGGTGTCCATCGGGCACAGGCACTTCTCTAAATATCTTGGTGTTACCCTAGACAGGTCTCTAACATTCAGCAAAAACTGCAAGATTATCAAGCAGAAGGTGCAAACTTGCAACAGTCTTATTCGTCGACTGGTCTCATCGAAGTGGGGTGCTTCGCCTGACGTTATACGGAATACTGGTCTAGCGCTATCTTTTCTGCGGAAGAATTCGCGTGCCCCGTGTGGAGTCGTTCTGGTCATGCAAAGCTGGTGAATACAGCTTTGAATTAAACGTGCCGGATCATCACTGGTTGCCTAAAACCGACCCCGGTACAAATGCTGTTTCCACTAGCAGGAATCCACTACTGGTGGCGCAGTAGTTCGCAGAGCGGTGGCAAGCTCAAGCGAAAGAGCCAAAATGGTCTACGTCACACGACACCCTTTGCGTGACAACTTCCTTGTGCGACAAAGGCTGAAAAGCCGAAACAGTTTTTTAAAGTGTGTCGTCCCACTCACTGAGGAACCATCACAAGAAAGACTGAAGTTGTGGCGAGACAGTGCTTCCTTACCCAAACCGTTCGTTCCACCCGCTGAATACCTCCCACCTGGACATGAGTTACCTTGGGTAACCTGGAATTCTTTAAACAGACACCGGACCTAGGTTGGCCGAAGCTAGGAACACCTGTTCAGGTGGAGTTTCATAGACGACTCCGCCTTGGAGTGTAAATGTGGTGCTGTTCCACAAACGATGGGACACTTAATATCGTGTCCTGCGTGTCCTGTCAGCTGTACGTTACAGGAATTGGTGGACGTTGGTGATGGCGCCAAACAAGTAGCTGAATTCTGGACCTAGTCCATTTAGATTGCTATCGACACGCTAAGAAGAAGACCAGGCTCAAAGCTGATCCAGAAATGAATACTGCCTTTGCTAATTTTACTGTCAGCCTTTCGATTTCTTCCTCTTATTGCCTTTTGTGATGACGACGATGGCTGATTCAGATTGTGATTATTCTGAATCCAGCGAACCAACCTGGGGCGCTGGGTGCGAGGATGTCATTGTTAAAATAGGAGCGTTAGTAGTATTGGTGATATTTACGTCAGTTTGATTCTTCAGGTAATTTTTAGCAACAGAGATATTTTTTTAGACACTAATTATTACATTTAACTAAATGACCTCCCATTTTGTTGACATTTGCTATTTTATATTTATGATCACAATACTTGCAAATTACTGATTTATCATGACCCACACTATAGTGTTTCCAAATTTCATCTCGTTTATTTCTGCCTTTTCCCATTATCTAAAAAAAAACAGTGAATTTAATGAAGTTAATAATAAGTGCAAAACACATTTAACATATTATATTTAGCTTTTGACATAGTATTTCTTGACGGTTGTTAGTTCGATCCCGAATACCGATGTAAAAAAATCAAACTCAAATAAAAAAAACGTTAGAAAATAACACGTGGGCCAAGTTCTTTTAGACTTATAAGTCCAAAATTGATTATAATTAGTATTTAAAGAACCAACTTTAGCGATATTGAAAATCTATTACAGAAATTTGACACATTGTAGTAGCTTGATGTGCTGGCGCGTCTGTTCTATGAATTAAAATTCACATACCTTCTTTTATAGTGTTCTAAGAACAAGACTTCACACAATTCCGTTGAAAAAAACTGAATATAAATCGTATCTATTAAAAAATACAATAATTAGTTTCAGTTAAACTGATTTTAATTTTTACCCGGTATAAATTAAAAATGGGAAGGTAAAAATGGGTATAAATGGGTATTTACCCATTTATACCCATTTTTACCGGGTATATTCCCGTCTCTAGTCATGACTTCATAAGCCAGCGGCGCACGAGTTTCAGTCTATTACAAAATACTCTGTGCGCACGAGGTGCAAATGGTGCAAGTGCAAATACAAATTATATACGTTGACATGACACTTGATCATATATTTATTTTACTCTGTGCTTGATCTTGATCACTGCTTAGACTATAGAAATCATAAGGACTTGAAATGTTTGATTATAGAAAAACAGATAGACAATTATGAGGCTTATCGACGCCAAAATCATAAAAATATTACCATCCTTATGTGAAACTTTTATTACATCGTCTCAAATTTTTTCGTCTGTGTGTTGCATGTCGCGTGACGGTCGGCCGCGGAGTAGGGATAAAGTGAAAAGTTTCACTTTTACCGTGGTTTCATAAAATCACACAATCCTTTTTTTTTAACTTTCTTAGTTTTGCTTATGTGAAAAAGGATAGTAGTGTTTTTGACAGTGACTATAATGGCAATCCTTCATTCCTAGCCTTAGAGCATTAAACCAACCGGAGACGCCATTGTCAGGCGTTCCCCGCTGCCAAAGGTACGAGACCGCCGGTCATATCAGTCATATAAAACTAGTTGCCGCGCGTTCGTGAGCGTCAAAATGAAGGGACCAAACCTCCTATGTCTGTCATACATATATAAAAAAATAATACCATTAAACTACTATTTCCTACCTTTGCTGTAATTTTAGCTACCTCACCATATACATAATATTTTAACATAATGCTTGGTCCCTTCATCATGATATCAAGATGGAGGGACCAAACTGATAGACTACTCCCGGGCGGTTTATTTTCAATCTTTGAAGGATGAATATTTAATACCTATTTACTACCTTCTAACCGTGCAATATTTCTTATGTTAAAGTTTATTTTAACTAGCCAAAAAAAAATTAAAGAAATAAGTAGGTACAACGTAGGTACAGTAAGCTTCAAAGAAAAGGAACCCCCCTTGGTAATGACACCAAACCATTTATGTTTTTAGTGAAACGTTAATGGCGTGTTGATTTAGTGGTTAAGACTGCGGCTTAACATCATCACAGGTCATGAGTTCAAATCCGCGGAGGAGATTTTTTTTTATAGGTGTTTTTCGTTAATTATTATTTAAGAAATCAAATTTTAAAGTAGGTATGAGGTTTGTAAGAAAAACTAGGCATGTTGCATAAACAATATTCATTTATTTCTCCAATTACATTTCTAGGACTTCGTAGAATCCACTTCCTGGTTGAGTATATAGTTTTCTGTGTAAATTGGCGTTATTTACTTAGAATATTAACTAAACACAAAATAACGACGGTTACCGTTCGTACACAGGGTTATTTGAAAAACACCAGCAACCTTTTAAGAGGTTATTGCACTCATCATTATGAACAACTTTTACTATGGGACAAAACCTGAAATAGCAAAAAAAAAATCAGCTGTTCCCTACATTTTACGAGATAGACGAAGATAAAATGTAGGGAACAGATAATTTTAATTTCGCGATTTCAGGTCCCATAGTAAAAGTTGTTCATAATGATGAGTACAATGGTCTCTTAAGAGGTTGCTGGTGTTTTTCAAATAACCCTGTATAGATATTTCTAGAAACAACTACAATATTTATTTATTTGAAGTTGTCATTTGTGCCTGTGAATTACAGAGGAAGAACCAACATGCTAAACTATAATAGTATAGCAATATACATCTTTCTTTTTTACCACATTTTCTGATAACCCTTTTAACACAACATTAGAAAAATATGTGAGGTCACATGGTGCATCGTTAACATATACAAGACTATTTGTAAACAAGAGTAACTGGATTGATAATAATAAAGGTTATTTATTTTTGATTAACTACGAGATAATCATGCCACAAATATTAGGAATTATAAACACTTGCTCATACGTTCCAATACAATATTATCAGATAAGTTACACAATCAATCTGCCGAGTAAATTGCCTATTAATAACGGAGAGGATGGCTGTCACTGTAGACAGTGACAGACATCCTCAATTTCAAGTGCTGACATCAAGAAGTAATAGAATACTTCTTGATGTCAGCACTTGAACGCATAGTTTTAAAGGGTTCCACTCAATGAACTTCCACAATATTACGAAAAAACAAAAAAAAATAGTATTATTTATTTTTTATCCACAAACTGCTCGAGTAAAAGGACTGGCAATACGCCTTAAAAAGAGTTATCTTTACTTCCCTCGAGTAGCGAGCAAACCTACGCGCAACTATGTTCCCCCTGACTGCCAATGCTCTGCGCTCCCTCTCAATGTCAGCGTCATCCTGCAAATCGTCTGTCACAATGTGCCTCAGATACCTGAAACTGTTCACCACTGCCAGAGCCGCGCCATTAAGCATAATAGGCGGACCATGAAGTGGACCCCGTTTTCCACTCTTAAAAACGAGAACTTCACTCTTTTTACAGTTATATTTCAGCCCATGCTCCGCCGCGTACGCCTCACATATCGCCACTAGTTTACAAACTGCGCCCACCGATGGGCCCAGCAGTACCATGTCGTCTGCATAACTGATGTTATTGACGCTAACACCATCCACGAAACAACCCACATGAGTACTGCTGAGCTCACAAATGAGGTCATTAACGTATAGGTTGAACAACAGAGGAGAAGTAATGCCCCCTTGCCTCACGCCACACTCCATGCCATATTCCTGGGAGAGAGCCCCAGCCCATCGTACCTGGTTTGGCTGGTATCGATACCAATGCCTTAACACTGAGACAACCTCTGCCGGTACTCCAGCGCTCTCCAGCTTTATCCACAGTCTATAGTATCGTTATGCCCATATCTCGTGCTATTTTCTTTATGCTTTGCTCCTGCCTGTTCCCAGAGAACAACAATTTTAGCCTTCAAAAAAGTTGTTGGTCGGACCATACTATCAGTTAATAGAATAAACTGTTCAAAACATAATAAATTAGATAATATTATGACGAAGATATACACACAAGCGGATCGGCACGAAAACGAAACGATTTCAAAAGTAATTATACCCTCAATCACAGTTTAGTAAATAAGGCGAAGAAGTATTCTAAATTCAACCTTAACTCGCAGTTTGTACAGCAGTTAAGTTTCTGAAGTAAAATTACGGTAGTGCAACAATCGGAATCAAGCACATTCTATTCAACCAAACAAGAAATCTATGCTAATTTCAAACTTATCTCTTAGTTAATTGAGGAGTTACGTATTGCATTTTGTAAAACAAGACGGTAGGCTAGTGTTATAATAACACGTGGTGGAAGTTGACATTTAAACCTTAATATCTAGAAAATTAGACCGTTATCAATCTTGTTCGATAAAAGGAGTAATGCTATTCGATTTTTTGTTGAGATGTTAACTGAGTCAATAGCCTAGTGGTATAAGACACGGTATAGGAGATGATCGATTGGCGCCTGGTGATGCGGGTTCATATCCTTAACCGCACGTAAAGTGTCTTTTTGTAAGTTATTTTTGGTACACGGTTCGGCCAGAAGCCAAAAAAATACCATAATTTATAATTATTAAAAACTTGCAATAATATTTGAGTGGGATCGGTGGATGCTCAGGCAAAGACGGGTGCGGCGAGCGGCGGCGGGGCTAGTCATGTGACGCGCCCGCCGTCGCTCGGGCGATATTGTTTAAGTCTTGGCGGGGTTCCTTTTCTCTGATGCTGTGTGTACACATTTTAATCGTAGTAGCATTAATAAAGGCGTTTTTTTTTTAAATAAGTATAGCACAAACATATCTAGCTAATATAAAATGTATCTTTAGTTTTTAATTATTACTATTTATTGGTTCATTTTATTTATTGTTTTTTTTTTGCTATCACAAACAGCATCTACAATGCAATCCATCGACTATGTTTTAGAACTACCTTTAATATTTTTCTGTGTTTACCTATATTGAGTATTACAAGAATTAAATAAAATGAACCAATAAATAGTAAATATTAAAAATTAAAGATACATTTTATATTAGCTAGATATTTTTGTGCTATTCTTATTTAAAAAAAAAACGCCTTTATTATTTTTTAAATTAATCAAATCGCTCGCGTAATACACACATAATAAAAAGTAAAAAAAAACCCCTATCATTTTAAAAAAATATTAGAAACAGTGACTTTCCACAACTTTGCGTCTACTTTCGAAACTATTTTAGGCTCTCGGTACTCTTTACCTAAGAAAATGTGCGGAGGTTGTGGTGGCTGTTGCGGTGGCTCCAGCAGTGCTTGTTGCTGCCCTTGCATCACGATCTACACATGCTGTACGAAGATTTGTTAGAGGCATAGTTGCGTCACTTCGCGCAGACGAGCCATGGTGTCTACGTCGAAGATGGCGCACCGAGGCCTCCAATGTTCGTGTCTTCGAAGTATGCATTTCAGTGCCGTTTTGTGGGAATAAACTACTATAAATAATGCTACTACGATTAAATTTTGTATGTTGTACAGTCAACAGCAAAAGTAGACGATGAAAATCAGAAATTCAATACTAATTAATGAACGGAGTTCGCGTCAGAACTGTGTGGCGTCGAAGTAGTAAATGTTTAATTAGTATTAGTAAGGTATAATTTACAATCACATAACGACACTTCGACGCCACACAGTTCTGACGCGAACTCCGTTCATTAGTATTGAATTTCTGATTTTCATCATCTACTTTTGCTGTTGACTGTACCTACTTATTTCTTTATTTTTTTTTGGATAGTTAAAATAAACTTTAACGTAAGAAATATTGCACGATTAGAAGGTAGTAAATAGGTATTAAATATTTATCCTTCGAAGATCGAAAATAAACCGCCCAGGAGTAGTCTATTAGTTTGGTCCCTCCATCTTGATATCATGATGGAGGGACCAAGCATTATGTTAAAATATTATGTATATGGTGAGGTAGCTAAAATTACAGCAAAGGTAGGAAATAGTAGATTAATGGTATTATTTTTTTATATATGTATGACAGACATAGGAGGTTTGGTCCCTTCATTTTGACGCTCACCGCGCGTTCCACGTCATTCAGCAAATCACACTAGCGCGGAACGAACGTAAGAGAAAAATGCCGAATTGCAGTGTTTTTTCGTGTAAAAATAGATCGGAAACATCTAGTAAACAAAAGGATAACCTTACTTTCCATCTATAAGTATTATTTTGTCCTAATAATAACATAAAATGCAATAAATTTGCAAAAAACCAAAAAATATTGTCGGTCAATGAATGTTGCCACTAAATTGCACAAGACCTAATTTAGTGTAATTTTTAAAGTTGTAATTTATAAATAATGACAATTATTTCAAACTTCTATTTCGCATTTGTTATTCTTATTACTGTTTACAACATTTTGATACTTTATAAGATTTTTTTACTAAAGCCTTTAAAAAATTGCTATTTATTATCAAATAATTGATTAACGATATCAAACTTATGTTCCACAAATCTCTTACAGTTTTCTCATATCGTTATTCTTCATTACTATAAAATATTTACGGGTCAAGTTATCACGAAACTACGCAATTTTTATATTTAAAAACAGGCCACACTGTAGCAAAATGAGGGCTGTGACTGCATAGAAACAAATATCGATATCGACTTTATGAGTATGTTATTCCAGGGACTGAAAGCGGTTACGGTTAAAGGTTAAGATACCTCAAAAATATAACGGTACCGATTCAAAATAGAGGTTGAGCTATACCGGTATAGAAGTATGAGGAACAGGGTGTAAAGTTCACTCATACTCTATAGAAAAGGGAGGATCCTCCGACCAGACAGGTGTTATGTCTGGTGGGCAACTGCCCAATGATTCACGTCGGGCCGTTGTATCTATGCTAATTGCGCGGTAAACTCTGCTTGCGAGATGCAGGATTTTGTGACGTCAGTATGACGCGTTGTTCGCATGTGGCGTCGTCGTTGTAGATACCGCTACACCGGTACCCATATAAATAAAGGTTAGGATAAATTGTTATTTAACCGTTATACGATTTCGGTACCAAAAAACATGGTGACGGCGCGGCGCGGGTGCACGGGGGTGTCTACAACAACTTGCTGCAACTTGACCTTATGTTTGTTGTACTAGTGGTAGGCAATTAGCGCGTGAAGGACATGGAGTGATTTAAAAATCGCTAACGAAAGAAACAGACAGAGTGGCGAGGCGGTGTGTCAAAGAAACCCTTATTTAAAAAGGTTAAGGTATTGGTATTGATATTATTAAAAAGGTTATGTTACTTCTACTGAACCGGTATGAATTTCGTACCTTAAAATACGGCTACTTTAAAAAATAACGATATCGTTATATTTTGGTTATCGTTATTTAACGGTATGACGTCATACCCAAATTTAAAGGTACCTTTATTTTTGGGTAATTCAGTCCCTGTGTTATTCTATTAATTTTTCAGATTTGATGCAATGACTCGGGATGTTTGGATTTGGGCTTGAGCAAATCATGTTTCGTGGACTCCTAAACGTACTAGTACAATTTGCTCACAGCATTTTGAAGCTTCATGTTCTAGAATACATTCTAATATCAAGAGACTCCGTGCTGCTACTGAGAAATTCCTAATAAGAAAACCAATAACACTGCCCGACCCGGGTATTGAACTCAGAACGTCGTGTTCAGCATTCATTCTTGCGAACACTAGACCATCGAGGCAGCGATGATATTCTGTGAAAATCTTACCGTGAAAACTCAGGTAAAGTGAGCGTGGAGTGAGCTGTCAATAGTGTCAATTCCTAGATAAAACAAACTCACTTCACCTCAGTTTTCATGGTGAGATTTTTACAGAATCGACCGGCAGTTCTTGTACCGTGGCAATGAATCCTTATAGACTAACTTTAAAATCTAAATCCTATGTTACCTATTTAAAAAGAATTGATCTGCATTGAAGATCAATTTGATAAGTAAATATGAAAAAACAATTAAATAAAGAAGAGCCTTTTTTATCACAACTATTGGCTGAACTCATCGACAGCAAAATATCGATAGTGTCAAGCACTTTCATCGCTTACACAAAAATGACGTCATGCCGTATCCTGACAGGGCGTCTCTGTGTGAGTTAGTACATGTGTGCGTATAGTTTATGCTTGTGTTCGATAATTTTTTCGTGTGCGTGAGTAACAACGCGATCGAAAATGCATTAGTGTGTTATCACTATTTGTGTGCGTTGCCTCGTCCCCCGCGATGAAAGTGACAGACTTATTCGCATAGATATTAGTGCTCGTTGCGTCTCCGGTTGGTTTAATGCTCTAAGTTCCTAGCATCACTAAAATACCTATTTGCAGCCGGTCGCCATTTTATCCTCTCACTGTTTGGTACCAAAGTTGGGTACGTCAACTGTCAAATTCTCTTGAGCTGTGGACATAATTTGTGAATTTTGGAGTAGTTTGCTGTGTTATTGTGTTTGAACTCGGTTCTATAGTGGAAGTCGTCAGTAGCAAGATACCCAATTACAATATATTAGGATGTGGTATCAAAAGAAGCAGAAATCACCCGAAAACAACCAGCACCAGTATGTGTACTTAATTTCAGCTGAAATATCATTAGATTTAGATGATAAACAAAAGATTCTGCATTCGTTGAAGAGTTTCAACAGCAAAGCATTCATATTTTCCCTTTTCTCTTTATTGTCAAGTTGTATTTCATGAAATCATTTTCTTTGTTATTGTAGGGATAGAGTAGTGCATTTGACATTATTATATTTATCGATAATGCTATTTTATGATTCTTTATGGTTGGAAACAATCGGTGTTGAAAATTTAGAGATGTCAACAAAAACAATTCATATTTGTTCTCTTCACTTTGAAGAATCTAGTTTCAACCGGACACTGAATAAAGTAATTGAGACAGAGTGGGAGATATCTCTCGCTTGTCTTCAATATCTATTAAAGCTTACTTATATTTTATTTGTTTCAGATTTATTAAGAGAATTAAAGGACAAATGTCAAAAACAGCCCAAGAAGATAAAGAGACTTAACGAGAAATTTTTAATACAGACGAAAATATTAGCGGAAGAAATCTCCTGAAAGAATATCACATCGAAATTATCTGATCAAAATTGTATAGTTCAGAAATAAATGAGATTGATTTATTTGTTGTTGTTTTTTCCTGTTTGAATACAATTATATACTTAATTATAATTTATTGTTGACTTTTAATTAAAGCCCACTATCATCTGCATGTTAGAAAAGGTAGGTGTTGGAAACTTAACATCTAAATTTCAATAATATGAATTATGTTAGTTCCGTCATTAGATCCCGTGAAATTCAAATTTTCACACATGTTTTCCAAATTGCAGTTCTGTTACAATTTTTTTATTATTATTCAAATTATTATCAATTATCATCAGCGGTCCATTGACGGTAACACCTCTTACGGCTTAGCTGTGAAAGAGGGACGAACCTACAAATAACTTAAATGAAAGACCTAAATTACAAAACTTAGGGTATTTTTACCCGTAGATATTGTTCAGACGCCAGCAGGTCAACCTACCCCAATCTGTCAAATTTCTTTGATAGATTTTCAACTTTAGCACAAAAAATAAGGTTCATATTCAATTGGGAAAATCTGACAGATTGGGGTAGCTTGATGTGCTGGCCTCTGTACCGTGAGTCCGTGACACTAAGAAAACATTCTCACAATCTTTTATCGATGTTATTTTATAGAAATATCGATTAGGGGCTGCTCTATAAGCCGCCATTTTATCCTCTCAGTAGGTATGCACGTTTTTCTTGTAGGTATGCCGGGTCCATGTGATTGGTAGATCAGTGATCACTGAAGACGAGGCGGTATGGTGCAAGACCTTAGCTTGCCCGAGAAGGGCGAAGGAAAAAAAAAACTAGTCAAGTCAACTTGTCAACTCTCACTATTTCACTAACGTCAATTTATTTCTTCCGCCGCTAATTCGCCGGTGCCTAGATATAAATATCGTTTTCGTTAGATATTCCTCAACTTAAAAAAATTGTGTTAAGATAGCCTTGTTGTCAGCTTAAATAAAAAAAGTGAATGCACTAAGTAATGGATTAGTGAGAGTATATCTGCGTCGAAAAACAATTTCTATTTTGCAGGATTTGGCTTTTCAAATAATCTGTTGATTGAATAATTGGAATAAACAACTTATAACCTATTTTGACACAAGCTCCTTAAAAAACTACAGAAATGGCTCACGATATCATGGTATTTTAGTTATATCATTCAGATACATTTTGCTCCATGTATCTTGGTTAATTTTCTTTATAATAATATTTTTGTTTCAGAGCCAGTTTTACACAAGTCTTAATTTACCGCTTCAAGAAAAAGTGGACGAATTGACGCGAATTATAGACCAGTCTACTCCAAACAAAGATCTTCAAACTTTGTTTCCTCAGTTGATAAGTAACATATTCTCAAATACTTTCAACAATGGCTGGGGACTGCGGACAGTTACTGGTGATAGCAAAAAGCAAGCATTTGAAGCTTTGATTGGTTTCTTTGAACCATTAGGACCAATGTTTCGGCTATGTTATAAACTTTTATCTGACCCACAGTTAAAATATAACCTACCTCTAGATGCCTTACCTGTAAGTATCTGCTAAACCTTATGTTGTATATGCATAGCTTAACCTTCGATCACACCATTTGGCTATTATCATTTAGCCACAAGCCCCTGAAAAAGCGTTAAACTGAATTTACATATCAATAATACATTCCAAACAATCAATATTATGTTTCAAATACTTAAATAAACAAATAATAAAAAGTTTATTTTGGAACAATAACACAAGACTAATATAAAAGTAAAATTATTTAACAAGTATATTTATTTATTGTATCAATATTATTGTAAAAACTGTTGAGCACTAATATTCAAACATTTTCTACTATGTGATCATTTGATAGGTTAATAATACATTAATGTTCTAAAATTACGAATGACATACACTTTATTAATTTATTTTTAATACTAATCCACTAACCAGTACATAGAGTATGGTAAAGATGAGCTGTCAGCTTAAGTCCTAAGAGATAGCAATAGTCTATGACAGTCACCTGTAAACTGGTACTTTAGAATGTAGTTGGGTAGTACTTTCCAAAAAAATTGTGACCAACATTTATTAGGCCTTGGTTGATGGCTGACAACTCGGGTCAACCAAAAAGTTGCCATATGCGAAAAAGTAGAGAAAATATATTTATATCTAGACACGCGGCAGCATGTTAAGCCAAGTTCAAGCAAAGGAACTGGCTAGCCAGCACCGAGTGTAATATTTCACAAATCACTTGGTGCCACTTTTGACCCTTCTATAACTCAAAACCTTTTTAACTTAAACACATAAAACTATGTGTGTTTAATTATATCCATAAGGAAATCTAGAAGCCCAAATTTCATGAAGCTAGCTCAAACGGTTATAAAGATATGAAGGTCAAAAAGTCGTAAATTTTAGCATTGACTGACTGACATATCCTACTAATCCTACTATCCTACTATCTTACTTCTTACTATCCTACTAATATTATAAATGCGAAAGTTTGTGAGGATGGATGGATGTTACTCTTTCACGCAAAAACTACTGAACGGATTTTGATGAAACTTTACAGTAATATAGTTTATACATCAGAATAACACATAGGATACTTTTTATCCCGATATTCCCACGGGATCAAAACTTACGCGGGTGAAACCGCGGGGCGCAGCTAGTAGTACATAAATCTAACCTACTTCCAGATGACCCAGAAGGATGAAATTTGGAATCCAGCTCGGTAATTGTGTGTAAGCGTAGGAAAAAATGTAAATATAAAAAAAAAGTTTAAAATAGGGGGGGTCCCCATACAATTTTTTTTAAATTGTATTGTTGGAACCGTTACAAGCAAATATTTCAAACTATCCCAATATATGTATTATTATATTCTTTACAAAAAGTAATGATATCCCACCAAAAACATAAATGTAAAAAAGGAGAGCCAAGTTCAATACAAAAGTATTTTTGGCTGTGGGCTTCGCCGCAAAAAGAATGGAGATCTAAATGAGTGCCAAGTTCTACGCAAAATCCAAATATGTATTTATAGGAACAAAGTAACATTATGAACAAATATTAAACTCTATTTCTTTGCTTTATTGGATACCTATAACAATTGCTGTTATTTAAAAATGTGAGATCTTAAAGTAGGTTAGATTTGACTTGGCCAGTTTTCATTACATCAGCCATTTTATAAAGTTACTCAACATATATATTTGAATTCTGATAAAAACTGGCCAAGTCAAATCTAACCTACTTTAAGATCTTACATTTTTAAATAACAGCAATTGTTATAAGTATCCAATAAAGCAAAGAAATAGAGTTTAATACTTGTTCATAATGTTATTTTGTTCCTATAAATACATATTTGGATTTTGCATAGAACTTGGCACTCATTTAGATCTCCATTCTTTTTGCGGCGAAGCCCACAGCCAAGCATAATTTTTGTATTGAACTTGGCTCTCCTTTTTTACATTTATGTTTTGGTGGGTCTGGTTTACTCTTACTACTGGATCCAATAAGTGTGTCCAGCTCTCATTGACTTGTGTTTTGCTCGTATTCTGTCTATACATCATGTATGGATATGGATACATCAGTAGTGGACTTTGCATTGCAACTAGTCAATTTCTATATTTGTACACATTTTTGAACCTGTTACCCTAATAAAAACTGATATCTTTCACTACTCGAACTCGCATAACAAGACATAAACACATTTAAAAACATGGTTAAACTTAAAGAACATTAGAATGCTTGTTAGGGCTTTAGAATGGTTTTCAACACATGCACAACTTAAGTAATTTATTATAGCAGGGTTTCCCAATCTATGGGTCGCGACCCACTGGTGGGTCGCGAGCGAATTTTTAGTGGGCCCTGTCTGTAGAACGACGCACCAACCAATATTGAATTGGATTTGTAACCCATTTCAAGACCACCTAACTACTAACTGGTATGTCAACAAAAGCAAGTGAAGAACTAATTGATTTATCAGAAACTTCGTCACTTAAATATAGTTTCAATCTTAAGCAATTAACAAAATTTTGGCTCTCGATTGCTGGTAATTATCCATGCCTGTTTGATGAAGCTATGAAAAACCTCCTCCCTTTTACTACCTCATACCTATGTGAAGCCGGATTTTCTAATATGGTGAACATTAAAAATAAATACCGAAATAAATTGGACATATCAAAAGTAACTCGAGTTGAAGTTGATGTCAAAACTGTAATGGCGAAACATAGGAAACAATTTTATCCTTCCCATTGAAATAAATGTTTGATGTAGTTATTTGATTAAGTATAAAAAATTGTGTTTAAGCTTTGATTTTTATTTGAAAAACCTCATTATTCATATTGGCAACGGTTAAATTTCCTATAGGTGGGTCGCGAGTTTGGTAACTTGTTTTAGATAGGTTGTGGGCCAGACAACTTTGGGAACCACTGTATTATAGTATAGCAGCTCGCCCCAGTTTCGCACGGGTGCAGTTTTTTTCAAATTTTCTTTCATACAAATCTTGTCCTGAAAATACCGAACACAACAAAAAAAGAATTATCCAATTTGGTGCAGTCATTCGGAAGTTAAGTCCGTACAAACATTTCGGCGACTTTGTTTTATACTATGTAAGGATTTACTAGTTAACTAGCTGGATACTAATCTCTTTAGTTGACTACACTAATAAAACTTATTTATTGTAATGCTATTTCAATTTCAGCTGGACTTACAGATGACTTTGGAAAGAGGAAGATGTCCACAGTTTTACTCTGATATGCTTGTTACGGACCCGCAAACTCTTAATGTAGTGGCTCTAGCACTCAGTATCCTTTAAAAGAGTACTTACTTTAAAAAAAAGTTTTACACAGATTTAATTAATTTTTACCAAAAAGTCAGTTTAGCCAAATATGGAGTTAGCAGCTTGTTTGGCTACTGACTTTTTGGTAAGAGAAAATATTTTTTCTCTTTCATTTGATATCAAAAAGTCAGTTTATTCAAAATGGAGTTAGCAGCTTCGAATATTTAGCCGACGATGTGCGTCCAGCTCAATGGATTCCACTACTTTTGATGTTATGATAATTGTATGTGAGAATATTTCGTCTTAGTCAATAAATCAGAATTGTTTCATAGTATTGATATTCTCTTGACATGATCCCCTAGTTGTCTGTAGATATCTACAGTGCAGTCTGCACAAATGATATATTTTCCTACATAATGTTTAATCAGATCCATTTGATTACTACATCATCAATTTTGCCCTGCATCTTGTGAGTAACAGCCAACAAACAAGTTCTTGGGAGAACTGGAGCAGTGCTTACTTCGCTCTAGCATGTGATTATCTCATGCACTTCCTGCCTGTGGATCCAAACATATCTGTGTTGCCACATATACCCAACTACACTGGAAAAGTGCCCATGGCTGCACCTTTACAAACAGCTAATAGGTACTCTTCTTTTTTATTTTAAGCCTGTCTTTAAACGCACATTAGATATTTGTTCGCGCCAGACCGCGACATCACTGTTGTGCTATTAACTACAGAAGTTTAAATACTTACATTCAGAAAACATTAAAATTAGATTTCTCATATCAAAGTTACTTTTTTTAATCATTAATAGGTGTTACATTTATTTTCCAGGCCCTTGTATTCTCCATCTCTGCTGCTAATACCGGACCTATCTGGCTCCAGCATGAGCAATCAACATACAACATCACAAAATCAGTCACGCAATGAGGTTTGGCGCTCTGAAACAGTGCTACAAGCGTTCATTGATATTTGGATGAGTGTAGAGCAATTTAGTGCCAGAAATGTTGAGGTAAGAGCAATGCCATGCATATGATTCATCTGCTGCATAAATCCACTGATAAACTGTCGGAGGACTCCACTCATAAACTGGCACATGCACTTTCAAACTACACAGGGCGTGAGGATACTTGCTTATGGTTGTTAATTCTCAAAAAGAACCCGGCTATGCTAATTGCTCTTGCAACACTTACTTTGATCACATTGTGGTCATCAGCTGCAGTTTATTCTTAATTTTAACTGATTTAATTGTTTTTATTCAATACAGATGTTCCAAAGGAATTACTCGACTATATCTTCGAGTCCAGAGCGCGTAAGAACAGTGCGAGTTCTTGTAAAACATTTGCACTCCTTCTCAGCCAAACATATGTCGGACCCTGCCGTCCGATCATCAGCACTTAGAAAATATGCTCGACAGATAATGTGTGTTCGTGCCTACCATTATATCAAACATTTGGTTATGACTTGGCCACTAGATGCGTCGTTTAGACTCGTCATGGAACTATGGTTGAGTCTAATACAGCCTTGGAGATATGTAAACAATAATATTTCTCAAGAAAGGTGAGACTATACCTATTTACATAAATATTTAATGATGTTTGTTGGTACAACCCGCAAGAGTTAACTTGAGACCAAGCGGCCCTTCCCGACCACCGCCCTCTTACCTACTGCTCTCGCCATCGACGCCTCAGTATTGCGTGCTTACGTTATCCGAACGAAATCTCAGGGTACCTAACTCTTGCGGGTGTAAGCGCATCACTTGAGAATAACATGACCAATTCGTTTTTTTTTTAAGTGATTTGGAAAATTCGGGAAATTCTGAGTGATTTTTCTTTGGGATTTTTGTATGAACTATTTGTTTAGGCAGGACAACGTCTGTCTGGTCGTCAGCTAGTTGTTCAATAATTTTCTTATCCCACATAAATGTAAAAAAGGAGAGCCAAGTTCAATACAAAAATTATGCTTGGCTGTGGGCTTCGCCGCAAAAAGAACGAAGATCTAAATGAGTGTAAAGCTCTATGCAAAATCCAAATATGTATTTATAGGAACAAAATAACATTATGAACAAGTATTAAACTCTATTTCTTTGATTTATTGGATACCTATAACAATTGCTGTTATTTAAAAATGTGAGATCTTAAAGTAGGTTAGATTTGACTTGGCCAGTTTTCATTACATCAGTCATTTTATAAAGTTATTCAACATATATATTTTAATTCTGATAAAAACTGGCCAAGTCAAATCTAACCTACTTTAAGATCTCACATTTTTAAATAACAGCAATTGTTATAGGTATCCAATAAAGCAAAGAAATAGAGTTTAATACTTATTCATAATGTTATTTTGTTCCTATAAATACATATTTGGATTTTTCATAGAACTTGGCACTCATTTAGATCTCCATTCTTTTTGCGGCGAAGCCCACAACCAAGCATAATTTTTGTATTGAACTTGGCTCTCCTTTTTTACATTTAAGTTTTTGGTGGGATATCATTACTCTTTGTAAAGAAAACTAGACTAACTAATTACAATTAAAATAAAATCTCTACCATGCAGATATAAACCAACCGAACCGCTAAATTTTAACGAAATCGTAGCGATTTGGTCGCTTATAATTTTGAGAGCGTGACGCTGATTGGCTGGGGCGTCGCTACAATATAAGTTTGCTGCTGTCAAATGACGTCAGTATAGCATTTTCTCACTGGAACTAGAACTGAGTGAGTGAGACAACGCTAAACGCGTGACAGTTGACAGCGGCAAACTTATAGCGAACGGGTTGTCTATAGTATTTATTTATTCATTGAATCTCATGTATGTACTTCACTTTTATACTGCAGTGCTATTCTGTAAAAATCTCACCGTGAAAACTAAAGTGAAGTGAGCTGTCATTCCACCTGATGTTAGGGATTGCCTCCATTGGTAGTTTACTTCACGCTAACTTCACCTATGTTATCACGGTGAGATTTTTACAGAATCGATAGGCTGTTACTGGTTTAGGCACGAAGAATGGCCGGTGGTTTAGCGCGTTTTACAAGTTTTTTGAATGGGGGCACCACTTATTTTTTGACTTAATTTTATTATTATATTTCTGTTATATAGCAAATATAATAATACATATATTGGGATAGTTTCAAATATCTGCTTGTAACGGTTCCAACGCTACAATAAAAAAAAAAATTGTATGGGTGGGGTACCCATACAATTTTTTTTTTATTTTTAGATTTTTTCCTACGCTTACACACAATTACCGAGCTGGATTCCAAATTTCATTCTTCTCGGTCATTTGGAAGTAGGTTAGATTTAGGTAGTAGTCAGTCAGTCAGTGCTAAAATTTACGACTTTTTGACCTTCATATCTTTATAACCGTTTGAGCTAGTTTCATGAAATTTGGGCTTCTAGATGTCCTTATGGATATAATTAAACACACGTAGTTTTATGTGTTTAAGTTGAAGAGGTTTTGAGTTATAGAAGGGTCAAAAGTGGCACCAAGTGGTTCGTGTAATATTACACTCGGCGCTGGCTAGCCAGTTCCTTTGCTTGAACTTGGCTTGACACGCTACCGCGTGTCTAGATTTTTTAAATCAATAGTCTTACATAATATCACAGAAAAATTGTTTTATTGTAAGTCTCGAATAGGGGCGAGCTTTTTGCTATCAACGGGGCACAAATCCAGAGACAAATTTAAAAACATAACAATAACAGTTTGCCCAACCCAGGGGTCGAAAGGTCCGCGTTCACAGTAATGTATCCTGTAACCAAAAACATTAAATTATTTACTTAACAATAGACGGGACATAGCGAACAAAATCGTAACACATCACTACATAGTATAAAACAAAGTCGCTTTCTGTCTAGTGATGTGCCGCTGGAAATATTGAAAATTTACGGGAACTTTCCCATTGTAAATTTACGCAATATTCCCAATATTCCCGTAAGTATTCCCAAAGTTTCCAAATATGTATTTAATACATTTTTCGTATATACTGTATAATTACACATGTGCAACTAACATTACGCGATATTTATACTCCTATTACCACAGCTAAACATGTTACATGTTTGTACCTGCACTAGCTTGCGCCACGGCATAGCGATCGCCCCCACCCCTTGTAAAACAAGCTTCAGTTAGTATACAAAGTTTCATGATCTAATTTAAAGTATTTTTTGAATACCAGCGGTTTATTGTTCGGTTTGGAGGTAACTTTGGATTTTTTTTCTATCGAGAAAATTTTATGGAATCGTGTTTTCGTCAAACATAAGACCTAACATTAATCCTCAACTTTACCATATATTTATTTCAAAATGAATGCTGCAGTATTTTCGACATAACGGAGAATCATGCTAAGCCATTTGAGGTAGTATTGGCCCTTAAGGTGCCACTTTTCGATATTTTTTCTATACAAATTTCGGGAGAATATTACTCCACTGTTTGACATTGTGCATCCAAAGTTAAACATGATATCGTTTTGACTTATTAATAATTGTGTCTGTACGGAAACAGAATAGTAAAATAAAAAGCCATTAAAAAGTTATGAGCCAACAAAGATTCGTTTTTCTTGCTATTTTTAACGTAACCAAGTCCGTACCGACAAAGCCCAGTTATCGAAGAGACCAATAAACTTTATTTGTAATTGATTTATGCAGTGGGTTTTTCATAAAACTCGATTTTCCGAAGCACTTTTCAAATCTTTTTACGCGTCTATCAGATCGGCACGGTGTTTCTGTGCGTGAAAACTAGACGTTGTTCGTGTAGACTAGCGTCTAACTGCTCATCATTGATATTAGCGCTGTCGGACACGAAGCCAGGCGAGACAGCGTGCTTTTTGACCATGACCACCAGCGAGTTCGAGCTCGCGACTAGTTTACTCTTAAGTCATAAAATGGAAACGTAGCAAACGCTTTTTTATTAGAAACAAGCCCTGTCGTGATGAAAAGGGAGGACAGTTTATTTGAAACATCAGTAGTTTAACTAAAAAAATGCTCCGAATACTTATTTCTCTAAATATAAGTAGTATAAAGATCGTAAGCAATAATTTTAGTAATAGGGAAGGTGGAGAGGGTGTTAAATTTATTTGAGGAAAGTACGAAACTCATGCGGACAAAGTCGCGGGTAAAAGCTAGTACGAGTATATTTAGTCTTTAGAGACAGATACTTGTTAATTTCAAACAAATATAAAAGTGTGTTGATTCCCTGGTTTATTAAAATTGTTAACTTTATTAAAAAGTTTACAACTCTCATAATCTGATTGTAAAATTGTGTTAATAAACCAATGTGATTAAAAATGTTTTAATAAAACATAATTTCTGATGCTTTGTGATTTTTTTACTACGGGAATATTTACGGGAAAATTGTAAATTTACAGGGAATATTCCCGTAAATATTGGAAACTTTGGAAATTTTTAACTTATATGTATAATCAACTATCGACGTTACCACGATAGTACGCAAATTTACCTAATTAATTGGCTAGCATATAATAAAAAAACACTAAAGTACAGAGGCCAGCACATCAAGCTACCCCAATCTGTCAGATTTTCCCAATTGAATATGAACCTTATTCCTTTGTGCTAACGTTAAAAATCTATCAAAGAAATTTGACAGATTGGGGTAGGTTGACCTGCTGGCGTCTGTACATTATCATCAATATTCCCCTAAATTTCCAGTTTTGGGAATATTGCCGGGCACGTTTACGGGAATATTCCCAAAGTTTCCAAAATTCCCGGGAACGGCACATCACTATTTCTGTCCCTATATCCCTATGTATGCTTAAATCTTTAAAACTGCGCAACGCATTTTGATCTGTTTTTTTTAATAGATAAAGTGATTCAAGAGGAAGGTTTATATGTATAATATAGTAGAGAAACACTGGTAATTTTAGAGGTTTCTAATGTGATGTCGTAAATAAACCCTTTTTTTGCGCTTACATTGCAAACGCTGGCTGAACCCTATGAGATACATCAAAATAATGCACTACAGTATTGTACACCTTAAAAAGGTCTACAAAAAATCCGCGATGGTATATGTCTATCTCTTAGGGATAACCCACAATAACCATTTTTTTTCCTTTACTTTTTACGAGAAATGATGGCTTATTTACGAAGCGATTTTCAGCAATACAGCATTAATCCTTATCCAATTAAGTACCTTAAATACATTGTGCATTTAATATAGATCATTAGGGCCCTTTACAGCATGTTATTATTTAAATTAATATTTTCGAAGATATTACAGATTTAAAATGCAGGGACACAGCGGTTGCTGCGGTATCGGCGGCAGGGGCTGGCGGCAAGTAAAAAAAAACATTAAATTAAAATTAAAAATTATTTAATTAAATTTAAGTATTAAATTGCATTGCACCCGTGCGAAGCCGGGGCGGGTCGCTAGTAGTAGATAAACGGAACAGAGACAACATGCAAAATTGTTACTTACCTATTTTGGTATGGTTGCCACAAATGGTTAAGACAAATTAAACAAAACATTCGTTAAATAGTTTGGAATATTCCCAATAGCCCCCTCTAGCCCTGTCCTCCGGTGTGACAGCTGGAAATTGTCTTCCCAGTTGTCACCCGGGTGACAATTTGTGCCGACTACCGATTCCCAGCTGTCACCCCGGAGGACAAGGCTAGAGGGGACTATTGGGAATATTCCAATAGTTGAATTATCAAAATTAATCTAAAATATAAAAAGTAATAATCAAATATGTATTTACTTACCTATTGTATTCGTTGGGATGGTTAAAGTATGATATATTTTTATTTTTTCTAGTATTATTCATACAAACAGTACAATAAACAACCATTATTAATAATAAAATACCACGCTTTTACATTACAATATTCATACTTGCAACAAACAAAACAAAAAGCTTTGTGAGCGCCCCTAGCTAATGAGCCACCGACGAATGCCGCGATGTGCGGGGTGAGGTGCGGTATCTGATGTCAGCGCGGAGAGGGGAGTGGCCATTCTGTACGAAGTACTATTAGGTATTCTGTGAGTGTCCGGGGTGTGGTCCAAGGCAAGTGGTCAAAAGTCGCTCAGTCTAGTTTGGTACGCCTGCGTGTTAAGTCGCATTCGTGTCCACCAAAAGCAAATATTTTCTAAGAAAATATTGGAATACGCATTATTCCAATATTGCAAATCTCGTTATGGTAAAACAGCTGGACCTACTCGTAACTTCGTTTTTTTTTTCGTATGAATTCTTTATAATTTACTCAGTAATTAGAATTCAATAATGTTCATAGATAGATCTAGAAGATTTGCTAATTTTGTAATAAACGCCCTCTATTGCCGAGTAGCTTTACTGCTGTCTTGCAGAGTTGTGATGTTGTTTATCGATTATATTTATTAAGGTAAATAATGGTGCCGATTCTCTTGTCACAAATGCGTCTAAACTAGACTAAAAATCACCAAAATTTCCTGTCAAACGACGATTTCCCATTCTGAAATTGACTAAAGTGACACAACTTAACTATATTTTAGTTAGACAGCGCTAAAATGGCACTGAGATATACTCAAAGACATTAGATTATTTACTTAACAATAGACGGGACATTGCGAACAAAATCGTAATCCGAAAGTTATGTCCAAGTGGTCAAAAGTCGCTCAGTCTAGTGTGGTACGTCTGCGTGTCAAGTCGCATTCGTGTCCACCAAACACCAAAAAAAAAATTTTTATATGAAAATATGCCGAGATGAGCATTCCAACATTGAAAATCTCGTTATGGTAAACCGCTGGACCTAACTTCGGTTTTGTTTCGAATGAATTATTTATATTTACTCAGTAATTAGAATTAAATAATGTTCATACATAGATCTAGAAGATTTGCTAATTTTGTAATAAACGCCCTCTATTGTGGAGTAGTTTTACTGCTGCCTTGCAGAGATGTGATGTTGTTTATCGATAATATTTACTAAAGTAAATAATGGTGCCGATTCTCTTGTCACAAATGCGTCTAGACTAGACTAAAAATCACCAAAATTTAGTTCATTCCTGTCAAACGACGATTTGCCATTATGAAATTGACTAAAGTGACACAACTTAAGGTGATTGCGCAGTGGTTATCGCGAAATTCATTTTTTTTTAATTTTTTTGCAATTTGCAGGTCTGTTTTAGGTTGTATCTTGAGCAAAATTTGATTCGCGACTATAACAGCTACGTATCTAAAGAATTATAATCATTAGAATCATTAATACATCTTCCTAACTTAGATTTGTACCACAAGAAGAAATCTCTCATGGAAAAGTGTTTGTGGTACAAATCTCACTTAGGAAGATGTATTAATGATTCTAATGATTATAATTCTGTAAATACGAGTCGCGAATCAAATTTTGATCAAGATACAACCTGACATTGACCTGCAAATTGCAAAAAACGTAAGAAAATTTGAATTTCGCGGTCTACCACTTCCCATTCACCTTAAGTATATTTTAGTTTGACAGCACTAAAATGGCACTGAGATAAATACTTAAAACTTGAAATATAAACTTCTGGATTCTGAGGGATTTTTTTTATATAAAAAATAGTATTCCACTGGTATCGGGAACAGGGTCCAAGCTACCGGTGGTTAGGGTTCCAGAGACGGGAACCTCCTCACAATATGAGCCGATTATAATAGGTACCCCTCAGAAGTCTGACACTTGGATCACTAGACTATAATAACTATAATTTAGTAATATGTATGAAAAAGAGTTGTATAAATAAATAACTTGTAAACATAGAGAGTAGAGACTACTAATAGCTTTATTGCTTACCTAATTTTTTGGCAATTGTTTTAATCTATTCAAATGCGAAAAAAAATAGTCTTAGTAGGTATTTTTTTCAATATTATCGATATACCCTACCACAGGTTTTATAGTTAGTTTCTACTTAGCGTCACGCACACAACCTACCGAGCGATAGCTGAAAATTTAACTATTTTTTGTCGTTCCCAATTGCCGATCTAATTTTGCTATATTATGCTAGATGGCGTCACTGAGACATGGGATCACAATTTTTCTATGATATTTCTTTGCATAGCCTCTCTATTGTATCATAATATCTCTTTGCCTATAATAAGTCATAAGTAAGTAATACGGTGATCGAAAGACCAATACCAAAAATAATGTGTTTTATTTCTTCCAGGTTTCCTATGTCCAACAATAACCAAGAAGAACAATTCACGAACACACTAGATGCAAGTTTTACTCAGTTCATCGCTGAAAACTTTCCATCATACACATGTATCTTCCAACTTGTACTGCCTAGATTTATGAGGCTAGACCTGAGTGCCTACAAGAATGCTGTTATGCTGTTCAGGTTAGGCAAGGTATGTGTCTTTGGCTAAATAGAGCCAATTATTAAGGAGGTAATCATTCTTATCTGAAAGTAATATTAATTTGTCGTAATTTTTCAGGTATTTTCACAGCAGCATCTATGTCCTATATTATGGAATTTAGAACAAGCAATTACTGACAGTGGTTTAGGATTCAATCCAAGTCCAGATACCAGCTATAACAATTCTGGTATTGAACAAAGGTAATTTCGTTCCTACAATAAGAAAATAATGATTTAAAAAATCGTTACGTGAATGTATATAAAATAATAAATTTTGTTACAGTTATACATACAATGGCGTATCTTTACATAAATGGGTGACAATTGCTAAACAATCTATATCAGAATTGAATCTGTCAGCTAATTTCGAATATCAACCGATTTGGAGCGATAACATGCGATCATTTGCGTCACAGTTAGTGAAGAGAATCGTAACTGCAAAAATAACAGCAGAAAAAAATATTGAAGAGTTTAATAAGATATTACATCTACGAAAAAAAGGTAGTTATGAAAATACTGTAGTGTTGGAACTATGAATAAGGACTATTCATTTTCAAAATAAATATGATGATGAACACGAGACATAAAGTTATAACTATTAATTTTTCAGGCATATGGGGAGCAATTAAAGTATTTCTGATGATAGAAGATCGGGATGAGGAAGTAGCTTTATTGGAAGAGTCGAAGAGAGTGCCACATTATTTAACTACCAGCTTTCATCACTTTTCTCATATATTTGGGGTAAGACAAGTGCATTTTCATATTTTGTGAAAGCTTAATGATTTTAGGCATAAAAAGTAATCCTAGCATTATATTGTAATGCCTTAATAGAACTGAACTAAAGGTACGTGTGTGAATTACAATTAATTAACTTGCTATAAGCTCAACTTTTTTTTTACTTCTTATTTTTCAGTTGAACGAGAATGCGATGCTTCCAGCAGAGCCCATCATAGAAGATAATTCCCTGGAACATTCTTCTTTTGTCAACACCACAAGTTTTCCACTTTCCATCACCAATAAGGTTAAAAAAATAAACATTATTTACAATACTATTGGATTATGTTTTTGAATATTGTGTTAAAGAAGTATTAAGTATATCATTTCGTTTTAAAAAAAATCGCTGAAAGTTAATAGTTACAACTGTAGCCTCTGCCGTCGGCGGCTGCAGTTGTCTCTGCCGTTTGCGCGTACCGCTCGCGTATATGAGCACAACCCACCCCGACTAGATAGACACATCGGTATTAGACCACAGGCAGGCTTACACTTTTCGTTGCAACACTAATTCGATGAAACGTAACCGCAATGAAAAATTGTTTGTAGAAACAATGAAGATTTGTATTGTAAATTCTGTGTCGATAAACTGATACTTTACTAACTAATAGTTCTATGAAATGTTCTATGAAACGATGAAGCATTATTCTAAAAACCGATAAATATGAATCGTTTTTGCAATGGAAAGTAGTATTAGATGATACAGTTATGAATTAAAAATTATATAAATCATATATGCGTAACAATATTTGTGAAATAGTTTTGTGTGAATGCAAATCGATGTAATAAGTTTCGATAATAATAGATAACCAATTTTTTTAATGTTTACAGCTCCGCAGCAATTCTACTAAAGTACACTATATGGGTGACCCCGATTTGATGCCAATAACGACCTATGAGAGCACAATATTAGTGAGAATGTTGTACCAAATAGCTTCAAGATTAAACGAAATGGTATGTTTTAAAACGAAATTATGAGTAGGTAATTGGTATGGTACTGTCTGATGTCTATTTGGTTGATGATTGTACCTAACAAATGTGATTTTAAAATTTACAGTATGGAGACCAGTTTACTAGTTATTGGAATAGAAATGACTTGTGTGGATTCGTTGCCCGTGAAGTACTACAATCGCCTTGCACGATTCATACTTATGTGAAGGATGTGACAAATCATCAGAACATTGTGAGTGAAGAGCTCCCCCCGCGCCTCTCCCTCCGCCGGCTGGGCTCCCACGCCTTCGTCATATGGGTCACTCTCGGCTATATTATGATCAAGATGTTTTCCTTCAGTGGTTTTTTTTATGTGTTTGTGTTAGTCATCATGTGGGTAATGTTTGTTTTCACAAAAGCTACATCTAAAATGTTAAGATTAATATAAATCATGATCATTCAATTTTATAAAACTACTCTTACATCGCATAAAATATTTTCATAAGAATTTTGTGTTTTATTTATTTATTTACCATTTATGTAGGTTATGTATTATACCAGTTATGTATTTACCATTTACCTACATATATAAACAGACAAGAAAAAAAAAAACAGAACAGAAAAATAGGTACAAAGGTGATGCTTATTCCATAAGAAATCTCTTCCAGCATACATATAGCTAAGCAGCGTATAGCCTCATGTTTTATTGTGAGGATAAAGATTACAGTATATTTTTCAATTGATTGTCAATATTTAAAATATGTAAGAACTACTCTACAGGAAAGAAACCGCACTGAGGTAGCTGTTTATAGATTATTTGCAAAAACCCTCCATCACTTTCATATATTTTCTACTAGCGCGAGCGGCCCGTCCCGGCTTCGCACGGGTGGAAAAAAAAAGCCTATATTAATCTACACTGATATTATACAGAGGAAAGATTTGTTTGTTTGTAATGAATAGGCTCCGAAATGTGGTGTATCAGATTTAATATCTGTAGCTCTAAGCCAATATTGTATTTTTGGGGTACTGGCAACACTGCTCTGGTGTGCTGGGTAACCGAATAAACGTGTGATTATGTCTGCTAGTTTTTTAATTAATTAAAACAGTCTGGAGTCATGAGAAGTCTACGAACCCCAGTGTAAGAACACCATAATGGCGACGAGAGATGAAAATAAGTAAGTCTTAAAAAAGAATATTAAGTCGTGTCGAGTCGAGTCTAATATAACGTCCATCGTCTATGTTAGATATTAAGTTGTGTGTGTATCCGACCATATCATTTTTTAGTCTATGGTAACTTCCTGAATTCTAGAGTTGTCTATAAGTACGTAAGGAGTCCTTGTAATGTGAACAATAAAAAATGTCGCGAAAAAATATGGCGTTGTTTCTCTAATGAAAACCTGCAAAAAGGAATAAAGGACTCAACATAAAACTATCGGAATACAAATTCACGATATATGGCGACCGTGATCGAGAAACAAAAGATGGAACAATACCAAAGATTACGTGCGGCGCTCCGAACGCAGTTCACAAAAAACGCTAACAAATTAAGTGAACAAATGGACCAAGGGGAAAATAAACAAATCTTAATGGAGAACCTTGGAAAGATATACGGAAAACTGGAGGAAGTAAATGTACAAGTTCAGTCAGAAATTTTGAAAAAAGATGACTTCAAAGAATCCATGATTTTGACGGATTTGGAACATTGTGAAAAATACACGTTAAGATGGCTGAAAATAAAAAACGAAATGGTGCCACTAACGGGCTCAGAAAATAAAGGAAGCACACAAATGAAATTGCCAAAAATAGACATTCCTAAATTCGACGGGCAATTAAAAAGCTGGATGCCATTTTGGAGCCAATTCAGGAAAATTCACGAAGGGAATATAGCTACGGAAGATAAGTTTGTGTACCTGGTGCAAGCAATGACCATCGAATCTGAGGCTAAGTCACTGGTAGGAAGTTACCCTATTACTGCTGAAAATTATCCAAAGTGTATTGAGCACCTGAAGTCCAGATATGGGCGAGAAGATTTACAAATTCAAGTTTATGTAAGGGAGCTTTTGGCACTGGTGCTACAAAAAGTGAGTGGTGATGGAATTGAATTGGCCATATTATATGACAAATTAAGCGCACATTTAAGAGCATTGGAGACACTTGGAGTCGCAAAAAACCATGCTGCTTTCCTATTACCGCTAGTAGAGTCATCACTTCCCCAAGAAATATTAAAGACATGGCAAAGAACAAAGAGTAATGTCAATATAGACGAAGAATTGAACAATCTATTGACATTTATACGAAAAGAGGTTGAAAATGAACAAAGGATAAAAATAGTTAATACATTTTCGGAAAATCATGCAACAAATAATAATAAAGAAATGCCAACTGCAAATTGCCTTGCTGCAACGGTGAAAGAAGAACCAAAAAATAATTGTTTATGGTGTGACAAAGAAGGACATAGCAGTATTGAGTGCTACAAATTACAAAAGTTATCGGTAGATCAGCGCAAAGAGATAGTAATAAAGAAAAAGGCTTGCACAATCTGTCTGAGAAAAGGACATTTCTGGAAAAATTGCAGAGCTTCAATAAAGTGTCTGATCTGTAATAAAAGGCATTCAACAGTGTTGTGTATGACAAATAAACCAACACCAAACAATAACAGCAATGAGTCACCTTTATCAGAAAAGAAAACAACGGCAGCATCGTCTACTATACAAGGAACAACACTTCTTCAGACTGTAATAGTTGAAATACAATACAAGAACAAAAAGCTTCATGTTCGCGCACTTTATGACAGTGGTTCACAGAAGACCTACATTAAGCAGTACATCATTGAGAAACTCCAAATACCAGCAATGAAAGAAGAAGTACTGACCCACAACCTGTTTGGTGGAGTGCAGACAAATTCTCAGCTTCATAAAGTATATAACCTAGAAATAAGAAGCTTAGATAATAGTTTCAAAATTAATCTGGAAGCGCTAGGGCGCTCATGTGTTTGTACTAATGTTCCTAGATTCAATTCTAATGACACTGTTATTTGTAATTTGTTAAAGTCACACCAAATATCTCTGACTGACAAAGGTGATAGTACTGATATTGGGTTATTAATTGGGGCAGATTTCTCAGGTCTTCTGATGACTGGCACAATAATTCAATTGCAAAATGGACTTGTAGCCATAAAGACAAAGCTGGGCTGGACACTACAGGGCAGACAAGTAGGTGCTTTAAGTAATATGACAATCTCTATGTTTTGTTCTGGTAAACGAGGTTATTGGGATTTAGAGACATTGGGTATCCAGGATCCAGCGGAGACAAAATCCAAGGCCACAGTCGCAGAGGAGGTGTTTGCAGCGTTCAAAGAAACAGTGAAGATTAATGAAGAAAACAGGTATGAAGTTCAACTTCCCTTTAAAGTAGGACATGAAGATTTATTATCTAACTATGAAAGAGCAAAACAAAGGCTTGATTCAACTACTCAAAAGCTAATATCAGGAGGTAAATTCAAAGAGTATCATGAAGTTTTTCAGAAGTGGCATCAGGAAGGTATTATAGAAAAGGTGCCACCATCACAAGTAGATCATGATACAGGTCATTACCTACCACATAGGGCTGTTTTTAAAGAGTCTAGCCTGACTAGTTCAATCAGACCAGTATTTGATGCATCGGCCAAAGATAAAAATGGACTGTGTCTGAATTCTTGCTTGGAAAAAGGTACCAATTTAATTGATCTTATTCCTAACTTACTTATCGGCTTTAGAACAGGAGCAATTGGTATTACAGCAGATATACAGAAAGCATTCCTTCAAATTAGCATTCCTACAACTGATAGAGACTATTTAAAATTTTTATGGTGGGAAAATGAGGATTGTAACAACAGGGTGGTATACAGACACTGTAGGGTAGTATTCGGATTGACATGTAGCCCATTTTTATTGTCTGCCACACTTATACATTACCTTAACAATGTAACGGGAGAACATCAACAGACTGCACAGCTTCTGAAAAAATCGCGTGGTATGTAGATAATTGTTTAACAAGTTTAAACACTGAAAAAGAAACAACAAAATTTATAGAAGACTCCAAACGGATCATGAGTGAGGCAAAATTCAATCTACGTATGTGGGTGACATCACCGCTGAAAATAAATGATTCAGGTAAGGCTGGGTTCACACGGCATTGTCCTGCACGTTTTCTTTGTATTCGTTTTATTAACGTACAGAGGCCAGCACATCAAGCTACCCCAATCTGTCAGATTTTCCCAATTGAATATGAACCTTATTCCTTTGTACTAACGTTGAAAATCTATCAAAGAAATTTGACAGATTGGGGTAGGTTGACCTGCTGGCGTCTGTACAATCACCCGGGTGTTCATACGGTAGATTTTCATTCGGGTAAAAAACGAATAGCAGCAGTCTTCACACAGTTGTCACAGTGAGTAGACGTCTGGGATGGATCCACGCTTGGTTGTACTTTTATATTGGTATAATCGAAGGCGCCAACGGTTTCGTCCCCGACAAAACAGAAGGTTTTGGGTACATCCTATTAATCAAGAATCTGTGCGAACGATCACATTTGAAAAATTATTCGAAAATCTTAGAAACGATGAAAAAAAGTTTTTTAATTACTTTCGAATGTCTGTTGAAAGTTTTGAAAAGATGTGCATTTGGATTGAGTGATCTTTTTTTATTTCGTGACAAAATCTGATTGTACATTTAGTCAAAAATAGTCAAAACTCATAGCCCAAAGTAAAAAATTTGTCACTCTCAAGGGTCTTCAGTTATTGTCCAAAATGTGGATCACTCAAATCAGACATTTTGCAAAAACGGCTATGAGCTAAATCTCAACAAAAACTTACTCTACTGACTAAGTTTATACCTCAAAAATTTGTTAACAAATTGTCACAATATTTTTTTAAACCATGAAGCCATTTGAAGCTACTTCCAGGTATTTAAGCCAGTATCATTGGATCACTCAGTACAGACACCATTTTGTCTGAGAGATCGTTGTAATAAGGTTTAGGTTGACTTTTTCTATACAACTTTTTTTTTATCCTAAAATGAATGTTCCGAATATATTTGTACAATAAATATCATAACACAAATACCTTTTGTTAAAAAGTTATGAGTAATTCAATGTTTTTAAATTTGCTGAACTGAGTGATCCTTATGAATACTTTTATGCAACTACCTGTTTCGTATTGATTTACACAACTTACGATTAATTTTTGTACAACTTTATGACTAAAGTTTTACATAAAAATTATTTACACAGACGGCTTAGTTTACGAGATATTAGACTTTTAATTTTTTAAAGTAATTGCGTGTTGTAGGGTACATATGATTTTAACTTTTAGTGTACATATTTAAAAGTTTCATATTTTATTGTTATTTGCTTAGTCGCACGTTTCATTTAGTTTTGTACGACATTTAGTGCACATAAGTGAGCTTACGTGATAGTGACAGTATCAGTGGTTTTCCTGTTTTATGCAAGAACAATATAAGTACCGAACGTATTTATTTAGGGTCCGACGTCTCAAAATTTGCCAAAGATGTAAACAACAATAGCCGCTCGAAATTGTAATTTATTCGTGCGACGCAGCAAATAACAATAAAATATGAAAAATTTAAATATATACATTAAAAGTTAAAATCATATGTACCCTACAACACTCAATTTCTTTAAAAAATTAAAAATCTAATATCTCGTAAGCTAAGCCGTTTAAGTAAATAATTTTTATGTAAAACTTTAGTCATAAAGTTGTACAAAAATTAATCGTAAGTTGTGTAACTCAATACGAAACAGATAGATGCCTATAAGTATTCTTAAGGATCACTCAGTTCAGCAAATTTAAAAACATTGAATTACTCATAACTTTTTAACAAAAGGTATTTGTGTTATGATATTTATTGTACAAATATATTCGGAACATACATTTTAGGATTAAAAAAAAAGATGTATAGAAAAAGTCAACCTAAACCTTTTTACAACGATCTCTCAGACAAAATGGTGTCTGTACTGAGTGATCCAATGATACTGGCATAGATACCTGGAAGTAGCTTTAAATGCCTTGATGGTTTTAAAAAATATTGTGACAATTTGTTAACAAATTTTTGAGGTATAAACTTAGTCAGTAGAGTAAGTTTTTGTTGAGATTTAGCTCATAGCCGTTTTTGCAAAATGTCTGATTTGAGTGATCCATATTTTGGGCAATAACTGAAGACCCTTGAGAGTGACAAATTTTTTACTTTGGGCTATGAGTTTTGACTATTTTTGACTAAATGTACAATCAGATTTTGTCACGAAATAAAAAAAGATCACTCAATCCAAATGCACATTTTGAAAAGTTATTAACTCGACTGGAAAATTCAAGCCTACCAAAATCAAATACGAATATGCGGAAATGCATTAGTACTAAAATGAAATTAGCCATCTGTTTAAGGTAAGTACACAAATAAAAATACACAGGTTGTGATTATTTAACTTTTATTAATGTTAATTATTATAATTAAAAAAATATAAAAAATTTACCAATTTTACTATGGTATATTCGTGTTTCGTATTAAAAGACATTGTAATCAATATCCGTGTAGTTAGAATAGCAGGATTCGACAGAAGACGGACCTTGAAGAGAAGCTGCTGTAGTTAATTCTACAGAGGCTGGACTTTGAAGAGAAGTCGTTGTAGTCATGTTTGTACTAATAGAATTTGTAGCTTCTTGTATATTACTATTTTGGTATTGTTGTGTAAAATATCCTCTGTGAACTGATGACAGATTGAAAGACGACGATTCACGAATTTGGCGACTGTTTTTAATTTTTTTCATTAACTGTAACACACCCATTTGGAATTCAAGGACTTCATCATCGTCATACTTATCTAATGATGGTAATATCCCATTAAAAAATGAAAGATGCCGATTCATTGTTTTAGGTTCGTTATTCGAATAAGAATCCATAAATTTCATCATCTTCGCATCTACAGGATTAATCATATTCTTTGGAGATCTTTTAGGTACACGATTAGGTATTGGGCTCTTTGCCGCCATTGTGTCATGTGTCTCTATAGAGTTTGTTTCCAATGTTTCATTTCCCCCCTCAGAATTTTTTTTCTGGTTTTCGGATTCTGTGTTATTATTGGATTCCGTGTTGTTATTTTCGGTAGTAGCATTATTTACTGTCTTTTTAGGTTCTATTACTTTCTGCAGAAAAGATAACTGTTTACTATATACATAAGGCTTTGCTGTTTTGGCGCCACTTCCTGAGCTTTTCTGATCTTTTATCTTTTTATACGATCGATTATAATTATCTCTTATATGAGTCCACCGTTGAATAATCATTTTAGCTGTAAAAGACAAACAAAAACGGTAAACAAAAAAGTAATACGGTACAGACAATAGCACGTCCCTCTTTACACTTCCATTATAAACTGATCTTGTCAAACCAGTCTGTGTAATGATGCCGCGTGTCAGTTTATATTGGATCTGTATAGAGGGACGTGCTGTTGACTGTACATTTACATTTTTTTTCAGGTATTTAGCATCGGGGTGCTCCATGAAAGATTTACACTATTCATACAAAGTTGGAGTATCGACTATAAGTGGTATCATCTGGGATGTTTGCTGGACTCTATGGCATGTCCTTCAGGGAGAATATCTTCAAATGCCTTCTACAGAAAGTGAATGGATAAAAATAGTGGAAGGTTTTGAAAGAAAGACTAATTTCCCTCATTGTTTAGGTGCAATTGACGGAAAACACATAAAAATCTTAAAGCCTCCTCATAGTGGATCCATGTACTTCAATTATAAAGATTATTTTTCAATTGTGCTACTTGCGGTGGTTGATTCGGAATACAGATTTATATATGTAGACATAGGATCATACGGAAAAGATTGTGACTCATCCATTTTGAAAAATTCCGTCTTGTGGAAAAAACTTAATGATGGTTCGTTGAATATACCCAAACCAAAGCCATTATTAGAAGGTGGAGAAAGTACACCCTACGTATTTATTGGTGATGAGGGATTTGCTCTACATAATAATTTACTACGCCCTTTTGGAGGAACACATTTAGATTTACGTAAAAAAATCTTCAATTACCGCCTGAGCAGAGCAAGGAGGTACGTGGAGTGTGCTTTTGGTATCTTAGCGGGAAAATGGAGAATTCTACATAAGGCTATTGATGTTTCACCAAGTTTATTGACAGAAATCATAAAAGCATGCATTGTATTACACAATTATGTTCGTGAAAATGATGGACACAATTTTGAAGATGTGGCAAATCCTTCATTATTTGAAAATATTCAAAGTACGGCAGTTCGAAATGTTCAAGCAAACAGCGTAAGGTCCATTTTTAGTCACTATTTTTTATCAAACGAAGGAGCAGTCCCATGGCAAAACGAATACATTTAGAACTAAGCAGAGCAAGTTAAAATATGTTGTAACTCAATTTTTATTATTAGTAATAAAATATACATACCTAAGGCTTGTCTTGTTTTTTCTTCCTTTGTCTCAAAATTAGGATCAATTATTACCATGATTCCCTTCCAAGCCGCTTGAGTTGCGACGCGATTTTTATAAAGTTCCAAAGTTTTATCCCATAAAACGGGACATTGTTCCACTAAAGAAATTAATAGTTCGTTGTCTATAGAAGATTCCTCAACCATTTTGAATATCAAACCAAATCTAACATAAAATACGTGCCACCCGTCCAAAAGACGCTCAGGTACTAAACGCTTCTTCGGTTGCTATTCGATAAAAAACGTGTGAACATCGTGCCGTGTGAACGAGACAGAGCTATATTATGTGCCACTGCGAACCGAATACGTCAAAGTTCATTCGATTTGCTTGACAAGTCCGTTGAGTATGCGTTTAAACGTATAAGCGGTACACGTTTTTTTGCAGTACAATCGACGTGTGAATGGATATATGTACGTTGTATGGTCACTATTTATACGTTAAGACGTATACTGCAAAAAAACGTGCAGGACAATGCCGTGTGAACGAAGCCTAAGGATATAGTGCCAGTACTAGGTCTCAATTGGGATACTTCATCTGACCAGCTGTACTGTGTCACAGGAAACTTGCCTGCCCCGGAAGATATACAACATCTTACAAAAAGAGATTTGTTGTCACTTACACAAAAGATTTTTGACCCGATTGGATATACTTCAGCAATTATGTTGACACCAAAACTTATATTGCAAGAAGCTTGGAAACAAGATCTATCATGGGACACTCAGCTTGATGCTGATCTGATGAAAAGATTCCATGATTGGTATCAACACATTAATTATTTAAAAGAATGTAAAATACCTCGAAGATTAACTGAAAATATTATGAAAGACTGTGAGGTAAGCTTACATTTATTTTGTGATGCTAGTAAGGATGGATATGCTGCAGGTGTGTTACTACGGGCTGCTGGAAAAGATAAAGTAAGCATACAACTAGTTTCAGCCAAATCACGTGTTACACCACCCAAAAAGATAAGTATTCCCAGACTGGAATTATTAGCTGCATTGATAGGCACAAGACTACTCAGACAGGCCAGAGAAAATCTTAATATAGAGAATTGTCTAGAATATTGCTGGACGGATTCTGCTGTTACCCTGTGTTGGATAAAACGAGAATTACCTCTAAACACATTTGTAGGTAATAGAATAAAAGAAATTAGACAACATACTAATATAAACAATTGGCGACATATTTCTGGTGAACACAACTGGGCCGACCTAGCGTCCAGAGGCTGCAACGCGAGAACCCTACTCGAGACCCGCTGGTGGGAGGGACCGGCGTGGCTGCGTCTGGAACCCGAACAGTGGCCGCAGTCTGATTTCACAGTGGACGAACTGCAAGTACACCTGGAAACTAAGAAAACCGTATGTAATGCACAAGTATGTTGTAATCAAAGTCTACTAAATAAAATACAGTATTTCTCTAAATATTCAAAAATCATTAGAATGGTAGCATGGATGTTAAGGTTTACACATAATACAAGACATTCACAAAATAAAAGAAAAGGAGAAATAACTTATAGTGAGTACAGTAAGGCAGAAAAAACTGTGATCAAATTGATACAAAAGGAAAATGAAATTAATGGAAAAAAGAGTGAACATTTAACACAATACATAGATAAAGAGGGATTAATAAGAATCAAAACTAAACTTACAATATCAGATTTTCCAGAGACCACCAAGGCACCTTATCTGTTGTGGGCTAAGAATCCAGTTGTTACGGCTATGGTGAGACAGCGACATGAACATCTACAGCATGTAGGGGCTAATCAACTCATCATAGATATACGGGCGAGGTTCTGGATCATCGGTATACGTCGATTAGTAAAGTCAGTAATCTCTGCATGTGTTATTTGTAGACGTTATAGAGCTAAAGCCACACAGGCACCAACAGCGCCACTACCACCAGAACGCACAAACTGCTCCGCGCCCTTTCAAACGACTGGCGTCGATCTAGCGGGCCCTTTATTTCTGCGTAACGGCGAGAAGTGTTGGATCGTATTATACACTTGTGCAGTGTATCGTGCAGTGCACTTAGAATTAACGAGATCACTTTCCACGGAGGCCTTTATTATGACATTGAGACGATTCGTAGCGCGTAGAGGCCGCGCTGATTTAATTATGTCAGATCAAGGCACAAATTTTTGTGGAACTAAAAATTTGATTTTTTCTCTAGATTGGGAGGAGGTTCAGCGTAACTCCACCATTCGACGCATGTTATGGAAAATGAATGCACCAACTGCAGCTTGGTGGGGCGGCTATTGGGAGCGACTGATACGGATTATGAAAGATCTTCTGCGTCGTATCTTAGGTAAAGCGTCAGTGTCATATGAGGAACTTGAAACTATATTATGTGAATGTGAAGCAATAATGAATGGCCGGCCCCTTACATATATAAATGAAGACGAGGGTGACGGTCTAGAGCCACTTACCCCAGCACATTTCATCCAGCCCACATATAACACTGACATGACTGATTTTGATTGCATAGATGTTAACAGTTTGAATAAACGGCACAAATATTTACAAGAACTTCGAGAACAATTCAAACTTCGTTTCAAGAATGAATATCTCACTTTATTGGTCCAAAAAGGAAAAGAAACAAGAGATAGTATAAATATAGGTGACATTGTCTTGATAGAAACAGATGAGAAGAGAATAAAATGGCCGTTAGGCATTGTTTTAGATTTGTTTACAGGAAAAGACGGAATCGAAAGAACAGCTCAAGTAAGGACTGCCACTGGCACCAAGGGTCGTCCAATCCAGAGGCTGTATAAACTGGAAGTCTCCAATCAGACTGGTGACGATGTTCCATTGGTAAACGAGGCAAGTCAAAGTCCAATTTGTTCTTTAAAAAATAATTCAGAGCAACAAGAAAACGACGAACATTCGTCGTCTGAACTGCGTGAGAGACCTCAGAAATCTACTCGTTCCGGTAGAAAGGTAAAAATGCCTAGTAAATACGATATTTATACGTAATTTTGCTTTGGATTGTTTCATAAAATAACTAATTATATTATAACATACATATTTGCTCAATTTATCTTTGAAAGTCGAGATATTTAGTGATTTATGTGACATGAACATAGTGATAAATAATAGGTGTAATATAAAGATTGTTGTGTAAAGATATGCTATTCTTCAAAACGATAATTATATTTATAATTGTAATTTTAATTTAAGAAAGTTATGGGCAACTAGAAGATTATACTAGTATAATGTGTGTACGCTAGTTGGCACAAAATATTATGTAAAACGCCCTCTAGAAGCAAGTAGCAATACTAAAATTGATTATTGTTAATTTCGGATACATCCTGTTTTATTAGTTATTTTTGGCGTTGGAGGATGTTAGATATTAAGTTGTGTGTGTATCCGACCATATCATTTTTTAGTCTATGGTAACTTCCTGAATTCTAGAGTTGTCTATAAGTACGTAAGGAGTCCTTGTAATGTGAACAATAAAAAATGTCGCGAAAAAATATGGCGTTGTTTCTCTAATGAAAACCTGCAAAAAGGAATAAAGGACTCAACATAAAACTATCGGAATACAAATTCACGATAGTCTATAATGGCGGCCTACATTGGTAATTTGCCTCCATTCGAAGAGGCTGCACAAAGCTTTGAGTCATGGATGGAACTCTTTGAAAAATATTGCAGTCTGAATAAAGTTTTGCCAGAAGAAACAGCCGGGAGTACAAGGAAGGCTTTGTTTTTGACACATATTGGTGCCAGACATTATAATTACTTACACACGGCGTGTCTACCACAAAAACCCAACACAAAAAGGATACCTAGACGAATTATAATTATCAAATCTTGAAAAATAAATATGATCCACCGGGCTTGCAATCTACGAATAAATTTTTATTCCATAAAAGAGTCCAGAAAGCACAAGAAAGTGAAACAGATTTTTTGTTAGCAGTCACACAATTAGCTACTAAATGCAATTTTGGTGCATATGAAGACCAGGCATGCACATATCAGGTCATAACAGGTGTCAAAAGTGAGAACCTAAGGAAAAAGTTGTTATCTTTGAGTAACCCAACATTTAGTCAAGTAAAAGAGGTGGTATTGCAAGAGGAAGCCATAAAAAAGCAGTTGGATTGCATGAGTCGTGAAGCAGAGTCTGTTGTTGGTAGAGTTTATAGGAATCGTGCACATCGTCCCCAGTCACACAGAGGAAATCAAAGTCGTAGTCAAGGGCAACCAAGATTCATGCCAGATCAAAACAAAAGTCAAGAGTCAGGTCCAAGTCAGCGTCAGAATAGATTTCAGTCTAAGGAAAGGAGTATGAGTCAGAGTCAAGGTGCATCCACAAGTCAACAGTCAAACATGAGTGAGTGTCATCGGTGTGGTCGTTTCCATAATCCGAATATGTGTCCAGCAAGGTATTGGAAGTGTTATGTGTGTCAGCGTATAGGTCATACTAGTGTCAAATGTAGAAGGCGTCCCATACATGATGTAGATTGTAAGAATAATGAAAGTGATAACAATATTGACTGTGTAGTAGAACAATTGGTTGATGGAACAAATGTCTTGTCGTGTAATGATAATAGTTATAATGTCAACATATTACAAGTAAATAAAGTAGAACATAAGTCAAAATTAATTAAATTAAATGTTGAGAATGTTACATTAACCATGGAAGTTGACACTGGAGCAGCAATTTCCATAATTTCTTACCCATGTTATTTAAAATACTTTGACAGTGTAACTATTAAACCGTCTACAATTGAACTTAATGGTATTTCAGGTCAGATCCAAATTGCAGGTATTATTGAAGTCAAAGTCATGAGTAAAGTTTTAAGTCTTGTAGTGTGTAAAAATAAAAATAAATGTTTTATGCCACTGATGGGTCGAGATTGGCTGGATCAGTTATTTCCTAGGTGGAGAAGTGCATTATTAACATCAAGTAATGTCAAATGTAATCTTGTGCAGAATGTGTCAAATCAAAGTTTGCAGGTGTCAGAATTATTAGAAAGTCTTAAAAAGCAGTTTCCTAAAGTGTTTTCTATGGAAAATAGCTCTTGTATTGAAAATTTTGAAGCAACATTGTGTTTAAAAGAAAATAGTACACCAGTTTTCATGCGTCCTTATGAGGTACCATATAGTATTGTTGATAAAATTTCTGAGTCTATTGATAAGTTGGAAGCTGAAGGTAAAATATATAAAGTAAGCCATTCAGAGTGGGCCTCACCTTTAGTTCCAGTAAAGAAAAGTGAACATTTAATGCATGCAGATGCCATGTCTAGATTACCTATGAATAAGATTGTTGTAGATATAAATAATTGTCAATTAGAGCAATTGCCACTTAGTTATGTGGATGTTGCTAGAGAAACCATGTGTGATCCAGTCTTGTTGAAAGTATTTAATTTTACCAAAAATGGATGGCCTAACCACATAACTGACAATGCAATTATACCTTACTTTAAGATAAGACATTATATTTCAATTATTGATGAATGTTTAGTGTTTGGTTCAAGATTAATTGTACCACAAAAATTTCAAGCCTTGGTGTTAAGATTGTTGCATGAGAGTCACCCAGGTATAGTCAGGACAAAGATGCTAGCTAGATCCTTGTTTTGGTGGCCATGTATGTCACAAGACATTGAATTAAAATGTAAAAGTTGTGAGATTTGTTCTATTGTGAATTTTAAACCAAGTAATGTAAAAATACCATGGCCTAAATGTGATTTGCCATTTCAGAGAGTACACATTGATTTCTTTGAGTATGAAAAACATCATTATCTTATATTCTGTGATTCTTATTCTAAATGGATAGATATTAAGTTAATGCAACAGTGTACTGCTACTTATGTCATTAGAGAATTATATTCAATATTTTCTGTAGTAGGACTACCATGTGAAATTGTGTCCGATAATGGTCCTCCTTTTGATTCTTATCAATTTATTGAGTTTTGTACAAAGTTAAATATAAAGGTTACTAAGTCACCACCATACCATCCTGAAAGCAATGGCTTCGCAGAAAGAAATGTCCAGATAGCTAAAAAAGCATTAAAAAAAATTATTGTACCTAATTGTTCTGTGGATATCCAGCTAGAATTATCTAAGTTTTTACTTAATTATAGGAATACTCAAACTACTGTCAATTGTAAAACTCCTAACTCTATGTTAATGTCATATATGCCTAGAACTTCACTTACTATCTTGAATCCTGTTCACAATCCTAAGTCCATGAAACGTTTACCTTATTATCCTCATTTTACTGAAAATGAAACTGTTTTAGTGAAAGTGGGTTCTGCATCTCCTTGTAAAGGGACTATTGTTAAAGTTTTAAGTTCAACTCTTTATTTAGTTAAGGTTAATGGTGTCTTAAAGAGACTTCATCTTAATCAAATAAGTAATGCTTCATATCCCCAAGTGTCAGTAAATAATCCTGAGGTTGTACCAAATAACTCATATTTGTACCCAGGGGGAGGAATACAAACTAATCAGTCCACAAATGCAAGTCAGGCTGAAAGTGAAGTCATTCCTCAACAGCCTAAGCATTCTAATGAATCACAAGTCTCAGTAACTAGTCCTCAAGCATCTTCCAGTCCTCAAGTTTTGATTGATAGTTCCAATTCCCCAAGTATTCAAGAATCTGATAGGAATTCATCATCCTAAGTTAACATTCCTTGGTCAATGTCAGCACCAAATCCTACCCAACCTGAAGTATGTCGTAGTAGAAGTGGCAGAATAATTAAACCACCAAAGAAATTTAATTTGTAGGGGGAGGATGTGGTGTATCAGATTTAATATCTGTAGCTCTAAGCCAATATTGTATTTTTGGGGTACTGGCAACACTGCTCTGGTGTGCTGGGTAACCGAATAAACGTGTGATTATGTCTGCTAGTTTTTTAATTAATTAAAACAGTCTGGAGTCAGGAGAAGTCTACGAACCCCAGTGTAAGAACACCATACGAAACTACTGGACCGATTTAAAAATTCTTTTTGTGTTAGATAGTCCATTTTATCGGGGAATGTTATAGGCTATATAACATCACGCTACGACCAACAGGAGTGTCGCAGCAATGAAAAATGTTGCAAAAACGGGAAAAATTATTCCTTTTGAGAGCTTCCGTTGCGTGCGCTGCGTAATCGGTTAAAGTCACGCAAAAATAATGTATGACGGAATTGTTCCCGCATAAAAGTTATAAAAAAAAGTCCGCGACAGCATATGTTTATCTTTTAAGGTTGACCACTATAACCATTTTTATGATAATCAAATGTGTTCTAAAATAATGCATTATTTGCGAAGGTTATTTTATAAACATGATATTAATCCTTATCCAAATAAACACATTATTCATCACAAGTGTTTAATTTTGAACAAAATTGCCCTTGACATCTTTTGATTTCAATGAATATCTTAGGAGATATCATAGTTTTAAAATAAATCAGCACGGCCGCCGCGCGCCGTTACCTCACCTGTCTAGCCTTTTCCCGACTATGGGGTCGGCTTCCAGTGTAACAGGATGCAGCTGAATACCAGTGTTTTACATGGAGCGACTGCCTGTCTGACCTCCACAACCTAGTTACTGGATAATACGATACCCCTTAGTAAGACTGGTTGTCTGACTTTCGGGCTTCTGACTACCCGTAAAGACTGTCAAAGATCTACGAATGACAGCCGGGACCAACGGCTTAACGTGCTTTACGAGGCATGGAGGGATCTCGGTATGTAAAGATGGTCACCCATCCACAGACCAACCGCAGCAAGCGTAGCTTAGCCTGATCGATCGACTTATGCGGCTGTTATTATTTAGCCACGGGCCCCTCCGCAGCGCGCCGTTAGCTGTACGAGACTTACTATAGTTTCACTCTTACTGATCATAGCGTGATGTATCTAAAATATCTTCTTAAAGTAATGTACAGACGCCAGCAGTGCTATTCTGTACAAATATATTCTGATGTTAGTGATTGCCTCCATTGATAGTTTACTTCACGCTCACGTGAGATTTTTACAGAATCAATAGGCTGCACATCAAGCTACTACAATCTGTCAAATTTCTTAAATATATTTTCAACTTTATCGCTACAGCATAAGGTTCAAAGTTGATTGGGAAAATTTGACAGTATCGGGTAGCTTGATGTGCTAGCGTCTTTACACACGGCTACACATCACATCACACACACACATCATCATTTCCAGTTTTAGCTGACCTCGCACTGTATAGGTTTTTCGTATAATCAGAAGTCAGCTCATACTGGTTGTGTATAGCATGATGTATAGCCGTGCTTACTAAGGGTCAGTTCACACCGATACGCGACGCGACGCGACGATACTGGAAGAGGCCAGTGATTTCGCCGGTACGCGCCGCTCTCGCACGCCGCGCGTACCGGCGAAGTACCGCTGCGTCGCGATGCGTCGCTATACGCCGCGAGGCGTCACGAGGCGCAGCGCTGCACGGCGCAACGTATTCTGAACTCTCACAATGCAATGTGTAACTTTTCGTGTAGAAAATAAAGTATATTTTGAGTCACTCTTTTAAAGTGTGCGCGCAGCGTCGCGTCGCGTCGCGTCTCGGTGTGAACTGACCCTAAGTAATAATCTTAAAGTACTCCTACTAATATTATAAATGTGAAAGTTTGTGAAGATGTTTGGACGTTTGTTACTCAATCACGCACAAACGGCTGAACAGATTTGGATGAAATTTAGCTCACAGATAGTTTATAAAAGATATCACTGTAAACCCAAAAACAACTAAACGCTTGGAAACATTTAAGACTAAACTTCTGAGTAAATTACCACTTTTGTTGACTAATGATGACCCTAATCAACAATATAATGATTTTTTTAATATGTATTGCACACAATTTGATAATACGTTCATTCCAAAGACATTATCGGTTATTAATAACGCTTCCTTCAGCGACTGGGCCACCGTTGGTATACATAAAAGTAGAAAACGACTTTATGAATTATATGAAGAACGGATTTGTATAAACACTGCTGAATTTAATTTCTAAGTTAAAAATTATTCTAAAATATTTAAAAAAGTTTGTAGTATTGCCAAGTCACGTTACTTGAGTTCAAAAATTAAAAATAGTGGTAACATTATTAAAATGACTTGGAATATAATTAATAGCGAAACGGGAAAGTCATGCAACCGAAGTAGTGACTACAGCCTTGCTATTGATGACAATATAATTAAATCAGATTCTCAAGTCACCGCGCCGTTTGAAAATTTCTTTGCAGAGATTCCCGTATCAACTACTAAATCTCTAAACTCATCACCCACTGCTGCAGAGTCTTTACTTAAGGAAAATGTTCCACTTTGTGATTCTGAATTTCACTTCGAATATGTCACCTGTAAAGATATAATTAAAACCTTTCACACATTAAATGTTAAAAAGACCGCAGATCTTTGGGGTAATTTTGTGGATGTTGTTAAGTCGATTATAAACATTGTAGCACCTACTTTAGCTGTTATATTTAATAACTAGCTTTTGCCCGCGACTTCGTCCGCGTGGGTTTCGTACTTTCCTCAAATAAATTTAAAACCTCTCCACCTCCCCTTGAAAGGTAGTTATTTCGAAAATTCTTGATTACGATCTTTATGCTTTATTTAAAGAAATAAGTATTCGGGACAATATTTTAGTTAAACTACCTAAGATGATTCATATAAACTATCCTCCCTTTTCATCACGACAGGGCTTGTTTTTATTAAAAAAGCATTTGGTATTGGTAATTTTCCATTGAATCAAGCCACGCAATGAAATACTCCCCTATGAAATGGACTACCCCCGTTCACCCCGTTAGGGTTAGGTTTTCGAAAAACCCTGTTACACTTTACTATTTATTTTGGTCTTAAGTATACATACTGAGTTTTGAGTTTATATTATTGGACCGCGCGATAAAATTCTTCCATACAATCTCCCTTTAGAGCAGAAAAACATAAAATGACAAACTATAATTTACTTAGGTCTTAGATAAGTATTTGTGCCAAGTTTTAAGCTTAAATTTATCCAAACCATTTTTTTGGAGTAAATCAAGCTACGCACTATAATACCGGTCTTAAAAATCGAATTAGCACTTTTTACCTGTCAGAGGTCTACTTTTGAAAGACCCATTTCTTATTACTTACTTAGGCAAATATTCCTTCCAAGTTTCAAGTTGATTAACCAAATGAATAAGATTTTTCACATAAAGTTTTTCCCCACTTTTCACCCCCACACAGGAGGAATTTGAAAAAACGTTTGGGATGTGTTCATAACTTGACTCAAAGATTATGTACAACAATTTTCGAGTTAATCAAGCCATGCAGTAAAATGGAAAATCAACTACCCCTTTTCACCCCGTCAGAGGTAGATTTTCGCAAAACCCTGATACATGTTATTCTTTACTTTTGGTCTTAAGTATAAATACTGAGTTTCGACTTAATTGGACCGCACTTTAAAATTCTTCCATACAAATGTTGACACCCCCTAATCCTCCTTTAGGGGGTAGTTTAGAAAAGCAAAAAATGCCAAACTTCATAATTTACTTAGATAAGTATTTATGCCAAGTTTCAAGTTTATTAACTAAATGAATAAGATTTTTCATATAAGCTGTATCCCCACTTTTCAACCCCACAGGGGTGGAATTTTGAAAAATCGTTTGGAACGTGTTCATTACTTGACTCACAGATTATTTATACCAATTTTCGAGTTAATTAAGCCAGGCAGTAAAATCCTGCTCTGTAAAATTAACTACCCCTTTTCTACCCATTAGGGGTAGATTTTTCCGCATTCCGGCCCATCGTGCTGCTCGACGAGGTCGGCAAGCTCTTTGAGAGAGTGATTGCGGGCCGCCTCGTCGGGCACCTGGTGAGGACGGGGCCGGATCTTGCGGACAGCCAGTTCGGCTTCCGCAAGGGGCGCTCGACGGTGGACGCCATCATGCGCGTGAGGGCCCTCACGACGGGGGACGCGGTGTCCCGGGGTGAGGTGGTCGTGGCGGTGTCACTCGACATCGCCAACGCGTTTAACACCCTGCCCTGGAGTTGCATTGGGGAGGCACTCCGGTATCACCGGGTGCCGACCTACCTCAGTCGAGTAGTCGGGGCGTATCTGACGGACAGAGCCGTCATCTACCCCGGTCGCAACGGGGAATGGAACCGGCGAGAGATGTCGTGCGGTGTCCCACAGGGATCGGTTCTGGGGCCGCTCCTGTGGGACATCGGTTACGACTGGGTGCTGCGGGCCGATCTCCCTGATGGAGTCAGCGTGGTTTGCTACGCTGACGACACGCTAGTCCTGGCGCAGGAGAGGTCGCATCAGGCGGCGGCCGACGCGATGACACGCGGGGTTGCGATAGTCGTGGAGAGGATCCGGCAGTTGGGTCTCGAGGTGGCTTTGCACAAGTCCGAGGCCATGTCTTTTCATGGGCCTCGGAACGGGCCGCCTTCGGGATCCCAAATAACGGCAGGAGGGGTTCACATCGGCGTCGAGACAACGATGAGATACCTGGGTCTCGTCCTCGACAGCCGGTGGAACTTCGTCGAGCACTTCCGACGTTTGGCTCCCAAGCTGGAACGGGCCGGGGCCGCCTTCAAGCGGCTCTTGCCCAACCTGAGGGGGCCAAACGCCTCCTGCCGGAGGCTTTACGCGGGGGTCGTGCGGTCCATGGCCCTGTACGGGGCCCCGGTGTGGGCGCGTTCACTGCGGCGGCGAGCCGCCCACTATTTGAACGCGCCCCAGAAGGTGGTAGCCGTAAGGCTGATCCGGGGATACCGCACGATCTCGGGCGAGGCGGCAAGCCTCCTTGCCGGACTGCCGCCGTGGGATCTGGAGGCGATAGTCCTCGCGCGCCTGTACGAGTGGCGCGCGGAGGCACTACGCCGGGGGGAAACTCCGCTTCCGCGGCAAATCGCGGCGGAGCGGACCGACCTCCGGCGCGATCTCATGGCGGCATGGAAAGAGCGACTGTCGCAACCCAGCGCAGGGCACGCCGCGATAGCGGCGGTAAGACCCCTCTTTGAGGAGTGGCTAGAGAGGCGCCACGGCGCCCTCACCTACCGCCTGACGCAGGTCCTCACCGGACACGGGTGTTTCGGGAGGTTCCTGCACATCATCGGGCGGGAGGAATCGCCCGGGTGTCACCACTGCGAGGGTCGCCCGGAGGACACGGTGGAGCATACGGTGGCGGTATGCCCCAATTGGGCGGAGCACCGCCGTGTCCTCGCAGAGGCGATCGGCAGCGGCGGCGACCTCTCGCGCCCGGCCCTGGTTCAAGCCATGGTCCGGGGCGAGAGGGAGTGGGAGGCAGTCACCTCCTTCTGCGAAGCAGTCATGCTAGCGAAGGAGGTGGCGGGACGGCTGAGGGAGAGGGCCTCACGTCCCAGCCGCCGCGGGAGACGCCCCGGGCGTCGGGAGCCGCGAGACGACTCCCGGCCACTGTAGGCGCGGCCCTGCGGGCGGAGAGTAATGGGTAACTCTCCGTCCGATCAGGACCAGGCCCGTGCCGGACGGCGCGTACGTGTTCCACGCGCGCCTCAAAGAGATGTCAGCATAAGGAAGGGGCCCGAAAGGGCTGAAGCCTGCCGGGGCAGCGGGATTGTCCGAAAGGGTTACCGCTACCCCGGAACACAAAGGGCTAAGGAAGGAACACGGGTGGGTTTTAGTCAGTAAGAGTCTGACACTCCCTTCTGCTCCACCCAGAGCGGGAGGGGGTCATTGGATGATTTCCCATCCACAAAAAAAAAAAAAAAAAATGGGGTAGATTTTCGAAAAAACCCTGATACACGTGATTCTTTATTTTTGGTATTAAGTATAAATACTGAGTTTTGAGTTAATCGGACCGCGCGTTAAAATTCTTCCATACAAATTTTGACACCCCCCAATCCCCTGTTAGGGGGTAGTTTATATAAAAACTAAAAATGCCAAACATTATAATTTACTTAGATAAGTGTTCATGCCGATTTTCAAGTTTATTAACCCAAGGAATAAGATTTTTCTTACAAACTTTCATCCCCTATTTAACTCCCTTAGGGGTGGAATTTCGGAAATTCCTTCCTTATTCCTCGTCTACATTATAAAGGTAACCTCTGTGCAAAATTTCAGCTTTCTAGGTCCAAGGGTTTGGGCTGGGCGTTGATGAGTCAGTCAATCAGTCAGTCAGTCAGTCAGTCAGTCAGTCAGGACTTCTCTTTTTATATATATAGATAGATTGTATCGACCGTGGTGAGTTTCCTGATCTTATAAAAAACAGTAAAATAATACCATTGTTTAAATCGGGTAGTACATCAGACCCTACTAACTATAGACCCATTTCAGTACTTTAGTAAAATTTTTGAAAAACTTATTTTAAACCAAATGCAAAGATTTTTTAATAAAAATAAATTACTGCATAACAAACAGTTCGGTTTCACAAGGGGTCGTTCGACTACCGATGCCGGAGTTGAACTTTTAGGACATATTTATAATGCCTGGGAGGACAAATGCGATGCGTTGGGCATCTTTTGCGATTTGTCCAAGGCATTCGATTGTGTTCATCATGAAATATTAATCAGGAAACTGCACCACTACGGAATCCGTAACGCCTCCCTGGATCTTCTTACTTAAGTGATAGGATTCAGAGGGTTGATGTTAACGGAAAAAGATCACCCGGATCTGTAGTAAGAATGGGGGTCCCCCAGGGCTCAATTCTTGGCCCATTTTTATTTATTATTTATATTAATGACTTGCCTTACCTCATAAATGATAATCATGATATAGTGTTGTTTGCAGATGACACTTCACTTGTATTTAAACTTAAACGTCAGCAGCTGGTTACTGACAATGTAAATAGCGCCCTCGCAAAAGTAGTTGACTGGTTTAATGTTAATAACCTACTACTTAAGGAAAAAAAAACCAAATGTATTAAGTTTACGATACGTCACGTTAGACAAGTAGAAACTAGTGTTCTCATAAAGGATGAAGAGTTAAAACCCGAAGATATCACAGTATTCTTAGGCATAACATTGGATGCCAAGCTTCAATGGGGCCCCCGTATAGATAAATTGTCAAAAAAGCTTAGCTCTGCAGCATAGGTACGCCGCACGGTATTTCGCCTAGAACATGCTAGGTGGACAAAATTCAAGTTTTCATTTCCAGGAAATCTTAATTGCATAACACAAACAACACCCCCAAACTCCAAATTCCGAGAAAAAGTTGTTTTTAAATTCTTAACTGATGAGTCATAGAGTCCAGAAGTCAGGTAATGAGTTTAATGCAAGCGTTCCGGTCAATCAGTTGCAATTTAGCGACACATTCGTGCACATCTCATAGTGGTTTATAGTGATATTGTGAAAGTTTTTTGTGATGGATATTAATACTGAGGGTATGTACTATTATTTAATATATTATTTTTATCAGAATCTATTTAAATGAATTTTTAGCATTTTTTTAACTTGTTGCATAAATTTTTGCGTAATTTTTTTCATAAAGAAAACTTAGAACGTTCAGGAAATACATTGATTTGCCTCTATTCGGGCTAGTTTGTAGATATATTGTAGGTATAACTGTGTTATGTGTAGTTTGTAAAATTACACATATTGTTCAGCACACTTCAGTACAACATATTTTTTTCTTTTTTTTTTCAGAACACGTTTACTCTATTTCAAGGGTAGCCTTTTTTGAAGAGTGGTTGAAACACGCAAAGAATGATAAACGGTCGCGTATTTATGACTATCTTTCTTCAAAATTTCACTTTGGTGACATTACTGAAAGCAGCCAAAGAGAAATAAAGTTGAAAATATCTAACTTTTCTACTAAGATTGGAGCCAAATGGTTGGCTTCGGGAAAATCGAAGGAGCGTTTTTTAATTACAAATAAGACATGGCTGGATGAAGGAGACATACAGTTTACTGTGAGTTCTTTAGCCCCACAACCTTCGACATCGAGTGAGGCTGTGACATCTGCAGGAAGACCTCGCAAAGATTTCGAGGAATCGTCGTTTAAGACAAAGAAACGTCGAGTCGATCTCGTAGAATCTCGAAGTGCCAGTGAATTAGTGACTGCTGCCGAAATTGCTATGCGTTCAGCAGGGCAAAGAAAAGTTGCCCATGTGATTAGAGACGTTAGTGAGAGCCCAGATAATATTATTAAGTCAAAAAATACCAGTTGTGATCCTAGGCAGTTAAGTAGTGACGAAGCCTTAGCATACTATACAGGGTGGCAGGGACATCGACGCACAAATGTCGTGAAAAGGTTACACCTGATGCCCTAAATAAAATTACGAAAGTCATTAATCTCGGAACTGACCGGTTAAAAAAATTGACATTTTTGAGCGCGCAATGTATTGCAAACAACGCGATCAAAACGGTCCGCGGATGGCGCGCGCGCGCGCTACCTACACAAGTACACACACGTTTGTGGCGCGGCCGCCCGCCGCCGCCGCGCCGCCCGCCGCCGCTGCCGGACGAACGTGATTGTACAGAGGCCAGCACATCAAGCTACCCCAATCTGTCAGATTTTCCCAATTGAATATGAACCTTATTCCTTTGTACTAAACTTGAAAATCTAACAAAGAAATTTGACAGATTGGGGTAGGTTGACCTGCTGGCGTCTGTACGTTTTGGAATGGGCAACTAGCTTCAACTTTCTGACTAACTGACTGACTAGTTAATTTTGACAATTCAAAAGTGCCTGGAAATGGTTTAATTGAAATAAATGCTTTGAGTTTGAGTTTTGTACCTACAAAATATCGCCTAGCGACAACATTGATAGGTACCTACCACATCAAAACATTGTTTTACAATTAGTCTTGATAACCGATGGTAGTTACTTCTTAAGTAGGTACCCGTTATGGAAATAAAACTAACGCTAAAAGCTTATTCCCATAAAATAGCGATACCGATGAGGATTTATAACAAAAAAGATTAGAACTTAGCGATCCAGTAATGTTCAATTAATGAAATTACCTTAACTAAGACGACCCACTGACCGTCGGACAGGAAGGGTTGTTTGGGGGAGCGCCGTCGTGTTGGAACCATGTCTCGCGGAACTGAAGCACAGGCACCTCCTCGATTATTTCCTCGAGGAAGGCATTTTGAACGTCTCTCACAAACACACACACACAGAGAAAATTACTTTTGATTTTATTAAGATCACAAATTCGCGTCAAATAGCACACCCGTTTGCGATCAACGAAATCTAGGAACTGGCAAAAATCCGATAAAATCGGCGGATTGCAAAAGAAATGTACTTTGCTGATCTTTCTTTCAATTTGCCGCACTTGCTTTCTACAGTTAGTACTATTATTTAATTTGTGCCTACAGTGCCTACACCGAACACAGACCAACAAAATGCTAGAGTGTACAAACACATTTAGTTGTACCTAGCTACCTATTCACGAAATTAATTGCGAATATGAATGTATTTTTTTTTACGAAACAGTAAATTACATTGTTGAATTGCATTCAAAACTAAAATTAATGTTGATAATAAAAAAATATCGAAAAATTACGTGACTATCAAGACATTTCTACACGTTTTTTTTTAATCTTCTTTACTTAAATCGATGAAGCTTTAGAAAAATAATTATCCCCCATAATTAATCTAAAATAAAAGTAGTAAATGGGTCATTAATTTCTGTAGATGATTAAAATGCCTCATGAGACGCGTCTGTTAGATTCATTGGGATATGTCGCCTTATCGCATAGCTTCTTAGAACGAGACCGCTCGCCGCCGCCGTCCCTTTGTCGGCATTTGAAAGCGAATAACGTAGGTACTAACCCAGTGTTGACCTCACAAATGAACTTTATCAAAACAGCTGATCAGGTAGCCCTTTCGAGTTTTATTTACATTGCTGTTTTAAGTGAAACAAGTGAATTTACTATTTTTTAATTAAAAATCTCATTGGGTTAGATAGAAATAATGATTTTATACAGCTTACATTAAAAAAAATTGCAGAAAAAAACGTAAAAATTAAGAAAAAGCCGACGAAAAATTTCAACGCAGAGGGGTCCAGAAACATGTACTGAATCCATGGTAAGCGGTTTCGCGTCGATGTCCCTGCCACCCTGTATAGATTCTAAGTCAACAACACATGCTTACAAACAAACTAGGAAGTGGTCCATAATGGCAGGACATAATGTGTTTCCGTCATATTTTTGTGGAGTAAAATCCAAACAGGCCTGTTACCCTGCAGAGGAGCACATTGCTATAACAGAAACTCGTACTGAAATAAATTTGCAAGCCTTATTAAATAAAACAGCGGAACGTCTAGTATTAGCACATAATGAAGTTATCAGCAGTGTCCTCCCAACAAGTTCAACGTTTACACTTGTTAGTAAATGGGGATGTGATGGAAGTTCTGGGCACATACAAACAGAAATTTGAGAACACTGAAGATATGGACGAATTTCTTTTCGTATTCTCTTTCGTTCCCCTTAAGTTATATGATGGGTCCAAAATTATTTGGCAAAATCCTCGGCCTTCATCAACTATGTATTGTCGCCCAATCAAATTTATATTTGCTAAGGAAACGAACGACTTCACGTTAGCGGAGACAAATAGATTGTTGGAAGAAATTAATGCTCTTCTTCCAACACTTATCAACTTTGGTGATTCTCAAATCTCTGTGAAACACGAACTTCTTCTGACAATGACAGACGGAAAGGTATGTAACGCCTTCACGGAAACTCGTTCATCTCAAAAGTGTTTCATCTGTGGTGCCACCCCCAAGACGATGAACGATGACCCCGCGAAGTTTAACAGCAATCAGGAACATTTTGGCTTTGGTTTATCTACACTTCATGCTTGAATTCGTTGCTTTGAATGCCTTTTACAGCTATAAGTTGAATATTAAGAAATGGCAGGTTAGAAGCGACGAAGATAAAGCTGATATCAAGGTTCGTTCCGAAGAAATCAAGTTGAAATTCGAGAACGAGATGGGACTCATTGTAGATAAACCAAAGCCAGGATTTGGTTCTTCCAATGATGGAAACACAGCCCGTCGCTTTTTTAAGAATGCTGAGATGAGCGCTCAAATCACAGGGTTGGATGTTACTATTATCAAACAATTTGATGTTATTTTGAAGACATTGTCTTCTGGGTTCGAAATAAACTTAGTTGATTTAATAAATTTTGTCTTGAAACTAGAAGACATTACCTTAGTCTCTATTCGTGGTACTATATGCCTGCTACTGTACATAAAATATTAGTACACAGTACTGAGGTCATCAAAGCGGCATTGCTTCCAATTGGGCAGCTTTCCGAAGAGGCTCAAGAAGCACGTAACAAAGATTGCCGCAGATTTAGGGAGTACAACACCCGCAAGTGCTGACGTGTTGCCACGAATAGAGACTTGCTGTCCATGTTAATAATAACATCTGACCCTTTGATTAATAGCCTTCGTGAGATTCCCCAAAAAAAGCCGGAAAAAATATGTGCAGAGGTATTAAACTTTTGTAAGCCCGACCACAAAATGATGACGAATTCACGAAATTCACCAGAAGATTTTGATGATGATTCTGATGATTAGGTTTAGGTTAAATTAATTTGTATAGTAGGTATTTATTTATTTAATGCAATTTTGTTGTTTGTTTATAATTTTAAATAAAATTTTCTGTTTTTATATATACACACATCAAAAGTGTCTAGGGATCAAGCATTTTTATGCGGATTTCTTGAGATTGAGATGTGGCTTTGTAATAAATTTATGATTTTATAAATTTATATGGATCCTTTTTGGTGCATTTCATAATTTGAATCAGGAACTGTGAATCAAATTCGAGTAAAAGATGAAAATCAGCTGTCAATATTTTCCCTATAAAAACATACAACGCATTGAAGACATTATTCGTGCTACTGTTTCCCTACTACTGATTAAAAACCAACGTTATTATGGAGCGGCGACGTCATTTAAGCAGGGAAGAAATGCTCAGAGCCGTGGGAATGGTAGAAGCTGGTTCCCGGCAACGTACTGTGGCTTTAGCTCTGAATACAAGTCAGAGTGTTATCAGTCGACTTTGGACACGTTACCGAAGCACTGGTACCGTGGCTGAGCGCCATGGAGGACGGTATCGCTGCACCACACGGAGACAAGACCGATACATTCAAATCTTAACTCGAAGAGCTCCAACAATAACCGCCATGATGTTAGCCGTGAGGCTTCATCACTCTTCAGGGAACTTAATTAGCGACCAAACAGTCAGAAACCGCTTGCATGAAGTGAACCTTCATTCCCGAAGACCGCTACGGGTACCACCTATAGCAATGCACAATCGTAGGATTCGATATCAATGGGCTCTGGTCGAGTTTTCCCCACTATGCACCTTCGGCTCAAAAAAACACGGGGAGGGGCCCGTGGCTAAATAATAACAGCCGCACAGGGGCCCAAGTCTGCTATTTTTATAAATTCGTCATTCCAACACGATCCCATTGTCATTTTGCCAATAGTTCGTAATCTGCTAATAATTCATAATGGTCGGCCATTGGTCGGTCAATGGTCTCAGAAAAACTACCAAATTTCATGCTAGATTTCATTTAATATATATTTTTACATATTACGTATTAGTGTTTGCAATCTGAAGTGGTAAGAAGTTCGTAAATAGCAATAATCATTACATTTATTCATTTGTCATTATGTACGAGATTACCATTTCTTTCAATGGAGTGTCAGTGGTTGAGCATTGGAAAGTCATAAACACGCCATTATATTAGTAGATTACCAAACTTGTCAGAATCGACAATTATGAAATCAGTGATAGACCATTCTGACACTATTGTAATAGCAGACTTGAGGCCCAGGTCGATCGATCAGGTTAAGCTACGCTTGCCGCGGTTGGGCTGTGGATGGGTGACCATCTTTACATACCGAGACCCCTCCGTGCCTCGGAAAGCATCCCGGCTGTCATTCGTGGATCTTTGACAGACGTTACGGGTAGTCAGAAGCCCGAAAGTCTGACAACCAGTCTTACCAAGGGGTATCGTATTACCCAATAACTGGGTTGTGTAGGTCAGATAGGCAGTCGCTCCATGTAAAACACTGGTATTCAGCTGCATCCGGTTAGCCTGGAAGCCGACCCATACGAAGTTGGGAAAAGGCTAGGCAGATGATGATTATAAGGGCAAATAAGTACCTACTTTTTGGCTGAATGGACAAACCGTGCGAAGCCAAACAAACAAAAAAAAAAAACCTACTTACCACGTGGAGTCGCGATTGTCAAATTCGATTTGGTTGTGTCAAAATTATTTATAAATTTAGAGATATTTTAATGCAGAATAGCTCTAAGATTCTCATAGTCAAAAGTAAGTAATTTTAGTGATAGTTTAGTTAGTTTAGTTCGGTGTACAAGAGAATTGGCACCATTGTATCAGGATAACTAATGCTCGAAGTTAAATGAAAAAGTATATATCGGCATATATAAGTATCGGCATCACTTTTAAACGTCGGACATAATAAAAAAAAAACCAGATGGAATCGACACTTCCTATCTCAATACCATTGAGACTTTATTTATGTACAAAAATAATGGTCACCTCACAATATTAATGGATGTTTGTATGGGAAAACTTAAATCCTACTAATATTATAAATGCGAAAGTTTGTATGTATGGATGTATGGATGTTTGTTACTCTTTCACGCGAAAACTACTGAACGGATTTTGATGAAACTTTACAGTAATATAGCTTATACATCAGAATAACACATAGGATACTTTTTATCCCGATATTCCCACGGGATCAAAACTTACGCGGGTGAAACCGCGGGGCGCAGCTAGTATTACATAAAGCGTTGTATTCAATAAGAAAAACAACAACAAAAAACAAGAGGGAGAAAGATATTCTTATCTGTCTTATAAGTTTACAAGGCTGCCAGATAGCCCGCAGGTGTCGTATAATATTGTATGGAAGTTTTTATGGAATCTAATTTAAGAATCAAAGTTCTCAAATTAGATTCTCTTTCGAATAAAAGGTAGACTAGAAGATTAAAGTTTTAGTACACGATGTTGGTTAATGAGAAGTTTTAGTACACGATGTTGGTTAATGAGAAGTTTATTGAGAAAAACTAGCGTCAGGCATCATCTGTCTGGCGTTAATTCTGGAACGGACCTTTTTGGCGCAGGAGAGAGGCACAAATTGATCTGTCTGTCTCAAGATTTTGGATGATTAAGTACTATTTCGTACAAGACATCAAATTGGTACCTCACTAAAAAGGGATAGCTGTTACGAGGAAAGTGGACTGCCATTCTGACTTCAGAATGACTGGACCACATCGGTATCACCTAGTGATCAATATCTTTGAAACTACTCATAGTTTCTACGTCACAAATTCAGTAAATCATTAGCGTCCCCGTCACAAAAATTTGAATATATTTCGAAGGCCGTAGATCATCAGGCAGCGGAGATACATGTGTCCAGCCAGCTTGAACGCAGGTTGGTTGGACATGTAAGTAGGGATGTAAAGCAGTAAAATTACAGCGGTAAAATACGGTAAAAAACGTTTTTTACCGTAAATTTCGGTAAATTACGGTAAAAACGCTAAGAAACGGTAAAAATCGTAGTTTTTCGTTCTACAAACATAAATACGGTAATGAATGAGTGTGTTTGTATGTAGGTACCTTACTCTTTCATTATGTATATGAATATGAATTATTCAGTTCAAATATGAATACATAATAATAATAATAATAAATTAAATAATAATAAATTAAATATATGAATTATACCACGTCATCGATTTAATAATATATGTAAGTATGTTATGTGCAAAGGCCAGTAAAAATTTAAATTTTAGTTTTTGGAAAATTACTTGTATTTATTAAACTTACTACAGTTCTCAGAATCAACAATTTAAATAATAAAATTAAACAAATGACAATACAAAAAAAAAAACAGAAAAATAAAATAAATCTATAATCTATCGCATTTTGCCGTAGGTACAACTTGACGGAGCGCACTTGTCAGCAACGTCGCATTTTGATTTTGTAACCCCACGCGCGCGTGATATAAAATAAATTAAAATTTAGAATGTTATGCCACCGGTAATTTTACCGTAATTTATATAAATTACGGTAAAATTACCGTATTTTACCAGCGTTTTCGGTAAAATTACGTAATTTTGCAACCGTACATCTCAGAATACAGAACAAACCGTACATGTAAGCTTTTATTGATTTCTAGTAAACCCTTACATGTGACGCTATAAATCAAACGTTATTACTGTCACAAATTGCGTCACTAAATGTTAGTAAAGGAACCATATTCGAAAACGCTCCCGTTATTGAGATTCAGAAGTACCAGCCAAAAGTTTTATACGTATAAATTCAAGCTGGCTGGACACAGATTTTTGCATTTTTCTACTAAACCGCTGTTCGTATCACAAAAATTTTAGCTCGATGCCTGTCACAAATTTATGTGACGCCCGTTGATATGCAAAAAGTTGTCAAAATCACTTCCGTTACCGAGATTGAGAGACCAACGAAAAGTGGTTTTTCAAGATGGCTGGACACGTTCTCGATCGATTATCTAAGATTCTGTAGCGTCACAAATTCTGAAATAAGGATGTTTAGCTGTCACATAAAATGCCCTATTGACCTAGTTAAATGCGAGCTATTTTGAAGATTTGTCCAGCCAGCCTGAATGACATAATTGAATATGAACCTTATTCCTTTGCTGTAAAGTTGGAAATCTATCAAAGAAATTTGACAGATTGGGGTAGCTTGATGTGCTGGCCTCTGTACCTGTACGGTGGATACGATGTTAATGTTATAGAACAATGGTTGTAGAGACCATTAAATGGTTCCTTGGCCCTGTATAAGTACATCTTTTTGGGGCTGACTGTGCCAACTTGAATTGGCACAGTCAGTCAGTCAGTCTTTTTTCGGCTCGTTATTTATCTTCGTCTTGGCGCCCCTTGCGTGGCTCCGCATGGCTGCCAATGCGGTGAAGGTGTCGACTGCCTCGGACACCATGGCTTATCCTGCAGTAAAAGCGCAGGCCGGATAGCACGGCATGCCAGCATCAATGACATCATCCGTCGTGCTCTTGTCACCGCCGGGGTGCCAGCTGTTTTAGAACTCAATGGCTTGGCACGCAACGATGGAAAGAGAACAGACGGAATGGCCATATTGCCTTGGAAGATGGGTAGGCCTTTGGTGTGGGATGCAACGTGTGTCGACACCCTTGCGCCATCCCATTTTCCATGTACGGTGAGCTGTGCTGGGGCGGATGCTGCAGGTGCGGAAAACCTCAAACGGCGCAAATACTCCAATCTCTTTGGAACTTATTTGTTTGAGCTGTTTAGAGTAGAAACACTTGGGCCCTGGGGACCGAGTGCTCACTTAGTATTTCGAGACATCGCCAAGCGGTTGGTCGACTTTTCACGTGACCACAGGGCTGGCCTATTTTTTGGCCAAAGAATCAGCATTGCCATACATCGTGGCAATGCTGCCAGCCTTTTGGGCGCGTTTCCTGTTGACAGCGATGCGGTCGAATTTTTTGATGCCCTTTTATTATTTGCCCTCCTTTTTCTAAACTTGTACATATTATTATTATTAAGTCTATTATATCGATTTAGAAATACAAATATTGAATAAAGAATAAAAGAATAAAAAAATAAAATGAAATAAAAGTTAAATTATCTGTTTATTCAAATCTTAATTGTCATTTTTTGACAGCGGCAAATTGACATACTGTGTCAATTTGGAAAAAACAATTTCCCTGACTGTACAAAGATTTAAGTTCCTTCCTACTGGCAATGAGATACCGAATAATGAAAGTAATATTAAACAATTTAAAGAATTTATTAAAGATTGAAACAATATCTTTATGGAGTACAAAAACACAACAGTCGCACGTCTATAACGTTGTTTAAGGCTAACAATATTTCTTGAGAGTGAGTTTGGGGACAATGTTCATGGAGGCCAGTTCTTGGAAGAGAAGTTTGCAGGCGTAGGGCATTTCGACGCTGGAGACGGCGGCGGACGAGTGGCAGGCGTGGCACCACGCGCGGGAGGCCAGGCGCCCGCACGCGCCGCAGATGTCCGCGCTGAAGGCGTCCGACGCCAGCATCAGGCGCTCCATCAGCAACATACTGCACAAATCAGGTAATCTGCGTTCGCGATTTATTTGCCAAAAATGTAAACAAACATGAATTTATGCAAAAATAACTTTAATTCTTACACAATAAAGTTCAGTTTACGCTACAACTTCAAACATTTTTAAAACTATTTCAATAGTGCTAGTCACTCTGAAATTAAGTTGATTTCAGAGTGACTAGCACTATTGAAAAAGTTATCATTGAAATAAAGTTGAAATTTGTTTAACTTGAAATATGGTAGGGGTGTGCAGCACTGCGCACCTTTACTATAGGTAGAATATTCGTGATGGCTGTCGCAGAACACTCAAGTGGTAAAGATGCTGACGGATTGGTTCACTATGGGACCAACTCTGAAATTACGAAAAAAATCAGCTGTTTAATACCAACTTGACCAAAATGTATGAAACAGCAGATTTTTTTTTCGTGATTTCAGAGTTGGTCCCACAGTGAAAGTTGTACAGTTCGATGATCTAAAGCACCTCTTAAAAGTTTTACGGGTTCATTTTTTAACACTTTGTTCATACAAAGTGTATGTTAAACAATCATAAAAAGTATACAGGGTTATTTGAAAAACACCAGCAACCTCTTAACCGATTCGTTGCGGATGGCACGTTTCAGTGCCATCACTTCTTTTTAAGTGTGGCGTCAGGCACGGATATGTGTCATTTTGAAATCGATGATAACTCCTTCAATTAAGTTTTATGGAAGTTTTACCTGAAACCAAACTATCTTCATTTTTCACGTATATTAAGCTCGTAGCCTTCGTTTCTGGATACTGTAATATTTTTAAAAAAATAGGGGGCACCAACCTTTTTGGAAGTTGAAGTATTTGATATTAAATCATCATATGATAATAAATTATAAATGTATCGGCTAGTATCAAATAATCATATAAAATAATTATATATTAGTACTACTATCATTATTATTACTATTTAATCTAACTTAGCAGTTTTTATTTGCGTAGTTTAATTATAAACAATTGAAATTTGTTATGCAAAAATTTTTAGACCCAATTTAATACCTCATAATCAATCAAATTACTAGGAAATGCAAAATAAGTTGAAAAGGTTGAGCACATCTGTATTAAATAAGTCACTTACCTTCCATTTCCACAAATACACTTGTTTCGCCACTTTAAACAACGTGCCTGACCGTTCACGTTAGATTTCACATGTAAACTAAAAGTATTCGAGCTTTGAATACGTAAAAAAATGTCAAAACACTGTTTTCTTTTCCGCATGGCTGAAGACACAGATGAGTGTCATTTAATCGTATGGCGTTGGGCACTGATCAGTGTCACGTTATTTTTGTTCGACGCCACGGCTAGAAGTTAGTGAAATTAGGCATCGCAACGAATCGGTTAAGTGGTCCTGAAATCCCGAAATAAAAATCAGCTGTCCCCTACATTTATCTTCGTCTATCTCGTCAAAATGTAGGGAACAGCTGATTTTTTTTTCGCGATTTCAGGTTTGGTCCCATAGTAAAAGTTGTTCATAATGATGACTACAATGACCTCTTAAGAGGTTGCTGGTGTTTTTCAAATAACCCTGTATACATAGTTTGAAAAGAATCCATTGAATTTATAGTGCGGGTTTTGTACAGACGCCAGCAGGTCAACCTACCCCAATCTGTCAAATTTCTTTGATAGATTTTCAACTTTAGCACAAAGGAATAAGGTTCATATTTAATTGGGAAAATCGAAAACTAAACAACCAAATAAATATATTATTTAATAATAATAATAAGCACAGGCATATAAACCACACCATTTTTTACTCAACAGCAAAAAATCGATGATCGATACTAAAATTAAAGTCTAAATAATCCAAATGTTACGTTGCTGCAATTACTATGTACACACATCAAAAGTGTCTAGGGATCAAGCATTTTTATGCGGATTTCTTGAGATTGAGATGTGGCTTTGTAATAAATTTATGATTTTATAAATTTATATGGATCCTTTTTGGTGCATTTCATAATTTGAATCAGGAACTGTGAATCAAATTCGAGTAAAAGATGAAAATCAGCTGTCAATATTTTCCCTATAAAAACATACAACGCATTGAAGACATTATTAGTGCTACTGTTTCCCTACTACTGATTAAAACCAACGTTATTATGGAGCGGCGACGTCATTTAAGCAGGGAAGAAATGCTCAGAGCCGTGGGAATGATAGAAGCTGGTTCCCGGCAACGTACTGTGGCTTTAGCTCTGAATACAAGTCAGAGTGTTATCAGTCGACTTTGGACACGTTACCGAAGCACTGGTACCGTGGCTGAGCGCCATGGAGGACGGTATCGCTGCACCACACGGAGACAAGACCGATACATTCAAATCTTAACTCGAAGAGCTCCAACAATAACCGCCATGATGTTAGCCGTGAGGCTTCATCACTCTTCAGGGAACTTAATTAGCGACCAAACAGTCAGAAACCGCTTGCATGAAGTGAACCTTCATTCCCGAAGACCGCTACGGGTACCACCTATAGCAATGCACAATCGTAGGATTCGATATCAATGGGCTCTTGAACACAGAAATTGGGCAGAAGAACAATGGCGTTTCGTGTGCTTTTCTGATGAGTCTCGTTTTGGTATGAGACCGGATACAAGACGTATACGACACTGGAGAACCCCTGGACGCCAACAGCGATTAAAATCCTGCCAGGAAGTCCATCCTTATAGTGGTGGAACCATCATGGTATGGGCGGGTATTTGGATCGGCGGAAGAACTGAGTTGATTTGGATCAGAGGCAACCTCAACGCTCAAATTTATGCTGAGACGATTGTATCAGACGTCATCGTTCCTCTACAAGTGCAAATCGGTCCCTTATTTCAGTTAATGCATGATAATGCACGACCGCACACCGCAAGAGTTGTAAGACAGACTCTCGCCGCAGCTAACATCAATGTCCTGCCCTGGCCTGCTCAGTCGCCAGACTTGATCCCGATTGAGCATGCATGGGATATGCTACAGAGAAGAGCTCTGCCGAATATGGAGGGTATCCAGTCGCAAGAAGACCTTTTTTTGTTGTTGCAACGAACATGGGCGGCCATTCCACAGCGTGATTTGGATGAACTCATTTTGAGTATGCCAAACCGATGTTCTTGTGTTGTTAGTGTTCGCGGTAGACACACGGATTATTAATTGTTTAAGTTACCCAATAAACTTTTAGAGAAAACTGTTATTTCAGTCTTTTTTTCGAACTTTTGTGTTAGTGGTTCAAATGTCAAAAATCCCTTTATTAGGAAAATGGCAAATTTCTTTATTAATGCAAAGGTGACTTGGTTTATCGTTACTGTGACAAACGAAAACACTTTATTTGATGAATCCTTAAAGAAAATTTTAATTAATATCAATCAGGAGAAAAGTTATTGCAAAAATATATGTTGATCCCTAGACACTTTTGATGTGTGTAGTTCCATCTGTCAAAAGACGGATAACCTAGTGGCACACCCCACATACAACGCTCGCAAAACAATTACCTATTACTACTACATAAACAAATGACGTTTGTACACGTACAAATGTGTGCGTGAACTCTAGTAGGGTTGGCTGTCGTGCGTAGCGTAAAAAAAATGGCGGTGAACGACGACGCACGGTGGTTTGAAATCGACGCTCCATGGACATTGAAATCAAAATTTCTTTAAAGGAGAAATAAAAATTGGAACGGCTTTATTTCAGTATTATTTATAATATTTTGCAATATGACAGCTTTAGACAGCACCATCTCCGAAAAAAAAAAAATTTTTTTTTTGTATGAAGAAAAACACAAATGACGTTTTTCTGTCAACTTAATAAAACTTAAAGTCTTCGGCTTACATGGGGTGTTGTCCCACATGAGGCGATTCCGAAATGCTATAACACGCACACCCATGCGCGCCGCTTCACTCACAGCAGAGTGTTGAATTTCGAGAAATTCAGTTAGAGATTTTTACGTTGATTTAGGTGTGATCTTGGAAATATACAAAGTAATTGACTTTAGTGTGCTAATTTTATTAATTATAATGAGAAATAAAGTAATATACAATATATGTATAAAAATACAACACAAAAAAAAGCACTCAAATAGATACTCATTTACAATATAAATAAATTTTGCAATATTTCTTATGATAATTTAATTCGTTGTTAGTAGATTATGTTAGTAGATACAAAGTTTGACTTCATAATTAACATTAAAAAAAAAAATAGTACAAAAACATATCTAATACCTACAGAAAAATACTAAGAATAAGCAATTTTATACTTGAGAACTAAATAAAATTTACACAAAAACATCAAAAATTAAAATCCAGTCTACTGAGTTTCGTCATCGCTATCAAAGAATTCAAAATCAGAATCCATCATACTTGGCACCTCAACAAATAAATTTTTTTCCTTATCCATGGTATCCGGGTCAATCAAAAGAAGAGACTTCATTTCTTCAGTTAAATCATTTCTACTCTTATTTGTCAGTATAGGTCGAATGCTTGACAAATATGCGTCTGAGGATACGATGAAACCATTAAAAACGTCTTGGTTTGTCGCTCTGCGACAAAATTTCCGCGTGTGATGTTCTCTGAGTTTTCTAAAATCTTTGTTTTCGGGCCTCAGATGCCTCTTCCGATAGCTTTCCTATAGGCAAAATGTTGAAATGTTTTATTATTTCGGCTCCATACAGCAGCTGTATGTGGAACTCTATGGCTGGTATTTCATGCCTTCCAGTATAGAAGGACATCTTTAATGGTGGTGGTTTATGGTTTGGTGGTTTAATGGTTTTTAGATTTTAATTTTTGATGTTTTTGTGTAAATTTTATATATTTCTCAATTATACAATTGCTTATTCTTAGTATGTTTCTGTATTAGTTATAAGTTTTTGTACTTACAATTTTTTTGAAGTGAAAACTTCTTTAGCGGCGCTGCGTATTTTTTTTGGAATGGGTAAAAATCTCTAAACTCGCGTCAGGACACGTGACCTGATCGAGAATTCGTAAGACGGATGGAGAGAGGGCAGGCGGCGCAAGGCGCTTGCGCGAATGTTGAAGTGAAAACTTCTTTAGCGGCGCTGCGTATTTTTTTTGGAATGGGTAAAAATCTCTAAACTCGCGTCAGGACACGTGACCTGATCGAGAATTCGTAAGACGGATGGAGAGAGGGCAGGCGGCGCAAGGCGCTTGCGCGAATGTTCGATAATTGTCATGTTTGTGTACGATAGCGCAATGAATAAATATTGTATCCTACCACATAAATAATAATACTTTTATACTGATAACGAAAGCAATTCGTACAAAATTATTCTCTAACCATTCCAAAATATCAAAAATGCAGAACATTAATATTTAAGTTTTCACTTCTGCCGGCACTCCCGGAGTGCAACCCGTCGATTTTTTTTATGTTAATTATGAAATCAAACTTTGTATCTACTAACATAATCTACTAACAACGAATTAAATTATCATAAGAAATATTGCAAAATCTATTTATATTGTAAACTAGCTTTTGCCCGCGACTTCGTCCGCGTGGGTTTCGTACTTTTCTCAAATAAATTTAACACCCTCTCCACCTCCCCTTGAAAGGTAGTTATTTTGAAAATTGATGATTACGATCTTTATACTTTATTTAAAGAAATAAGTATTCGGGCCAATATTTTAGTTAAGCTACCCAAGATGTTTCAAATAAACTATCCTCCCTTTTCATCACGACAGGGCTTGTTTTTATTAAAAAAGAATTTGGTACGCTTCCACTGTTATGACATGAAGATTATTTATACCAATTTTCGTGTTGGAAGTAGGAGTTTCTACTCCTTAACCTTTATTACCCTTTTCCGCCACGGTAGGAGTTGAAAAAGTAAAACCCTAAAACTGATACTTTTTTATTTTAAGTAAGTAAGTAGTAAAACCCTAAAAGTGACAATCTTTATTATTTACTGAGGCAAATGTTGAAAAGTTTCTAGTTTCTTAACCAAAGGAATAAGACCGCCTTTTCACCTTCACAGTTTTTATCCCCATAGGTGCGAAATATTGAAAACACGTTTGGAACGTTTCCATATATTGACTCAAAAATTATGTAACCTATACCAATTTTCCATTGAATCAAGCCACGCAATAAAATACTCCTCTGCGAAATGGACTACCCCCGTTCACCCCGTTAGGGTTAGGTTTTCGAAAAACCCTGTTACACTTTATTATTTATTTTGGTCTTTAAAGCAGAAAAACATAAAATGACAAACTATAATTTACTTAGATAAATATTCGTGCCAAGTTTCAAGTTTATTAACCCAAGGAATAAGATTTTTCATACAAACTTTCATCCCCTATTTAACTCTCTTAGGGGTTGAATTTCAAAAATTCCTTCCTTATTCCTCGTCTAAATTATAAAGGGAACCTCTGTCCAAAATTTCAGCTTTCTAGGTCCAAGGGTTTAGGCTGGGCGTGGATGAGTCAATCAGTCAGTCAGGACTTCTCTTTTTATATATATACAACGTGTTAATGAATAAACCAAAAAGCTGAAACTAGTTTGTTTAAAATCGGCAGCAAAATCGAATACAATAATTTTTAATATGGGTTATATTTTTCCAAAAAATAATTATTTGTCATGCCGTGTGTAATATTTTTTAACGACGCTGTACACTACTGTCCAACGCTATGTAAACAAACAGCGCGGGCGAGGGTGAGGAGAGGGGTGCTAGAGCTGGCAGGGAGACGCGCCGGCGCGGCGCCCGCACCACCCCAGCTACTCACCGTAGTCTCGTTAGCGCAGCGGCGTGTGCGCCACGTGTCAACACGCGTGCGCGTGCGATCTACGGCAAAATGGCGTTTCGCTTCACAAATGTACAATATTGTGAAATGGTGCGAATGTTAACTAGTGCGATGTTACTGCAGTGGCTCGAAGACGATGACATACCTTTAAAAACCGTCAGTAGGATGCTTTATCAGCACGACGGCGCTCCAGCTCTATTCCAGTGGAATGTAAAGAGATATTTGGATGAGCAGTATGGGCAGCAGATGGATCGGTCGCGGTGGGCCTGTTCAGTGGCCTGCTAGGTCACCGGACCTAACTCCATTAGACTTTTTTTTGTGGGGCCGTGTAAAAGCTCTAGTTTATGACGATGGGAATGGAGCAACAAACATTAGTGACCTAAGAAATAAAATAATTTCGGCATTTCAAGTAGTGACACTACAGTGTTAAGTTCTTTGAAAAATAATTTACGAAAAGGTACTTTAACGTGTATTCAAACAAGGTGATAGACATTTCGAGGCATTGCTGTGACAAACAATGAACGAACTTTCAGTAAGTGCTTAACTGTATTATTGTTGTAAATAGGTAGGTTGATTTATTTGAAATACCTAATTATTGTAAATATGGTGATTCAAATCTTTTAAACAGGCCAAGTTTTGTTTACCACCTCTGGCTTTTTGATTTTTTTTTCAACTAGCCTTCGCTTATTTTTAAGCGTGGTAGGTTTACATGCAGCCAGTCCTAAGCCTGGAAAGTGTGATGGAAATATTTTAGTCACTTTTCTATTCCAAAGCAAAACATACGCATTATTTATTAACAGAAGGAAGGGATTAACCTCAAACGATAGTGCTCCCGTGTCGACGAACGTTTGACAGCGGCGCGGCGATAGAGCTACGAATCTGTAAGAAGTAGCGTGACGATAACATTTACAAATATCTTTTACTATAATTTATGAAAATAAATAATAATTATACGTCGTATCAATTTATTAATTTAAAAATCGGTTGGGGTGTACGAGGTTTTGGGTTAAATAATTAACACATTGTATAGATGAGTCTCTATTTGAGGGTTTTTTTAGTATTTTTATGTTGTATATTCCATTATTACTCATTATAATGAATAAAATTAGCACACTAAAGTCAATTACTTTGTATATTTTCAAGATCACACCTAAATCAACGTAAAAATCTCTAACTGAATTTCTCGAAATTCAACACTCTGCTGTGAGTGAAGCGGCGCGCATGGGTGTGCGTGTTATAGCATTTCGGAATCGCCTCATGTGGGACAACACCCCATGTAAGCCGAAGACTTTAAGTTTTATTAAGTTGACAGAAAAACGTCTTTTGTGTTTTTCTTCATACAAAAAAAAAAATTTTTTTTTCGGAGATTGTGCTGTCTAAAGCTGTCATATTGCAAAATATTATAAATAATACTGAAATAAAGCCGTTCCAATTTTTATTTCTCCTTTAAAGAAATTTTGATTTCAATGTCCATGGAGCGTCGATTTCGAACCACCGTGCGACGACGACGACTAGAAAGAATACGAGACCTTGTACGACCGGCGTTCAATTGTTTATCTAGTTAGTCGGGTTCGTATCAATAATAGTTAATATGTAAAAGTGGTTTATTTATTCTATCAATAATATCAAAATAAGGTACCTACCTACTAAATATTACTTACACTAAATATTTTCGTTTAAATTACTTACTTAACTATAAATAATCGGTTATTAAATCGCATGGTATTAAAAACGCGAAATCTTACAAACATTAATTATGTAAATACAAATTTGGAAAAGCATCACAATGGCCCCGATTCTGTTGTTCACAAACTAAACTACATTTAAGTTCAGTGCATCTTTTTCTTTATAATTCACTAGCGACCCGCCCCGGCTTCACACGGGTGCAATGCTGATACTAAGTATAGGTATTTGAAGAATGTCGCAGCAACCGCTATGTCCCTGCATTTTAAATCTGTAATATCTTCGAAAATATTAATCTAAAGGGCCATATTTATCTATATTAAATGCAAAATGTATTTAAGGTACTTAATTGGATAAGGATTAATGCTGTATTGCTTAAAATCGCTTCGTAAATAAGCCATTATTTCTCGTAAAAAGTAAAGGATAAAAAATTATTATTGTGGGTTATCCCTAAGAGATAGACATATACCATCGCGGACTTTTTTGTAGACCTTTTTAAGGTGTACAATACTGTAGTACAGAGGCCAGCACATCAAGCTACCCCAATCTGTCAGATTTTCCCAATTGAATATGAACCTTATTCATTTGTACTAAAGTTGAAAATCTATCAAAGAAATTTGACAGATTGGGGTAGGTTGACCTGCTGGCGTCTGTACATTATTTTGACCTATCTCGTAGGGTTCAGCCAGCGTCTGAAAAGTAAGCGCAAAAAAATGTGTTTATTTACGACATCTCATTAGAAACCTCTAAAATTATCAATGTTTCTCTACTATACATGCATGCATGTATTATGTATATAAACCTTCCTCTTGAATCAGTCTATCTATTAAAAAAAACCGCATCAAAATTCGTTGCGTAGTTTTAAAGATCTAAGCGTACAAAAGGACAGAGAAAGCGACTTTGTTTTATACTATGTAGTGATTATGAAAAGAACAGAAGATAAATATTAGTTTAGTCCTGTAAAATTAGTCAGCGCTTGACGTAAATTGACGTATTTTTAGTAGCCAATTTTTTAATCACGTCTAAAGTTGTCTATGGATTATCTAATTTGACAAGACTAAACTAATATTTATCTTCTGTCCTTTTCATAATCTATACTAATATTATAAAGCTGAAGAGTTTGTTTGTTTGTTTGTTTGTTTGAACGCGCTAATCTCAGGAACTACTGGTCCGATTTGAAAAACTCTTTCAGTGTTAGATAGCCCATTCATCGAGGAAGGCTATAGGCTATATATCATCACGCTAAAACCAATAGGAGCGGAGCACCAATGAAGAATGTTTCAAAATCGGGGGATTTTTTTCCTATTGAGAGCTTCCGCTGCGTGCGCTGCGTAAACGGTTAAAGTTTCGCAAAAATCATATATGACAGAATTGTTCCCCTTTAAAAGCTTTAAAAAAAAGTCCGCGACAGCATATGTCTATCTTTTAAGGTTAGCTCACTATAACCTCTTTTATGCTAACCAAATTTGTTCTAAAATAATGCATTATTTGCGAAGGTGTTTTTATAAACATGGTATTAATCCTTATCCAAATAAATACGTTATTCATCACATGTATTTAATTTTGAACAAAATTGCCTCTGACATCATTTGATTTCAATGTATATCTTAGAAGATATCATAGTTTTAAAATAATACTAATAATAAAGCTGAAGAGTTTGTTTGTTTGAAACACGGTTTGAAAGCTCTAAATCTCTGGAAGTATTGGTCACATATATAAAAATATTTTTGCGTTTGATAGCCCGGTTCTTGAGGAAGGCTATATTCTATTAAACTTGACGCTAGGACCCTTAGGAGTTGAGCAAAAAGAAAAAAAGTCTGAAGTTTTCGCCAAGCGAAAACGAAGTAATAGCGCAGGCCGGCGACACGTTGCGACGGGGTGGATCGGGGAAACAAAAAAAATTTACGCGGACGAAGTCGCGGGCAGAAGCTAGTGAAATAGAAAGAAAAAGATGCACTGAATTTAAGTTTAGTTTGTGAACAACAGAATCGGGGCCATCACCCAACCATCGTGATTAAAACTCAAATAAAACTTTTAAATCGTAAAATTGTGTGTTCGTGTCAGCAGTACAGTGCTGTGGTTCTATGTGAGCGCCCTAGCTAAAGATTCGGCGACGAATACCTCGAAGTGCGGGATGAGGTGCGGTATCTAATATGAGCGCGGGGAAGGGAGTGTCCGTTCTGTACGTAGTACTATTAGGTATTCTGTGTTAGTGGTCAGAATGTACACAACAACAAGGCTTAAAGCTTACCTCGCACCATATCCAATGAGACAGTCTCGTTCCATCTCGCCGAGACGCAGGCCTCCGTCTCGCGAGCGTCCTTCCGTCGGCTGGCGAGTGAGCACGGCGCGTGGACCGCGGGCGCGCGCGTGCATCTTATCTTGAACCATGTGTTTCAGCTTTTGGTAGTATACCTACATAACAGAAATAGGTTTTATAGGACTCAAGCTTATGATGAAAAAAAAAAATTATTTAACAAAATTATTCTAGAGAGGCAACGCAAGCTGCTCGGCTAATGATTTTGCATACTACTAAAAATAAATAATAATAGGGACTGCGTAACTGGGCGTATAAAACGTCCCAAAGCTATACTTAAATGCGCGATTTTTTACTAAAGTACAAAAGAGAGGGAGTTTTTCCTATCTATCGTATTTATACTTACAGGACCAGAATAAATATAAGCTTCCAAAGGTTCTCCAGTTAAACCAGAATAAAATATATCTTTGCCATGATAGTTGTACCCGTGCTTTTCTAGTTCACGACATACATCACGAACCTTGGACCCACCAAATGCAGTACCTGAAGGAAACGTGTAGCAACATTTTAATAAAAATCTTGCAAATATATTTTATGTATTGAATTAGAATTAAATATTTGATTTGTTCATACCGTAATGAAATTTTCCTTCCATCAGGCCAGCTTTTCCCGCTAACAATTCGATAGTTTTCCCCACCGTCATTCTAGAAGGGAAACCATGTGGGTTCATGATCATGTCAGGACAAATGCCTCTGTCGTTAAATGGCATGTCTTCCTGCTGCACAATCAAACCGGTCACTCCTTTCTGACCGTGTCGGGAACTGAACTTGTCTCCTATCTCCGGAATACGCGTCTGACGTAATAATATTTTAATGAGAAAAGCATCCTCCGAATTTGACGACACCATAACTTTTTCTATATAAGATTCGACGGGACCTTTATATGTAATAGGAACATCTTTGTAATCCACTTGTTGTGGCTGGCCCTGCGTGACGGGGTTCAAAGTCGCTGGCGGCATCTGCTTATTTATCAAAACTTGTCTATTTTCAACCATTTCGCCGGGTGCAGCAATGCCGTCCGTATCAAGAATTTCATGTGCTCTAATAATTTTTCCTGTCGTAGCATCTCTCGAAGGTCCCAAAATCCTATCAGAGGTTTGATTACTGTATCTTTTCATAGTAGTTTTGGCACTTTTGTATACAAGGCAGCGACCGTACCCACGGTCAATAGATGCTCGGTTCAGAATCAAAGCGTCCTCGATATCGTATCCGCTGTAGCTCATGACGGCGACGGTGGCATTTTGTCCAGCTGGCAGTTTGTCAAAATTCGTCAGTTCTATCGTTCTAGTCTTAACCATTGGACATTGCGGATAGACTAAATTGTACATTAGTGTATCTATCCTGTTTTTCTGGTTGTAGCCAATAGTACCTGAAATACATATTAACGACCATATTATAATCAAGAGTTCAGAACCTAATTTTAATAGGAAATATAGGAATAATCCATAAAAACATAAAAAGGTAAGGTAACAGACAGACTTTTGCTACCTTTTCATGTCTTAACAGGTGAATGGATTTCAGTGAAATTTGCCAAACAACAGTTAAGTTAGATATTCATGACCGAGGTTAGGGTATAGGACACTTTTTAACCCAGTACGTTAGTACGCCCTCGTGGGATAATTTACGACCGACTTCGTCTGCATTTTTATTTTTAATATAAGACAGCAGGAAGAAAAGTTGCGGAGTAGCCTATGTTGTTTTCCAGGTCTAACTATCCAATTTCATAACAATTGGTTTAATAGTTTATGCGTGAAAAGGTAACAGACAGGCAAACAGAGTTACATGCGCATCAATAATATTATAGAGATACTAGACGTACTTACCCATTGCTTGTTTACCCATAGCGCATTGGTAGGTATTTCTAGGACTCTGATTGTGATGTGGGTAGGGGACCAGACCCGCACAAACGCCGAGAATCGTGAATGGCTCAATTTCCAAATGCGTGGTAACATACGGATCTATTTCAATTTCAACAGTAGCTATATGACTGTCATTCTCCTCGTTTACATCTAGGTACTCAATAAGTCCATCATTTAAAAAGTCTTGAAATTTTCTGATTCCTCTATTTAATTCGTTTATGTGTAATTGTTGAACTAGTGAGTAACCTTTTTCTACAATGATATACGGCCTACAGAGTCGACCGCCATCGCTGCAAATGTAGACTGTCCTCTGATTGTGATTAGGGTAAATGGACACGAAAGCCGATATAAGTCCACGTCGTCGGAACATTCTAAAGACTTTTATAAGCCTTTTATATTGTCTTGAAACACCTAGTATATTACCTGAAAATAATAATAAAATGATTAGGTTTCTTATTACTTTTGAGTAACATCCAATCATCTGGTTAATGCCCAACCATTCAGAAACACCATGTAGACGGCCGGGTGATTGATTTCCTCGCCACCTAACAGTCTGACATCTTCTACGCCCGCGTTGCGAGCAAGTCTGGCGATGGGCTCCTCCGAGCACTCGGTGGTGATATGCGTCATCAGTGCCAGGTTCTTCACAAGCCCGCACGCTTCACCCTCCGGAGTGTCGGACGGGCACAACATGCCCCACTGCGAAGGTTGCAAGGAACGCGGTCCAGATACCTTCCTAGTCTTTTCAAACTGAGAATTAACTCTGGTCATCATACCCAGGGCTGATATGTAACTGAGACGACTTAACACTTGAGTTACTCCATGCCTTTCCATTTTGAATCTTTTGATTGTCCAGTTACCCTGGAACAGAAAATAATTTTAGACCACACAATTATTTCTAGATTTGAATTTACTAAATTAAATATATATGAAGTCTTACAGAAGAAATGGCGGCGAACAATCCATTCGCAATCAGATCAGGTCTCATGTGTTTAACAACATCAAACGGTGCAGCTTTAACTTTAGGTATTATTTTGTCTGCTATTGATTTCAATTCCCAATTGAATCTTTTGAAAAGATCTTCAAACATCAAGGCAAGCAAAGAGCCAGCTAACTCAAGTCTTTTGTTTCCATAGTAATCAGGGTCATCAATGGCAGCTTTATTTGTCTCAGCTTCAATTACTCTTTTAACCATTATAGCTAGGTAGATAGCTTTGACATAGAAATTATAATTTTCTACTGCTACATGAGCTAGAATTGTTGTAGCCAACAAATCCCGAGCCTCGTCAATGGGAGTGCGTACTTTTGCACCACCTGATTGAAACCTGTGAGAAGAAACATTTACACCACAACATGTAAGTACACCATTATGTTTAACTAAAAAAGAAAATCAATAAGTAAGGCCTATATTTATGAATTGTATACCTTTTAACCTTAAGTTTGCTTCCAATATAAGAAAGTGCTTGATTTTGAGTAAATATTTTCAAATTATGACAATCCATGATGCAAGGGGCCATCTTCTTCAGTGATGTATCATCAGTACCTATGAGCTGCATAATTTCTTGATCACTGCAGATACCCATAGCCTTGAAGGCGACTGCAATAGGTATGTCCTGAAAATTAATTGGAGCAGTGGCTGAGAAATAGATTGCCACATTTGCCACACTATTTATACAGGTTGCACGGACATCGGCGCACAAACTGTAACCATGAATTCGTCGATGTCCCTGCCAGCCTGAACAAAAATAATCTAGAGGAAGGACTTCATTTTTCTAGATAACTTCTTTTCAGATAGGTTATATATATTTTACAGTTAGGTATATAGGGTGACTGGTAATTAGTGACCGATACCTAAACACGTGATTGTACTCATGATAACAAACAACTTTTACTATGGGACCAAACCTGAATTCGCGAAAAAAAAATTTGCTGTTCAGTACCTACATTTTGACCAGTTAGGCGAACATAAATGACTGAACAGCAGATTTTTTTTCACAATTTCAGGTTTGGTCCCACAGTAAAAGTTGTTTGTTATCAGGAGTACAAGCACGTGTTTAAGTATCGGTCACTAATTATCAGTCACCGTATATAAGTAGTTATACATACGTAGTTACACACACATACATACGTACTCATGCATGTCTGCTGTCTTTCTCACTTATCTTGTTACTTAGAATTAGTTTTTGTTATTATTTTATTTGTTTTTTTTTTAGTACAAATCATTGACACTGTCTTCTCCTGTTCATGGTTGTAAATAGAAACAGAATCCACTTGGCGGAACCCTATCTTTTAAGATACAGGCTAGTCCTAGTTTAAAAGATAGAGTCTACTATTGCATAAAAAATTAAATGATATTTTCAAACAATGTTTACAGTGCAAAGTGCTATGTTTTTGTGAAATAAATACTTTTTATTATTATTATTTATTATTATTATTATACTCATAAACAACTTACATCAGACAAGGCATTATGTCTCAATACATATTTTCCGTTTTTTACAATGACATTAGTTCGGGTTTTCTTTTCATGTGTGGAACTAGTCACTTGACATTGAATGGCTCCTTTAAACTCATCAACAATCATACGATTCCTGGATAATTGTTCTTGGATCAATATCACTTTTTCTTGACCTGTAAGTTTTTAAATAATCTATACTAATATTATAAAGATAGAGAGTTTGTTTGTTTGGTTGAACATGCTAATCTCAGGAAGTACCTACTGGTTCAAATTGAAAAATTATTTTTGTGTCCATTTATCGAGGAAGGTTGTATAAAATTTACTACGACTAATAGGAGTAGAGCATCAATGAAAAATGTTGCGAAAACGGGAAAAATTATTCCTTTTGAGAGCTTCCGTTGCGTGCGCTGCGTAAACGGTTTAAGTTACGCAAAAATCATGTATGACGGAATTGTTTCCCTTTAAAATTTCTCTTTTAAGGTTAACTCACTATAAACTTTTTTATGGTAGGTAGTAAAATTTGTTCTAAAATAATGCATTACCTATTTTCGAAGGTGTTTTTATAAACATGACATTAACCCTTATCCAAATAAATATGTTATTCATCACAAACTAGTATTTAATTTTGAACAAAATTGCCCTTGACATCATTTGATTTTAATGAATATCTTAGGACATATCATACCTAAGTAATACTCCTAAAGTAATGGTAGTAATTTTAGCAGGTTTTTTCCTCAAATCAACACGGATGAAACAGCGGGGCAAAACAATCCAAGTAAAATACGAATATTTTGACATTAAAAATTCGTATTTTACTTGGATTGTTTTTGCTAATCGAAAATATAGACCTTGACGAGAAGTTTGATTTACTTAACTCATTTTCGGTCATGTTGTGGGTTGGATCCTTTTTGCATAACTACGTCCAATATAAGATAACTCATGCCTTCATAGAAAGTTAAGATGCAAGTCATAGAAGCTATGTGATTAACCTTAGACCTTAGAGCATTAAACCAACCGGAGACGCCATTGTCAGGCGTTCCCCGCTGCCAAAGGTACGAGACCGCCGGTCATATCAGTCATATAAAACTAGTTGCCGCGCGTTCCACGTCATTCAGCAAATCACACTAGCGCGGAACGAACGTAAGAGAAAAATGCCGAATTGCAGTGTTTTTTCGTGTAAAAATAGATCGGAAACATCTAGTAAACAAAAGGATAACCTTACTTTCCATCTATAAGTATTATTTTGTCCTAATAATAACATAAAATGCAATAAATTTGCAAAAAACCAAAAAATATTGTCGGTCAATGAATGTTGCCACTAAATTGCACAAGACCTAATTTAGTGTAATTTTTAAAGTTGTAATTTATAAATAATGACAATTATTTCAAACTTCTATTTCGCATTTGTTATTCTTATTACTGTTTACAACATTTTGATACTTTATAAGATTTTTTTACTAAAGCCTTTAAAAAATTGCTATTTATTATCAAATAATTGATTAACGATATCAAACTTATGTTCCACAAATCTCTTACAGTTTTCTCATATCGTTATTCTTCATTACTATAAAATATTTACGGGTCAAGTTATCACGAAACTACGCAATTTTTATATTTAAAAACAGGCCACACTGTAGCAAAATGAGGGCTGTGACTGCATAGAAACAAATATCGATATCGACTTTATGAGTATGTTATTCCAGGGACTGAAAGCGGTTACGGTTAAAGGTTAAGATACCTCAAAAATATAACGGTACCGATTCAAAATAGAGGTTGAGCTATACCGGTCCCATATAAATAAAGGTTAGGATAAATTGTTATTTAACCGTTATACGATTTCGGTACCGAAAAACATGGTGACGGCGCGGCGCGGGTGCACGGGGGTGTCTACAACAACTTGCTGCAACTTGACCTTATGTTTGTTGTACTAGTGGTAGGCAGTTAGCGCGTGAAGGACATGGAGTGATTTAAAAATCGCTAACGAAAGAAACAGACAGAGTGGCGAGGCGGTGTGTCAAAGAAACCCTTATTTAAAAAGGTTAAGGTATTGGTATTGATATTATTAAAAAGGTTATGTTACTTCTACTGAACCGGTATGAATTTCGTACCTTAAAATACGGCTACTTTAAAAAATAACGATATCGTTATATTTTGGTTATCGTTATTTAACGGTATGACGTCATACCCAAATTTAAAGGTACCTTTATTTTTGGGTAATTCAGTCCCTGTGTTATTCTATTAATTTTTCAGATTTGATGCAATGACTCGGGATGTTTGGATTTGGGCTTGAGCAAATCATGTTTCGTGGACTCCTAAACGTACTAGTACAATTTGCTCACAGCATTTTGAAGCTTCATGTTCTAGAATACATTCTAATATCAAGAGACTCCGTGCTGCTACTGAGAAATTCCTAATAAGAAAACCAATAACACTGCCCGACCCGGGTATTGAACTCAGAACGTCGTGTTCAGCATTCATTCTTGCGAACACTAGACCATCGAGGCAGCGATGATATTCTGTGAAAATCTTACCGTGAAAACTCAGGTAAAGTGAGCGTGGAGTGAGCTGTCAATAGTGTCAATTCCTAGATAAAACAAACTCACTTCACCTCAGTTTTCATGGTGAGATTTTTACAGAATCGACCGGCAGTTCTTGTACCGTGGCAATGAATCCTTATAGACTAACTTTAAAATCTAAATCCTATGTTACCTATTTAAAAAGAATTGATCTGCATTGAAGATCAATTTGATAAGTAAATATGAAAAAACAATTAAATAAAGAAGAGCCTTTTTTATCACAACTATTGGCTGAACTCATCGACAGCAAAATATCGATAGTGTCAAGCACTTTCATCGCTTACACAAAAATGACGTCATGCCGTATCCTGACAGGGCGTCTCTGTGTGAGTTAGTACATGTGTGCGTATAGTTTATGCTTGTGTTCGATAATTTTTTCATGTGCGTGAGTAACAACGCGATCGAAAATGCATTAGTGTGCTAACACTATTTGTGTGAGTTGCCTCGTCCCCCGCGATGAAAGTGACAGACTTTATTCGCATAGATATTAGTGCTCGTTGCGTCTCCGGTTGGTTTAATGCTCTAAGCCTTAGACCCTCATACTGACCTAATTTCAATCTTTTTGCTTTAAGCTAACATTAAAATCAAGTATATTATGAAATCATATACCTCTAATAATAAAATAGCCGCCTGGATCATGTGGACATTCATTAAGTTGTGCTAGTTCAAAGTCAGATTTATTTGTTAGTACACAATTTGAAGACCTTAACATCAATGGCATTCTGTAAACAATAAAATGAAACAAACCTTTTTAATTTTACACATAAAAATATAACAATACAATAATAACAGACCCTTTGATAATTTTTGAGTGTTTTATATTTATTTTTTAAATTATGGACAGCAATATGATAATGAATACACACCTTCCAATCAACTGTTTATTCTTTATAACCCTTTGATTACCTCTTATATATTCTATGTCAACCGTGATTGGTGCGGAATATGTCATGTCCCTGAGCCTGCACTCATGGGGTGTAGTAGGCTTGGTAACATTGTAACCTTCTTCTAAGTCTGGTGTACCAACATAGGCATTTAAATATTTTATGTAAAATAATGGGTCTGCATCACAGAACACTTTTTCATTGGCTTGTACTATTTTCTTTATTTCAACATTGATAAAATAGTTAAAAGAGTCAATGTGCTGTTTGACTAAGCCTTTGACTTGCAAAAATGATGGCACTAACTTCCATTTGTCCTGAAAATTAATAAACTTGTATGAACTTCTTCTTCTGTTTATTAATGTTTCCATTGACATTTATCTGTATATATATATACAGGATGAAATTGAAAACATGAGACAAACCGAAATGGGAGATTGTACTCATCATTATGAACAACTTTTACTAAGGCTCCAAAGCTGCAATCGCGAAGAAAAAATCAGCTGTTCCCTACATTTTGACGAGTTATGCGAACATAAAATATGTAGGGAACAGCTATTTTTTTTTCGCGATTTCAGGTTTGGTCCCATAGTAAAAGTTGTTCATAATGATGAGACAAACTCACTCACGTGTGCGTTACCCCAGCAAAATAATGTCGAAAATAGTCATTTCAATCTTATAGATAATTAGTTGCGCAGCTCCTGTAATTGTTGCGCTCATTTTTATAGTATATTTCATTACAAGTGCGGAAAGGTTGTCATTGCAAAGAGTTCCGACAAATGTCTACCCGAGCCGAGGTGCAGCCGAAGGCGAGGGTTGACAGTCGGAACAAGTTGCAATGACGGTTTCGCACGTGTACTGAACGACTATTTTTAATACAGTTGCGAAAAAATGAAGCAATTTAATAAAATAAGGTGGTGTTAATTCAAAAAAACTAGGGTCGAAATTACTCATTTTGTGCAACAAACAACTAAAACTCGCAAAGACAATTTCTGAAAAATGGCGCCAACCGTAGAATATAAGCAGAGATTTTTTTTTCTTCACCCATTCTGGTAGGCAAAGGGAACTATGCCCATACAGCCAAGTTTTCAGTAGAATTTTTTTATTGATATGAAATGAAAATGAAATTTAATGAGATGAAATGAAATGAAACCTAACCTAACTTATTCAATCAAATCATTAAATCTGATATCGAAACATATTAGTAGCTTCTTTTTAGAAATATACGTATTTGCATGAATCATAAAAACTTCTATGAACTTTTTTAGTAAAAACTTCATGGTTGGTTTTTCATAGACATGATTTTGACAATTGGGAAAGAGAACGCACGAGTTCGGGAAAGGTAAAAAAAAAGCACGAATATGTAATAGCCCACATCCCGAACGCTATACGTCCCTGCAATACGCCACTTTTTGAGCAACTGTATTAAAAAATTTGTTGCATTTATACTTTTTTAGTTATTTCACAAAAACAATTCCTGTTGGGGACATTTTTAGCTATATAATTAGTTGTCTAGACGAGGTAAATGTTGCACCTTATTTTGTATTTTTTTTTTCTTCGGCTGCGAAGTTATTCGAGATCCTGCTGGAGTAACGTTTGTGGTTTTGCTGGATCTCTGAAACGGTTAAGCGGATTCTTATCATCTTTTGTACATAACTTCTTAGGAATTAGTTGTAATTTGTTGTGCAATAAAAAAACCAAAATAATGCACCGTTAAAAGGTTATTTAATTAAATATAAAAACGCTTCAATAGGTCCTAACACTCTAAATAAGAGGTCTCAAGACTTACTTTAAACGTTATTTTGTAGCTTGTAACTGCCTTCAAATGTGTGTGAAGTTTCATTAGTATCCTGTAAGTAACTAACAAATTATGATGATATACAGTTCTCCACGTTCATGGTCAAAATGCGCGCGGAGTTTTTTGGCCACCGATAAACCTATAAGGGGATATGTGAACTGAATTTTGTATCAATAATTATTGCTTAGTTTAGTTTTATACCTGTAAAATTTCAGCTTAGTACATATAATAATTAATGAGATAATAAAATAAAAGTCATTACGAAGCGCAAGACCGTGGTAACCCGACCAAGTTTAGGTGGATACGAAAAAGCGACCGCGTAGTACACTATGCTATCTTTTTTACGAACGATACGAACTGAATTTGATATCAATAATTGGTTGCTTAGTTTAGTTTTATACTTACCTGTAAAATTTCAGCGTAGTACAGACGCCAGCAGGTCAACCTACCCCAATCTGTCAAAATTCTTTGATAGATTTTCAACTTTAGCACAAAGGAATAAAGTTCATATTCAATTGGGAAAATCTGACAGATTGGGGTAGCTTGATGTGCTGGCCACCGTACATACAACAATTAACGAGATAATAAAATAAAAGTCATTAGGAATCGCAAGACCGCGGTAACCCGACCAAGTTTAGGCGGTGACAAAAAAGCGACTGCGTAGTACGTACGGCTACACATCAAGCTATACATAACCAGTATAAGCTGACTTCTGATTGTACGAAAAACCTATACAGTGCGAGGTCAGCTAAAACTGGAAATGTATAGCTTGATGTGTAGCCGTGTGTACATTATGCTATCTTTTAAAATGTTTAGTACAATACACCTTACAAGTTCGGTACAGATGCTTACACTGTTAAATACATACAAACAATATTATAATACCTGTAGGTACTATGAAAACACTATTATTATTATCTTTCGGCTACCTATTACATAGGCATCTATTATTATGTGCCGTTGGCCCCGGCTGTCATTCGATCCACGAATGACAGTCGTTACCGCTAGCCAGAAGCCCGAAAGTCTGCCAACCAGTCTTACTAAGGAGTATCGTATTACCCAGTAACTGGGTTGTGGAGGTCAGATAGGCAGTCGCTCCATGTAAAATGCTGGTATTTAGCTGCATCCGGTTAGACTGGAAGCCGACCCCAACATAGTTGGGAAAAGGCTAGGCAAATGCTGATGATGCTATTATTATGTGGACAATTGCACATACTTCCCAAGAATCGACGATAACACGTCCAGGTGGGACGCGGAAGGGGTACCTACTTCGTTGTTTGCATAGCGCACTAAATTTGAACATTAGTCACATAATTTGTCTTGTAGAGTGCGTGTGCGCTTCCGTAAATCCGCTTTCTATTTTTGCAAATATTTAACGAGTGCGTGAGAATTAATCAATGGTGCCGATTCTCTTGTACACCGAACTAAACTAACTAAACTATCACTAAAATTCCTTACTTTTGGCTATGAGAATCTTAGAGCTATTCTGCATTAAAATATCTCTAAATTTAAAAATAATTTTGACACAACCAAATCGAATTTGACAAACGCGACTCCACGTGCTAAGTAGGTACTTTTTTTTGTTTGTTTGGCTTCGCGCGGGTTGTGCATTTAGCCAAAAAGTAGGTACTTATTTGCTCTCATCATCATCATCTGCTTAGCCTTTTCCAAACTATGTTGGGGTCGGCTTCCAGTCTAACCGGATGCAGCTGAATACCAGTGTTTTACATGGAGCGAGTGCCTATCTGATCTCCACAACCCAGCTACTGGATAATACGATACCCTTCCTTGGTAGGACTGCTTGTCAGACTTTCGGGCTTCTGACTACCCGTAATGACTGTCAAAGATCCACGAATGACAGCCGGGACCAACGGCTTAACGTGCTTTCCGCGGCACGGAGGGGTTTCAGTATGCAAAGATGGTCACCCATCCACAGACCAACTGCGGCAAGCGTAGCTTAACCTGATCGATTGACCTGTGCGGCTGTTATTATTTATCCACGGGCCCCTCCCCGTGTTTTTTTTGAGCCGAAGGTGCGCAGTGGGGCAACTTCGACCTCTTTTTTTTATGGAATTTTTCACTTTAGTATGGAAAATATGAAACAATATTACCAACATGTTGAGTTTTAGGGGTTTACGAGTTTCCTAAAGGGGGTCGAAATTTTCATTATTTTTGCGATAGGACACACCGTTTTCGAGATATAAGTAAAAGAAAATAAAAAACAGTACTGTTTTTGCATCTGAAGTCGAGGTGTTGGTGTGAATTTTAATTCATGCCAACTAATTTTATCCACACCTTTTTAGTCGCGATTAAAAATACTCAGATTTAGTTAGAAAATCTAACTTTTAGATGATAAACGTCAAATTCGGAATAGCAAAATTACTATTTTCACTAAACTAATATCTCAGTGCAATCTTAGTGCTGTCAAACTTAGTCAAAATTTAGTTAAGTTGTGACACTTTAGTTAATTTCAGAATGGGAAATCGTCGTTTGACAGAAATAAACTAAATTTTGGTGATTTTTAGTCTAGTTTAGACGCATTTGTGACAAGAAAATCGGCACCAATAAGCGTGTACCTAGTTATTTTATAATTAATAACTAGCGACCCGCCCCGGCTTCGCACGGGTGCAATGCTGATACTAAATACACTACATATAAACCTTCCTCTTCAATCACTCTATCTATAAAAAAAAAACCGCATCAAAATCCGTTGCGCAGTTTTAAAGATTTAAGCATTCAAAGGGACAGAGAAGGCGACTTTGTTTTATACTATGTAGTGATGTGGTGTGTGCTCCTTTTGAGGACCATAATTATTGTGTGTGTGGCTTGAGGAATTCACGAAAAAGGTAAGCTTGCATATGTATCTACATAGAAATAGTTGCAATATTATTATTATTAGTATATTTTGATAGGTAGGTACCTATCTAAAATTGTAAATTTTTTTAACGGCATAAACTACTAAATATTGAATTTTAAGAATGCACGGCTACAGATCAAGCTATACATTTTCAGTATATGCTGATCTCGCACTGTATAGGATTTCCTTAAAATGAGAAGTCAGCGTAAACTGTATAAATAATTAATATTTTAATTTTAAAAAATGATGGAAAATACCATAAGTAAAAGCAAAATTGCTGTCTGTGATTGTTTTAAAGTTTAATTATTATTTGAAAAGTTCATTTGAAATGATTATTTTACCTGTAAATAAAAATTATTTAAGAAACATGTAGTTTTTTTAACACATGTGTACACATCTGTACTAAACTTGTAACACTATCCTACATATTTAAAAAAGATAGCATAGTGTACTACGCGGTCGCTTTTTCGTATCCACCTAAACTTGGTCGGGTTACCACGGTCTTGCGCTTCGTAATGACTTTTATTTTATTATCTCATTAATTATTATATGTACTAAGCTGAAATTTTACAGGTATAAAACTAAACTAAGCAATAATTATTGATACAAAATTCAGTTCACATATCCCCTTATAGGTTTATCGGTGGCCAAAAAACTCCGCGCGCATTTTGACCATGAACGTGGAGAACTGTATATCATCATAATTTGTTAGTTACTTACAGGATACTAATGAAACTTCACACACATTTGAAGGCAGTTACAAGCTACAAAATAACGTTTAAAGTAAGTCTTAAGACCTCTTATTTAGAGTGTTAGGACCTATCGAAGCGTTTTTATATTTAATTAAATAACCTTTAAATGGTGCATTATTTTGGTTTTTTTATTGCACAACAAATTACAACTAATTCCTAAGAAGTTATGTACAAAAGATGATAAGAATCCGCTTTACTGTTTCAGAGATCCAGCAAAACCACAAACGTTACTGCAGCAGGATCTCGAATAACTTCGCAGCCGAAGAAAGAACAAATACAAAATAAGGTGCAACATTTACCTCATCTAGACAACTAATTATATAGCTAATATTTGTTTCAGTATTCCCATTAAAATGTTTTTGTGAAATAACTAAAAAACTATAAGTGCAACAAATTTAAAAATGAGCGCAACAATTACAGAAGCTGGGCAACTAATTATCTATAAGATTTAAATGACTATTTTCGACATTATTTTGCTGGGGTAATGCACACAGTTTGTACTCATCATTATGAACACACATGTTGTTTGTACTCTCATTTCAATTTGTCGCATGTTTTCAATTTCACCCTGTATAAGGAAAAAGTCCCGTCTGACACTTCAAAGTGCAGGTGTCATTGCACAGAGAGCATGGTAAAAACCAAAAGATTAACTTTGTTCTTTATAGTTTACAGGAGGATGATAGAAGGGTGCTAGGGTCAGTGTATAAGACTTTGAATAATAACCCCAACATGCTGTTAGGGCTCTTCTAGCACCACAACTTTCATTATCCTGGACCCTGTTATTGTTACACATTGGTTATGTCACAGTCATTGGTAGAACTTTGTAGTGGTCTTTCTTAGTTATTTTAACGCCATTTGGAGGGACCGGACTGGTCATATGGATCACTGCGGTCATTTCCATGGAAACGAAAAAGTATAAAACATATTACTCTCATCATAAACTAACCTCCAGAGTTTTTATAGGATCTCGCGAACCCTTAGAAGTATCCCAATCATTTTGTCTCTTGTTAATCTCCCCCATGATTACAGTTTCAATAGATGTGTACTTATAAACTTCAATAAATTAACTGTGTACAGAAAATAACGAACAGACTATATTTTCATAACACGGCCTAAATAAATCAAATAATCACATTTTCTCGTGCCGGAAAGCCAGTCCACATTATTTTCTTGGTTGTTGACAAAATGACGGCTAACGGCTTGTGTAAATTTTTTTTTTTTTTTTTTTTTAATTCGTCCAATGGGCAGGCTAAAGTCTTTCGACCATACCGCCTCGTCTTTCGTGTAGAATTTCTTACGTGGTAAGTGTAAACAATAATGTCTTTCGTTTATATACTCATTATATTATTTATTTAATTTTTATGTCTTTCGTAGTTATTCCGTATTTTTATAATTAGTCATTTTATTTTTGTCTTAGGTCAAATCCAGATTATACGTCATTTAGTGTCAATGTCAAGCTAGTTGAACACTGTAAAACATTTGGCATGTTTTCGTCATTCGTTTTATTCTTCCATTTCCAGTATTTTCGAGCTATCTCCTCATGTACCTAGTTATTTATTTTATTTACATTTTTCATGAATTATACCTAAACTTAGTAAGTACCTACCTATTACTATTTATAACGAATACCTAATAAAAATGAAAATGAATACACAAAAATCCAATACGTAACTAAATATCATTTACAGTCTCTACTATAAATTTGTACAAGTATAAATAAGTTGAGACATTCATAAGTAGCTCCTGATTGCATTGTCAGGCTTCTTATAAATTTTAAGCAGCTCATCCGACAACACAAGGCGCTGAATGTTGAAAGACGAGCACTCAAAGAAGATATGATGTAGTGACTGAACTTTTTGTGATTGACAATACTCACAGTTAGGAGAATTGACCATTCTAAGGCGATGAAGATGATAATTTAAACGACAATGACCAAAACGCATACGACTGATAATTGAATAGAATTTTCTATTTATGAATTTGTCATTCTTGCAGAACCAAGGTATGGAGTTTATTTGAACATCTAAGGTAGCAAACCAAGTACCTTTATTTCCAACTTGAGTGCACCGGTATGAATGTCTTCCCCACTCTTGACACATGCGTTGTCTTAAAAGACTAACTGCATCTGTAGGTGGTATAGAAACATCCATATCGGGGTCAGGATTGGGAATTAATTCCTCTAAATCAACAATTTTTTTGGCCAAATAGTCTACCTTTTCATTCCCTACAACACCAATGTGTGAAGGCACCCACACAAAACTAATTACTATATTTGATTGATATAATTCCACCCATAACTGTTTTATTAAATAAATTATATAATTAGTGTTAGCATTTAGGCCCGTATTACAGAACGTCACTCAATACTCAAGCATTACTTAAAACTAGATTCAAGCCATTTGATTGGTTGAAACTAGTTTTAAGTAATGCTTGAGTATTGAGTGACGTTCTGTAATACGGCACTTAATTTGTTGTTTGCCAAGTTTTCCAGAACACTCATGCTATCACTTACGACAATCCATTTATTATGTCCTGAATTATAATTTTCAATATGTTTCAAAGCACTGAAAATAGCAACAGCTTCAGCTGTAAAAATACTTGAATTTTTGTAAATTTTTCGACCAATGCCTATATTTGAAGTGGGCTCATATATGGCAAAAGACACAGCCCTATCATTCTTCGAACCATCTGTATAAACAAATTTATGATCTGACCACTCTGATAACATTGCATTTACTTCCTCTTTTGTGGACAAGTCCTTTTTTTTCTTTAAAATTATATTAATAGCAGGAAATTTACCAATAAAAGTTCCTTCATAGCAAGGCAAAATATGTTTGGATTGATGGATATTCAAATTTTGAATAAGATTTACGAAACTTTGAAGAGCTTGTAGCATAAAAATTGGTTTAGAAACTGAAGGAGTAATTGAATGTAACAAATTTACCAAAAGACTGTTACTAGATACACTATAAAGTTTTAGTATAAATCTTTCTTTTAAGTAATTAAATCGAATGCTTAATGGTGGAACATTACAATCAATCTGCATTGCATTTATAGGAGTACTTCTGAATGCCCCAGTTATTACACGCAAACATTTATTTTGAAGAACATCTAGACTATTTACAATTTTAACATCTGCAGCGAAGCAAAAGAAACCATATTCAAAATGACTACGAACTAATGATTTGTACAACAGTAACAAAATTTTTGGGTCTGCACCCCAATATGAGCCAGACAGAGATTTCAGTACATTATAAGCTTTATTTGCTTTACTAATTATATGTTTTATGTAATTATTCCAGGTTAAATTATATGAAAAAAGAACCCCCAGAAATTTAACCTCAAGTGAAATGGGTAATGCACTTTTATTATATTGCACATTGGGCATATTATAACACTGTTTACCAAAAATAACAACTTTGGACTTGGACTGATTAACATTTAGATCGAGGTAAGAAAAATATTCATAAAGATTTACCAATGCATCATTGACTATTTGGACTGTTTGTGATAAATTGTTTCCAGATGTATACACAACCAAATCATCTGCGAACTGTAGATTTTTGACCTGAGACCCTAAAATAAGATTTAATCTACGTATATATAATATAAATATTAAGGGTGATAGTATACCGCCTTGACAAACTCCTTTTGACGAGAGTCTAGGACCATAGAGATGTCTATTAAATTTAGTAAATACTTCCCTATTGCTCAAAAAACTTTTAATCCAATTTATAATTTTTACAGGAATCCCTATTAACGATAATTCGTAACAAAGAATATCTATATTTACACTATTGAAAGCTCCTGCGATATCAAAGAAAACTCCAACCAAATTTTTTTTTGCCAATAAAGAATTATGAATATCAAGCTGCAATTGACAAACACTTTCCCTAGCAGACCTATTCCTCCGAAAACCAAATTGATTAGAAGGTAAGATATTGTTTTGTTCTACGTAAAACTCTAAACGTTGCTTCAACAATTGTTCAAATAATTTTCCCACACAGGAAGTAAGTGCTATGGGACGATAAGAATCAGAACATAACTTTGGCTTATCTGGTTTTAAAATTGGTACAAGACAGTCCACTTTCCAATCTTGAGGTATAATATTATTTTCCCAAAGTAAATTAAGTATTTTTAGAAATGTTTCTAAACCTGCAATGTTTAGTTTTTTAAATAAGATATATGGTATTCCATCAAGACCATAAGCAGTATCTCTTCGAGAGGAGATGGCAGATATTAATTCATTGATTGTAAAAGGATTAAGTAGAAAACTATTTTCGGAATTAATATTATCAGTAAGAGTTTTTGGAGTATGTGGCACAAAGTCTGGAGTGTATTTCTTTAAAAAATCTAAAACCCATTCATCATTTTCATCGATATTAAAGTTATATGTCTTATTGTATTTGCGCATAAATTTCCATATAGCAGATAAAGGTGTGCATCTATTAAAAGTTTCACAAAGAGAAAACCAACTTTTTTGTCTTTCTGTTTTTAAAATGAGTTTTTTAACTGCCCGGAGCTTTTTAAATTGAAGATAGGTTTCTTCTGTTGGATTATCTTTAAAATTAATATAAGCTGTTTTGAAGTTTAGTACAGCCTCTGTACACTTTTGATTCCACCAAGGAAGGGAAGGTCTTTTAGTCTTATTTCTTTGGCATGTGTGTTTGGTGGTATTTGTGTTGACATAACAATTCAAATTATTGGAATTTATTTTGGAATTTGCAGCTGCTGTGCGCAAAATAGTACAAAATTGGAAATATGAATTAAGAAGACTTTTATTATCTATTTGAAAATCAAGTAACAATTCTTCCACACAATTGCTATACATTTGCCAATCCACGAGTTTATAATTTGGATAGATGGGCAAATGTTTAGCATTCAAACAATTCCCATATAAAACATTATTTTTGTTTCTGCTAACCATTACTTTTATGATTACAGGGATGTGGTAACTACTACCGAGAGGACTATCATGTACAGACCATTCACAATTAAGTGCCAACGATGGTGAGACAAAGGATAAATCCAGTGCATTGGGACGCCACGTTAGAGAACCAACTGTTGTTGCTTGACCATCATTAAGCAGTACCAAATTATTTTCGTCAATGACTTCTAAGATTTCTCTACCTCTTGGAGAGTCAGAAATACATCCCCAGGAAGTGTGATGGGCATTAAAGTCCCCAGCAAATATAAGAGGACCAGGAATAGACTTCACCAATAAATCAAAATCACCTTTATTAAAAGCTGGATTAGAGTTAAGAGGACTATAAAAACTGACTATACTTATTTCTTTATTATTAACTGTAATTTTTACACAAATGTTTTGTAAAGAATTATCAAAATAGGTGTTAATTTTAGTATAAGTAATGCTTTCATGAATTATAATTGCAACTCCATTGTGTTTATTACCACAATCATTTCTTTCTATGTTGTAATTTTTAATTCTAAAAGATTGTTCAGATCTAAACCATGTTTCAGAAATTATTGCTATATGTATATTTTGTGCATAGAGGAAATTAATAAATATATGTTTATTGCTATTAAGACTTTGTGCATTCCATTGAACTATGTTTAAGTTTGACAGATCCATTATGAGGATGAAGGAAATTTCTTACTTAGAGTTGTTTTTAAAACCTCTTTAATTGATGATGAGTTAATGGGTACATCTTTAGTGGTGACTATTTTTGTAATCGTTTCTACTAAAATACTTATAAATTTATCGGATTTCATTCGATTATTAATTTGTACATCTAAAGTTCGAGCAGATAGAGCTGGAAATGCGTTAACGTCGAAAAGATCAGAGTATGTGACAGTTCGTGACTTAATTTTATTTTCTTCAACTTTTTGTTTTTTAATTGGGCATGATGAGGAGATAGCTATGTGATTACCTTTGCAGTTTGCGCATTTAGCATCCTTGGGGTCAACCTGACAATTCTTAAAACTATGGTCTAATGTACAAATTGAACATACCTCAGTATTACGACAGAATTTAGCAATATGTCCATATCGCAGACACTTAAGGCATTGTTTTACTGGTGGTATGTATTTATTCACTTCGTGACGCCATGAGTCCAAGTAAATATACTGAGGAAGAATAGTGGAGGCGAAGGTTACCGCAACAGCCTGTGTAGGGACGAAAGCTACGCCAGCGTCACTTCTGACCCTGCGCATGAAGCGCCTAACCTGAATCACATTTTTGGAACTACCAATCAATGAAAAAATTTGTTTATTGGACATTTCTACGGGAACCGAAGTAAGGACTCCCGTTATTTCGGTATCTCCAGCCGGTATGGATGCCTTAAGAGACAACTGATCCAATAACTTTTTGTTTTGTAGAAACATATTGGCGTTATTTGGTAAGTCAAATGTTATGCCGACTTTGTACTTGTTAATAGTACGTAGATGCATGACGCCTGAAACGCCATGCTCCCGTAAACCTTTTGATAGGGCCATACGATCCCTATCGCTAAATGTGGTATTTTCTTCCGTATGCGTTAAAAATACAACAAGGTCGGTTTGCTTGGTTTCCTCTGGATATTTACGGGTATACGCTTTTACCTTATATATGGCGTACTTATCCTTTTCATTGTTGTTGTTGTTGGTTTGTTTGCAGCTAACTATTGTCTGTTCAGACTCCCCTGAATCAGAGTCCGAAGATTCAACTAACTGTTGCTGCTGCGGGTCAGGATAGGATGTTTCATCCTTCCTCCGTCTTTTTTTCCCCATTTCGGGGTGCTAGTGGATTGTGTAACTTCAGAATAGCCTATTTAATATAAATATTAACAAGAAAAATGTTTATAATACAATAAATTATTTTTTAAAGTAAATTTGTTTGAAAAACGCGCCTTCACACTTTTACAGTTTCCCGCCTTTTTCTGTCAAAAAAAAACCGGCTTGTGTCAACCTCAACTGTCAGTGTCAATTTTTGTGTGCGTTTCGAGCGCTGACGTACCAATATCATGGACCTAACACACATAAGGATGTAAAACAGTAAAATTACCACGGTAAAAAACGTTTTTTACCGTAAATTTCGGTAAATTACGGTAAAAACGCTAAGAAACGGTAAAAATCGTAGTTTTTCGTTCTACAAACATAAATACGGTAATGAATGAGTGTGTTTGTATGTAGGTACCTTACTCTTTCATTATGTATATGAATATGAATTATTCAGTTCAAATATGAATACATAATAATAATAATAATAAATTAAATAATAATAAATTAAATATATGAATTATACCACGTCATCGATTTAATAATATATGTAAGTATGTTATGTGCAAAGGCCAGTAAAAATTTAAATTTTAGTTTTTGGAAAATTACTTGTATTTATTAAACTTACTACAGTTCTCAGAATCAACAATTTAAATAATAAAATTAAACAAATGACAATACAAAAAAAAAAACAGAAAAATAAAATAAATCTATAATCTATCGCATTTTGCCGTAGGTACAACTTGACGGAGCGCACTTGTCAGCAACGTCGCATTTTGATTTTGTAACCCCTCGCGCGCGTGATATAAAATAAATTAAAATTTAGAATGTTATGCCACCGGTAATTTTACCGTAAATTACGGTAAAATTACCGTATTTTACCAGCGTTTTCGGTAAAATTACGTAATTTTGCAACCGTAAACACACTATCAATCTGAATCTGAATCATTTTGAAGCAAATTGTTAATCCATTGCTTCATAAGTTCGAAAAATTTGTCTGCTCAACACGTAAATAACGCAATGAATGTGGTTGAATTGTCAAAGTGAAACCGATTCCGATTAATAATGTGTTACGCAATTGCCCCGCTGGCATACCTACAAGAAAACCGTGCATACCTACACTTTACTGAGAGGATAAAATGGCGGCTTAAAGAGCAGCCCCTAATCGATTTTTCTATAAAATAACAACGATAAAAGATTGTGAGAATGTTTTCTTAGTGTCACGGACTCACGGTACAATATCTACGGGTAAAAATACCCCAAGTTTTCTAAATTAGGTCTTTCTTAAAAGTTATTTGTAGGTTCGTTCTTCTTTCACAGTTAAGCCGTAAGAGGTGTTACCGTCAATAGGCCGCTGATGATAATTGATAATAATAAAAAAGGAGGTGTTTTTGTTTTCATACAACTGTGGCCAAACAATGTACCATAGGAACAAAAGTACTGAAACATAGGAAAAAAATCGTAGATTCTGAAAAAATATATATTGGATTTATTTACACATTTGTACCACATGAAATTGTCTTTCAAAGATGTTCATAACTTGCAACCCATTTAATTTGGCAATCTCATGATACATTCTTCCGATGATGCGTTTCGTTACTTCATTTTTATTTTATTTTATATACTTACAATATAGACGGGTTGCCAATGGCTAGGGCTACGGAAGTTAGGGACTTAGGGGTTAAATTCAACACTGGGCTAACGTTTCGTGATCACGTCACAAACTGCTGCAGAAAAGCTTACCGTAATTTGGGTTTTATGCTACGTATGGTGCGTGGTTTTAAAAACATTAAAGTATTACGAGTTGTGTAAACTCGATTTAAACAATATCAATAATATGAAAACGCTATCTCAAAATTCAGTGGTTTTTTATTTGACTGAACAAATTAACAACACTATCAACAAGACAGTTTCTATGGTGACACACATTGCACTCAAAGAAGTTTGCATCCTTAAATTATATTACAGGTCGCATGCATTAACTTTAACACCTTCTCTCAATGTAGTCCCATAATATCCACAAGCTTACGAAGCCTAAGTCTGGGCAACGGCTTGGTGAGAAGATCCGCTAATTGAAGCTCGCTTGTAACCTTCTTTATTAGCAGCTCTCCATTAGTCACAAGCTCTCTTACGAAGAAGTGACGTGTACGGATGTGTTTGGTGCGTCGGTGAAACTCTGGATTCTCAGCTAACTTTATTGCTGCTTCGTTATCCACTAGTAACGTAGGAAGACCCTTAAGTTGTACGAGACTTCCTATGAGCCGAGTCAACCATACACATTCTCTGGCAGCTTCGCTTGCAGCAATTACTTCAGCTTCCGTTGTCGAAATAGCGACACTTTGCTGCCTCTGACTCATCCAGGAGACTGATCCTCCGGCATACAGGCAAAGTACTCCAGAAGTCGATCTTCCAGTTCCAATATCGCCTGCGTGATCAGCATCACTGTATGATTCTATAATTCCAATTTTATAGTTCTTTTTATACATAATGCTGAGATCAATTGTGTACTGTAGGTATCTCATGATACGTTTTACTCTAACACAATCCGCTTGAGTCGGTTTCTCCAGACTCCTTGACACTACACTGACTGCGTATGCAATATCAGGTCTTGTTCCGACCATTACATATGCAAGTGCTCCAACTACTTGCCTGTAGTTTTTCAGAACGTACTCATCGTTCTCGTTTTGTGAGACTATATTCTCCTTGGTTATTGGTGTAGTCACAGGTTTGCAGTCCTGCATTCCAAACCTGTTCAAAACTTTCTTAATGTAAGATGTTTGATGTATTACTACTCCAATACCTTCTCTGGTTGAAATCTCTATACCTAGAAAATAGGTAGCTGGTTTGGTTGTAATCTTGAACCTTTCTTTCAACTCTTCAATAAATTCATCAATGAGTTCTTGATCTGTTCCAGCTACTAGCCCATCATCAACGTAGAGAACCACAATCAGTTTCCGGTGGCCTTTCTCTCTTACAAATAAACAGGTATCGGCTTCACTGACTTTAAAGCCCGCTTCCTTGAAGAAATTAAGAATTCTCTGATTCCAACATCTCGGTTCTTGCTTTATTCCATAAAGACTTTTCTTCAGTAAGCACACCCTCCCAGAACCATCATCATAGCCTTCGGGTTGCTTAACATAAATTTCTTCTTCCGAGAGCGTTCCATATAAAAATGCCGTCGATACGTCAAATTGACACATCTTCATACCTTCGCTTGCTGCGATGCTAATCACAGTTCGAACCGTGGTCATTTTCGCAACAGGACTGAAAGTCTGATCATAGTCTTCTCCTTTCTTCTGGCGAAAACCCTTAGCAACTAGTCTTGCTTTGTATTTGTCGACTGATCCATCAGCATTCAGCTTCACGCGAAAAATCCATTTACATGGTATTGCTTTTCTGTTTTTTGGTAACTTTTTAAGAACCCACGTTTCATTCTCGTTGAGAGAATTTATCTCGCTGTCCATTGCTTTCTTCCAAAGTTCACTTTCGTTACAGGAGACTGCGTCTTTGTAACATGTTGGTTCGAAAAATCCATTTGTAACCATGACATAATCATTGAACCTAGCCGGACGTTTGATCAATGATCGATCTCGCAGTATTCGATCACTCTGTGCGTTAATCAATTCCTCAAGATTATCTTCATCTTCATTAACGTCATCATTTCCAACCATCTGCTCCAAATCATCATTATCAACATCGTCATTTTCTCCCCTTGGTTCAATTGATTCTTCCTGAGTCGATACAGCATCATCGAAATTGTCTTCTTCACTAACAGGTGTATGAATATCCAATTGACTATTCATTTCGTTATCGATCGTTACAACTTGATTATTTATCGTAGCAGGTGTCACTACTTCGTCATACTCCCTTCGTACCTGAACGGGAATTTCCACTTCTGTGACATCCTCATCTGGCTCTTGGAATTTCGTTTCCAATGGCTTTTCATCAAAAATGATATCTCTTGACCTGACTATGTGATTTGATTCCTTGTTCCATAGTCTATAACCGTCATCATTATCATATCCAACCAGTACGCATCTCGTAGCTTTCTTATGCAATTTCTTCCTTTTTTGTTTAGGAACATGTGCATAGCAAACCGAGCCAATAATTCTCAGGTGCTTTATCCGTGGTTTCTTCCTAAACCAAAGCTCAAACGGAGTCTTGTGTTCCACGGAAGTTGGTCCTGTTCTATTTAACACATACACAGCTGTCTGTACCAACTCCGCCCACAACTTTTGAGGCAACTCTTCATGAGCATGCATCATACTTCTAGCTGACTCTACGATCGTACGGTTTTCTCTTTCGCTACACCCATTCTGTTCAGGCGTAAACGGCATTATTAGTCTTTGGTGTATTCCGTATTTCGTTAATTCTTTCCGAACTAGTTCATTGTCGAACTCTCCACCGTTATCACTAAGGAATTCTTTGATAGTGTGTCCTGCTACTCTAGCTTCTGCAAGCATTTGCTTCAGCATTTCAGGTACTTCAGATTTTGTCTTCATGAAGTACACGTAGCGAAATCGAGTGTGTTCATCTTTATAAAGGACGAAATACCGAAACTTCGAGACTGAAAACGGGAAAGGACCGCAAACATCCGAATGTATGCGTTCTCCAGGCATTTTAGCTTTTTCTCTACTACCAAACTTTTGTCTGTGAGTTTTTCCGAAAATACAGCCTTCGCACAACATGCCATTATCCTTTGTCTTTATATTCAACTCTCGTTCTATAAGACCTTTCACATGCCTTTTATCTTGGTGGCCCATGCGTTCATGGTAAAGCTGCAAGGTATCTACCGCATTAATCGATGCGGCTACCTTCGGTTTAATTGCTACACAATTCAGTTTATATAGCCCACCATATCTTGTTCTGGTTCCAGTCACGGCGACTATTCCATTCACCTTAATAGAGCATGTAGTTACTCGTGACTCAAATACACTGTTTGTATTCTTATCCTGTGTCGCTAGCACTGAAAAAAGATTCTTGCTAATACAAGGAACAAGCCAGACATCACTGAGGAAAAATTCCTTTCCAACATTAGGGTTAATTCTAATTGTCCCTTTTCCTAAGGCTTCTATTACATTTCCATCAGCCGTAGTAACTGTGTGAGGTTTACTGAAGTGCTCGAAATTTTCAAATAAATCTCTTCTCATCGTAACATGGTGAGTAGCTCCGTTATCAACAAACCATCCTTCACGATCTTGGGTGCATTCAGTCAGATTCAGTAGTACCATCATATTGGTGCTGTCACTACTATTCCTTCTATCTTCCTTACACGTTTTATTTGGACAATCTTTCCTAAAGTGACCAACCTCTTTACAGATATGACATCTGAACATGGTTACTTTTTTATTCCCTGATGTCTGTTCCTTCTGTTTCTCGACACCTTTCTTACTTGTTTTTGTGAGAAGCGCTTCACTAGACATGCCTTCCTTGCTTCCTATCAGCACTTTTTCATGCGCACAAAGTTGGCTAGTGATATTCTCAACACTTCTGTCTTTCTTGGACATCAACATCCAACTCGACTTAAATGAAAAATAACTTTCTGGCAGTGTATCTAAAATCTTGCAAATTAAAAGTATTTCTGGTAATTGCTTACTTTCTTCAGATTTTAATAATTCCTGATTCAGTTTGTGCCACATATTTTTCAATTTCGATACATGAGTTGCCATGTCATCAGCAGTATCCTTTTGAAATTTAAAGAACTCCATACATACTTCATACAACTTGTCTTCATTGACACCGTCATAGAGTCTATGCAGTTCATCCCATACATCCTTAGGATGAGAGAATCGAATCACCTTGTCTAAGATTTCATCTGATATGTTGTTCGTAACCAGCAGTAACGCCGTACTTTCCAGCCTAACATACTCCGATAACTGTTTGTTATACTCCATCAAAGCCACTGCGGAAGCAGCACTAGCACCAGCATCACCTCCCTCAGCTACAGGCTTATTCGGTTTATGAGTTTTTCCCTGAATAATGTCCAAAAGTCCGTCCATGCCCCGTAACAGAGCAGACATACGGTACTTCCATTGTATCCAGTTATTTCCATCAAGCTTACATATTTGTATTTTACTTAGCTCCATGCTTAGTTAGTTTCCAACAAATATTTATGTGAAAATAAAGGGGCCCATAACCTATTACGAGTTGTGTAAACTCGATTTAAACAATATCAGTAATATGAAAACGCTATCTCAAAATTCAGTGGTTTTTTATTTGACTGAACAAATTAACAACACTATCAACAAGACAGTTTCTATGGTGACACACATTGCACTCAAAGAAGTTTGCATCCTTAAATTATATTACAGGTCGCATGCATTAACTTTAACATAAAGCGGTTATCGCCATAATATAATGCTTTAGTTAGAAGTCAATTAGAATGTAACGCAGTCATTTGGGCTCCACACGGATCTAAATATAGGCTCATGCTGGAGAGAGTACAAAACAAGTTTGTGAGGTACTTGTACTTGCACTTGTATGGTGTTTATCCAGTTTGTCCGCTTACGTACCCAACTTTATTTATTTTGGGTATGGTTGGATATAACGAACTGAGGGTCAGGAGGGATCTCGCACTCACCTCGTACATATTCAAAGTACTTAGAGGAAAGGTACATAATGCGGACATATTAGGGCACATAGGTTTGTGTGTTCCGGACAGGTACGTGTGGCGACGACGACAGCCACGGCTGCTGGCGGAGCCGCGCGCTCGGACCAATCTTTTAAGAGAGGCGCCACTGAAGCGTGCACTCCGCACTCTCAACCTCATAGCGAGTGACACGGACCTATTCTGTTGTTTACTGAGTGAGTTCACAAAGAATGCATTGTTTGTAATAAGTTACAAAATTTAATTAGAATAATATGTTAATGATATAAGTTAAAATAAGAGTATAGATAAGTACACTATCGCAATAGGTTTTCATGTAATGATAGTGTAAGTTGGAAAATAAATAAATAAATTTTATAAATGTAACATATAGAAATTATCCTAAAAATATACTGATTATTATCTTATTTTTGTATTCAAAAAGTTTTTTGCCTTCATAGGACATTATTTTTATGAAACATTTAGCGAATAATAATGAAAAAAATGCATTTATTTTTTCAGATTATTGTATGCGTTTGGTTAGCTTTCTGAAAGGCCAAAAGACTGCTCCAAGGCCGATAATTATCTATTTTTATATTATTTGTTGTTACATGAATACATAGCAATAATGTCAACATTCCGTTTTTGTTCATTGCCTATCAGTGGTGCCAACTTTGGGGTTTTCCCCTTATAGGATGTTTTTTTTTCGGCCAAACTTGTACCGAGGTACAAATTACAAGTAAAATTCCTTGCAATAATTTGTGTTATCAGCAGTATTTAAAATCCTCCAATATTTCATAGATTAAGAAATAAAAGAATATAAAAAATGACTACCTCAAATAGTAACTGCGTTCAACGAAACGTTCTTAACAGCAGTGACAGCTGTCAAACCATTTCATTTGTCAAAATATTATATGTCCTGTCCTCAGCGAAATTCTGCGAATACATTTCACCGTCGATCTAGGGAGCCATTTATATAAAAGTGGAATGGAATATATCTCGTTTCTTTCAACCTACGATTAAGTATCTACTTATTTATATTAAGGGCTGTGTTCATCAACATTCCAACTGCCGTTTAGATATTAAACATTTAGTTTATTTCAAACTTCATAGGGAAAAAACTGTGAAAAGTCCGTCTAATCAGAGTCCAGAGTATAATAGCAAAGTTGTCGAAATCCAACGAAAGTACGATCGCAGCGAAATCACAGTGTCAATTCTAAATGGATTAGCCAGGTCGTCAAGATGGAAGAAATCAATTGAAAGTCCAGGGAAGAATAGCCAACTCAACAAATAAGAAATCACACACGAAATAGCACTCCAAGCAAGAGACGGGAAACCAACGAACATAGACAATGAACAGAAACGGAATGTTGACATTATTGCTATGTATTCATGTAACAACAAATAATATAAAAATAGATAATTATCGGCCTTGGAGCACAGTCTTTTGGCCTTTCAGAAAGCTAACCAAACGCAAACAATAATCTGAAAAAATTAATGAATTTTTTTATTATAATTTTTACATTTATAAAATGAAGTAACGAAACGCATCATCGGAAGAATGTATCATGAGATTGCCAAATTATTAAATGGGTTGCAAGTTATTAACATCTTTGAAAGACAATTTCATGTGGTACAAATGTGTAAATAAATCCAATATATATTTTTTCAGATTCTACGATTTTTTTTCCTATATTTCAGTACTTTTGTTCATAAGGTACATTGTTTGGCCACAGTTGTATGAAAAAAGAAACACCTCCTTTAGGGGGAAGAAATGTTAAATGGCGGATTTTTAGGGACAGAAATTTCTTGGGGATATTTTTAGGGGCTTCAAAAAACATGTGCAATTTTACTCGAAAAATAGTAGGAATAGAATGACATCACCGCACCGCGATTTAGTTCTCGAATGAATGAAACGAAGTACGAACGTGGCCTGTGCATGGAATGGAACGAACTGCGCTGCTGTGTCAATCCAAAATCAACTTAGTGAGTTTCTATATGTCTGTTAACTGTTTATTACCCCTGACCAACAATTTTTGACGTGATAACTTCTTATAAATCAATGAACACCAGCACCTGCTCTGCTAAGCTAATCCAATACACAGTAAGAAAAGTTACAGTGTATTGGATTGGCAGGGCAGTTGCGAGCCTCGATCTTTTCATATTAATTTTCATTCACTTATTTATCCGTATCTTTCCGTAACTCAATGCCTTTCGTTCCGCAGATATCATTCTCTATCTACGGTTTGCACCTCAGACCTCAGTCTGAGAGGTTTGCAGTTACACCTTTGTTTTATGATTTGTTTGCTCAATCCTTCGCCCCGTGACGTCTGACAGGTGACATTTGACAACCTGACGTAATGACGTTTGTTTATGTTTCCGTTTGTGATTGTGGAGGTCTCTTGACTAAGTACTTAAGCGTTTTATTTTATGAGTTACGAACGAGTTTTAAGGAGTTGGGCACAACTTGAAAGAAATTTAACATAAGAGATACTTAGGGTTTTTTAGGGGGATTTTTTAAAAATCTTGGGGCTAAATTTTGGTATAGGTTGGTAACACTGTTGCCTATGTTCTTTGGTTTCCCGTCTCTTGCTTGGAGTGCTATTTCGTGTGTGATTTCTTATTTGTTGAGTTGGCTATTCTTCCCTGGACTTTCAATTGATTTCTTCCATCTTGACGACCTGGCTAATCCATTTAGACTTGACACTGATTTGGCTGCGATCGTACTTTCGTTGGATTTCGACAACTTTACTATTGTACTCTGGACTCTGATTAGACGGACTTTTCAAAGTTTTTTCCCTATGAAGTTTGAAATAAACTAAATGTTTAATATCTAAACGGCAGTTGGAATGTTGATGAACACAGCCCTTGAATATAAATAAGTAGATACTTAATCGTAGGTTGAAGGAAACGAGATGTATTCCATTCCACTTTTATATATTAATGGCTCCTTAGATCGACGGTGAAATGTATTCGCAGAATTTTGCTGAGGACAGGACATATAATATTTTGACAAATGAAATGGTTTGACAGCTGTCACTGCTGTTAAGAACATTTCGTTGAACGCAGTTACTATTTGAGGTAGTGATTTTTTATATTCTTTTATTTTTTATATTCTATGAAATATTGGAGGATTTTAAATACTGCTGATAACACAATTTATTGCAAGGAATTTTACTTGTAATTTGTACACAAGTTTGGTTTTTTTACAAGTTTGGCCGAAAAAAAATCACATCCTTTGTAGCACTGCCCTTATGGGCAAACTGTACTCCTTTCTTTTTTCCATGGGTAATGAAGCGGCTGCCTCACTGACGTATGATTTGATCGTGGTATCTATAAGTAGTCTGTGGATTTGATAGTCTACGGGCTGCCTGAGCCTGACTGAAGTGTCTGAATGTCTAGTTCTCTGACCTGTCTGTGACTTTTGCTCGCTAAAATGATAAAGTTATGATTATCAAGCTCGAAATTCTGCGGACTACATTGTGAAAGACTATTTTGAGACTAACAATTTGCATCAATAAATTACTCTTTCATCAGGAAAATGTCCATAAACGTAATTTAAGAAATATTACAAATCAAGATGGTTTACGAGACCATACCTCGTACAGTTAGAATTCTCCTGTTAGGAGAACCTGGCGTCGGAAAAACATCGCTCATACTTTCCCTAGTAACTGAAGAATTTACTGAACATGTGCCGCCGAAGGCTGAAGAAATCACAATTCCCGCAGACGTTACGCCGGAGCAAGTACCAACCAACATTATCGATATTTGTCGTATGTACCTACCTATTGATACAACATAAAATAAAATGCTAAATAAATGCACTGTTGTGATAAGTATTGTTTGCTTTACAGCTTTCAACGAGATGCATACACATGTAGACGCAATACTTAGAAATTGCATTGCATAATTTCCGTTTTACTTAGAATTCTAGTAAAGCGAAACCAATTTCTGTAAAGCGAATAAAATTTAACACAGGCTAATTAGATAAAGTCTTGTTTATTTCAAAGCATATTGAATTGTTCAGTGTATCTATTTGACAATTGAATGCAATTTATTATAGTAGTAAATCCTCTTGGTTTAATCAAGTATATACATATTCTAAAGTTTATAATCCTAACATACAATAAACCCTTTAGTTGCAGAACAAACACTAGAGCAGGTGGGAGAAGAAATTGAAAGGGCTCATGTAATATGCATAGTTTTCTCAGTGGACAGACGAGAGTCACTGAACAAAATAGCATCATATTGGTTACCTTTTGTGAGAGAAAACTGTCCTGATGAGTACAGAAAGCCCGTCATTCTGGTTGGAAACAAGATTGATTTAATTGACTATTCTGTAATTGATGTAAGTTTTATATCATACTAATATAATGTTTTGTTTATATGATTCTCATGATAATCGCCAAGACGAGTCAAGCAAAGCACAAGGGCACTACCTACCTTTTCTTGAAGCTCTTTGTCAGTTTTTTGAACCCTCATAACTTGGGTTTAGAGTGTGTGCATTACCCCAGCAAAATATGTCAAAAATAGTCATTTAAATCTTATAGATAATTAGTTGCCCAGCTCCTGTAATTATTGCGCTCATTTTTAAATTTGTTGCACTTATAGTTTGTTAGTTATTTCACAAAAACATTTCCTGCTGGGGTAACGTTTAAAACGTTACCCCAGCCAGACATTTTTTTTTTAATGGGAATATTGAAACAAATATTAGTTATATAATTAGTTGTCTAGACGAGGTAAATGTTGCACCTTATTTTGTATTTGTTCTTTCTTCGGCTGCAAAGTTATTCGAGATCCTGCTGGAGTAATGTTTGCGGTTTTGCTGTATCTCTGAAACGGTTAAGCGGATTCTTATCATCTTTTGTACATAACTTCTTAGGAATTAGTTGTAATTTGTTGTGCAATAAAAAAAACCAAAATAATGCACCGTTTAAAGGTTATTTAATTAAATATAAAAACTGTTTGATAGGTCCTAACACTCTAAATAAGAGGTCTTAAGACTTACTTTAAACATTATTTTGTGGCTTGTAACTGCCTTCAAATGTGTGTGAAGTTTCATTAGTATCCTGTAAGTAACTTACAAATTATGATGATTTTCAGTTCTCCATGTTCACAGTCAAATATGAGATTTTAGAATAACTATATGAGATTTTATAAATATGAGATTTTTTAAAAAATATGAGATTTTAGAATAACTGCAGCAATTATTAACGCTACTCGGCGCCTATACGAGGACAGCATATATGGCGAGCAATTTATAAATATTATCAATGAAAATATAAATCGAGAAATTGAACTGGCACAATATGTAGAACAAAGTCACCTAAACAGACAAAGAGTAGCTTTTGTTCCTATTAACGGTAATGACGTATCATTTGAGGATTTTCCACAACTGACTTTTGAAGATTTGATCCTGTTTACGTTGGGCACTTATCATTTAAGAATAGCCAGATCGTACTGCCATGAGCATATACAACCAAATGGTCTGTACATTTTTGAAATATTTTGACACTGAGAGTTGGTTGACCACAAGATTTTGATTAGAGGGAGAATCCAGTCACGACATGTCAGGAGCAAACAATATTATTGCTATACTTTAGTAAACCCAACGGGACATGGTAGAGAGGCTATCGAGGGGTACTACTGCTCGAGCATTCACGGCCGCCGCACCATTGGGAGCTGCGCACACATAGCAAGCATAGTCTACTTTTTATCTTGGGCTAGACATCAAGACAACATAGATGCACCTGCGGCCTTTTTGGATTATGTGGCCATTCCCTTAGATTTAGATCATATCGAATAAAACTAAAATAATAATAATGAATTTTATTTTCTTATCCCATGATTATATCCTAGTTTTACAAGCTACCCTACGTTTTCTTTATATGATATGGTTTTTATACTTCACTTTCTAGCTATAATCACCCATCAAATATGATACAACACATTATTAAGCACTCAGATAAAAATATTTATTTTTATTAATTTTTACCATAATGTACAATGCCCACAGTAATGAGATACATGTATACCATTGCAAACTATAAATATATCTCTGTATATCCAGCCCTTTGTCATTTCTGTACGCCGTGGGTACCTATGGTTTTCATACTTTTATGGGCTATGAACTTTACAATACTAATTAAATAACTAAATAAATTTACAAATATACAAAAACAAACATACCTTTTTATCAAATCATATATTTTATGAAAATTTATGTTGCAGAATATTTGGGACATTGCAGAAGAATATCCTGAAGTAGACAGGTGTATAGAATGCTCGGCTAAATCTCTTATAAATGTGTCTGAGATGTTCTATAATGCACAAAAGGCGGTCCTCCATCCAATTAATCCTATTTACAGTATTGAAGATCAAGAGGTAAGTAATTACCTACTTAGTACTATGAGTAAACTTATTCAAGGAATTCATAGATTTTTTTTTATAGCTAACAGACACGTGCAAAAGAGCTTTAACAAGGATATTCAAGATCTGTGATTTAGATGGTGATGGCCTGCTAGATGACTATGAAGTAACAATGTTTCAACGGAAATGTTTTGATTCACCTTTGCAATTACAGGTAATTTATTGAACTTTGTGCAATTGTTTTAGCATCATGCGTTGTTATGTTCGTTAATTATGAGGTAACAGACTAGTTACTTCCTGTATTCTGAATCAGTATTAGTTCTATTGTATTTTTTTAAAATAAATAATTTCAGGTTTTAGATGAAGTAAAATCAGTAATTGCTCAAAACATCGCTGGTGGTATAGAAAATGATTGTATAACAATAAAGGGTTTTATTTTCCTACATTGTTTATTTATACAAAGAGGGAGAAATGAAACAACATGGACAGTCCTTCGTAAATTTGGCTATGAGGAGAGCCTGGAATTAACTCATAATTATTTATATGCTAAGTGAGTATTATATGTTTATCTAGTCTTACATGATTAATATTTTATTCTAAGGGATCTATCATAGATATATTCAGTAATTTTGTTCCATGTTTATAATGGCACTATTATAAAATTATTTTCATTTGCAGTATTAAAGTACCCGTAGGCTGTACATCTGAACTATCATACAAAGGCCAGCAGTTTCTAGCACAGTTGTTTGAAAAGTACGACAGCGACAAAGATGGCATGCTAAATCCCACTGAATTAAAAAACGTATTCTCTTGCTGCCCCAGAATACCATGGCATAATTTGCGATACACTGTACCTACAAATGATAAGGTATTCAATTTTATTAAGTATGTATAAGTAATGTTTTTCACTAAGCAAGTTCGAAATATTCTGTGTAAATATATCAGCCACCTCATCATTTTAAGTCAAAGAGTCCCGAAAGTCGATCACCAACATGACAACCAGTCTTAAGGTGTATTGTGTTCCCGATTATCTGGGTTTTAGGGGTCAGATATGACAGTTGCTCCATGTAATATATTGGTATTCGGCTGAATTTGGTCAGACTGGAAGCCGACCCCAACAGAGTTAGGAAAAGGTTAGGTAGATGATGATCATTACCTAAATACTGACTTTACACGTGTGCATTACCCCAGCAAAATAATGTCGAAAATAGTCATTTAAATCTTATAGACAATTAGTTGCCCAGCTTCTGTAATTGTTGCGCACATTTTTAAAGGACATCATTCTAGTCTCGAACATTTTGTACCCAAAAATGAAAGTGCCGGCCAGAAAAAAATAATACTAGATTCTTAAGCGAAATAATGTCCTGAAGATTTTTTACTATTACAAGAATCGTCTACAATGGGGATCCACACGCAAAGCTCAGCGCAGATGTCGCCAGCGGCGAGATGGCTGCTGTCAAATCGTTTTCGCTTTGTATATGTCAGTTTAATAGCTATTTTTTGTGTTAAATCCGGTCTACCATCGTTATCGATAACATGTACTATACCAGGAAGTTTATACAACGTGTAACGAAATGGGTATATATATAGAGAAGGCCCGGCTTCTTTGGATGATATCAAACGATATAGGAAGGGTTTTTTAATCCTATCGCTACATGTTCGGAAGTTATGAGATTTTTTAATACATTGATACCAGAAACCGAACTTTTCAAATTGAAATAAACACATCACTAGCACTAAAACAGCTGATCGGTGTCACCGACCTATTTGTAAGTAAAGATAAACCTCCTACTCCTGGTATTTCTGAATAAACGGTTCCGCATGTTTATTTTTTATTCACAAAATATTATTAAGTACTGACTTTTCCTAAACTTTGATTATGTTTGTGAACTAGCTACCTACAATACAATTAATTGGTCTAGGTATCAAAAGTTAACGAAATATTTAGATACCTGCTTGAATTGTCACGTATCATTTACACACTTGTTGGTTTTTTACGTAGTTGTCCTTTTGTAGAAGATTACTTTGTAGATAATTATTATCTACCTCGTAGTAATCTTCCACCCGCCACCCACCTTTCCATCATACCTACAACACAGTAAATACCTAATTCAAAAACAATATTCCTGTAAATTTCCTAACATTATTTCTAACCTTTTATTTTGGTGGCCATAAAGATGAACGATTTTTTGCTTTAAATCGATTTTTCATTCGATTCACAGATCGAATCTCGTGCTCTTCTTACATCGATCTTCTAAAAATTCATTCAAAAATCGTAATTAAAAAATTTTAAACAGCATTTAACACACCTCTATTTTGTGACATATTTACAGTTGCCAGTCAGGTAGGTACGTCAATAATATTTGATAACCTTTCCGGCGTAATTCAAATGGATGATTAATATGTTTCAATCTTCGGACAAGTTAAAAAGTGTCGGCATACTTATGTAATTGATCTTGTTTGAAATAGATAAACCTACCTATTCGCTGTTTATGATTGTCAGCACAATGCTTTGGGCAAATATGAACTTGAACTATTAAGAGCCTTTATTTACACATACGATCCAAGAGATTCGATTCACGTTACTATTGAATCGATTTGCTTGAAGATCGCATTAAAACGATTTTTTCGAAAAATCGACAGCTTGTACAACCATTGAATTGATCATAAAAATCGAATCCTTACGTGCATCCTACCGGGAATTAATTGCTTAAATAAACATTATTATTTGCCATTAGTACTTAGAATAGAAAAAAGATTTAGAAACCATTTTTTTGTCCAACTGAACCCAAAACATCATTTCAATTCACCTCTTCGCAACTTATTCTTCTCCTAGTACAAATAAAATCACAGTGGGTTCCGTTCATAATTTTTAAAATAAGGTTATTTTTTTACTAAATAAGACGTAAACTATTAGCAACAAGTTAATCGTTTTTTTTTATTACAAAATAATACCACGCACGCATAATTTTTGTGTGTAGGACTAACCGAAAGAATTATCGGAGTTCACGGTCTGTCGGTGCTGTTTGAGTGGTACATAGGTTTTATTAGTTTGAGCACGTTTAGTCTTTGTTATTATAATTCAAATAAAGAATGTCGCAAAATTGCATGTAACTGTCGAAAGAAATTAATAAAAGTACTAGAAGCGCATGAGTAACAGGAATTGTTATTTCCGAATTGAATATCGTTTGCTCACAGAACCCTGATTACGTCGCTACACACACAATGTAACATCGATGTGTGTGTAAACCTAATGACTTTTAGGTACCAGGATAGCAGGGAATAGGAGTTTCATTTTGGGCATTATTGTTATTGCTTTGCTCGTCGCCGTCAGTCGACGTCTGTCCTGCGTCTAGTACATTCGTTTTTATCCCTATGATAATTATGCGCATCAGTAATTTGCGAGCTGCCCAAGAACTGTACCGTCACCGTTTTATTGAGGGTAGACCAGATGCTGAGCGTCGATAGATGCCTTCGTCAGCATGTTTTAGTTTGATCTCGGATGGTACATCGGCTTGGTGCCTCTAACCATAGGTAATCAGGTACCTATGGCGAGCGCTGCGCAACGACGGTCAGCACCCATGTGCGTGTGTAGTGTACGCAGTGCAGTGTGATACAAATTAAAGTGCGGATTGAGGCCGCTTTCAGGACAATAACACCAGACATGCTACGTAATGTGTGTCCATGAACAAGTGAGCGGCCTTGTGCATACAATACCAAGGTCACCACATCGAACCCCATCTTTAAAAATGTAAGTCAATTTACTAAATTAAGCAAAGCTTTAAGATTTTACTGTTTACTCGGTATAAAGTAATAATAAGGGATGAAACTAGTTAACCTAGGTACCTACCTAAACTTTGTTTCGATTGTTTACTTAAGTTTTGTTATTCCAGTTTTTACGTGCAATTTCTAGCTTAATAACGAGTAAACAGTAAATCAATAATTAGAATTACACATTAATTTTTACATCACGGTAAAGTACGTATGGCTTATTGCGCGCGCGCGCGGCGGCGGCGGAATATTCCGTCAGTTGGCGCCGACAAAGAACACCGCCTCGCGCCTGCGCAGTAGGCTACGGTACTAGGCGCGCAGAGTTACGGAAGAGATTTATCGTGATATTAGCAAGTAACTTAAAAAGTTATTGACCTACGTAGTGCGGTGACACGTTTGTTATGATTTGAATTTAAGAAACCAATGAAACCGAAAATTTGGTATCAATTCTTAGAGTATTTTATTTTGAGTTGAAACTATGTATAGTGACTCTATACCAGCTGTTATATTTACTCCTTCAGGATCACTACAGCGTTTAAATTACACCCTGTAGAATTGAAATACAAATTATAAAAAAATATTTTTTGCGACGTATAGTCTTTTCCCACTTTTTGCTATAAGTTTGGGAAATAAATGTACACCGGGGTTAATAAATCCTGGTACAGTACACAGAGGCAATAACAAGAAAATTAAAAATAACTGAATGTTAGGTTATAAAATGTATGTAAGTGACAGCTTTCAATGGCCATGTCGACGATGCGCCACCTATCGTGAAAATATGGCAGTAATGATCCTCATTAACCCCCAGGCTGCTATTTGACTTTGAAAATAAAAAAAAATATATTTTCTTACAATGTTTGGAATATCACATTACGCTTAAAAGTTGACAAACAACCTAGCTAAGTAGCTACCTGCTATTGTGTTATCTGGGCATTTTCGTCAAAATGGCTACCAACCCTCTTATGGGATGTCCCATACATACAAGTTGCAAATAACTAACATTTTTATGACATGGAAGTATCGAGTAATTATTGAATAGATCCAAAAGACTGAAGTTTTCTTTTTTTACTTAAATTGTTAACAGAAACTTAAAACAAATAACAAAATTAAATCCAGAATTGTGGCATCTTACGTCTTGCAGTACTGTCCTCTTTTAGATATGACCTACGTTAAAATATTTCTTCGCTATTTGCTTCTTATTACATACTCCACATATTTTAGTTTTTGTTATCAATTTGTAGCTTTCAACCATGGTAAACTCTATAATATTATAATACAAGTATTTAATAACATTTTAAAGTTTATATTCTGTCCCCTAGGTATGTGTTAAGTGGACATGTCCTTGCACCGTGACCGTAAATTGAATCCATTTTAGTACTGATTTTTTTCTACTACTCGCCCATTTTTTATTTAAATAACAACCAAATCAAATATGTTAACACCAGCAGCTATTTTGAAGTGTCAGTTTTGATCTGTCTTCAGTGGACACTCGAGTTCGAGCGGTAACGGACTTTTTCCGGACTTTTTTATTATTTGGTAACGGTCATGACCAAAACGTATCTAAGTTACTATTTATTTACATATATTATTTGAAATAAGCGCCTTATAATAAAAAAAATACATACATAGCAAAACTTGTAAGATTTATCATTCGACTAAACCAACAATTAGCCAAAATATAAAAAACAATTTCAGTAAGCTATTTTCAAAGATAGGTAGCAGTTTAAACAAAAATGCCCATCTCGCACGGCCGCACCCCCGCCCCTTCACCGCGTACCCCCTCCTCCCCGTGTCCATACGGCGAACGCAAGCAAAAACAATGCACAAGTTAATTATCCATGCGACTTACGTTACATCGGATGGCTACTATTCAGTTTACTTTGCTGTTTAGTTTATTTTGCTGTTATCATTATGGCGGAATTACTGTGTACACGGTGTTATGAATCAGTTGTGAATAGAAGGAGATACACTTGGGCTTCCTGAGAGGAGCAGCACATTGAAATAGCGCAGATCGTTATTCAAGAAATATTGGAGGAGCAGGTATGTACCTATTTATGATGTACAATACGTTTTGTTGTAAGGTTATTGTTTCTGTCATAAGAGTATATCGCTCTCTTATAATAATTATGTACAGTAGTCTCAGTTTATTGTGTAGAAGTAGTCCATATTCGTCTTTGACCAAGTTTTTAGAACGAATTCTGAATGTAATTCGTCTCAAAAGTTTATTTTACCTTTCAGGCTCAGCCTACGTAATACATTTGTCGACCTTGTTGGCAAAGGGCAGAAAGAACGTACCGAAACATACGAGAAGCACGTCAAGAAGACGACGCCGCTGATGTTCTTCCTACGGAGCCAGTTGCAAGTGAAGAACCAGTTCAGATGACTTTGCCTGGCTATGTGCGGACTCCGGACACTAGGCGCAGGTGTGTTTTCCAATATTGCGGAAACAGTAAAAGGTACCAAATACCGAATAATATTGTACTTAGGATGCTAGGCCGTTATAATTTTCTTATATCCGAAAACAGTCGTGTTTGTAATGAACATCTGCAGGAAGACTTATGGCATGTGCTGGCCGTACAACAAAACAACATTTCGGAATTTACAGCTGCCCACATAGTACGAGCCTTGTCAATATTAACCACGCATGTAACAACTGATGTTTTGAACTTCACCCAATACCAGACAATAAGTCCAAACGAGTTTCATACGTGGACTGGCCTTACTCACGATCAATATACAGATTTATTGGCAAACACTCCTAGTCTCAACGATAGACGTAATAAAAACGTAATATTGGCAGCTGTACTTGTGAAACTGCGGACAGGAGATTCAAATTCGAGACTAGCTACAATTTTTAGAACAAGTGAATCTTCTTTTGCCCGCATGCTTAAAACTGGTCGTATTGCACGGATGCAAGATTTTGTCCCACTGCACTTGGGCTTTGATCACTTAAGCCGGGAAGACGTAGCTCGGAGAAACCTCACAGTGCCAGATAATCTCTTTGGCAATCCAGATAGTCCACCTAATGAAAGAAAGGCGATAACGATTTGTGATAACACATATACATATATACATTCAGAAGAGTTCCAATTACTTCTTCCAAAGAAAATCATACAGTAATCACAAATACAGAAACCTCTTAAAACCATTCTTATTTCTGTGTTGTGATGGACATATAATAGAAGTGTCTGGACCTCATGCTGCCACCACATCAGATGCTCAAGTAATGAATAATGTAATAGATAATGAAGAAGACACCGGCGATGGAGTTTTTCATTGGTTCTACAGAAATGGTGATGTTTTAATTTGGACCGCGGTTTCAGAACTGTTGTACCCATGCAACAACATGGTTACTCAGTGCATATGCCAGAAAGTAAACATCCCAATGAAACACAACTCACTACAGACAAGGCAAACAAATCCCGTCTAATCACTATTTGCCGATGGGTTGATTAGGTGGTGAACGGACGTTTTAAACGAGACTTTCGGCTTCTGAGAAACATATATATAAACTTAAGTTAAGAATTCTTCAAAATAGCTGCCGCTTTAATAAATGCCTATCACAGGTTAATAGATGATAATATTCATGCGCAAACATTCTTAAATATAATTAACGAAAGATTGACTCTGACAAACATATTGGCAGATATAGTCATAAGACATAATTATAATAGAAGGCGAGTACAATTTCGTTCACTATCAGCAGATGTGCCAGAATTAAAGAACTTCCCGAGGCTATCGGAAGAAGACTTGGTGCTATTTAGTCTTGGTATATACCAGATCAAACAAGCGAGGAGCTACTACGGCGAACATTTAAACCCAAATGGAGAGTTTATTATTGAAATCGGAAGCGGACTTCTCACTGAGCATGCCAGAGAGTTGGGCGAAAATGTAGTAATAATAAGGGGAAGAATTCAGTCTCGCCATGTGAGAGCCAGAACATTTATGTATACATTGGCTGGAATACAAGATTAAGTGGTCGGGAAGCCATAGCACATTATTATTGTACTTGCAATGTAGGCATGCGAACCGTCGGTTGCTGCTCTCACACAATGTGTTTGGTATGGTATATGAGCTTTGCAAGACACGAACCTCATATAAGTCCACCCGCAATAGGGTTAGAAAATGTTAAAATGGTCTACTGAAATGTAAATTTGTTGTTATTTTTTACTACCCACCTAAAATTATCATACGTTAGTATGACCTAACGCGCAAGTCTATTATTCTACCTCGGTGTAGCAGGATGTAATCGTAGACGTTCGGTCATTTAAAAAAATCCTATAGACGTTATTTCCCGTAACATTCCAGTATAGATTTTTTATTAACGGCACTTACACTTTAAACTCATATAGCAGCCGGGGGGTTAATCGTAGATGTTCCTTGTAATAGTAAAAAATCTTCAGGACATTATTTCCGATGAGAATCTACTATATTTTTATTCTGGCTGGCACTTTCATTTTTGGGTACGAAATGAATGATGTCCTTTGTTGCACTTATAGTTTTTTTAGTTATTTCACAAAAACATTTCCTGCTGGGGTAACGTTTATAACGTTACCGCAGCCAGACATTTTTTTTTTAATGGGAATATTGAAACGAATATTAGCTATATAATAATTAGTTGTCTAGCCGAGGTAAATGTTGCACCTTATTTTGTATTTGTTCTTTCTTCGGCTGCGAAGTTATTCGAGATCCTGCTGAGTAACGTTTGTGGTTTTGCTGGATCTCTGAAATGGTTAAGCGGATTCTTATCATCTTTTGTACATACCTTCTTAGGAATTCGTTGTAATTAGTTGTGCAATAAAAAAAATCAAAATAATGCACCATTTAAAGGTTATTTAATTAAATATACATAATAAACACTTCAATAAGTCCTAACACTCTAAATAAGAGGTCTGATGACTTACTTTAAACATTATTTTGTAGCTTGTAACTGCCTTCAAATGTATGTGAAGTTTCATTAGTATCCTGTAAGTAACTAACAAATTATGATGTTATTCAGTTCTCCACGTTCACGGTCAAAATGCGCACGGAGTTATTTAACCACCGATAAACCTGTATGTGGATATTTGAACTGAATTTATCAATAATTAGTTGTTTAGTTTAGTTTTATACCTGTGAAATTTCAGCGTAGTACATACAATAATTAACGAGACAATAAAATTCAAGTCATTAGAAAGTGCAAGACCGTGATAACCCGACCAAGTTTAGGTGGTTACAAAAAAGCGACCGCGTAGTACACTGTGCTATCTTTTAAAATATGTAGGATAGTGTTAAAAGTTTAGTACAGATGTGTACACAAGTACTAAAAAAACTACATGTTTCTTAAATAATAATATTGCAACTATTTCTGTGTATATACATTATGCAAGCTTACCTTGTTCGTGAATTCATCAAGCCACACACGCAATAATTATGGTCCTCAAGAGGAGCAGTCCACATTAATTATAAAAGTAATTAGGTAATATTTTCAAAAATACAAAGCGGAATTGCGGAAGCGCACACGCACTCTACAAGACGAATTATGTAACTAATGTTCAAATTTAGTGCGCTATGCAAACAATGAAGTACCCCTTCCGCGTCCCACTTGGACGAGTTATCGTCGATTCTTGGTAAGTATATGCAATTGTCCAAATAATAATAGATGCCTATCTAATAAGTAGCCGAAAGATAATAAAACGTTTTCATAGTACCAGTACCTACAGATATTATATCTACTAAACATTTTAGAAGATAGCATAATGTACTACGCGGTCGCTTTTTCGTCACCACCTTAACTTGGTCGGGTTACCACGGTCTTGCGCTTCCTAATGACTTTTATTTTATTATCTCGTTAATATTTGTATGTACTACGCTGAAATTTTACAGGTGTAAAACTAAACTAATTATTGATATAAAATTCAGTTCAAATATCCACATACAGATTTATCGGTGGCCAAATCCGCGCGCATTTTGACCATGAACGTGGAGAACTGAATATCATCATAATTTGTTAGTTACTTAGAGGATACTAATGAAACTTCACATACATTTGAAGGCAGTTACAAGCTAGAAAATAATGTTTAAAGTAAGGCTATATGCTATTATTTTTGACAATTCAAAAGTGCCTGGAAATGGTTTAGTTGAAATAAATGCTTTGAGTTTGAGTTTGGCGCTAGGAGCCTTAGTAGGAGTTGAGCAAAAAGAAAAAAAAGTCTGAAGTTTTCGCCAAGCGAAAACGAAGTAACAGCGCAGGCCGGCGACGCGTTGCGACGGGGTGGGTCGGGGAAACAAAAAATTTTACGCGGACGAAGTCGCGGGCAGAAGCTAGTTATCTTTAAGATTTAAATGACTATTTTCGACATCATTTTGCTGGGGTAACGCACACACTTTACACTTGCCCTTTCATCCTTAGATTACTTTCCGTAATTACAAGTTGGTGGGCTGTAATATTAGCAGTGTTGTTTCTGTTGCTCGAAGTTTCTCTCGAACCCATTGATGTCATTACAGGGATATTTGACTTTACAAGGTTGGATGTGTCGTTGGACTTTAATGACGTTAGTGGACTTGCAAAATACAAGTGCTTACTTAGCTTACCTGGGCTTCAATTTTCTAGAAAATGAAACACAAAAAACAGCTATACACAGTAAGTTCAAGAGTACCTATTGACATCTATTTTTGTTTTGAACTATGACTAGTACAACAGTAACTCGTAAATGCTTCCGTTTTTTTTACAGTAACTCGTGAAAAGAAAGTTGATATTGCCAAGAAACAATCCAGTCGTAATGTTTACCAGTGTCATATCATCGGTCCAAGGTCATGTGGAAAAACGTCTATTTGTAGAAGCTTCCTCGGCATAGCACATAAGGTTTGAGTTAGACGTTTCTTGTTCCACTACAAAAATTATTATTCTATTGCAAATCTGTATGTGAGTAGGTACCTAGGTACAGTCAACAGCAAAAGTAGATGATGAAAATCAGAAATTCAATACTAATTAATGAACGGAGTTCGCGTCAGAACTGTGTGGCGTCGAAGTAGTAAATGTTTGGTATAATTTACAATCACATAATGACACTTCGACGCCACACAGTTCAGTTCGAACTCCGTTCATTAGTATTGAATTTATGATTTTCATCATCTACTTTTGCTGTTGACTGTACTTATATTAATTTATTTTCAGAAAATAAAGCCACACGCCAATAATGAGCGGGGAGACAGCAATACTTCTGAGAATTGTTGTATAAATACTGTGTTGGTGTATGGTCAAGAAAAGTACTTAGTATTAAAAGAAATACCAATAACGCGTGTCTCAGATCCGCTGCAGCCGCACGAAGTCAATTGTGATGTTGCTTGTCTCGTTTATGATGTTGCTGCCAGTCGATCCTTCGAATATATTGCTCGGATATATATTGTAAGTATCGTTCAATGTGACAATTTGAACCTAAAAAACATGCGTGGGATAGAAAGTGACTGGCCTGTATTTAAATATGTTGCAGTTCATAGCAAAAAACCATACCAGTAGTAGTTAGCATCTATTTAAATGTTGCTAATTCGTTTACAGAAATACTTTGCAGAAAGTCATATTCCTGTATTGATAGTGGGAACTAAGGGTGATGCGCTGATCGCAAGACAGGAGTACATTCTCCAACCAGATGTGTTCTGCAATAAATACCAACTGTTGCCACCTCAGTTGTTCAACATTAGAGAAAATAAACACGATGTGTTCGTCAAACTTGCTACCATGGCTGCATTTCCGTAAGTAAACACTTATTGTTCAGTAGGTACTGCTTTTACAAATGTTTTTGCCCTCATTGTAGATGTGGTTTACAATCATTTAAACTTGAACTGATCATTTAAAACAAAAATCAACGAACTCTTCCTAACTAATCATTGCTGGAATTACGATACTGTTATTTTAATTGTCTTTGTCAGTCAATTTCAAGCAGCTTGGATTTTATTCAGCAAGCACAGGTTAGTGTAAATTGTATCCTAATTATTTCGAAGGCTTAATTAAAGATTTTGTTTTAACAGCGAACTCCTAATATTTCAGACACTTGAAGCACTTTGCCAGTTTGACGGACGACAAATCGTCGTGGTGGAAGGCGGGAATTGGAGTCGCTGCTGCCACAGTCGTGGGCCTTGTACTCATTAAGATATTTAGCTTCCAGAAACGTTGATTAGAAGTACCTACTGCAGCTTTTATTTATTGTACATAAATATTGTTATGTATTAAAAATAGTATTGAATTTAAAATGCTTGAAAAATTTATTTAAATATAGACCAAAGAAAAATCTTAAATACAAATAGTATACTTATTTTGTTTTCAGTTGTAAATAAAACATTTGATTGCAGAACCCGCTTTCATTATAAGCCAGTGGTGCGTTATGTATGACTGTTATGAGCACACACACACAATCTAGATATATAAAAATGAATTGCTGTTCGTTAGTCTCGCTAAAACTCGAGAACGGCTGAACGGATTTATCTTATCTTGGTCTTGAAATGTTCGTGGAGGTCTAGGGAAGGTTTAAAAGGTGAGAAAAAATCGAATAATTCCCGGGAAAACCCTAAAAACAGCCCTTTTCTATTTCCCGTACAAACGTTTTCTAAATAAAATGTAGAGTCAATTGTTTTATTTATCGATTGAGGCAGTACGAAGTCTGCTGGGTCAGCTAGTTTTAAAATATAAACATAATATAACTACCTACTACTTACTTGAAGTTGGTGCAAAATGACTCAAGTACCTACTTAACGTACCTAACCCATATATATGTCTGTCTGTGCCATCGTAGCTGCCAAATGGCTGAACCGATTTTGATTATTTTTTCTCTGTTTGAAAGGTGACTTGATCGAGAGTGTTCTTAGCTATGATTCAAGAAAATCGGTTCAGCCGTTTGAAGATTATCGCTCTTTTCTAGTTGAATTAAAAAACTTTCCTAGCTTACTCAGCAGCATCAAGCGCCACAAGAAGACACCTCCTGCTGTCGTCACACCGCTGTGTAGTGACAGTGACTAATTCAAGTTACGGCTAAGAATAGATTTAATTTATGTATTTTAACTTGGGTGAAATTTATAAGTTTAGCATTTAAGCACTCTGTAAACTCATTCTCATCATCCACTCACATCTCTCTCGGGAATATGTACGAGTCATGGATCGTACATGGCACGCGCGCATTGCAGAGATCAGCACTTTTCCGTCGCATTGCACGAACTATAGTGTAACGCGACAGTACACGATCAGCGTTCATAGTCAGCTGTACTCATTCATACATTTTGTATACAACATTCATAATTATAGCATTATTTACGTGGTAGTTAAATATAAGTACTCAATAAACCGTCATCTTTGGCTATCCGTGACTTAACATTTTTAGGTATGTGCGACCCATTCAGCAGCGCATACAGTGGAAAAGTGTTCCGAGTTACCGGAAGTCGAAGCATGTTGGAGAGATGGGGAACAGATCCGAAGAGACGACCGAAATCGTAAAATATTCAATTATTTACATCTCACTAAATCAAGTTGTCTGGTTAACTAGCACAGACAAACAAAAAAAAAAACAATATACTATAATAACTTATTTAATGAATGCATGCCAAGTTTCAAAATACATAATATTATCCTTACACACTTTGTAAGACAAAACTTGCATATGCAAGAAGAAAGGTTGTCCTTAACAGAAGTACCTAGTTCAATTCAAGTGAATAAAATCTCACACTTAGACAACATTATTTTCTATTTGATTGACTTGCAGTGTTACAGCAGGTTGAATATCTTCATCACACTTGTTTGGTTTGTAGAATATTGAAACAGTTTTCTCAAACTATCCTTACTACCACAAAACCGTGTTTATCAGATGTTTAGGCTAAACAACTGATATATACGGGTTTGTGATAGTAAGTTAACATTTTAATTTATAGGCATCTATATGAGTAGATCAGTGTATACTTTAGGCGATTGGCACACTGCACCGCATCACGCAGTTTTTATTGAATTTGTATGTAAAAAATCACGCGCGGGGGCACGTTATCTGCGTCCCGCTGCGTGATGCGGTGCAGTGTGCCAGTCACCTTACTGTTGAAATCTCAATAGTTTTATTGTTCTATGAATTTTAGTAAAGTTTCAAATATAAACTTATTAGATATAAAAAAAAAACAACTAATACGGTCTCTGGCGATCCCTGCCCCTGAAACAAAGAAAAACATAGATGAATTAATGCAGTTTTTAGGGTTCCGTAGCTAATTGGGAAAACCGAAACCCTTCTAATTTCGTCATGTCAGACTGTCCTGATGTGACACAGCCATTTTGCTCACAGACTATTATCATAAGAGGGTAGGCAGAAACTACTGAATGCCACCTGCTATGATTCTTAAATACTCCTTTTGCCTTGTTTACGTACATACATTTGCGGGACAATTGCAGCACCAAGCACCTTATTGCGTGACACACTAAGGGTGCTTACATAAAGAAACAGGTTTCCAGTGCAGGCGAGCCTGTGCGGGTCGGTACCGATCGGTGCGGGTTAAATACTCCCACATTAACTTATGCGCTCACACATAAAGAAACAGGTAAAACAAGTAACCGTTTCCTTCCGAAGATCAACCTGCAGAGACCTGTACCGGGAGTCCGGGCCGAAAACCCGCTTCTTTATGTAAGCACCCTAACAGTAGCATTGCCTTTAATTTTGACAGTTCAACAACATTCATTACGTTATTTACGTTGCTTAACAAACAAATTTACGAACTTATGAAGCAATGGATTAGTAATATCCTTCAAAATGATTCAGATTGTAATTGGTAGTGTGTTACGCAATTAGGGTGTTCAAGGTGTTGGTCGTATGACCAGCACCCAACCGCTCGTGCTCGCAAACCGCTCAACCCAAGCACCCACGTCGGTTGCGATAAGATTACAAATATCCCCACTACATATATCCTCCTAGGGATGGGCTTGTAGCTAAGTAATAACAGCCGCACAGATCGATCGATCAGGTTAAGCTACGCTTGTCGCGGTTGGTCCGTGGATGGGTGACCATCTTCATACACCAAAACCGCCTCCGTGCCTCGGAAAGCGTTACGCCGTTACGTTAAGGCATTGGTCCCGGTTACTGGTAGTCAGAAGCCAGAAAGTCTGACAACCAGTCTTACCAAGGGGTATCGTATGGCGGCCCGTACACAGTCAATCTCGATCGCGATCCGCGATCAAAATCAATGATCGCGGATCGCGAAAATATCTAGATATTTTGAAATCAGATGCATCAATCCGTCAATCTAATTCGTACATTATCAATCTGGATCGCGATCATTGATTTTGATGGCGGATCGCGATCGAGATTGACTGTGTACGGGCCGCCAATCTCGAACGCGATCCGCGATCAAAATCAATGATCGCGATCCAGATTGATAATGTACGAATTAGATTGACGGATTGATGCTTCTAATTCCAAAATATCTAGATATTTTGAAATCCAGATTGCATTCCGTTGATCGTGATCAAGACTGAACGTGTAAGCGCAAGATCGCGTCAGGACACGCTAGGAGTAATAGTGTTTTATGCACGCTGTGCGCTCTTTGAAAATGGACGATGATGACACGCGGCGCTCCACGTCGCCGCCGATCGAACCGGCGAATTCACCCTCACTTCCACAATTGGAAGAAGATTTCATCATCCTTTTAGACACGTTACCCGAGCTATGGAATGCCCAGCATAAATATTACACTAACAAATATAACAGACGAGCTGGATACGAAAAGTTACTCGATGTTAAAAAAAGGCCAAAACAAGGGACACTACCGCTTTAACTTTATGTAAATCCATGACAACAGGTGTTAACGCGGCAGTTACGATACTAGGACTGAAGAAATCAAGATTGATTGTGTTGACGAGATCCTGTGATCCGAGATGACGATCAAAGCTTAACGATCGCGATCGAGATTTACTGTGTACGGGCCGCCTGTTACCCAGTGACTGGGTTGTGGAGGTCAGATAGGCAGTCGCTCCATGTAAAATATTGGTATTCAGCTGCATCCGGTTAGGCTGGAAGCCGACCCCAACATAATTGGGAAAAGGCTAGGCAGATGACAAACAGGGTGTCTGACAAAGGGTGTCGCCAACTTAACAACCCGGGGCCCACCATCGTAATCGTGAATGAAAAATCAGTCGTCCCATACAAAACTGCAATACCTTCTTGATCAAATGTATGGGACGACTGATTTTTTATTCACGATTACGATGTTGGTCCCCGGGAAAAAGTTGTTTAGTTTGATGATCTGTACCACACCCTTAAGTTGGCGACACCCTTTCTCAGACACCCTGTATATCCTCCTAGGGCGTTCCACTCTCACATTTTGCCAACAGACATAAAGCTGCAATGGCGCAGCGAAAATTTCACTCAATTGTGCGCCTGTGTGCGTCCAGCATTTACAGACGTATGCACATTCACAATAATTTCGCACAGTCGAATTATTCAACTCACAAGAATAAAATAATGTTTCCACAAACTGATTTGTAGTCTGATTAATTTACAAATTGAGCAGAAAGGTGATTGCGCATCTCGCCAGTGCTAGTTTATTTATAAATAAATATCAATAATGATAGTTACCCTCCGTCGCTCCTCATGGCGCCGCCTCCACTACCGCGGTCGCCGCCACCTCCGCTGCTGCCGTAGCTGCGTCGGTCGCCGCCGCGGTCTCCGCCGCGATCCCCGCGCCCGCCGCCACCGCCCCAGCCGCCACCGCCCCGGCCGCCGCCGCCGCGCCCTCCGCGGCCTGGCGGGCCTCCGCCGCCTCCGCGTCCGTTTCCACCTGAGGGTGGCCCACCAGCTCCACCACCTGCACCTTCCGGTTTCTCCTCGTTACATCTATTGCAGGCTTTTCTCCAGGAAAAGTTTGTGTTTCCGCAACTCGGGTTAGGACATCTCCAATCCCCAGCTCGGTTGCCAGATGGCGGGCCGCCACCACCGCCGCCGCCACCGAGCGCGCCGCCGCCCCCGCGCGGGGCGCCGCCGCCACCACCGCGCGGGCCTCCGCCGCCGCCGCCTCCCCCGCGACCTCCGCGGAAGCCACCGCCACCGCCTCCCTTATTTCCGCCCCAAGTGTTTTGTCGTTGAGCGAGGGACACTTTAATAGTAGCTCCATTGAAATCTTTTCCGTCGAACCACTGAATGGCAGAGGATGCGGCGTTAGAGTCTTCATAAGTCACGGTAGCTTCTCCTTTTGGCTGCCCAGATACTTTATCCTTATACATCCATACTTTTGGTCTTTGAGTCTTCTTGTCGGTCTGTAGTAAAATAATCAATACTTTATGAAACTGAAGAAGAAAAGTAAAACTACTTCATAAGACAAGATTTCCTTTTAACTACACTACAAACTGCACACCGTCAAACTAACAAAACAAAAGAAAAGTACTGGGTTTTTCGAAAATCTAACTAGTAGTTTAGTTTAGGTAGTTTAGTTAGTATGGAATTAGAAAGTAGGTACTATTGGCATAGAGAAATATAATAGGTCGGGGCAAAAATATTTTCGTATTTTGAATCTATTGTTAGTAATCAAACCTCTTTGGCAGTACTGAATGTAACTGGCTGGTTTTAATACTATTAAATGTTGACATTCTAAAGATGTAATAAAATAAAGAAAAAACTAGTTACCGCCATTTCTCAATTGTTTTTCAAGCAAGCAACATGAACGTATGTGACGAAGAAATTCGGTACATTTTAAAATTTTATTACAAAAAAGGTAAAAATGCGACGAACGCCGCGAATAAAATTTGTGCGGTTTACGGACCTAATGCGTTATCAATACGAGTAGCACAAATGTGGTTCAAGCGTTTCAAGTCAGGAAATTTTAGTGTGAAGGATGAAGCTCGCTCTAGACGCCCTGTCACGGATAAAATCAGTGCCATTTTTGAAAAAGTGGAGCAAGATCGACATATTAGTAGTTATGATATTGCTGAAGAACTGGATATTGATCACAAAACAGTTTTACGGCATTTACAAAAGTCTGGGTACAAGAAAAAACTTGATATTTGGGTACCACTGATCTCACTGAGAGAAACTTTATGCAACGTGTTTCCATTTGCGATTCTTTGTTAAAACGTAATAATTCCGACCCATTTCTTAAACGGTTGATTACGGGTTATGAAAAATGGATCACTTACGATAAGAATGTCCGAAAAAGATCGTTGTTGAAGCATGGACAAGCCCCACAGACCGTGGCAAAGCCCGGCCTGACTTGGAACAAAGTGATGCTGTGTGTTTGGTGGGATTGGAAAGAAATCGTCCACTATGAGCTTTTGCCGCCGGGTAAAACTATCGATTCTGACCTCTACTGTCAACAACTGATGAGGTTAAAAGAAGCTATTGAGAAAAACCGGCCGGAGCTGGTGAATAGGGAGGGCGTGGTGTTTTATCACGACAAAGCCAGATCGCACTCATCAAAAACCACCACTCAGCAAAAATTGAGAGAGCTTGACTGGGATGTGTTGACGCATCCTCCGTATAGCCCTGATCTTGCTCCATCAGATTTTCACCTGTTTCGGCCACATCAGAACTCTTTAGGAAGCATAAAGTTAACCTCAAAAGAGCACTGTGAAAACTACCTGTCAGATTTTTTTGATAAAAAATCTCAAAACTTCTACAGTAATGGGATCATGGCATTGCCCACAAGATGGCAACAAGTCATCGATCAAAGCGGCACATACATATTATAAATAAATAAAAAATTAACCCAAAAAATTTTTTTTTTTTTTGTATGAAAAATACGAAAATATTTTTGCCCCGACCTAATTCATTGAGAATCCGCAATAATAGAACGCCAGTCAGGGTCTTTTCCGTTTGGTTCCAGGAGGGACCATGGACAATTGAATGTGATTGCGCAGTGATTACCGCGAAATTAAAATTTTCTTACGTTTTTGCAATTAGCAGGTCATTTTCAGGTTGTATCTTGATCAAAATATGATTCGCGACTATAACAGGTACTTATTTACAGAATTATAGTCATTAGAATCATTAATACATCTTCCTAAGTTAGATTTGTACCACAAGAAGAAATCTCCTAGTGAAAAGTGTTTATGATACAAATCTCACTTATAAGGATGTATGAATGTTTCTTATGATTATAATTCTGTAAATACGTACCTGTTATAGTCGCGAATCAAATTTTGATCAAGATACAACCTGACACTGACCTGCAAATTGCAAAAAAACGTAAGAAAATTTGAATTTCGCGGTCTACCACTTCCCATTCACCTTAAAGAGACAGAGAAAAGGAATGTATTAACTGTCCCTACGATTCTCGTAAATAAAATAGTATTGCGAAAATACAACACAATTAAAAAATCTAATTTTGAATAATCTGTTCCTAATGTATCTTTAGCAAAGTGTAGAGTTGGGCTGTACTACATACCGCATTAATTTATTGACTGGCACCCATAACACAAATTTAATCTTAGCTTGGGTGTCGGTGGAGTAATCAGTGATTTATGCAATTTAAAAGAATATCGTTTTAGAATTAACTTATTGCCATAGGCAAATTGTAAAATTGGAAATAAAGTTATTATTATTATATTTTTTTGATTTTATATATCTCGAGACCGTGGGGCCGGTCCTTTGGAAGGCGTACGAGGGGCCGAAGCCAACTCGCAGTGGCCCCTTAGGAAATTTTAATGAAATGTGGCAGCAACCAACGATTATCCCTGTATGCACTATGAAAGTGCACCCAAGGATAACCCTCGGTTGGTGTAGGACTATTGTAGTGTTGGAAAAATAAAAAGTTGTATTATGGGTTTGCGAGGTTAAAGTGGATTGGTTACCAAGAACTATGAAAGAACTATGGCCCCTGCCTGGTCAATGTTTTATACATATACTAGCTTCTGCCCGCGACTTCGTCCGCGTAAATTTTTTTTGGTTCCCCGACCCACCCCGTCGCAACGTGTCGCCGGCCTGCGCTATTACTTCGTTTTCGCTTGGCGAAAACTTCAGACTTTTTTTCTTTTTGCTCAACTCCTAAGGGTCCTAGCGTCAAGTTTAATAGAATATAGCCTTCCTTAAGAACTGGGCTATCAAACGCAAAAATATTTTTATATATGCGACCAATACTTCCAGAGATTTAGAGCTTTCAAACCGTGTTTCAAACAAACAAACTCTTCAGCTTTATTATTAGTATTATTTTAAAACTACGATATCTCCTAAGATATTCATTGAAATCAAATGATGTCAGAGGCAATTTTGTTCAAAATTAAATACATATGATGAATAACGTATTTATTTGGATAAGGATTAATACCATGTTTATAAAAACACCTTCGCAAATAATGCATTATTTTAGAACAAATTTGGTTAGCATAAAAGAGGTTATAGTGAGCTAACCTTAAAAGATAGACATATGCTGTCGCGGACTTTTTTTTTAACTTTTAAAGAGGAACAATTCTGTCATATATGATTTTTGCGAAACTTTAACCGTTTACGGAGCGCACGCAGCGGAAGCTCTCAATAGGAAAAAAATCCCCCGATTTTGAAACATTCTTTATTGGTGCTTCGCTCCTATTGGTTTTAGCGTGATGTTATATAGCCTATAACCTTCCTCGATGAATGGGCTATCTAACACTGAAAGAGTTTTTCAAATATTTCAGTAGTGCCTGAGATTAGCGCGTTCAAGCAAACGAACAAACAAACAAACTCTTCAGCTTTATAATATTAAGTACTAGCGACCCGCCCCGGCTTCGCACGGGTGCAATACTGATACTAAGTACAGGTATTTCAAGAATGCCAGCACGCGCCGCCGCGGCCGGTACCGCAGCAACCGCTATGTCCCTGCATTTTAAATCTGTAATATCTTCGAAAATATTCATTTAAATTACATGCTGTAAAGGGCCATATTTATCTATATTAAATGGACAATGTATTTAAGGTACTTACTTAATTGGATAAGGATTAATGCTGTATTGCTTAAAATCGCTTCGTAAATAAGCCATTATTTCTCGTAAAAAGTAAAGGATAAAAAATGATTATTGTGGGTTATCCCTAAGAGATAGACATATACCATCGCGGACTTTTTTGTAGACCTTTTTAAGGTGTACAATACTGTAGTACATTATTTTGACCTATCTCGTAGGGTACAGCCAGCGTTTGAAAATTAAGCGCAAAAAAATGTGTTTATTTACGACATCACATGCATGCATGACCATGTGTTATATATATAAACCTTCCTCTTGAATCTTGCAATTCAAAACGTTGTAAATGCAAGAAATCAAACATTCTTTGCAATCCCAAATGTCACAAAAGCTCATCTTGGAAGAATAAATAATTCTAAACTTAATAATTTTCTTGCAGTCCTCAATTATTAGATATTTCTGTTGATTTTTCTCAATTTACTAATTTTTAAACTATTGTTCTTAAGTGATATTTTTATTAAAATAAAAGTAGGTAACTATTGATGTTATTACATTTTTAACTGTTTATTTTTTAATACTTTATTTTTTGTTAACTTATATGAACATTTTGTAAGTTTAATTTCATTTAATAAACAAAAACACTACAGTTCACCTATTTTATTACTTTGCCCAATATAGGCTGGGCATTATTCATAATGGCCAGGAAAAGTGATTAATCATGCTGTTTTAATCACATTGCCCAATTGACTCAGGCATTATGAATACAGACCGGCCATTATTAATAGTGCCCGGACTTATCAAATTGCCCGTAACATATACATGGATAAAATGGCAGGGGGTTTATTATTATTATTATTGAAATAGCAACACCACGTCACAAGAGGGAATAATGGCTCTTTTCTAAAAGATATGTTAAACAAAACATACCTTAATAATACCGATAGATCCAAAGTGTTGACATAACTCATCTTCTGTAGTACTTGGATTCATGCCTTGGATAAAGATAGTGTCTTCTTGCGTTACCATATCACCCCCACCCCCACTCCCACCCCGGTCTCCGCCGAACCCACCGCCACCACCTGCAGATGAACATTTATTTAGTTACTGCTACCTCAAAGTATATTACACACTGCCTGCGAACACCTATTTTTGTTTTACCCATCCAATATGGCTTGAAAGTAATTAAGATTTTATTGGAAGTAACCCAGTGTTATTATGACACAATACCACAGCGTGAACTTTATTTTAGAAGTATATTCGATAAATACAATGCAGTTTTTTTTTGTCCAATTTCACCGAATACCAAAAGCAAACACTCTCTCTGTAACTGTTAATACAACCAAAATTTGAGCCTTTTATCAAAATATATCAAAAAGTACGGAATCACCTAAGATTATTGTATTTCCTTAGTTGCAAAATAATATAAGGTGTCTAGGTTCGAGAATGGTGCAATAGCACATACAGTACTTGCCATTAGTATGGCACATCGGTAACACGACAAAGACTGGTAGCGTTTTGTACAGCATTGGGTCTGTGGTATATTGCACTGTTACAGTCTTATACCTAGAGACGTGAGAATCCTATAGGTCAATAATGAATTGCAATAAAACTCATAGCAGAAATCGATGGTTATTAACTGCCCTACATAATATTTAAATATATGCGAATACGCAGGCTCGTTATGTAGTGTAGTGAGAGAAGCGCGGCACACCTTGGCGCGTCAACGATAGACAAGATATCGCTATACGAAACCAAGTTTAATCGCGTGTCACTTTCTTGTTTCCGATGTACCATATTTTTGGTCAAGTATAGTACTATTGTTATTAACCACTGCAGATTCTATTATTTTATGTAACAATTCCAATAACACATTCAATTAAATTTCAATTAGGGCTGCCAAAACGATATACATGTTTCTGGTATTACCATAAAACTTACACTAGTAATACGCAAAACTTATCATAATAACACCAGTTGTGTTTACATTACACAACAACCAATACACCTTTCATGAAAGAACATAACGGGAATGTTGGGTTGGAACCAAAACTCGTGCCATATAAATGACAGTGACGGACCTTCTTGGATACAAATAGGAATATATCCGCCATAGCGTGCGTTGAGCCACCTATTTAACACACCTTAACTGGGGGAATTATTATATCAGCAACCTCGCGCAGTCCATACACCACACCCCTATAGATTTTGATTTACTTATTTTGTTTCTTTGAGTGTGATGGCAACAGGAATCTTAAGCTAGCGTTGAAAATGTTAATACAAAATAGTACAATGCATGTAACACCGCAAAATACTTGCATTGCTTACCCAAAAAATAATACCGACCGAGTATTCAAAGATAGTTTGATGAAACTTTAGTGTTGCTTCAGGATACGAAACCCCTAACTAAAATTAGTTCTTACAGGTACAGACAGCCTCAAAAAGATCTTATACATCGACACAAATTCATTTGATTGTCTACAACTTGAGTTCCATAATACTGTATCAATGTGTAGCTACAATTAGGAACCCAATGTGTCATGTTTTGTGGTTACACATTGATACAATATTATGGAACAAAGATTGTAGACAATCAAATGAGTTCTTGTGGATGTATACATTTTTGAGGCTGACTGTAAACGCTAATTCGCCGAGAACCCAGTATGAAATACGCACTCAACCAGGTTTTTTTTACCAGTGAACCAATAGAATACCAGGTTTGGCAGCCCTTAGATAATTACAAATTAATAAAATGTTAACAGCACCGCTCGCTCATCGCGAGGAGCTTTACCTTTATTATAACCACCCCCCCTGCCGCCGCCACTAAAACAATAAGAACAGCGTTTAGTACACTGGGCAGGCTGGGGACACACTGTACGGCCGCGGAGATTGATTCACACCTAGGTACACTTTTAAAGTGACCTTAGTCCATGTGTTGCGTCCTTTTCTTTACCATAACGTTTAATACCTTGAAAACCTTAGAACATTGTTGGATGAAGTTAATATTACAATATTTTTCGACATATTATGCATGCTAGCAGTAACACTTTAAATATTTTCAAGACGAAAGCTTGAAATATATTTTATAAAACAACCTTGAAACTATTTGCGCTCATTCATGTTGATACTTTGAATTATTTTTCAAAATTGTTTTACGCGCACACCTTTACTTGGAGAATGTAATTAAGACTGGAATGACGGCTTTCCGGGAGCCAAATAGAAGTCGCCATTCGGTACCATTCTCTATGCAAACATGTGTTACCATAATTTTATATAAAGAAAGCTAATATGCTTCTGATTTTCTGCTAGTAAGGGCTCTTCTTTAATTAACAACAAAATTAGTTGTAATACATTTTTAGTTTAGACAACCAATGATATTAGCCTTCATTATACAATTAATATAATTATGTACACTAAATGTAATTAGATATGCCACTCTTTAGGATGGTCGAGTCCCATTAGCTTAATTTTAAAATATTTAGAGACAATATTCATGATATTGCTCGACATAAAACGATGTTTTATAATTTGAATAGCTAAATTCAACAAAACATTGATATAAGTGTACATAATTATTATTAATGCTAATTAACACCAATACCAATTTTAGATAATACAAAATCAGTACAGCAGCACAATGGAAATTATATTTGATTTGATAGATAGGATTTTTTTTTTTAGTAAGTAATATGTGGAAAAATATTTTAATGTAAGACATTTTAGCTGTTAATATTGATAAATATTTTATTTTCATTTCGAAATTAACCCTGACGGCTTCGTAATAATATTAGAATAAAAATACTCAACAGCAAGATGTGCAGTAGAAATGAGTAATTATTATTTAAGGATTTAAATAGCTAAGTTTATATTGCTAAAGTAGAGACCAGACATATTAAATAATCTGTTTTACTTACTTGACTAATTACTAAGCACCTGAATAAACACATTCCTCATAGTTTTCTTGAAATAATTATGTTACTGATTAATAACATAATAATATTTATATGATCACATCTTAGAATTAACAAGTGTAAGAGCAAGAACAAGTAGGAAATTCAACCTAATGTGCGCTTTTATAATATCTAAAGTGAAGATATTATCGTGATGCCGTGGACGTCCACGTTAATATCGTCACGTTAGAAATTATGCACACATTAAAGTACAATTTAATTTTTATTTGGTCTCTACCACACAAAACATTAAAATATTTTTTTACAAAACCTGCCAAGAACGAGTCGATTACTCGCAATTAGAGTTACGTACCAAAGTACACTGAGCAGTCTATAGAACGGTCACTGGTCTGCCGAAATTCCTGTAGTGCACGTAATTAATAAACCTGAACCAGTTCCTAAACTACACATTTCAATAGCGAACGCAGTGTCGAGGAAAAAACTTTCTGCACTATTTTGAAACCTTACTAGCATTTTTATTTGTTAAAAATGTTAAAGATTAAATAGGTTAAAATAAAAGGCTTATTTCTACCGACTTCACAAAAAGGAGGAGATACTGTTCGGATGTTTGTATGTTTTTTGGTATGTTTGTTCATCGAATACTCCTCCAATTGTCGACGGATTTTCAAAATTCTTTTTTTATTTGAAAGTGTATGCTCCCGAGGTGGTCCCATTGTCACCAAATCGGAATCTGATGAGGGAATCCCATGGAAATCGAGGGAAACCCTCAAATTTTGTAGCACACCTATAGCGATTTAGGTATTTTTCATAATAACTCGTGCATTTGCTCTCAGAAAGCACCATTCGGTGTAGTGAAACTGATGATGAAGACCACAGATGGCCATCGCAACTACTCAATAATAAATATTTCACGGGTTGCAATTCGATTAGGTACTTTAATGTGGTTGCTAAGCACAATGCGTATCGTGAAGTGGAGCTGATGGTGACTTCTCAATCAGATCCAGTTCTCCTGGTTTTTACAAGAAGAACTCCTAAACAATTAACGTCCCTCCATCGGGAAAATCAATGTTTTGTAAAAGGTGATGAGCGATTGAGATTAGGCTATTGTAACTTAGATAAGTTATAAACTGGCCCACTAAAAAGTGAAAAATAAAAAACTTTTTACAAAAAAAAAACAACCGACTTCCAAAAAAACACTACAAAGTGAAAAATAACTTTAATTTCGGAAGTCAGTGTCAATAAAAGAAAATGCGGAACCAACGACACCGACTTCCGAAATTAAAGTTATTTTTCACTTTGTGGTGATTTTTTGGAAGTCGGTTGTTATTTTTTTTTGTAAAAAGTTTTTTTTATTATTGTCATCTTTATTACGCTGTCGCAAATAAATGGCTACAATTTTCCTGTAAAAATTGCTCAATATCTACTAACCACAATAAAAATCAAGATTTTTGCTACAGAAACCTAGGTGATAAGTGTCGAAGGTAGAACGATAATTTTTTGCCATTTATGAGCCTAGCAGCGCCTCGCGATTTCGCCCGCATAAATGTCGATCGTGGATATCGGAATAAAAAGTATTCTGTGTTAATCCTGGTCATAAACTATCTGTGTGCCAAATTTGATCCAAATCCGTTCAGCCATTGGACGTGAAGAAGTAAAAACATACAAACACACTCACGAACTTTCGCCTTTTAATATTAGTGTGATGTGATAGTGTGATTAGCTGTTGCCCGCGACTTCGAACGCGTGAGGTCCATGATTTGCTTAATATGGGATTTTTATTGTAAGCATATGCAGATTTCGCGGTATACTTTGCTTGCACGATGTCGAATTCTGTGCAGACAGTGGTGTTTTTAAAGTCAAGCCAGGGACCGAAATCCCTAAAAAATCAGTCATTTTTCGGCGACTATACTATTTTCGGTAACGCATTGGCTCACCAGCCTATCCTTCACTAATATAAGAGAGACCCCAGGGGCCCAAGTCTGCTGTTTTTATAAATTCGTCATTCCAACACGATCCCATTGTCATTTTGCTAAAAGTTCGTAATCTGCTAAATTCATAATGGTCGATCATTGGTCGGACAATGGTCTGAGAAAAACTACTAAATATCATGCTAGATTTAATTTAATATATATTTTTACATATTACGTATTAGTGTTTGCAATCTGAAGTAGTAAGAAGTTCGTAAATAGCAATAAACATTACATTTATTCATTTGTCATTATGTACGAGATTACCATTTTATGCCATTTCTTTCAATGGAGTGTCAGTGGTTGACCATTGGAAAGTCATAATGACGCCATGATATTAGTAGATTACCAAACTTGTCAAAATCAATAATTATGAAACCAATGATAGACCATTCTGACATTATTGTAATAGCAGACTTGAGGCCCAGAGCTTCAGAAGCGAAGTTACGGCACTTAAATAATAATAAGTAACTATAGAAGTCTGTGTGACGCCGTTGTGAGCACAACAAATGGCGCAGATTCATGCACTGATTTATCCCACACACGTTAATGCATACTCTCAGGTGGAAGTCCAAAAAAATAATGGCCAATCTCCTACTATTCTTGGACTAGTCTACAAATCTAATAAAACGTAGTTTGATGAAATTATAAATTGTGTCGTTTAACTTGCCTAATATCTGTCTGTCCTAAAAGAACCTAATGAAAGTGTAAACAAACCCTGTTTAGGTTAAATTCTTACGCAATCACTCACTAAAGGAAATTAGTAAAACATTTAGCTACACATAGGTACGTTATCTGATCCATTTATTTACATTTTCATCAGATACTATGGAACATACCATGACTTATTAGTTACAGGCTGACAGGCTGGATTTTTGACACAGGGCGGTTAGGGCAAGTACCGTAAGGGCGGTTTCGCAGTACATCCGATCCGAATCCCAGTTAAAGATCCGACTTCAATCCGAATTGGGAATGTTCTAAATTCTGACGGATAGAATTCGGATGTAGTGCGCAGCCCTCATACAAAGGACTACGGTCACTTCCGACCGGCATTTCTCGGATTCGGATCGGATATAGTGCGCAACCGCCCTAACCGTTGTAGCTCTATGAGACTGACCTTATATTGAGTTTGAGTAATTTATAACTGCATGAAACGTGTTTTCTCACGTTTTATTTTTATGATGCCAATTGATGCAGTAACGTTACTTAATAGTTTTTTTTATTGCTACAAAAGAACGCAAACATTGACATTTTGTTTATACAATATTTTTCTACATAGAATAAGAAACCATTTTATAAAAACCATTTGATGAGAATCATAGTCATTTCCTTTACTAACTTTTTATTTATACTTAACTCAGACAAAACATTAATGTATACCCTCAAATTATAAAAACGCATCATTAGACAGAGACCAATTAATAGATAAAGTAGTACGGACAAATTTACCGCAATTCAACGATCTCGCTAGTGGCTAGTTGGTCAAAATTGCGGGTATTGAATGGCGACATTGGACGATGCGTTGGTTCAAATCCACGTCAAGCTATGTTCTATTTACCAGCCTGCGCGATATCATACACAAGAGTTATTTTCAGTATTCTTTAGAATAGTCCTAATTCAATGTCAAAGAAATATTTTAGAACTTGAGGGGTCCTCACCTTATGCATTCTGCACTACCACGGGGAGATAGTGCAATTATGTGGGACTCTAACCCACCAAAACTCCACGGTGTCTTCTGCCGCTTACGGCGGGAACTCGGGCACGCGTTAGCTCTCATCCGTGAACCCGCCGCGGCTGTCCGTCACCGGACCCTCCTCTGGGAAGTACTCCTTATCACCGGCGCACCAGAACACATAATCACGCCGTGACCACCCCAAGGACCAAACCAGCATATGGGCGCCAGACGTCCCCGTGTCTGGGCACCCTTTGTCCCCGTGTCTGGGCACCCTTTGTCCCCCTGCGACGGGTCAGATCATTAGCCTCGCCGCCTGCCAATTTTCGGTCGCAGAGGATAGAGAGAGCGGCCAACGTCATGCCAACAGTCGTCCTCCCTTGCGGCCCCACCGCTTCCGCCATCAGACGGTGGCGACCCCGTCAAGGCCGTGGAAGGTAGTGAGAGCGGCGCACCGCAATACCGGCACTCCTCTCCCGCCGCGGCCTCCAACCCTCAGCCGTAATGCCTCCTATACGAAATCGCGGCCAGGCCTAAGTTTCGATGTCGCCCAAGCGGCACCGCAACCTACTTGTTGGCCGCTACGTCGTCGGCTTACCGGCAAAAGCCCTGACGAGCGGCCCCTCCTCGGGTTCCTCTTCGCTTCACCGTGGGCGACCAAGCCACTGCTACTGAGCCCCCCCTGCATCGACAATGCGGGAACCCACCGGAGGGCACTATCTGTACCTACCTTAACTGCTTTTAGTCCCTATATAGGTTTAGCCACGATGCAGGAAAGCCATCAGGTGATTAATTTTACAACAAAAAGTCTGCATGCACAGACAGGAGTGCAAAACCCTTAACATTTATTTTTTTCTGTGTAATTAATTTTAAACAAAACAATGTAATGTGGTTTATACAAAGTTGATACGACGGAAAGGCTTTCCTTTAAACTGCTTATACTAGGTACCATTTTCAAGCTCTGTACCAAATATCATTTAAATTGAAACAATAGTTTAGTCGCAAATGATTTTTTAAGTTTTTGGCCCGTTTGAACATGATGTATTTTTCCTAACAGCTGATTATGTCTATAGGCATAGGTCATGCACCTTAAAACGATAAATCTACGATACGTTGTTGCCGCTCTTACGCAAGTCATAAGCAAATACGTCCTACAACAGAAAGTGACAATCCCATTAGCAAAACATCACGCGCGTAAAAGAAATAGAAATAGGTCAGTGTGTTGCTATTGCATCTTTGGTCCTTGCGAGGGGGGCCTCTAAAAACTAAAAAACTTGGTTTTTCAGTGCGCCAACGCTATCCTTCCGGGACGTATGTACGTTACGTAACACGGAAGTCCTGTGCCGCTATTGTTTTGTCGAACTCGTGCGCTGACAATTGTGATTTTGTTTTGTTATTGTGAATAGGACACTTCTTTCTTTTTTTTTTATTGTGACAAGACACGTAACTTGCTATTATAATTATTTAGTGTTAGTGTTTTTTTTTGTGATTTACTGTTTTTTATTGTTATAGGACACGTAATTAAACTTTGGTTGTGTGTGTGTATACCTAATTAAAGTGTTCAACAATGCCTCGTCTAACTTACACGGCGTCAGAATACACTGACATGATTTTAATTTACGGTGAATGCCGTGGAAACGCAGCATTAGCTCTGCGAACATACAGAGAAAGGTATGGTGACAGCCGCAATTGCCCTAGGAACGCCCGCACCATACAGTTGGCAGTACAAAGATTACGGGACAATAAACGTGTAGTGCCGCAACAGGAGGGAGTGCCACCGCGGCAAATACCCGCTGCATGGGACGAACGAATATTAGATCATTTTTCCCGCAACCCGACAACGAGTCTCCACAGAGCCGCCCGGCAGTTTAGATGTTGCCATAGAACCATCCACAAGGTTCTAAAACGTAACAAACGCAAACCTTATAAATATCGGAAGGTGCAAGCTTTGTTATCGAGAGACTTACCGATCAGGAACAGTTACTGCCAATGGCTATTAAATAAAACATCCGAAGACCGCCATTTCTTAACAAATGTAATATGGACCGATGAGTGTACTTTTACTCGGAACGGCATCTGGAATCGGCAAAACCTCCGGTACTGGAGTTTGGGAAATCCACACGTGTTTCGAGAATCTGAACACCAGTACAGATTTTCTCTCAATGTGTGGGCTGGTATCCATAATAATAATATTATCGGCCCTGTTTTTATTGACGGCACCCTTACAGCGGTGAAATTTTTAGATTTATTAAGTGGTCCTGTGGCCGAGTACACTGACCAACTACCTTTAGCCGTTCATCGCAAGTTGTGGTACCAGCTGGACGGTGCGCCTCCACATTCTGTGATGGCTTCCAGGGAGCGGCTCACAGAAATGTTTGAGCAGCAATGGATCGGTCGATTCGGACCTGTTCGGTGGCCACCACGATCTCCGGACCTCACTCCCATGGATTTCTTTTTGTGGGGGTACATTAAGGGTGAAGTGTATGCCTCCGAGGTAAATACAATTGTTGAACTAAAAAACAGGATTATTTTAGCATTTCATAAATTAAAGTGCTTAGCGACGGACAGTGATTTAATTACAAAACTAAATAACAATATTCTCCGTCGGTATAATTTGTGCATTAATGTGAATGGAGGACACATAGAGAATTTAAAAATGTAGTGTTTTTGTTGTCGGCGTACTTCAAAACTATCTAACATAACAGCCAGCGCGAGCGGAGGTCTAAGCCGCCGCCCGCGCCACCGCCGGCCGCCCGCTTCGACACGAAATAACACATGCCGCGCCCCGGCGCGCGTGCGACGTTGCCACTTTGTAAGGTCAGTCGCCAGGTCCAAGTTTCTATGAAATTTGGGTTTTTCCTTTACTTACAAAGGGTGGTTGCGTTTTACTCTGATTTGTAAGCTATTTAGTTTGTTTGAAAAAAAAAAATTCTCATTTTTGGCGCTTTTTATTTTTATACCTTATCGAATTAATACTAAACACGTATAGTATACGTAGTGTAATTTAATGCCCCTCGGTCGTATCAACTCTGTATACCTGAATTAAATAGCATAATCCTTATTAACTATATTTTTTTCTTTTCATAGATTTATTTAGCTCACCGTTCGACAGGATCAAGTGTTGCCGTACAACTTCAAGATGACTTAAATCCAATAACAAGAAGACCTAAGCTGTTAGTATAGCATTTTAGAATACAAATCAGGGCTTGAACTACCAGTATTTTTGGGAACCGGTACCATTGACCTAGGTGTGATCCAGTACTAGACGTAGTACCTGTACTATTGTATTTCTAATCTGTATTGGAACTGTACTGGTTCCAAACAAATATTTCCGTAAGTTAAAGTTAGAAAACAGATATAGTATGTAAAAACGATATTTAACAGGCATTCGAAAAATAACTTTAAGGTACAAATACGAGATTTATACTACGCGGCGGGTACCTGAATTTGGTACTGGTACCCAGGTACCAAAATGGCAAGAACTGTTAAGTATCGGTACAGAACCCATTTTTTGGTACCAGATCCAAGCCCCGATATAAATTGAGTATAATGGATGAAGTAAAATATATCCATACTTCTGCACTCATCGGCATGAAAATTTGGCCATATGTAAATTTCACGATATTTGGCATTGAAATGTATTTTTAACCAACTTAAAAAAAGGAGGTTCTTTATTCGACCCCTATGTATGTAGGTATGTTTGTATGTCCGCGATTTTGTCAAAAACGAATGAAGCAATTTTGATAATTATTTCATTAATGTGATACATACACTACATACTTTCAGGAAGGTTTTAGTATCTATGTTGTATGTTAAGGGTTTGGTTTTCGCACTTAGTCCTTCAAATGGACCTTTGTGCGTGGGCCATGGCGGCCGCCGGTGGTTATTCCAACCAGCCCACCTCCATCCAGAAGCTGATTAAGTCTCCTGGTCTGTTGAGAACATCTGTGTAAGATCTGGGTGTCCCGAGGGTTTCTGAACTAATCTGGGTGACGCCTCTACACTCAAAGAGCACATGCGCAACGGTTTCATCAGCCTCCATGCAAGCCCTGCACAGAGGATCGTCCGTTATGCCTATTGTGTGGAAGTGTTTATTTAACAAGCATTGTCCCATGATGGTTCCCGTCATCAGACGCAGGCCTTCCCTGTCCAGTCGTAATAAACGCCTGGTTAGCTTGCAATCTAATGATAGTATAGCTTCCTTGGACTGCCTGCAGCCTAGTGACGACGTCCACCAGTTACCCGTTCAAGGGCATTGTGACATTCTAATATTAGGTTTGATGTTTTTTTCCTAGGGATTGGAAGACTGAGATGCTGTCAGAGAGTATGCGAATACAGGTGTCCGTAACTCTACTGGTTGCTATGGCATAAGCAGCTTGTATTATGACCACACACTCCGTTTGGTAGACCATGTTGAGCATTCCCAGCGGTCTGTATATGTTTAAGTTGAGGTTGTGTGGAAAGTCTCCAACTCCAGTTCCGCAGTCAGTCTTTCAACCATCAGTGTAAACTCTCAGTTCCTTCAGGCCCAGTCGCACTGCTCCTCTTTAAGCACTATAATGTTGTAATGCTTTTGGAAGCAGTATTGTTTCGGGGCTTTGTCGCACAATAATAAGCTAACCATAAACTATTACTACACACAAATTTAAACTTGCAACTTAGTTGCTCAAGAGACATGATTCAACTAAATATTAAAAGTTGCATCATAGTACACTCAAACTTATTGAATTGCCCTCTTAGGCCTCTGCCTCGAATCTTGCGGGCAGCGGGGCGGCGGCGGCGGCGGCGCGGGAGCGGCAGGATCTTATGCGTACATTTAAATGGACCGGTTCTCGAACACAGCGGCGCGGGAGCGACGGGGGAGCGGGCAACGAGCGGTGCACTCCAGTCAAGCGGCGACTGCCCGCGCGTCTGCTAATTGCTTTGCAGTGTTGTGCTATTTATTTTTGTGACGTATGGAAATGTCCTCGGACGTGAAATTGTTATACTTACCTTAGCGTCAAGTATAATTTTTCTGCTGGAGATATACCTCTGTATAGTTTTGGATTAATTTCAGACTAAATCGCCTTTGATAGCTTCAAGAATATAGTCAAAAGTTTCTACACTAATTCTGGTGTAGCCGTAGAATTTGTCGGGACATTGCCTCTGTTCATTGTAATTTCTAAAAAACTCGCCATTTATTTTCTTTGCCCTATAGTAGGTATTATAAATCGAGCGTTGAAGATGTTGTCGCCGTTGGTCAGACATTTCATTCGCGAATAAAAACAAATATCTCGACGACATAACCACAAACACAACACTACGCCGCTGTAGCGCCGCGCGATCTGCCCGCTGGTTTCGAGAACTAGTCTGCGTTGCCCACGCCGCCCCCGCGCCGCCGCCGCCGCCGCCCCGCTGCCCGCAAAATTCGAGGCAGCGGCCTTATACTAAGAGTAAACATTTTTTTGACCTACCCTCATAAGAAAAAATAATTGGAAACACTTAATGTTTTTGTTATTGGGAGTATTTATGCGCAAGATAAGCACTTGGCCAAGATTCCCTGCCCCTGAGTGTAGTATGTACTCTTGATTATGATTTGTGTATATCTCTTGAGTGTAGTCCATTTGAGCTCAGCTAAAGATAATTCATGGGTACATTGTGAAATTTAACCTTATGTTGTTCTAAAGAAATTATGCCGAGATTATGATCACAACCCTACCAATGTTTAAGAAGAATTTTGATTAAGGTTTATTGATCGACATATTTATTTTCTTGATATTATGATGATTACTTGTATAAAAGTTCAGGTTAGGATCAGTAAAAATTAATCTCATCCCTGCATACATTCAATAAAAGGAGACGTTTCATTTTTGTATGGGACTCCAGCCATAACATGTACACTTTAGAAAACTCAGAAAATGAACACCTGAATACATTAAAGAATGATTTTTTTCATAATAATTAATATTCTTTAGGCACTAAATAAAAATTGAAAATGTTTGACATTTGCTAAGACCATCACAGCCAGCCATAACAGGTTGGAGAGATGAAATTTTTTTTTTTTCCTTCTTTGGCAATTGAGCCGATGTCGACTATTCTGCCAGTGTCGCGTATTGACGGCAGCGTGATGGCGGGCCGTCGACTTTGTACTTTGTGGTAGGTCTACAGTTTTTGTTAGTCGCTGAAAAGACTGTGATTGTTGTTTTTCGTTATATAAAGCCAAAGTCGTAAGAAGTTAAAAGAAAGAAATGTAACGCAAAATAACACCAGAAGCCATGAAGTCGAAACGAACGAGACCACAACGAGACTGACAGACTGACTGATGTAATGTCATTGTCAACAATGCAAACCTAGAAGTTTTCGTCCAGAAGTACCTACTAATCTACAATCCACTAAAGTAGAATATATTTTTTAACGATGAATTGAATCATCACACTTTCTTGTAATTAGTCAAAAAAGTTGTTTATGATACATATTTTACCATAATAGCAAAGAAATACATGCCTTTTATAACGATTTCTGGACGAAAGCAGTATGCAAGTAAGACGCTGCCATGTTCAATAAATAGATTATAGCAATAAGTTTGAAAAACTATTATTTTTTGTGCCAAAGTAATCAGGGGAATATTCAGTAAAGAATATTTTTTCACAATTCGTGGAATTATTTCCTATTTTTTCACTACCATACAATTTATGGCCGAAAATGAAACATGTCCTTGTATACAATAGTAATGTATGCTAAACTACAATTAATTGCTAATGTTGTAGACTAATTGGGACTCATGTGGAAGCCTTATGTTATGAATGATTTAACCAGTATTCAACCTACATAAAATATAAGGCAATGACACTCACCCATAACCACCATCTCTACTCCCTCCATCTCTATTGTAGCCTCGGTCACCTCCTCCAAACCCTCCTCGGTCACCATTGCCACTGCCACCAGAATATCCTTGTCTGTCACGATCTCGGTCTCCACCATAGGTAGAGCTTCCGCGATCACCACCTCCATAATAACTACTTCCACGATCGCTACTGCTCACATTGTAGCCACCACTACTGCTGTTGCGATCATAGCCACTACCACCACCCCCACTGCTGCCATAGTTGGAATCAAAGCTTTGACCATAACTGTTTCCTTGTTGGCCACTTCCATATGAGTTACCACCTGAAAACAAAATATACACAAGTTTCACAATAATAATTGTCAAAGATTGATAACAGCCACAACGCATTCTGGCTCTTCTTATGCCAAAATGCGTGGTACACATTTTTTGCTCTGTAGCTGCTTTCAGTAGGTGTGGCCAGAAATCTAACATCAGTTTGTGTTAAAACTATAGTTTAGGTATGGAAAATAATATGACTCGAGTGAGAAATAGAAATCATTCATTATAAAAAGTGTTTTTCTTTGTTATCCCACTCTAGGGGGTCATTGTGCTCATCATTATGAACAACTTTTACTATGGGACCAAACCCGAAATCGCGAAAAAAAAATCTGATGTTCCCTACATTTTGACGAGATAAGTGATTATAATTATATGTTGTTGCTAATAATGATGAGTACAATGGCCCTCTAGAGTTATGGGATTTAAAAAAGAACACGTTGTAGAGGACTGGCAGTAACCAGATGTATCGCAAATTGAGACGTGATGAGAAGGTTACATAGTATCCATTCCCTGCCGCATGAGGCTTCAGCGTTTGAATTAACGAGCAAAAAACAGGGCAATAATCAAAATAACGTGGGGTTTTAAAAACTAGTCTTTAACCCACGATTCACGACAAGATTTGGCGACCGCTCAAGAAATCAGAAGAGAAAAGGTAAAACAAGTATCTCACCGGAATTTTGTTGATTCCAATCTTGACTTTGGCCAGAACCATAAGTACTTTGATAACCTTGTCCAGACCCAGAGTAATTGTTGTCACCAGAAGCCATTGCTGGTGGCGGCACAGAATATTGAGCTGAGTATCCGCCGCTGTAATCACCCGCTGACAAAATAAATTCACAAATAAGCTGTAGCTATAAAAAACAATCACAGGAGCAGCAATATGGTGAAAATAGCTACTTACGGTCACCCATTTCGAGTCTAGCAGAAATTTAAAAGAACACAAAAATCTAAAAATTCTATTCAAGAAAGTGAACACGGAAAGTTTGAGACAAACCACGCCACGCTACAATGGCGCCCGCGCCCGCCGTTTACGTTTTTTTTTTTTGTTTTCCACGTTTTGCAATCGAAATGACCGTAATAATTATTCTCCCGATCCCATCTCTATTTTCCCTACTTGCAACACGAGGTAGACAAGTAAGGTGGATACTCAATGTAGCCCGCGAAATCCAAATTTTCTTACATTTTTTGCAATTTGCAAGTCAGTATTAGGTTAAATGGTGATCAAAATTTGATTCGCGGCTGTAACAAGGAGTATTTACAGAATTATGATCATGAAAGTCATCAATACAACCCTTTTTTTTTGAGGATGGGCAATCCTCAAATGTCCCCTCCCGCTCAAGGGAGCAGAAGGGAGTGTCAGACTCTTACTGACTAAAACCTACCCGTGTTCCTTCCTTAGCCCTTTATGTTCCGGGCTTTATGTGACTGTCCCGTTGGTCTCGTGGTCGCAAGCGCGATTGCTGAGAGTGGGTTCCTGGGTTCGATTCCCGGGTCGGGCAAAGTGTTATTTAGTTTTTCCATTAGGAATTTCTTAGTAACAGCCCGGAGTTTGGAAGTTGGTGGTGTGATGCCCCCGTGCCTCGGAAAGCACGATAAGCCGTTGGTCCTGCGCCTGATCTCCCTCCGGTCGTGTCGGATTGCCGTCCCATCGGACTATGAGAGTGAGGGAAGAGGGAGTGCACCTGTGTCTGCGCGCACACTTGTGCACTATAATATTTCCTTCCTCTTGGTACTGACGTGAAGGACCTAGACTTGCACATTGATTGTACTCTGAACTGGCGGACTCAAGTCGCTAGGGTGAGCCAGAAGGTTACTGGAACGCTGCGGGCTCTGTACCGTTTGAAAAATTTATTACTCTCTAGTACGAAGGCAATGCTTGTGCAGTCCCTTATTTTTCCTATCACAGTGTGTGCTACTATGACCTGAATGCAGATCTCCTCGACAAACTTGACCGTCTTCTCAATAACTGCATTCGATTCGTTTTCAATCTACGTAAATAGGATCATGGCTCTGCGCATCGGTCGCTTCTAAAGTGGTTGCCCATTCGCCAGCGCAGAGAGCTAAGGGCGCTGACTACCTTATTTACCGACTTCACAAAAAGGAGGAGGTACTATGTTCGGATGTTTGTATGTTTTTTTTTTTTTATTTTTTTTGTTTTTGTATGTTTGTTCATCGAATACTCCGCCAATTGTCGACGGATTTTCAAAATTCTTTTTTTGTTCGAAAGTAGATAGTTCTGAGGTGGTCCCATTGTCACCAAGTTAGGATCTGATGATGGAATCATAGAGAAATTGAGGGCAACCCTCAAATTTTACAGGCTCACTTATTGTTTTTCACATATTTTATAATAATAATAATAAATTCTTTATTTTCGCAAAAAAGTGAACAATAACACTAGTAACTAACGTTAAGAACTGTGTTACCAGAAAATTTAAAAACTAGCGTATTTTGAACTCTGGTACTCAAAGTAAGATCTAACTTGTGTTATGAGTACCAGTGTTCCAACAAAAGTTAATACACAAAGGTACACTGGTTCCCACGAAGGACAGCAGGGGCATTAGTGCAGTTTCATTGTCACAGAGAAATGAAGCAAAAATATAAAACAGTAAAAATTATACAGAAAATAAAGTGGATAACGAATGTAAATGTGTGAGTGTGAGTGAATGTTTAGAGATGTGTAATGTATGTATGTGTAATTTATGTATGTGTAGTGTATGTATGTGTAATGTCGTAAGTTTAAAATAATTAGACTTGAATGAGAAAATCGTGCATGAGTTACAGTGAGTGACTAAGTAGGTATCTTAAGCAGATGTTCGGTGTCTTCGTAATTAAGTTTTTGTAGCCATCCTTGAACACTTTTCTTACATTCGAACCTAGTCATTGGATAAATTTTGCAGTTTTTGTTTATGATATTGTACAGGTGGTTGCTTATAATATTGTAGTGACGTTGAGCAAGAGCTGTTCTGGAGTATTGGGTGGAACAGATTTGATATTTCCTACGGTTGAGTGTGTAGTTTGCAATGAATGGGAGAGTGGAGTGTTTTCGTAGCACTATTTGTTGGATGAAAAGTTGGCGCACTGTAAGTATTTGACATTTTTCGTATAGTTGTATAGTAGGGTACCTATAGGGCTTTTATCAAGTATCTTGTGTATTTGCGTATGGTTGTCACCATCTCAGGTAGCTGAGCTGATGATGGAAGGTACAACTCCTTAACAGTAAGAAGTTACTCGAACAGACAAGGACAGTTTTAGTAAATTGTTTTGATGTTTGATAGGGCATTTGCCACATTTGGTCTCATGATCATCAAGTCATGACCTGATGCTGCAGTCAGGATAGTCTGCAGAGTACCTAACTCCTCGACAACTAACAGCAGATATATCGTGTTTAGGCTCATTGAAAAGGGCTCGATGTGTGGATAAACGTACTGTTAATGAGAAACACCGAAGTACATAGAGACTTGATGCTGAAGCCAGGAGCATCAGAAAAAGTACAAACTTTGAAATTACAGCACCGTAGTCGTGTTTGGGCTCATTTAAAACAGGACTAAATTTTAAGTTCAATGCAATGTTGACATAAGTCTGGCCTGATGCTGCCAGGATTATCAGCGGGATCCTGGAGAAATCGAAGGAACTCTTCAAATATTATAGGCACACCTATAGTAATTCGGGTATTATTTATAGTAACTCGTGCATTTGCTTTTGGAAAGCAAAATTTAGTGAAGTAAAACTGATGATGAAGACCACAGATGGCCACCAAGATTAATCAATAATAAGTATTTCACAGGTTGCGATTCGATTACTTTAATATGGTTGCTAAGCAATTTATGCTCGTCAGAATGCGAATGGTGAAATGGAGCTGATGGTGGAGTACCAGGAGAACTCCTCATCAATTAACGTCCCTGTATCGGGAAAAGTAATATTTTGTAAAAGGCGATGAGCTTGATGCATTATAAACAGTCCCACTAAAAAGCGAGAAATACTTAAAAACTTTTTAACAAAAAAAAAACCGACTTCCATAAAAAACACTACAAAGTGAAAAATAACTTGGCAATAAACTAAAATACAGACCCAAAGACACCGACTTCCGAAATCAAAGTTATTTTTCACTTTGTAGTGTTTTTTATGGAAGTCGGTTTTTTTTTTGTTAAAAAGTTTTTTTTCATTTCTTGATTCTTCCTCTTCCCCTGGTTATCTAGCCCCCCACTTTCAGTACATTTGCGCCAACCACAATAGAAATCTACGTTCATCTCACAATCGTCTTCTCCAATTTCCCACTCATCGCACAGACTTCATTCACTTTTCCTTCTTCGTTCAGTCTATCTCTCTGTGGAATGCGCTCCCCGAAGAAATCAGGATGGCAACCAACCGATTATCCTTTAAAGTTAAGGTTCGCGAGCACTTTCGCAAGAAGCTGGCAGTATCATCACAACGCTAATATTTTCTCATTGTTTGTCTTATTTCTTTATAATATATTCATTTATTTATGTATATTTATTTGTGCTTATATTTATATGTAATTAGGTATATATTATATTTATAGTTTAAACAGGTTTCTGCGTATCTATATATTTAAAATATTTATTCCTGTAATGATTGCACCTACTACTGTTTGTCTCTGCATCACCCAAAGGTTGACTGGTAGAAAATGCCTATGGCATTAAGTCCGCCTCAATAAATATCTCCTGTGTACCTGGCTAATCACCGTTGAGATTGGCCACCGTGACCGAAATCGGTCGGGGAGGCTATTATTTTTTTTTTATGTTCCGGGGTAGCGGTAACCCTTTCGGACAATGCCGCTGCAATGCAACCTTAACATCATAGAATTGTCGTACTTAGGATTACCTATCTTTTAGAGTTGTATTGATGACTGTAATGATTATAATTCTGTAAACACATACTTGTTACGGCCGCGAATCAAATTTTGATCAACATACAACTTATTACTTACTTGTAAATTGCAAAAAAAGTAAGAATATTTGAATTACCGCGGGCTACCTGAAGCATTCACCATAACCCCTTACTGCATAGATTTTTATAATTGGATGAAAAATAATTATGGCATAGTATGACGGTATGACCTCAAGAAAGACCATAAAAAATAGAAAAAAAAATCACTCCTTAATATTTCTGAAAACATTTTCAAAAAACTATCAATGCCTTGATAGCTGCTTGATAGTCTTACTTGGAGGACCGAGTGTTCCAAGTTAAATCTGGAGACTGCCTATCTTCACTCTATCCCATAGAAGGTGGAGTACCCCAGGGTTCTGTGCTGGGCCCTGTTCTGTACACAGTCTACACTGCTGACCTACCTATGTATCTCAAAACGAATTGTTACTGCAACCTATGCTGATGACACTGCAGTCCTATCCCGCGATAAAGACCAGATTAGAGCATCCACGAAACTTCAAGAACACCTGAACAAGATTGGATCATGGCTGAAAAAGTGGAGAATCAAGGCTAGTGCTGCCAAGTCTGTTCATATTACCTTCGCCCTAAGGAGAGGAGATTGCCCAGAAGTAAAACTCGGTGATGATATTCTGCCACAGAAAAATACTGACAAATACCTATGTATGCACATCGACAGAAGACTTACCTGGCGTGAACATATAAAAACCAAAAAAGTTCAAGCAAACATAAAACTAAGAAACATTCACTGGCTCGTAGGCAGACATTCATCACTAAGCTTGGGAAATAAACTTATTATCTACATATAAATGCATATTTAAACCTATATGGACATATGGTATAGAGCTCTGGGGATCGGCAAGCCACTCAAATATTGAAATACTACAGCGCTTCCAAAATAAGGCACTAAAAATCTTAAGTGGTGCACCTAGGTTCACAAAAACATTGAAGTACAGACGCCAGCAGGTCAACCTACCCCAATCTGTCAAATTTCTTTGATAGATTTGCAACTTTAGCACAAAGAAATAAGGTTCATATTCAATTGGGAAAATCTGACAGATTGGGGTAGCTTGATGTGCTGGCCTCTGTACATGAGTACCAACAAATCCCAACTATCAAGGAGGTTGTGGAAGGGTCCTACAAGAACTACAAGGAAAGACTCCAACGTCATAAAAATGAACTCGCTGTGACACTTCTATAGTCCTCAGACTCTACCTACAGACGTAAAAGAGATCAAATAGCGTCAATCTAACCAACACTGTTAATCTAATAACGACATGACGCTTCACTGGGTATGAACAATCTCGAACTGCCTTGTGAAGAAACAATCAATCTGATTAAAGCTCAAGGGCTGATTGCAGATAGAGAGAGAAAAAAGAAAAAAAAAGATATGGCATTGAATGCAGTTCTAGGTTTACTATCAAGTTTGCCAAATATGTCATTGTATGCAGAAATAGCTGGCGCGAAGTAAAAATTTATGATCAAATGAGAAAGTATACGGGGCAAAGAGAATGTAAACACGGGGCATAGCAATATTGCTAGCATAAGCTGGGGATAGATTCAAGATTGTATAGGTCGGGAGAGATGGAATGGAATTTGTTTTAATTTATTTCTTCAGAATCTTACGAACTTGGGTTTTTATATCCTCGATATATTGCCGCTGACCAGTTTCCCATTTATATGTCTTCTTAGAAGTTTGCCTGTTACCCCTTCGTCACCTGTCGACTTGTTGAAGGATGATCACTTTGGTCTTCCAATTCTGACTCTGAATCTACGTCATTATCTTCGTCGGATTCGGACTTAATTATATAACGGCTCCGGCCCTCGATTATTTCTCCATTCCGTATCTTCATCAGAAACCTCTTCGTCTTCACTCCCACCTGGAATGTTGACTACATGCACTTGTTTCCGTTTCGACATTGTTCTTCACAAACTGTTGGGAAAAAGCAGCGTAAGATGCAAAATAAACAAGCAAGCAAGCCTAATCAAACCATGTAAACCAATAAAATATTTTAAGTACCCACTTCTTCAAATGTTATGCAAATATTTTTTCATAAAATTGACACAATCGCATACTGTCCCAAATATGGTTTTATCATTTTTGTTGTCATTCTGCATAAAATCCCATATCTGCCAAACAGTTTTTCCTGCGACTGCATACTATCCCATATTATGGGTACTAACTTCAGCAACAAAAATATTTGCAATCATTCATGCGAATCATTTTTTTTTGTGCCTATTTGCCTTATAGTAGATGCCTATTGTATGAAAAATAATTATCGTAGCTATATATCGTGAAAATCCATGCAAAAATACCCCGAAACCTGGGTCCACTTATTGCGCAGTGATTACCGCGAAATTCAAATTTTCTTACGTTTTTTGCAATTTGCAGGTCAGTGTCAGGTTGTATCTTGATCAAAATATTTATCATTTTTATCTACAGGCTTCTTGCTCCTGTCGACCCAAGAAGCTTGGAGGCAACAGTCTGAAAACCTAAGTGAAACCGACTGTGGGCTGACGCTCTCTTTCTAAATACGCACTTAAGAACGAGACAGTGATTTAAGTTTTCTTTGTCGTATGTATGTATTCAGAAAGAGAGCGACAGCCCACAGTCGGTTTCACTTAGGTGTTCAGAGTGTTGCCTACACTTTTATCTTTATACTTTTTGCTATCGACCGCTATGAAACAAACTGACAGCTCTCGCCCAGAGAGTAGTTAGTTCTTGCCATTGAGATAGGCTTTTCTATGTCTATGGTCCTTCTAGTAGTGCTGCACATCATTTTTCTTCACAAACGTCAAAGGATATTACCGGTTTTTGATTTAAGAGTTGCAAGAAGCAAATAAAATGTGCCCTGTTTATGAGGTCACAGAATACCTAATAGTATGAGGTGTTATCATAAACTATAGAAATCATATGGACCCGAAATGTTTGACTATAGAAAACCAGAGTTAAACAAATATGAGGCTTAACGACGCCAAAATCATAAAAATATTGCCATCCCTTTTTAACTTTCTTAATTTTGCAAATGTGAAAAGGATAACAGTGTTTTTGATAGTGACCATAATGGCAATCCATCATTCCTAGCGTCACTAAAATACCTATTTGCGGCCGGTCGCCATTTTATCCTCTCACTGTTTGGTACCAAAGTTGGGTACGTCAACTGTCAAATGCTCTTGAGCTGTGGATATAATTTGTGAATTTTGGAGTAATTTACAGTGTTATTGTGTTTGAACTCGGTTCTATAGTGGAAGTCGTCAGTAGCAAGATGCCCAATTGCAATATAATCGCATGTGGCATCAAAAGAAGCAGAAATCACCCGAAAACAACCAGCACCAGTATGTGTACTTAATTTCAGCTGAAATATCATTAGATTTAGAGGATAAACAAAAGATTCTGCATTCCTTGAAGAGTTTCAACAGCAAAGTATTCATATTTTCCCTTTTCTCTTTATTTTCAAGTTGTATTTCATGAAATCATTTTCTTTGTTATTGTAGGGATAGAGTAGTGCATTTGACATTATTATATTTATCGATAATGCTATTTTATGGTTCTTTATTGGTTGGAAACAAAACAATTCTTAATTGTTCTCTTCAATTTGGAGAATCATGTTTCAACCGGACACTGAATAAAGTATTTGAGACTTGAGTGGGAGATATCTCTCGCTTGTCTTCAATATCTATTAAAGCTTACTTTTATTTTAAATGATTTCAGATTTATTAAGAGAAAAGGACAAATGTCAAAAACAGCCCAAGAAGATAAAGAGACTTAATGAGAAATTTTGAAAACAGACGAAAATATTAGGGGAAAAAATCTCCTGAAAGAATATCACATCGAAATTATCTGATCAAAATTGTATAGTTCAGAAATAAATGAGAGTGATTTGTTTGTTGTTGTTTTTTCTTGTTTGAATATAATTATATACTTAATTATAATTTATTGTTGACTTTTAATTAAAGCCCACTATCATCTGCATGTTAGAAAAGGTAGGTGTTGGAAACTTAACATCTAAATTTCAAAAATATTAATTATGTTAGTTTCGTCATTATATCCCGTGAAATTAAAATTTTCACAGATTTTTTTTCCAAATTGCAGTTTTGTTACAATTTTTTTATTATTTTTCAAATTCTTATCAATTATCATCAGCGGTCCATTGACGGTAACACGTCTTACGGCTTAGCTGTGAAAGATGGACGAACCTACAAATAACTTAAATGAAAGACCTAAGTTAGAAAACTTGGGGTATTTTTTCCCGTAGATATTGTACCTTGCGTCCGTGACACCAAGAAAACATTCTCACAATCTTTTATCGATGTTATTTTATAGAAATATCGATTAGGGGCTGCTCTATTAGCCGCCATTTTATCCTCTCAGTAAAGTGTAGGTATGCACGTTTTTCTTGTAGGTATGCCGGGTCCATGTGATTGGTGCGTCAGTGCGAAATGTAGGGGAAATTATGAGGTATTTTTAACAGATTGAGACTAAGACTGTGAACGTTCATAACATTACGAGAATTGCCCCACTGTTCACTGTTCACTCAAAGGCCGCTTTCCGAATTATTGGGGATCATTATTACCATTTTTTCACGATAGATGGCGCATCGTCGACATGGCCATTGAAAGCTGTCACTTACATACATTTGATATCCTACCCTCAGAACAATAACAAAGCATAGAAGGAAGCTAAATTTAACTAATGTAGTCGTCTCTGTTTTCTTATACATTAATAATAGCATTAGAAAGAGACGGATGTAGGTTGCTCAAAATGAAAAATGTCACACAGCAAACGTCAATTTGGTTACCTTGGCTACCTTTATGATACTAAGTTTAAAAGCTACATAACGTCTCAGGTTTTTGTCTATGACTTTGTTCATCGCATTTTTTCGTATAATGCTCGCGCATCCGAGTTGAAGTGTTTCGTTGATTTTACGTGTTTTTGTAAAAATAGTACAGTCTGTATTAAAAATTTCTCGTTAAGTCTCTTTATCTTCTTGGGCTGTTTTTAACATTTGTCCTTTAATTCTCTTAATAAATCTGAAATCAAATAAAATAAAAGTAATCTTTAATAGATATTGAAGACAAGCGAGAGATATCTCCCACTCAGTCTCAAATACTTTATTCAGTGTCCGGTTGAAACATGATTCTTCAAAGTGAAGAGAACAAATATTAATAACTAGCTGCGCCCCGCGGTTTCACCCGCGTAAGTTTTGATCCCGTGGGAATATCGGGATAAAAAGTATCCTATGTGTTATTCTGATGTATAAGCTATATTACTGTAAAGTTTCATCAAAATCCGTTCAGTAGTTTTCGCGTGAAAGAGTAACAAACATCCATACATCCATACATACAAACTTTCGCATTTATAATATTAGTAGGATTGTTTTTTTTGACATTTCTTAATTTTCAACACCGATTGTTTCCAACCAATAAAGAACCATAAAATAGCATTATCGATAAGTTTATAAATGTCAAATGCACTACACTATCCCTTCATAACAAAGAAAATGATTTCATGAAATACAACTTGAAAATAAAGAGAAAAGGGAAAATATGAATGCTTTGCTGTGAAACTCTTCAACGAATGCATAATCTTTTGTTTATTATCTAAGTCTAATGATATTTCCGCTGAAGTATACATACTGGTGCTTGTTGTTTTCGGGTGATTTCTGCTTCTTTTGATGCCACATGCGATTATATTGCAATGGGGCCGACAACTGTCAAAGTGGCGCTAGCAGCGCACATACCAATAACAAAGCAGTTTTTGTATGGAATTTGTAGTGTATTCATAATTAAAGACAATTATTGAGGAAATGCCTGGATGTTGTGTACCAAATTGTAAAGAAACTGGAGGCCACCAGTTTCCTCAAGATGAGAAACATAAAAAAATTGGTTTATAGCGATAAGGCGAGTAAAGTTTGAGCATAAAAGCGGGGCGAGAGTGTGTCATAAACATTTCAAGGAAAGTGACTATTAAAAGATTGGTAAATACTTAAGTAGGTATCTATTAGAAATGATTACTTTCAGTTTAACTAAGTCATCAAAAACTATTTGCTCCTATTTGTATTTACGTAACTGTAAGATAATGCGATTTAATAAGCGTTAAGAAAGCAGACTGCCCATAATACATAAATTATTTGTTTGCGATCATAAACCAGAGCAAAATGTTGAAAAAGTCTGCGGTCTCTTCAATGTTTCCGTGGAATATAAAGCCAGCCTCTACAAGTCTACACTGAGAGCAGAACGCCTGAAAACACGTAATTATAGAAAAACCTTGTTTCAAGGAGAGAACTCAACTACTCAGAGCTTCAGTAATATCCAGCCACTTGAAGAATTAGATGATGTAAATGTCTCTGCGTGTGTAAATGTTTATCAGTTAACACAGAGTAGAATTATAAAATTTAAATTTTATTTAACTCTTTTAATGACATTGACAACAAATAAAAGGACATTGACAAAGGTTCGTATGGTGGTGGCGCCATCTGAGATCAGCTTTCACTTGCCAACCCCATTGGGCATCTTGCTACTAACGACTTCCACTATAGAACCGAGTTCAAACACAATAACACAGCAAATTACTCCAAAATTCATAAATTATATCCACAGCTCAAGAGCATTTGACAGTTGACGTACCCAACTTTGGTACCAAACAGTGAGAGGATAAAATGGCGACCGGCCGCAAATAGGTATTTTAGTGACGCTAGGAATGGCGGGTTGCCATTATAGTTACTGTCAAAAACACTATTATCCTTTTTCACCTAGGCAAAACTAAGAAAGTTAAAAAGGGATGGCAATATTTTTAAGTTTTTGGCGTCGATAAGCCTCATATTTGTATAACTGTTTTTTTTATAGTCAAACATTTCAGGTCCATAAGTTTTCTTTAGTCTAAGAGTCCACAGAATACATATACTCCTAACGGTCTAGGTCTAGTCTGTGGTCAGAGTGGTAGGACCTTGCGAGATACAGATACACCAAAGAGTACTTTGTATAATCTGAAAAGATACACTTTGCTCAAAATACTCAAATCATACAATGCGATGTTATAAAGATCTAAATAGATAGCATTAAAGGTCTAGATATTTCAGTACTTAATTATCTAATGTAATTGAAATATCTTAACATCGATTGTGAGCGATTACGTTTTAAAAAGTAGCCTGGAATTTTCAAGCGTTGCTTTTCATAATCATTTCGCGCTTCGGATTTCTCACTACGCCTGCGTTTTGCTGAATTTAAAATGTCTGCGTATGTTGACATGAGTTTAGACGATATAATTAAAAAGAAAAGAGAAAACACCAGGTAATAAATCATTTAACTTTTTGTTGTCTCTCACAGGTCTCTCATACGAGAAGTATCTCATAATAGTAGTACCGGATTATTTTAATAATCATAAATAACTTTTTTTTGTTTCAGAGCGAAAAGGAATAATGTTAAAACACAGCCATTCAAGCCATTACCTAAAAAGGCGCCAATAATCGATGCAAGATATAAAATTATATCAAAAAAAAGAACTCAAATTACCGATGCTAGAGAAAGACTAGCACAACTTGCTAAACAGAAGGATGCAAGATTCAAATTAGAAAAGTTGCGCCAAGAAAGAGTAAGTTCTGATTAATTACTCTTATAACTAATCAGTAGTAGTAGAAAGGCTGGACAATAGATGTACAGCTTGAATTTTGTATGCAGCACTTTATTTATTTGTTCTTCGTATTCAGAGATCCAGTTGGTTGGTAACAAAAATGTTGTACTGAAATTGATGAAATTATGATTTGGTTTTGTATATTGGTACATAAAGATTTGCTTCCTTCTTAGGCAAGCGTCCCTGGAGCAGTTAGAAATACATTTCCAAACAGAGGTAAATTTGCCAGGGCACCACTAGCTAAAGAAAGATGTAAGTAAAATTTTGTCACATAGATAACATTAGTGATATTATTGTACCTTACTCTAACACATATTTTTTATGCTAAATCAGAAGTCAGATTTTGGGGTGCAATTAATGTGATTAAATGATGTTATCAGAATATGGCAAAGCTATTTAATCCAGGTGTCCCAGGAATAACTAATTTGTCATATCATCGGCTAAATATAAGCTGCTAACTCCATTTTGGCTAAACCGACTTTTTGGTATCAAATGAAAGAGAAAAATATTTTCTCTTACCAAAAAGTCAGTTTAGCCAAATATGGAGTTAGCAGTATGTTTATTCAGAAGCTGATAAAAGCATTAGAGAAATAACTGAGATAGAGATGGGAAGTGTCAGACTTGATCCTTTGGACAGTGGCAAATAGTGATAATAGCTAAATTGGTTTATTCATGTCAATAAAAGCTTGTATACAAAAGACATTAAATTATTTGCATAACAATAGCCAGGACATAGCAAACAAAATCATAATCCGAAAGTTATGTCCATGTGGTCAAAAGTCACTCAGTCTAGTGTGGTATGCCTGCGTGTCAAGTCGCATTTGTGTCCACCAAAAGGAAACATTTTCTAAGAAAATATGCCGAGATGCGCATTCCAATAATGCAAATATTGTTATGGTAAAACAGCAGGACCTAACTTCGGTTTTTTTTAATAAAAAAAACCGAAGTTAGGTCCATCGTAAATAAATCCTAACATTGAAATTAAAAAAGTGATTTTTTCTAACATATTAAATAGCATAAAAGTGTAAATAAAAAAGAACATTTAAATATTGCGGCAACAATGCGGTGTTATTGACCCAACAAACATATGGCCGAAATGGTATGGGTCAGTGTGCCGAGCACACCATTTTTTCAGTAATAATAACTTCCGCATGCATTATATCTCAAGCATAAGGTATAATATGCATTAGTTCACATAAGGAAATAAAATCTAAGAGCAAATTTGGCGAAAGTTATAGCAAATTTGGCGAAGGTTATTGAACTAGCGAGCCAGCAACATGTTGCGTTTAACTGCAGATGTCTTTAACCTGTAGGTGCTGGACTGATAACAGATACATCATAAAGAAAATGTTAATAATGAAAAATAATGTTCAGTGACTAAACTATTGGATATATTTGATTGATTTTTTGTATGCAGACTGGGAACGTCATTAGGTATACGAAGTTAAATTTATTGTTGTATTGTCATCTCTACATTGTATATGTATGATGTGAGTGTTTGTCTGTATAATGTTAAACAAGGCAATTTTTCATTACAATAATATCGCAAAACCAAATATAAAGGACAATGGGCAACTTGGTATTGGTTCTGTCTGTCCCCAGGGTGTATCAAGCTATGAGATATATGCAATTTTAAAGGTCTTAATAATAGCTTTATGTTACAATATGACACCAACAATGAGACTCGTGCATGGCAAAAACTAAGAATTATTTTATTTTTTATTAAAATAAATATTAATTTTAGACCATTTCTTATATGCTCGCTTAGGCAGACCGGGCTGTTTGTTCCCACTAGTTCTACTGAACAGTTCTACGGTAGAACTAATGGGATTTTTTTTTTCCCACTAGTACTACGATTTTAGGTATAACAAAATAGGGACTAACTATTGGGATTCTCTATTCCCACTTGTTCTACTGAACAGTTCCACGGAACTAATGGGAGGTTTTGCAACTAGTGTGAGTCTCTATTTCCCACTTGTTCTTTTATGACATGTGGCGTATTTGCAACGGGCTCTTTGAAAGTATGCATTAGAGGGGAGCAATTCGTACATCTGTAAACATGTCATCTTCAATGCTGAGCTGAGATTATTGCCTACTATATGTTAGAGGCATATGAGCACTATAACCATATTCTATGTTTGGGATGTCTCTCTGATTTCTCATATCTATTACAAGAAAATCGCCGACATGCAGTACAATTATGTGAGCTTCATTAAGTGGGCGCGCGGCTTATCTTTCATTAGGTTCCTTATCTTCATCAAATATGTCCCTACGTCCCTAGTACTGTCTCGGGGCGCCGTGATAATTCTAATAAGGACTGAGTCTCGTCTAAACCTCTGGAATTGTTCATGCGTTAACCCATGAATAATTTATATGAACAAAATTGTATAGGTAGCCCAAAAATAATATTTATTTTAATAAAAAATAAAATAATTCATAGATCTTTCCCTGCATGTATGTCATTGTTGGTGTCATACAATAAAATAAAGCTATTATTATGACCTTTAAACTGACGTACGAGGGCGGCACTGAAAATTTCGGGAATCAAGGAAGTGACACAACATTAGTATTCTCCGCGAAATTTGACACATTTTTCCATACGATGGAACCAATCATTGAAGCAACCATTCCATTCAGAAGTTGGGGTCTCCAAAATGGCCGTTTTGTAGGTGTCCACAGCTTCTTCAGGTGATGAAAATTTCTGTCCACGCAATTTATTCTTTATTTTAGGGAAAGTATAGAAATCATTAGGGCTTAGGTCGGGGCTGTACGGCGGATGGTCTAATAATTCTATGTTTTCTTGCTCTAAAAACTCTTTTGTTCTGTGCGCGGTGTGAGAACTCGCATTGTCGTGATGGAGGATGATGCGGCGGTTGCAGTTCTCTTTACGGAGTTCAGAAACGACCTGTGGCAAACAAATGCTAGCATACCATTCTGCATAAATTGTTCTTTGACCCTCCTTCAAGAGGAATAGTTGTAACATGGCTGGTTTTGGAGACAAACGTGGCCACCATTTTTTTTGCAACACTCCGTGAACGAACAATTTTTGTGGCTGTAACTCATTTTCGAACACCCAAACTCGTGACTGGTTTTTTGTTTCGAGTTCGTACGCATATATCCAGGACTAGCTTCTGCCCGCGACTTCGTCCGCGTAAATTTTTTTTTGTTTCCCCGATCCACCCCGTAGCAACGTGTCGCCGGCCTGCGCTATTACTTCGTTTTCGCTTGGCGAAAACTTCAGACTTTTTTTCTTTTTGCTCAACTCCTAAGGGTCCTAGCGTCAAGTTTAATAGAATATAGCCTTCCTCAAGAACTGGGCTATCAAACGCAAAAATATTTTTATATATGTGACTTGTATTTTTGTATATGTGTGAATACTTCCAGAGATTTGGAGCTTTCAAACCGTGTTTCAAACAAACAAACTCTTCAGCTTTATTATTAGTATTATTTTAAAACTATGATATCTCCTAAGATATACATTGAAATCAAATGATGTAAGAGACAATTTTGTTCAAATTTAAATACATGTGATGAATAACGTATTTATTTGGATAAGGATTAATACCATGTTTATAAAAACACCTTCGCAAATAATGCATTATTTTAGAACAAATTTGGTTAGCATAAAAGGGGTTATAGTGAGCTAACCTTAAAAGATAGACATATGCTGTCGCGGACTTTTTTTTAAAGCTTTTAATGGGTAACAATTCTGTCATATATGATTTTTGCGAAACTTTAACCGTTTACGCAGCGCACGCAGCGGAAGCTCTCAATAGGAAAAAAATCCCCCGATTTTGAAACATTATTCATTGGTGCTCCGCTCCTATTGGTTTTAGCGTGATGATATATAGCCTATAGCCTTCCTCGATGAATGGGCTATCTAACACTGAAAGAGTTTTTCAAATCGGACCAGTAGTTCCTGAGATTAGCGCGTTCAAACAAACAAACAAACAAACAAACTCTTCAGCTTTATAATATTAGTATAGATTCGTCACCTGATACGATGTTGTATACAGCATTTGAGGATCCTGCGTGGAATCTTTCGAGAGTTCTGACGCACCAAGTAAAGCGAGCCGCTTTTTGCTCTTCACAGAGCGAATGCGGTATCCACCGGGAAAACAACTTTTTTACACCTAATTGTTCATGCAAGATTATTTGTATTTGACTCATGCCAATGTCTGAATTTCGCGGTATGTCACATGTCGATCTTCCTCAATCAGCTTACGCACAGCATCATCGTTTTCTTGGGTGACTGCAGTTTTTGGACGACCTTGACGGGGATCATCACTGAGCTTGACACGTCCACGTTAAAATTCAGCAAACCAGCGATAAATTGTGGTTTTGGATGGGGCTTCATCACCAAATGCAGAAATCATCCGGTCAACACACTGTTTTTGTGTTAAACCACTTCGAAAGTCATAATAAATCATCGCTCTTGAATTTTCTCTGGTCAATCCATTTTCTCAACGACTAAACAAGTTTGACAAAACCTTGTGACAAGACCGAGATTTTTTTTTTTAATAAATAAATGGTATTCGATTTTTAAAACCAAGGAGTTTTCAATTAAAAAGATTTTAATATGACAGGAACAGTGGAAATATTCCATTCCCGATACTTTTAGTGCAGCCCACGTATATCACAACTTGATACACCACTGGGTACAAACCGCCCATACTACACTCTGTATAATAATAACCCCATCGTCGTATCTCTACGTTGACGTCGTGGTGGGGCTTGCGCGTTCCGAACTCTAGGCCTGTACCGGAAGAGTTTACTTTGCCGGAACAGGTCTAAGGTGAGGAGCCAGACCAAAAGAGATACAGAAACCCGCAGGGCAGCATGTGGCGAGCTATTGGGCAGTAGCGACCCCACGGACCCTAACCTTATCTCCCGGGAGAAGTCTTGTTCCTCACCTCTGGCTTGCCTTTATTGGCCGGCTAGAGTGAACAATGACGAGGAACAGAGCTCCGACCTAATTCTTGCCTTTATTGGCCGGCTTGAGTGGAGATTCGCAAGAGCAAACGTGCTCGGAGGAAGGAAGTATTCCAGTAAGATGCTGGTAGGGATCTTGACCGTACTTCCGGGATTGTCCTGATAACCGTGTAGTACCTCTCCACTCCTCATAAGCACCTCAGTACCTGTTGCCCTTTGTCGCTACGTCACTATGTGCTAGCGACAGTTTCCGGGGGTCCATTATTGAGTGTGCAAGTCACCCCCTGCCATTTTATACGTGTATATACAGGATTTCCCTGGAAGTATGGATCAAATCAAATAAGGGCGTGGGCAAAGTCATTTCCAAACTTTTTGATCCTGAGAATGTTGGTGAATTTTTTTACGGTTCAAAAGTTATGACCAACTTTTGTTATTTTCAATCACTTTGCATAGTGCTCAAAGAACAAAATCATTAAAAAAAAAACTACCAGGAACTGTCATTTTAAGTTTTTTAGACAGCCCTGATAGTTTTTTTAATGATTTTTTTTCTTTGAGCACTATGCGAAACAATTGAAAAAATTGGTCACAAATTTTGAACCGTAAAATAATTCTCAATCATCAATCATTCTCAGGATCAAAAAGTTTTGAAATGACCTTGCCTACGCCCCTATTCGATTTGATTCATACTTCCAGGGACACCCTGTATAAAACATTGATCAGGCAGGGGTCATAGTTATTGGTAACCAGTCCACTTTGGCCACCCAAACCCATAGTCCAATTTTTTATTTTTCCATATCCTGCAATAGTCCTACACCAACCGAAGGTTATCCTTGGGTGCACTTTCATAGTGCATACAGGGATAATCGTAGGTTGGTACCGCATTTCATTAAAGTTTCCTAAGGGGCCTCTGCGAGTTGGCTTCGGCCCCTCGTACGCCTTTCAAAGGACCAGGAACCCCATGGTCCCGAGATATATTAAATAAAAAAAAAATTAAAATATTTAATCAAATAGACAGATTGTAGTAGGTATAAATGGTTATAGTAAGATCTTATACAGAGTGTCCCTGGAAGTATGGATCAAATCGAATAGGGGCGTGGGCAAGGTCATTTCCAAACTTTTTGATCCTGAGAATGATTGATGATTGAGAATTATTTTACGGTTCAAAAATTGTGACCAATTTTTTTCAATTGTTTCGCATAGTGCTCAAAGAAAAAAAATCATTAAAAAAAACTAACAGGGCTGTCTAAAAAACTTAAATTGACAGTTCCTGGTAGTTTTTTTTAAATGGTTTTGTGCTTTGAGCACTTTGAATAGTGCTCAAAGAACAAAACCATTGAAACAGTAATTGAAAATAACAAAAGTTGGTCATAACTTATGAACCGTAAAAAAATTCACCAACATTCTCAGGATCAAAAAGTTTGGAAATGACTTTGCCCACGCCCCGATTTGATTTGATCCATACTTCCAGGGACACCCTGTAGAATATGTTAGGTAGTCTACAATTGAATGGATGAGGCACTGTTCTAGCTAGGTTACAAAATAACCTGTGTTAAGGAGAACAGTCTCGGTCCCCTAAGTTTAATGGTACAGAGGCCAGCACATCAAGTTACCCCAATCTGTCAAAATTTGATAGATTTTCAACTTTACCACAAAGGAATAAGGTTCATATTCAATTGGGAAAATTTGACAGATTAGGGTAGCTTGATGTGCTGGCCTCTGTGCAGTGATTATACTCCTTTACCAATTTAATCAGCACTCATACATAGTTGTTATTCGCGAAGATTCAATTTTTCCAATTATCCTGCAACATACCTATACATAGTTACACTAACTGTTGATGGATTTGTTTGTTTAGTATTTATGGATTCTTCAAGACAAGTAGTTTCACAGCCTTTAACTACATCTAAATTTGGCCCGAAACGTCAAATGAACACTGGAAGATTTGCTGAGGCCAGGTCAATTGAGAAGTCAAGATTTTTTGGTAATTTTATTATCTTTTTTATTTAAGAGATTTTTCTCGTAAATAATTGGAATTACACTATTGTTAATTAAAATTCATATCCATACTAACCCATACTAATATTATAAATGCGAAAGTGTCTCTGTCAGTCTGTCTGTTACCTCTTCACGCTTAAACCGCTGAACCGATTTAGATGAAATTTGGTATAGAGATAGTTTGAGTCTCGGGAAAGGACATAGGATAGTTTTTATCCCGATATTCCCACGGGATACGCGGGTGAAACCGCGGGGCGCTGCTATTTAATAATAATAATAATTTATTATGTTTATAGAATTTCAACATAAACATAAACCAAAACTTGGACCAATACTTCGAACTGTTGAAAATGATTTAGAAATAATTGATGACCCCATGGAAGATGAATACATCCCACCAAATTCCGCATCGTTGAATCGCAAAGCTAGCCTGCAGCTCAAGATCATAACTCACAATAATGACGTTCGTGAGAGCAGAGTCGCTACTATTCACAGGTAATAAATGGTTCTGCCTGTCTCTATTCTTTTATACAGGGTATTAATAGTTTTGAAACTAACGTTAGTACATCATATACCGTCAAGAACCGCGTAAGCTAGATAGGAACAGTACCTCATTGTGATGATTATTTTTAGAACTACTGTAGCAGAAAAGGAGAAGAGTCCACCAAGACCACCATCAATTCTGAAAAAACGCCCTATGGCTGCCCTAAGAAGTGAAGCAAAATCTCAAAAAAATGAAAAGCCACAAATGGAATACAGAATAATAGTGAGCAATTTAAGGAACACTGTTACTGGTGGAGATATTGAGGTTGGTATATTCAAATAGGATAATATTATGCTCACATTTCCGAAACGGGGTCAATTTCGGAACCATTTTCGGTTTCATTTCCTAATTACAGGACAAAATAATATGAAAATTGCATGTACCATTAGGTAATCGTATTTAAGAAGGAATTTAACGGTTGGCTTTATTTCTCCATACTATCAAAGTCTCACTTAACGTATCTACGACTCAAGTAGCCCAATTTGATACCATTAAAATCATTTATAGCCAGAGTGCATCTGATGACAATTCCAATAAGTCCAAACACGGCTAGAATACATTGTTTTATTACGAAGTTCCGGTACCTACCTTCCAGCTTCATTATCAGATCGGTTTGATGGTACCATTTTCGTCAGAACCATTTATTTAAATTTGCTTCGTCATATTCGCTTAACTATCTTAATCTAGATATCTTATCGCCACCCGTGAAATACTTATTATCATTGAAGAGTTCCTGTGACTATCTCTGGTCTCCTTCTTCAGTTCCACTTCACCGAATTATACTTTCTGAATTGCATTCAGAAAGTATAATGCTTGATTTTTTGATGAAAATACTAAAATTGCTATATGTATGCCTATAATATTTAAGGAGTTGCCTCAATTCCTCATGGATCCCATCATCAGAACTGGATTTTGACAAAAATGGGACTAATCTGGAAGTATATCCTTTTAAATAAAAAAATAATTTTCCAAATCGGTTTACAAACAGGGACCGAAAGGTTAACCCGTATGAGGGTTTTAACCGGGTTAATTTTTAGGATTAGGTTAGAAAACCGACAATAAAGGTTTATCCGTAGGTATTATAGGGTTAATCAGCCTATAAGAACCGGTTTCGACGTAAGGTGCATTTTTATAAATGATGCTGTACATACTGAGGTAACAAACAAAAAAAAAAAAATTAAAAATGCAACTGAATTGAGAACCTCCTCCTTTTTTTGAAGTTCAGCAAAAACTGCAAGATTATCAAGCAGAAGGTGCAAACTCGCAACAGTCTTCTTCGTCGACTGGTCTGGAAGTGGGGTGCTTCGCATGACGTTATGCGGAATACTGGTCTATCGCTATATTTTCTGCGGGAGAATTCGCGTGCCCCGTGTGGAGTCGTTCTGGTCATGCAAAGCTGGTGGATACAGCTTTGAATGAAACGTGCCGGATCATCACTGGTTGCCTAAAACCGACCTAAAACCGACTGCTAGTGGATACACCATTTGTACCGGACAAATGGTGTATCCACTAGCAGGAATCCACTACTGGTGGCGCAGTAGTTCGCAGAGCGGTGGCAAGCTCAAGCGAAAGAGCCAAAATGGTCTACGTCACACGACACTTTTTTTTTTTTTTTTTTTTTGGGGATGGGAAATCATCCAATGACGCCTCCCGCTCTGGGTGGAGCAGAAGGGAGTGTCAGACTCTTACTGACTAAAACCCACCCGTGTTCCTTCCTTAGCCCTTTGTGTTCCGGGGTAGCGGTAACCCTTTCGGACAATCCCGCTGTCCCGGCAGGCTTCGGCCCTTTCGGGCCCCTTCCTTGCTGCTGACATCTCTTTGAGGCGCGCGTGGAACACGTACGCGCCGTCCGGCACGGGCCTGGTCCTGATCGGACGGAGAGTTACCCATTACTCTCCGCCCGCAGGCCCGCGCCTACGGTGGCCGGGAGTCGTCTCGCGGCTCCGACGCCCGGGGCGTCTCCCGCGGCGGCTGGGACGTGAGGCCCTCTCCCTCAGCCGTCCCGCCACCTCCTTCGCTAGCATGACTGCTTCGCAGAAGGAGGTGACTGCCTCCCACTCCCTCTCGCCCCGGACCATGGCTTGAACCAGGGCCGGGCGCGAGAGGTCGCCGCCGCTGCCGATCGCCTCTGCGAGAACACGGCGGTGCTCCGCCCAATTGGGGCATACCGCCACCGTATGCTCCACCGTGTCCTCCGGGCGACCCTCGCAGTGGTGACACCCGGGCGTTTCCTCCCGCCCGGTGATGTGCAGGAACCTCCCGAAACACCCGTGTCCGGTGAGGACCTGCGTCAGGCGGTAGGTGAGGGCCCCGTGGCACCTCTCTAGCCACTCCTCAAAGAGGGGTCTTACCGCCGCTATCGCGGCGTGCCCTGCGCTGGGTTGCGACAGTCGCTCTTTCCATGCCGCCATGAGATCGCGCCGGAGGTCGGTCCGCTACACGACACCCTTTGCGTGACAACTTCCTTATGCGACAAAGGCTGAAAAGCCGAAACAGTTTTTTAAAGTGTGTCGTCCCACTCACTGATGAACCATCACAAGAAAGAGTGAAGTTGTGTCGAGACAGTGCTTCCTTACCCAAACCGTTCGTTCCACCCGCTGAAGACCTCCCACCTGGACATGAGTTACCTTGGGTAACCTGGAAGTCTTTAAACAGACACTGGACCCAGGTTGGCCGAAGCTAGGAAAACCTGTTCAGGTGGAGATTCATAGACGACTCCGCTTTGGAGTGTAAATGTGGTGCTGTTCCACAAACGATGGGACACTTAATATCGTGTCCTGCGTGTCCTGTCAGCTGCACGTTACGGGAACTGATGGATGCTGATGATGGCGCCAAACAAGTAGCTGAATTCTGGGCCGAATCCATTTAGATTGCTATCGACACGCTAAGAAGAAGACCAGGCTCAAAGCTGATCCAGAAATGAATACTGCCTTTGCTAATTTTACTGTCAGCCTTTCGATTTCTTTCTCTTCCTTTGATTGCCTTTTGTGATGACGACGATGGCTGATTCAGATTGTAATTATTCTGAATCCAGCGAACCAACATGGGGCGCTGGGTGCGAGGATGTCGTTGTTATAATAGGAGCGTTAGTAGTACTGGTGATATTTACGTCAGTTTGATTCTTCAGGTCATTTTTAGCAACAGAGATATTTTTTTTAGACACTAATTATTACATTTAACTAAATGACCTCCCATTTTGTTGACATTTGCTATTTTATATTTATGATCACAATACTTGCAAATTAATGATTTATCAGGACTCACACGATAGTGTTTCCAAATTTCATCTCGTTTATTTCTGCCTTTTCCCATTATCTAAACAAAAAATAGTGAATTTAATGAAGTTAATAATAAGTGCAAAATACATTTAACATATTATATTTAACAAATATTAATTTTGACTTTTTGACACAGTATTTCTTGACGGTTGTTAGTTCGATCCCGAATACCGATGTAAAAAAAATCAAAATCAAGTAAAAAAAGACGTTAGAAAATAACACGTGGGCCAAGTTCTTCTAGACTTATAAGTCTAAAATTGATTATAATTAGTATTTAAAGAACCAACTTTAGCGATATTGAAAATCTATTACAGAAAAACACATTGTAGTAGCTTGATGTGCTGGCGCGTCTGTACTATGAATTAAAATTGACATACCTTCTTTTATAGTATTCTAAGAACAAAACTTCACACAATTCTGTTGAAATAAACTGTATAAATCGTATCTATTAAAAAATACAATAATTAGTTTCAATTAAACTCATTTTAATTTTTACCCGGTATAAATTAAAAATGGGAAGGTAAAAATGGGTTTAAATGGGTATTTACCCATTTATACCCATTTTTACCGAGTATATTCCCATCTCTAACGGAAAACTACACTGCGCGTGGCCCGATAGCCACTTGTTCCGGTTTATTTTGTTGTTCTTGGAATAAAGTTGATTTTGCATTATCGAATTAACAGAATCATTTGCGCAAGTACGACAAGTGTAGCAGCACCAGCGATATAAGTGACATGCAAACATTCGGAGTTATTTTTATTGACAGTTCAAAACCATTCATTGCGTTACTTACGTTGTTGTATCAGACAAACTTTTCGAAGATACGAAACAATGGATTAGCAACATCCTTCAAAATGATCCAGATTGTGATTGATAGTGTGTTACGCAACTAGGGTGCTGTTTTTTTCCCGTGGCTTTTCCTGTTTTCCTGCAGCTTTTTTAGAACATTCTTTATGCCGTTAACATAATTATTATGTTTTAGGAATTATTTGGAGATGTGGGGGGCATGCTAGAATCACGATTGGTTCGCCCTGGCACTGCAGAAGTTATTTATAAAACTCAAGAAGATGCTCAGAAAGCAGTTGATTTATATCACAATAGACAGCTAGATAGTCAGCCCATGAATTGTCTTCTTGTTACCCCAAGGTCAACTTCTACGACAACCAGGTAGGTAATAATTAAATATGTATTATAAAATTAATTGATATTTTTACTGATTTTAATGTAGGAACCAAACCTGAAATCGCGAAAAAAAAATCACCTGTTCCCTACATTTTGACGAGATAGACGAAGATAAATGTAGGGAAGAGCTGATTTTTATTTCGCGATTTCAGGTTTGGTCCCATAGTAAAAGTTGTTCATAATGATGAGTACAATGACCTCTTAAGAGGTTGCTGGTGTTTTATAAATAAAACCCTGTATATACAGAATGTCCCATGGGAAAATTCAAACTTAATCTATGATTATAGATGGCAGAAATGAGTAAAGCAAAAATGCGGATTTTAGGTTTTAAAAATCATGCTGTCGAGAGGACGCCCATCTGCTCGTACAGTCTCCTCCAACGCTCGCTTCATCGCGAGGAAAACTTTCATGCACGTTTCTGACATGATTTGGTTTATTTGGGTATGGATATTTCTTTTAAGTTGGCTTAAATTCCTTGGCGGCGGTTCGTACACTTTAGATTTCAAGAAGAAATCCAAGGGCGTGACGTCAGGCGCCTTTGCCGTGTGAGCTGTCATGCCATCATGCTGAAACCAGGTTCTTCTGTTGTATCCTGGATGGTTCTGCAATGCTGGGTGCAAAAATATTTCAATCATGTTGCAGTAACGTTGAGATGTCACAGTTACTGCGAGACCGTTATTTTCAGAAAAATATGCCCCGATAATCCCGTTCACAGACATTCCGCACCACAATGTCACCTTTGGGCTGTAAAGTTGTTGTTCATGTTTCTCATGTGGGTTTCCTGAAGCCCAATATCGAAAATTTTGCTTATTCACATAGCCTTGCAGATGAAAATGAGCCTCATCACTAAAAAATATGTTACCATGTGTCCGAATAGTGCGAATTCGCTGTAGCATTGTTTCGACATATGTTTTTCGCAAACTATAGTCATTGGGCTCTAAATACTGAACCAACTGCATCTTATAAGGATGGAACTTAAGTTTTTTTTTCATAATACGATGTATGGATGACTCTCTGAGGCCCAAAGCAGCAGCATGTTTACGAATCGATCGCCTTGAATTTCAGATGACTGCGTTCCGCACTAAATTAACATTTTCTTCGTTTGATATCGCATTGGACGGGCCAGGTAATGGATTATTCACTGTAGATCCGGTTTGTCGAAACTTCTCAACCCACATACATATGCTGTACGCTTGGAGCTTCACACATACGATGAATATTGAATCGAGCACAAAATCTTCGCCTTGCCACAGCCGGCGTCAGGGGGGTGGCTTTGAGTATACGCTTCCATAGCGTAAGCGCGGTGCGAAACCAACCAACGATCCATTGCTACTAAATAATCCGCACGACCGCCGTACCTGTTATCGCTCGCTCCGCCCCTCTTCCGCCAACAGTAATCTTTTAATTCGAATTTAAAGCTTTAAATTTCCTATGGGACACCCTGCAGGTACAGTCGAGTTCATTAATATATTAGCAGTGACAAAATTTCAAAATATTTTAAGCTTTAAAATTTTCTTACAATGCTATACAAACTTAGACATAAATAAAATGGTAACATACATTTAAAGTTTCAAAATATTATAAGCGTTATAATGATCATCATTTAACGCTTATAATACTTTGAAACTTTGTCACTGCCAATATATTAATGAACTCGACTGTACTATACTAATCATAAAGCTGAGGAGTTTATTTGTTTTTTTGAACGCGCTAATCTCTGGAACTACCAGAATAATTTGAAAAAATCTTTTTGCATTTGATAGGAATGCTATAGGTGTTTTACAATCACGCTACACCCCTTAGGAGTCGAGCAAAAAGAATAAAAGTCAGAAAGAACACTAAGCGAAATAGAAGTAATAGCGCGAGCAGGCGATGCGTGCGACAGAGTGGGTCGGGGGAAAACAAAATTTCACGCGGACATTGTCGTGGGCAGAAGCTAGCGTATTATAATATTAATTGATATTTTTACTGACTTACGTAGGAACACAACTTAATAATTATGTAATAGTATAGGATACAAATATACAAAGTGGAGATGACAATACAACAATAAATTAAACTTCGTATACCCAATGACGTTCCCAGTCTGCATACAAAAATTCAATCAAATGTATCCAATAGTTTAGTTACTGGACATTATTTTTCAATTTTAACATTTTTTACATTATGTAGCCGTTAACGGGCCAGAACCTGTAGGTTCTGGCCCGTTAACGGCTACGGTTAAACAACATGTTGCCAGCTCGCTACTTCAATAACCTTCGCCAAATTTGTTCTTAGATTTTATTTCTCTATGTGAACGAATGCATATTATAACTTACGCTTGAGATATAATGCATGCGGAAGTTATTACTACTGAAAAAATGGTGTGACCGGCACACTGACCCATACCATTTCGGCCATATGTTCGTTGGGTCAATAACACCGCGCTGTTGTCGCAATATTTAAATGGTGTTCTTTTTTGTTTACACTTTTATGCTATTTAATATGTCAGAAAAAATCACTTTTTTAATTTCAACGTTAGGATTTATTTGATAGTTCCTAAATACTCCCATGCATTAGTATTGCTAGTGTTTTCATTTATTGTTGTATTGTCATCTCCACATTGTATATTGTTGGTTTCATACCGAAAGGGTCTCAACGGGGCCTTATCACTACACCATCCGCTGTCTCTCGCAGGGGCCGTATCTTTAGAGGCGTAATAGCTAGCCAGTTCAAATATACATAAAATGGCTTCTTACTTTTTAGCCGACTGCCCCAGAGGTAAAAAAATATGTGAATTTTTTTGGTTCGAAACCCTTAAGGTCAGTTCACACCGAGACACGAAGCGACGCGACGATACTGGAAGAGGCCAGTGATTTCGCGCTGCGCGAACGCGCCGCTCTCGCACACCGCGCGTACCGGCGAAGTACCGCTGCGTCGCGATGCGTCGCTCTAAGCCGCGAGGCGTCACGAGGCGCAGCGCTGCACGGCGCAACGTATTCTGAACTCTCACAATGCAATGTGTACCTTTTCGTGTAGAAAATAAAGTATATTTTGAGTCACTCTTTTAAAAGTGTGCGCGCAGCGTCGTGTCGCGTCGCGTCTCGGTGTGTACTGACCCTTAGGATCCGCGCGCACTACGCCGCCACGACCGTCGTATCGTAACCTTGGTCGCAGAAGGTTTGACTAAGACGCGGACATTCATAGTAAAGTAAGTATACAAAGCGCGACGGTAATTCGTCATTCGACCAGTCAGCGGTCAAAGTGCGCGATGCATATTGCGTGACGATACTTTACTTGGCTCCCTGCGGGTGCGGTCACCGGCCGTGGTCGTGGCCGCATAGTGCGCGAGTCCGACTCGCACCGGTTTTTCAATGAAGTCCTGATAACTATTAAGTTAATCTTTTTTTGCTTATTCTTTCAGGAGCAGTAACAAACCTGAATTATATAGCACGAATTCAAATGTAGAACCTGATATTTCTACTTTTCATAAAGTGCTGTTCAGTAACTTGTAAAGCACTACATTTTAAGTACTTATGGACATTTCTTTTTAACTCGAGTGACTTTAAATGATCAACTTTCATGTGTTTAATAAAATAAATCAAGAATATTAATAATTATAAGACAACAAATTGTTGTAACCTGATTCTTAAATTACCTTCATTGTCATAGTACGTTACGTTTTGATGTGCAGTTACAGACACCAGCCTGTGTTACCCATTTCCTGCCTATCGTTATAATTATGTAAATTTGTATCATGGAGGTTCCTCATCACGGAATGAATTTTCTTTTTAAAATTTAAGCGAAATCCAATAAATAATATGTGTGAATAAATGTTTTTGTAATGAAGTCATACTTTGAATTGAAAATATTACTTAAAACAGCTCCAAGATATTATGGTATCTTAAATATTATAACCTTTTAATCTAATGTTGTCTGTACACACATAATAAAGGTGCTCTTCCGAAGGTGACCGCAATTGCAAGCGGCTACGTCGCGTCGCCCAATCGCAATGACAGACCGCAGTGGCTCGACAGTTTTAATTCCGAACGCAGCATCACAACATCGACAGCAGCGGCATCTCTTCTTTAGATTCGCGATAGCCTTTTGTGAAACAAAAAAATAAGTCTTGACGCTCTGTTACAGCCTCTGTGGCAGCTAAGTGACGGCTCTACTGGTTGGAGGTTTGCTCGCACTTGACCGATAGATACATAGAACCAGGTTATTAGATATTGTGGTTGCGGTCGCCTTCGGAAGAATAATTAATTTAGAAGTTCGTAAAATATTGCGTGGCAGTCCTAGGCATCTCCTGACTTTAAGTTTAGTTTTTAGATTTACTTGCGACTGTACAGCATCTTATTTCTTGTCCATAACAGGCTTAATAAGCATTTTGGACTATGTATGTATTAAACATTTAATTAAATACCCCTAATATTAATGTAGGTTTTCTGTGGAGCATAGCAAAATTGCAACTTTTATGTAAAATAAAACATTATAAACCATTTGTCACTTATTCTATGGCTGATTTTATGGTGACATTTACGGCACGCGCATAAAGGAAAGCTTGGTTCATTATCATGCATTTTCGACCGCTCTACTGCATGACTATAAAATCAACCTTATTTCCCTATAAAATTTTTGTGTGTATGTGAAATAATTAACCGGCAGCAATGTATGATGGCGCCTGTGACAGCTTACAAATTATAAAAATACCACGTAACCATTGTGGGCACAACAATGTAGTCTACCATTTTTTTTCTCACATTCAGCAGTAGGGTCAATAATAGGTAGGTAGGTATAATAATAGAAAATTTAAAATAAAGTATTCAGCTGTATTCGATTAGACTGGAAGCCGACCCCGCTATAGTTGAGAATAGGCTAGGCAGATTGATTAACCTAAATAATAATGGAAATTAAAATAAACGAATGAAAATGGAAATTAATAAAAAACATCACAAGCCATCATACAGTGGCGCCATTGTAGTCTAGAATCTATACCTATACCCGTAATTTAGAATGAGTGAAGCATGAATTTCGATTTCGACATCAAGATTCATGCTTTAGTACTTTTCTAGAATACTACCTACCTACAGGCCTTAGACTTACTTAGATACCTACAACTTATAGCTTGAATTACTTAGGTATTTGATCGATTTGCTAATTAAACAATATTATCAACACATTTTTTGTTTTAAGTGTTTATTTCTTATAATGTAGGTATATGTATGCTCCAGCCCATGTAGCGTCCGGGTACAATTAATACCCTGGCGCCTAAAATTAAATAAATAAAAAGAGAAGTCCTGACTGACTGACTGACTCATCAACGCCCAGCCCAAACCCTTAGACCTAGGAAGCTGAAATTTTGAGGTTCCTTTTATAATAGAATTAGCTTTATTTCGGACACAAATATCCTTACAATGTTAGTATACAAAAATAACTTATTGCCTAGTGTTAGTAAAAATCAACCTCCGCACGAAGTGCTGTACAATCGGAGAGCCGAAGCGCTCAGCTACCGTTTTCAAGATGCTGTTTTGGCTGCCCCTCACCCTCCTCAGAAGCGACGCGGTTTTTTTGCGTATAATAGCATAGAAGCCATCGGTGCGGGCTTGCGCAAACATTTCCGACGCGCTGCAGTAACGAGGCAGCCTCAACAACATCCTGAAAGCATTGTTATATTGGACGCGCAGGACATCCAGCGATCTCTTAGTACAATTGACCCATAGACTGCCCGTGTACAAACTTTGGCAATAAGCCTTGAAAAGTGTTACTTTTCTTGTCCGTACACCGCGCAAATCTACGAGACAACATATTACTCCGGACCGCTAGAGCCCTGCGCTCCCTCTCAATGTCTACATCGTCCCCGAGGTCAGCGGCAAGACAATGCCCTAGGTATTTAAAAGTTGACACCCTATTAATTGGTGACCCGTTCATTAGCAACTCGGTTCCTTTTCCACGGCGTTTGCCGCTGACCTCAAAGACCATGTATTCACATTCTTTTACATTATATTTTAATCCATGTGCGGCAGCGTAGGTCTCACACGTTTTAAGCATCTCTCTGATTGCTCCTGCCGACGGACCCAGTAGCACCATGTCGTCTGCATAGCTGATGTTGTTAATTCTAACTCCATCAAAACTGCATCCGACACGCATGCTGCTGAGTGCGACTATCAGGTCATCCACGTAGAGGTTGAAGAGCCTGGGAGACGTCAGATCACCCTGCCCCACCCCGCACTCCAACCTATACGGCTCAGAGACTGTATCATCCCATTTCACCTGATTGACTTGGTTACCATACCAATACTGGAAAGCCCACATATTTCCGCGGGTATACCCTGTCTCCCATCTTTCTCCAGAGCACATCGTATGAAACAAGATCGAACGCCTTAGAGAGATCAAGGAAACAGGCGTACACCGGCGTACCGCGATCTTTATAATATTGAATGGTATGTTTGATACTTAAAATAGCACTTTCAGTTGATAGTCCGGGGCGAAACCCGAACTGTGCGTCATGAAGATATATCCTACTATCCTACTAATATTATAAATGCGAAAGTTTGTATGTATGGATGTATGGATGTTTGTTACTCTTTCACGCGAAAACTACTGAACGGATTTTGATGAAACTTTACAGTAATATAGCTTATACATCAGAATAACACATAGGATACTTTTTATCCCGATATTCCCACGGGATCAAAACTTACGCGGGTGAAACCGTGGGGCGCAGCTAGTATTATAAATGCGAAAGTTTGTATGTATGGATGTATGGATGTTTGTTACTCTTTCACGCGAAAACTACTGAACGGATTTTGATGAAACTTTACAGTAATATAGCTTATACATCAGAATAACACATAGGATACTTTTTATCCCGATATTCCCACGGGATCAAAACTTACGCGGGTGAAACCGCGGGGCGCAGCTAGTGTAGTTATATAAACAAGAATCAAGCACACCGTCCAACACTTTGGCTATTATAGTCGCAATAGAAATGGGACGATAGTTACCTCCGTCCGAGATGTCACCTGTCCTGTACACAATGGGAACTACGATGGTCTTCATTAGATTAGCAGGTAGGTACGCGTGACTAATACACATTGTGAAAAACATAGACAGGACTCGAGGCAAATGAACACGTGCGTTCCTCAGATGCTCAATACTGAGCCCATCATGCCCTGAAGATTTGCCTCGATTCATGTTGTTGATTGCACGTACTTGCTTGGTTGAGAAACGTATCAGAGGTTTCACGCCAGGACTGATGGGCTCTCAATCATTCACCGAGGTTGAGGGACCAAGAGGGGACTGGACTTTGAAATGGTTCTTGAAAACATTAGCAATTCCCCTCTTATCACTTACAGAGGTCAGCACATCAAGCTACCCCAATCTGTCAGATTTTCCCAATTGAATACGAACCTTTTTCCTTTGTACTAAAGTTGAAAATCTATCAAAGAAATTTGACAGATTGGGGTAGGTTGACCTGCTGGCGTCTGTTTAGCATTGTAATCCAGAGGCGCTGGTGTAGCGTATATTATAAGAAAATAAAAAATACTCAAAACTTAATACTGCACTAACTCTATGTGTGTTGTGTGAGGTGCCGAGAATATTCTGGGCATGGTTCGTTGTGTTACCCAAATGAAAGTTTTATCTATCTATTTTCACAAATTCAGGACATGTGCCATACAATTATTATACTTACAACTACGAATAAGTAATAAGTTAGGAAGTCTAATTCAGAACAAATTCCACAGAAAAAGTGGCCCTACTTCAAACCAAAACGACGTATGATTCAAAATACGAATCACTTTCGAGGTTACAAGAACACATGCTTGGTGATTGGTTTAAATTCAGAACGAAAGCAGGGATTGGTTCGCGCGCGTGTTGCAATGTCTGCTATGACAGCCGAGTCATAGTGACGTGGACGATGTTATGCAATAAGTGCACCGAACCAAGTCAATAATAAAAGAATATTATTGTACAATGTTTTTTTTATAATATACTAGCTTTTGCCCGCGACTTCGTCCGCGTGGGTTTCGTACTTTCCTCAAATAAATTTAACACCCTCTCCACCTCCCCCTGAAAGGTATTTCGGAAATTATTGATTACGATCTTTATACTTACTTTATTTAAAGAAATAAGTATTCGGGCCAATATTTTAGTTAAACTACCTAAGATGTTTCAAATAAACTATCCTCCCTTTTCATCACGACAGGGCTTGTTTTTGCATTTGGTACGTTTCCATTTTTATGATATTTTATAAAGATTATTTATACCCATTTTCGTGTTAATGGAAGTTGAAGTTTCTACTCCTTAAACTTGCCTTTATTACCTTTATTACCCTTTTCCACCCCGGTAGGAGTCGAATAAGTAAAACCCTAAATCTCATACTTTTTTATTTTAAGTAAGTAAGTAGTAAACCCTACCAGTGATAATCTTTATTATTTACTGAGGCAAATGTTGAAAATTTCAAGTTTCTTAACCAAAGGAATAAGACCACATTTTCACCTTCAAAGTTTTTATCCCCATAGGGGCGAAATATTGAAAACATATTTGGGACGTTTCCATATCTTGACTCAAAGATTATTTATACCAATTTCCCATTGAATCAAGCCACGCAATAAAATACTCCTCTGTGATATGGACTACCCCCGTTCACCCCGTTAGGGTTAGATTTTCGAAAAACCCAGTCACACTTTTTTATTTATTTTGGTCTTATGTATACATACTGAGTTCCGAGTTTATATTATTGGACCGCGCGATAAAATTCTTCCATACAAACTGACACCCTCAATCTCCCTTTAAAGCAGAAAAACATAAAATGACAAACTATAATTTACTTAGATAAGTATTTGTGCCAAGTTTGAAGTTTAAATTTATTCATACCATTTTTTTGGAGTAAATCAAGCTACGCACTATAATACCGGCCATAAAAATCGAATTACCACTTTTTTACCCGTCAGGGGTCTACTTTCGAAAGACCCATTTCTTATTACTTACTTAGGCAAATATTCCTTCCAAGTTTCAAGTTTATTAACCAAATGAATAAGATTTTTCGTATAAAGTTTTTCCCCACTTTTCACCCCACACAGGAGGAATTTTGAAAAATGTTTGGGATGTGTTCATAACTTGACTCAAAGATTATGTCCAACAATTTTCGAGTTAATCAAGCCACGCAGTAAAATGGAAAATTAACTACTCCTTTTCACCCCGTCAGAGGTAGATTTTCGCAAAACCCTGATACATGTTATTCTTTACTTTTGGTCTTAAGTATAAATACTGAGTTTCGACTTAATCGGAGACCGCACGTTAAAATTCTTCCATACAAATGTTGACACCCCCTAATCGCCCTTTAGGGGGTAGTTTAGAAAAACAACAAATGAAGTATTCGTGTCAAGTTTCAAGTATATTAACCCAAGGAATAAGATTTTTCATATAAGCTGTATCCCTACTTTTCACCCTCACAGGGGCGGAATTTTGAAAAATCGTTTGGAATGTGTTCATTACTTGACTCACAGATTATTTATACCAATTTTTGAGTTAATTAAGCCAGGCAGTAAAATTTGTCCTGTAAAATTAACTACCCCTTTTCTCCCCGTTAGGGGTAGATTTTCGAAAAACCCTGATACACGTAATTCTTTATTTTTGGTATTAAGTATAAATACTGAGTTTTGAGTTAATCGGACCGTGCATTAAAATTCTTCCATACAAATTTTTACACCCCCCCCCCATCCCCCTTTAGAAGGTAGTTTAGAAAAACAAAAAAGACTAATTTTCATAATTTACTTAGATAAGTATTCGTGCCAAGTTTCAAGTTTATTAACCCAAGGAATAAGAGTTTTCATACAAACTTTCATCCCCTATTTAACACACTTAGGGGTTGAATTTCGAAAATTCCTTCCTTATTCCTCGTCTACATTATAAAGAAAACCTCTGTGCAAAATTTCAACTTTCTAGGTCCAAGGGTTTAGGCTGGTCGTTGATGAGTCAGTCAGTCAGTCAGTCAGTCAGGACTTCTCTTTTTATATATATAGATTTTTGTTTTTTTTGGTTACTTTTTACAATCCAATGAACTCTATGTCCTGCGAAATATGATTAATTTATTAAGTTTTTAGAAGACATTAAAAGAGAATCTTTCAAACTGATACAGCAGTTTTGTGTAACATGGTATATCCTTTTAATGATTTATAAAAATCTTTTTTCCGTCAAAATGAACGGAACATACTCTGCTGGCTTTCACAGGCATCCAGTCGTACTTTTGTCTTTCTAGCTTAACTGAAGCTATCCACTTATTTTGCCGAATTGGATCGGCAGGGAAACTAAAAGAAAACGAAATAAGCAAGATACAATGATGTTATAAAAATATAGTAAATTTTATGGATTTACTTTTCAATATTTCATCAAGAAGAAAAGAAAACTTAAAAAATTGACTGACTTCATTTTGCATAGTATTGACCACCTCGGTTTGATAACGTATTTGAACATCTTTGAATATAATTATAATTTTGCTACTAGTTACCAGTGAAAAGTGATCCCTGGACATTTTAATCTTGTATGGCTCCTGCACCACTTCACAACACATGCTGGCATGATAATTCACAATGATAAAAACGAAAACGTACGCGAAGTGCTCGCTTGCAAGAAAAATGTCCGACTGATGACGCGCTGGGTACAATTTTTAAGCCCCGCCTACTTGGGCCTAATATTTGTTTGGTCATTTTTTTATCGCGGTTACATTTCCTGACTTATTACTTACTAGCTGCTGCCCGCGACGTCGTCTGCGTGAAGGCTCTACAGCACCAAAAATACCTAAGATGCCAGTGTCGCTATAGCATTATATGTACAGACGCCAGCAGGTCAACCTACCCCAATCTGTCAAATTTCTTTGATAGATTTTCAACTTTAGCACAAAGGAATAAGGTTCATATTCAATTGGGAAAATCTGACAGATTGGGGTAGCTTGATGTGCTGGCATCTGTACATAACTTTTAAAATAGCATTAAAATATAAGTTTTTTTTGCAAGCGAACCAAGTGAAGAGAGTTATATGGGAATCCTGCTGAGTTCAGTCATAAGATGTGACTGAAGGAAATAGAGAAAATAATGCAGGAATACATTCCAGGACACAAAAGAGTAAAAATACCTACGTACAAAGGTATCATACCTTACAACACTTCTCTATAAACTACGTTGGTAGTTATGCTGCCAGGAACCAAAATGTAAAGAGAGTCAGGACTGACGCGGGAGCAAGCGACGTACAGTTGCCCTTGTGAGAAGCAACTCGTCCTGAGGTCGACACCCGCTGCCCTTAGTATCTGCCCCTGCGACTTATTGATGGTCATCGCGAAGCAAACACTCACGGGGAACTGTACGCGCTTGAACTGGAACGGGAAATTATGAGGTGTGAGGGGAATGCGTGGTATAAATACTGCCTCGCCGACGCCACAACCCGTAAGAATTTCCGCCTCAATGGTGTGTCTGTAGAGCGAGATGACTTTAAAGCGGGTTACACAACTTCGGAGGAGATAGGTTCCGAAGAAGCATAATCGGAACACCGACCTTCAGCTTGATGCCGCCGAGCCGAGTTCTCATATTAATGGTCAAGCGCAGCGTACGAACTCGTGACCACAACGAAGATCGTTTCAACGAAGCATTCACCTCGTCAGCCCTCGAGCCCCGCGTCACCACGGGAAGCGTTTGCCGAAAATCACCACTGAACAGAACTGTGACACCAGCCATCAAATGTTCGTTCCTGCGGATGTCCTGCAGGATTCTGTCCACGGCCTCAACTGCTTTCCTATTGGCCATCGTACACTCATCCCATACGATCAGAGAGCAATCTTTGAGCACGTGTCCCTTATCACTGTTACGTGACAAACCACAAACAGGCGTTTCGACGCTCTCTAAATCGATGGGAATTTTAAACATAGCATGTGCTGTCTTGCCACTCGGAAGCAGCGTGGTAGCGATTCCCGACGACGCTACAGCAATAATAATTTTGCCTTGCCTCCTGACCTCTGCAAGTATGCCAGTGGTAACAAATGTTTTTCCTGTTCCACCAGGAGCATCCAAGAAAAACATTTTACCCTGGTTTTGCCCAACGCTTTCAAGGACGGTGTCATAAAGTTTTTGCTCTGAAGAGTACAAAGCGACATGGTCATTTCGTATGGTGGTCATTTCGCCCGGATCGTAATTTGTCTCAGCGTTATACTCCCGATTTCCACGGTCTTGATACGGTGATGATTGGGGAGCTGGTAACCCATATTCGATTAGTGGATTGCCACCGATAGAAATGACCACATCTTGAAGTGAACTGAGACAGGTGTTCAGCACGCGTTCATCAGTTACTTCGACTTCGTCTCCAGTAGCACGCCTCAAAGCTCCTAGAAAATCCTCAGACAGATGATGGCGATACTTCTCCCACAAAGCTACCGGGTTCGCGACTCCACAAAACACCAAGATGACGGCAAACAGATGACGCATGCGGCTGGGACTGTCACTGACGCTAGCCTCCGCGAGGGTGTCATGAAATGAAATGATCATCATTAATGAACATAACTTTTTTGTAATACTTAACACCGCATTTTTTTAAATTGTCTTCCTCAACTCTGCTCAAGATTTTGAGGGTTTTGTTGGCACTTGAATTTGTCAAAACGAACTATACGATACAACTTTTATGAAGAAAATGCACATCACCATCTATGAATTTTAAGAATAACTAACTACTTACCTCGCCAACATGATCAAATTTAAATTATTAATTTCCAAAAAATGTTAACATGTAACTTGATTTGATTTTTATGAAATCTCATAGATGGCGCTGTTTTAAAATTGTCTTTATACTACTAACATTGATTAAACTATATTTCTCTGCCCAAGTTACTTAAATGGCGTAGTTTTTATAGTGTAAAGCTAGATAATAGCATGGCTTACTCAAAAACAATATTTAAATATGCGTCGTTAGAATGCGTAAGAAAAATAAAAATTCACAGCTCCTCCCCCGTAGGTGATAGCGTGATAATATGTAGCCTATAATTATGTTGACCCGACCTCTTAGTAATATTCATGCAAAATTTGAAGTAAATCCATGCAGTACTTTTTGAGTTTATCCCGGACAGACAAACAGGCAAAAATTCTAAAAACTATATTTTTGGCTTCGGTATCGATTGTAGATCACGCCACAAGTATTCTTTTTAAAAAATATTCAATGTACAGTTTTGACTTTCCTACGATTTTATTATATGTATAGATTCGTAGACTTACAATGAGATTTTTTAAACGATCTTAATGCAATGATGTAAATAAAGTTATAAGTGGAAAAAGAAAAAAAGACAATAATAATGTTCTTCAGAGTACCTATGGCTGAAATATACTACAATAAATCTTACAAAAACAAAAATAAATGAAAGTATCAAGACCTATTGTTTTATTTAGATTAATAATGTAATTCAAATGATATCTAAATATTCTTATAACAGAGTTATCTGTTACAAGAATATCTAAATAAAAACAATAGGGATGGATCTAGGTCGCGCGTAATACTGACACGGATGTAGTTTAGTATTTTCATCGCAGAGGGCGCTTTTTATTCTGTTATCATCCGAATCTCGCAAGATGGCCCTCTATTTCAGTTTTAAATACAAAGTACTCTTTAGCCTATGGTGGAGCCATAGTGGAGCATAGTGATGGGTAATTTTCGGAAATTTTTCAAATCTTGGAAATTTTTCCGTTTATTTTTCAGAAAAATAAAAATTTGGAAAAATATTGTTTACTCTAAAATTTTGACAACAGGAAGTAAAATAACACTTGAATTAAAGGGTTTTATTTTTTCTGACTGACCGACCGACTGAATGAATGACTGACTGACTGAATGAATGAATGACTGACTGACTGACTGACATATTATCAACGCACAGCCGAAACTACTGGTTCTAGGAACGTGAAATTTTGCACACGGCTTCCTTTTACAATGTAGGGGAGTACTAAGAAGGGGTTTTGGAAATTCGACCTTAAAGGGCGTGAAAAGAGGGGTTTTTGTTTGTATAAAAAATCTTAGTCCTTGACTTAATAAACTTGAAACTTGGTAGGAATACATATTTATGTAAATTACGAACTTTGTCATTTTTGTTTTTCTCAACTACCCTCTAAAGGAGAATTGGGGGTGTCAAAGTTTGTATGGAAGAATTTTAACGCGCAGTCCGATTAACTCTTAACTCAGTATTTATACGTAAGACTAAAAATAAAGAATACTATCTTATTCCTTTTTTCTATAAACATAAAAATTGGCCCGAATACTTATTTATATAGTTAAATGATAAATTTGTAAATATGAATTTACGAAAACAACATTTCAAAGGGGTTGAAGTCTTTTCGGTTGGAAAAATATTGTTTACTGTACAATTTTGATTATGGGAAGTTAAATAACACATGGTTTAAAGGGTTTTATTTACATTGAAAAAAAAATATTTTAAATGAAATCAAAAGACGTAGATTTAATAAACATTGGCGCCGATTCTCTTGCACACCGAACTAAACTATCACTAAAATTCCTTACTTTTGGGTATGAGAATCTTAGAGCTATTTTGCATTAAAATATCTCTTTTAAAAATAATTTTGACACAACCAAATCGAATTTGACAATCGCGACTCCACGTGATAAGTAGGTACTTTTTTTTTGTTTGGTTTCGCGTGGTTTGTGCATTCAGCCAAAAAGTAGGTACTTATTTTCTAGCCTAGCCTTTTCCAAACTATGTTGGGGTCGGCTTCCAGTCTAACCGGATGCAGCTGAATACCAGTGTTTTACATGGAGCGACTGCCTATCTGACCTTCACAACCCAGTTATTGGGTAATACGATACCCCTTGGTAAGACTGGTTTTCAAACGTTCGGGCTTCTGACTACCCGTAACGACTGTCAAAGATCTACGAATGACAGCCGGGACCAACGGCTTAACGTGCTTTCCGAGGCACGGAGGGGTCTCGGTATGTGAAGATGGTCACTCATCCACATACCAACCGCGGCAAGCATAGTTTAACCTGATCGATCGACCTGTGCGGCTGTTATTATTTAGCCAGGGGCCCCTCCCCATGTTTTTTTTGAGCCGAAGGTGCGCAGTGGGGCAACCTCGACCTCTTTTGTATGGAATTTTTCACTTTTGTATGGAAAATATGAAACATTATTACCAACGTGTTGAGTTTTAGGGGTTTACAGGCTCTATAAAGGGGGTCGAAATTTTCTTTATTTTTGCGATAGGACACACCGTTTTCGAGATATAAGCAAAAGAAAATAAAAAACAGTACTGTTTTTGCATCTGAAGTCGAGGTGTTGGTTTGAATTTTAGTTCATGCCAACTAATCTTATTCCACACCTTTTTAGTCGCGACTAAATTAGTAATATTTAGTTAGAAATTCTAAATTTTAGGTGAAAAATCTCAAATTCAGAATAGCAAAATTACTATTTTCACTAAACTAATATCTCAGTGCAATCTTAGTGCTGTCAAACTAAAATTTAGTTAAGTTGTGTCACTTTAGTTAATTTGAGAATGGGAAATTGTCGTTTGACAGGAATAAACTAAATTTTGGTGATTTTTAGTCTAGTTTAGGCGCATTTGTGACAAGAGAATTGGCACCATTAATTGCACGCACAACATATCTATTCTGTTGAAGAATCCGAATCATCACTGGCAAAAAGTGTATCATGACCAATATTTTCTACTGCATCTGCTTCTACAAACAATAAATCTTCAGTCAGTGGGTTTTCATCTTCCTCCTCAATATTATGATCAGACAATTCTTCATTATTTTTATTTTGTATATTTCAATTATATGAAATTAAAGCAATTTTGCCAGCTCGCTCAGTCAGTACATATTACTTCTAATTAAACGATTTTCTCATGCAGTTAGTTAATCAGCATGAGTTTTAAGTTTAATTTCGTTTGAAAATCGATAATTTTTTAGGGTACACTGAATAGTCTTATTTTTTTCTAATCACAGTCAGCTTTTTGATTTGGAAAAATATCGGAAAAGTATTAGAAAAATATTGGAAAATTAAATATTTTTTTTTTTTTTTTTTGTGTGGCACTAGTTATACTTAAAAATATTTTTTTTCTTTTCTTTTCCTTCCGAAATTTTTCTATTACCCATCACTAGTGGAGCATAACTAGACCATAACACAGACATCGACGTTTAATAATATGTAGCAAACTAAATATATACGTCAGTTAGCTAGCTCACCGACGTACCAATCACATGGACCTGGCATACCTACAAGAAAAACGTGCATACCTACACTTTACGGATAAAAATACCCTAAGTTTTTTAACTTAGGTCTTTCATTTAAGTTCAATCCGATCTGGACAATTCCCTGGAGAGTGGAAACAGGCGAAACTGACCCTTGTGATGTAAAGAACTATAGACCAATATCCATCCTTTCGATTTTCGGTAAAATATTGGAGTCGTTGATTTGTCCACATATTCAAGGCTATTTTTCCAAGTTCTTAAGCGACCATCAGCACGGCTTTGTAAAGACTAGATCCACAAGTACAAATCTGATGTCCTTTGTTGAAGCCGCATGCGAAGCCATGGATAGAGGTATACAGGTTGACGCTGTTTATACGGATTTTACCAAGGTGTTTGATAAGGTTTCGCATAAACTGCTTGTTAAAAAACTAGCTATGTACGGCGTCACCGGTAGTCTTCTAAAGTGGTTTGGTTCTTATCTGGCTGGTCGGGAGTTTTATGTGGTTGTCAATGGGTTCCGGTCAAGCAGGTATGCAATTGCCTCGGGTGTCCCACAAGGTTCTCATCTGGGCCCAGTATTGTTCATCATTTATATAAATGACGTGGTATCGTGCTTTCACAATATTAGCAAATTCCTTTTTGCAGACGACCTGAAAATTTCAAGAGTCATTAGGTCTCAATAGGGTGTAAACCTAATGCAAGAAGATATCGACCGATTATCTGCATGGTGTTATCATAACAAAATCTCGTTGAACAGTTCGAAATGTAACCACATAAAATTCACCAGGAAAGTAAATATAGTGAACTCGGCGTACCAAATAAACGGAGTGAAATTGTTCGAGGTGGATGTAGTACGAGATCTGGGAGTTATCTTGGACTCTAAACTCACATTTATACCACATATTGAAAACATAATCAGTCGATCCCAACGTATGCTTGGATTTGTCATTCGTAATGGAAAGGTATTTCAACGCCCACGTACTAAATTAGTTCTCTACAATAGCCTTATAAGAAGCATCCTGGAATACTGCAGTGTGATATGGAGGCCTCACTACGCAACCCACTCGCTGCGGATAGAACGAGTCCAAAAAAGATTTGTCCGATACCTAGGGTACTCAAAGGGAAGGCAATTTAAATATCTCTCCTACCTTGATAAACTAGGCTGCTACAAAATGAGCACCCTGGAAGCTCAAAGGGAGCTCTTAGATTTGAGATTCGCATACCTATAAATAACACCATTGCCTGCTCACAATTGTTGAGTAAGTTCAATTTCAGAGTACCACGTAGACAACCTCGCAAGCCTATAACACCCTTAGGTCCACCTCTTCGCCGTACAGTGTCTGGTGCTAATTCGCCTATACCCCGCATGTGCAAACTCATAAACGAACGCAGCGACCTGGTTGACGTCCACGCAGACTCAATATCGACGTGTGTTGTCAGGCGTAATTAGTATTTAATAGATATATAATATAGGTATTTAATATAATTATCTAGAAGTTAAGTACATTAAGTCTTTAAAATTAAATTTATAATTACGAAGAGCATTTTGCATGTGGTGTTTGCCTGTAATTGGTTGTGCAGTTAGATATAAGACACAATTATTTGTATGTTCCTACCTGTATAATATCTGTAACAACTGTTGGTGAACCTTAACCCTTAACCGCCATGTCATAATTCGCGTGGAGTGCATCTAGCGCCAGCAACGTTTAGGTACAATTTTGCATAGTGTTGTAAAATATAGTTATCGATAAACTAATGAAATAAATAAAACTTAAACATTTTCAATCAAAGGTTTTCTTTTTTAAGTAGTACCGCACATAAATCAGTCTTCAAACATCCTACGTTAATCAGTCTTCAAATATACGTTAGGTAATTAGTCTACATTGTTAATTCTTCATAAAAAATTAATATTCTGGAGAAGGACACGGGCTGAAAGTCCCTTGATTTTTTGTTAAGTCTAATGGCCTGCGCAGACGACGGACTTTTCTCCGCGGCGGAGAAAAAAGTACCCTCCGCGAATAAAAAGTCCGCCGCGGATTTACCGCGAACTCAACGCACACGGTGTGCGAGCATTTGATCCCCGGTAATAGGGGCATACGTATATCACGCGCAGCGCGGACTAAAGTCTGCCATGTGCATTGCTTCGCCTAGTCACACGAGTTCTATTTTTTTCGCGGACTCCCCCGTACTTTTGTCCGGTCCGCTCCCCGCATGTCCTCGGTTATTCGGGGGACTTTTTGTACGAGGTACTTTTAATCCCTCGTTTGCGTTACTCGATACAGTTGTAAGCGATCTATTTTAGCGGACAAAAAAGTCCGCGGACAAAAATCCGTCGTCTGCGCAGGCCATTTATATTTGATTTGTTTAATACGATTAATGTATTGAGTGTTAAAATATTGGGATACAAATAACATTAATTAACAACAAATAAAATAACTAAATTACTTTGATTTTTCTTTATTATTATTATCTAGCTGTCTTTTTGACTGTAGGATAAATATACAGACTTTAAAAACAAAAGAGTGATTTACCGATTCATTATCGCTATCCGTTGAACTGCCACTACTACAAATATCATTGTTTGATTGCTGCAATATATTTAATAGTTCTTTATCGTCGTATAACATCATCGACAACTTCTCGATACTAGCTTAGAACTAATAATAAAGAGAGCACGTGTTATCACGGCGATGGCGCTAGCGCAACTGACGTTTATTCAAAATATGACTTTAGTTGACCTTGAGCCGCACGTAAAATTATGGCGACGGCGTTCGCGGATAGCCTGTACTAGTGACGTTCTGGGGAGCTATTCTCTAAGGATACAGCCTTGCGGACAGCGCTGTCGCAACTGTCAAACCCACCGCGACAGCGCTGCGACAGCGCTGCCCGCAAGGCTGTATCCTTAGAGAATAGCATGGCTGGAATAAGTCGATAATTTATATCTCTTTGTTGATTTCTACATATTATTTCACTAAAGCTTATTCGGTTTTGAATAAATAATTAAATCTCTACTTACTAATATTATAAAGAGGAAAGGTTTGTATGTATGTTTGTAACGAATTGACTCAAAAAGTACTGAACCGATTTAAAAATCCTTTCACCATTTGAATGCTACATTATCACTGATTAATATAGACTTTTTTAATTGCAAGAAAAAAAAATAAAATGTTTAAAAAATTAATGTCCACCCGTGCGAAGCCGGGACGGACCGCTAGTCGTTAATAAACTATGAAATTTTAATGAATGTTTAGTTGATAGTTTGATAAAAAACAGGATCTTTTTTATTAATTTAGCATCAGGAGTTTCATATGTGGTACAACACTAGTTTGCGTGAAATCACGGGTTCGGCGAAGTAGGTTGATATTTAGACGTATCACGAACTGCGAATCATTAATTATTTCATTCAGTTAGCTAAAATATATATCTAGTACTGTTAAAAATAAAGTAATTACACGAAATATACTAAGATTTAGTAAGCAAACTCAACATTTACTGTACATTTTTAAATGACAGGACTTTTACGTAATATTCCGACGTGGCGCGTGAGGTAACATTCTTACAACACGTAATATTACGGCGATGGCGGTTAAAGGGTTAAATAAATAAATAAATAAGTTATTTGTAGGTTCGTCCTTCTTTCACAGTTATGCCGTAAGAAGTGTTACCGTCAATGGGCCGCTGATAATAATTGATAATAATTCAAAATTTGTCGCGTATCACATTATGAGCAACAAACGACCTTCACAGAACTGCAATTTGGAAAAAATGTATGAAAATTTGAATTTTATGGGATATAATGACGGAACAAACATAATTAATATTTTTGAAATTTAGATGGTAAGTTTCCAACACCTACCTTTTCTACCATGCAGATGATAGTGGGTTTTAATTAAAAGTCAACAATAAATTTTAAGTACTTATATAATTATATTCAAACAGGAAAAAACAACAACAAACAAATTAATCTCATTCATTTCTGAAGTATACAATTTTGATCAGATAATTTCGACGTGATATTCTTTCAGGAGATTTTTTCCCATAATATTTTCGTCTGGTTTCAAAATTTCTCATTAAGGTGAATGGGAAGTGGTAGACCGCGAAATTCAAATTTTCTTACGTTTTTTGCAATTTGCAGGGTGCTTACTCTTGAATTTAATTCCGATAGATCGACATTGGAATTGTGAAATTTCGTACTTTTGAGTTCGATGCTAGCGCCAAATGGTTTTTAAATTGGGTGTCCATTTTGGGGAACTAAATGGAATTAAGATCGGGCTTGGCGTGGGTTAAACGGTACTCTTGAGTGTATTTTGACAGCTGTGTATTGCGTCAATATTGCGTTGGGATACTTTGTTGATTGTGATTTTTCCAATAACAAATATGTAACTTTTTAGGAATTATTATGCGTTCTGAAGTGGTTTTCAGTCGGTAATATGTATATAATATGGCACGATAAGCAGTAATTTATAGTGTTTTACTTAATTCCCATAAAAAACAATTGAAATAAAGACGAGATGAACGTCGGATGATGCGTTTTAGGGACAAAGCGTTTTCTATGAATGAATACGAATTTAAAGCAAATTAAAGAATGAGCAAGGATTTTATTCCTCTTTCGTATTACATAACAACATTTATAAATCCTATTTCTATACAATAAAAACTTTTTAGAACAATAACGTACTAAAATTCGGACTTTGGCATGTTTTAATATGCAAAATTCTTTCTATCTCTAAAACCCGTGAACCAATTTACAAAAAACGGGAATATCAGTTTTAAACATAATTCTCTCATTTGACACTAAAATCACGCAAATATTCCAATAAACAAAAAACCTCGTTTTCAAGTTACGTAAATATTCTATAATTTTTCATAATACATTAAAATTCTCAAAAATTCTTCGTTAAATATTCCTATCAGATTCTAATACGAAAACTAATAATAAAAACAAGTTAGAAAGCTAATTAGAACAATAGAAAACACTTAAAATCTAATTAGAAAATCAAAATCTTACTCAGTAAAACAGTAAAGATGCGCTCGGAGCCCCGGAGCGCGGATAGGGTTATCTACTATCATCTATCATATTCTAATCACTTTTACACTTATTATAACTTATTTATCACTTCACTGGTATTTAACTCAGTCATTTTCACTATTCACATGCACGTTCGGCGTTTGTTACAAAAACATTAATTTGTATAGAAGTTATCTATCTATTCAAGTACTTAGGACTTGTTTAAAACTGTAATACCTATTATTTAAGTAACATAACGGATAGTACTTATTTCTTACTAAAAAAGAATCAAACGCGAACAATATTGCTAAACAAACTCATAGTTCAAATTCATTGGAGAACTTGTTTGTAAATATATTACGCAGTCTTTTTTTTTGTAGTGTAGGCAACGATCTACCGCATGCAGCCAAAGTCATGGTAAATTTTATGATTTTAAACATTTCCTTACGCCCAAATGAATTAAATACGTTACAAACAATCAATTATACAACTATTTGTACCATATTTATTTATTAGCCTTGTTATTTAAAGGATAAAACATTTTAAAGGCATAATACCGGTTTATCGTAATGAGTTGAACCACACTATTGCAACCCGTCACATAGCTAACTTCACACGTATCAAAATAATAGCGGATCAATGTCAATTTAATTTCAATGTTGACAATATTGTTTTCAAGAGTACCGAATCACGTGACTGTAAAATTTACATTGGGATCATATTGGCATTATATTAAAATTAGTTTGAAGAGTAAGCCCCAAGGACCGCACTAGGTAGTGGGCGGAGCTTACGCCATTTTAGTTTCTGTTTTGGCACGCGTTAGTATATTTTAGTTCATGTCCTCTACATATTATTTAGTCGTTGATTAAAAGTCGGACTATAGAGCTTGCAGCTTAGTAAGTTAGTATAGATAGTTGGCAACACTGAGTGTGAGTTGTGTTTACTCAATGTCGATTTCGACATATTGGCCCCGATTCTGTTGTTCACAAACTAAACTAAGTTCAGTGCATCTTTTTCTTTCTTTTTCAAAATGAAAAGGACAGTAGATAAATATTAGTATAATCCTGTCAAATTAGTCAGCGCCTGACTTAAATTGACGTATTCTTAATAGTCAATTTTATAATCTCGTCTAACTTGTCTATGGATTATCTAATTTGACAGGTCTAAAACTAATATTTTAACTTCTGTCCTTTTCGTAATGAAATCTATAGAAAAAGATGCACTGAACTGAACCATAGACTAATATATATAACACTGAACATTTGGTTTAGTTCTTGAACAACAGATTCGGGGCCATTGCTTGCTAGAGTATTAGCTTGCTACTTAGTACCAAAGAGTACTTTGTATAAACTGAAATACTAATCTGTGCTAAGTATTTTGATGAAAGCACTATTACAAAGTTACGGGAAGTATAGTCTTGAAAAACAGTGAAATCAATCACAAGTTGTCTACAAAGATGGATAGAGAAGATGGTGAAATGAGTGATGATAACGTAATGCTTGTTGATGATGTAAAAGAACCAATTTCATACAATGAAGATTGTACAGTGGTACGTAATTTCAGACACTATTTACAACACTTTATAATTCATACGAATAAATATTTGGCTCCACTGTACTTCCACACCCGCGCGTCCGAAGCTTCACAATTTTAATAGCTATACATATCCTTTCGCAAAATCCTATACTTTGCAAATGCAATGCAAGAGCGAGCGTAGCGAGCTCGGGACTTGGGGTATCCTGACTTGGAGAGGTTAGGTTCGAAGGGGATGACGGGGGCTCGTTCGCTCGCTTTGCTCGATCACTCGAGCCCCCGTCATCTATGATATAAAAAAGCGCCGGGTGTGTAGGTAAAGTGGTTCCTAATATTTATTTGCATAAAAAACCTGTGTTGTAAACCAAAAAGTCAAAACCATTTATTTTTTATAGCATAACTTAGCAGGGATTTAATAATTAAATAAGTCTATTTTATGTACTTATTTTATTGTTCTCATAATCCAGGTGTACAAAGCTGACAAAGCTGGTTTAATCATTGAAAAATTAGAGAAAGTTGATGCTTCCAAAATAGAGGAAAGAGCAAAGAGATTTGGCTTAAATCTCACTGGAAATAGAGTAATTACACAGAGACAAATCGATGAACTTTACTCAAATTTTGGCATAGAAAGTGGAAATGAGAGACATTTTCGATTTGATGCAATCAATTTAAATGGAGTTGATGGACTAACTACAAAAGAAATATTCCAATATTTGGAAGATTACAAACCATTATCTCTAGAATGGATTGATGAAGTTTCATGTAAGTATTGTTTCATGTATACATATATATATTCAAAAGTAGCAGAGTGATGCTACACATTTGATGGCTCTTACATTTAAAATTTTTAATTTTCAGGTAATGTTGTTTGTCAGGATCACATCTCTGCTGCATTAGCACTGTTGGTTCATTCTAGAGAAATTAAAGATAACAACTTGAGACAAATTCTTGCTGAAAAACCAAATCATCATTGGCGAGAAGGCATGCCACATCCTAAAAAAGACTTAATATTAATGAGGTTTGCTACCAATGGAGACAAAAAGTTTATTAAAAAGAAATCACAAAGTAAAAATATTGATGTATACTACGATCAAAGTATGGATGCTGTAAGTAAGAACCCATGGGGTGATCTGTGTAGATCATGGGGAGTTTATGATCACCAGGAAGTTTTTCAATGCAAGCCCAGATATAATAATGAAGATGATTTGGAAGAGCCAGATAAAACTGTGAAAATAAAAAATAAAAGTTTAGCCAGTCGACTAGGGAAAAGACATGCTGAAGGATACAGCAACCAATCTATACAAGCTGAAGAGAGTGATTCAGATTCAGAATGGAAAACCAAATCTAAGACGCCTAGAATGAGAATGCATGCAGATGATGAAGAATCTAAACAAAAGAAAAAGGTAGCTTCTCAACAATCTCAAGATCCAGATGGATATTCAGCATTGTCAATTGAAGTAGACAATTCCCGTAGCAATTATAGTCAAAGGGAACACACAAAGCTGTCTGAAAAATTTAAAATGCATGCTACAAAAAGTAAAAATCACAGTATACGGTCACGATTAGGTGAGAAAGTTGTTCCTTGGGATGATAATGAAAGTTTTTCAAGTGATGATTTATCAGAAAATTCTGACAGTAATGTTATGAGTCGAGTGCATAAAGTGAAAACCACTAGTAGTGTTTGGTCTAGATTAGCTGTGAAACCTAGTGGTACAGTTAGTCCAAGTGACCAGAGTGACCTGCGGGAAATTTTAAAATCAAAAAAGCACAAGAAATCTGATGACTTACGAGACAAATTAGGTAAATTGAAACAGAGTAATTTACGAATTGAAATTGACAATAATTATGCACATGATTTATAGTGCATACTCTAGCATAATTTTATCTATATTATACTACCAATGGCTCAAAACCACCAAGACGGGAAATTACAGGGCTAGTTTCATGATGATAAATATTTATAAGGTATAATTTATGAGTTACTTTGTAATTGTCACTTGTGTACAAACAAAACTATTTACGTTTTTTTTCTTTTTATTAAATGAATAGAGCCTTTGGTCCTTCTGGGATTGATTTTAAAAAGTTTATGAAATGTCAAATGTCTATATAGCTGTTAATACAATGGTGTTGGTTGATATAATATATGTATAGTATATACAAGATTTAACTAAAAAATGTATACCTGGAATGATGAATTATTGATGTAAGATTATATTAAAGAATAAATTAAAAGGTACAAAATCTCCTGAATCACAATTTATTTGGCCGAAAAAACTGACATCTATAATAGTTATAATGATGTTTCTTCCTACTACAGAGCCATAACATCTAATGGCTGGGTTCTCTTTTATTTATTTTTCTACAATTATACAGCATTTATAGAAATGATAATTATACTGTCAGACAAATCCTTTTAATGTATTTTTATTTAAAAATCAAGCTTTTCTTAAATAATACTTTAATAATATGTTGCTAAATAATGGAAACTGTTTATTTATATTTGAATATTTTTTTATTGTTTACTTTTCCAGTGTTTTGTATGATGTATGGTTAAAACCAATCAATTTTAATGTTTCCTTTTGGTCATTTGCCCAATAAAATTACGATTTTAGTAATTTATCAGCTGGCGGCGAAGATTTTCCAACTTGTTGATTTTGAGCCCATAGTATTTTAGCTAATTAAACATGGTGTCCCGTAAGTCGACGTCAAGCCGGAATCGGGTAATAGGCCAAGTCATAATTGCTGATTATATGCGCCTACTTTTAATGTTACTTGCCAAACTCGCATAGTACATTTTTTTTCAGTACAGTCAGTCAAAGTTTGGCAAAGTATTCATTTTGAATATTTGGTTGGGCAAAAAGTGACATGCCAATAATTTTAAAAATACACAACTTAGATTTTTCAAAACATTTTTCTGATAACTATTATGACTGTTACCCAATTCCGGCTTGACGTCGACTTACGGGACACCCTGTACAATATATGTTAAGTGTCAGTTTTTTTATTTAGTGTTTTCAAGTAATGTGTTTAAATGATTTAAAGAGTCACTAATGAATTTGACTATCATATGCATAATAAATAATTGTTATACTTACTTTTTATTTAATTACATAAAAGGAAAATATTTAAATCTGGTAATAATATGAATTCTTTAAGTAATTAATTGTCTAAGGACACATAATATCTATATGGGTAGTTCTACGATAAGAGGTTTTAAGTTCTTAGAGAATACGGCCGCGGAGAAAAGTTGCTGTTTTTTCATTCAACACTTATATTACGATTTTTGTCCTATTTATGTATCTTTTCACGTAAGAGCAGGTCACTTTATGCATATTTTATTACTTTTTACAAGGCCAGGGTAAATACATTGGGCAGGGTAGAGACAATAAGATCAGGGTAGATACTTATTTAGCCAGGGGAGAGAATTTGTGACAGTAAAAGTAACAAAATTAATTAAATCAACTTTAATTAAACATTGTACTTAACATAGAATCAGACTATCATTTTTACCAATCATATTAAACATCAACAGACTATATTATTTCAGCCTGCTCTGAAATTTAAAACAAAAATGTCTTTAGTGTCATTACAATACAACAAATAATAAAATACTCTTTTATTAATACTAATTATACAATGTGTAAGGTTAAATGCGCAAAACCTCATACACCCCAATTAGAGCATTAAGTTAAAAGCATAATAATGACCAAAACTATTTTTTTAAAGCTATTTTTATTAAGAAAATCGTGTCGATCGTAGCATTATTTTGCATTCAAAATTGAGTCTTAATGGCATAAAATACTTAATTTTCTTTGGCTCAAATGACGGATAGTATGGCAAAATATGTACAGAGGCCAGCACATCAAGCTACCCCAATCTGTCAGATTTTCCCAATTGAATATGAGCCTTATTCCTTTGTACTAAAGTTGAAAAACTATCAAAGAAATTTGACAGATTGGGGTAGGTTGACCTGCTGGCGTCTGTACATAATTTTTGAAAAAAAAAAAACCTATATTAAAAGTTTCTGAAATCGATTCAGTAGTCCATTTAAACAAACTATTTTCAGGTTTTGCGCATATAAGTAATACAAATAATCAGACTTGCGATAATCAGGATAATTTTCACATTACATGTATCTATGCTACATTTCACTAAATGAACATGTTTTAATCATAAAATAAAATTAAAAATATAAATTAAAGGTACTCTCTTGCCTATATTGCTCTCTAGGAGTCATTTGGTCGACAGTTTTTATAATTCCTTTCTCTTTCTTTTTTAAATATATTGCCTTTTCTTTTTGCTTTAGCGATTCATATTTTTCGGGATCATTTTTAATCTTTTCATATCGTAGTCTCGCTGCTTCACGTTTCTTCTGTAATCTTTCTTCACGTGTTAACTTTTTCCGCGGTTCCATGATCTGTAACAATATTAGACAATAATATAATAACAATATGAACTGAGAACCTCCTTTATTTTTCAGTTTTAAGAATTTACCAAAATTATTTAAATCTGTTTGTTGATAAAAATATGCTATATCTAAGTTTGTTTGCACTAACATTATCTCCCCTGGTCAACAAGTCTCTCCCCTGACAGTTATCTTGCCAGGGGAAATATGGCAGGGAAGAGACGTTTTCATGATAAATTATATTGTTTTAATTGACATAAGAAATGTTTCTGTACATTATGTATCACACTTAAACTATTGCATTATTATTAAATTAGACCAGTAAATGCAAATAAATTTAATGAATAATATAACTTTTATGACTTACCAGTGGAGAGACACAATGACCTCGCGAAACCAACACTTTGAACCAACACGTCGCAACAACTAACAAATGTCGGCACTCTTAAGGGCTCACGTGTTTGCATTGCTAACTTCACATTGATAGATGACCTGGAGCGCTATTTGGAATATGGCCGTTTTAAAATTTGTGTTTGTAGTAGCAAAATTAAATTTGCCAGGGTAGATATCCAAAAACATTGGGACAAAAGTTAAGTTTAAAAAATATTGCAAATAAATAAATTTTGTTCTATTTTTCCTTAACAATACTTAAATATATTTATTGAAATTTGTGTTTAACTTACTTTAGTTTAATAACTGATACAAAGAAGGTACGTATCGTTTGCAAATTAAACTGAAACCGACAGGGGGACAGGCCAGGGTAGAGACTTTTTTAGACTTTACAAGGAATTTCAGAAAAATATACTTTAATTAGGCATTTAATCGTGACGGTATTTAATAAAGTGCATTTAGGTGATGTGTTTCATTGCAAAAAATAACAACTTATAGAATAAAATTTATATTTTAAACTGATTGCCGCACAAGTTACCTCTTATCGTAGAATTACCCATATATACGTGAAATTCCAGGTTGCAAATTGGTACCCAATAATCATCTAGGCCTTCCAAGTTGATAGAATGTTATTGTATTGTATACACAGTCACTGTTGAGTATGTTAACACCAATATGTATAATCTGCGATTCTGTACAGTCAACAGCAAAAGTAGATGATGAAAATCAGAAATTCAATACTAATGAACGGAGATCGCGTCAGAACTGTGCGGCGTCGAAGTGATTCAAAAGTATGTGATTGTAAATTGTACCAAACATTTACTACTTCGACGCCACACAGTTCTGACGCGAACTCCGTTCATTAGTATTGAATTTCTGATTTTCATCATCTACTTTTGCTGCTGTTGACTGTACCATTCTTCAACATTCTAACTGTCTAAAATATTCAAGTAATAATAATAATAATAATCTGCTTCAACTTATGGTATGCCACAAGTAATTCAATCACACCATGTAAATCAGGTACTGTATAAAATGACATTCACCTAACAGTAGGCAAAAGTCAATGTACCTATAAAAATAAAGGCATATGCATAACATTGAAATTCACAGTAATTTGCATTCTACACAATACCTTGACTGTGTATTAGTGCGTGTCGGATCACGCACAGTGAAGGGTTCCCTAGTTGTGATGTGATGCTGATGATTGATGAATGTTTACGCATGCACAATAAAATTGATTTTATCCACCGCAAAAATAAGTTTGTAAAATTAAGTTTCGGAATTAATTGCAAATAGCTTATGCAAATAGCTTAGTTACTTAATTGAAATCTGCGAAAGAAATCTTAATTAATATTTATCACCGAAAATAAATCTGCTCAGGCGATAGAAATACTACGTGAAAATTCCACTATGAAACCCTACATGAAAAAAACTTTTTTACAAAAAAAAAAAAACAACCGACTTCCAAAAAAAACACTACAAAGTGAAAAATAACTGATTTCGGGGGTCGGTGTCGTTGGTTCCGCATTTTCGTTTATTGACACCGACTTTTTTTTTGGAAGTCGGTTGTTTTTTTTTTGTATAAAAGTTTTTTATTTTTCACTTTTTAGTGGGCCAGTTTGTAACTCATCTATCATTACCTTTAAAAAATATAGTGCTTTTCCCGATGCAGGGATGTTAAAGGTTGAGGAGTTCTCCTTGTAAGAACCAGGAGAACTGGAGCTGATTGAGAAGTCACCATCGGTTCCACTTCACGATACGCATTGTGCTTAGCAACCACATTAAAGTACCTAATCAAATCGCAACCCGTGAAATATTTATTAATGAGTAGTTCCGCTGGCCATCTGTGGTCTTCATCATCAGTTCCACTTCACCGGATGGTGCTTTCTGAGAGCAAATGCATGGGTTACTATAAAAAATACCCAAATCGCTATAGGTGTGCCTACAAAATTTGAGGGTTTCCCTCGATTTCCATGGGATTCCCTCATCAGATTCCGATTTGGTGACAATGGAATCACCTCGGGAGCATACCCTTTCAAATAAAAAATAATTTTGAAAATCGGTCCACAATTGACGGAGAAATCGGTGAACATACTTACATAAAAAAAAGCATACCTACATAAAGTCGAACAATAAAACCTCCTCCTTTTTGGAAGTCGGTTAAAAATCTACTGTCAAAGGTCCCGAAAGTAATTTTCTTCCTTAATGCCTAAAGAAGTCCAATTCTCTAACCTACTGGTCTCAATTTATAGGGGATCTCAGAAAAATTTGGCCGTTTTCATGTTCTATAAAGTATATCTTGCCGTTACGTAAAAAATACAAAATAAATATATGTTGTAACTTGGTTTCAGTTTATTAATGTGACTGTAAAATAAATAGATAAAACTTTCTAAATAAAGAGAAATCATTATTTACCTAGACCCCTTTTCGCGTACAAAAATCGTATAGGATTCCTAATTTTACTACTTACAGTAGTGAAACATTTTTATATTATTTAAGAATCATGTACTTAATAATTCGACAGAAAAGGTTTTTTATTATGTGGAGTATGTTATTAGATAATCGTAAAAATAGAATTGCTGGTTCGCGGGTCTGTGCGCGGGCGACGGGCGGCAGACGGCCAGAGGCCTTTGTACGGTGAACCTGTGTCGCGTCACTCTCTGCTCCCGTTTACGCGCAAATTTATTTACTCTTTTATCATTGGAATATCTATTGTTTATCTAGTTTAGTTTTTTTATTATTTAGTGTTAGTGCGGAAAATAACAGTGACAGGACACATTTTTAGTGATAATCAATATAAGCGAAAGGACGTATTTTAGGTTATGTGTTAGTGTAAATAATCGTGACAGGACACGTCATCACTTCGAAGTTGAATTATAGACTAGGAGCTCATGCCTTTTTTTTTCAATCATTCCTTGTTTGTTACTATTACAAGAAGTAATAATTTCCAGTAAATTTATACAACCTGTTAGATAATAACGCAAAATGACTCGGGTGGTAGGAAGTTCTATTTATGAAATTAAATAAGTTTTTTCTATGACTTTCAGAAGTTTTAGGAAAAAAAAAAAAATTCTTTAGTTCTGTTGTAATACAGTCGCTTTTTGAAATTGTATGTAATTATGGCTTTGCAGAGATACTTACCAAGAACTGCGAGTGCAACCAAATGAAATTGTTATCAACATGGTTAACACAGAAGAATCTGACAATCAGGATGAGGTGCTTATTCAGTTATACAGGGTTACTTTTCAATAACAGTTTTTTTTATGAGTAAATACAAGTTAATTGATATATCCAAATATATTTTGTTTCATTCACACTTGGATTACTTAAAGTACAGAGTACCTACTGGTCAAAGTTAATACAATTTTGTAGCCTAAACGTTCGACACGACAAGAAGAAGAATGAAATAATAATTGTTGTATCTACCAATAATTATGTATGATCACAAAATGTACGCAGGCTCCTGGACTAGAAACAAGAACCCATCGAGTGTCATAGTAGTACAAACTTGAGCCAGTAGATGGCTAAGTTTAATGAACTTTACGTAATACTTATCAGGTGAAGTACGGGTAGGTGGGGTGTGGGGAAGACTAAACGCTCAAGGTCATTGACAAGGGGGAGCCTCTTAAAGAAGGCTTACAGACTAAAATACCAATGAAATATCTAATTTAGAAAACTCTCGTGTCAGTGCTAGAGCCTGCGGGGTAATTGCGTAACACACTATTAGTAACAATGGGTTTCAGTTTGACAGATCAACAACGTTCATTGCGTTTTTTACATTGTTGAGCAGACACATTTTTCCAACATATGAAGCATTGGATTAGCATTAAGCTTCAAAATGATTTATATTGAGATCGATAGTGTGTTTCGCAATTAGGGTGCTGGTTCACATTAGGTCGGACCGACAGTTTACCGGTGACCGGCTGTCGGTTGTTTCTTTTCACACTATAGACTAGACGCTGCCGACCCGACCTAATGTGAACACCACTGACGGTACGGTCGTTTTACTACCCGGATCGTCACAAAGCAGCTTACCAAATTGTTGTCTTTCGCGTTCATTTAAACTAATTAAATATTTGAATTATGTATTTCTTATTGGATGTGTAATAGAAGTTTATATTATAACTAATGAAAATAATTAAGACATTTTCTTTTTGAATATTTTTTCTTTATTATTAACTAGCGACCTGTCCCGGCTTCGCACGGGTGGACATTTATTTTTTAAACATTTTATTTTTTTCTTGCAATTTTAAAAAGCCTATATTAATCAGTGATAATGTAGCATTCAAATGGTGAAAGAATTTTCAAAATCGGTCCAGTACTTTTTGAGCCAATTCGTTACAAACATACATACAAATCTTTTCTCTTTATATTATAATAAAAGAGATCATTCATTTGATTTCATCTATACTAATATTATAAAGTTTATAATATTAGTATAGATGAAATCAAATGATTTAGTAGGTAGCCAGTCAGTCTCTTTTCTCAGCAAGCGGATTATTTCCACCCATTTATCACAGCGTGCTGCATCTCGGCACCCTGCAACGTTATTATTTTAAAAAAATATTTAAAATCACTTAAACTCCCACGAATGTGGGAAGCAAAAACGTAAGTTTTTAGTGGGAACTTGAACCTAATTTACAAAATTCTACATTTTATTTATTTGATTGCGTTTTTACGTTGATATAAACACAGAGACAATAAACTTACGTGTGGAAAGCAATTCCGCACCCTAATTGCGAAACACACTATCGATCTCAATTTGAATCATTTTGAAGCATATTGCTAATCCATTGCTTCATATGTTGGAAAAATGTGTCTGCTCAACAATGTAAAAAACGCAATGAACGTTGTTGATCTGTCAAACTGAAGCCCATTGCTACTAATAGTGTGTTACGCAATTACCCCGCCGGTTAATTTATTATGTTTTTAACCGACTTCAAAAAAAGAGGAGGTTATCAATTCGACGGTGTTTTTTTTTGTGTTTGTTACACGATTACTCCGCCAATTGTGGACCGATTTTCAAAATTATTTTTTTGTTCGAAAGGAGATACTTCTCAAGTGGTCCGATAGTCACCAAGTCAGGATCTGATTGGATCCTGGAGAAATCGAGGGCAACCCTCAAATTTTGTAGGCACACCGATTTGGGTATTTTTATAGTAACTTGTGCATTTGCTCTCAGAAAGCACTATTCGGTGAAGTGGAACTGATGATGAAGACCACAGATAGTTATCGGAACTACTCAATAATAAATATTTCACGGTTTGCGATTCGATTAGGTACTTTGATGTGGTTGCTAAGCACAATGCATATCGTGAAGTGGAGCTGATGGTGACTTCTCAATCAGCTCCAGTTCTCCTGGTTTTTACAAGGAGAACTCCTCATCAATTAACGTCCCTGCATCGGGAAAAGCAATATTTTGTAAAAGGTGATGAGCCGTTGACATTAGGCTATTGTAACTTAGATAAGTTACAAACTGGCCCACTAAAAAGTGAATAATAAAAAACATTTTTTACAAAAAATACAATCGACTTCCAAAAAAACACTACAAAGTGAAAAATAACTTAAATTTCGGAAGTCGGTGACAATAAAAAAAATGCGGAACCAACGACACCGACTTCCGAAAAAGTTATTTTTCACTTTGTAGTGTTTTTTTGGAAGTCTGTTGTAATTTTGGTAAAAAAAAGTTTTTTATTGTGATCTTGAATCTGAAAAAATATCACGAAAGAGTGTCGTGATATTTTTTGTCGCGTGTCACTCCGTTCACTTCGGTTGGTGCACGTGTCACACAGAGCACTGAACTGACAGTAGCTATAAGCATATGGCTGTGTCCAGTGGCAACGCCATGGCGCGGTAATTACTAATCTAGTGTAACATATTATATCAATGCCTTTTAGTATGTTACTAGGGACCCGCCCCGGCTTCGTACGGGTGCAATGCTGATACTAAGTATAGGTACCTACTTCAAGAATGTCAGTACGTGCCACCGCGGCCGGTACCGCAGCAACCGCTATGTCTCTGCATTTTAAATCTGTAATATCTTCGAAAATATTCATTTAAATTACATGTTGTAAAAGGCCATATTTATCTATATTAAATGCACAATATATTTAAGGTACTTAGTTGGTTATGGAATAATGCTGTATTGCTTAAAATCGCTTCGTAAATAAGCCATTATTTCTCGTAAAAAGTAAAGGATAAAAAATTATAATTGTGGGTTATCCCTAAGAGATAGAGATATACCATCACGGACTTTTTTGTAGACCTTTTTAAGGTGTAGGTACCTACAATACTGTAGTACATTATTTTGACCTATCTCGTAGGGTTCAGCCAGCGTTTGAAAAGTAAGCGCAAAAAATTGTGTTTATTTACGACATCACATTAGAAACCTCTAAAATTATCAATGTTTCTCTACTATACATTCATGCATGTATTATATATTATAAACCTTCCTCTTGAATCTCTATCTATTAAAAAAAAACCGCATCAAAATCCGTTGCGTAGTTTTAAAGATCTAAGCGTTCATAGGGACAGAGAAAGCGACTTTGTTTTATACTACGAGGGCGGGTCAATAAGTCCGTGACTTTTTGAATGAGACACAGGTTTTTATATAAAAAGTTATTTTATTTTTCAACGTAGTCTCCTTTGAGTTCTATACACTTAGTCCAACGTTTCTCCAATTTTTTTATCCCTTCTGAAAAATTTGATTTGTCGAGGTCATCAAAATAGGCATTTGTTTGTGAGATGATTTCGTCGTTGGAGTCAAATCTCTTTCCGCCGAGCCATTTCTTCAAGTTTGGGAATAAGAAATAGTCACTCGGGGCTAAATCTGGAGAATAGGGTGGATAAGGGAGCAATTCGTAGCCCAATTCATGGATTTTTGCCATGGAAACTGCACATGTGTGCACCCTTGCATTATCCTGGTGGAAAAGAACTTTTTTCTTGGCCAAATGCGGTCGTTGTTTCTTCAGTTCTTCATTGAATCGACCCAATAAGTTGGTATAATATTCACCATTGATTGTTTTCCCCTTTTGAAGGTAGTCAATGTGGATTATACCGCGTGCATCCCAAAAAACGGTCGCCATAACTTTATTGGCTGACAAACCCACCTTTGCCTTCTTTGGCGCCGATTCACCCCGGGAAACCCACTGTTTTGACTGCTGTTTGGTCTCCGGTGTGTTGTGGTAGATCCACGTTTCGTCCACGGTTACGAAACGGCGCAAAAATTCGTCGATGTTACGGTTGAACAACGCCAAACATTCCTGAGAAATTGTCACACGGTTGCGTTTGTGGTCGATTGTGAGCAAACGCGGCACCCATCTTGCGGAAAGCTTTCTCATACCCAAGTGATCATTCAAAATTGAAACCACTGAGCCATGTGAGATGCCTATGGCTTCCACAATCTCTCTCACTTTCAATCTCCGATCGGATAAAACCAAATCATGAATTTTTTCAATTGTTTCGGTTGTAGAGACCTCAACTGGGCGCCCAGAACGTTCGGCATCTTCCGTGCTTGTACGGCCACATCGGAATTCAGTAAACCACTTCTTTACCATGGAAATGGATGGTGCAGAGTCCTCATAATATTTATCAAGCTTAGCCTTGGTTTGAGTGATGGTTTTTTTCCGCAAAAAATAACGCTTAATAAGCACACGGAATTCGCTTTTTTCCATTTTCTTCTCAAAACGCGCGGTAGTCTGCTATTAGCGGCTGCAAAATATAAACTAAATGACGCAGCTTGTTCAAATTTAGACAGGAGTCAACTGACAGCTGCCTGTTGACAGGAGCAGTGTTGCTATTTCAATTAAGAGGCGGGAAATTCAAAAAGTCACGGATTTATTGACCCGCCCTCGTATGTAGTGATAGTTTTAAATTAGCCTCAATATTTTTTTTCAAGTCATAATGACGTTTAAAATCCGCCATTTTTATTTTTTTTAATCCAACCCTTTATGGTGGATGCTCAAGGTAGCCGCGAAATCCTAATTTTCTTACGTTTTTTGCAATTTGAAAGTTAGTATTAGGTTATAATGGTTATCCAAATTTGCTTCGCGGCTGTAACAAGGATGTATTTACAGAATTATAATCATTAATGTCATCAATAGAACTCTATAAGACCAGGTAATCCTAACATCATGGAATTGTCCTAGTTAGGATTACATGGTCTTATAGAGTCGTATTGATGACTTTAATTCTACGAATAAGTAATAAGTCAGGAAATGTAACTGCGATAAAAGAATGACCAAACAAATGTTAGGTCCAAGTAGGCGGGGCTTAAAAATTGTACCCAGCGCCAGGCCTCCGTCACTCCATGTACTTGCGCGCTATAAGTGCCTATCGCCCAGCCGAGCGGTCTCGGTCCGCCGGCGGATCAAATTCAGTGCGGTTTTCGCAAGCGAAGCGCGCGCACGCCGTTCAATTTTAATAGTGCTGTTCGTTCGTACGCGTATTACGATGACGTGTGGTGCCTTATGTGCTGTAGATGGGTGTAAATCAAGCAAAAGAAGGGATAAACACCTAACATTTTTCCATTTACCTGTCAATGAAGAAAGGTAAGTGATAAATTATTACTAGTTTTTGTCGTTTACATTTTTTTCCATTCACATACCATCATTAGAGACATAATTAAAAGACAGTAGGTGTGCGGACACCGGTATCCACTTAGAATTTGACAGTTTAATAGGTATATACTAAGCATTAGCTTGCCTTTCAGACACAGATTTACATAATTTTGTTACATAGAAACGTTATACCACAGAATAATTAATAGTACAAGGTACAGAAGATGCACTCTTCGAAAGAAAACATTCGAATATAAACTGCTTTTAAGGCTTTTTTTTTTCATTTCTAGTGAACATCTCCGAAGATCATCATCAAACTAAGAAGTATTATACTTATTTTAAAACGTTCTCCTAAATGTAACAAATCCTTTTCTGAAAACCGCATCGATATCGGTTTAGCCAAAAGCGAGATTATCGCACACAAACATACATACCTACAAACCATATCAGTCAAACATCTCAGTTTTGCCTGTATGTCTGATCACCTCCTTTTTTTAAGTTGGTTAAATATTTTATAAATGATAAAATTTTTAACTGCCACATAAAAGTCAGAACATATTCACAGTTCTCAATAACATAGATAAAAAGTTATGTTATTTTAATTTTATCGAAGAGGCAGCCCTGCGATTACTGTGGAATCGCGCGGTGCGAAGCAATCACTGTACGCTTGAGCATTTAGGCGCATTTTAGCATACAGTGGTTGTTGACGCGAGGGAGTAGGCAATTATCGTAATACGTATTGGAAATTTTCTACTGAGTGAAGTATCTGTTACGTAGTAACTATTCAGTAATCTGTGCCAGCGCGTCATCAGTCGGACATTTTTCTTGCAAGCGAGCACATCGCGTACGTTTTCGTTTTTATCATTGTGAATCATCATGCCAGCATGTGTTGTGAAGTGGTGCAGGAGCCATACAAGATTAAAATGTCCAGGGATCACTTTTCACTGGTAACTAGTAGCAAAATTATAATTATATTCAAAGATTTTCAAATACGTTATCAAACCAAGGTGGTCAATACTATGCAAAATGAAGTCAGTAATTTTTTTACAGTTTAAGTTTTCTTCTTGATGAAATATTGAAAAGTAAACCCATAAAATTTAGATATTTTTAGAACATTATTCTGTTTTGGTTATTTTGTTTTCTTTTAGTTTCCCTGCCGATCCAATTCGGCAAAATAAGTGGATAGCTTCAGTTAAGCTAGAAAGACAAAAGTACGACTGGATGCCTGTGAAAGCCAGCAGAGTATGTTCCGTTCATTTTGACGAAAAAGATTTTTATAAATCATTAAAAGTATATACCATGTTACACAAAAGTGCTGTACCTGTTTTGAAAGATTCTCTCTCTTTTAAGGTCTTCTTGACAAAAACTTAATAAATTAATCATATTTCGCAGGACATAGAGTTCATTAGATTGTAAAAAGTAACCCAAAAAAAAAATATATATATAAAAAAACATTGTACAATAATATTCTTTTATTATTGACTTGGTCCGGTGCACTTATTGCATAACATCGTCCATGTCACTATGACCCGGTTGTCATAGCAGACACTGCAACACGCGCGCGAACCAATCCCGGCTTTCGTTCTGAATTTAAACCAAACACCAAGCATGTCTTCTTGTAACCTCGGAAGTGATTCGTATTTTGAATCATACGTCGTTTTGGTTTGAAGTAGGGCCACTTTTTCTGTGGAATTTGTTCTGAATTAGACTTCCTGACTTATTACTTCTTATTCGTAGCTTTAATTATGTAAACACCTACTTGTTACAGCCGCGAATCAAATTTTGATCAACATTCATCCTAATACATAATTGCAAATTGCAAAAATCGTAAGAAAATTCGAATTTCGCGGGCAACCTGAAGCATTGCGTGACGCAGACGAGTCGATAAAATCCATCCAGCGGTTCGGTTGCTTTGATGGTATAAAGATTCTCAGATCCAAAGATACGCGTGAAAAACGACTATTATACGTTAGGCCGAAACTCGCAATCCCGAATCACTGTATCCCGAATGAATGCTATCCCAAATGAACGCTATCCCGAATCACTCTATCCCAAATCACGCTATTCCGAATGAACGCTATCCCGAATCACGTTATTCCGAATGAACGCTATCCCGAATAACGTGAGTCCGAAATAACGTTATCTCCAACGAACTCTACGCTATGCATAATTTAATAGCTCATGAAAATGAGTTGAACTCAAGGTAAATTTGTAAAATATAAAATCTAGTGATGATTTATCACCAAATACTATCTGAAAAGTACATTATGACACCGAAAAAAAAATTGCCGATTCGGTAGAATCGTAATAGGCTAATATTATGAATCATAATTATTGAAAACTGTAAAATGGTCACAAATTGACAATTCATAATCTGCGTGCAATTTGTGTGAAAACGTCATTAAATATATCTATATAGATATATAAGCAATTATCTTTTCACACAATATTTCTAAGGTCTGAATAAAGATAACTCCTAGTGATAATTTTTCACTAGGGTTTTTTTCGTAGTAAATATCAAGTATTTTTCTGGGCTAAAAAGAGTTTCTGTTAGACAAATAAAGAAGTCTACACTAAATAAATAAAAAAGAAAACAGAAATACATAAAAGAAAAATAAAAAACTGCCTTTTATTTCAAATGAAATCACGAGCGTGAACGATGAAACTTATGAATACGTTTATTTACGGCTTCGCCCGCATGGAAGTTGGAAATTATCCCGAGTACGTACTACTCGGATAAAAAGTATCCTATGTCCTAAACCCAGGTCTCCGAAATTCGTTCAACCATTAAGGAGTGAAAAGTTAACAGGCAGAGTTACTTAGTAGTTTTATCTATATTAATAAAAAATAAATGCTGTTCGTTAGTAAGCGCATCACTTGAGAAAGGTTGGACGCATTTGGCAATTTTTCAAATTATTTGCCCCAGAAATAAATTCACGGTGTGCAAATATGTACAGAGGCCAGCACATCAAGCTACCCCAATCTGTCAGATTTTCCCAATTGAATATGAACCTTATTTTTTGTGCTAAAGTTAAAAATCCATTAAAGAAATTTGACAGATTGGGGTAGGTTGACCTGCTGGCGTCTGTACCTACCTAGTTCCAATTCATATTTTACACAAAACACAAAACTTATTTTTGTTGGCGATAGCAATATGTGGTCACATACGCATTGCACGCTGTTAGTGCAATAATTGTGCATAAGTAAAAAAACTACTTTAAATCCACCGAAAAAATTGTTGGTTTAGTTAGGCCATTGCCTGTGGTGAGTCGCTGCATACACACTTGAGATCTGCCTATTCACAACCATACGAAAATGACACATTTCAATAACCTGATTTGCCTTGCCCCCGACACCAAACAGCTGTCAGAAGAATATCGGTCGTCTATTTGATTTAAACTGACAAAATTTTCGTTCATTCGGGATAGAGGTTCTGGATAGCGTTCATTCGGGATAAAGTGATTCGGGATTTCGAGTTTCGGTTTCGGGTTAACGTACCTATAAGTCGTGAAAAACATAACCATCTTTGCTGTCGCGCAGTCGGGTAATACAACGCCAAAATATATTATTATTATTGAAAGAGACTTCGACATATCTCGGGGCCCTGTGGTCCCGGACCTTTAGAAGGCGTACGAGGAAGCCAACTCGCAGAGGCCCGTTAGACATTTTCAATGAAATGAGGAACTAACTGACGATTATCCCTGTTCGCACTATGCAAGTACACCCAAGGACAACCCCCGGTTGGTGTAGGATTATTGCAAGACTTGGAAACAAAAATACTTATTGGATTATGGGTTTCGGTGCCTAAAGTGAACTGGGTTATCTAGGACTATGGAAAAACTATAGCCCCTGCCTGACCGATGCAGCGGCGGCGGCGGCGGCGGCGGTTACTAGTCCCGCTAGGAGTAATAGTGTTCTGTGTACTAATCGCTGTGTGTATACATTAGGCATTGCCTAACTAGGCGGTGTTTACTTGACGTTAGTGAAAAACCATACGAATAAGTCATTCCCAAAGTTGATTTCCTTTGAAATAAAAATCCATAGTAGTGGGACTCCATTTTATTACTTTTGGTGCGATTTCTTGTGCAATTTGATAGAAACAGTAGTAGTATTATTATGCTTGATTAAAAAAAAATTAAAAAACGCGATATTAGTTTTAAAAAATCTGGTTACATAAAAAGTGAACATAGGTAGTGCCTCGAATAACTACTTAAACATTAGGCTCCATTTGCATTGCGCAGAATGGAATGGAAGCGGTTTTGACCAAGTTGTTGTCAACCTTTTTAATGGCCTGGCCATTTAAGAGATAAATACATTTTAAAACCATAACCCTCCCTTTTGCTTCGCCGTAGTCGGGTAAAAAAACAGTTGTGAGTGGTCGTGTCACTTTTTTAATTCAGTCTGACTTGTAAAAGATAGAGATTCTGCGATTGACATTACAACCAAATAATCCCGAATACGTAAAGCAGATTCTTTTAACTTTGCTTGGGCAGTTTTTGTGTATGTTGATGATGTTCGTCCTGTAACTGATGTTTATATAGCAAGTACCTAGTGGTATACGAATTTTTGTGGGGGTAGGTACCATATATAAAGGGAAAATAAAAACTGTTAAAAAAAAAACAGCCAGTTTTTGTTTTTATTTTCACTTTTTTGAAAGTTTTTCTTTTTAGTTCTTACTGTCAACTATTCCCGCAAATACAAATTCCTCGTGACTTGCAAATTGACGCTTTCGTTCCATTCCATCCCTCAGCAATGTAAATTAATCCTTAGGCCCATATTTCTAACCAAAAAATAAATTATAAAATATAAGTTCAAGAAATTGATGTGGGTGCAATAGACTAGTTATTGATAAATCTAATTATGAAGAAATATGTGTTATATTTAATTAAAATAAAATATAATTTAATGTATTAGCAACAAAGATAAATAATTTGATAATTCAGAAGACGAGTATTCAAATTGACTATAGAACAGTAAATTAATATTATACATAAACAATTTATTACTTAATTGCATAAACCGTTTTGGTTATTAAAATGTGTGTTTATTAATTATTGTTGTTAAGCCTCTAGTGATGATGAATTGATGATGTACAAATTCATAAAGGCAAAAGTTTACAAAATTATTAAGCCTAGCTCTCCCATCTCTTTACGGAGTACAACAAGTACCTACTTGCCATGACAAATGTTGTTATAATATTGTCACGAAGTAACTGTGTCTTTAATATGTATTGGATTATGTCCAAGTTCTTTTGAATGTCTTTTTTCTTTACGTTATGTAATAGATAATAAATATATTTTTTCTAGTTTCAGAATTTTCATTGAAGCCTTTTTAAACAAGAACGATAAATAACACTAATATTTATCTGTTAGTAGGTAAGTATAATACTGACGATTTATTTTATATCTGCTTTGCAACTTCACTAAGGCCAGCTTACACCACACATCTTAAAAGCGTTTAGCTCTAAACATATCTAAAACATCATTCTGTCTCTATCATCTTCAAACGATTATGAGGTGATGGTTTAAATTCTCGTGCTTAGCGATTTGTGGTGCAAGTGGGCCTAAACATTGTAAATACGTTAGTTAAGTACACGATGTTATCATAATAACTTATATGAAATTATACAATGCAAAAATAACGAAAAAGCGAATAATAATATCTTTACCTGTTTGTGTTAAAAATAAATTCTTTTTTTAATAAGCCTAAGCAAAATTTCTAAAATAATACACATATTTAGGCACATGTTAATTAATTATTATGCTGTTAGCCCATATAACATCATAATCTTGTGGTGCTTATTGCAAAAAATGTCACAATTGTGTGTGCAATTTATATGACCACTAAAACCGATGAGATAACAAATGTGGTCTCTATACCAATAGCGATATGTGTGTAAGGATATCCTAACCGTTCAGCAACAGGAAAAAGTCTTAGGAGACTGTCCTAACTTTTATTTTTACACTTTGACCTGTAATGTAAAATTTTGAAAAAATAATGAACTTCATAAAAAATTGGTCAATTTACTCAAAAACCTTTTTGATTTCGATCGTGTTTCTCATAAGGAAAACACTTCTGGACCAAGCTGGTTTAGAATACTATCAATGTCATAAATGGTAAAAAAAAAAACTTTTCCTAAAAACAATTCGTAGTGATCAATCATCATATCTATTAACGTATGCTATTTATTACTTAAGAATAAAGAAATTCACCTTATTGTGAATTTAAAAAGAAGTTTTTTTTTGAGGTAATCAAAAATCACGGGGTTCTAGATTGCGTCTATGAGGTGGTTAAAAAAAAAGGTGGTAAAGTTTCTATTACAACTACTTTCTGAATTTAATAAGGATAATGGTACAGTTTGACTTTATAATTTTTACAAAATTTGTGACTGTTAGCAATTTCTCAAAAAGTTAAGGATAGTCTCTAAACGTTTTCTTGTAGCTACCACGGTTAAAGATTTTGATGCCCCTTTGCTCAAGGTTATAGACGAAGTATCCCTACACAAATATCAAAACATACGGTTTTGATATTTGTGTAGGGATACTTCGCTATTGTACTTCCCATACGCCATGTTTCCTTTTTACTAATTATGCAAATTCACGATTATAGCTGGTCTAACTATAGATAGTCAACATAATAACTTTCTAGTTTCTATAATACATATGTCTAATTCTGGCACGTAATTTCCACATTTCAATTTCTGAAATTATTACAAACTTGTTCTTACATTTCAACTTTATTTAACATAAATAAAAGATATTCCTCCCAAAGATTTCAATTTGTTTATATAATAAGTATGAAATAGTGGAATGTTTCAGTCTTACTTATAAGTACGGTCTGTATGCTATGCGCTATCGCCATAGAGTATTAATAATAGTATTAAGGCGCCTACAAAATATGCCGGTGGCACAGCCGCCTGCGTCATTGCGTGCCCCAATAAATTGAATGTGCCGGCAGCCAGTCAATGCTGGTATAAGCGCGGTCATGACGGCAGCAAGTGTTTAGCAGCCTTTACATGTTTAACGAAACATACCAAAAATGGTAAAATTTTAATAGAAAACAACTTAAAATTATGTGTCAGAACTCGCAATAATATAATTCATCATTTAACTCTTTTTTCTTTGTCTTTCTCTTCTTTGCGGTCACTTGAATCGTCTTTTTTCTTAGATATTAATGTGTGCTTGGCTTTCTTAAATTGTTTTTTAACTTTGTCCTTCACTTTACTTTTTTTGGGCGTTGGTATAACTTCTACTGATTTCATAGATGAACTATTTGATTCACTATTCCTTTGCGCTGAAAAAAAAAGTCCGTTATAGATTAGATACACGGCGCTTATTTCTAAAGGTGGACATACATTATTGTCCCCGCCGAATCTGTTGACATTATCTGCAGAGTTATTTACAACCGTTCGATTCGCTGTCGGGTTCGTTTAGGGACGACGCTACAAAATGGTGACTTTTATGATAGAAAATAATAAAGTAGTATAAATACATAAGATGTGAATATCTGTGCCGAATTCTTCTGGGATATTTTCCGAATTTTTCATAGGTTTTTTAATTTTTTAATGTTTCATAGGATTTCATATAAGAATGATACGATTCGGCTTGTTTGGCGAAAACAAATGTGCCTTATATCATTCATAAATAATTTGGTTTTAACGATCAAAGGCATTACAAATTCCTGTTACAGTGATATCCGTTATATTTACCTCTCTTGCTGGCGATGGAAGCGGCGATAGCAAGATCTTCTTGGCGTTCTCGGCGGCGCTCTGCATCAATTTGCTGTACCAATTCGTCACGCATGCGAACTATTTCCACAAGACGCAGTACCAACTTTTCCTCACGGGCCTGTAATTATAAACCACCATGTTAAGGTCATCGCATACCCGGCAAATCAGCAGATATCATATTGAGAGGCAAGGAGCATATTAGTAAGGGTAAAGTAGGTATAAGCTATTCCAAACCATTCCTAAAGGACATTGGGCAAAATTATATGAGGCTTGGTCCAAACGTCACCAGTAGCGAGACCTATGTAACTGGCAAAAATATATGGGCTTGGTCCAAATGTCCACCACTAGCGAGACCTGTGTCACTGAGGGCTGATTTTACTCAAGTCATATATCTTTTATCCATGGAATAAAATTGTCATCTGACAATTCTAGTATGGAAAAACTCAAATATTCAAAATTTATTCTCAGGATAAGACATTCTAGGTATAAAAGTTTGGTGAAATTCACCCTGAATAGTTTTTTGAATAACAAGTGACTTAATAAGACACTCATAAAAAAATATCTGGTATCACTAAAACTCCACCGTGTCCTCCTCTGCCGCTTACGGAGGGAACACGGGCACGCGTTAGCACTCATCCGTGAACCCGCCGCGGCTGTCCGTCACCGGACCCTCCTCTGGGGAGTACTCCCCATCACCGGCGCACCAGAACACATAGCACGCCGTGACCACCCTAGGGACCAAACCAGCACATGGACGCCAGACGGCCCCGTGTCTGGGTACCCTTGGTCCCCTTGCGACTGGTCAGGTCATTGGCCCCGCCGCCTACCAAATTTCGGCCGCAGAGGATAGGGAGAGCGGCCAACGTCATACCAACACTCCTCCTCCCCTGCGGCCCCACCGCGTCCGCCATCAGACGGTGGCGACCCCGTCAAGGCCGCGGAAGGTAGGGAGAGCGGCGCACAGCAATACCGGCACTCCTCTCCCGCCGCGGCCTCCAACCCTCAGCCGCGATGCCTCACAAACGACATCGCGGCCCGCCTCAGTTGCGATGTCGCCCAAGCGGCACCGCAACCTACTTGTTGGCCGCTACGTTGTCGGCTTACAGGCAAAAGCCCTGACGAGCGGCCGCTCCTCGGGTTCCTCTTCGCTTCACCGTGGGTGACCAAGCCACGGCTACTGAGCCCCCCCCGCCTCGACAATCAGCAGGAGTTATAAAGCATCTCAATTGTAAAGACTCTTACTAAACGTATTAATCATATTATCGCATGCCCACCTCAATTGTTCAATCATCAATTATAGTGCTGTAATAAACTTATTTCTAATAGCGTCAGTGACCTTCAAATAAATTTAATTAATTTCTTTTTTGTCTTTTTGATTTTTTGTTCAACTCGGCGTTATTTTTATGTTCAGAATGAAGACGGACATTTCCATACTTCTCTATAATTGCTTTTAATAGAAGCATACGGTGGTTTAAAGTGGGTGTTTGTGTCATGGGCCATGGCATGATCTTTCAATTCACTAAATGTAATATATTAGAGTCGACAAATGATGTTAAAATAAAATTTTAAATAAAATTTAAGTATAAATAATGTGCCACCATTTGTACCTATTGTCAGGCTGACTAGTCTGTTCTTAGGCATAATTTTACTCTATGATCGGACGTCTATTCTTTTCTGAAGCCATATTTTACCAATAAAATGTTTGATTTTTGAAAATATTAAGATAAATAGTATAAATACGAATGATATGTGATTCCTTGAGTTTTACAAGTTTTTTTTTATTATTTGTGCAATACACACGCCCTTTTTCGGTGTTTTTGGGTCACTTTTACTTTTAAATGCACTCGGTACGTGAGGTGTATCCGTTGACGTCGGCGATGTGACACTGAGGTCCAATTTGGTCACTTGTCTACATTTTAACGTGCTATAGTAACATTATAATAGATTTAATTTTGACTAAGTGCATGTAATAAAATCAAAGAAGATCAAAGATGAAAGAATAGAATCAAAGATGTGAGATTTTATTGGAGTTTACTGCGTATGAATCGATTTTAATATAAAGCCCCCGGTATGGACATTTTATGAGAAGGGAAATACAAGCGATATGCTTGATCACAGCACGCGAAATTTAAATTTTCTTGCATTTTTTTGCAATTTTTAGGTCAGTCTATGATGGTATCTCGATCAAAATATGATTCGCGACAATAATAAATATGTATTTACATAATTTTAACCATAAAAATCATCAGTACATCTTAGATAGTTAGATTTGCCGTGGTTTGGTCTGATTTCAGAAATCAGGCCAAACCACGGCAAATAGAACTTAAGACAGATGTTTTGATGATTCTTATGGTTATAATTATGTAAATATATTATGTTTGTTATTGTCGCGAATCATAAGTTTAAAGTTCTCTGTCCCCAATTGTGTTTACGTAATTCGAATTCAAACGCATCCAAATGTTCAACTGGGCGCTCATTCGGTATGGAGTTTTTGTAATGTCATTTCATGACATGCAGACATGTATAGCTAACCAAACTTAAAAAAAATACCATTCCAAAAAATTCCATACCAATCACTACATAGTATAAAACAAAGTCGCTTTCTCTGTCCCTTTGAACGCTTAGATCTTTAAAACTACGCAACGGTTTTTGATGCGGTTTTTTTAATAGATAGAGTGATTCAAGAGGAAGGTTTATATATATAATACATGCATGCATGTGATGTCGTAAATAAACGCATTTTTTTGCGCTTACTTTTCAAACGCTGGCTGAACCCTACGAGATAGGTCAAAATAATGTACTACAGTATTGTACACCTTAAAAAGGTCTACAAAAAAGTCTGCGATGGTATATGTCTATCTCTTAGGGATAACCCACAATAATCATTTTTTATCCTTTACTTTTTACGAGAAATAATGGCTTATTTACGAAGCGATTTTAAGCAATACAGCATTAATCCTTATCCAATTAAGTACCTTAAATACATTGTGCATTTAATATAGATAAATATGGCCCTTTACAGCATGTAATTTAAATGAATATTTGTGAAGATATTACAGATTTAAAATGCAGGGACATAGCGGTTGCTGCGGTACCGGCCGCGGCGGCGCGTGTTGGCACTCTTGAAATACCTGTACTTAGTATCAGTATTGCACTCGTGCGAAGCCGGGGTGGCTCGCTAGTATTACAATAAAAAACAAAAACATATTCAACAATTCGACTTCACTCATTCCTTGTCCTAGCGGCGAGCCTCGGTCGTAAAATTTATTGTTCTTTTTTGGCACATTGTAATTCTAACTTTATAACATTTAGCGTAAGGTTGAATTTGTTTTGATATATGTCGACCAGCGAGCACCGGTCGTAATAGCTTTGTGAATACAACTTTAAGCATTGCATTTAAGTTGAATTTACACTAACGTATTTCAACTAGAATTAGGTAAAAACAATTGGGGACCGTTTTAAGAGAACTTTTGCATGGCATTCTGTTCAGTTCTTCATTAGTGATCGATGGGCTGCAACAATTTTTTTTTTAATCTTACTAACTTGACGGATTTTAGACACCATTGAGTGTAGTCAGTTTGTAAGAAATAATTAACATTTAACGAATACATGCATTAGTTATAAAATGAGGATGCTTTTCGGATAATAGGGCGAGGTTAACCCATTAATATATATGTTACACTAGATTAGTAATTGCCGCACCACGGCGTTGCCACTAGACATATAGCCACAGCCATCAGCGTAGCTAACGTCAGTTCAGTTCTCTGTGTGACGCCAACCGAAGTGAACCGAGTGACACACGACTTACTTTCCACACGTAAATTAATTGTCTCTGTGTTTATATCAAATAGTATAATAAGAGTAAGTGATTTTAAATATTTTTTTAATAATAACAACGTAGTAGGGTGCCTAAAGATGCAGCACTCCGCGCCGTGATAAATGGGTGGAAATAATCCGATTGCTGAGAAAAGAGACTGACTGGCTACCTACTAAATCATTTGATTTCATTAATAATAAAGAAAAAACAGTCAAAAAGAAAATGTCTTAATTATTTTCATTAGTTATAAACTTCTATTACACATCCAATAAGAAATAAATAATTCAATTATTTTATAAATTATTTAACTTATCGTTCAACTTTTTTTATGGCTTAAAAAGTTGGGTAAAATTTTGCATGGGTAGGCAACCCCATCCCACCATTGCATGTTTATATTGCGGTCTTTGTCTAATCTAAGCGACGCGCGACGGTATTATTCTTGCGACGTGTTTAAGTGAGACAGTTATATGTTTACTTTTAAATGTTTAGTAGTTTCGAAGCTACGTCGTCGCGTTTAAAATGTGATTACACTTTTTTGACACATTTTAATGAGGTTTGCTTCTCTAGTTATTTAACTCAATGGGTTAACCCCCCTGTCTCACTTCGCACTCCAACGTATGGGTTGGAGTCAGTGGCGTGCACTCCATACATGCAAATAAGCTCTGCATACCCTGTAGTCCCATACATACATGCCCCTCTAAATGTTAGATAACTAATTTTAAAAAAATCATGGTAATTTAGCTAACGCGCCATCTACTACACTTTTTGGAACTAACTCGTTGGATCGGCGAACACCCGCCGCCGTGCAGCGCGCAGGCAGCGCTCGCGTGAGCAAAAGCAATACTACGCCTTGCTTATTCTTCATTCAACGCATCTCGTGTAGTACACAGTAAAAGTGTGAGTGTGTGTGTGAAAATGTGCGCGCGTGTTGGAGTTTTAGAAGCATAGCTTACATTGCAAGCCGGCCAAATTGAGAACCCGTATAAGCACCGCTTAATTGTTGTTTGCAGAGGGTCGACTATTTTTAGTCGGATTGACCAAATGACCCGAGTAATTTATTAGTTTGTATTTTGTATTAGTTCTTAAGCTTTTCGTAAGTATCTAAAATTGCAAAGTTTTTTCGCCATTTATTGTTTTTCATGGCGCAAGTGATTGCCTGTCAAGTAATTATTTAAGTAAGTTTATTGTAAAAAATTGATAATTATACATATTCGAACTCATTCAAAATTTAAGTATTCAAACAATTTGACTTCCATATTTTCTGAAGTTTACAAATCAGGAAAATTAATAGTTACGAGTCCAGTCAGCGCACGAACGATCATTTTCTAGTCTAAAAAGAATTCATCAAAGAGTAGGTACTTGAATTCATACATATTTACGAAACACACGGGGCCAAAACAGACTCACAGGTTTATCTTGATTACAATCCAAAAAGAACTTTAAGGGACTAATCACACTTATTCAGCTATGTTCAGCGTTTGTCCATGGAAAACAACGATTTTGTATGAGATGCGTACGCGTCCGTTCAGCCGCGGAAAGCTGAACGGACTTCATACAAAATCGTTGTTTTCTATGGACAAACGCTGAACAAAGCTGAATAAGTGTGATTAGTTCTTTAGTCAGATAGGCGCGTCGATTTGATTCAAACATTAACTTGTAAAAAGTAATCAGTTCAAATTTAAGTAGTAATTTATATAAAATTTTAATTAATTTGCGCAAAGAAAACAAAATTAACATCTCCAGACCATTTTAAAGGCTACTTTTGATATAATTTATGTGACCTGTTATGTTAGGTACCATCAGTCACTTATTTAGATATTCATGGTGGTCTCAAACAAACATCATGATAAGCCAGTAATGGCGCCTGCGGTACTCGTATAGGTAGGGTAAAAAAAACTTACCAGTTTCAGCTTGATGACTTGTACAACAAGCTGTAACTGGTAAGTTTTTTTTTGTGCATACCCTGTCTGAAATCTCTGTGCACGCCACTGGTTGGAGTGCGGGGTATTATATTGCTGGGCGGATGGTCATTAAAAACCTAAGCAATTTCCTATTGAGATTAACAAATCGACATTCTTCGAAAGCGATGGACAAGCACACAGACCAAATCTGTGGTGAATGGCACACAGGTCACACTATCACGCCATAACATGAATTCGTCGAATTACAACTTACTCCGAAAAAAAAAAACAGGGGGAAAAAGTTTTCGGTTTTTTAAATTATGTTCTTCTTTAGGAACTCAACAAAAGAAGTCGCATGAAAATTGACACTGTAAACTTCGGTCGTCTTTTTGAGTATATTGCACTCGACTATTTGGGTATCACAATAACTCAGAAAGAATCAATCCTTACCTTATCAGCATCAATGCGGTTAACAGCGGGCCGTGATTGGATTATCCGAATTTCATGTTCAATGTCAGCTTGTTCTTGTTCTAACCGTTGTTGTCTTCGTCTGAAATGTCGTTCATGAATAACTATCACTGCATGTGGGTGTGGAAATATGGCAGATGAGCAAACAACTGATAATAATCTGCATTAATCTTCATTGACAACCCCGTTGTAATGAGGATTAAAGAGTGCAGAGCTCTGGTCCAATATAGGTACAGTGGATAAAGACAGCCAGTGGCACCGATTCTGTTGTTCACAAACTAAACAAAATTTAAGTTCAGTGCATCTTTTTCTTTCCATTTCATTATGAGAAGGACAGAACCAGAAGATAAATATTAGTTTAGTCCTGTGAAATTAGTCAGCGCCTGACGTAAATTGACGTATTTTCTGTAGCCAATTTTTAAATCACGTCTAAACTTGTCTATGGATTATCTAATTTGATAGGACTAAACTAATATTTATCTTCTGTCCTTTTCATACTGAAATAAAAAGAAAAAGATGCAATGAACTTAAATTTAATTTAGTTTGTGACCAACAGAATCGGGGCCATTATCTATCTATCAACTAGCCAGTATTGTGCCACAGATGGGTAAAGGCTCTCTCCCTCTTTTCCCTTTCCGCACACTTCTGTCCGTGATGTCATGCTATTAAGACTATGCCGACCGCACAGTGGCGCCCTCATCGTTTGTTTGGTTATTTCATACAATTTAGAATGAAAATGCAGAAACTAAGCACGTTAAGTTGTGCTTCACAAGATTATACGTTAATATTATTGGACACGGTAGTTTTATATTGTTTAGTTTTATGTAAATCTTGTGAAGCACAACTTAACGTGCTTATTTTCTGCATTTTCATTCTAAATTGTATGAAATAACCAAATAAACGATGAGGGCGCCACTGTGCGGTCGGCATAGTCTTAAGTCAATGTTTTGTAAAAGACAACAACTTTGTTTTGTGGCAAATTCATTGCTGTCCTCCAATGGGAGAGTAAACTGACAAGTTTCACCACTAGTAGCGGTGGCAGCACAGACAGTAAACAAGCCCCCTTTTTTTATAGCAAGTTAATTAAATGTATTTTTTTAAATTATTTGAATAAAACTAAACACCACTATTGTTTTGATATTCAAATAAATCGTAGCATTCATTTTTTCATGACTACAAAACTTGTATACTTTCTCTTCTTATATTACTTGCATTTTTAAATGGTCGTACAGACTTCCACATAAAACTAATGAAGAAAAACAATGTATCTAAGTAGTATATTTTCAAACCATTTAATGGACTGTTTGTACTGATGGTGGCACCTTTGCATCCATTCGTTTCGCGTACTGTCCAATAGGCTTGTCAATTGACAAAATCGAATTAGTCCGTCAGTTAGATTATCAAAAAATATTTGATCCGTAGTTTTGCTTTTGCTACGTAAACCAAAATTGACGAAGATACGACGCTTTTAAAATTCTCAATACGTGACACCTTGGTATAATGTTTAGTGCGTTCTGACGTCACGAGCCCCCACTCCCGAGTTTTGATGCGTTTTATCTTTGTAAATATTCATTGATTTACCAAAACAACAAATACGTGTCCATTATTTTTTGATAATCTAACTGACGGACTAAATAGATTTTAAATTTATTGATGGTAGAAACTATTGACTACCACATTATCATAGGCAGGTTTCATTGAGTTAAACTACTAGTTTCCACTCATAAACAATACAAGTGCTACTTACATGTACATCAATTCAGTTTGTTTTCTGAACAGGTCATTTTTCTCATTGACTAGTTCACACAGTTGAATGACTAAATCTTCGACTTCCTCTTGCGGTACCGTGTCAGCTTCGTCGCCTGTAATAGATACGTCAAATAGTGATAAAGTACTTCCATGATCAATGAATTCTATGATAGAGGATACGTAAGAGATATAGGATAGATAAATCAAACATGAAAAATGCATCTTGAGGGCAAAAGCTGTAAGAAATATGAATTTCTCTAAAAATTTATGGTGAACAGAAACCTCCCCTTTTTATTCAGGGTTACGTTTTTACCATTTAGCTACGGAATTCCAAAACTTCTAATAAATTTAGATTAAGAACTAAGAATGGGTGCTCAAATAGAAATAAAATGTGCAGGCATATGTTTACCCTCACACTTGTCGCGAATCATTCGTTCGATAAGCACGCCCTGTCGCTCGAGGCCGAGCTGCTGCGTCTCCAGGAGATCCAGCTGCACCTGCAGGGCTTCGGGCGACATCTGCAGCTTTACCTCACGACGCTCCGGGAGGGGCAGCCCCGGTGCAGGACCCTTTGCCTTCCGCCCGCCTGATGAAAATCAAATATTTACTTAATTTGTACTCATTATGCTGCTGCTATGGGAAAATATCATAATTAATTATAAATTAATTATACTGTTGCGTACTCAATCAATAACTAATTAATAAAAATATTAAATTCGGAAGCCCATTGGAATTTGTTTTAGGCATTCAAAGTGTTGTTTTGAAATAATTTATCTAATAAGTTAACTTTAAATTATTGCACTTTGTAAAAAAGAGAGTAATTTATATAACCACAAGTTTGAACTATACAGACGAGTTGGAAAGCTTGTATTGTCTCCCACCTTCTGAATTGATGCTCTTCATACCAGTAGTGTTGATACCTTTCTCCAAGGAGCCGCCGCCACCTGACACCGTCGATAGACTGTCGGGAGGGGTCGGCGCAGGCAGCTTCTTCTTAAGAGTTGGTGTGGACTTACCGATTGATTTCTATGGGAAAATAATCATCGATTAAATAAAAACAAAATGTATAGTTAAACAGTCTCTAATCACTACTTAACTTTAAGTAAGTAGGGGGTATAAATTTCGGAGGGAAGTTATGTATATTAACCCTACATTCATAATTTTCTGCTTTAAAAGCACATTAATAGGCAATATACATTTTCACTGTTTCATTTTAGTTTATGAAACTGTTGCTTAAAGGGGTTAATAAGGGTTAATAAAACACTTTATAAGGGATGATTTATGCTAGTCCGTGGCGGGAGCGCGCCGTGCCACCTACGAGGCGCGGATGAGGCACGGATTAAAATACACGGATCCACAACACCGTGTGGCATCTGCACCACAGAATACATAATAGTATGCCCGCACGCCCGAGCCTCATTCGGAACGCGGGCACTGCGCGGTGTAGGATAGCTGCTTCTTTTAAAACATTCGTGAAATTTCGATCTGTGCCTCGGCTCGCGCCTGCCATGCTCTAGCATAAAAAAAGTTTTTTAATAACCCTAAAACAAAATTCCTTTAACTATAAACAAAAATAAAAATACCCCACTTTCAACCCATTACAGGTTGAATTTTCAAAAACCCTTCCTCAGTGCGCGCTTTCATTATAAAAGGAAGCCTTGTCCAAAATTTCAGATTGTTTGTCCAGGAAGTTTGGGCTGTGCACTGATATGTCAGTCAGTTTCTCCTTTTATATACAGGGTTGAAAGATGAAGTGGGCTCCGGAGGGGAAGTACCTTACATATTGATGCTACCAATTTACACTCAAAGAAACATTCGTTTTTTTAAAAGTAAATAAAACTGCATCTTCTACTATGTATGAGCATCGCCACATCAAATGTATTGATTTATTTTTACATGTTGAATTTATGTGAAACACATACTTGGTCAGAGTTGATGGTAGAGTTATACGAGCTAAAGGAGGATATGCTCGCGACGTCGTCCATGGAAGTAGAAGGGTGTTGGAGCCGCGACGCCTCTGATATCGATATGACCGGCGGCGGCGGCGGCGCTTTTGCCTTTTTTCTTCGGGGCGTGCTTCCGGGGAGATTCGGAGTACTTGTTGCCATTGAAGATCTATACATTGAGCTGGAAAAATATAATACAATTTTAATTTTGATTAAAACTGTCAATTGCTCACTTCAGATTTCGCTGCTATCCAACGTCTAAGAATTTCACAGCTAGCTGTCACTATCCATACATTTTTGGTTTGTCTTTTACGCATAATTAATTAATACTAACGGCATTAAAGCTGTTTTTTACCTGTGGTTGAAGCTTCCCTTTTCCTTAGGTCGTCTTTTAATAGTGCTATACAAAGACTTGACTCTCATACATATTTAGGTATCTAATTTTTGTTTAATTTGTGATTGACACAAAAGCAAACATAAACAAAACAAAGGCGATTTGTAGACGTTGAATAGTGCTGCCACCTATGACGAGCTTTCAGTTTTTAAACCCAGTAACACGTAAAAAAAAATAACATTTCATCATTCTTACCTTTTGCTGTGTGTTTCTTCTTCATCTGACGAGGGTTCTTCGCCATCGGACCAGAATGGATTTACCGCGATAAGCCTTTTTCTGTAACAGATACAAATAATGGCGTAACTTATTATATTTTATTTTGTAATAACCCACATTGGCCCCGATTCTGTTGTTCACAAACTAAACTAAATTTAAGTTCAGTGCATCTTTTTCTATTTCATTATGACTGAACTTAAATGTAATTTAGTTTGTGAATAAAAGAATCGGGGCCATTGTATGTTGTACAATTGTTTTGCAAATGCTACTATAAAAAAACCGGCAAAGTGCGAATCGGACTCGCGCACTAAGGGTTCCGTAACACCGTACAATTACTTTATTTTTATTATTTGTTGTTGGATTTCAACTGTCAATATTACGATTCATAAGTATAGCTCGCTGACAGACTGACGGAAGGACGGACGGTCGGACAGCAGAGGCTTAGTAATATGGTCCCGTTGGCACCCTTTGGGTACGGAACCCTAAAAATGAACACAGTATTATGCAATTGCATATCATATATTATTATAATTACAGTAGAAACTCAACGACAGTCACTGCTAAGTGCTTTTACCAACCCGGAAAACATGATTCTGATAATTGTGCTAACGCATTATAGGTATATTGTCAAGAAGAAGCAGTGCGCATGACTGCATCTAATTAACATTCAAATATTTATGTACGGAAAATCTACCCACTGCATGCTTATAACCGTAAATATCCGTGTTACGTCTACAAAGTGAGCCGAACAACGTGGTAACGTTTGATATAATGTTGGTAGGTACTCAATACCCACTTATTGTTCTTTTGTTAATTGTGCAGTGCAGTACTACGTGATCTACTACGTCGACATAATATATTGTAATCATGTGACTCATGTGAGTACTTGAAACTGCGGAAAATATTACAAATCAATGTAATCGTAATGTAACATATTTTTAAATATTCATGCATGACTATTCGTTTATTTAGGATCTCAAATGTATGTACACAATACATGACACATAATCATTTTTGGAACAGCAATTTTTTTTTTTAAATAAGCGTCGTTATATTTCAACGCATGGGTTCAGACTTCAGACTTATGAACTGAATCAGTGTAATGTAACAGGCTACGCGTCGATGTCCCTTCCAATCCAATTCCAATTTTATATTAATTGCCACTACGTGTTTTGACAGTGACTCGCAGATGTCTAAATTCGTAGTTTTAGCTAACATGTTATATTGTTCGACTGCCCCGTTAGTCTCGTGGTCGTAAGCGCGAATGCTGAGCGTGGGTTCGATTCCCGGGTTCGGCAAAATGTTATTGGGCTTTTACATTGAGAATTTCTTAGTAACAGCCCGGAGTTTGGAAGTTGGCGGTGTTGACATCCCCGTCCCTCGGAAAGCACGATAAGCCGTTGCCCCTGCGCCTGAACTCTCTCCGGAGGTGTCAGGTTGCCGTATTATCGGACAATGAGAATGAGGGAAAAGAGAGTGCACCTTTGTCTACGCACGTACATACTTATACACTATAATATCTCCCGCGCCAAAGGCTAGTCTCACTGGACGAAATTCGGTCTGGAGGACTATTACTTTTTATATTAGCTACAAAGTGTTAGCACAGCGGCGTAATTACTGAAGTTAGTTTTTGAGCCAGCAACGTAAAATAATGGTAAGAAAGTATTCAGCGCAGTGGGGACCTCTCGATGTGTGTTTCATTTTTACTATCTGTGTGTGTTTGCTCAAGTCAATAGTTTTTAGGTGTAGGGATATTTTCGGTTACAACCGCAGTTTTAACGGTCGATAAAAACAATACTGTGCATGCGTAAATATTCCTGACTACGGAATCCTTTTCTGAGCATGGTCTGACATATTTTTTTTTTAACCCTGCCCATGTCTATTTGCGACAGATGAATAATTATCATCAATTTCCAGGTGCTTTTCCTTTAGTTAAAAAATGATATAAAATAAAACAGTATTATTATATCCAGCAATAGTGTCTCGCGAACTCCACTCATCTTAAAAAGTGCTCCTTTTGCGAAGTGCAGCAATTGAGAAATGCACCAGTCGCGAAGTGTACCATATGAGAAGTGCACCAGTTGCTAAGTTCACCATTTGAGCATGGTGTACAAGTTGAGATGTGCACCAAATGCGTCAAACCCATTGAGAATCACTGTATTATGAATTACTAGCGGCCTGTCCCGGCTTCGCACGGGTGGACATTTATTTTTTTCTTGCAATTAAAAAGCCTATATTAATCAGTGATAATGTAGCATTTAAATGGTGAAAGAATTTTTAAAATCGGTCCAGTACTTTTTGAGCCAATTCGTTACAAACATACATACAAATCTTTCCTCTTTATAATATTAGTATAGATAGTATAGATTCATAAAATTATGTTTTATATGGTGATATCTAATACTTACACAGGTGTGGTGGTAGCATTCTCAGGTTTCGGTGCATGCGGTATGGGTGGCACTTTGTCATCTTCTTCATCACTACTACCAAAAGGATTTGTGCTGACTTTTTTTGTTGGTTCCAGCACATTCTTAAAAAAAAATTAAGCTCATTAAAACATTCAAATTATTTATAAGTAATAAGCATGTTATTAAAAAGGATAATACCTCATCTTCATCATCTGAGAAGGGATTCAAATGGTCTGGATATACTTTAATGTCCAACTTTGTTTCCTTTTCCTTTTTAATAGCGGATGCTAAAGCTTTTTCTAAAGCATTCTGTTTTTTTCTTCTAGGAGGAACACTAATACTTATTTCTTGATCATGTTGAACTTCTAAACATTGTTCTAATGGAGGAGTATCCTCAATAACTGTTGATGAACTATTGGCTATCCTGCTGTCATCTGTTACATTGTTGATCTCTGTGTGTACACTGCTGCAGGCATCATTATCTACTTCTTTAGTAGTCTGATTATGTTCAATAGTATTTACACAGTCTTTGTTTCTTGTTTCTATTACATCTATATTTTCTAAGCTCTTTTCAACATTTATACTGTCATCAGCTAATTGTGTTTGTAAGAAATTGAACTTTTCAATATTACTTTTATACACTTTCTCTGGCATGTTATTACTTAATACATTTTCATTTTCCATCTTCGTCGTATTCACACTTACAAGTATTGATTTTGAGTCTATTTCACATTGAGATCTACTGGTACTGCTAATGTCTTCAGATTTACTAATACTATTGTCTTTTATTGAAATATTCGAGATTTTGTATTCAATATTAGTGTCTTTATCTATATTTTTCTCAAACATGTTTATTTTGTCTACAAAATGATAACATTTTCTAAATTAGCAAGCAAGACAAAGTAACAAGTTTATACCATAAATAGTTATAAAGATAAATAAATGGACACACACAATCAACATAACAAAAGCTTTTTCCATCAAGTTATCAAAATGTAGCTCATATTCACACATTAGACTAGTTGTCTTATTGTGCAATAAGAAAACATATCAGGATGTTGAAATCTGCATTCAGTATGTAGTCAACAAAGAAAGAACATGATGCAGAGCAGAAAATTATTTGAAATGGGTAATGTTCCAAAGTAAATTACATTATTAATTCCATATATATCCAGCATCAATATTTTGTGTGATAAAAATGTATTGACTGGCAACAGTAGCATATACAGGGTGTCTGACAAAGGGTGTCGCCAACTTAAGGGTATGGTACAGACCATCAAACTGAACAACTTTTTCCCGGGGGCCAACATCGTAATCATGAATAAAACTCAGTCGTCCCATACATTTGATCAAGAAGATATTGCAGTTTTGTATGGGACAACTGATTTTTTATTCCCCAGGTAAAAGTTGTTCAGTTTGATGGTCTGTACCACACCCTTAAGTTGGCGACACCCTTTCTCAGACACCCTGTATATATTTTTGATAAGATATTAGGACTTTATTCACAGTTATTGACATTTATATGGCACAGGAATTTTATTAAATGATTACAATGCAAGTAAAATAAAGCACTCACCCATAATAGATTGTGGTCTTGATTTATATTTAGGAGTAACAGGCTCCTCATTTGGCACTGATTTTGTCTCAAGTGCAGTATCAGTGAATGCCAGCATTCCCATTTGATCATGATCATTATTATTAAGATATTTTGATAAAGTCTTTTCATTTTTACAACTATCACAGGCAAATTCAGATCCTTCAACTATCTCAAAATTCTTAGGGTTAAGATGTCCTGAGCATTTAGAACAACGGAAACACCTTCTGTGGTACAGTTTGTGCGATACAAGAAGACGCTGGGCAAGATACACAGGCAGGCCACATGCTGCACATTTGTCTAGACCAGTCTTTCCAAACCTTATCGGTGCCTACAAGAGTTATAAAGATAGGTAATAAAGTGTGAGACAGAAAGTTTCAGAGAAATTAGAAAACAATAGTTTCACTGCAAACATTGCACACAGATATTTAGAAAGTAAGATACTTAATAATATGTTTGTTGTACTAACTGGTGTCTCCATAGCGGTTGTTTGAGTTGATACTCTTGACTCATTTTCAGATACCTTGGTATTGACTGAAATTGAAATGCTAATTAAATCATTGTCGGTATGATGGTTAGTATTAGTGATTCCATAAGCGGTAAACAAAGTAAAAATAGGATTACTTTTCCCAAAATCTCAAAAGATAGCAGAAAAATAGACTTTTTTGATTAATAATTAGCATTTTTTTTTATTAATAGTTGCAAAGACAATAAGCATTGAATATAAGTATAATTGACTGAACTCACCTGTATGACCTAGACGCTGGTAAAACTGAGACAAGTAAGTTAATACTGACAACCTGTCTGGCACATCATTCTCAACCATATCCTCTGGATCTAACAGTGAGGGAATACCTAGGTGTTTCTCAGCAACACTATAAGCTAATTGGTTGTTTTCATAAATATTTTCAGGTTTCAACTTTGACATGTCACTGAAAATCATAACAATATCAATTTAGTCATTGAATTGAAAATATCATGTGTTTACTGTTCACAGATGACTTAGGATAATAAGTTTATATTAAAAGTCTATGAGTAAGCAATGTTTATCCATTCCAAGTTTACACTTACATTAGATCAGGCCTAAAGTGATGAACCAATGCACAAAATGCCAAGCCATTTCTCCAAGATGTTGTCATGTTATCTATTTGTACCTCAGGGCAGTCTTTGACTAAACGTTTACACCATAACTCCAGAGCTTTAGTGCCTTTTCGTTCAGACATTGTTAAAAGGTTTTAGGCAACTTTACAAGTAGTTCAAAACGTAGTACATCATCTATGACTCATTGTAATGAATCTTTTCACTAAAAATAACATTAAACTATTATTATTACATTAGGGGCGTACAACGTAGTAAAAATTGTCCAGCTATTAAGCATTGAAAGCGCATTTGAATAGGAATTTCTATTATAACATTCATTACAAATGTGGTTAGTTGGCAATTTGGCATTGGCTAGGCATGTACCTGCTACCTGGACCAAGGTACTGGAACAACAATACTCATTGCGAGTGCGAATGTCAAAATCAGTATTTATTTGTTCGTGCGTTCTTAGACGATTAATAAAGCCAGTCATCAGTCAATAATATAGTACTTACTAATTCCATGGCGAAATCAGATGGGCTTACCAGGCGGTTCAAAAAGAGAAGTAAAACCTCCAGTGTGACCATCTTATAAATGGCAAATCTGCCACAGATTGGGCAAAAAATCTGCCAAAATCTGCCACACTTGGCGCCAAAAATATGCCTTAAAAAATACACAACGAATTCAGTGAAATTTCTTTAATCCTTTCTTTTGCTACCCAAAAATTAAGAACCCATTCCTTATTTTTGTTTAAAATTAAGAACTTATTCCTTATTTTTGTTTTGTTTAATTCACAATTCATACAAATCCCCGTATAATCAAGAAGTATAAAGATAAAAGTGGAGCCAACACTCTGAACACCTAAGTGAAACCGACTGTGGGCTGTCGCTATCTTTCTGAATACGTAAATAAGACAAAGAAAACATAAATCACTATCTCGTTCTTAAGTGCGTATTTAGAAAGAGAGCGTTAGCCCACAGTGGGTTTCACTTAGGTATTTAGAGTGATGCCTCCATTTTTATCGACAAGCTTCTTATGTATAATTTGGCCATGAAATAGAAGTTGCCAGTTCGATAAAATCATTTGTAATCTAATTTTATAAAAAACCTGATGTAATTACTTTGAAAAAAGATGAATTCATTGAGAATTCTAATTAACTAGTGTGGATTTTCTTGAAATCTTTTAAATCTGCCATTTTTGTAAATCGTCAGCATGATCTGCCACAGACAAAATTTAGGAGCGGAATCTGCCAAAATGGCATTATACGTTTTAAGGATTATAAAATAAAACTACCGTTTCTAATAATATTAACGTGAAAAAAGCGCGGGAAACGTTGAACTAGGTGGACGCGTCTTTTTTGATAATTTTTTTAAAACATTGTTTTATACGATCAGTAGTAGTAGTTTTAGTGTTTTATTTTCTTTCTTACATAATTTAATTTTAGTTTAGTTTATTTTCTTCGGTAGTGGTAAGTTTTTTTTTGTATATAGTGTAAAATGAATGACCCGCCTGACCCGGGGGATGTTAAAGTTAGGTGGCGAGGATATAGTAAAACAGTTAAAGATATGAGAAACGAGAAAAAGTATATTGATAGTATAGTAAAACGAATAATAATTTATAACAAGACATTTATCAACAGTCAGTATTGCTAGGCAACACAACCATAGAATACTATGAAGGAGTATGCATTCCTTAACATCCACCCCTGTTGATGATAATGCCAGCCATCTTCTTTAGCATTTCAAGTCTGGGCCCATATAACGGTTTTGTTAACATGTCAGCTATCTGTCTGGTTGCTGGCACATGGCTGATTGCCATGCTTCCATCTTGTAAGCATTCTCTGACGAAGAAAGATCTTATCCTGATGTGTTTTGTCTTCTGGTGAAATTCTGTAGGTTTTTTTCGCCAGCTTTATTGCACTTTCATTGTCAACACTTAACGTCGCAGGACAGTTAGCACCAGTAAGATCTTTTAATATCTTCTGTAACCATATAATTTCTTTGGCGGTTTCGCTGGCTGCTACAATTTCCGCCTCTGTCGAGGATATTGCAACGGTGCTCTGTCGTTTGCTATACCAGGAAACAGCACCTCCAGCGTACATACAGAGAATGCCTGATGTAGATCGCGCAGTTTCCATATCACCACCATGATCTGCATCGCTATAACATTCCAAACTATGAACATTATCTGTCCTGAAACGTATACCTTCATCCATAGTTCCTTTTAGGTATCGCATAATTCTTTTTACATTCAGGATGTTCTCTTTTGTCGGTTTCTCCAAATTTCGCGACGCAACGCTTACTGCATAGGCAATATCAGGCCTTGTGCTTGTCATCAAATAAGACAAGGCACCAACAGCTTCACGGTAGGGAAATGTCTTCGTAGTAGATTCCGCAACCTGAGTATTATTTGCCTTTAAAATTGGTGTTGTCACTGGCTTGCATTTGTCCATGCCAAATCTCTCCAACAAGCGGGTAACGTATGATTTCTGACACAGAAAAATGGAACCATCAGAGAACCTTTTTATCTCTATTCCTAGAAAGTAGCTTGCGGGTTTTACTGTTATTTTAAAATGTGCTTTCAATTCATTCAAGAAACAGTTAGCCATTTTCTCGCTGGTATATGCCAATAGACCGTCGTCAACATACAGGGCCAGAATAATTTTCTCCTTTCCTTGTCTTCTTATAAACAAACAGGGGTCAGAATTACTCTGCTTGAATCCTGCATTTACGATATAGTCTGTGATACATCTGTTCCAACAGAGTGGGGCTTGCTTTAGTCCATACAAGCTCTTTTTTAATTTGAAGACATACCTCTCGTCAGCATAACCTTCAGGCGGTTTCATATAAATCTCCTCGTCTAACGTGCCATAAAGGAAGGCTGTAGACACATCGAATTGTGATAACTTGAGTTTCTCCCTTGCAGCTACGCTCAAGACGGCTCTTATCGTGCTGCTTCTAGCAACTGGACTAAAAGTTTCGTGGAAATCAATATCTTTCTTCTGCGAATATCCCTTTATAACTAACCGAGCCTTGTATTTATCAATAGAGCCATCCGGATTGGTCTTTATTTTGAAAATCCACTTGCATGGGATGGCTTTTCGACCTCTTGGTAGTTCGACTAGTTCCCATGTTTCGTTCTCTCTTAAAGAATTTATTTCGCTCTCGATAGCATTTGTCCACTTTTCTTTGTCTTTACATGATATTGCCTGCTTATAGGTTTGGGGCTCGTATAAATTGTTGGCTTCCAGAGCCATAATATGATCATTAAACCTTACAGGAGGTTTTAGGTTTGCTCTATCTCTGAGAACCATGCGGTTTTCATCAGAATTGTGGCTTTCGTTTTCTTCAGCTAGGTTTTCGTTTTCTTCTTCAGAAGGCAAGGACTCGAAATCTGATTCATTGATATCATCTACCATTTCTTCATTGGTTTCGATATGTGCCCTTGATGAAGAAGGTCTTGAAATGATTTCGATTTGATCCTCTGAAGCATGTCGGTCTCCAATCTCTCTATTAACATTCATTTCATGTTCTCTCTCGAGACTTGGGAAATTATGATTGAAATTCCTCTGAAGAACAGGAGTCGGCTCTTTTGGTTTAATTACATCCTCTTTTGATTTTCCCAGTAAAGGTACCTCTTCAAAAGTGACATCTCTGGATCTAATCAATTTGAATGCTTCTTTGTCCCAGATCCTATAGCCTTCATCTCCTTCATAACCAATGAGTATCCCTTTGTGTGCCTTTTTGTGCAGCTTCTTGCGATTAGCTTTAGGAACATGGGCATAGCAGGTGCAACCAAGTATTCTAAGATGTTTTATCGCTGGCTTCTGTCCATACCACAATTCATGTGGAGATTTGCTTGGCACGTTCGTTGGCCCTGTGCGATTCAACACGTAGACTGTCGCATTTACTATCTCTGCCCACAAGCCATCAGGAATTTTATCATGTGCATGCATGATGGCGCGTGCGGCTTCTACTACCGTCCGATGCTCACGCTCTACGCAGCCTGCTTGCTCTGGGGTGTGGGGCATTGTGAATCTTTGCTTAATTCCGTTTTCAGTTAGGATATTTTTGAATTCCGCGCTAACAAATTCACCTCCGTTGTCACTTAACATTTCTTTAATGACATGTCCTGCTGCTTTAGCTTCGTTTAGGAATACCCTAAGCTTTGAAGCTGATTCAGACTTTTGTCGAAGAAAATAGATGTGACGATATCGTGTGAAATCGTCCTTGAACAGAATGTAATATCGAAACTTCGAAATCGAATATGGAAATGGTCCGCATAAATCTGTATGGATTAGTTCTCCAGATTTAGTGGCTCTAACCCTTGTTCCAAATGAATGCCTGTGCGCCTTTCCATAGACACAGCCTTCACAAATGTCGGATTGGTTGTTCTCCATTTTTAATCCTAGCTCATTTTCGATGACCTGACGAACATGTCTTTTGTTCTGATGTACCAGCCTTTCATGGTATACTTGTAAAGGATTTGTTAGTAATTGATTGACTTCCTGATTTTTGGGCGCGACACATTTCAACTCCAGCTTGAATAATCCCCCTTTAATCGTTCTAGTTCCAATTACTTTTGCTACTCCATTTACTTTTACTACACATTGCTTAGGTTTAGACTCGAACGTACTTGTGATCAAGTTATCATGCACAGAGAGCATTGAGAATAAGTTTCTTTTAATCTTTGGGACATACCAAACGTCTTTTAAAAGTATTTGCTCAACTTTTCCATTAACGATGGCTTCAGCTCTAATGTTGCCTATACCAATTGCTTCAATGGTTTCTCCATTCGCCGCAGTCACCGTATGTGTGCCTTTGAAGTGCTCAAAGCTCTCGAAGAAGTCACCTCTGTTAGTTACATGGCTTGTCGCTCCGTTGTCAACGTACCAGTTAACTTTATCTATTGGCAATCCATTCTCAATAGCTAACACAGTCATATTTACAGTCACATTTGGATTTCGTCCAGCGTTTGACGGCTTTGGAGGTCTACCATCTTTTATCCATTTTTGGCATTTCCGCACAACATGGCCAGTTTCTCCACAATAATTACATTTGAAAACTCTATTCTTCTTCTTCTTCAGTGTCTTAACGGCTAATACTTCCTCGGTATTCTCCGTTTCTTCTTTAGTAGTCAATGCTTTTTCATAAGCGCTCAGTTGCGACGTCAGATTCTCCACTGTCCGATCCTTTTTTGTTATTAAAAGCCAACTTGACTTAAAAGCAAAATAATCTTGTGGCAAAGTTCCAAGTATCTTACAAATCAGTAATATCTCAGGCAGATTTGCTTCGATTTGGCTATTCAGCTCGTGCCAAATATTCTTCAACGCAGATATATGCTTTCTTATGTCATGTTCAGGATCTTTTTTATAATCAAAGAATTTTAGACAGAGATCGTAACTTTTGTCTTCGCTACTTCCACTGTATAGGCGTTCTAGTTCGTCCCATACCTCTTTTGCGCTTTTGTAACGCATGACTTGCTCCAGTAACTCGTCCGTCATATTCGTTGTCATCAGAGTCAATACTATACAATCAATCTTTAAAAATTGTTGTAAATCGTTCTCATATTTTTCTTTAGCAGCAGCATCAGCAGTCTTAGCTAGTTCTCCGGGCTTGATTATTTTTCCTTCTAAAATTTGTTCAGCTCCGGGAATGGCTCTGCATACCGTTTCGATCCTATATCTCCAGTGCTTGTAGTTGTTTCCGTTTAGGTGCACTATTTGTACCTTTGAGGCTTCAGCTATAGCCTTATCCATTTTCGAAGGATTTGTTTAGGTACACTTTTTGCTAGAATATTTTTTTTTTCTTAGTTATTCTTTCCTACTAGGAAAAACTTTTGGAGCTTCTCTCGCAGCTAACCACGCTCTGCTACCATGTTAAAGTTAGGTGGCGAGGATATAGTAAAACAGTTAAAGATATGAGAAACGAGAAAAAGTATATTGATAGTATAGTAAAACGAATAATAATTTATAACAAGACATTTATCAACAGTCAGTATTGCTAGGCAACACAACCATAGAATACTATGAAGGAGTATGCATTCCTTAACAGGGGACTTTGTGCCCCCGGCAGGCAACTTCGTCACTATTTCCAACGAATCGGGCATGGATACCGATGGGTCGTCTTCGGCCCGGAATTTAAAAAGAAGCCGTGTGCATGTTTGCAAGCATTGCAACAAACGCCGTCGCACCCGCAAAAACCACGGTTCCGAGTCTTCGGGTTGTGGTTGCACGGATATACTAGCTACTGCATCGGAGCCTAAGTGTACTGAAATAATTATTTCTAATAATATGCCTAGTAATAATAATACAAAACCCGATAATCCTGCTCCATCCTTAGTTGTTCCCACTCAGATTGGTAGAAAGACCTACGACAAAACTGACGTCGCGCCTTTTATTATTCATGTACAAAAAAATATAACTTCCCCAGATGATGGAACGACAATGCATCCTATCACATTTGGAAAATTCTTAAAACACAACGCATTCAAAAATATAATAAATGGTAGTGTCAAAAAAATTGGCCGTAATAAAATCTCTATATCTTTTTCAAATTTTCTGGATGCAAATTCCTTTATTTCGAATAATAGTCTTGCGACATATCATTACAAGGCTTTTATTCCTACTTTTAATGTGACTAGAATGGGTTTAGTGCGTGGTGTTCCTGCGGAATGGTCTCCGGAGGAAGTTATTGATAATATAACGGTACCAATTGGTTGCGGTCCAATTTTAAAAGTCAGACGCCTTAATTTCAAAACTATTGTTGATGGTACAAACATTTGGAAACCTTCCCAATCCATAGTGGTTACTTTTGATGGACAGGTTCTACCAAAAAGAATTTTTATGTGTTACAATGCACTACCTGTAGATTTATATATTTTTCCTACGGTACAGTGTTTCAACTGCTGTCGTTTTGGTCACACTAAAATTCAGTGCAGGTCCAAACCTCGTTGCTATAAATGTGGCCATGGCCACACTGGAGACAGTTGTGAAAGAGAACAAGAAAGTGCATCTTGCTGCCTTTGCTCTGGTTTTCACTATGCTACTAATAAGTCATGCCCAGAATTTTCTAGACAAAAATTAATTAAAACATACATGGCACAAAGTTCAGTATCTTATGCTGAAGCGGCGAAAGTATATCCTCCAGTATCTAAATCATAATTATGCTGATACACTTTTATCCTCTCCCTCCAAAAATTTTGCAGATACTCCAGCAATCTCTGTCTCTAATAGAATGCCTGCTTCAAGTAGCTATAAAAAGACAGTCTTTCTCAAACCACGCTCCCCTCCCAAAGCTGTTCAAGGGTATAATAAAGAGGCTCACAATGACATTATCAAAGATTTTGACATTCCCCAACCATCGAATGGTTGTGCCTTTACCAATAAACATAACGAAAAAAAAGACACAATTTTATCCATAAACGATTTTCTTTCTGCATTACACAATCTTCTATCTCAGTTCAACATTTCACCGTCCAACGTTGCCCCTTCTTTCAATGTTTCTCAATCCACTCATGATGGACAACACATCCAAAATAATCCAGTGGAACTGCCGCAGTCTAGTAAACAAAAAGAGTGAAGTTATTTATCTAATAAACAAATATGAGCCATTTGCCTTTGCTTTAGCAGAGACTTGGCTCAAATCTAATTATACTTTTAAAATTAACAGTTATTTAACAATTAGAGAGGATAGACCTGATGGGTATGGTGGAGTAGCTATACTCATCAAGAATTCTATTCCTTTCTCTATTATTTCCTTACCTCCTCACAGTGAGGAAATTTCAATAGTAGCTATTAAAGTACATCATACTTGTCTTGTTTCTATTTACATCCCTCACCCTTCTTCTTCTGTTCTTCAAGAGATTAATAATCTCTTTTCTTGTCTTCCTAAGCCATTCTTAATATTGGGGGACTTTAATTGCCATCACCAATCATGGGGTTGTTCAACTTCTAATTGTTATGGCGATGAATTACTAGATATAATAGACTTACATAATTTATGCATCTTGAACTCAGGTGCTGCCACACGCCGTTCTGATCCCAATCAGAACCAAAGCGCAATTGATCTTTCTATTTGTTCTCCAAACTTAGCATCTTCATTAACTTGGCATACTTTAAGCTCTACTTATGGTAGTGACCACTTTCCAATAGTTATTTCGTATCCTCTTTCCAAACCAAATGCACCATTAAGGAGATCAAACTTAAAACATAAACTTCCTAATAGAAATAATAATGACTGGGATAAATTTAGAAACATTGTTGACAGAAAACTTTGCTCCTTGCCCGCTATTTCTGATGGCAATGAAAATAGTTGCGCTGAAGCTTTAGCACTCATATTAATTGCAGCGGCAGATGAAGTTTTTCCTGTAAAAAATAACAATATTAATACAATTCCCTCCCCTCCGTGGTGGGACTCTGAGTGCACAGAATTGATTAACAAACGTAAAGAGGCAGAATACAACTATAACCTTGATATGTCTGATATTAATTTTGAAACCGTTACTAACTTAATAAATGAAACTTCTAAACTTTTTAAGAAGAAAAAATTTGAATCTTGGCGTAAGTTTTGCTCATCAATTTCACCAAATACTCACCCTACAATTGTCTGGCGCAATATTCGTAGTTTTAGGTCCATTTATAACAACCCTTCTCCTATTCCTGACTCTTTAGCCAGTGAATTTTTAGATAAATTAGCTCCTCCTTTTGTTCCTGAGAATATCAATCTTAACCTCCCTCTCGTTTCCAATAACCAAGACACTCGTACAACTCTAGATCTTCCATTCATTCTCACTGAACTAAAGGGTGTTATTCATAAAACTAAGGATTCTGCACCAGGTATTGACGGCATTCCGTATTCATTCTTTGCTAATTTAAATGACGACGTCCTCAGTTATTATTTAGAGCTTATTAATTCTATTATGAATACAGGAAACATCCCTGTTGAATGGAAACGTCAAAGGGTGTTGCCATTCCTTAAACCAAATAAAATTCCCTCTGAAGCTTCTTCATACCGCCCCATAGTTTTGTCTTCAATTCTGATGAAATTAGCGGAACACTTAATTAAAAATCGCCTAGAATGGTATGTTGAAAGTAAGGGTCTTTTGGCAGAGTCACAATATGGCTTTAGAAAAGGTAAAAGTACAACTGACTGTTTAAGTATTTTAACATCCGATATTCGGTTATCCTTCTCTAACAACCAATCCACCGTTGCAGTTTTCCTTGATATAAACGCAGCCTATGATAATGTTGTATTATCAGTTTTACAAAATAAATTAAAATCCTTACAAGTCCCATTGAATTTATCAAATTTCATTATTAATATCCTGTCTGAACGCTCTGTTAATATGCTAATAGGAGAACATGAGGTATCTCGCCTTGTATGGAGAGGTCTCCCACAGGGTTCTGTGCTCAGTCCCATTCTTTACAATATTTACACTTTTGATTTAGACTCGTCCTTAGCTAACAATGTTAAGGTTCTTCAATATGCCGACGATTTATTATTATATTCCTCAAGTCAATCTGTTGATCAAGCTAGCTATGCTATTAATTCTGCTTTAGCTTCTTTGGAGTCATGGTTACATCTAAATGGTTTAGATTTATCCACGTCTAAAAGCGCAGCTGTTTTATTCACCCGGAAGAGAAATATTCCCTTAGTAAATCTCTTTTATAAGGAAATACCTATTCCAGTGAAAGATAAATTTAGATATCTAGGTATAATACTTGACTGCAAATTAAGTAGTGTTCCTCATTGTGATTATATTGTTAACAAATGTGAAAATCACTTAAATATGCTTAGGTGCCTTTCTGGTGTGTGGTGGGGTGCACACCCCTTTTCCTTGAAACTCGTTTACAACGCAATCATCAGAAGCACTCTGGATTATGGATTGTTCGTTCTGGAACCTGGTAGTGTTATGGCTTTTAAAAAGTTGGATCGCATCCAGTCTAAGGCTTTACGCATTATTTCGGGTGCCATGAAGTCTAGTCCCATTAATGCACTCCAAGTTGAATGCGGGGAAGCTCCTTTATATCTTAGAAGACAATTCTTATCTGACAAATACTTGTTCCGGATTCTTCAGATCTCAACTCATCCTCTCATTCCTAAACTGGACTCTTTAGTGATGCAGATTGAATCTTCAGATTACTGGTCCCATAAACGTGCTCCCTGTTTAGTTGTAAGTTATAAAAAATTCCTTTCACTTTCTTCCCCTATTCACCGTTCCAATAAACTTCCTCTATTTAGCAGTAGTTATGAGAGTTTACAATTCAGTCCCATCATAAAATATAACTGTGTAAATAAATTGGATCCCGATTGCCATTCAATTTTTAATCATTTTCTGGCTGAACACTTAGAGTACCACCATATATATACGGATGCTGCCAAGCATTCTCCGACGGGTTGTGTTGGGATAGGTACTTACCATTCTCAATACAACATTGTACAAAAAATAAAACTACCTCCTGAGACTTCTGTTTTTACGGGAGAATGTTTCGGCATTTTAAAAGCCATTGAATATATTCGTGTTCTAAAGCTTAAAAATACCATAATTTTTACTGATTCTCAAAGTGCTCTTCTAGCCATCAATAAATCCCCTTTTGAACATAAATCACAGTTTCCTATAATTTATTTAATAAGAGAATTTGCATTCAGAACCATCTCTGAGGGTAATACTTTGCAATTTGTGTGGATTCCCGCCCATGCTGGAATCCATGGGAATGAAATGGCGGATTCACTTGCCGGTGATGCGGTGCAATCTGGGGACTTAGTTCCATATATAAACTTTTGCTATGACCTCGCGACGTTACCAAAAACATATCTTCGGGACACCTGGAAGGTAGCTTGGTATATCGGAAGCAAATCGAAGGGTCGCTATTTTTCTCTTATTCAACCCGACGTTCCGGAAAAACCGTGGTTTGGCAGGGCAAAGTTTGGTAAGATGGAGACCTCCGTTATAATACGGATGAGACTGGGTCATGTCTGCTCTCCAGCCCATCTTGCCAAACTTCATATCATCGATGACCCTATTTGCTTGTGTGGCACAGACGTAGGCGATTTAAACCACATTTTTTTCTCCTGTCCCTTATATGATCGTTCATCCTTTCTTAGTAACCTCTTGTCCCTCAGTACTCCTTTTCCTACCTCAATACTTTCTTTACTTTGTACAAATAGCTTTTCTGTATATAAATGTATAGTCTCATTCATTACTCTAAATAATATTAAGTTATAATGTTTCGTCATTGTATTTAGCTCATTATTCTATCCCTTATAAATACTGATCCTATAGATTTATCCCTATACCCCGTTATAATTTGAATAATAATATTTTCGTTTCCTTACCTTTGCTTCCTTTGTAATAACTAATAAAACATGACATTGGCTGAATGCACACACCGTGCGAAGCCAAACAGGAAAAAAAAAAAAAAATATTAACGTATTATCTTGTGATGCACAACTTAACGTGCTTATTTTCCGCATTTTCATTCTAAATTGTATGAAATAACCAAAAAAACGATGAGGCTGCCACTGTGCGGTCGGCATAGTCTTATAAGATAGACTTTTCCCGTATTTGCAACATTTTTCATTGATGTGACGCTCCTATTGATCGCAGCGTGATGTCTTATAGCCTTCCTCGATAAATGGTCTATCCAACACAAAAATAATTTTCAAATCGTTTCTGAGCCTATTCATTTCAAAACAAATCTTTCCTCTTTGTAATATTATTATTATTATATTATTATTATTAGAGTGTAGATTTAAAACAACGGTCACCTAAAAGAAGTATAGGGATCCTTTGTAACAAATTCTAATAAAATGGAAAAACATTACTTAACACTTAAACCAAACACTAAAAATATTATAAGAATGACAACATACCTAGGCGCTATGTTTATTTTTAGTTAATTTAGACACAGTGATTGATATTTATGATATTAAAAAATATGTTAGGAATCCAAGAATAAAAAATACCGCAATAAAATAAAATAATTGAAGTAGGTACCTAGGTACAGAGGCCAGCACATCAAGCTACCCCAATCTGTCAAATTTTCCCTATTTAATAAAAACCTTATTCCTTTGTGGTAAAGTTGAAAATCTATCAAAGAAATCTGACAGATTGGGGTAGCTTGATGTGCTGGCCTCTGTACAGACGCCAGCAGGTCAACCTACCCCAATCTGTCAAATTATATATTATATTAGTATTCAGAGCGAGCGGTAAAAACTATTGATGAACTTGTATGTACAGACGCCAGCACATCAAGCTACCCGAAACTGACAAATTTTCCCAATCAACTTTGAGCCTTAACATTTTAGCTATAAAGTTAAAAATCAATTAAATAAACTTGACAGATTGTGGTAGCTTATTGTGCTGGCGCGGGCGTGGCGTCTGTAAATTACTGTAAGAAGCTATTTTAAGTACCTACAGAGGCCAGCACATCAACCTGCCCCAATCTGTTAAATTTCTTTGATAGATTTTCAACTTTATTACAAAGAAATAAGGTTCATAATCAATTGGGAAAATTTGACAGATTGGGGTAGCTTGATGTGCTGGCCTCTGTACATCACGCTATGATCAGTAAGAGTAGAACTATAGTAAGCCTCGCACAGCTAACGGCACACGGCGGCCATGCGGATTTATTTTAAAACTATGATATCTCCGATATTTATTGAAATCAAAAGATGTCAAGGGCAATTTTATGAATAACGTATTTATTCATGTATATAAAAACACCTTCGCAAGTAATGCATTATTTTAGAACAAATTTGATTATCATAAAAAAGTTTATATGCTGTCGCGGACTTTTTTTTAGAACTTTTGGGGAGGAACAATTCCGTCATACATTATTCTTGCGTAATTTTAACCGTTTACGCAGCGCACGCAACGGAAGTTCTTTAAAAGGAATAATTTTTCCCGTTTTTGCAACATTTTTAACCGACTTCAAAAAAGGAGGAGGTTCTCAATTAGACGGTAAGTACTTATGTATTTTTTTCTGTGTTTTTTACGCGATTACTCCGCCAATTGTGGACCGATTTTCAAAATTCTTTTTTTATTTGAAACGGTATGCTCCCGAGGTGTTCCCATTGTCACCAAATCGGAATCTGATGAGGGAATCTCATTGAAATCGAGGGAAAACCTCAAATTTTGTAGGCACACCTTAGCGATTTGGGTATTTTCTTTAAAAAAGGAGAAGGTTCTCAATTCGACCGTATGTTTTTTTTTCTGTGTTTGTTACGCGATTACTTCGCCAATTGTGGACCGATTTTCAAAATTCTTTTTTTATTTGAAAGGGTATGCTCCCGAGGTGGTCCTATTGTCACCAAATCGGAATCTGATGAGGGAATCTCATTGAAATCGAGGGAAACCCTCAAATTTTGTGGGCACACCTATAGCGATTTGGGTATTTTTTATAGTAACTCGTGTATTTGCTCTCAGAAAGCACCATTTGGTGAAGTGGAACTGATGATGAAGACCACAGATGGCCATCGGAACTACTCAATAATAAATATTTCACCGTTTGCGATTCGATTAGGTACTTTAATGTGGTTGCTAAGCACAATGCGTATCGTGAAGTGGTGCTGATGGTGACTTCTCAATCAGCTCCAGTTCTCCTGGTTCTTACAAGGAGAATATATATATACAACCGACTACCAAAAAAACACTAAAAAGTGAAAAATAACTTTAATTTCGGAAGTCGGTGTCAATAAAAGAAAACGCGGAACCAACGACACCGACTTCCGAAATTAAAGTTATTTTTCACTGTAGCGTTTTTGGAAGTCGGTTGTTTTTTTTGTAAAAAAGTTTTTATTCATTGGTGTGACGCTCCTATTGATCGTAGCGTGATGTTTTATAGCCTATAGCAGTCCTCGATAAATGGACTACCCAACACAATAAGAATTTTTTAAATCGGTCCGGCAGTTCCGGAGCCTATTCATTTCAAACAAACAATCAAATCTTTCCTCTTTAGATGTAGATATCGAATTCGTATGTTCATTCAACCAATGGTGGGCGACAGATTCATACAGAAGATGTGATGGAAATGGTTGGTGCAGGGTTTTTTATTGTAGGAATGGTCTACAATATACGATAAAGTTATGTGATTTGCGTGTGGAGTACCTAAGGAGTTAGTATCGACGATTGGGAATACTTTTTCCTGATTGCTTTTATTTAAATGCCGTAACAGGAAAAGATTATGTTGATTCATTTTCGCGACAAAGTACGTCGCGATAGTAAACATTCCCAGTAACATACCTACATCGCGGTAATGAACTTCACAACTATGATTTACACTCATCAAGACCTATTAGAGACACAAGCGTTTTTATACCTACCATTGATTTACATAACATAATTATATATTTATTTTTATTATAACCATAGATGACGGAAACGGACCTAAATAGCATGTTTTTCTGTTTAGGTACCTATATTAAGTATTTATTTATACTTACCTCATAAATAAGCTATCACTACTGGTTTCATTACCTAATCACTAATGCAATAATACGGTCTCATAAACTGTATAAAGGTAAATATTAAAATGTATTAGGAAATTGAAACCTTTTTGTTATCTAGTGCAACAGTGCCCTCTAGTGGGAGCAATTGTCAGAAAGGTGGTATCGAAGCAGCCGGTCGATTCTGTAAAAATGTCACCGTGACAACTTAGGTGAAGTGAGCGTGAAGTGAGCTTATCAATAGTGGGAATCCCTAACATCAGGTGGAGTAACAGCTCACTTCACCTAAGCCGATCGATTCTGTAAAAATCTTACCGTGAAAAGTTAGGTGAAGTGAGCTTAGAGTGAGCTGTCAAGAGTATCAATCCCTAGCAGGATGACACTGACAGCTCACTTCACCTAAGTTTTCACGGTGAGATGGTTACAGAATCGCACTGCAGTTTTCACGGTGAGATTTTTACAGAATAGCACTGCAGAGCCGGAAGCGAGAAATCACACACATCAATTTTATTTATATAAAAAGTACTCTTTGATTTTATTGCTGTGTGTTATTTCTGATGAGGCCACGGCTCTACCCTGCCCAAACTGAGCAGTCCTCTGGCATAGGTATACGGCGCTGTAGCCTCGGGTCACACTTTAATTAATGAATTGTCACAATCAGGCATCGATACAGGTACACACGGCATATTTTCCAGTGTGCAGTGTACAAATTTCGGGATAATTCCGTAGCAGACACATACCTACATCGGAAATGCCTTTAATTTTGACTTTTTTTTTCTATCATAATTAAGCATACTTTTTGGTCAATGGACTCGGGAAAGTGCATGTTGTTTAAGACGATCGCCGGGTGTACTTCCTGTGCTGTGTTTGGTAAGCAAAGCACAGTCAGCAGAAAACTGCAACGAGGGCGCCATGCCACACATCTTGCCAGTCTTGTTTGCCACTGTTGCGGCGTGCTCTGTTCTTAGACCATGCCCTACTCAGGAATCGGCTGCTCACCAGACGCCACGAGACTACGCACTAGCTCCGTCCGGTGCCGCCACCGATCGGTACAGTGACGCAAGGTAAGGACCTTTTTTTTTTGAGGATGGGAAATCATCAAATGATCCCTCCCGCTCTGGGTGGAGCAGAAGGGAGTGTCAGACTCTTACTGACTAAAACCCACCCGTGTTCCTTCCTTAGCCCTTTGTGTTCCGGGGTAGCGGTAACCCTTTCGGACAATCCCGCGCCGTTCAGGCACGAGACGAACCATGACAGTCGATTACGTAGCGTTTGATAAATGAAAACATAATTATTATGTTACTCGTATTTGAGTAGATAGGTATGACGATAATTTTTATTGTTCAATTAATTTTTAAAAATTGGGCGACAATTTCCAAGAGCGTCAGGCAGATAACCCACAGGGCACTGGTTTGGTACACTTATAACATTTCTATTGACTTCGCTTTGTTCATAGTTCTCCACTTGTCCACCTTTGTAACCGATGTTCAATTCATTGATGTTCTGCAAACTGAAATATAAAAAAAGTAATTTTTAAGGTTTGATGCCAGCAAATTGATGAAAGGTAAGGAGAAATGGGAACTACAACTTCCACCTATTGTTAGCCACTTCTGAGCATTAAATTAGCAACAGTGTTATAAAATTGGAGCTCGTACAGACCGATGTACTTACTTATAATTAATCGCCAATCTCTTTCTGATCATTAGACACATAATTAAGTCAGCTAAGCCTTGGCCTACGACAGGATCTAGGCACTTTATCATAGCGCCTATTGCGTGGTTCAAAATTATTAAATTATCACTATAGAACTGTGCTTTATATATGTTACAGCTAAAGGTGGGTGTGAACATAAAGGAAATCATCAAGCTAAACTTAAGTTTATGTTCACACCCACCTTTAGCCGCAACATATATAATTTAGGTACAATTTAGGTACTTAGGATAATTGAGAAAAAAAAATTAATATGAACGTTAGATTTTCATCTTAGAAAAGAATTAAGTAGTAGACTTATAATGAGATAACACTTGTGCACTATAATATCTCCTGCGCCGAAAGCTAGTCTCCTTTGAGATTGGCCGCCGTGGCCGAAATACGGTCTGGAGGACATTTTTATGGTTCCGTACAAAAATGGTAAAAAGGGGAACCCTTATGGTGCGACTTAGACTGTCTGTCTGTCTGTCCGTCTGTCACAGCTGGATATCTCAAGAACTACTAATGCATGTACTTGAAAGGAATAGTTTTAGATGACGTTTGAAGAAATAAATAAATATATACTTAAACAGGGTTATTTGTAAAACACCAGCAACCTCATCATCATCATCATCTTAAGAGGTCATTGTACTCATCATTATGAACAACTTTTACTATGGGACCAAACGTGAAATCGCGAAATAAAAATCAGCTGTTCCCTACATTTATCTTCGTCTATCTCGTCAAAATGTAGGGAACAGCTGATTTTTTTTTCGCGATTTCAGGTTTGGTCCCATAGTAAAAGTTGTTCATAATGATGAGTACAATGACCTCTTAAGAGGCAACCTCTTGGTGTTTTTCAAATAACCCTGTATATATTTTTTGCAACAGGGACTGAAAGGGGTCTTAAAAATTTGAAGTGGGGCTACTAGGGCATGTGGCATATCATATGAAAGAGCGCTGTTTGCACATTCTCAAACATTTTTTTTTTATTTTAGGCTGCATAGTTTTCGACTTTTGATGAAAAATGTAAAAAAAATACCGTTCCCCCCTTATCTCAGAAGGCTGCATAGAGAAAAATCTGATATTACTCTATATGATAGATTTTTTTTTCTTAAGATTACAGGAAAAATAAAACGATATCTTTAAATAGCACACTTTTTAGAAATCAACAAAAATTACATTAGTTCCACTATCGGTCAAGAGATGGCGCTGACCTAAAACTGAATTAATTATTCTACACCGCAGTATTAAAATTCTCTGACGAATAATTGCCGATGAAAGTTTAAAAACATTTTACTCTTTACAATACGTAACCCTCGGTGTGCGAGTCTGACTCGCTCTTGTCCAGTTTTTTTTTTTTATTTCAAAAATTGCTTATTTAATGGATAGGGTATGCGTCAGGGGTGCTTGGGAAGTTTTTGAGTTAGCTTCATTCTTCAATAATACGTATTTTTGCCACTTAGTTCATATTGATGATGTTATAATGACTTCCTGTCACTGATATTTATCAAGTACTGTTATACGAATTAGTGTGGGTTAAGTACAATTTAAAAGTGAAAAATAAAAAAAAATACTTACAAAAAAAAACAACTGACTTCCAAAAAAGACACTACAAAGTGAAAAATAACTTTTCGGAAGTCGGTGGCAAACAATAAAAATGCGAACCCAACGACACCGTCTTCCGAAATTAGTTATTTTTGTCTTTTGATGTTGTAGTGTCTTTTTTGGATGTCGGTTGTTTTTTTTTTTTACTACCTATCTGTATTTGCGGTGACGCAACTGAGATATGCGCACAGAACAATATACTCCCAATGATATTATAAAAGAAAGATACGCTACGTTCATACTGACTGAGCGACGTTCTGTATTGTTGCGTTGTTATTACAAAGTACTTACATGTAGGCGTATAGTAGTTTTCAACTACGACTGTGATAGATAATACGGAACGTATGACACAGAAAGAGATAGCTATCTGTAGTGTGTTGCGCTTGAAGTACACTAATGAATCATAGAGTATGCGGATTTGCCAACAGAAGAGACTTTGAATTTAACAATAGGTATGCATATGATGTATTAAATGTGTCTGTTTTTTATCTAGGTACATTACATACATTCTAATACATTGATATATATGTTACACTAGATTAGCAATTACCGCACCAAGGCGTTGCCACTTGGCTGATGGCTACAGCCATCAGCGTAGCTAACGTCAGTTCAGTGCTCTGTGTGACGCCAACCGAAGTCAACCGAGTGACATGCGACAAAAAATATCGCGAAAGAGTGCGATTCAAGGTCACAAAAACATAATAAATTAACCGGAATTACTTTCCACACGTAAATTAATTGTCTCTGTGTTTATATCAACGTAAAAACGCAATAAAATGTAGAATTTTGTTTTTTAACTAAGTTTTTAGTGGTAACACTGAACCCAATTTGGGTTCAGTGTTACCACTAAAAACTTAGTTTTAGTTTCCCACATTAGTGGGAGTTTTTAATTTATGGAATAAGTGATTTTAAATATTTTTTAATAATAACAACGTAGCAGGGTGCCTAAAGATGCAGCACGCCGTGAAAAATGGATGGAAATAATCCGATTGCTGAGAAAAGAGACTGACTGGCTACCTACTAAATCATTCAATTTCATTAATAATAAAGAAAAAATATTCAAAAAGAAAATGTCTTAGTTATTTTCATTATTTATAAACTTCTATTACACATCCATTATGAAATATATAATTCAAATATTTTATAAATAATTTAACTTAACCTAAAACGCTTTTTATGACTTAAAATGTTGGGTAAAATTTCGCATGGGTAGGCAACCCCGTCCCGTCATTGCATGTTTATATTGTGGTCTTTGTCTAATCTAAGCGACGGTAGTATTCTTATGACGCGTGTAAGTGAGACAGATATATGTTTACTTTTAAATGTTTAGTGGTTTCAAAGCTACGTCGTCACGTTTATAAAGTGGCTACACTTTTTTGACACATTTTATTGAGGTTTGCTTCTCTAGTTATATAGCTCAATGTTCTAATATATATATAATAATATACATTCTAATATATATAGAATGAGATTAGTAATAGCAGGCTATTAGATATTTTATTAGTAATATTAGAATTTATGTAATGTAGATAAAACAGACACTTTTTCTTATCATATTATAAGTTCTGGTTTTCAAAGTTTTATTATAAAGGTGATATATCACCTTTATTATAAAACGTCCAAACGTCCTTTATTATAAAAGCCAGAACTTATTATAATGATCATAATAATATTTTAGAAAGACGCTCACTAACTAACAAGAAAACTCAGGTTGCGCAATAAAGCGGTTACGAACGCTATGTATTTTGCCTACGATTTCGCTTCTGGTTGATTAATCTATGATACATGCCATTTGTCCTTGTCGCGCTACAGTTGCCACCGTATTCTCTATCCTGTTCAAACCACCATGTTAATAATTCGAAATTTATTTGTAAATGAGAAATAAAGTCGTAACAAAATACAAATATGACGTTCTTTTATATAATTAGGTACGTACCTATGGTATGAAATTACTTCACTCTTATTTATCTTGGAACCATAGTTTTTGCACTTTCATAACACACAGCTTAGCATTTTAGATAATTTATTCTCACGCTACGGACACGCTTTGCTTCGCTCGCTGCCACTAGCCGACTAAATGAAATTGCGACAATTGTCTGAATTTGTCTGCAACAATTTGCGCGCTAGTGCCATATCTACCTCTTTATTGTATAGTATCATTGTATACTCCTAACTAAGCGGAGGATGTGCGACATAACAAAATGGCGGTCTTAACAATGTTGCCATCCCTGCAAAAACTGCACCTAATTTGGCGTTATGGACAATTTTTTGCATTACCGTTTTTCATCTTCCCCTCACTCACCCTAAAGGAACTTTTATATGCTTACATAATGTGGTTCGGTATTTACATAGTATAGGTACCTACACACCTTCTCCACACGTCGCGGCATTGGCCATTGATGAATTCTTGGCCAGGCGGACAGTTGGTGGGCACTGTGATGACATTTTTCGTATTTGTTCCGCTTCGCCATATGTCGCGACAGGAGCCATTGATCCATTGCTGATCAGGGGGACAGTTGGTTGGGACGGTCACTATATTTTGTGGTGACCCATCTGAATAGTCCGGCTGAATTTCACTGAAAAACAAACTTTTTTATAATGCTTGTTTATGTAGGATACGGCCTCATTACGTATTCCATAACATAACTATTAATTTAATATTTTCCTTAAGTGTCTTGTGTTGTGACTTGTCTTATCGTTCAAGTTATTTACCTAGTGGGTTTTCCTATAATGATAAAAAATTATGAATGCAATTTTTATCGCATTATTTGTGTTAATTAATCGCTGTGTCGATTCCTTAAGTAGATTGTGTCATTTGTAGGTATGTAACTACAAATTTACGGTTTACGGATTTTTTTCTTTACGTGTGCTACATGGCATTGCCTCTTGCCAAATTGAGATGTCATTCCTTTGTCAAAAATGACTGAACAACTTAATGTCCAAACCAACACAATAACAGAAAATATTACCGCAGCTATACTACAAAAAGTCGACGAAAAAATTAAACCTATTACTTACAGAAGAAAATGGGAAATTGCAAAACGAAATTGAGAAATTAAACAGAAAAATCGAAAATCTTGAGAAATAACGTACCTAATATTACATGGGGTCCCAGAACTGAAGGACGAAAATCAGGAGGATTTAATAACCTTGGTAACATCTACACTAACGGATACAGAGGTCCAGCTTAACCAAGGGGAAATCAATAGAGTCCTGAGACTGGGCAGAAATGGAAATGAAGATGGTAAGACAAGACCATCTTCTTGCTACCACGACCCTAGGCAAAAAGATCCAGATTCTAAAAAACAAAAAGAAAATGAAACCCAATACTTATATTACACATGATTTGCCCAAAGACACATACTTAAAGAATAAAGAAAAAGAAACAAGGACAGAAATGAAAATGAAAAAAGGAAAAGATCTGATCCTCCAAGTCCCAAGAACGAGAATGATAGCACTAAAAACGACCCACAAATGAAGAAGCTGGATGCATTTCAGTACTTACGAGGGAGAACAATCTCATTCTCAGACAAGACCACAAACAGTAATTAGATATCAACAATATGAGAAACAATCAACAACAAAATGTCTGCCACCACGGCTGGTCCCCGCGGGAGGATTAGACCACCACCCTCTAACTAAAAGATGTGAAGTATTTAACATTGCAAAACTAAACACGAGAACTCTTAGGACACCTAAAAGCTTGATGGAATTAAACAAGGCTCTAGAAGATATAAAATTCGACATACTGGGCATAAGTGAAATGAGAAGGCTAGGCGAAAAATTGAAGAATATAGGTACGAATTATATCCTATATCAAAAATGGGAAACAGCCGGCCAAACAACAACATATACAAGAATTTATTGGAATTTCAGACAGAATCGGTACTTAACATTAAACTGCCAGGCTATAAGAAACTATGGTCAGTTATACAAGTATACGCTCCAACTGAGTAAGCTGAATTGTCAGTGTTAGAGTCGTTCTATGAGAAGATGTCATCTATATATATAAAAATGAAACCCGTTTTCCGTTGTCACGACATAACATGAAAACGGCTTGACCGATTTGGCTGATTTTTTTTTTGTAGTTTTCTAATACTCTGTACAAGGTTCTTACGGAAAAAAATATAAAAAAAAATCTCTCAGAAAGATTGAAAAATATAACGTAACGAATGTCAACGTCATTCAATTTAAAACAAAAAATAGTGCATCAAAGCTACGCTAAGGCGGTACGAAGTTCGCCGGGTCAGCTAGTTAGCAATAAAAAACAACTCAGATAAGTTTATTATCCTTATGGGGGATTTTAATGCAGAAGTGGGGAATAGAAAAAATAACTAAGAATATGTCCTTGGAAAAGGTTATGGTAAGAGAAGTTGCAATGGCCAGAAACTTGTTGAATTTCTTATGGAAAATAATTCAACTTTACTGAATTCAATTTTTAAGAAAAACAACAATCACAAATGGACTTGGATTTCCCCAGATGGGTCATACAAAAACGAAATCGACTATAAATAAGCAATCACCCCAGAGCATTGACAGACACTGCTGTTATATGTAAGCTGAACTTTAACACAAACCACCGCATGATACACTGCTCCCTAAGAAAGTGCCCCATAAAAACTTCTCGAAACTACATAAATACCAACAAATTTGAAGACCAACAGAGAGGTTTACAATACCCAAATAACACAAAGTATACAGAGGACACAAAAAATATTGCAAGAAAGGATTTAACAGTGACACAGAAATACGACATACTAGAGAAACAAATACAAAGCCATCTGATCCAAAACAGGACGGAAAAAAGTAAAAAATACCAACTTAGCGACCAAACTTAACAACTGATAAGCGAAAAGAAAGAACTTATAAGAACCAAATAAAAAAAGAAAACATAAAATTGATAATAGAGACATGCAAGCCGGATACCCGGTTAACCGAAAAAACCGGATAACCGACTGATTCGAAGCTCCGGTTTTTTTGGATACCAAAACCGGATTTTTCGGTTTTTTCGGTTTTTCTTTTATTTGATTTAATAATACAAAAATACATTAAACTTTAGTCACCTTAGTTCCTATTTCGGTCACGTTAATTTTTATCTTTGTCGCACTACTATGCCACCCTGCCGCCATTTATTTTTCGATTAGTCTGTGGCTAATGAGTGAGTGTGCATAGTGAGTAGTGACTAGTGACACGAGTGCACGTGTTGTGTTAGACGGTGGTTACATAGAGATGTCAGCATTAAGGAAGGGGCCCGTAACGGCCGAAGCCTGCTGGGGCAGCGGGATTGTCCGAAAGGGTTACCGACTTACCGCTACCCCGGAACATAAAGGGCTAAGGAAGGAACACGGGTGGGTTTTAGTCAGTAAGAGTCTGACACTCCCTTCTGCTCCACCCAGAGCGGGAGGGGTCATTTGATGATTTCCCATCGTCAAAAAAAAAAAAAGAAGACGGTGGTTAGGTACATTGCAGATATTATTTTTATCAAAGTAAGTTTAATCACAATCTTTCTCATAAATTATGCATAGCTAATATTTCATGAAGTGATGACCAAATACTGATAATTGTTGTGTCAGCAGAGATAGTTTGCATGTTTAATAGCTTTCATTAATTAGGTTATGCCAGCTGGCACGTTTTTATTTTTGTAAATATGTAATGTGCCTATAAACAAGAGCCTATTTTTGTTTGTAGTAGTTTGAGCTGATCAATAAGCACATTGCTACTTTCAAACTTTAATGTTTTGTTTGCGTACGTTAATAGTGAAGTAAATTTGAATGGTTTTGGATAATTCAAATTCAAATATTTTATTTCAGATATAAAATCCAAATCCATAATGTGAATATTGTGAATGTTGAAAATATAAAACTAATACATAGGTTAGGTAAGGAGGCTTATGTAGAATTGCTTTTTTTTTTTGTTTAGTAGTAGTTAGTAAGTTTATACAGTGGTTAATATGGCACAAATGTGCTGTCTTTTGCTTTTGTGTTTAAATAGACTACGTCGCGTAAAAGTTCCTTCCATTTGTCCGTTATTTATTTTCAAGATTATGATCACGAAAGATTGCTAAAATGGCTCTTAATATTTACAGCAAGAAACATCATGAAGAGGGCTGGCGATGTAGATGATGCCGATACAGCGAAGACAAAATACTTACGTGGAAAATAAAAAATATGCTGGTGATAAATTATCAATATGGTTTTATTTTTTACGTGCCACGGACGGAAGCACTGCAAAATGCAAAGAATGCGATAAAATATTAAAAGCGGCAGGCAGTTCTACATCAAGCTTACGAAACCACTTGCTTTATTCTATGTCAAAAAATATTTTAGTGTAAGTGGTAAACTGGTACATTATTTTAAAAATAAGTACGATAAGTGTGAAAAATACATATTTTGATTAGACTTCAGCATTTTCACTTCTTTACACACATATTTCTCATTTCCTTAGTAAAAACTGAAAAAAAAAACCGAAAAAACCGATTTAACCGGTTTCACCGGTTTTGTAAACAAGAAAACCCGAAAAAGTCGGTTTTCTTAATCAACCCGGTTTTTGCAAACCCTAGAATACCATATACAAAAATCCAGCGGTATCAAAAAAGCACTAAAGGAACTACGGGAGGCAGGAAAAGAATGGATACCAAAGCTTAAAAGGAGATCAAAGATCACTATATCGGAGAACTAGCAACCGACTTCTACCGTCAGCTATACGCAAAACAAACACCAAACGTATCAAGAAAAAAGCATAGGTACTGAATTCGAAGCCACTCTAGAATCCGTACGTTCAATTTTACCAGAAGAGGTAGAGAAAGCTATCAGGAGTCAAAAGGTGGGAAAATCTCCAGGACCATACAAAATCACAAATGAGGTGCTGCAGGGACCAATAGAAGAACTGATACTGATTCTAACTCAAGTATTTAACGAGATTTTGAGAAGCGGTGTTTTCCTGAAATATGGGCAAAATCTCACATCATCCTGATACACAAAAAAGGCGACAAAGAGGATATTGAAAATTACAGACCAATAAACCTGATATCAAATGTGTACAAGATATTTTCAAAGGTCATACTGGACAGAATGAGCTCAATGTCGGATGAACAACAGCCGGTTGAACAGGCAGGTTTCAGAAAAGGGTATTCGACTATTGACCATATCAGGTCATTGAAAAATATAAAGAATATAATAAAACTATATATATTGCCTTCATTGACTACGAAAAGGCTTTCCATAGTTTGTCACGAATACATCTGGGAAACTCTAAAGCAACAAGGAATAGGTACCAGCACCATACATCAACATCATTCAAACCATTCATGCCAACAGTAAGGCTAGAATTCAATTAGAATCTCTGGGAAAATAATTTCACATAGAAAGAGGTGTGAGGCAAGGTGACCCACTATCGCCAAAGTTATTCTCTGCCGTTTTAGAAAACATATTTCGCAAATTAAATTGGGAAAAGTTTAGTCTGAATATAAATGGGTTGAAACTGAACCACCTCCGATTTGCCGACGACTTAGTGTTATTCAAAGAAATCCTAGAAAACTTGCAAACCATGATAAAAAGTCTGAGCGAAGAAAGCGAGAACTGACATTGGTTTAAAAATGAATTACAGCAAGAAAAAAATAATGACTAACTCGTTAAAAGTAGACATAAAAATAAAGGAAGAAGCTTTGGCTTATGTAGAGGACTACATTATATACCTTGGTCAAGTCATCTCAACCAAAGACCAAATTAGTCATGAAATTATTAAGAGGATTGCAATTAGTTGGAAAAAATACTGGTCCCTCAAGGAGACAATGAAGTCTAAAGACCTTGGTATGACTTTGAAAAGAAAGACTGCCAACTCGTGTATTCCCCCATGTTTAAAATATGGGTCTGAGACATGGGCACTCACCAAATAGCTGAGAGAAACGCTTGCCAAGTGTCAAAGAGCAATGCAAAGAAGCATGGTAGGCTCAAAGAGACAGGATAAATTAAAAACACATATCTCCGGGCCAAAACAAAACTGACCGACATTCTAACAAGAATAGACCAACAAAAGTGGAGGTGGACAGTCCACATGATGCGAGACACTAAAGGAAAGTGGAGCAAGGTTGTGACAGAATGGTATCCAAGGGATGGCAAAAGAAATCGGGGGAGACAGCTTATCCGATGGGAGGAAGAAATTAAGCTGACAGCAAGTCCAAACTGGTGAAGGGTACCCCGCGACAGACGACAATGGAAATTGTTAGAGGAGGCCTATGCCATGAGGCACACCGAAATTCAAGACATTTTGTGATTTCTTGTGTTGTAAATATTATTGTCTTCTTCTTTCGTCTAGTTTCGGAATGAAAGGCTTTATTATTATTATAAGTACAATTTAAAAGTGAAAAATAAAAACTTTTTTACAGAAAAAAAAAAAACAACTGACTTCCAAAAAAGACATTACAAAGTGAAAAATAACTTTAATTTCGGAAATCGGTGGCAAACAACGAAAATGCGAACCCAACGACACCGTCTTCCGAAATTAAAGTTATTTTTGATGTTTTAGTGTCTTTTTTGGATGTCCGTTGTTTTTTTTTTCCTCTCTGTATTTTGTGGTCAGTGTGACCATCTTATAAATGGCGAATCTGCCACAGACTGGACAAAAAATCTGCCAAAATCTGCCACACTTGACGCCAATAATATGCCTTCAAAATACACAACGAATTCAATGAAATTTCTTTAATACCCTCTTTTGTTACCCAAAAATTAAGAACCAATTCCTTATTTTTGTTTAAAATTAAGATACTATTCCATATTTTTGATTTGTTTAAATTCACTTCAGCAATCCCCGTATAATTTGACCATGAAACAGAAGTGCTGGCCACTTCTGTTTCATGGCCAAATTAATTCAATTCCATGAAATCATTTGTAATCTAATTTCATATAAAAACTGATGAATTACTTTGAAAAAAGATGAATTCATTGAAAATTCTAATTAATGAGTGTGGATTTTCTTGAAATCTTTTAAATCCTCCGAAATCTGCCACTTTTGTAAATCGTCAGCATGATCTGCCACAGACAGAATTTAGGAGCGAAATCTGCCAAAATGGCAGAAATCTGCCACAAATGGTCACACTGTTTGTGGTGATGCAACTGTGCGTAGATACATAACAAAATGGCGGTCTTAACAATGTTGCCATCCCTGCAAAAACTGCACTGAATCTGGCGTTATGGACAATTTTTTGTGTTACCGTTTTTCATCTTCCCCTCACTCACACTAAAGGAACTGTTATATGCTTACATAATGTGGCTCGGTATTTACATAGTATAGGTACACACCTTCTCCACACGTCGCGGCATTGGCCATTGATGAATTCTTGGCCAGGCGGACAGTTGGTGGGCACTGTGACGACATTTTTTGTATTTGTTCCGCTTCGCCATATGTCGCGACAGGAGCCATTGATCCATTGCTGGTCAGGGGGACAGTTGGGTGGGACGGTTACTATATTTTGTGGTGACACATCTGAATAGTCCGGCTGAATTTCACTGAAAAACAAACTTTCTTATAATATGTTTGGTTATGTAGGATACGGCTTCATTACGTATTTCCTAACCTTAGCCTATCTATTAATTTAACATTTTCCTTAAGTGTCTTGTGACTTGTCTTATCGTTCAAGTTATTATTTTACCTAATGGGTTTTCTTATAATGATATAAAATTATGAATGCAATTTTTATCGCATTATTTGTGTTAATTAATCGCTGTGTCGATTCCGTAAGTAGATTGTGTCATTTGTAGGTATGTAACTACAAATTTACGGTTTTCGGATTTTTTCCTTTACGTGTGCTACATGACATTGCCTCTTGCCAAATTTCATGATTCTAGATCATCGGGAAGGACCCTTTAAAGTTTGATTCTCTTGAGAGTGTCGAAATATACGTTTTTTGCGGCATACACGACCGTACTTATCTTTTTTCACGTTAACTTAGAAGTTTGATTTTTTCACAACTTCAAGGGACTGTAGACCAGTATATGGTTTAATTTAGAGTATATGGTTTAATTTCAACTCGATACCTCCACGCGTTCCCAAGATAAAGGGTCTTGACAGACAGACAGACAACAAAGTGATTGATAAATAGATCATTTATTTGTCCAAAACATAAGTAGGTATACACACACATGGCATGCAAGATGTTACATAAAATTATACCTAGCACGGTCATGTTTTGCCTTAACGGCGCTAATATAAAAAAAAGGCAAAACATGACCGTGCTAGGTATAATTCTATGTAACATGTAGGCTATTTTTATAAGTAGGTAGGTTTGCCCATTATTCAAAGCAATTAACATATCAAATCAGAACTCAATCAATCAAATTCTATTACATAATAGTGTAATATTACACAATAGTGTCATCAACTCGTCATCGAAATGTATAATAAAATAAAATTTTCCAGTCAAAGTCAAAGTACTTAGGAATAAAAAAAAAATCCACACAATTATTTCACAGATTAATTTAGTAGAATATTAAGTATACATAATATCAACAATGAATAAAAAAGCGAAAGTGAACCTATAAGGGTTCCGTTTTTTTCCTTTTGTGGTACGGAACCCTAAAAACAGACAAGGACCGTTATCATAATGTGTCATTTTCGATACGATAGCCTGTCGAATGGCTGTGAATAGCTATGCAGGTAATCGCGCGCACCTTGAGGGTTCCGACTCAAAGCTGAGCCCAGCTGCTCGTGACAGAGTGGAGAGTTGGTAGACATAATTATTTGAGTAAAATAAAGACTATCTACTTAAATGTAATTTTTTTTTATTGTGGTTTCAAAAATGCGAGTACCACATGTCCAGCAGTGCTATTCTGTAAAAATCTCACCGTGCAAACTAAGGTGAAGTGAGTTAGAGATTGCCTCCATTGATGAGCCCACTTCACGCTCACTTCATCTATCTGAGATTTTTACAGAATCGATAAGCTGCAACGTTATGTCATTTTCCCTACAATAACAATATATGTATAATGTGTATTAATTGAGGAGATAATATAGAAGACGTATCTTTCAAATCCATGATCAGTTGACTACTTTTATGTACAGAAGCCAGCACATCAAGCTACCCCAATTTGTAAAATTTTCCCAATTGAATATGAACCTTAATCCTTTGAAGTAAAGTTCAAAATCTATCCAAGAAATTTGACATACTGGGGTAGCTTGATGTGCTGGCCTCTGTACCTCACTAGTAATTTTCTATAAACTTCAGTAAGTGCAATAATCAAATCACAATACGTGTAGGTACTGTTCGTTATTGATGAGTTCCATTGTCTATCTCTGAAGGTCCTTATCAGATCTTTACCTTTAAACGTGTCCACTTTGAAGAATACTCTTCCAAACAAAACCATCAATAATTATTGACCTATCTTTTGACTGCTTTGCCTTAGAAGCTTTCGACTTGATACTTCAACCTATTTCTGAGCAAAACGGTCCTGGCAGACGGACTACAGGGTGATCAATTGATCATAGATAGGGGTTCCGTGTTTTCCTTTTGAGATACTTCCGAACATAACAAAAAAAATGTTTTATTGCTTTCTTTTCATTAATATGTATGTACTTACATAGGTGATTGTACTCACGGGACTTCCGAACTTCTTATATAATATTTAAGTAAAATGAGAACCTCTGTCACCGTTGTATTATAGATATAGGTACTGGACAATATTAAATACTTAGGTACCTACCTAGAGAAAGGGGACTAAGGTATGACGGTACTGCATCCTGCATTACAGGGCCTCAAGTCTGCTATTACAATAGTGTACGAATGGTCTATCATTGATTTCATAATTGTTGATTTTTGACAAGTTTCCTAATCCTAATCTACTAATTTATTGGCGTCATTATGACTTTCCAATGGTCAACCACTGGCAAAGGACACTCCATTGAAAGAAATGGCATAAAATGGTAATCTCGTACATAATGACAAATGAATAAATGTAATGTTTATTGCTATTTACGAACTTCTTACTAGGTACTTCAGATTGCAAACACTAATAAGTAATATATAAAAATACCTATATTATATTAAATGAAATCTAACATGAAAAGTAGTAGTTTTTCTTTAATTTAGCAGATTACGAACTTATAGCAAAATGACAATGGGATCGTTTTGGAATGACGAATTTATAAAAATAGCAGACTTGAGCCCCAGATCACCCGATCACCAAGGTAAGCGTAACCTTTACCTTTAGGTACAATGCAATAGCCCTATAAATTCTTAATTCTCCAAGTCCTAATAATTTTATTTGGGATACTAAACCTATTTCTTGCCAGCGTAATACCTATACATAGTTGCATACATATAAAATGTTAAGGTACCTAGTTTAAAAACGACCAGGAGGGGCAGTTCCCATACTTTTGCGAATGTTCGTACACACGGCTACACATCAAGCTACACAAAACCAGTTTACGCTGGTCTCGCATCGTACGGAAATCCTATATAATGTGAGATCAGCTTATACTGGAAATGTATAGCTTGATGTGTAGCCGTGTGTACTGTCAAGAAAAACTGCAGTACGATCAAAGTGCGATTCTGTAACCGTGAAAACTTAGGTGAACGTGGAGTGAGCTGTCAGTGTCATCCTGATGCTAGGGATTGATACTCTTGACAGCTCACTCTAAGCTCACTTCAACTAACTTTTCACGGTGAGATTTTTCCAGAATCGATCGGTTGGAAATAATTACTTCAACGTATGTGGGGAATCCCCATCAAACATAAACGGAACGAAATGGGCTGCCAGTTCAGAAATGTAAAATCGGTAAAAAATTAGGGAGAATTTATAAGTATTCTAAATTAAAAAATCATTACTTATCGAAAGAATTGGTTCCGTCTTTGATACTTATTTAGGTATTTCTTCTTCTTTCTTTCAGCTTGGCTTACTTAAGTGCTGTCATATAATTTTCTAAGACAGCATAATAATTATAAGATAAGACAGCAGCGCTTTAAAATATGGTGGTCCGTCTAAGCGTTAACAACCGCAAAAGTAGCATTTTTTAAAGAAAACTCTAAAAAAATACTATTTTGTTGGGCTGCCAAGCATGTAATTTTTATATGATTTTTCGTAAAGAGAAAATTAAGGATTTTGTGCGATCCCTGGCGCGGCGCCCTCAATTTTGCCGCTCTAAGCATTTGACTGGCTGCTAGGCTCCCCTACTTTAGATAACATTTGGGCAACTACATACCTACTGGGTAAAATAAAACCATCACAGGCCGATGTTTACACCTTAGATAAGTTTCATTGAATCTTATCTCTATCTTACCCTGTAAACATAGAACATGACCATGGTAATAAGATAAAATAGGTACCTACATTTGCACCTAACTCTCTGTACTACATAGAGAGCCCAGGTATGGTCATGTTCATTAGTATTGAAAATTAGGAACAAAATAGAACTCACCTGAGGTCGCTGTCTTGTATCAGGGCTTTATTCCAAATGTCGCGGCATTGTCCATTAACAAGTGATTGGCCTGGCGGGCAGTTAGTGGGTACCGTGATAAGGTTAGCAGGCGCGACCGCGACGGTAAAACTCCAGATCTCGCGACATGCGCCGTTTACCCACTCCTGTCCATCTGGACAGTTTGTTGGAACCGTTACTACATTTTGTGGATTGATATTATTTGGTCGCGCGTTACAAGAACTTGCAAGAAAACAAAGAAACGTAACGAATATAATCATTTTAAGTTGTTGCACTAAATTGCGAATTCTTTTGTCTAACTATACCTAGGTACTACTAGCTGCGTACTTCAAGATGAGAGAACAATTGAACAAGAATCTTAATTGGTTTCTGATTGTATTTATCACCTCAAACATAGTTTATAGAGAAGATAATCTAGTGACGTAGTAGATAACCTATCTGCAAGTGATTTATATATACACAAAGAGGTTTTATTTTTTGTAGAGTTATTAAAGGTAACGTACGTAAGTACTTAAGGAGATTTTTGTTTTTGATAAATGCAATTAATAAGATTGTTGTGATACCTAGATATCATTTTTATAAATCGGCCCCTTTTAAAGAATCAATTTAACAATTGAGAGGCACGTAGCTATATAGGTATGTAGGTACATCAGTACATAGGTACCTCTGAACATTCCCAGGGTTTCTTAGTATGTCAATTTGACCATAATGACAAAAGGGACTATACGCTGATCTTGGAACGCAGGAAAATGTACCATTTGCTGTGTACAGAAAGACTAAACTGTTTGCTTAAACAGACATGAGCCAGTCACGTGGACTCTAGTCCCTGCGAGCTGGTGTGGATAAGTAACTTCCGGCCATTAACCAATGGATGTCGTGTTTTGTGTCTCATCACGCGCCTGCTGTTATTTTTCTAGAATGAAAAAATCTTAAATATTTGTTAGGTATGAATATGAAAAGCATGAGATCATTATTGTTACTTTATTTTGAAGCCGCTTATTTTGTCTGGCACATTTTGCATCCTGAGCACGTCGTAAAAAAGCCGGTCAAGAGCGAGTCGGACTTGCGCATCGAGGGTTCCGTATTCGTCAGAGAATTTTTAACACTGCGGTGTAGAATATTGTAGTTTTAGGTCAGCGCCATCTCCTGATCGATAGTGGAACTAAAGTAATTTTTGTTGATGATTTCTGAAAAAGTGTGCTATTTAGAGACATCGTTTTATTTTTCCTGTAATATTTAAAAAAACTTCTATCACATAGAATAATTTCAGATTTTTCTCTATGCAAACTTCGGAGATAAGGGGGGAGCGGTATTTTTTTACATTTTTCGTCAAAAGTCGAAAACTGTGCAGCCTAAAAAAAAGAAAAAATGTTTGAGAATTTGCAAACAGCGCTCTTTCTCTTTCTATTACATGCCCTAGTAGCCCCACTTCGAATTTTTGAGACCCACTTTCAGTCTCTGTTGCAAAAAAAAAAAAACAAATAAGTATACAATATTTTTATTTCATTCGTATTTGAAAATAGTTGGGCGAACGTCATTTAAAACTATTAAAAATTTCAAGTTGATAGCATTAGTAGTTCTTGAGACATCCAACTGTGACACAGCGACAGACGGACAGACAGACAGACTGAGGGTCGCACCATAAGGGTTCCTTTTTACCATTTTGGTATGGAATCCTACCGTTTACCGTTTACCTACCGTAGCGTTGAGCTACATTATGACATTTACCACACCACAACCCCACCATACCATTATCCCGTCACTCTGTGTCACCTGTGGGGCGGTAAGTTTAGCATAATATTGAAGGTAACTATCAGCTATCTTGATCGTTATAGCAGACAAGAGACCTTTATATAACTTATGTCTAGCAGGGGACGTTTACCTACTTACGGGGTGTTCCTACATTACAAGTTGATTAGAGCAAAAATCTATTATGTAGGTAGGTACAGACGCCAGCACATCAAGCTACTACAATCTGTCAAATTGCCTTAATATTATATATCAACTAGCTGACGCCGCAAACGTCGTTTTGCAAAAAAAAAAAATAGATAGTAGCCGATTCTCAGACCTACCCGATATGCACACAAAATTTCATACAAATCGGTCCAGCCGTTTTGGAGGAGTTTGGTAACTAACACTGTGACACGAGAATTTTATACAGGGTTATTTGTAAAACACCAGCAACCTCTTAAGAGGTCATTGTACTCATCATTATGAACAACTTTTACTATGGGAGCAAACCTGAAATCGCGAAAAAAAATCAGCTGTTCAAAAAATCAGCCCTACATCTTCGTCTATCTCGTCAAAATGTAGGGAACAGCTGATTTTTTTTCGCGATTTCAGGTTTGGTCCCATAGTAAAAGTTGCTTATAATGATGAGTACAATGACCTCTTAAGAGGTTGCTGGTGTTTTTCAAATAACCCTGTATATTAGATTAGAAGATTTTATCGCTAAGGTTGGTTCAAAGTTGATTGGGAAAATTTTATAGTTTCGGGCAGCTTGATGTGTGCTGGCGTCTGTACTGTGGTTTTCTATTGATAAAATCATTTTCAAAATCGGTTCAGTAGATCCAGAGTTTACCCCCTACAACCTCACAAACTTTACCTCTATGTAATATTAGTATAGAGTATACATTTGTAGTATAGAGGCCAGCACATCAAGCTACCCCAATCTGTCAAATTTTACTACAAAGGAATAAGGTTCATATTCAATTGGGAAAATTTGACAGATTGGGGTAGCTTGATGTGGCCTGTGTACAAAGTCCATCTGTCTCCTAGAAATACTCTTATCGCTAGTGAAACAATAGCGGTAAAAGTATTTCTTCTTTTTGTGCGCATGGTCGGCCTTTGTCTAATATTTTGTAAAAATGGCATATACAACGTGTAACGTTAAATGCGCTAAACCTCATACACCCAAATTAGAGCATTGAGTTAAAAGCATAATACAATGAACACAACTATTTTTGAAGTGAAAACTTCTTTAGCGGCGCTGCGTATTTTTTTTGGAATGGGTAAAAATCTCTAAACTCGCGTCAGGACACGTGACCTGATCGAGAATTCGTAAGACGGATGGAGAGAGGGCAGGCGGCGCAAGGCGCTTGCGCGAATGTTGAAGTGAAAACTTCTTTAGCGGCGCTGCGTATTTTTTTTGGAATGGGTAAAAATCTCTAAACTCGCGTCAGGACACGTGACCTGATCGAGAATTCGTAAGACGGATGGAGAGAGGGCAGGCGGCGCAAGGCGCTTGCGCGAATGTTCGATAATTGTCATGTTTGTGTACGATAGCGCAATGAATAAATATTGTATCCTACCACATAAATAATAATACTTTTATACTGATAACGAAAGCAATTCGTACAAAATTATTCTCTAACCATTCCAAAATATCAAAAATGCAGAACATTAATATTTAAGTTTTCACTTCTGCCGGCACTCCCGGAGTGCAACCCGTCGATTTTTTTTTAAAGCTTACTATTTTTTACCGACTTCACAAAAAGGAGGAGGTACTATGTTGATGTTTGTATGTTTTTTTTTTTGTATTTGTTCATCGAATACTCCGCCAATTGTCGACAGATTTTCAAAATTCTTTTTTTGTTTGAAAGGGTATGCTCTCGAGGTGGTCCCATTGTCACCAAATTGAAATCTGATGAGGGAATCCCATGGAAATCTAGGGAAACCCTCAAATTTTGTAGGCACACCTATAGCGATTTGGGTATTTTTTATAGTAACTCGTGTATTTGCTCTCAGAAAGCACCATTCGGTGAAGTGGAACTGATGATGAAGACCACAGATGGCCATCGGAACTACTCAATAATAAATATTTCACGGTTTGCGATTCGATTAGGTACTTTAATGTGGTTGCTAAGCACAATGCGTATCGTGAAGTGGAGCTGATAGTGACTTTTCAATCAGCTCTAGTTCTCCTGGTTCTTACAAGGAGAACTCCTCAACAATTAACGTCCCTGCATCGGGAAAAGCAATATTTTGTAAAAGGTGATGAGCAGTTGACATTAGGCTATTGTAACTTAGATAAGTTACAAACTGGCCCACTAAAAAGTGAAAAATAAAAAACTTTTTCACAAAAAAAACTACCGACTTCCAAAAAACACTTATCTAAGTTACAATAGCCTAATGTCAACTGCTCATCACCTATTACAAAATATTGCTTTTCCCGATGCAGGGACGTTAATTGTTGAGGAGTTCTCCTTGTAAGAACTAGGAGAACTGGAGCTGATTGAGAAGTCACTATCAGCTCCACTTCACGATACGCATTGTGCTTAGCAACCACATTAAAGTACCTAATCGAATCGCAAACCGTGAAATATTTATTATTGAGTAGTTCCGATGGCCATCTGTGGTCTTCATCATCAGTTCCACTTCACCAAATAGTGCTTTCTGAGAGCAAATGCACGACTTACTATAAAAAATACCCAAATCGCTATAGGTGTGCCTACAAAATTTGAGGGTTTTCCTCGATTTCCATAGGATTCCCTCATCAGATTCCGATTTGGTGACAATGGGACCACGTCGGGAGCATACCCATTCAAACAAAAAAAAAAATTTTGAAAATCCGTCGACAATTGGCGGAGTATTCGATGAACAAACATATACTTAAAAAAAAAAAAAACATACAATCATCCGAACATAGTACCTCCTCCTTTTTGTGAAGTCGGTAAAAAATATGATTGACGTGTTTGTACAAACCTACTTACAGAAATAAAATCATTTATCATTTACTACTTAATAACTCTACATTATACCAATTTTTTTGTAAACCAAAACATAGAGCCAAGGTCTTGTTACTTCAAAAATATCGATTAGAGGGAGGTAGTATGGTGATAGGTACTTAGGCTACATTTGTTTGTGCCTGTTGTTTGTGTTTCCATGTTGGAATATTGATTCCTCGAAAGAGCCCATGTTAGCGTGCGGTCCATTTATAGCGTTTACCTAGGTACCTACTGTGTAGGTCACAGCACCTATTAGGTATGCATAGATGTGTATCCCGCTGTAGTGCGCAATAGGGTGGGCGGTCAACATTCAACCATATTCTTGAGTCGATTCACTTAGCGGTCGAGAAACAGAGTGTGACACACGACAGTACAGTGTTGACGTATGTCGTACAAGTGGATACAGTGTGAACTTTGATACAATTTTCGGGACTTTTGTTATATTCCAAAGACTGAAATATGAATCGGAAATATTTTGTAGCGTTCCTTACTATTTTATTTATTGTTTACTGTGCCGAAGGAAGAAAAACATCAGGTAGAAGCCGTGGCTCTGGATCTGGTCGTGGATCGAGCAAAAAGACAAATTATAACCCTCAACCTGCGCCAACATCTTTTAGTAACCCACAAGCTTCAGCTCCAAAACCAACTTTGTTTGGATGGCAATCTAAGCCGTCCAGCGGGCAAGGTCATTCGTATCCTTCTAGTGGAACAGGATTATCTGGTGACAGGTCAAAACCAGCGACTAATCAAGAAAGTATTCAACGAAGTAGTGCAACTAATAATTTGGCTGGTCAACAACATTCTAATAATCAACCGAGTCATTCTTACCCATCTTCGAATGGTTTATCAGGAAGTGCTGGTAGTGGATATCCTCAGCAAACTGCGAGCAAATACCCACAAGGAACTGGGTTGTCCGGAAACACTGGAGCTGGCCAATCAGCAGGGTACCCACAGTCAACTGGATTATCAGGAAGTGGCCAGCCTGGACAGAGCTATCCACAACAACACGTATCCGGTGGTGGCTACCCTCAACAGCACGCATCCGGTGGTAGCTACCCTCAACAGCACGCATCCGGTGGTGGCTATCCTCAACAGCACGCATCCGGTGGTGGCTACCCTCAACAAACGCAGCAACGCAATACTGGAGTGGCTGGTTCTGCTGCTGCACCGCCGCCGTATAACAATGGTCAGAATTATCAAAATAACTACGGAAACAGTTACCATCCTCAAGGACCACCTGCTCATCCTAATTACGGCTCTAATTACGGCGGTGGCGGTGGTTACGGTGCCTATAATCCAGGGTACGGCTCTCAATCACCTGGATACTTTGGAAACTATGGTAGAGGAAATGGAGGTATGAGTCGTTCAGGAAGCGCTCTGAAGGGTATAGGTATCGCAGGTGCTGGTATTGGAACGGTATTGACTGGATTAGCCCTGTGGAATTTGGCCCGCTCCACTGGAAGACACCACCATACCGTCATATACGATAACAGGGGTCAGCCTGTGGCAGTCACAGCGGCCAACGACACTAACACCGTTGCCGATTCAATTTTAGCGGATCTAGTAAACTGCAGTTTGACCATAAGTAATGATAACAAAACCGAAGTGCTCGCAATACCTTGTTCTATCGCTACTTCGTTTACCCCAGATGCCGACGTAAAAGATTCTGGTGTTAATAAGAACTCTACTGACAACACGAAGTGCACCATTACGGTTCTTACAAAAGCAGGCGAAGAATTTATGACGACAATACCATGCTCAATTCTCTTAAACTCTGCCGCAGAAAACAATGTAACAGAACCTCCTTTGGTAGTTGATGAAGCTGACAATATTAGTAATGTTACTAGCGAGCCGAGCATACAAAATGGCACTTTGACTGAAAATAACGCAACTTTAAGTGAACCGACGGCGCTCAAGCTTTCCGGTGAAGATATAAATGTGGATGGTGAAAAATTAGCACATTTAAATTGCACTCTGCAATCAGAGGAAATAAGAGATCCGATCAATCCTTGTTTGCCTGTTAATCATAATTTAACTGTTATTCCGTTACCATCCACGGAGGCGCCACAGTAAATATCTTTGAACCTGCCCTAAATAATGTGTTTCACAAAGTTATAATTATCATTATAAGTTTTTATACAGGCGAAAATAGGTTCTACTTTTAGAGTTCTTATAATATTACCTACCTAAATACAAAAAAAAAAAACTTGAAAAATATTCCTTCCTCCATCTCTTTTTAAACAAGTTTATTTCTACATATTTTTAGGCAAAAAATGTATCTAAGTATAGTACCTAATAGCCTAAATGCATTGTAACATATCTACATCAGAGGTTTTAGGCAGGTAGGGTCCCGCAGGGTAAATCTATTCCTGAAATGGGATAGGTACCTAACAGTAATACACAAAATTCCTTCAACAGAAGAAACTTACTAGTTTATAGCAGCGGGGTAATTGCGTATCACAATAGCAGCAGGAATGGCTTTCATTTTGACAGTTCAACAACATTCATTGCGATAATTACGTTGTTGAGCGGACACATTCCGAACATAATTATGAAGTAATGGATTAGTAATATGCTTCAAAATGTGATTGACAGTTGTACGCAATTAGCGTGCTGCTGGTCTAAACATGGTCTCTATTTCAGTTTACATCCATCCAGTGGTCCTAGATTTATTTCCTATTTTACTTGAGCACTTTCTTGTAGCTTGACCATGTCGTATAACTTTATTTTCTTGATAGAGTTGGTACGTATCTTTACACATAATATCTTTGTTGACTGGTTGATGTATATTACCTACACATCAAATGTGCCTTCGTCACTGTCTGTGTGTGCATACACGATTGAAAATTTAAACAATTGATAATTATGTACCTAGTAGGTGTAGATAGCTTAATAATATGAAGCCTGCACGGTGTTGTGTTGATTGTAGCTTTCACGTTCATGTAGGTCAATATAGGTAACATTTTGTATTGTTCTATGAATTAAATTCTGTAACTTTTATATTATTGTGTGGTGTTTTTTTGGTGGAAATTGTTAATCGTAACTAGATCATTAGAGCAATAAAGGAATATTTTATTTTGAATTTTGGTACTGTTTAATTGATTGTATAATTTCATGTTTTGACTTAAGTAGGAATACCTTATTTTATCATTATAAAATAAAGACGAATGTTTAAAGACGCAATTAACGTGCATTTTATTTAACTAATATGGGTTATCTAGGGTAGGTGTAAAATTGTAGATAAATAAACACTGTGCCCATAAAGTAAGTAAGTATAAAAAGTAGGTGGTATGTGGTGGTATCTCAAATTGTGGAGGTCCCTACCTATTTCACAAAATCATACTTTTCAGTGGCCCCGTCACGTCATGAACTGAGGTTCCTCAGATGTAAACAAAGAGACGGTAAAATAAGTTTGAAGAGTAGGTATAGCGTAAGCGTACCCCAAGGGCCCCCAACACACAACAGAGGGGTGTTATAAGTTGTTGTTGTTGTTCTATTGGTCGGTGGTATCCAGGCGCGGTCCCAGCACAAGCTTTTGTGGGGGGGTCACCACTGGTGCTGAGGAAAATATTTAGGGAGATACATGTCGTCGTTGGTGGTCGCAAGCGTTTACTGCTGAGGATCAGGTCCTGGGTTCGATTCCTAGATCGGGTAAAGTGTTATTAGGTTTTTTTATCAGAAATTTCACAGAAGCAGCCTGAAGTCTGGATGTGTGCCCGGTTGGTGGCGACATGAGACTTGAAACATAATTGATGAAATGTTTAAAGTGTAAGTCAAAGATCACTAATAAATTAGTGATCTATGGTGTAAGTTCTATATTATGTAGGTAAACCCCTGTAGGTAGCTATACAAGGTGTAACATAATTAACGCAAGACCTCATACACCCCAATTAGAGTATTGAGTTTAAAGTATAATATAATGACCAAAATTAATATTTTTTAAATTTATATTAAGAAAATCGTGTTGACACTAGCATTACTTTATGCATTAAAATTGAGACTTATTACCTTGATATAAGGTTTAATTTTATTTGGCTTAATCGGCTGTTAGTATAAAAAAATACATAATTTTTGGAAAAATACATATATTAAAAGTTACTGAAATCGATTCAGTAGTCAATTATGAACAAACTACTTTCAGGACTTGCATATATTCTGTTACACATTGTATACAGGGTGTCCCTGGAAGTATGGATCAAATCAAATAGGGGCGTGGGCAAAGTCATTTCCAAACTTTTTGATCCTGAGAATGGTTGGTGAATTTTTTTACGGTTCAAAAGTTATGACCAACTTTTGTTATTTTTAATCACTTTGCATAGTGCTCAAAGAACAAAATCATTAAAAAAAAACTACCAGGAACTGTCAATTTAAGTTTTTTAGACAGCCCTGATAGTTTTTTTTAATGATTTTTTTTCTTTGAGCACTATGCGAAACGATTGAAAAAAATTGGTCACAACTTTTGAACCGTAAAATAATTCTCAATCATCAAACATTCTCCAAAAAGAAATAAAGAAATAAATTCATACAGTGTCCTATTTGCTGACGACATTTCAATAATTTTTTCTTATATTCCGACTTCTCATATAATAATACAAAATTACAATGTGTAAACGACTTTACACTACTAGGCCTGACTGTCGATACAAATATAAACTGGAAAGCTCATATACAAACCCTATCAAATAAATTGGCTAGCTTTATATACGCCTTAAGAGAACTAAAAAAAGCAACCGACTTCAAAACAGCTCTTTCAGCCTACTACGCATACGCATATTCGTGGCTAAACTATGGAATTATAATGTGGGGAAATAGTGTAGATACCTATAGAGCGACTATTCATTTTACAAAAAAAATGCGTTCGAATCCTAGTAAATATAGAAAGTACGGAAAGTTGCAAACAATACTTTATAGAACATAAAATACTTACGCTATCAGGTATTTATATCCTAGAAGCTAGTAAATTTGTGAGAAAATACCCATCGTTTTTTCCGCTAGCAAAACAGCAACGCCCACAGCAACGCAGTCTTAGAAACCGATATCACACCCCGGACACTCCGTACAGCGCGCGCAAAATAATTACCTACTACTACTACATAGCCAAATGACGTTGGTACACGTGCAAATGTGTGCGTAAACTCTAGTAGGGTTGGTTGTCGTGCGGAGCGTAAAAAAAATGGCGGGAACGACGACGACGCGACTAGAAAGGACTAGTTTGATTGTTTAACTAATTAGTCGGGTTCGTAATGAAATAAAAATAATATTATAATAGTTAAGTAATAAATGTAAAACTTTTTAACAATAACTTTAATTTCGGAAGTCGGTGTCTTTGGATCTGTATTTTAGTTTATTGCCACCGACTTACGAAATTAAAGTTATTTTTCACTTTGTACTTAGTGTTTTTTGGAAGTCGGTTTTTTTTTGCTAAAAAGTTTTTATTTCTCGCTTTTTAGTGGGTCTGTTTATAAAGTATATAAGTTACAATAGCCGAATGTAAACTTGCTGTTTTCTTGGTACTCCATCATCAGCTCCATTTCACCATTCGCATTGTGACGAGCATAAATTGTGCTTAGCAAACATATTAAAGTAATCGAATCGCAACCTGTGAAATACTTATTATTGAGTAGTCCCGGTGGCCATCTGTGGTCTTCATCATCAGTTCCACTTTACTAAATGTTGCTATCCCAGAGCAAATACCCATGCAAATAAGGTACTTAGCTAAATATTGCTTACACTAAAATATTTTCGTTTAAATGACCTACTTAACTATAAATAATCGGTTATTATATCGCATGGTATTAAAATGCGATATCTTACAAACATTTATGTAAATACAAATTCGGAAAAGCATCACAATATCGAACCATCGTGATTAAAACTCAGATAAAACTTTTAAATCGCAAAATTGTGTGTTCGTGTCAGCAGTACAGTGCTGCGGTTGTTTGTGAGCGCCCCGAGCTAATAACCGCCGATAATGTCGCGGGTGTGCGGGGTGAGGTGCGGTATCTGATGTCAGCGCGGGGTAGAGAGTGGCCATTCTGTACGAAGTACTATTAGGTATTCTGTACCGATATCTAAACGAATTAGCGGTACCAACCTCAAAATTAGCTATGTTTCGTTCTGGGCCTCTGGCCATGTGCGCTAAAATCTATAATAAACTCCCGAATTCAGTTAAGGATACAGAGTATGACAACAAATTTAAAAATGACCTACAAAACCACTTAAAATCATATTATAGCCTAAAATAATTTTTAACCGAGAAATAAATAAATTAATATCAACTTGAACACATTACACATACATAACTAGGTACTCTATAAAACATCAGTCCGCTACTACCTCATTCCTGTATTTTTTAGTGATTACTTTCTATTTTATTTTATCTGAAAATGTGACATATTATAATGTAAAACTAATCTATTGACATTAAATTAACTGAGATAATAATGACATTTAGGCTCATTGCAAATGACATAAATTGTAGTAAGTATGAGATTATAATATGAAAATGATAATTTATTTATTTTATTTAGTTTATAAGAATGACATAATATAATAATAAATAATAATTTTTAAATTAATCTATATCAACAAATCATATGAATAATGATAGCATGTTAAATTAATTAAAACCTATCGCCTATATATTGCTGTGCCCTAGCAGGGTTCATTGTTTGGAACTACCATAATGTAACAACCTTTAAACAACATGAAATGCAATAAATTAATGATTATGATTATGAAAAGTTTGGAAATGACCTTGCCCACGCCCCTATTCGATTTGATCCATACTTCCAGGGACACCCTGTATAGTTATTATACTCTTTGGTTTAAAAGCGTTATGTTAATGTTCAATATTGTTCATCACTACATAGTTTAAAACAAAGTCGCTTTCTCTGTCCCTTTGAACGCTTAGATCTTTAAAACTCCGCAACTGATTTTGATGCGGTTTTTTTAATAGATAGAGTGATTCAAGAGGAAGGTTTATATATATAATACATGCATGCATGTGATGTCGTAAATAAACACATTTTTTTGTGCTTACTTTTCAAACGCTGGCTGAATCCTACGAGATAGGTCAAAATAATGTACTACAGTAAAAGGTCTACAAAAAAGTCCGCGATGGTATATCTCTATCTCTTAGGGATAACCCACAATAATAATTTTTTATCCTTTACTTTTTACGAGAAATAATGGCTTATTTACGAAGCGATTTTAAGCAATACAGCATTAATCCTTATCCAATTAAGTACCTTAAATACATTGTGCATTTAATATAGATAAATATGGCCCATTACAGCATGTAATTTAAATGAATATTTTCGAAGATATTACAGATTTAAAATGTAGGGACATAGCGGTTGCTGCGGTACCGGCCGCGGCGGCGCGTGCTGGCATTCTTGAAATACCTGTACTTAGTATCAGTATTGCACCCGTGCGAAGCCGGGGCGGGTCGCTAGTGTTACATAATTGTACATCTCCAGCTCCACATTACTTATGTTATTCAGGGACGCAGCTTTTACATGGGGGTTACTGAAAAATGCTGCTAAATTGGTTGCAGGTTTTTTTTTACAAATAGCAGGTAATGAAGAGCGAGCGCAGCGAACTCGAAATTTTTTAACAATTCGACTCGGTTTTTTTGATATGTTCAAACAAAAATAAGAGTTAAATTGTCGACGAGAAATACTAGAAATACTTATTTACAAACGTATTTTTGTCGGCGATAAGATCATTTCTTTGCGTAAATATTCACCTAATTATTGAACCCTTCCCTGTGCGTGGACCGACACCGGACACGCATAGTGAAGTTATAGGATTGCTCGGAGTTTCCCTGTGCCATCAAATCAGAAATGAGGAGATTCGCAGAAGAAGCTAAGTCATTGACGTGGCCCCACAGAACATGTAATGGCCGCGCCCCGGCACCGTATAAAGACGACAGTACCTACCTACTAATAAAATTCGTGGCGGTACTTCTGTCACGAACTCACGAACCACCTTCGAAGCCGTCAGTTTCGAAGGCGGTTTCGGTTTCAATACCTACGTGATATACGCCCCTTGAGCAAATCAACGGTGACACGAACACGATTGGTTTATATGTAAAGTGTTGAGACGTCCGTATGTATACTTAATGTACTCTGTGGTTGAGACGACAAGGCCGCCTCTAACAGCGGCCGCTTAGGCGTCTCTGTGCTTGAGTGCACTCTGTTGGGCCGCCGGTGTGTTTGAATTGTTTTGTCAGTAGGTAAATATAAAGGTAGTTCAAGCTCCTTAAGTATTGGCTATGAGTGTACCTACATGTGTACTACTTAGTCGAATACTCCCATGATTTTATCACATTGTGCTGACAACGAGTACCTACCTACCTATCAAGCATTTAGATAAGTGATTTTAGATATGTCACCTAATCAGCTTGTCACGATCTACATAAGGTAAGGTAAGATAAGGTACCTAAGCATAAGGATCTCTCTGTCCTCAGTCTACAAATTCGATTTTGATTTCACCTCATCATGAGTCATGCATGACTCATGACACAAAGATTTCACATTAATTATGTGAGTGCAACGGTAAATAACGGTAACGTCTATGTCATTGCAAGTAAAGCGTATGGTATGAGTTTAATACGATTGTAGTAGGTTGTGGAATCAAGTGTTCCTGTCTCGTGACTTCGTGAGTGCCGGAGTTGGTTGCGAGTGATAAATCCGTAAATCGGCAAACGTATGCTTTTACATAAAACTACAACTGGCTACTGACTCTCCTAACCTCACCTGCCTTTAGTCAATTCTAATTTTACAATATCTAGATTTAAATATATGTACCTACTTAGGTATATCATACGCCTCAACTTCTTCATCTTCTTTTGAATCCTCTAATATTATAAAAGCGAAAGTTTGGGGAGATGTTTGGATGTTTGTTACTCAATCACGCGTAAACCGTTGAACGGATTTGGATGAAATTTGGCACACAGATAGTTTATAACCGATACTTTTTATCCCGATATTCCCACGGGATCGAAACTAACGCGGGTGAAACCGCGGTGCACTGCTAGTTCTTAAATAATAGTAGATTATTCATTAAGTAAGGGGATAAAGCTATGTCTAATGCCACAGGCGATTATTTTACCTCCCAGTAGGTGCGAAAAGTAGTGTTCTCCTCGGGGATAAAAGTACATACCTATTCTATCTTCGCCTTGGGCGAGGTTTTAAATCCCTCGCCGAACTCAGGATTCTAGTCTTAACTCCTTTGCTTCGCTGAAAAGTCAACTCAGAGCTCCTTTCCTGCGCTCGGAAGCCATATAATTCTTCGCTACGTTCGGGATTCAATATAGCGCCCGTAACAAAAGACACTGCTTTATCCCCTTGATAGATAAATCTACTACGTTCCGTTCTTCTATTTTTTGTAAAATTCTTTTTTATTATTATTTTAAATTTTATCGATCAACGGTAATCTACAAAAAACAACGCTTGCATTGAACACACACTTATGTAAATTTATCTTATCTATTCAACCTCGTGATCAAGGAAACAATCGCAATGTGGGGGGAGGGGGGGGAGTCTTTTTTTTTTTGTGGATGGGAAATCATCAAATGACCCCTCCCGCTCTGGGTGGAGCAGAAGGGAGTGTCAGACTCTTACTGACTAAAACCCACCCGTGTTCCTTCCTTAGCCCTTTGTGTTCCGGGGTAGCGGTATAACCCTTTCGGACAATCCCGCTGCCCCGGCAGGCTTCGGTCCTTTCGGGCCCCTTCCTTACTGCTGACATCTCTTTGAGGCGCGCGTGGAACATGTACGCGCCGTCCGGCACGGACCTGGTCCTGATCGGACGGAGGGTTACCCATTACTCTCCGCCCGCAGGCCCGCGCCTACGGTGGCCGGGAGTCGTCACGCGGCTCCCGACGCCCGGGGCGTCTCCCGCGGCGGCTGGGACGTGAGGCTCTCTCCCTCAGCCGTCACGCCACCTCCTTCGCTAGCATGACTGCTTCGCAGAAGGAGGTGACTGCCTCCCACTCCCTCTCGCCCCGGACCATGGCTTGAACCAGGGCCGGGCGCGAGAGGTCACCACCGCTGCCGATCGCCTCTGCGAGAACACGGCGGTGCTCCGCCCAACTGGGGCAGACCTCCACCCTATGCTCCACCGTGTCCTCTGGGCGATCCTCGCAGTGGTGTTAGCGCATCTACGATTTTCTTAATAAAAATAGTTAGCTTTAAAAAAAATAGTTTTGGTAATGTAGCTTTTAACTCAATGCTCTAATTGGGGTGTAGGTATGAAGTTTTGCGCATTTAACGTTAAACGTTGTATAAATATTTAAGAATCGCTCTGTTAACTGTTTCTAGTTCTAGAACAAAAAGAAATTTAATGAAAAAAAAAAACGCTATAGAAATAAGAAAAAACATGAAAATAAAAAATGACTGAAAACAGCAGCTCAAGCAGTGAAGAAACTGAGTTTGTATGGAATTGTTTGACTCTAGTAGACCAAACCAACAGTGGCTACGATGCATTTACTTACAAGTGCAAGTGCGAGTCGGACTCGCGCACCGAGGGTTCCGTACAAATTTGTAGGTATGTCTACAAATTTACAGTTTTCGGATTTTTCCTTTAATTGTGCTACATGACATTGCTTCTTGCCAAATTTCGTGGTTCTAGGTCAACGAGAAGTACTCTATATAGGTTTTGATTCCCTTGCGAGTGTCAAAATATGCAGCATGAGCGGAACATAAACGCCCGTACCTTATGATTGTATTGACTTAGAAGTATCCTGCTTCAAGGGCTTGAAGCCCTGAGTATTTGATATTCATTTCAACTTGATAACTATACTTCCTGAGAAAAAGAGTTTTGACAGACGGTAGACAGACGGACAACGAAGTGATCGTATAAAGGTTCCGTTTTTCCTTTTCAGGTACGTAACCCTAAAATTAGAAGACTGATCATTTCATTCAGTAAGGCTAGTGATGAAAGTTAATGCAAGTTATTTTTTGAAACTGAATCGCTTAGTGATTAAATAGATCGATAAATTGCACTACGGGGACAATCGTTCCAAGTGCTCTGCCATACAGTATTTTAATTTGTAATTTTTGTTAATTTTGACTATAGTGGGACTTTTAATTAGCTGCAGTAAAACGACATTTCATTCTGTCATTTCGTAAAAAAATAAATTGGTAAAGAAGTATATAATTTTGTTTTTAGATGAATAATAAGTTAATAAATATTGGTGCCGATTCTCTTGTACACCGAACTAAACTAACTAAACTATCACTAAAATTCCTTACTTTTGGCTATGAGAATCTTAGAGCTATTCTGCAATAAAATATCTCTAAATTTAAAAATTAAATTTGACACAACCAAATCAAATCAAATTTGACAATCGCGACGCCACGTGGTAAGTAGGTACTTTTTTTTTTGTTTGTTTGGCTTCGCACGGTTTGTGCATTCAGCCAAAAAGTAGGTAGGTACTTATTTGCCCTCATCATCATCATCTGCCTAGCCTTTTCCAAACTATGTTGTTGGGGTCGGCTTCCAGTTTGACCGGATGCAGCTGAATACCAGTAGTTAGGGAGGCGAATAGGGGAATTTTCGGTAATACTCGAGCGTGGCAGTTTGAGATATGAGAGATACCTTAGACCTAATAGAACAACCTTGTAAAGTATTTAGCTCTATATGTAGTGACGCGCGCCTAGGATAGACGATCAGATTAGTAAAAAAAAATCGATAGTCTGAAATACTCGAGCGCGTCAGATTAAGATATTGGGGGTTGATTTTAGTGTTTTAAGACTAAATTTAACTAATCTGACGATAAGTCCTTGACGCCGCCGAGTTATAGGGTCGCGAACTTGTAAAAAAAAAACGTTAATCCGGCATTCTCGAGCGCGATTTTTTTATTTTTTATTTTGAAGAATATAATCTAAAACTCACTAAAAATACAAAATCTGCCGGTTTCCACATGACCAGAAGTGTGGAGGAGCCATTTCGTCTTCCGAAAAACGCGTTGCGGCATATAAGTCGCGAACGATTCATCTTACAATAAAAAAGTTAAATAACCAAAAAAGGTAATTTTATTTTACACAAAAAAGGTCTCTTTACATTTTTGTCCAAAGTTAAAAATTTTTTGACTTGAAGCATCATAAAAACTCAAACTCCCGGTTTTTTGAGTATATCTCGAAAACTGAGGGTGTTAAAAAAAATTGATATGAAATAACGATAATTAAATTATGTGACTTTTATTATATCTCACAATTTTTTTTTTTTTTCTAAAGCTTCTCGACAATTTTCGTGGACTCGGAAAAAGCTACGCGTATCTGTATACAAAAGTATTATTAACATGTACAGTTTCATATATATTATTCAATAGCCTGTTGATCCTCAAATTGTTTTTTGGACGTACCGTAAGCAAAACGAAGTGAAGAATTGAAGCAAAAAAGAGGAATTTGCCATAAACATGTAATACAGACTGAGCGCTTCGCGGAAATATGCCGTCCTACCAGTATTTTTCCTTTATTTCGCAACATTGATGGTGGGGAAAGAAGCGGTAGAAGGGAATTTTCGGTACACCCTAATATATATATGTTTATGGTCCCCTACCGTAGACCTATGTGCCCTCAGTATAACGACGATTGAAGAGAGAGAAAAGACCCGACGGTATATTTCTCGAATGTGCTGGAAACTTTGATGAATTGTATTGAGCAAAAATGTAAAGGTCATACATAACAATACAATTATAATACAATTTGTGTTTCATTTCATTTTTTTTTATACAATAAATAATACAATTCGTACTACATTTCATCTACATTTACGTTGGTTGTATCTATCGCTTTATTGTCATTCTTAAATTCCCCGTTTTATCAAGGAGAAAGAAAGGAAAAAAAAGAAACCAAAAAACCTTTTTCGATCAGATTAAGAGAACCCACAAACATTTTTGTCAGATTAAGGAAATATGCTTTCAGGATACCGAGATAAACCTTCCCTATGAAAATCTGACGCGCTCGAGTATTTCAAAAAAAACTTTTTTTTTTGCATTTTCAAAAATTCATCGCAACTTATCGTCACGCCGAAATCGTCAGTTTTTTTAAAGGGAGCTTCCTTGGGGCCTACTTAACACCCCTTCCGAAAATCTGACGCGCTCGAGTAAATTTTTTTTTTTTGCATTTTTGACTACTTTATATGCCTACCCCCACCACGCAAACTGGCAGATTAGTATACCGTTGTTATCAGAGGCACTTGGGGCAAACGTAGTATGAATATCTGACGCGCTCGAGAATGCCCAAGTAACTGTTTTTTTTAACATTTTTGAAAAACCGTACACGCCAAACCCACCGCTAAAATGGTTTTTACCATACGAGCTTTTCTTTTCGAAATCATTTTATCTTTCGATTTTGATAGGTCTCGACGGCGCCGTTAAATTACGCCATTTAGCTACCTCGCCTCCCTAACTACAGTGTTTTACATGGAGCGACTGCCTATCTGACCTCCACAACCCAGTTACTGGGTAATATGCTAGGTACCGCCCATTGTGTCACCCTTTGCAAAATTTCTATATTTATGTCTGTAATTTATAATGGTGTACATAATAAAGAGTATTCTATTCTATTCTATTCTATTCTATGATATTGATACCCCTTGGTAAGACTGGTTGTCAGACTTTCGGGCTTCTGACTACCCGTAACGACTGTTAAAGATCCACGAATGACAGCCGGGACCAACGGCTTAACGTGCTTTCCAAGGCACGGAGGGGTCTCGGTATGTAAAGATGGTCACCCATCCATAGACCAACCGTGGCAAGCGTAGCTTAACCTGATCGATCGACCTGTGCGGCTGTTATTATTTAGCCACGGGCCCCTCCCCGTGTTTTCTTTTTGAGCCGTAGGTGCGCAGTGGGGCAACCTTAATCTCTTTTTTATGGAATTTTTTACTTTTGTATGGAAAATATGAAAAATTATTACCAACGTGTTGAGTTTTAGGGGTTTACGGATTTTTGGGTTCATAAACGGGGTCCAAATTTTCATTATTTTTGCGATAGGACACACCGTTTTCGAGATATAAGCAAAAGAAAATAAAGAAACAGTACTGTTTTTGCATCTGAAGTCGAGGTGTTGATGTGAATTTTATTCATGCCAACTAATTTTATTCCACACCTTTTTAGTCGCGATTAAAAATACTCAGATTTAGTTAGAAAATCTAAATTTTAGATAAAAAACGTCAAATTTAGGATAGCAAAATTACTATTTTCACTAAACTGATGTCTCAGTGCAATCTTAGTGCTGTCAAACTAAAATTTAGTTAAGTTGTGTAACTTTAGTTAATTTCAGAATGGGAAATCGTCGTTTGACAGGAATAAACTAAATTTTGGTAATTTTTAGTCTAGTTTAGACGCATTTGTGACAAGAGAATCGGCACCATTTTAGACTTATTTGGTATTCCTGAGGCGGATCACCCACTGCAACGTTTCACGCGACGGAGCGCGTGAAACGGAGCCAAATTCCGCGCGCGGAAGCGCGTTTTTATTGAATTTGTATGTAAAAAATCACGCGCGATGGCGCGTTATCTGCGTCCTGCCGCGTGAATCGGTGCAGTGGGTGATCATCCTTAAATAAGTTTTATTAGGTAGGTACCTACTCTTATTCCATTTAAGCTAAACATCCGGACAAAGTTCAGACAAAAGTCTAGAAGTCCGGACAAATCCGGACGGATGGTAACCCCAGACCCGTGACCGTCGCGCGTCGCTGTCTGTATTTGGTTGTGGGGTTGAGGGCGAAGGAAAAAAAAATGTCTTTGGTTGATTCTTGTTAGAGTTGGATTGTGATTGGGCCCGATTCCGTTGTTCACAAACTAAACGAAATTTAAGTTCAGTGCATCTTTTTCTTTCTCTTTTATAGGACAGAAGATAAATATTAGTTTAGTCCTGTGAAATTAGATAATCCATAGACAAGTATAAACGAGATTAAAAAATTGGCTACTAAAAATACATCAATTTACGTCAGGCGCTGACTAATTTGACAGGACTAAACTAATATTTTATCTTCTGTCCTTTTCATAATGAAATAGAAATAAAAAGATGCACTGTACTTAAATTTAGTTTAATTTGTGAACAACAGAATCGGGGCCATTGGCAAAGTCCCTCTGACGTATTAAATCCAACGAATAAATAAGAAGAGAGGAAGTGCTCTATTGATCTATATATTTAAACATTATAGAAATATCATACGATTCTATACAGAAATAAAAATATTATACCTACATGTTTCTTTCTAACCTACGTGATTCTGAAAGTGTAAAAAGAGACAACCATATTTTGTCAGTTTTCTAAAATTGCAATACTGACCTATGACGTCACGTAAACCCCGCCCATCGGCCGGTTCGCCATTTTAGTTTCTGATTCTCTGAGTACTTCTATTATGTCATTTGGCGTTATTTTTTTTTAGGACATTTTGAGTGCTGTAAATTTGATTGAAGCTGTGTGTGCTAAAGGCAACCATGTCTAAGTCTTGTGTGAGGGGCTTTGGCTCGAAATACAATAAAAGAGCGCCTTTGATATACCTGCGTAATTGCGTATGCGTATAAGTTTCCTTTATGTATTCATACCAATTTCTAGTCTCAATTCATGTTTATTACTCTTCGGTCATATATTATTACCTTTTCATAATCTTTCGAACGATTTAATTCCTTAGTTTGGTTTTGTTTATTACGTATTGTTTACATGCTAGTGTTGTGATTGTGTAATTTGCACAACCAATCGATTTTGCATCGATTAAACCAAAATCAAATTAACCATTTCGTTTGAATATTTTGCACAAGAAAGAATAAATACATTTATGTAAGATACTAACAGAAATCGTATGGAAATAAATTACACATTTTTTAAAATAAAACCGTTCTTCCAATAAATGCATATTATTATTGATTTCTGTTGTTTTATTTTGTCAATTATCGGTGTAGTTTTGAATTCCTTGTAATTCCAGTTCAATTTAATATTTTGCTCTAGCTTGGTTATCACGAGAAACTTTTAATCATATAATAAATGCGCCGTATTATTATTACTAAAACTATCAAGTAAGTACATACAAAATTAATTTTAAATTAACCACCAATTTGATCGCTAAGTTTGAAGATTTTTGCAATTATTGTTAATTTTATACGGACAGATTGCGCAATATCAGACTTTTTATACTTAATCCCTACTGCGACGTCCTAGAACGGGGATCGGAATAACATCCTACTTCAATACGTCCCTCGGTAAATCATCACTATCCATTTCAAATTACTTGCCTCATTTTGCGTAAGTAATTAAGATTTCGAATTTGGTGGTGGCTTGCAAAATGAGCCATACATTGATTTGAATCCTTTCTTAAAACCAAAAACATTATTTGTACCGACTTCATAATGTATGTAATTTCGATTAATCGATTTGTAATCAATACGATTAACAATAGCTTTGCAACGAATGAACAGATAAGGACCGCACTAGGTAGTGGGCGGAGCCTACTCCATTTTAGTTTCTGTTTTGGCACGCGTTAGTATCTTTTTTTTCATGTGCTCAGTGCTCTATATATTATTTAGTCGTTGATTAAATCATAAAGACCTTACTTGGGCCGCATTCCGAATTAGATAGAATCGCTAACAGCCACACACAGCACTCCATCATCTCACATGCGTTCCGATTTAGATATTACGATTAGGACAGCTGAGGGCTGTCAGCAATTCGGAACGCTCGTGAACGTGCTCACAGTAGCTACTTACTCAATGTCAAAACGATACTATAGTTGCCGGCACGTAACTTGGCAAGAGTCGTTAGCTGCGTTTTTCCTTTCTTTAACTTTCTTGTAAACAGACATATTTAAAAATAATTTAAGGCAATTACCATAGTATAATGACAAACAATAAAAGTGACCATTTTCTTGTAGCACTAAGTGTCCTTACGCTAACTTACTCGCACTACGCCAAAACCTTGCCAAGTTACGTGCCGGCGACTATATAGTATTTTTGACGAGATAACGTCTTTTAAATCAATGAATGAATGAACACGGAACACCGGCTGCACGCACGAAAAAGTGTCACGTTCCGGCTGAGCCTGAGCGTGCAAGCGAAAGCGGGGAACAAACGATAGAGAGACACGATCGGCCCAAGCGTTGGCTTGTGACACATTTATTCATCAATGTTTCTTTGTGACGTTATCACGTAAAAATATCGTCCGTAAACCGACTTTACAGAAAACATATTTTGTTGTCGTATAAACACCACATTTCTCTTTCTTCTTTGGTTAGGTGGGTACTGTCAGCCAGAAGCACAATTTCTAAAATGCCACGTTGACGTTAGCTTATAGATATGATGCAACTTATAACAAAACACACACACATATAGACACACACTGTCATTTTTAAAGCACTTACAGTGATATTAATTTATGGCATGGTCGGCGTTAACACAAGATGGCGCATTTCATGACGTTATCTATGACGATTCACGGGACATCGCACTAATTCGATACGGGTACGGGTTTAAAGCACGCTCAAATCGATTTATCGATTACATCCCAACTCGGAACGCACCTTTGATCACTGCTGCCTGCTGCACTGTCAGTCAGTGTCAGTGATAAAAAAAAAAGTTGACAGTTGTTATCATTATTATCAATACAAACACAAGGCGCACAGTTGTAGGAAATAAGTATTGATGTAATGAAAAAGAAAATCTTTTTCAGTTGAAAGCAATAAGATAAGATCAAAATGTCGGACCCTACAATACAAACATTTTGTTGCCATCATACTGGTAATAAAGAAGACTTTGCAGTCAAAATCATGGATGAATTTAACACGGATTCATACAATATAGTGTGTTTAATTTCGTCTACAGTTGGAATTTTAGGATCAGTATATCAGGTAGGCGTCTAGCATATTTAATTAATCTGCATGTTGGTATTTTTCTATAAACTTCGTGTGAGAAGCCACAATAAGGACAACGGTTACTTTGTCCTTATTGTGGCTTCTCAAGTTACAATTTGCCGGTTTGGAAATCGAAGGCATGTAATACTCGATTGCATTCGCCTTTTGTGTACTTTATAACTTTCTAGCCTTTAATATTTATTGTTGTCACAAGTGGTTTACAAAATAAAGCTGGACAAAATTTAACTAAAAAAGTAAGTATCTCACTCATACCCCTAAGGAGTGCAATAATAAGAATTATATAAAAAGACTATCCTTGTGTGGAGAAACACAAGTCTAAGTACCGTATTACAGAACATTACTCAATACTCTAGCATTACCTATAACAAGTTTCAACCAATCAAATAGCTTGAATCTAGTTTTAAGTAATGCTTTAGTATTGAGTGACATTCTGTAATACGGGCCTTAACTATCTAACATCTAAGAGCAGTCATTTATTAAAATATTTTTAGATTTTTCCAGATGTCATCAATCGGATACAGAGAGCGGTTGGCTCCACACGTGGACGTCGAATTATCATCTGGCTAGCTGTGGCAGATTTATTGGCATCATTTGGTAACAATTCTTTCAGCATCTATGTTGTCTTTATTAGTTTTGATAAATATAATAAAATGATTATAACATAATCAGCCTATTTCAAGCTTTTTGAAATGGAAACAGGGTGGCCCAGTGCGGGTGGCTGTCACATCTTTTTTATTTTGGTTTCCGGTCTCATTGTTTTGTAAGATAAATTATTATAATATTTTAATTGCAGGTGTCCTAGTACGCTCTTCCCTGTGGCTCAGGTATAAAAATATAATGCCTTTACCAGATGATGATGTTAGTGTATTGTTCTGTAGCATAATTTCTGTAAGTAGTTCATATTATTGCTTAGTAGCTCTCTATACTTACGCATATCACATTAATTGGTTGTTCAATCTTATACTACTGAGCATGAGGTCCTCGGTTCAATTCTCAGGTTGTTCAGTGTCATTCCTGTCTTTCAATCAGGAATTTCCTGATTGAAAGACAGGGGGGTTTGGGGGGTTTTTTTTGTCCGGATTGTTGCCTGGTTGATGGCAATATGCTCGGTCCCATTACTTGGGACTTAAACATAAATGTGGGTGTACTATTAGGAACACCGCTGCCTTACCCTTAGGGAGAACGAGTGTGATTTTATTTGTGTGTGTCAATACTAATACTCTGTCTCAATAATTTCAGGCATGGACACAGTACTTTTACACAGTTACTTGGTTCTGGACCTTGTTTTATGCCATAGACACGTGGCTTACCATAAAGGGACGTGATTCACACACTTTACTGTACCACTCTATTGCCTGGGGACTACCTGCAGCTACTACTGGTGTTGGCTTATCTATTCTATACATTCCTAATGCAAAGTAAGTACTTCAAGGTTTTGCTTCAAAGTTTGGAAAGTTAATATTTAAGATGATTTTTAACCAACTTCAAAAAGGAAGAGGTTCTCAATTCGACTGTAAGTATCGACACCTGCAAGGAAAAATATCGTAACTCATTTTTAATCAGGAGAGCGCGTCAAAGATAAGGTTTTGGTTAAGTCATAATGCCAACCAACCTTGAATTAAAAATTTGAGGCAACGAGGATTCCCTCGTTGCCTCAAATTTTTAATTATTATTTTTAATTATTTTTTTTATTCGGCCATATTTTTTATGATAATATAATAATACTAGCTGACCCCGCAAACGTCGCACTCTGTCCGGCGTAGAAGAAGCCAGGTGGACAAAAGTCATTATCAAATTCCCGGAAATTTATACTTTCCACCTGTAAACAACACCCCTAAACCTCAGATTCCAAGAATTGTTTACGTCTAACATTCCATACTGATGAGCCATCGCTTTTTAAAGTAAGCTAAGAGGTAAATGCTGTTAAACAAATAGGTCAGTTGCATTTTCGCGACACTTGCACTAACATCTCATGGTGGCAGTTCAAATTTTGTGGAAAGTTTTACTGATGGATTTTACTTCTGAAGGTATGTACTATATTATTTTCTTATTAGAATCTTTTAATGTGTCATAAACATTCATAAAGTAGACTATCTGTGAATACACAAAAAAAAAACAATTTTTTTCTTTGTTTTCGAACTTATCAGGCTTGGAAAAGCCATGTATCCTCTTGTATCCGCTCTGAATTTTTGATATGTTTTAGCTACATTGCTATAGATGATTATGACATACATTTTATGTAGCACACATGAGTACAACATTTTTTTTTCTTTTTTTGCAGAAAAGCTTTACTCTATTAGTAAAATAGAGTTTTCGAAGAGTGGCTTAAGCACGAAAAAGACGAAATAAATGATGGTCTATTTGAATTTATTTTGTCTAAGCGTGATTTCTCTGACAACACTGAAGAATGTCAAAGGGAAATTAAGATGAAATTATCCAGCATTTCTTCGAAAGTTGCTACCAGTTGGGTGTCTTCAGGAAAGTCAAAAGAGCGTTTCCCGAATAAGAATAAGTTGTGGCTGGAAAGCGAGAAGATAGAATTCTGCCTGCGATCGACTCAACCACAACCTTCTACCTCATCCGCTGCCCTTTCTCGACCCGGAAGACCTAAAAAGTCTTTGAAGATTCGTCTTTTAAAACAAAGAAACGTAGAGTTGAGTGATCAGATCACAGGATTGGATGTTACAATCATCAAACACTTTGATGTATTGTTGAGGACATTGTCTTCTGGCTTCGAGATAATTCTTGTTGAATTCAAAAAGCTTTGTCTCGAGACAAGGAGACTTTATCTAAGTCTCTACTCGTGGTACTACATGCCTGCTACCGTGCATAAATTGCTTATTCACGGTACAGAGGTGATAAAGACGGCAATAGTTCCAATAGGGCAGCTTTCAGAGGAAGCCCAAGAAGCGAGAAACAAAGATTGCCGGAGGTTTAGAGAGCACAACACCAGTAAGGTGCTCTCGTCTTGCAACGAATAGGGACTTGCTCAATATGTTGATTTTAAAGTCTGATCCTCTAATCAACAGCCTCCGGGAAGTACCAAAAAAAAAAGTCTAATAAATTGTGCGCGGAGGTCTTAAAGCTCATCATAGCTCCCACTATTGAGCCTCGACTCCAACTGCAACCAAGACCTTCACAAACTCAGGAAAACCTAGTGTTAGAATTATAATTTTTATATTTAATATGTTAGTCTAAGGTTGTATAATTAAATATAATTAGCGTTGATATTTGTAGCGATTAAGATAATTTTATTCTTATTTTTTTCCTGTATTATAATCGTGTATACATGAAATAAAATATTTATACACAATTCCTATGCATTTTCTTAAAAAAAAAAAAAATTATAGCACTTCATAAATGACTAATTTATAGATATAGTTCCAAAACCATGAAAAAATATTTTTGTCCACCTAGCTTGTTCTACGCCGGACACTGTGCGTCGTTTTGCAAAAAAAAAAAAATAGATAGTAACCGATTCTCAGACCTACCCGATATGCACACAAAATTTCATACAAATCGGTCCAGCCGTTTCGGAGGACTGGAGGAGTATGGTAACTAACACTGTGACACGAGAATTTTATATATCACTACATAGTATAAAACAAAGTCGCTTTCTCTGTCCCTATGTATGCTTAAATCTTTAAAACTACGCAACGGATTTTGATGCGGTTTTTTGTAATAGATAAAGTGATTCAAGAGGAAGGTTTATATGTAGGTATAATACCTACATGTATAAAGTAGAAACACTGATAATTTTAGAGGTTTCTAATGTGATGTCGTAAATAAACCCTTTTTTAGCGCTTACATTGCAAACGCTGGCTGAACCTTAAGAGATACATCAAAATAATGTATTACAATATAATGTACAGTCACGAACACTAATATGTCAACACTTGGCAACTTTCAATTGCGACTTTTTCGTGAAATAACAAATGCAACGTTGAAATATGACACTTTACATAAACCTATGGGTTAGAAAATACTTTGTTCGTAATAACATAAAATTTCATGGAAAAATAAAGGAGATAATCGCCTTTGAATAAAACCAAGTGTATACATACTTTTGCTCGTGACTGTACACCTTAAAAAGGTCTACAAAAATGTCCGCGATTGTATATGTCTATCTCTTAGGGATAACCCACAATAACCATTTTTTTTCCTTTACTTTTTACGAGAAATGATGGCTTATTTACGAAGCGGTTTTAAGCAATACCTACAGCATTAATCCTTATCCAATTAAGTAGGTACCTTAAATACATTGTGCATTTAATATAGATCAATATGGCCCTTTACAGCATGTTATTTAAATTAATATTTTCGAAGATATTACAGATTTAAAATGCAGGGGACATAGCTGTTGCTGCGGTATCGGCGGCAGGGGCTGGCGGCAAGTTAAAAAAAAAAATTTAATTAATTTTATTAATTACTAGCTTTTGCCCGCGACTTCGTCCGCGTGGGTTTCGTACTTTCCTCAAATAAATTTAACACCCTCTCCACCTCCCCCTGAAAGGTATTTCGAAAATTATTGATTACGATCTTTATACTTACTTTATTTAAAGAAATAAGTATTCGGGCCAATATTTTAGTTAAACTACCTAAGATGTTTCAAATAAACTATCCTCCCTTTTCATCACGACAGGGCTTGTTTTTGCATTTGGTACGTTTCCATTTTTATGATATAAAGATTATTTATACCCATTTTCGTGTTAATGGAAGTTGGAGTTTCTACTCCTTAAACTTTATTACCGTTTTCCACCCCGGTAGGAGTCGAATAAGTAAAACCCTAAAACTCATACTTTTTTATTTTAAGTAAGTAAGTAGTAAACCCCTAAAAGTGACAATCTTTATTATTTACTGAGGCAAATGTTGAAAAGTTTCAAGTTTCTTAACCAAAGGAATAAGACCACCTTTTCACCTTCACAGTTTTTATCCCCATAGGGGCGAAATATTGAAAACATGTTTGGGACGTTTCCATATCTTGACTCAAAGATTATTTATACCAATTTCCCATTGAATCAAGCCACGCAATAAAATACTCCTCTGTGATATGGACTACCCCCGTTCACCCCGTTAGGGTTAGATTTTCGAAAAACCCAGTCACACTTTTTTATTTATTTTGGTCTTATGTATACATACTGAGTTCCGAGTTTATATTATTGGACCGCGCGATAAAATTCTTCCATACAAACTGACACCCTCAATCTCCCTTTAGAGCAGAAAAACATAAAATAACAAACTATAATTTACTTAGATAAGTATTTGTGCCAAGTTTGAAGCTTAAATTTATTCATACCATTTTTTTGGAGTAAATCAAGCTACGCACTATAAGACCGGCCTTAAAAATCGAATTACTTACCACTTTTTTACCCGTCAGGGGTCTACTTTCGAAAGACCCATTTCTTATTACTTACTTAGGTAAATATTCCTTCCAAGTTTCAAGTTTATTAACCAAATGAATAAGATTTTTCGTATAAAGTTTTTCCCCACTTTTCACCCCACACAGGAGGAATTTTGAAAAATGTTTGGGATGTGTTCATAACTTGACTCAAAGATTATGTCCAACAATTTTCGAGTTAATCAAGCCACGCAGTAAAATGGAAAATTAACTACTCCTTTTCACCCCGTCAGAGGTAGATTTTCGCAAAACCCTGATACATGTTGTTCTTTACTTTTGGTCTTAAGTATAAATACTGAGTTTCGACTTAATCGGAGACCGCACGTTAAAATTCTTCCATACAAATGTTGACACCAGAGATGTGCCGTTGCCGGCAATATTGCCCGGAGTGGGAATATTGGTGGCAATATTGCCGGGAGTGGAAATATTGCTTAATTATAAGTCAAATTAACTACGGAAACTATGTACAATACTTAAAATTAGCATTTAAAGGTCATAATCTACATTATATAGAATTAAATATTGTTTTGGGTAAAATTGCCAAAAATGCCAGCATTTTTGGCAATATTCCCGGTATTTTACCAGCAATATTGCCCATGTTGCCGCACACGATAGTAAATATAAGAAATAACACACAAATATTAAGATAAGAATTGACGATCGTTGTGTATTGAATAAAAGGTATAAATTCGAATCATTTCTTTTAATGTTGTACTTATTTTTCACGTAAAATCACATACCAAAAACAACGAGTATAAGTATATAATATGGAAATTACAAAGTGTAAATCTTTACAAATCTCTATCAAAATTACAAATAATCCACAAAAATAACATTATTTCAATATTTCAATGCACTTGTTTCGGTAATACTTACATAATCAGTAAATCACCGGTTAGAGTAACAACTTAGTAGTTTTTATGATCATTTTAAAATCACAGCTCTTGTTAATACTTATATTTCTAAATATTAATAATAATCAGTAGTTTATAATTTATATATAAAGTAAAATTAACTATTTAAATTCTTAATTAATCCACAGACAATGGATCTTCGTCTAATTTTGGTCTGAAATCGTTCAGTGGTTCATCACATGTTTCGTCGAAAAGATCGAATTCCACATCGTCGGCACATTCTTCATCGGGTAAATCTTCAGGCTTTGGCTGTTGACTTAGATGCGTGTTTTGGTTTAGGAGTTTCCAATTAAGTGCTATGAAGCATATTTTGCCGGCCCTTTCCGTTATGAGTTTATTTCTTTTAGGCGTGTGAATATTCGAAAATGTAGAAAAACTCTTTTCCACAGAAGCAGAAGTCGAAGGAATAGATAAAATTTTTAAACGATGATTACACCTGCAGTAATAATAAAATATATTGGTATTATTTGACAGGCAACATTGGCAATATTGCCAATGTTGCTGGCAATATTGGTATTTTACCGGCAGTGGCAACATTGGGAATATTGCCGGTAGTGGCAATATTGCCACCAGGCACATCACTAGTTGACACCCCCTAATCGCCCTTTAGGGGGGGGGGGTAGTTTGGTTGCGATAGTCGTGGAGAGGATCCGGCAGTTGGGTCTCGAGGTGGCATTGCACAAGTCCGAGGCCATGTCTTTTCATGGGCCTCGGAACGGGCCGCCTTCGGGATCCCAACTAACGGTAGGAGGGGTTCACATCGGCGTCGAGACAACGATGAAGTACCTGGGTCTCGTCCTCGACAGCCGGTGGAACTTCGTCGAGCACTTCCGACGTTTGGCTCCCAAGCTGGAACGGGCCGGGGCAAGCGGCTCTTGCCCAACCTGAGGGGGCCAAACGCCTCCTGCCGGAGGCTTTACGCGGGGGTCGTGCGGTCCATGGCCCTGTACGGGGCCCCGGTGTGGGCGCGTTCACTGCGGCGGCGAGCCGCCCACTATCTGAACGCGCCCCAAAAGGTGGTAGCCGTAAGGCTGATCCGGGGGTACCGCACGATCTCGGGCGAGGCGGCAAGCCTCCTTGCCGGACTGCCGCCGTGGGATCTGGAGGCGATAGTCCTCGCGCGCCTGTACGAGTGGCGCGCGGAGGCACTACGCCGGGGAGAAACTCCGCTGCCGCGGCAAATCGCGGCAGAGCGGACCGACCTCCGGCGCGATCTCATGGCGGCATGGAAAGAGCGACTGTCGCAACCCAGCGCAGGGCACACCGCGATAGCGGCGGTAAGACCCCTCTTTGAGGAGTGGCTAGAGAGGCGCCACGGCGCCCTCACCTACCGCCTGACGCAGGTCCTCACCGGACACGGGTGTTTCGGGAGGTTCCTGCACACCATCGGGCGGGAGGAAACGCCCGGGTGTCACCACTGCGAGGGTCGCCCGGAGGACACGGTGGAGCATACGGTGGCGGTATGCCCCAATTGGGCGGAGCACCGCCGTGTTCTCGCAGAGGCGATCGGCAGCGGCGGCGACCTCTCGCGCCCGGCCCTGGTTCGAGCCATGGTCCGGGGCGAGAGGGAGTGGGAGGCAGTCACCTCCTTCTGCGAAGCAGTCATGCTAGCGAAGGAGGTGGCGGGACGGCTGAGGGAAAGGCCCTCCCGTCCCAGCCGCCGCGGGAGACGCTCCAGGCGTCGGGAGCCGCGAGATGACTCCCGGCCACCGTAGGCGCGGGCCTGCGGGCGGAGAGTAATGGGTAACTCTCCGTCCGATCAGGACCAGGCCCGTGCCGGACGGCGCGTACGTGTTCCACGCGCGCCTCAAAGAGATGTCAGCATTAGGAAGGGGCCCGCAAGGGCTGAAGCCTGCCGGGGCAGCGGGATTGTCCGAAAGGGTTACCGCTACCCCGGAACACAAAGGGCTAAGGAAGGAACACGGGTGGGTTTTAGTCAGTAAGAGTCTGACACTCCCTTCTGCTCCACCCAGAGCGGGAGGGGTCATTTGATGATTTCCCATCCACAAAAAAAAGGGGGGGGGGGGGGGGTAGTTTAGAAAAGCAAAAAATGCCAAAATTAATAATTTACTTAGATAAGTATTCATGCCAAGTTTCAAGTATATTAACCAAATGAATAAGATTTTTCATATAAGCTGTATCCCCACTTTTCACCCCCACGGGTGGAATTTTGAAAAATCGTTTGGAATGTGTTCATTACTTGACTCACAGATTATTTATACCAATTTTTGAGTTAATTAAGCCAGGCAGTAAAATTTGCCCTGTAAAATTAACTACCCCTTTTCTCCCCGTTAGGGGTAGATTTTCGAAAAACCCTGATACACGTAATTCTTTATTTTTGGTATTAAGTATAAATACTGAGTTTTGAGTTAATCGGACCGCGCGTTAAAATTCTTCCACACAAATTTTGACACCCCCCAATCCCCTGTTAGCGGGTAGTTTAGAAAAACAACAAATGCCAAACTTTATAATTTACTTAGATAAGTATTCGTGCCAAGTTTCAAGTTTATTAACCCAAGGAATAAGATTTTTCATATAAGCTGTATCCCCACTTTTCACCCCCACAGGGGTGGAATTTTGAAAAATCGTTTGGAATGTGTTCATTACTTGACTCACAGATTATTTATACCAATTTTTGAGTTAATTAAGCCAGGCAGTAAAATTTGCCCTGTAAAATTAACTACCCCTTTTCTCCCCGTTAGGGGTAGATTTTCGAAAAACCCTGATACACGTAATTCTTTATTTTTGGTATTAAGTATAAATACTGAGTTTTGAGTTAATCGGACCGCGCGTTAAAATTCTTCCACACAAATTTTGACACCCCCCAATCCCCTGTTAGCGGGTAGTTTAGAAAAACAACAAATGCCAAACTTTATAATTTACTTAGATAAGTATTCGTGCCAAGTTTCAAGTTTATTAACCCAAGGAATAAGATTTTTCATACAAGCTGTATCCCCACTTTTCACCCCCACAGGGGTGGAATTTTGAAAAATCGTTTGGAATGTGTTCATTACTTGGCTCACAGATTATTTATACCAATTTTTGAGTTAATTAAGCCAGGCAGTAAAATTTGCCCTGTAAAATTAACTACCCCTTTTCTCCCCGTTAGGGGTAGATGTTCGAAAAATCCTGATACACGTAATTCTTTATTTTTGGTATTAAGTATAAATACTGAGTTTTGAGTTAATCGGACCGTGCATTAAAATTCTTCCATACAAATTTTGACACCCTCCCATCCCCCTTTAGAAGGTAGTTTAGAAAAACAAAAAAGACCAATTTTCATAATTTACTTAGTTAAGTATTCGTGCCAAGTTTCAAGTTTATTAACCCAAGGAATAAGTTTTCATACAAACTTTCATCCCCTATTTAACTCCCTTAGGGGTTGAATTTCGAAAATTCCTTCCTTATTCCTCGTCTACATTATAAAGAAAACTGTGCAAAATTTCAGCTTTCTAGGTCCAAGGGTTTAGGCTGGGCGTTGATGAGTCAGTCAGTCAGTCAGTCAGTCAGTCAGGACTTCTCTTTTTATATACAGGGTGTAAGAAGAACGCTTCCTAAGCCAGAACGTAGATTATATACAACACAAATGCAAACGGATATCAATAACCTTTCGCTTTAAATTGGTTATTTTCAAGACTTCACTTTTCGTAAGCACGCAATGGAAACCGTACAAAACGTGAGGTCACTGACACGCATGGCAACGTCTCGCCACCGGGCGGCGCGCGCCCACGTGTCGACGCGGGCGCCGAGCGCTCCGTACGGCCGAGTCGCGGGATTTATTTATACGGAATTTACAAACACCCCTTTCAAAATACCTACCCCTACAACACTTCACAAAATTATGAATTTTAATCGCATTCGTAGCAGTGGCGTGCCTAGGGGTCAAAATTAGGGCAAGCCCACAAAATTTCAACATATAAAAAAAAACTGAGGAATTGGCTGATTTACTTGTTGTTAATGGTTGTTAGTAGTACTAACATCATTATTATAATATTAGTAAGAAGACCTTTAAAATACGAAGAGTACATAATTATTTCAAGCATCAGTACGTAATTGCCATAAGCGCCATCTATATCAATGAATGCGCATAGCCACAGCGCATAATTCATAATTCGCACCAGATGACCTTACGCAATAATAAAGGAATTCAATTTTTAAAGTCGATTGAAAATGTTAACATGAGATAATACCCTATAACATATAAACATAATCATGATGAGAACGTCTTCGACACTTACGAGCATGAAATCTAATAGGATTGTTTATTTTTCAGTCGTTTACCAAAACTACGAATGCCACACAAACAACATTATTGCCTAAACAAATTTTGGCTTTTCATGACACCAGCTATCTAATCTATGTTTTGTTAGAACAATCGTATGAGTAGGTAGGTACCTATTTTGATTTAATCCGGAATCTGTCTTCTTGACTGACAAAAATACTTGTTTTTATTTCCGAGAAGTACCCTACAGTAATTTAGGATTGGTTACGGTGAAGTAAAGAGTTACATAATGAAGTAAAACTCAATGTATTTACATACCTTTTCGATGATAGTTTCCGATTTCACACGATAAAAGAACACTATATTCATTAACCATTTTCAAAATTATAGGTAATGACATCGACACATCAATAATTTTAAATTTAAATTATAAAACTACCTAATTCTTAAAATATTCAAAACTTCAAAACAATAACAAATGCGGCATCGCGCCATGCGATGGCCATGCGTGCATTCCTTTCGCAACTCACTTTACGCGGGTCAACGCGGCGGCTATGCATTTGCGCGAACTTCATGCCTCTCAAAAGCCGGGCTTTTATTTTCATAGAAATTGTGCAAAAGTACTTACCAATACATCAACAAATGTAAACGTTTCTATAGCAATTTGTAGGCGAAAACTGCGAGACAGAGAAAGGAAAGGCAAGCCAGATAAGAAGCCATATTAGTGTGTGAGCGAGATGGCGCTTTTGAACGCATTGTATAGCGTTTAGAGGTGAAATTGGCGCGTTTGGCAGCAAATCGCATAAGTACTTTTATTCTATGAATGATTGCAACCTACTCGTACCTAGCTCAGTGCGCGCGGCAGATAAAGTTCGGATTTCGAAATTTTATCATTCTTAAGAATGTTTGAATTCAAGTTCATTGACTGGTCCTTTTTTAATATTTTTTTTTATTTTATAGATTGAAACGTACTTAAACGTTCGTTGTTGAGAATTATTTTATTAGGGAAAGCCGGGCTTTTTGGCTTCTATGAAGGTACCGCCACTGATTCGTAGCCCACTGTTAAACATTAAAGTTGACAGGCATTTTAGGTACCTGTATAAATCCATTGCGATCTTATGAAGTATGGTTCGACCTGCGCTCCATCCATTTCAATTCAAAGCCGGGCCCGTCCGTCGCTGTGTTGACCCGTGAACACGATGCATTAGTGTAGGATCCTCAACACAAGTAGTTTATTAAAAACGCTCACTATTCCGCATTTCATCAGCACTGTCACATTCCCGATCATCATGTTGCCGTAATCACGAGCACTGTACACGTATGCCTCAGGCATTGTTTAATACAACAAAAAATAATAACTAAAATCAATAAAACAGCACTAAAAATTTAACAATACTAAGGTAACTAAACTAACAAAACAGTATTAAATACAATTCAATAGTTCGATCGATCGATTAAACGTAAAGCACGTTCGCTCATGAAACGGTCAGAAAGGAACTAACTAGTACTAACTAGCTACTTAGCTAGATTATTAAAGAAGTACTATGAAGATCAAACACGCCGCCTGCGTGTGGTGTCGGCCGACAAACGATACCGCCGCCGCGCGGACGCCGCCTATGCGGCAACGTGGAGTCACATAGCGGCGCGGTGTCTTTTGATGTGCAAAGATCAACAAATTACAGAGGAGAAAATTTTAAAAGAATAATTTTGAAACCAGAAACCAATTAATTTTAATTATTAGTACATTGTACTTATGCCTTATAACTATTACTAACTGTCTTCATTTTCTAACTTATAAATAAGATTTAACAGGTTTCTTAGATTAAATTAATTTAATTCAATAAAAAAATATCAATGTGACTCTAATTACATTGACATAAAGTTCAAATTCAATTGATTCACGCGCGCTAGTTGCTGCAAACTGTACACGCTATTAAAAAATTTTAGTCTATCACGGTTAAAGTCGCGATCTTTTACTTTATTTCATTCACTATCGATTATCGACTTACATACAAAACTGTTATTAAATGCAAGACACAATGCATCAATTTAAAACTATTGAGGCCTCTGTAATGTTTCTTTTTATTTATTTTGGCGGCGCTTTACAAAGTATGCCTAAGGTCGCCGCCGCGTCGCGCGTCACGTGGTTTGGGGTCGTCGTACGTACGGCTGGCGGCCAGCGCGCGCGCACTTTGAACTTAGAGGTCATGCGCGAGTCAGCTGATATTTATTTACGAATACATTGCTTGTTAGAGTAGTAAAGAAAAAAATGAGTTTAATCACAAATAATGGTTTCATTTAACTACTCTCACAGCATAGTGTACGAAAAATGCAAAAAAAAATTAGTAAATTTTTTTTTTTTTTTTTAGTTTTTTTGATGGTATCGTATTGAGAATCACTAGCCCTATCACCCGTCTTCGTTTTCGGAAGCGTTCTACTAACACCCTGTATATAGATACATGACGCTAGACTCTATCCCGGTAGTACGTTCCCGTAGAATTTCCGATCTCCATGCGGGCGAAGCCGCGGTCAAAAGTACAGACGCCAGCAGCTCCACATCAAGTTACTACAATCTGTCAAATTTCTTTAATAGATTTTCAACTTTAACGCTAAAGCACTAGGTTCAAATTTAATTGGGAAAATTTGACAGTTTCGGGTAGCTTGATGTGCTGGCGTCTGTACAACAACAATACGAAAGTAGTAGGTAGATACTATTTTGTTACATGTGTTACAAACATTTACATTATACAAACAATGGCTCCAATTCTGTTGTTCACAAACTAAACTAAATTTAACTTCAGTGCATCTTTTTCTTTCTATTTCATTAGGAAAAGGACAAAAGATAAATATTAGTTTAGTCCTGTCAAATTAGTTAGCGCCTGACGTAAATTGAAGTATTTTTAGTAGCCAATTTTTTAATCACGTCTAAACTTGTCTATGGATTATCTAATTTGACAGGAATAAACTAATGGCCCCGATTCTGTTGTTCACAAACTAAACTAAATTTAAGTTCAGTGCATCTTTTTCTTTCTATTTCAATATGAAAAGGACAGAACATAAATATTAGTTTAGTCCTGTCAAATTAGATAATCCATAGACAAGTTTAGACGTGATTAAAAATTGTCTATTAAAAATACGTCAATTTACGTCAGGCGCTGACTAATTTGACAGGACTAAACTAATATTGATCTTCTGTCCTTTTCGTATTGAAATAGAAAGAAAAAGATGCACTGAACTTAAATTTAGTTTAGTTTGTGAACAGCAGAATCGGGGCCAATATTTATCTTCTGTCCTTTTCTTAATTAAATAGAAAGTAAAAGATGCACTGAACTTAAATTTAATTTAGTTTGTGAACAACAGAATCGGGGCCAATATCCATCTTTATAGCTAGCTTTATACAGGGTGTCCCTGGAAGTATGGATCAAATCGAATAGGGGCGTGGGCAAGGTCATTTCCAAACTTTTTGATCCTGAGAATTTGATTGATGATTCTATCACGACCATGATGATCTTACTATAACCATTTATACCTACTACAATCTGTCTATTTGAGTAAATAATTTATTATTTTTTTTATTTTATACCTACAGGGTTATTTGTAAAACACCAGCAACCTCTTAAGAGGTCATTGTACTCATCATTATGAACAACTTTTACTATGGGACCAAACCTGAAATCGCGAAAAAAAAATCAGCTGTTCCCTACATTTTGACGAGATAGACGTAGATAAATGTAGGGAACAGCTGATTGTAAAAGTTGTTCATAATGATGAGTACAATGACTTCTTAAGAGGTTGCTGGTGTTTTACAAATAACCCTGTATATCTCGGGACCATAGGGTCCCGGTCCTTTGGAAGGCGTACGAGGGGCCGAAGCCAACTCGCAGAGGCCCCTTAGGAAACTTTAATGAAATGCGGCACCAACCAACGATTATCCCTGTATGCACTATGAAAGTGCACCCAAGGATAACCTTCGGTTGGTGTAGGACTATTGCAGGATATGGGAAAATAAAAATTGGACTATGGATTTGGGTGGCTAAAGTGGACTGGTTACCAAGAACTATGACCCCTGCCTGATCAATGTTTTATACAGGATGTCCCTGGAAGTATGGATCAAATAGAAAAGGGGCGTGGGCAAGGTCATTTCTAAACTTTTTGATCCTGAGAATGACTGATGATTGAGAATTATTTTACGGTTCAAATGTTGTGACCAATTTTTTTAATCGTTTAGCATAGTGCTCAAAGAAAAAAAATCATTAAAACAAACTATAGGTAAGGGCTGTCTAAAAAACTTAAATTTCCTGGTAGTTTTTTTTAAATGATTTTGTTCTTTGAGCACTATGCAAAGTGATTGAAAATAACAAAAGTTGGTCATAACTTTTGAACCGTAAAAAAATTCAACAAAATTCTCAGGATCAAAAAGTTTGGAAATCACTTTGCCCACGCTCCTATTTGATTTGATCCATACATCCAGGGACATTCTGTATATTTACGCTATATAAATAACATAATCATTGAGTAAATGTCTGACCTCAGTTTTACTCCATTTTTATTATACTCTAATCAATTATTATGTAACTATTTTGTTACAGATGCCACAACCTACCGACTGTCACCAGTGCCTTGTACAAAATATTGCCCAACTATTGTGCTACATATGTGCCTATTGCTATGGTAATGATAGTAAACCCAATTATGTATGTTATGTCAAGTAAGGATGTGGAAATGGCTGTTGCAGTTCCTCTTTCTCAGGTACCTATTCCTACTGAGAAATATTGTATGTTGCTTAGCATTTGCTTGTGACAGGGTAGCAGGAACATCGACGCGCAACCAGTACCTACCTACATGATTCTCGGTTCTTAAAAAAAATATAGCTCTTCCATAGATTTTGAGCACGTAGGTATTTTAAAGGTTCCGTCGCTTCCGCGGACAAGTACCTACCACAGAACAGCACGAGAACAAGCTAGTGAAGAACTATTTTATAATAAAAACTAGCTGAAAAATAGATAGTAGCCGATTCTCAGACCTACCCGATATGCACACAAAATTTCATACAAATCGGTCCAGCCGTTTCGGAGGAGTATGGTAACTAACGCTGTGACACGAGAATTTTATATACCTACATTGTATGTTTAGGTTATGGTATTTATTTAAAGCATGTGTCGCCTGAAATAAATAAATAAATTGTACTTTTCTATAAAACAGCTGATTTTTTTTCATAGCCGGCGAAAAATTTATGCGCTGGGGGTCTAGATTTCTAGAATCATGTGCTGAATTCATGATTACAGTTTGCACGTTGACATCGTCATTACCTAGTGTTATTACTTACTTCCTTGCATAAACATAATCAGCCTGTAATGTTCCCACTGCTGAGCCCTAAACCACCACGCGGGCTCAGTGCGAGTTGGTGGATGACGCATGTCTCAAAAGTTTTGCTTCTAGGACATGCCTGTTTCCTTACGATGTTTTCTTTTACCGTTTTGAGAGCAGTGGTGATGAAATAATTTACACAAAGATTGTGCCTGACTGGGTTCGAAGTTCGAACGTTCGTAACGACTCGTAACTCACGACGTTTCCACTGGATCACCACTCCCTTGAGTAGATATTAAAGTAGGTAACTGCCCCGTTGGTCTCGTGGTCGCAAGCGCGACTGCCAAACATGGGGTCCTGGGTTCTATTCCCGGGTCGGGCAGTGTTATTGAGTTTTTCCACTAGGAATTTCTTAGTAACAGCCCGGAGTTTGGAAATTGGCGGTGTGATACCCCCGTGCCTCGGAAAGTACGATAAGCTGTTGGTCCTGCGCCTGATCTCTCCGGTCGAGTCTGATTGCCGATCCATCGGACTATGAGAGTGAGGGAAGAGGGAGGTGCACTTGTGTCGGCGCGCACACTTGTGCACAATGATATCTCCCGCGCCGAAGGCTAGTCTGCGTTGAGAATGGCCGCCGTGGCCGAAATACGATCTGGTGGACTTTGTTTTTTTATTTATTATAATAGGTAGGTACTTATCAAGTATTCAGTGATGATTTATAGATCTATAGTAATTTAGCTTGCAAATTCCAATGTTCTGCATGATTAATGCAGCGACGTTATTCTGCTGACGCACAAAATTGCGTCATTTGCAGTGAAGTCAAGAGATCCTTACAATGGTATAATGCAAAAGAAAACTGTGGGCAATGCCTACTCTAGAAACTTCTTTGCCCACCCTAGACAAATTGATAGTATTGAAGAATTACTGTTTTTAATCGCTTTTTATTAGGGTTTTTATTTGAGTTGTACTTTTTACCAAGATGTCAGGAGTTAGGGGCTTGGCACTACATTATATCTGATAACCTCCTCCTCCTCTGACGCCTCTGTACATTTATGTGCTTGAAGTATTAAATAAATAAATAACTTTTTAACAGTGAAAGCGTTAACTTTATATCAAATGTTTTTGGTGGGATTATTTATTACGAAGCGTCATTTATGATCTCTCATTAGATGACTGTGGTTAGTTTAGCTGGACGCCTGCCCGCCTTAGACAAAATCCCTAGCTAAGTACGCCAATGCATACACATCATTTAATTCAATCACGGGACCATTCGACTTCAAAACCATACGCAGTGAATGCTGTGATACGTTTTTTCGCACCAGAGCGTGCAGCATGTGTCGCAAAAACGTCATTCGAATCCACATGGTTGTAGACCCATAAAAAAACATGTTACCATTAAGATAAACAGTTTTAAAGTACCTAATAAAAACACTTATTTTTCAGTTCACAAGTAAGGAGCGAAGAGTAGTAGATACATTGAGATTGAAGTTTTTCTTGATCAATGTGGTGTTCTATCTGTGCTGGCTACCAAACCTTGTAAATGGCTTTTTGCTTTGGACAATGTGGTTTAACATGCCTGTCAAAGTTATTATCACTACATGGTACATAATGGTCAGTATTATATCATGAGCATTTTTTTATCTACCTTATATTGTAATCCCCATCTAATGATTGTTTTGTTTAATTTTTCAGGCACTAACAAATCCCATGCAAGCATTATTAAATGCACTTGTTTACCGAAAATGGAACACAAATAAATGGAGAAATATGCCATCATTTAGTAACGAGTCACGAAAAGAATTTTGTTTCTATGATGAGCAGTCCCCACTGTTAGGCTCTGAACCTCCGAGATTACAGTTATCGCCTATCCCACCGGGTATTAATAACTACGCGACTTTGTAATTTAACTCAAATAATTCCCAGTATTGTTGGCATTTTGTTATACATTTTTTTTACATGAATATACTTTTTATAAATGGCTTAACACATTTGCCTTATTTATTTAATTATTAAGTAGAGAATAGTGTTATTAAGTAGGTATTCAGAGAAAAAGTATTTCACAGTATTAAGTGAAATAGATGATTTTTATTAGTTAAAGTAGGTATATATACATTATTTATCATTTTACAAAATACATATGCTATTAATGATAACTATCACATATCATCATGCTCATTATCCGGTGGGGCCATAGTAAGATCTGTTACATCTTTTACAATCATATGGGCTATTTGCCAGGCCATTTCTTCTTCTACTTTAGATGTATTCAGTGGTACAAACCGGCTCACCATTTTCTTTAAGACAGACTTATCCTTTTTGTCTGGATCTGGTTCAAATTTTGATTCAAACCTGCCTAAACTATTAACTCTTCCCAGATTTAAGCCATCGGGTCTATTCCTCTGCCATAAAGCATCGGCGTTATACAGCTGATTGGAGTCTATGGTCATGTCAGGTACAGAGAGATTACGTTTCTTCTTACGGAAGACTGGGTCTCCCATTGCAAGGAGAGTATTCTGAGTGCTAATACTAAATTCACTGCTGCAATCAGAATGTGATTTATGATTGGAGGTCCACATGTTTTCAACTGAATGTATCATTTCTGAGAGGTACTTAAAATACATCTCTGATTCTAAAAATGCTTTGACATACTGAGTCAATGTTTTAAACACAATTTGATAAGGCAAATCAAAACAAGTTGGTAGTGGACCCTCTTCTCTACATATATCACTTTCAATTCTTAGTCTAATATCAGTTGGAAATCCAATTGGGTGTGTTGCCTGAAGAGAAAAATATTTTTCATATATAGATATAGCATCAGCTTGAGCTTGTTCAGGGCTTGTTGTGTTACCATTCAGCAAATTATCTCGGAAGTGCATGACAGCCATTAAAAATTCTAATAATACTCTGCAAGACTCTTGTTCCAAAAACTCTGTGAAGTAAAACAAAACTGTTTCATTATGTAAAATATCTTTAAGATTTAGAGAGCCACTGGTCAAAATGTCAATTTGTGCCTTAATGTAAAAAGGGCTGTTGATGAAGTCATTGTAATGATTGTTTTCTATTTGGCTAGTAAGAACATCTTGCACTGGCTTAAAACAATTTTCTTGTATTTGTCCTTCAGGTTGGCAAATATTGGATATAACAGATTTTCTGTTACTATCAGGTAAATCAAGTTGGTATGGAGCTTCTAAAGCAACAAACTTTTTGAAAATTGTTACAGCTTCCTCAGTGTAATCCCTGAGTTGATTATTGTCACTAGCCGAGTTCTCAGATTTTACATGTTCAGGTAAGTTGCCACATGAACTCATAGAACAGTCATTAAATCTTGTATTACTAGTACTTGTAAACATGTCACTGTTTTCTCTCCAGCTGCATCTTTGTGACTTTATGGTTTTCTCTTGTTTTGATTCACACTTGCACTGAAGGTCCAAACTTTTAGTTCGATTAATTTTGGAAATATTACCACTTTCGTTAGCATTGGTCGAGTTTAGTACATGTTTTCTGAATTCTTCTATTTCCAACAAACATCTAATGAGGGCATCCTTTCCTATTGATTCCATGTATTGGACAAAATATTTGAGAGCTTTCTTTTCAATAATTATATCATGTAAGCTTAGGGACAACTTGGAGCTCTTTTCAAACATTTGTTTGGGATCTGGAACACAGTAGCACATACGTTTTAGAACACTTACGTGCCACAGTTAATCAGTGTGTTTGTTATGTACTTACCTTCATTTTCTTCAAGTAATATTTGCGCATTTATTAGACTTTTGATATCAGGTGTGCTCACGTATTTGACTTCTGGAGGCCGTACTGGGCACCCAGTTTTACCTTTTGCTAAAATGATTGAAAATTATTAAGAATCACCGTGTAGTTTCACGACGTCAAAGGGCGAACGTTAAAAAAAATTAACGCTCATTACAGAATACTTTACCTGCACTTTTCCAGAACTTAATCATTTTCGTATAAACTCTTCGTTATACGTGTCTATTGATACTATGTACAACCGCAGAAATAACCTACGTAAGCTCTTCATAAGTGCGTTTTATGACCATAAGCGTAAACAATAATAAGAAAATGAAAACAATTTGTTTATGTATTATGTAGTAGTGGAATACGTTTACATTACAAATGTCAGTTCATTCATGTCAAACGTGTGTCAAACAAACACCAGAGACTATTTGGTTAGTTTTTATTGACTTGGTATCTCGTTATTTTAGAATTTGTCAAAAAAACATCAATTTTTTAACCTTTGTGACGCTGCCCCTGTTTTTCATTTAAATATAGCATTTACATAAGATCACAATTGAAGTCTCGGCGCATGCAAACTGACAAATTAGAACAAATAAAAAACTTAGACAATCATAAATAGTCAACAATGGTCAGTAGGGTGTATCTTCAATCATGAATATGCCTATGCATAATATGTTTTTCAATAATAGTCGACCTGATTCCAGCCTATCGATGTCAGTATAAAGTGTGTGGGGGTAGCTATGCGACTTTGTTAGCCAATTTAGTAAGCGAAAATCGAACCATATAAATTTATATACCCTATTGCTACTGATGTGTCGTTGAACGTAGTATAAGGTAGGGTCCTATATAATGTTGCAATACTGCGTCGTGGTGCTACCCATTGCGGCCCGGCAATGAGTGAGTAGCGTCTTACCCAGTTTACCCACCTATGTAGGTATTATACCACTGCAGATTAACTTCGAGATTCTAAAATATTACTTTAATAGTAATGCAGTTGTTTAATCATTGGTGGACATATAAACTACAAAGTGTTAATTGCCTTTACATTCATTTTTATGTGCGTCATGATCACGGGTGTCGTGCATCAATTCGAATTAGATAGGATTGGAAAAAAAGTACATACCTGCTGTGTACTGTGTTCTTAGTGGTGGACTAAGCCTATCGAGGGCCCGGGGCGGCAAAACTAAATGAAACCCCTCCCAGTCTTCTCAGTTTATGTAGGAATTTCTAGTACAGACGCCAGCAGGTCAACCTACCCCAATCTGTCAAATTTCTTTGATAGATTTTCAACTTTAGCACAAAGGAATAAGGTTCGTATTCAATTGGGAAAATCTGACAGATTGGGGTAGTTTGATGTGCTGGCCTCTGTACTTAAGAGTCCCTATCAATTTCGCGGGGTGAAAACAGAAAATCAGTTTTTTTTAGCACAATTTTCTCAACAACCTTAAGTTATCTACATTCTTTTTTTTAAATACACAGTTATTTATCACCTATTTATCTAGTAAGTCTCAGAATTTCAATTTTAGTAAACGAAGGATCGAATTTAAGTTTATGATGCATCATTTAGAGATTTTACTACAATTAAATAAGTAGTCAAAATAAAAATATAAACATTGATTTTGGTAGATAAATACCTTAAATTTTAAAATATTTAACATTTATTATTATTTTCAATAAATTCTTACGCGTAGGCAAGGGTTTTGCACATGATTTTATTGGGTTTTTTCAGCGTGATTAACATTTTTTTACAAGTACTAAATCATTAAACTTTAAAAAACAAAATTGTACACTTACTAATTTAGTATATGACCAGTATTTATAATTTTTTTTTAGATTGTTATTTGCTGCCAGTAAGTTATGAAAGTAATTGAAAAACATGGTGTTTTGTGCTTACGTAAAAACATGTGTTAGATTTTTATTTTTTGTAATTTATATTAAGTAGTTATCAAAATTTAAAATTGTACACTTACTAGATTAATAGTTGATAAATAACTGTGTATTTAAAAAAAAACTAGTTAACTTAAGATTATTAAGAAATTTGCGCTGAAAAACTTGAATTTTCTGTTTTTAGACCGCGAAATTGATAGGGACCCTTAACAATTTGCAGAAAAAAGATAATGCAAAAAAAAAAAACTGGACAAGTGCGAGTAGGTCTCATGCCCCTGAAGGTTTCGTTTCAATGCTGTGCCCAGCTTCCCCAGGCTTCACTCAATTGATAATTTCCCATACATTCCAGCTGCAAATGTAAGTCTGTACCACGTAGTACTATTATGTATTCTGTGTCTGTGCACAAGCTATGAAAAATTTCCCATGTTATTATAAGACCATAGACTTCATACGGTGTTTCTTAGGGTGTCTATCTGTAGGTAAATAACTAGGTACATACTTTCTGTTTTTTCTTCCAAAAGCCTCATTCTTTCGGAGACAAGCAATCGGGAGTGGCTAAGTTTCATATATTTTCGTAAATATAATATTTTTAAAAACGAACTATTTAAGACCTGTGGGTCTTATAAGTTTCAACAACCTCTTTTATTTGCTAAGTCACACGGTACAGCATATTTACAACTTTTAATTTTTTTCTAATTAATGCCTGTAATTCCCAAAAGGTTAAGCAGAACATCCACATTTCGCCATTTATACAGGATGGGCACAAAATGGTGGATCAAACGAAATAGGGCGACAGTTGAGGTTAAGTATTTGCAGTACGATTTTTTATCCACCTGTATAATAGGGGCGAGTTTATTGCCATCAACCGAGTACAAATCCAAACTCCAGAGTGCTCCTGAGAAATTCCAGATGGTAAAATCTAATATAACACTGCTCGACCTGAGAATCGAACCCAGGACCTCATGCTCAGCAGTAGCGCTTGCGACCATTACACCAGCAACGATGCAATTTTCTAATTTGTCTTTTTGCCCAAAAGTGACCCACCTCCATTCAAAATTCATTTAGTACGTTACACATCCGGATTTGGGGCACAGATATTCATAATAAATTATTTGTACGCTCGGCTACACATCAAGCTATACATAACCGGTAGTATAAGCTGACTTCTGATTGTACGAAAAACCTATACAATGCGAGGTCAGCTACAACTGGAAATGTATAGCTTGTGCTTGTGTGTAGAGCATATTGGCTATGACAGACGGACAGATAGACAAACAAGTGATTTTGCAATGAAGTGTTTCTATATAAGTAAGTATATACATCTTATAAGACACTTTTACATGTCAATGGTTTTGTTCGCAAACTAATTTAAATTTAAGTTCAGTGCATCTTTTCTTTCTATTTCATTAAGAAAAGGACAGAAGATAAATATTAGTTCTTGTCAAATTAGATAATCCATAGACAAGTTTAGACGTGATTAAAAAATTGGCTACTAAAAATACGTCAATTTACGTCAGGCGCTGACTAAATTGACAGGACTAAACTAATATTTATCTTCTGTCCTTTTCGTATTGAAATAGAAAGAAAAAGATGCACTGAACTTAAATTTACTTTAGTTTGTGAACAGCAGAATCGGGGCCAATTCTTGTTTATGCCTTTTTAGTTAGTGTTTTTATTTTAGTTTTTAACTTCCATTTTTATTCCAAATATTTTGGGATAAGGGATCATAAAGATAGGTACTTACCTAGCAAATGAATCTGATAACTAAGTATGATTTGTTAAGCACCCTACAAATAACATTTTAGAAGTTTTTAGTGTAGAACATTTCCTAATAAAAACAATTTTATACAGTATGAATTATTATCATACATAACCAATATATTTTCGGATAGTAGGTACTCCCTAAGACCTTCATTAGATACTAAACACGATATACTTAATTATCTTTTTTTTTTTCCAGTATCACTGTCATCCGCTGCAAGCTGCTTTCTTGGATTTTAAGTAACACCATAACGACAGGCCATAACCCGCGGAACAACATGGTGCTTCCAAAGTTCCAACGATATTAAATATGACGAGTAGTTAGGTACCTTAGGTGGGATCAGATGAACATACATAGGTACACACCTTAAATAGCCTATACAAATCATAACCCTCCTTTGGCTTTGCCGTAGCAAAAACAACCCCTATAAGAGTGAAAGGGGGGGGGGCACAGTTTATGAAAAATCTATAACTTGATGAAAATTGGCTTAATCAAATAAATTATCAACATATTTCTCTATGTTAAATTTCGCTCGTTTGAAATATGTGAATTTCATTCGAATTGGTGCATGATACCCGTGATCCTGAGCTTTTTTTTTTGAGGACTGGAAATCATCAAATGACCTTTCCCGCTCTGGGTGGAGCAGAAGGGAGTGTCAGAATCTTAACTTTTACTGACTAAAACCCACCCGTGTTCCTTCCTTAGCCCTTTATGTTCCGGGGTAGCGGTAACCCTTTCGGACAATTTCGCTGCCCGGGCATGTTTCGGCCTTTCCTTAATGCTGACATCTCTTTGTGGCGCGCGTGGAACACGTACGCGCCTGGTCCTGATCGGACGGTGAGTTACCCATTACTCCCGCGCCTACGGTGGCCGGGAGTCGTCACGCGGCTCCCGACGCCCGGAGTGTCTGCCGCGGTGGCTGGGACGTGAGGCTCTTTCCCTCAGCCGTCTCGCCACTTCCTTCGCTAGCATGACTGCTTCGCAGAAGGAGGTGACTGTCTCCCACTCCCTCTCGCCCCGGACTATGGCTTAACCAGGGCCGGGCGCGAGAGGTTGCCGCCGCTGCCGATCGCCTCTACGAGAACACGGCGGTGCTCCGCCCAAGTGGGGCAGACCTCCACCGTGTGATCCTGACCTACATCTTTTTTTGGATTTCTTTATTAAGTGTTGACCACAGAGCATGGAGACGTTTCGGCGGCTGCCGGGGTAGCTCGGAGATTCCTGTCACGCTCTGCGCTGTGATGTTGACTGATTCGTTGGCCTAACTAGTGAGCTGCTACTGAGTCTGAGCGTGGTGTCCAGATCCGATAAGTGGGTCCGATTTCCGGATGGGGCTGACTGCTATTAGATTTTTTCCGCCCGCAGCCACGCATGGCGTCAGAAGCATGAGACTTTCTAATATAAGGACCTAACTGGCGAAATGTGGATAAGTAGGTTTGTAGGTGTAGGTATAATGTATCGCTTCGAATACAGTCATGTAACATGCGTGATGTTGCCAAGCGGTACCTATACTGTATGTCTAGTGCAGTATCTATTATACCAACCTATTAATAAAATCACCATTTCTCTTAAAAGAAGATAAGACCACATTCGATTCGAGGATGGTTCGAGGTGGCGATGGCGCAGGAAAAAAGTTCCTGGAAGGACTGAGGAGAGGTCTTTCGAGCAGTGGGGCAGTAATTATAGGCTAAACAATTCGTCAAAATATCCTGATAGTACAGTATATCATGATAGCGACAGTTATGTTGCTGGCATCGACCTGAGTTTCGCGGTAATTCGCTACACAAATATGTATGTTTTATACGTTTGCCTTTCGTTTGCGTACTGAAATAAATCGAAATTTAGATAAAAATTTAAGGCTTTTTCTGAGCTGTTTTGAATAATTGATAGATGAACTTTCGTCTCTAACGATCTGAAAGTATTTAAATGCTGGTAGGAAATGTTCGTTAGTGTTCTTAGGTACAGGGCATTATAGATGATCCCTTCATTCCACCTTGTAAGATGTAATGTCACCTTTTGCTTGTCTGCGAAGCTGTGTAAACATGTCAAACAGAAAACAACATACTGAGCTCTTACTGTGTAGTGTTCTAAGCCTACTCACAGTTATCATAAATTTTCTAGCTACTAGTAGGTAGGTATAGTACCTAGGTAATATAGATCGATATTTAACATTGTTTTTAATCGACTTCAAAAAAGGAGGTTCGGTATTCGACCCGTATATAAAATAATGTATGTTTGTATGTCCGCGATTTTCTCAAAAACTAATGAACCAATTTTGATGTTTCTTTCAGACTTTCACTAACATGATCTTCAGGAAGGTTTTAGTATATATGATAAATTAGGTAATTATTCTTATGTACGATATGTATAAACGTTCTGCATTTCCGGCATTTCTATGCGAATTTTGATGATTCTTCTAGTCGGTGTCTTCAATTCTTCAATGCACTAGTGTTAATTGAATTTGTGTGGGGTATATACAGACGCCAACAGGTCAACCTACCCCAATCTGTCAAATTTCTTTGATAGATTTTCAACTTTATTACAAAGGAATAAGGTTCATATTCAACTGGGAAAATCTGACATGTGCTGGCCTCTGCACAACAACTAAAAAGTGAAAATAAAATTCTGTATTTTGCATTTGATAGCCCAATTCTTGAGGAAGTCTATAGGCTATTAGACATCACGCTAGGACCCTTATGAGTTGAGCAAAAAAAAGTTAGAAGTTTTCGCTAAGCTAAAATCAAGTAGGTAATAGCGCAAGCACCAGGCGACGCGATGCGACGGATAAAAAATTTCACGCGAACAAGTCCCGGGTAGAAGCTAGTAGATAAATAATTATGAAGACTGATGGCATTGTGCCCATGTTGTCGATTGCATTGTGCATTCACAGTCACATAGACACAAGAAATTGTTGTTGACAGACATAAACCTAATGGTGTGCAGGTGATACTAGTCAATAGGTAGCGAATTAGCGTTAGATAGGCATTCGTTAGGACATAATTCAATAATTTCTTAAGACATCGGCCATGAGGCACTTGTAGTTATATCTACGACGCTGAAGTGTCGGACATCGAAGCCATTAAGCGGGTAGGTATAGGTACCTAGGGTAAACTTGGGTATTTAAGTGATACATCTAATTCCGTGACAACATGTTTCGAATTTAATACTAAAATATACGAGACGATTTCACGCTTTTAAAATAAACCTTATGACGACGCAATAAGTCTGCTTTTCGTGTGTAAAAATCTGGTTCAATTGGGCGAGCGAGATAATAACAATCCGCATTTTTTTCACTCAACTCGCAGTTTTGTTTACCGCGCGGCCATTGAAGTTTTGATGCGTCTAAATAAATCAAATTTTAATAGAAATAGTGATCGGATTTCCACAAAACTTACAAATAACGGTAAGTAAAGCTTGAACTTTATGCTACAGTATAAATTATTAGCCAATAATGCATAGATTTGAAATAGTTCCTTATTTTGTTCACTCGAAAAGTTAACGATTTTACAAGTTTTGAATTGAAGACGCCCACGGAATTAACCAAGGGAATTTTAAAGAACGTGTGTTATTGTGTTAATATTAAGTGTTTTTAATTATTAATAGCAAAATAATAGAAATTAATGTTTTTTAAACCAAAGGAGCCGTTTGAGTTCCGTTACAGACCACTTTTAAATTATTTTATCACGGAATTAAGTGAGCTAATATGTTACTTACGCAGATATTACGATATTTGTTTCAGATTATGGAGGTTGACAATCGAAATAAAAAAAACCGAAAATACAATGAAGCAACATTGAAAACTGCCGTTGATAACGTATTACAAGGAAATATGACCGTATACAGAGCATCCAAAGAATTTTCTATTCCTTGGATTTCACTCAGAGAGAATGTTCGTCGCCGAAAGAAAACAACGAGAATCGGCCCTTAGTTTAATATTAGGTATTATTATGCTCTATTTTCTTATTCCGTGATATAAAAATTATTATGTCTGACGTAATTTCGTGACAACGTAATTAGGTGAGTATGTATCACGGACTTAAGGTGACTGTCACTTAATTACCAAAGATAACAATGTCTAATAAAACACATATAATTTTATGTTTATTTGTGTTATTTATCACGTCGATGGATAAAACTATGTACGGAAGACTGATTTATGTTCCTAATTAAAATAAAAAAAATTCTATTATTTTAACTGTATATTTTATTTCTTAATAATGTTCTTAATGTGTTTTACCACGTAATTAGATGAGGTCACCCTACTACTTACTGAATGTTGTAACAATGGGTCAGAACTCAAGAGGGTCGTCTTATCTACAAAATAACCACAAAAACAAAATTATGTAGGTACATTATCATTATGAAAAGAGGAAAACCTCAAACTTTAGCTATATTTATTTATAGGTATCTCTATTAAATTAAAACAGTACAATATCTGCGATCCCTTACGCAATCTGAAGTCTTAAAACGCATTGCACCGGCTGAGGCTATCGACCTTCCCACAGTTACTTGAAATAACTGTTAAGTTGCTGGAAATAACTCGGTGTTAAGCAGTGAGCTGGGCAACCGGTGGCTCAGGCCAGTCGCGCATGACCACGGGACTCGATCGCTATTCCTACTTCATCGCCCACTCGCGTACTTATTATAATAGCAAAAATGTGTAAATTAATAGCCCTCGCCATGACTTTGTGCTCTATTTTAGTCGGAACAACAAAATGTACTTCAAGTTTTGATCAGAGACAAACGGGAGATTTAAATGTGCAAATTGGTTTAAAAAACATAAACATTATTGCTTTACTTAAAGGTGGAAAAGAAGAATATGTGGTACGTATCTACCTATTTGAAAAAAGTTAATTGGTGTAGGTCCCGTTAACTATGGGTACGAGGCAGGAATGTTTATCACCAGAGTTCCCTACCTACCTAAGTTGATAATTATTATTTGTATATTCGTACGAGTTGCCTATAACTTTATTTAACTCTACCTATTACGGCAACAGTTGATTTCATGGTGCTATTTTATTAATTTTGCAGGACTATGATTACGCTTACGATTACTCAGAAATGACGATAAAACCGCCGAACGGTACAACTCCAAAACCATTAACTGCAACAAACACAACTATAAACAATGAGACGCAACACAATGTGACTACTTCTACACCACTATTACTAGAGCAGTCTACAGAAGTTATAAGAAGTAGCACTACTGTTGCTGTAGAAGTAACAGAAGTGTCCGTGAATCAGACTGCTAACAATTATGTTGTTACTACACTTCAGACGGCAGCGGACGCTCCGACAACAATACCATCTCCACATTCTTCAAATAACGCAAACGCCACAGCTCTACCATTAACAAATAAATGCAGAAGAGGATTTGCTCAGAATAATGAAGGAAAATGTGAATATAAGGTTCATGGGACATCGAACGCGTAAGTTAAAATTAATTTTGTTGTTGAGGTTTTCCTCTGATAATCTGAACATATAACAAAACCATTAAAACTCCGTTTTCGGTCGGGTTTTTATCGGATATTGTTTAACGTCTGTACCTGCTAATATCGCTGATCGTATGCTGTTATTTAAAATAGGTAATGGCTTTGTTAGCTTATCAGTTTTAGGGAAAATTGAGAGATTATGTTCGCGTTGGTAACCACAACTACACCCGAGTAATTATGCTGCTTTGCATATTAAGTACTGGTTTTGGGAAAATAAAGGGTAACAAAATCGTTACAGACTAGGTACTCGTTTTAATAGTAGGTACCTAAATGATGCCTAAATCAAGCCTAAATGCATGAACTGACTACAAGTATCTACCTAGGGCAAGCAGGTAGATACTGTCGGTCGATGCCAATGGTATTAAGTTTATCTGTAAGAATAAAAAACAAGAGCGAGTCGGACTCGCGCACCGAGGGTTCCGTACCATCATGTTTTTAAATTTTCATCGGCGAGGCCTGTAATCGTCAGAGAATTTCAACACTGCGGTGTAGAATATTTCTGATGATTTCTAAAAAAGTGTGATATTTAGAGACATCGTTTTATTTTTCCTGTAATCTTTACATAAGCTTCTATCACATAGAATAGTGTGATATATGAATAAAGTGGATTTATGTGCTGGGTCCCTTTAATCATTTCTTTGTTTTTAACCGACTTCTAAAACAGGAGGAGGTTCTCAATTCGGTTGTATAAATATTTTTTTTTTGTATGTTCGGGCATAACTCCGTCAGATACAGACGGATTTGCAAAATTCTTCTTGTTTGTTCGAAAGCGGTGTATTCCGAAATGGTCCCATATGAATTTTAATAACTTTGCTTGGATAGTTTTTGAGTTAGCTTCAATAATACGATTTTTTTCCACTTAGTTTATATTGATGATGTTTTAATAGCTTCCTGTCACTGATATTTAGGTAACATAGAAAGTAGTGTTATATGAATTTGTGTGGGGTAGGTACCTACAGAGGCCAGCACATCAAGCTACCTCAATCTGTCAAATTTCTTTGATAGATTTTCAACTTTACCTCAAAGGAATTAGGTTCATAATCAATTGGGAAAATTTGACAGATTGGGGTAGCTTGATGTGCTGGCCTCTGTACAACTAAAAATTAAAAAAAAAAATAACCAATTTCCAAAAAAATACTACAAAGTGAAAAATAACTTTAATTTGGGAAGTTGGTGTCGTTGATTTCGCTTTTTGACACCAACTTCCGAAATTTATTTTCCACTTTGTACTTTTTTTTTCGAAAGTTGGTTGTTTTTCTGATCACAAACTGTGAATGAATGAATATTTCTAATGTTAAACAATTATTTTCTTTCAGATTACGCAGAATCGTAAAACTTGCTCAAAAAATCAAAATAGGCAGAGAGTATGGAGGATCATAAAACCGTTTGGAGATAATTTACAAGAAATAAATATCTGCCATGTCAGCTAGTGAATTGTTGATGCAAGAATTTGAGGACTTTTAAACTATCATTCCTGCACTCTAAAGTAAAATCAATGGTGCATTTTTTACTAGAATAGGCATGTGAGTCTGTCTGAAATAAAATAGTTTTGTGTTTGAGATGTATTATTTTCTCATGTAATTAGGACCTATAAACCCTTTCCCGAGGCTGTTAAAATTATTATTGTAAAGGTGTTTTTAACAGTAGGTATTGAAAAAGTCTAATGTTGGGCTGGTACAGTGGAGTGATTTTAGAAAAAGAGTACATAGTAATTGAAGATAATTTATGTAGTATTGTTTGAAATTCTGTTGGTCTTGGGATAGTAACTATGGAAGAAATAAGGTAGTTGTGAAACATAAAGAAAAAGATGTATTTTAAAATAAACTCAAGTTATTTATTTACATAAAGTGCATCTGACCAGCACATAATGTGTGCGCATAGTGTAGAATTTAATTAATATTTTAACATGGGACGGGCACTATTCATTTTGCATTAGTTGGCTTTGTACTATCACCATTGAGCTTTGATATTAAGTGCTTGAAAGTAATGTCAATATGATTTATTCAAGTAAAATTATCACTACCCACAATAAATTAAAACATAATAAAGAGCGTACAATCACACAGATAATAAAGGAAGTATATAAATCAAGCAGAGATTATAGCTTACAGAGGCAGAACAAAAGTGGAATGAAAGCACCTATAGTTATGAACACTGGGACTAGCACAGAGCTCTCGTCCATAGAATATGGGTCTGGCTGTTTGGGCCCACTAGCACGCCGAGACTTAGAACTCTTCTCTTCAACCTCATCTCTAGGTTCTTCTGTTTCATTTTCTGGCCACACCAATGGAGGCAGTTTAGGCACTTCATCAATAGTGCCTCTCATTACATATAAAGCATTGATTTTAGGATTGTCTCTGTAACCTTTAATGAATTCTACCTTTATCTTTCCACCTCTTATATCAGACTCTTCCTCATTGTAATACAGTTTTCCGTTTTTGATTGAATAAGGTATATACTCATCATGGGCAACACCACGGCTTACTTTATCAAAAATGTCCAAGTCAGCAACGATGGTGTGGTCTCCATTTAAAACTACATCAAACACTTTCATGTTAGGCGCGTTGAAGTACACTTCACTGAACTTCAACACTAGCACGTAGTCGCCGTCCCTGTTCGCTGGGATGTCGTAGCCGAACGTGCTGTGGTGGTATCTCTCAGTCTGATACAGTATTTCGTCTTTTGGGTTCACTCTTCCAATCATAACCAGTTGTTTACCATAATCAGAAGCGGTACCGATTCTTCCTTGTAATGGATCCTTCTCGTAATGTATGCCATAAATATCAGTATGGGCTGGTCCGCCGGCGTTTATCGCGTAAATTATTTCACCCAAGCCGGTAGCGGTTTTTAAAACAGAAATTAATGAAATAACGATATAAAATATCAACTGACACATTTTTACTCGTTTGTTCTCGTTCGAGACTAAGAATGTTTAATCACTCGAGTCACAAGTTATCAAAATGTCACCTGTATTACTGAGGTAATTGATACATTATTAATTTATTGTAACTTTCCTTTTACAAGTGAAAATTGACACAGTAACCAACAGCCGGCAATCGGCAAACCATGCCATTGCCATTGCCAAAAATGCCAAATTTTAATTCTTGTAAATCGATTTTTTTATTATGTTAGAAGCCAAGTCATTTGAGCCACAACAAACTTTATGAATTCATGAGTCGACAGCGACAGTGGCGCCACCCTGAATAATGGTGGATCAGAAACAGGAAATCTTTTAAAACGACCTATTCTTATTTTGAGTAATAAAATCGATAACCGGAAATAACTTCACTTGTCGCCGAACTATCTACGCTCTTGTATATCTCTAATGTTAGCGCCGGGGTTGTGTAAATGCAAAAATAGGGATTCCAAAAGGCGAATTTTGTAGAATTATGACCTAAACTCTATCTTGGCTTTGGTAGTGTCTATGTACAGAGGCCAGCACATCAAGCTACCCCAATCTGTCAGATTTTCCCAATTGATTATGAACCTTTGTACTAAAGTTGAAAATCTATCAAAGAGACAGATTGGGGTAGGTTGACCTGCTGGCGTCTGTACAGAGGCCAGCACATCAAGCTACACCAATCTGTCAAATTACTTTGATAGATTTTTGACTTTAATACAACGGAATAAGGTTCATATTCAATTGGGTTTGACTGATTGGGGTAGCTTGATGTGCTGGCCTCTATACATGGTTATAGGTTTTTGATGTGGGTAATTTTAATCGTATTATTGTTATAAGGGTAATGAATTAAAATAACATTAGATTTTCGTAAAAACGTGTAATTTTACCTTTAAAATCTTGTTTGCTGTAAGGATTGGTCCACATCAAGAAGCTTGTAGATAAAAATGGAGGCAACACTCTAAATACCTAATTGAAATCGACTGTGGGCTAACGCTCTCTTTCTAAATACGCACTTAAGAACGAGACAGTGATATAGATGTTTTCTTTGTCTTATGTATTTATTCAGAAAGAGAGCCACAGCCCACAGTCGGTTTCACTTAGGTGTTCAGTGTTGCCTCCACTTTTATCTATAAACTTCTTGGTCCACATCATTATAGTTGACCTTGAAAATACGTGATTGGCGCTAGGGGCACATTTTTTTGCAGGATTGTCTGGCGGTTAAAAGGTTAAAACTCCGCAACGGATTTTGATGCGGTTTAATAGATAGAGTAATTCAAGAGGAAGGTTTAATGTATAATACATGCATAATATAGCATAGAAACACTGATATTTTTAGAGGTTTCTAATGTGATGTCGTAAATAAACATATTTTTTTGCGCTTACATTGCAAACGCTGGCTGAACCCTACGATATAGATCAAAAACTTTTTAACAAAAAAAAAAAAACAACCGACTTCAAAAAAAAAACACTACAAAGTGTAAAATAACTTTAATTTTAATTTCGGAAGTCGGTGTCTTTGGTTTTGTATTTACGTTTTTGCCACCGACTTCCAAAATTAAAATTAAAGTTATTTTACAATTTGTAGTGTTTTTTTTTTGAAGTTGGTTGTTTTTTTTTTGTTAAAAAGTTTGTATTTTTTACTTTATAGTCAGAGTGCATCTCATGACAATTCCAATAAGCCCAAACACGGCTAGAATACATGGTTTTATTACGAAGTTCCGGTACCTACCTTCCAGCTTCATCATCAGATCGGTTTGATGGTACCATTTTCGTCAGAACCATTTATTTAAATTTGCTTCGTCATAGTCGCTTAACTATCTTAATCGAGATATCTTATCGCCACCCGTGAAATACTTATTATCATTGAAGAGTTCCTGTGGCTATCTGTGGTCTCCTTCATCAGTTACACTTCACCAAATTATACTTTTTGAATGCAAATGCTTGACATGTTGATGAAAATACCAAAATTGCTATATGTATGCCTATAATATTTGAGGAGTTCCCTCCATTCCTCATGGATCCCATCATCAGAACTGGATTTTGACAAGAATGGGACCAATCTGAAAGCATATCCTTTCAAATAAAAAAAAAATCCAAATCGGTTCATAAATGACGGCGTACTGAGGTAACTAACATAAAAAAAAAAAATACAACCGAATTAATAACCTCCTCCTTTTTGAAGTCGGTCGGTCGGTTTTTGGGGTCGGTATTCTATGTTAAAAAAGTCTACAAAAAAGTCGGCGATGGTATATGTCTATCTCTTAGGGATAACCCACAATAACCATTTTTTATTCTTTACTTTTTACGAGAAATAATGGCTTATTTACGAAGTGATTTTAAGCAATACAGCATTAATCCTTATCCAATTAAGTACCTACCTTAAATATATTGTGCATTTAATATAGATCACTATGGCCCTTTACAGCATATAATTTAAATTTATATTTTTGAATATAATTATAGATTTAAAATGCAGGGACATTGCGGTTGCTACGGTACCGGCCTGGGGGTCGGCGGCGCGTCTAAATTATTAATTATTTAATTACATTTATTAAATTGCATTGCACCCGTGCGAAGCCGGGGCGGGTCGCTAGTATATTATAATATTCACAGCATTTGATCTACACTAGCTACATCATCGGTTAGTGCAATACTTAAAACGGAAAGCTGTTTTTGTAAAAATATCAGGTTCGATTCCCGGCTCAGGAAGAAGCTTTTTCAATATTGAGGCTGTATGTTTCCATTGACCCCTTTTCTCTACTAGTAATTGTTTCGGATTTCGCCTTGCTTGAAGTCCCATGTAATCACAATAGGGATCGGGTTCGATTCCTGACTCAGGCAGAAGCCCACCTCAAAGTAGTCAGTCATTGTTCTCAAATTAATGGAATAAAATTGTATAACAAATTGCCTACTTCATTAAAACAGGAATTGTATAGCAGTAGGTACTTTTAAAGCCAGTCCTAAATAGAGATGGGAATATACCCGGTAAAAATGGGTATAAATGGGTAAATACCCATTTATACCCATTTTTACCTTTCCATTTTTAATTTATACCGGGTAAAAATTAAAATCAGTTTAACTGAAACTAATTATTGTATTTTTTAATAGATACGATTTATATTCAGTTTTTTTCAACGGAATTGTGTGAAGTCTTGTTCTTAAAACACTATAAAAGAAGGTATGTCAATTTTAATTCATAGTACAGACGCGGCACATCAAGCTACTAGAATGTGTCAAATTTCTGTAATAGATTTTCGATATCGCTAAAGTTGGTTCTTTAAATACTAATTATAATCAATTTTGGACTTATAAGTCTAGAAGAACTTGGCCCACGTGTTATTTTCTAACGTCTTTTCTATTTGATTTTGATTTTTTTACATCGGTATTCGGGATCGAACTAACAACCGTCAAGAAATACTATGTCAATAGCTAAATATAATATGTTAAATGTGTTTTGCACTTATTATTAACTTCATTAAATTCACTGTTTTTTTTTAGATAATGGGAAAAGGCAGAAATAAACGAGATGAAATTTGGAAACTCTATAATGTGGGTCCTGATAAATCAGTAATTTGCAAGTATTGTGATCATAAATATAAAATACCAAATGTCAACAAAATGGGAGGTCATTTAGTTAAATGTAATAATTATTAGTGTCTAAAAAATATCTCTGAAGCTAAAAATTACCTGAAGAATCAAACTGACGTAAATATCACCAATACTACTAACGCTCCTATTATAACAATGACATCCTCGCACCCAGCGCCCCATGTTGGTTCGCTGGATTCAGAATAATCACAATCTGAATCAGCCATCGTCGTCATCACAAAAGGCAATAAGAGGAAGAAATTGAAAGGCTGACAGTAAAATTAGCAAAGGCAGTATTCATTTCTGGATCAGCTTTGAGCCTGGTCTTCTTCTTAGCGTGTCGATAGCAATCTAAATGGACTAGGTCCAGAATTCAGCTACTTGTTTGGCGCCATCACCACCGTCCACCAATTCCTGTAACGTACAGCTGACAGGACACGCAGGACACGATATTAAGTGTCCCATCGTTTGTGGAACAGCACCACATTTACACTCCAAGGCGGAGTCGTCTATGAAACTCCACCTGAACAGGTGTTCCTAGCTTCGGCCAACCTAGGTCCGGTGTCTGTTTAAAGAATTCCAGGTTACCCAAGGTAACTCATGTCCAGGTGGGAGGTCTTCAGCGGGTGGAATAAACGGTTTGGGTAAGGAAGCACTGTCTCGCCACAACTTCAGTCTTCCTTGTGATGGCTCCTCAGTGAGTGGGACGACACATTTTAAAAAACTGTTTCGGCTTTTCAGCCTTTGTCGCACAAGGAAGTTGTCACGCAAAAGGTGTCGTGTGACGTAGACCATTTTGGCTCTTTCGCTTGAGCTTGCCACCGCTCTGCGAACTACTGCGCCACCAGTAGTGGATTCCTGCTAGTGGAAACAGCATTTGTACCGGGGTCGGTTTTAGGCAACCAGTGATGATCCGGCACGTTTCATTCAAAGCTGTATTCACCAGCTTTGCATGACCAGAACTCCACATGGGGCACGCGAATTCTTCCGCAGAAAAGATAGCGCTAGACCAGTATTCCGTATAACGTCACGCGAAGCACCCCACTTCGATGAGACCAGTCGACGAAGAAGACTGTTGCGAGTTTGCACCTTCTGCTTGATAATCTTGCAGTTTTTGCTGAATGTTAGAGACCTGTCTAGGGTAGGAAGTGCTTGTGCCCGATGGACACCCTACCCCAAACGATGTTAAGTTTACGGCCCGCCTCTTTATTGCGGAGATGAAATATGCAAGACTGGGTTTTGCTCGGATTGGGCTTGAATGAGTTAGCGAAGTAATATGTGGCTAAGTTACCAAGAGCGTCTGACAAGTGGGCCTCAACCTCCTCAAAAGTGGTGGCTTGTGACGTGAGAGCAAGGTTGTCTGTATAGAGAAAGCGGGACGTGTTAGGGTTAGACGGTTGGTCGTTGGTGTAGATATTAAAAAGAAGCGGTGCCTTGAGGTAGGCCGTTTTTCTGCGCTCTCCAACGACTTCTTTTCGAGAGAAAGTGGACCTGAAACCGACGATTGTGGAGAAGCTCTCGGAGCCTAGTGGAACATATATTGTGGATAGACTTTTTTAAAGATCTGCAACCATTATTTCAATTACCATCACGATTGTGGAGATCAGATAGGCAGTCGCTCTAGGTAAAATACTGGTATTCAGCTGCATCCAGTTAGACTGGAAGCCGGCCCTAACATATTTGGGAAAAGACTAGGCAGATGAGATGAATTCTAAACAGTTTATTTGAAAATATATGTTGATTAAAGATTTAAAAGATATTTAACTTCGTTTTATTTAAAATCAATGTTTTATCTTCAATGCTTAAGGTCAATATTAACATGGTAAATCGTAGTATTGATGACGAAGCCATTTAAATAATTTATAGATAGTAATCATTTTTTTTAATTTTTACCTTTTTTTACCCTTTTTTACCTTTCCTTCCAATTTTTACCTTCCCAATTTTTACCCACCCGCCCATCTCTAGTCCTAAAGCGTTTCTTTTAGAAAAGTGTATATACTCAGTAGGTGACCTCTAATTTGTATGTATTTTGAGTAGGAATTTGCAATTATAATAATTTTTGACATTAGGTATTTTATTATTTAACTTATGAGAATCTTTTATTATTATTAATATATTATATAGGTACTTGGTATTTGTGATAATTATGACAATGATTATGATTTTATTTATATTGGAATTTAAATTAATCTAGTTTTAAGGACATATTTATAATTATCAATCTGTTCGACACAATAATTTGTTGTTATGAATAAAGATACTACTACTACTAGCCTTTTCAATAAACAAAAATGAAGTTTCGTTTTCCTTCTACTATAGCGGCTGTAGCTACAGGAAGATGGTCTTAGGAGACAATTCTTAACTTTTTGAGACATTTTGATCTGAATTCAGAGATTTTGTTAAAAAAAGTACCTACCTAAACTCGGCAGGAGAAGGGTCAATGTTAAAAAAAAGGTTTTTTTTATGCCAATTAATCCTTTTATATTTATGTCCTATTTGCATGGTTTTACTTTAATTATTATTAAAACGTAAATACATTGAGCACATGCAGCCTGGCATACCTACCTCGAATAAACTTTATGTAAAGTAATAATACTAGAGCGACGTCATTTTAACCCAAAAAATATCCACATTGTAGGAAATCTCTGCTTTAGCTGAGTCACTTCACTTCCCCTCTTAATTATTATTCCTGTAGTATAGCACAATAGTCACGTCAAACAATTCTGTCGCTAACCATAATGACGTTAGTTAAACTAATAGCTTATGTGTTAGGTAATCAACGTTCCTACTAGACCACAGATATAGATACACCTAGATAACGCAAGAGCAACTACTTCGCGTGCCAAAAATCGCACCAACTTACGTTAAAAAATCGTAAGCCGCCACTTTCGCGCTTAGTCCAGTCTGTGTACAGCAGTGCTATTCTGTAAAATCTCACCGTGAAAACTAAGGTGAAGTGAGATGTCATTCCACCTGATGATAGGGATTGCCTCCATTGATAGTTCACTTCACGCTCACTTCACCTATGTTATCACGGTGAAATTTTTAAAGAATCGATAGGCTGCTGGCTGGGTGAGCGTGAGTGAGAAAGAGCACTTGTGACGTCATAGTATTAGGTAGTCAAAAAATGGTACGCTTGGTTTTCATACAGAGCGTGATACTTGCGTTATCTAGGTTTATCTATATCTGTGTACTAGACAGTGAAGTTTGTGAGGCCACTGCAAGCAAGAGAATCCTCCTATTGTAAGGGTCTGACGACGTACGACGTTCCTTGCTTATATCAAACTGTCAACTATGCACGTTGATTGATGTCGTATTAAACTGCTCGCACATGAGTTCATACTCATAAATCTATAATTTATCCCAAGTACTTATACCTACCAAAGTAGGTACTTACATCCACGTACCTACTGTTATCAATCTACATGGTCTTCACATGATCTGACTAAGATTATGTCTGGACTTTATGAGATTATGACCTGTGTGTTTCGGCCGTTCTTCTCAGAGTACCTAGTCAGATAGAAAATGCCGAATTCCTCCAGTTTTTAAAATATGATTGACGTGTAAAAATGTTTGTACAAACCTACTTACAAAAATAAAATCATTTATCATAAGTAGTCGTACGTACAATTTTTCATAGCTTAGTAGTGAATGATGGTAGAGAGTTAGTAAAGAAGATTGTCCTCAGAGGTTCTATCTATATACTAGGTATTACCACCATACCATATCTCAAAAACTAGTTAGCGACAAAGTCGCTTAACTCGCAGTTTTTAGGGTTCCGTAGCCAAGTGGCAAAAACGGAACCTTTAACCTTTCGTCATGTCGACCTGACCGTCTGTCCGGATGACAGTCATTTCCAGAATTTCCACTCGTCTTAAAAGCATTATGAACTATAAGGATGATAAAGTAACATAGCGGTTTTGATCGATTTTTGTCGCTGACGCTGACCATATATATCAGCGCGGAAGCGATCATTGTGGCAAATTGGTAATGCCTGGGGGATAGGCTTATTATGTCCGACAGTTTTTCAGTCCAGCAGCAATTAAGTAAAAAAAAAAGTTTAACACTAATCCCCAACTGCGACAAAAACGCCAGATAAAAAGGTACAAATAAGATATCATAACAAAATAACATCGGTTTTCGTGCAGCCGGAGTCACACGACTTTACTAAATGTGTAATGTAATTTATATCTCTACATGTTATATAGATAGATAAGTAATTATGTGCTTTATGTATTTATTGTATAGGTATGTAACTGGTACACCACAGATTATCAGCAAGAAACCGAAACCGATGAATATTTTAGAATTAAATTAAATTTGATAAATGAACTGTTTGTTTTTTATAAATTAAATAAAATTTTATTCGTAAACATCAATAGGTTTCTTACTAAAATTCAACTAAGTATACCGACGACCCTGTTTACTTATCTCCTTTGGTGACCGTACATCAATTTGCTCTATTGTCAATAGTTTCCGCAGCGTACGCGAAATAAGGATTTTACGGCGTTACTATTGCATATTTTAACATGGAAAAGTAGTTATTGTGACATAACTGTAATAGTTAGACTTACAGTACCGAGACTTTTTTGTAGATATTGATGTCCTCTATAAAACTGTAGTAAATTCCTTTGCTCTCTTGTCAATAGTTTCCGCAGCGTACGTGATTTAAGGATTTTTTTGGTTTTTTCTTTCACACCTTGGGTTACATTATCCAAGTTTTCATAGGGGTTCATAACTTTTTTGAAAATATTCTAGGGAGATAATATTTCAGAGCCTATTCAATTCAAACAAAGGAACAAATCTTTCCTCTTTATAATGTTAGTGTAGATATTTTCTATTATAAATAAAAATTATAAACTAGCTTCCGGCCACGGCTTTGCTCGCGTGGTATGTCGATAAAAAGTATGGTATGTCCTTCCCCAGGGTTCAAGGTACCAAATTTTATCAAAATCGGTCCAGCCGTTTCGAAGATTAACCGGAACAAACAGATTTACATACACAATTTTCAAAAAATAGTTTTTTTTCAATCTGTAAGTAACGTAGGTATATATTTTCATAGTGCATTTGGTAAAAAGCTGTTATTTGAACATTGCTAACAGCCACTTCAATTTATTTATTTGTATAAATAAATATTAAATTTTCGTATACTAATACCTAACACCTATTAAAGAAATCTCAATGTTTGGTCAAGTCGTAAAAACTGTGCGAAGCAGGGGCGGGTCGCTAGTAGGTCTTTAGAATAAAAGGACTATGACATTATTATTATCAGCGTACAGCCGAAACAACGGGGACTATACGCTATTCAGTTTGGCTTGAGACAAAGCGTAAACAACAATTGACTACTCTTAATCTGTAAAATATATCAAAACATTAATTACTAACAAAAAAAAAAAAATGTGTGATCTTCTTGTGAAACACAAAGAAAATGTGTGTGTGTGTGTTTCGAATTTTTCATTACCTTGTTTCGTATTTCACCACAAAAAGATACAGTATGATTGTTTAAATACTTTGCCTCAAGCCAGTATAGAAACATCAAGTTTTGCACGGGGGGGGGGGGGGGGGTTATAATGTAGGACTGCACTAAGGGGGGATTTTGTTTCTAGTTTCTATGAAATATCTTATTCCTTCAGTTAATATCTAAACTTCAAACTTAGTACATAATAATGTTCGTCATTTGTCGTCAGTTCATGTATTGAAATGGGCAACATTTAACAACATTATTTTTAGTAAGTACTAGCTGCTGCCCGCGACGTCGTCTGCGTGAAGGCTTTATAGCACCAAAAATACCTAAGATGACAGTGTCGCTATAGCATTATAAGTACACAACTTTTAAAATAGCATTAAAATATAAGTTTTTTTTGCAAGCGAAGCAAGTGAAGAGAGTTATATGGGAATCCTGCTGAGTTCAGTCATAAGATGTGACTGAAGGAAATAGAGAAAATAATGCAGGAATACATTCCAGGACACAAAAGAGTAAAAATACGTACAAAGGTATCATACCTTACAACACTTCTCTATAAACTACGTTGGTAGTTATGCTGCCAGGAGCCAAAATGTAAAGAGAGTCAGGACTGGTGACGCGAGAGCAAGCGACGTACAGATGCCCTTGTGAGAAGCAACTCGTCCTGAGGTCGACACCCGCTGCCCTCAGTATCTGCCCCTGCGACTTATTGATGGTCATCGCGAAGCAAACACTCACGGGGAACTGTACGCGCTTGAACTGGAACGGGAAATTATGAGGTATGAGGGGAATGCGTGGTATAAATACTACCTCGCCGACGCCACTACCCGTAAGAATTTCCGCCTCAATGGTGTGTCTGTGGAGCGAGATGACTTTAAGGCGGTTAACACAGCTTCGGAGGAGGTTCCGAAGAAGCATAATCGGAACACCGACCTTCAGCTTGATGGTATGCGCTGGAAGTCCACTTGCTGACAGGGAGCTCAGAAATTTCACGGGATAGTGTGTGGCGTCATCTTGCTCGACAACAGTGTTTATCGAGGTGTAGACCACTTTATTCCCCTCAATTTCCGAGAGAATACATTCGTTAATTGCTGCAGCCTGATCATTTTTGGGCATCAAAATGGTCAAATGCGGTATACGACTGATGTCCCCGTACACACAGCGAATTAGTTCTTCTAAGCTGGATACCACTCTACCGAGAGACTCTGGAAGCACCACCTGTCCAACTATCTCTTCTGGTAGAGTGCCTTCTCCAAGACTTAGAATGACATCGGAGTTTCTTGAGCACATGCATTGCCGCCGAGCCGAGCTCTCATATTAATGGTCAAGCGCAGCGTACGAACTGGTGACCACAACGAAGATCGTTTCAACGAAGCATTCACCTCGTCAGCCCTCGAGCCCCGCGTCACCACGGGAAGCATTTGCCGAAAATCACCACTGAACAGAACTGTGACACCACCCATCAAATGTTCGTTCCTGCGGATGTCCTGCAGGATTCTGTCCACGGCCTCAACTGCCTTCCTATTGGCCATCGTACACTCATCCCCTACGATCAGAGAGCAATCCTTGAGCACGTGTCCCTTATCGCTGTTACGTGACACACCACAAACAGGCGTTTCGGCGCTCTCTAAATCGATGGGAATTTTAAACATGGCATGTGCTGTCTTGCCACTCGGAAGCAGTGTGGTAGGGATTCCCGACGACGCTACAGCAATAGCAATTTTGCCTTGCCTCCTGACCCCTGCAAGTATGCCAGTGGTAACAAATGTTTTTCCTGTTCCACCAGGAGCATCCAAGAAAAACATTTTACCCTGGTTTTGCCCAACGCTTTCAAGGACGGTGTCATAAAGTTTTTGCTCTGAAGAGAACAAAGCGACATGGTCATTTCGCCCGGATCGTAATTTGTCTCAGCGTTATACTCCTGATTTCCACGATCTTGATACGGTGATGATTGGGGAGCTGGTAACCCATATTCGATCAGTGGATTGCCGCCGATAGAAATGACCACATCTTGAAGTGAACTGAGACAGGTGTTCAGCACGCGTTCATCAGTTACTTCGACTTCGTCTCCAGTAGCACGCCTCAAAGCTCGTAGAAAATCTTCAGACAGATGATGGCGATACTTCTCCCACAAAGCTACCGGGTTCGCGACTCCACAAAACACCAAGATGACGGCAAATAGATGACGCATGCGGCTGGGACTGTCACTGACGCTAGCCCTCGCGAGGGTGTCATGAAATGATGATCATCATCAATGAACATAACATTTTTGTAATACTTAACACCGCATTTTTTTTAAATTGTCTTCCTCAACTCTGCTCAAGATTTTGAGGGTTTTGTTGGAACTTGAATTTGTCAAAACGAACTATACGATACAACTTTTATGAAGAAAATGCACATCACCATCTATGAATTTTAAGAATAACTAACTACTTACCTCGCCAACATGATCAAATTTAAATTATTAATTTCCAAAAAATGTTAACATGTAACTTGATTTGATTTTTATGAAAACTCATAGATGGCGCTGTTTTAAAATTGTCTTTATACTACTAACATTCATTAAACTAAATTTCTCTGCCCAAGTTACTTAAATGGCGTAGTTTTTATAGTGTAAAGCTAGATAGTAGCATGGCTTACTCAAAAACAACATTTAAATATGCGTCGTTAGATTACACGCTGTCACAGAATGCGTAAGAAAAATAAAGATTCACAGCTCCTCCCCCGTAGGTGATAGCGTGATAATATGTAGCCTATATGTTGACCTGACCTCTTAGTAATATTCATGCAAAATTTGATATAAATCCATGCAGTACTTTCTGAGTTTATCCCGGACAGACAAACAGACAAACAGACAAACAGACAAAAATTCTAAAAACTATATTTTTGGCTTCGATATCGATTGTAGATCACGCCCCAAGAATTCTTTTTAAAAAATATTCAATGTACAGTTTTGACTTTCCTACGATTTTATTATATGTATAGATGTATAGATATGCGAAACTTGAATATAGTTTGTTCAGAATAAGTTACTTAATCGATTCCAATAATTTTTACACCTTTAGGTACATATTATGAAACAATCTAATTTCTGCCTACATTGGCTTTTCATTAGATATTGAAATGAAATCGATACCTAAATGACATCCTACAAAGTTTTAATTAAAATCTTTAAAGATTCGACCGTTTAGATTTAGACTGTTCAAAAAGTCGACAACAGACTTTTGGGGATCCAATTATTGTTTCCTAAAAGTTAATCAACGTTTTTAATTTTGTCATTCATTAAATATAACATCATATTTCAAATAATTAGAAAGTTACCTTTCGAAGTAGGTATTTGAAATAAGATATTGGTCCCGATTCTGTTGTTCACAAACTAAACTAAATTTAAGTTCAGTGCATCTTTTACTTTCTATTTCATTAAGAAAAGGACAGAAGATATATATTAGTTTAGTCCTGTCAAATTAGATAATCCATAGATAAGTTTAGATGTGATCAAAAAATTGGCTACAAAAATACGTCAGTTTACGTCAGGCGCTGAGTAATTTGACAGGACTAAACTAATATTTATCTTTTGTCCTTTTCTTAATGAAATACAAAGAAAAAGATGCACTGAACTTAAATTTAGTTTAGTTTGTGAACAACAGAATCGGGGTCATTATATTATAAGTACTTACTGGACTTATAAACGGAATACCGAGTTTGATTAATAATTTTAGGTCCTTACTTAAGAAATTAGCGTTTTGTCGTACTGACCACTTTGATCTGAAATATCTCCTCCCAAATTAAAATTTATAAATTTATTTAGCTGGTACGCACGGCTACACATCAAGCTTTACATAACCAGTATAAGCTGACTTCTGATTGTACGAAAAACCTGCACAATGCGAGGTCAGCTAAAACTGGAAATGTATAGCTTGATGTGTAGCCGTGTGTACATTTGAGTTTCGAAAACAGTCATTCATTTGTTTTTTCCCCATTATTTTTTTCTTTGGCGTCGCTTATTACCGCACAAAGGAAAACACGAAATATCGGTATATTTACGAGTACGAGTTCTACCGTGGCACCAGTGCTGCAGAAACAGCTCGAAGGATTAATGATGTGTACGGCGCTAGTGTCGCAAAAGAAAACACGGGACGTTTTTGGTTTCAACGTTTTCGTTCTGGAAATTTTGATCTTCAGAACCAACCCCGTGGACGGCCGGAGACCAAAGTGGAAAATGAAGAATTAAAGGCTATTGTGGAAGCGGATCCATCACAAAGCACTTCAGAGATAGCTGCAGGCTTCGGGGTAAGTAATAAAACTGTATTAATCCACTTGAAGCAAATCGGGAAAGTAAAAAAACTTGAACGATGGGTACCTCATGAATTGAGTGAATCTAACTTGCAAACACGCGTCGACTGCTGTGTTACTTTGCTCAACCGACACAATAATGAAGGGATTTTGAATCGAATCATTACTTTTAATGAAAAGTGGATACTGTACGATAATCGGAAGCGTTCGTCGCAATGGCTGAACCCTGGAGAACCAGCCAAATCCTGCCCTAAACGAAAATTTACTCACAAAAAGTTACTTGTGAGTGTTTGGTGGACTAGCGCCGGTGTCGTTCACTACTGCTTTCTAAAATCTGGCCAAACGATTACGGCAGATATCTATTGTCAGCAACTGCAAACCATGGAGGAAGAACTAGGTGCTAAACAACCGAGATTGGTCAATCACTCTAGGCCACTGCTGCTTCACGACAACGCAAGACCACACACTGCACAACAAATAACCGCTAAGTTAGATGAGCTACAATTGGAATGTCTGCGACATCCACCATACTCCCTGGACCTTGCTCCAACAGATTACCATTTTTTCCGGAATTTGGACAACTTCTTACAAGGAATAAAATTCAACTCCGATGCGGCAGTCCAAACCGCCTTCAAAGAGTTCATTGATTCTCGCCCCCATGATTTTTTTTATTAAAGGGATCAATGAACTACCTATGAGATGGCAAAAGTGCATAGATAACAACGGTGCATGCTTTGATTAATTAAAAATATTTAACAAAAAAAAAAAAAAATACTTTATATTCCTCCCGTACAAAACGCCAATTTCATATCGCACACCTAGATCTAAAGAGAGCTAACTCGTAAATCTCAATTTTTGAGTTATGCGTATCATCGAATTCCTTAACTCACTACACGATTAAAACACAAGATTCTTATAACATCTTCTACTATCTGCATTTTAAAAAGTATTGATGAATACAGAAAACTCCTTCAGTGCACAGGGTCAACACAGTAATCAGTTTTCATCTTTTCTGAAAAAAGTGTTTTTTTGAGTTAATCGCTGTTTAGGTCTAGGTGTGCGATATGTAAGGACCTAATAATTGAAATTACAGATTCATTCAATAATCTTGCCCCTGCATTACCAAATCTACCTATGGCACTGATTGTCTGTATAGACAATGGTCTATAAACAATAATAATAGTGAATCTGCCAAGCAAAGCCCTGATAGATGTGTAATTATAGTTCTGGACAGATATACCTATGCAGTTGCAGACGTTGCGGACTGCGGTGTCTAAGCCAACAATCTATTCTAGTGCTATATAAGCGAGTAGGTACCTCACTTACTGGTTTGGGTTTCACACATGTAACAACTAGTAAATACATCTTGAGGTTTCACTCCTTGTTTCTTTCAAAGTTTGAATTTATTTATTTATTTTTTTAGGGAAAACAAAGAATTGTACATTTGTACATCTAAGGACTGATTTTTAATCAACAGATCATAATTTTTATTCGTGAATATTTGACGTCTGACGGATTTTTTATGGAAAAACTGTCAAAAATTCAGATAAAATTATCTGGCGTTGGAAAAATCAGCCCATATGGCTAATTTTTCAATCGACAGATAATTTTATCCGAGGTATAATTTTGAATTTTTGACAGTCTTTCCATAAAAAATTAAGACGTCAATTTTATTCACAAATAAAAATTATCTGGCCTTGGAAAAATCAGCCCTAAGATTACAAAATAATAGAAAGTTGGTAAATGTACAATCCACGAAGTTTCCACAGATTACTTAGACTAAGCAGAGGAACACAGGTAGCGAAAAAAGAGGATGTACTTCTCTCAAACTAAAACGTACCTACTTGATATAATTATTAATACAAAAAAAAAACAAAAAAAAAATATACTACACATCACGCAAAAGCAGACTATTCACTAAATATTTCCTAAATCTAAAACTATTAGTATACAGGGTGTCCTTGGAAGTATGGATCTAATCGAATAGGGGCGTGGGCAAGGTCATTTCCAAACTTTTTGATCCTGAGAATGATTGAGAATTATTTTACGGTTCAAATGTTGTGACCAATTTTTTTCAATCGTTTCGCATAGTGCTCAAAGAAAAAAAATCATTAAAAAAAACTATCAGGGCTGTCTAAAAAACTTAAATTGACAGTTCCTGGTAGTTTTTTTTAATGATTTTGTTTTTTGAGCACTATGCAAAGTGATTAAAAATAACAAAAGTTATTGTCATAACTTTTGAACCGTAAAAAAATTCACCAACATTCTCGGGATCAAAAAGTTTGGAAATGACTTTGCCCACGCCCCTATTTGATTTTATCCATACTTCCAGGGACATCCTGTATAAACTCTACGTACTTATAACTAACAGTTTTTCATGAAAGTCTATACCTACCTAACATTAGATTACAAAAGTTAACACAGTACCTACTATTTCCCATATTCAGTGAAGTGTTTTTGAAATTTCAATATTGTGGGAGATTAGTATTAAGTATTTATTAGGAAAATTTAATGGTTTCGGCTTTTCCCCTCCACTGAGCTCGGACTCAGCAAAATTTTCAATAATGTACTCTCGATAGGGCTTATAAATGTTTAGTGGATGGTACTGGTGACTGTGCTAGATGTTTAGATACAAATTCAAGTTAATGCTAGAACGGTAGGTAGGACTTAAAAATGTAAAAAAGTATTATAGGGTCAGGTGGGGTAATTGCGAATACCATAACTAGTATGACTTATTCAACCATAGCCATAGATAACATTTTATCTTATAACAATATATAATAATTACCATGTATAATAAGCATTTAGTACCTACGATAAAGTTTTAAGTGATTTGTTGATTAAAATCACTCTGATAATAATAATCACAGAACAGATGATAATAATTAAGGTAATCAAAGTAAAAAAAAAATTGGCTCACTTATTACATTTACCCGGTGTTCCGGGGCAAATGTTGGTCAATTTCTTAGGACTGTAGATAGTTTTAAATCGGGGGTAATAGCAATAAAATGCGAAAATCGAATTAACTTTAACTTATAACTTTCATGAGTCCCTCAAGAGCGTGAATTGGTCGGTGAGTAGTTCAAAAAGTACTTTACACATATCAGAAATAGCAGCACCAGTTTTCTTTAGTAGTTAAACTATAAACACACCCTATTGCTTATACCCCGCTATTGCAATTACCCCACCTGACGATAGAACAAACTGTACAATTTTACCAGTGACGTGCCGTATGCACGTCACTGGTAAAAGCAGTGGTAAGAGCAGTTGTGGCCCAGTGGTGTCGGCCCTGACTTACGAGTTGTTAGGTCGAGTTCGAACCGAGTCATGCACTTTAATTTGTGTATTTAATTTCATCACCACTGCTCTCAAAACGGTGAAAGAAAACATCGTGAGGAAACCGGCATGTCCTAAAACCAAAAACTGGAAGACATGTAACAACTACCAACTCGACCCGCGGGGGGCTAGCCTTCGGCGCGGGCGCATATAGGGTGACTGATAATTAGTGACCGATACCTAAACACGTGATTGTACTCATGATAACAAACAACTTTTACTATGAGACCAAACCTGAATTCGCGAAAAAAAATCTGCTGTTCAGTACCTACATTTTGACCAGTTAGGCGAACATAAATGACTGAACAGCAGATTTTTTTTTTCACAATTTCAGGTTTGATCCCATAGTAAAAGTTGTTTGTTATCATGAGTACAAGCACGTGTTTAAGTATCGGTCACTAATTACCAGTCACCCTATATAATAATGCACAAGTGTGTGTACAGATACAGGTGCACTCTCTCTTCCCTCACTCTTAAATTCCGATGGGACGGTACAACAACATCAGGCAACATCATACTCGTACTATGTAGGTAACATTACGTTGTTACAAATGAATAAATTCTGATTCTGAAGGGTTTTCTGGCGATATCGCTGTTGCTTTGCTTCAAGACCTAGCCATGTAGTTTCAGTTGTCCAACTTGTTACATTGTTTCGAGCTCCATTTATCTCGTTCCCTTTAACGAAATCTAATTTTGAAAGCACTGTATTCGGTATATCTCCACCATTTTCGAACTTTCTGGTGGCGGGACTAGGATAATTTGATTGTGGAATAAGTTATGATCCTGATTGAGTTATTTTAATGCTTTTTCGATAGTTCGGTACATACTCGAGAGATATTATCGTTTTTAAAACGAGAGCAGCATTATTTTAGTTAAAGTAGATAGATGGTGTAAACGTATTTCGCTTATTTTCAATTAGCTACCGAGCGTCAACTTCTGCAAGATTCCTTAAACATAAATATCGATCAGCGAATTCATCCATAAACTTGATTATCCACCTATAGTATCAATTACGCGGCTTCTTTCATTTCGCTTAGTGATAGTGTTTCATTGTTTACCGTCAGTTCAGTACCTACCTACACCTGCCTGCCAACTACAAAGCCTATTGATATCGGGACATTAACCTAATACGGTTTAATGTATGTTAATGTACGAAAATACAGATCAAGGTGAACACGTTACTACCTAAGGTGTAGATATGTATGGTGTCGAATCATAACATCACGCACCCCCTTCATGGCAGGGAAATATTGATAGTTTGAAACAAGGAACATATTTACTTTATGGAGAAGAATATCAAGTACGTAGAAATAAAATGGCACGGTTTTTGGCGCCACCTGGTGGACGCCCCCAAAAACTCGCGTAAGTGAGTTTACTAGCGGATTTATTTGAGATATTTTTAAAGGTTTGTCCACGAAAACAGAACTGGGAAACTGTAACCGATGTTAAATTATTGTGCAATTTCACTGGTTACAATTTTCCAGCTCCGTTTTGGTGGTCAAACAGCCTTACTTGCTTGCATAAAACTTTGATGAATAGGAGTATACAAAACTTTAAATTTAGTCAAAAATCACAAGTTTGTGGTTTATTTGTCAAAGCCAAAGCTTAAAAAAAACTAAGAACTAAATCTATAACTTTGAACCTAACAAAAAGAAAAGCAGTTATAGAGCATTCACAAGAAATAAAATGCGCTCGAGCTTTCGTCGATAGACATTTTTTTCTTGTCTGTGGGGTTGCCAGGTACATTTAACAAAAACTTACCCACCTAATTTTGTGAATTTAGTCAATATAGAAAATAAGTAGGTAGCCTCTGTCCGATGCATTGCAGTAAATTAAACTAATTATTTATTTATTGGCTTTATTGGTTACTCTTTTGTTTTTAAAGTTAAAAACTACAGTAAACGAAAGTATATCTACCATACTCTGCATTAATTATGTTTATATTTATTCAGTTCTAATAATATTAACACTGAATAAATTATCCGAAATATTATATCGGCTAATTTGTTGATAATTATTTAAACAAAAATGTCACTAAAACTACCAGATGGTAGCTTTATAAAAGCTAAGCAACTTTACAGTTTTACTTATGTTGCTATCATCGAAAACGTCATTATTAGAGACCGAAGTTTTTAGGTCTCTCATAATAGAGGAGAACTTGGCAACACAGGTCTAGCCCCCGTAGGCATTCCTATGTTTGCCCAATGAGACGACCCCCCCTGGTTTGAAACCAATCGCCTTTTTGGTTACGTGATGGCGCAGCTGCTGAGTGTGACAATCGATTCCTTTACTGCAGTATTTTTCGGGTTTTACGTTATACAAACAGACGACCCTGGCGTGTTGACACAAATCACTAGGTATGTACTACCTAGAATCTAGAATTCGTGGATTCTACATCTTGAATCCAACTTATTTCTTACTAGCTTCTGCCCGCGACTTCGTACGCGGATCCTGTTGATTATGCCAGCGACAACGGGGTCGTCAAAATCGAAGATCTGAAACGTCTGATGTCGAATTCTAAGAGCCCGGGGACGGGAAAACAACGGGATGCGCGAGACGATTCGAGACGTTCCAGATCTTTCATTTTTGTAAGTCAACAGAAAATTCCCATCAGACTAAACAACTTTTGCTAAGACGTCATTCCTATATATGTTTTAGTGTCGCTGGGCTTTGGAGTTCCACAACAGGTGTTCCAGATCTTCAGATTTATTCTCACAGCAGAAAATGCTCTTCACGTGGAATAATTTTTGCTATGGCACCATTTTTATATGTATATTTATAGATTCTAAGGCAGATTTAAAACTGTGTACGTGGGGATTTACTTCATGCAATATATTTTGAAGCAGTGAAATCAGACTATTTGTTCAAGTGCGGAAAGTTTTGGTTTCTAATATTTGCCTGATCTTGATAATTGGATACGAAATATATTTGGAGAAATTTGGGGTCATTTTCAGACTATATAGAACCAATAAGGTGGTAAACTTGGCCTTGCACTTTGAATGTTGGCATAAATGGGCCTCTTGAAATCTGTTTCGCACCAAAAGATGTCATTTGAAAGGCATTGTATACAGATGTTGTCCAAGAAATGTTTTGACTGTGGATGGTCACCAATTAGCAGTGACCTTAATATTTCTGGAGGATTTTGTAATATTTCAATATGTACTTTTCCACCTGAGCAACACATACCGTTTGTTTCTTTTTGCCATTTAACAGCTTCACAAAAATTACAATTTTGAACCATACCTCCGATGGCGGAATACGTGGCGTAGTCAATCAACTCATTCATAAGAGTATACGTAAATGCACTCCGTTCCTTATTAACCCAAGGAAGGTTGCCACGTCTTACGGCTATATCTCTGTCGGATCGGATGTGTCTCTGTCTTGAGACACATCCGATTCTTCAGATGATATCGACATTCTGTTCAGAGAATGTCGAAGTCGATCAGAATTCAAACGTTCGTTGCGCTCTTCTTCTGTCTCTTCATGCCGTACTCCAGCAATTCTTTCTCTCTCACTTTCTAACTGATTATGAATATTTTGTTGTGTGCGTGTTCGGGACAATGTATGATAATCTCGATCACCAGTTACTCGCGCATCACGTTCATCACTCGTTTCAAAAGACCTGTTAGTATATGTGCGAATACGCTGAGAACGCAGGCGTGCTTCGCGATCCGAAGAGGTTTCCACGGAGCGAGTTGCAGCTTGATGTTTTCGAACAGCATCAAGTCTCTCCTGACGCTCTTCGGTAGATTCTTGGGATCTTATGATCCTCAATCTTTCAGCTCCTTTGGAACACTGGGAAAGATTTGACCTCTTTCTAGGCATGGTTATAGTTTTATTGTGAATATACCTGACCAATTAAAATCTAAGTGACTGCTCCCCTGCGTTACCGGGTAGGCTACCGTGTCACGAAGATAAATGGCAAAGGAAATTAAACAATCAAATAACATAAGCCCGAAGGCATATTTATTGATAAAGTAAAAAAATAAATGGGAGTTTTGACCAGTAGAGTCAACTTTTCAATGATATACCATCGTCACCGAAAATCAGTCCTAAACTGTTACCGCCTTCACCGCGTGGAGGTACTCCCAGCTTAAGTTATTTTATAATTATACAGTGAAATTAGTGATAGCTTTGGTTTCCACATCAGATGTTTCTGATCTTCGATTTTTATAAGTCAACAGAGAGTGCTCATCAGATTGAACAACTTTTGCTAAAACGTCATTCCTATATGTGTTATGGTGTAGCTGGGCTCTTAGAGTTCCACATCAGGAGTTCCAGATCTTCGATTTTTATAAGTCAACAGAGAGTGCTCATCAGATTGAACAACTTTTGCTAAAACGTCATTCCTATAAATGTGTTATGGTGTAGCTGGGCTCTTGAAGTTCCACAACAGGTGTTCCAGATCTTCGATTTTTATAAGTCAACAGAGAGTGCTCATCAGATTGAACAACTTTTGATAAATCTTCATTCCTGTATATGTTATGGTGTAGCTGGGCTCTTGGAGTTCCACATCAGGTGTTCCAGATCTTCAAATTTATTCTCTCAGCAGAAAATGCTCATCACGTGAAACAATTTTTGCTATGGTACCATTATTGTATCTCTTATACTTTAGCTGGTCTGTTGCGGTTCTGCATCAGGTGTTCCATTTTCCAAAATAAATTATAGCCTATATGTTGCCCAGACTTAATACCCATACAACAAAAAAAAATCATTCAAATCCGTCCAGCAGTTCCGAAAATTAGCGTGTACAAACAAACAGACAAACAGACAAACAGACAAACAGACAAACAGACAATTTTTTTTTTTGGATTCGTGCTCTATTACTGTTTCTAAACCCCCCTCAAGTATTGTTTTTTTAATATATTCAATGTACAGACACAGTTTTTTTACTGTTTTATTATATGTATATAGATAAAACACATAATATAATTTTCTGGAAAATCATTTCAAACTTATTTCAATGTTCCTTTCCTTCAGAGGAAGATTATGGAATAAGAAAATGCATTACATTCCTAAGTGCTTGACGTACTACTTCTAAAGTATTTCAGGCCAGCGTACCTAAGGCTTGTGATTCACACAATCTTACTCTGTTTTGTTTGATGTATGTAATTCGCAAATGGGGAACCCAGTAACTTGGAGTTTCGATCAAATGTAACAAGGGGCGGTCAGTTACAAAGAATTGAAGGCAGAAACAGGGTTCCTTCGAGTTCCAAACACTGATTTAGAGCGATAGGAAATGTGGAGCAAAGTTTAAGTGAATTATAGGTTGGGGCTTAATTGTTATCTATGTAAAGCCAAAAAGGTACCCAGCATAGAAACATTTTTTTATATTTCTATGGTATCCAGACAAGAAAGAAGGCCCTGATAATACTTTTCATTTTATAAATAGAACATGAAAATTTGTAAATCATTCTCCGATTAATACTAAAAGCTTCTTGGCGGATGAATATTAAAAGTGTGTAGATAATTGTTACGGTGGTTTTTGAAGGATTTGCAAATCATGGAGAAAATCTCTGACGACGCAGATACCATGGGAACAATCTTGAGTTATCAAGGGTAGGGCGAGGCTGGTTTTGATAAATTATTGAAGCTTTTTGTGACTTGACCATAGTTACGCGGATTACGGTCGGAGGCGCCGCGACGAGTGACACGACCAGAGCGCTAAGTGGGTCAAAGTCCGAATCTAACAATGGGATTATGTCGACCCTTGAAAGGCTGACACCAATAAAAATGAATTCCGGAGTTCTATTTTTTCAGAATTTTATTTTTCAAGAAATGTTCTTGTATCTAGGTATATGACCGGCGTGCGTATATGACCAGCAGGGTAATTGCGTAACACACTATCAGTAGCAATGGGTTTCGTTTTGACAGTTCAACAACATTCATTGCGTTATTTGCGCCGTTGAGTACTTAGACACATTTTTCGAACATATGGAGCAATAGATTAGAAATATGCTTCAACATGATTCAAATTGAGAATAATAGTGCGTTACGCAATTAGATTGCTGGCATATTGCTGGTGTATGAACGTAAACAAAGCAAAAGGAAGGTCGCAGGGGGTGGGCAGAAACTACGGCACGCCACCTCTTCTGTATTTTATGGGATGAAGGCATGGGTTTATGTACCCTATATTTAATTTGTTTAGCATTATACAGCTTTTGCTTACAAGAAAGTAAACGGGCATTTGCTGAGTTTTGATTTGTCTTGAGTTTTTATCATTCTATCAAGGGCATTCCCATTGTACAGATCTTTTTTGTTACTCGTATTTCTGTAATAGCAGATTTCCCTGCGGATACTCATTAAGATTCCTTTCTGTGAAATATTTCATATTTATATGAAGAACCTCCTTGGAAATGTTTGCATACAAAAACGTTTTTATAGGCACGGCGACCTTTAAACTTCTTATAATTTCAAAACGTAGGTACCATGTGTACGGTAAGTCGGTAAGTAATTTATCAGTTTAATTTAATGCCTAAATACCATTCCTTAAAGGTATAGGTAGCATAAAAATGACTATGTTTTAACCTAAGGTTATTTTCATTCTGCTCACAACAGAATGTTGTTTTGAAATTCCTGCGGCAAACGGATATAATATATCAATAGGCGAAACGCTTAGGAACATTTTAGGTTTAAAAATCTAAAACCAAAAATCTATTGATGAAAATAATTTGAAAACCTTTTAAGAGTCCCTATCAATTTCTCGGGGTGAAAACAGAAAATCATTTTTTTTAGCGCAATTTTCTCAACAACCTTAAGTTATCTACATTCTTTTTTTAAATACACAATTATTTATCACCTATTTATCTAGTAAGTCTAAGAATTTAAATTTTAGTAAACGAACGATCTAATTTAAGTTTATAAAGCATTATTTATATATTTTACTACAATTAAATAAGTGGTCATAATAAAAATATAAACATTGATTTTGGTAGATTAAATTTTAAAATATTTAACACTTATTATTATTTTCAATAAATTGTTGGTTTTGCACATGATTTTATTGGGTTTTTTCAGCGTGATCAACATTTTTTTACAAGTACTAAATCATTAAACTTTAAAAAACAAAATTGTACACTTACTGATATAATATATGCCCATTATTTATAATTTTTTTTCAGATTGTTGATTGCTGCCAGTAAGTTATGAAAGCAATTGAAAAACATGGTGTTTTGTGCTTACGTAAAAACGTGTGTTAGATTTTTATTTTTTGTAATTTTTATTAAGTAAGTAGTTATCAAAATTTAAAATTGTACACTTACTAGATAAATAGTTAATAAATAACTGTGTATTTAAAATAAAACTAGTTAACTTAAGGTTATTAAGAAATTTGCGCTGAAAACTTGAATTTTCTGTTTTTAGACCGCGAAATTGATAGGGACCCTTAAAATATTTTCATGTTGAAGGAAGCATGACAATAATAGGTACTGATACCGCAGAACCATTCGACTTGATAGTCTAGAATTCTAGAAGGGAGTTTTAAGGATGCATTATTATTTCCTCGATAGTGTAGTCGTCACAAGCGCTACTGTTGGGCATGAGGTCCTGGGTTTGAATCCTAGGTCGGGCAAAATATTATTGAGTTTTTCTATCGGAAATGTCGAAATGTGGATGTGCGAAATGTGGGTGTACGAAATGTGGGTGTATGAAATGTGGGTGTACGAAATGTGTGTGTACGAAATGTAGGTGTGCGAAATGTGGGTGTACGAAATGTGGGTTGTACGAAATGTGGGTGTACGAATGGCACACCACATTGTATCCCCGAAGGGAGACAGACTCCCTTCGGGGATACAATGTTGTTCACTATGAACACATCAGTCTATAGTATTTCGACAGTAAAATATCAATTTAACAACATTGTGTAAAACGTAGTATCAAACAAAGTTGCTTTTCGTGTCTGTCTGTATGACCGCTTATATCTTCTAAACGGCACAATGGATTTTTATGCTGTTCTCACCATCATTTAGATCATTTAGACCGGCAGGTTTATGTGTGTTTTGTATAATAGGTATGTTTCTATTTAGCTTAGATATAGCACAGAAATCTCGATGTTTTGACACGTCGCCATAGAACCCGTACGAAGCAGGGGTGGGTGGCTAGTAGATTAAAAATAAGCAGAAGATTTACAAAAAAAAAATAAGTTAACACAATGATAAGTACATTAAATATAATTATTTGTTAGATTATTTAATTTTTTTTTTTTTTTGATTGGGTACATATTTGCTGGCTGAGTTTCTATGCCCTTAGACATTCATATCGATGCTGTGTATGCAATCTGTTCGGAAACGAGCATTAGGTAAACTTTTACGAAAACCCAGTGATTTGTATAAGTCAAGTATAGGTACTTGTTTGTACATAGCACGGGAACATTTAAAGCGTTCGCTGTCTGAAAACTTCTGAAAGAATGGTAGTTTTAAAGAACACTTGGTTGGAAAGTGCTGAAACGTCGCCGCGTCCGTCGGCATCCGGTGGTCGTTGTACCGCGTGCATTACGGCATTGCAGACCTGCTGCAATCGACAATTCTGTTGTCTCCTGTCGCTTATAGAAAATAACTGTTTCCAATGTAAGTATATTCGTTTGTAAATATAGATTTGTAGAGCTTTATCTTTAAGACTTCTATCATGTGAGTGAAAATATTAAAAAAAAAAAGAATAGTTACTCGTACGTACCTATATAAGTTCACTAGAGTAGAGATATTATTCACTAGTTTAATGTGAATGGTTAAATATATATCTAGCTGTTAATTTTGTTATGTTTACACTTTAGTACTGTTTCTTATAATCTAAAAACTACATCGTTTATCAGGATATTCGGTTAATTAGTGACTAGGTATATACTCAAGACAAGAAACAAGAGATTTTTCTTAATATGACTTCCATTAGAGATAACCTACTTCGCAACTGATGTTACTAAGTCAAATGGAACCGGAGTTATTCGGGTATTAATACTAACACCTACACTATTACTCCCGTGCTACTGCACAACAGGAAGTTGGCCAAACTTAGGTACATAATACGACCACAAGTACCAACATGAACACGCTCCAGTTAAATTGAGTTGTACGCGATACGTCTTCGAGTGGCAGGCGACTGTGAGAGCCACCCCAAGCCATCTCGAGCCATCTCGAGCCACCACGAGCTAATTCAGACATGAATTCATACTTCATGAATACTGTATGACATGTCACGTCATTGACATAGGAATGGTATATGTATGTAAATCAATTGTTATGTACATACAATTTTGATTAGGATTAGGATAAACAGTTAAAACTATTCAGCTTCAGTTTTCATCGCACTCTTGCTGCTCCACTTTGCGTCAAGCATTGTTGACATTGTCATCCTTCGTATGTAAGGGTGATTTTCAAAATTTATGTACATTATGGGACGTGAAAACGTCCCCCGGAATATTGTCCAGGACGATCAAATAACAATATTATTATCATTGAATAAAAGTTTATTGAGAAGGATTTCAACATTTCAGTTTAAAAAAAAATAAGTAATCTGAAATATATGACATTTATGCTCTTAGTGTGATAATATTTCCATACATCTACCTCGTGTCTCTAAGCGAGAGCGCGTTGCAAAAACCATCATAAAGATTAAACTACTCATTTTATTGTAAATTCTCTTTGCGCAATATCTTAATGGGTAATTATAATGTAAATTATACAAAATTGTAATAAAAAACTTTATGTAATAATTATAATATAAGCCTTTCAAAATGTGTCTTCTATTTCATTCAATTTTGTTGATCATTATTGTAACACAAATATTAGTAGATATTTGAGATTCTTTATTGGAAACACATTCTTGTCAAATACATCCAATCAGATGACAACAAAATATTACTCAGCCATTTTGTCTGCAAGGTGTCATTGTTGTGAAACGTGTGTTTCTTGCGGTGTAGTGTTTTTTCCACAATAAAGTTTTCATTTTAGTTGATCAGCTATAAAAACAACGATAAGTCTCTGTCTTACTATTTTTGCGTAAATTCAAAGAATAATATTAATTCAATTTGATTATGGTGATAGACAAGTCCAACAACATTATTTTCAACCTTCAAATGTTGAAGGTCGTTATTCAACAAACCGTTGATTTTCATTTTCGTAACGATTTTTTACATATTTTTGTTGCGTAACTAAAAGGATGTAACAAATATGAAGCAAAGCCGATTTCAAAATGGAATTATTTTTTGAATTTGTAAAAGTAATTAACAATTTTTAACCGAAGTTCCATCACCAATGGTTTGTTTTCTGTAGGCTAAACTTTTTAATAAATAGGTACTTAATGACCAAATGGAATGCACAATTTATTCTGAGACTGATTTTGTAATTAAAAAGACTGCTTATGTTATCATTAAATGATTAAGATCTAATTTCATTGTTTTAATAGTGTTGTGAAATAGCCCTAATGTTTACTTTTTGTTATTTTTTTGTAACATTGGTCACTTTTGTAACGATATTCATTTTTGTTTCATTTTTATAACTGTACAAAAATTTTGAAAATCACCCGTAAGTGATACCTACAGTTTTGTTATCAGTATGCAAAATTGTGTTAAATACTAGTACTTAATGCTACGGGACGCCATTTAGTGTTTGAATATACTCCGACACAAGTACAGAGCTCGTTACCCCAGCATCGCAAATTCATACTGCATATATGTATAAGCAGACTCGGCTTGTGGCTAAGTAATATCAGCCGCACGGGTCGATTGATCACGTTAAGCTTGCCGCGGTTGGGCTGTGGATGGGTGACCATCTTTACATACCAAAACTCCTCCGTGCCTCGGAAAGCACGTTAAGCCGTTGTTGGTCCCGGTTGTCATTCTTGAATTTTTGACAGTCGTTACGGATCGTCAGAAGCGCGAAAATCTGACGACCAGTCTTACCAAGGGGTATCGTATTACCCAGTAACTGGGTGGTGGAGGTCAGATAAGCAGTCGCTCCATGTAGAATACTGGTATTCAGCTGCATCCGGTTAGACTGGAAGCCGACCCCAACATAGTTGGGAAAAGGCTAGGCAGATGATGGCCTATATGTAGGTATAAGCGTTTTATAATTTATGTTCCTATCCTCACAATATTCTGCAAATTACTTATACCCTGCAGTTGACACGATAGCTTAAACATTACGGAGAAGCAGAAGCTTATGTAAAACATAATATAAGTATATACCTAATTGTTTTAGAGACTTAATTTTACAAAAACGTCGCAAAAATTCTAAGTCACACTCAAGCTTGCTTGATTAATGATAGTAAATGATGCTAATTGTGTCGCTGATTGCTGAGGGAACCAAGCTCGGAGCTAAGTAATGTGTCACACTCCGGGCCCGGACATTACGATCTCTGTGTTTATTCTTTTGTCGGCAACAGTACCTTCTAGAGCCACTAGGCAGACAAAAACAGCTGAAGGTAGCTTTTACGTTTTTTATTCAGTAGATAATGGACGGTTGCGACTGAACCTCGATTAAAATTTATCTACATCGCGCCTGCAAGTTATGGACAGCAACTTGTCTCTATCTAACAGTTACTGCTAACTCCTGAACGTGGTTTAGGTACCTCCAGTGTTTACACCTCCATCTTGGAAGCTTTCAGAATACGAGCTCAGTTTAATTTGAAACGAAATAGAACGGAACAGCTTACCTACTGATGTTTCTACATTGTATCTTACACTACTGCCTTGAGAAAACTGAAGTGAAGTTTATGAAGATGATTGATATTTGCAAAAAAATCTAACGGCGGTGCGAATTTGATTCGTTTTAAAAATAGATGAGACTAGACAGATATGCAAACTAAAGTAACTAAAGTAGGTATCGAGTCGTTTGTTGTTTTTATTTTGTTCCAATGTGAGGTGAAGACTAAATCAAAAATCTGGTAGAAACAACGATGATCGCATAGCCTACTAACCATCATGAAAATATCCGACCAAACGATCGGGAAAGTCAGCGGTGGTTATAACCATATCGGTGTAAAGTTGATCAAAATCATATTGGCTGGGACCTGCAATACCTACTCCTGAGAAACCTGGATTTTGGTGATTACAGATGCTCTAAAGATGAATAAACTAATATGTGTGATTATTACTAATTAAATAAGGCTCTACACAATGATTTTGAAATAAACAGTTATCTCCTTTTATTCAGTTTTAAACTTTAAGTTACGACCAGGTAGCTTATATCAATTAAGCGTGGCAGACGTGTGGGTGAACTAAGCGACGCTATCGGACCGAGAGTGGCCGGCACGACGGATATTAAGGTGTATATTTCACGTTTTACAGCTCCGGATACTCGAATAGCTCCGGACTCCGGACACAGCTTGGCAGTTTAACAAACACCCCTTAAGCTTCACAATATAGTATGAAACTTAACCCACTTTATCCATAACATATTTTTCTTTGGGGGTAAAAAACAAAGCGGAAACGCCTACAGTTCGTTAACCCTTCACAGATACATTTTTGTCAGTTTAGGTTTAAAGGTTTATTCCTCATAAGAACATTCACTTAAAATGAGATACAAAGTGCTTACATCTAAATAATAATATCATATTTGCCTCCTGGGATGTTAGAGACATTACAGGCTTAAGTTTTGTTTTAAATATGTTAATTATACTATCACACTTCTTTAAATCCTCCAGTAAATCATTAAAAAGTTGCCCAACTTTTTAATGATTCCCTCAACCAATATTATTTTTTTTTGCCGTAATAAGTCCGTCCACGCGCAGTAATTAGTTGAAACTTATTTTTACTTCTTATGTTGTATGTTTTTTTAATGTAGTAATATGTTTGTTTGTACGGAATTCGTGGTTATTTTTTTATGAGAATGCAGGTGTAATATGTGTAAGATTTAGTAGGTTAGTTTTTTCGTATATTTTTTTTTGTTGGATGTAGATAGTGATTTGTGCTTTTTATGTTGTACTCGGAAAGATTTTCTGACTTTCATCCTAAAACCGACCTGAATATTATTACGGTTATACATACATTTTTCCACAAAATAAATAACATTCGTAATGTAGATAATTTGCAAGAAAGGCGAACCTAATTCTAAATTGAGTTTTCATTATTTAATACTAAAAAAATCTTTCACTGTACTAAACAGGAATATATTATAGTAATAATATCTCATAAAAATTTATGTACCGTTTTTCCAATATTTTGAAATCGTTAAAATATACATATCCTATTCATTTGAAACCCAAATTACGCTTCTGATTATTTAGAAGTCAATAAAACTTGGAGCTGCTCGCTTTGCTAAGGCTTGTGATAAAACCATAAAAACTTGACAACTTAAATATTATGCAAAATCATCAATACAATGTGTAACGAAATGGGTATATATATAGAGAAGGCCCGGCTTCTTTGGATGATATCAAACGATATAGGAAGGGTTTTTTAATCCTATCGCTACATGTTCGGAAGTTATGAGATTTTTTAATACATTGATACCAGAAACCGAACTTTTCAAATTGAAATAAACACATCACTAGCACTAAAACAGCTGATCGGTGTCACCGACCTATTTGTAAGTAAAGATAAACCTCCTACTCCTGGTATTTCTGAATAAACGGTTCCGCATGTTTATTTTTTATTCACAAAATATTATTAAGTACTGACTTTTCCTAAACTTTGATTATGTTTGTGAACTAGCTACCTACAATACAATTAATTGGTCTAGGTATCAAAAGTTAACGAAATATTTAGATACCTGCTTGAATTGTCACGTATCATTTACACACTTGTTGGTTTTTTACGTAGTTGTCCTTTTGTAGAAGATTACTTTGTAGATAATTATTATCTACCTCGTAGTAATCTTCCACCCGCCACCCACCTTTCCATCATACCTACAACACAGTAAATACCTAATTCAAAAACAATATTCCTGTAAATTTCCTAACATTATTTCTAACCTTTTATTTTGGTGGCCATAAAGATGAACGATTTTTTGCTTTAAATCGATTTTTCATTCGATTCACAGATCGAATCTCGTGCTCTTCTTACATCGATCTTCTAAAAATTCATTCAAAAATCGTAATTAAAAAATTTTAAACAACATTTAACACACCTCTATTTTGTGACATATTTACAGTTGCCAGTCAGGTAGGTACGTCAATAATATTTGATAACCTTTCCGGCGTAATTCAAATGGATGATTAATATGTTTCAATCTTCGGACAAGTTAAAAAGTGTCGGCATACTTATGTAATTGATCTTGTTTGAAATAGATAAACCTACCTATTCGCTGTTTATGATTGTCAGCACAATGCTTTGGGCAAATATGAACTTGAACTATTAAGAGCCTTTATTTACACATACGATCCAAGAGATTCGATTCACGTTACTATTGAATCGATTTGCTTGAAGATCGCATTAAAACGATTTTTTCGAAAAATCGACAGCTTGTACAACCATTGAATTGATCATAAAAATCGAATCCTTACGTGCATCCTACCGGGAATTAATTGCTTAAATAAACATTATTATTTGCCATTAGTACTTAGAATAGAAAAAGGATTTAGAAACCATTTTTTTGTCCAACTGAACCCAAAACATCATTTCAATTCACCTCTTCGCAACTTATTCTTCTCCTAGTACAAATAAAATCACAGTGGGTTCCGTTCATAATTTTTAAAATAAGGTTATTTTTTTACTAAATAAGACGTAAACTATTAGCAACAAGTTAATCGTTTTTTTTTATTACAAAATAATACCACGCACGCATAATTTTTGTGTGTAGGACTAACCGAAAGAATTATCGGAGTTCACGGTCTGTCGGTGCTGTTTGAGTGGTACATAGGTTTTATTAGTTTGAGCACGTTTAGTCTTTGTTATTATAATTCAAATAAAAAAATGTCGCAAAATTGCATGTAACTGTCGAAAGAAATTAATAAAAGTACTAGAAGCGCATGAGTAACAGGAATTGTTATTTCCGAATTGAATATCGTTTGCTCACAGAACCCTGATTACGTCGCTACACACACAATGTAACATCGATGTGTGTGTAAACCTAATTTAACGAAATAATATTTAGGTACCAGGATAGCAGGGAATAGGAGTTTCATTTTGGGCATTATTGTTATTGCTTTGCTCGTCGCCGTCAGTCGACGTCTGTCCTGCGTCTAGTACATTCGTTTTTATCCCTATGATAATTATGCGCATCAGTAATTTGCGAGCTGCCCGAGAACTGTACCGTCACCGTTTTATTGAGGGTAGACCAGATGCTGAGCGTCGATAGATGCCTTCGTCAGCATGTTTTAGTTTGATCTCGGATGGTACATCGGCTTGGTGCCTCTAACCATAGGTAATCAGGTACCTATGGCGAGCGCTGCGCAACGACGGTCAGCACCTATGTGCGTGTGTAGTGTACGCAGTGCAGTGTGATACAAATTAAAGTGCGGATTGAGGCCGCTTTCAGGACGATAACACCAGACATGCTACGTAATGTGTGTCCATGAACAAGTGAGCGGCCTTGTGCATACAATACCAAGGTCACCACATCGAACCCCATCTTTAAAAATGTAAGTCAATTTACTAAATTAAGCAAAGCTTTAAGATTTTACTGTTTACTCGGTATAAAGTAATAATAAGGGATGAAACTAGTTAACCTAGGTACCTACCTAAACTTTGTTTCGATTGTTTACGTAAGTTTTGTTATTCCAGTTTTTACGTGCAATTTTTAGCTTAATAACGAGTAAACTGTAAATCAATAATTAGAATTACACATTAATTTTTACATCACGGTAAAGTAGGTATGGCTTATTGCGCGCGCGCGCGGCGGCGGCGGAATATTCCGTCAGTTGGCGTCGACAAAGAACACCGCCTCGCGCCTGCGCAGTAGGCTACGGTACTAGGCGCGCAGAGTTACGGAAGAGATTTATCGTGATATTAGCAAGTAACTTAAAAAGTTATTGACCTACGTAGTGCGGTGACACGTTTGTTATGATTTGAATTTAAGAAACCAATGAAACCGAAAATTTGGTATCAATTCTTAGAGTATTTTATTTTGAGTTGAAACTATGTATAGTGACTCTATACCAGCTGTTATATTTACTCCTTCAGGATCACTACAGCGTTTAAATTACACCCTGTATACTACTACTATTTTAAACACACATTGACATTGATGAATATTAATACGAATTAACATGAATATTTACTTTGTAAAGTATAATATTACTTGAATGAGAGGACTAGGGGTATATTTTTTATGTTGTCTTTCTTAGTTAGATTTAAAAATGGTCTTGATGGCTTTGAGTATGTATTTTATGCTGTCTACGCAAATGTATGTGTGTGTACCTTTGGTATTTTGTTCGTCGAGTGGTTGAGCTCCTTAAGTTCTGAGTTGAGATACACGATAAAAGACAAAATGCTTTCTTTACTTAAAAAAAAACCGACTTCCAAAAAAAAAAAACACTAAAAAGTGAAAATAGTAGATTATGCACTAAGGGGATAAAGCAGTGTCTTAATGCCGCGTGCGCTATTTTGAATCCCGAACGCAACGACGGATTCTAGGGCTCTGAATTAACTCCTGAGCGAAGCGAGGGACTACAATCCCGAGTGCAGTGAGTTTTCTTTGTGACAAGTATTTGAAAGTGTATGAAATGAACTATCGATTGACACTATACTCCTATTTCTGTAAATTATATTTACAAATTATATGACTATTCTGTAAATTGTTATTTACAGAAATAGGATATCGGAATCACTATTACACGTAATATAAAAAAAATAAGCTAGAGGGAGTCGACTTCCTATCTGCCTACCCACTAGTCACACTTAGCTTAGTCACACTTTGTCTTCAACAATTTCATTTCATTGCGCGAGGACAAAGCGTGACTGCTGAGCTACTGCAGGCTTTGGGTTCGATTACCAGGCCGGGAAAAGTGTTTGGATTATTCCAATTAGGAATTTCCTTGAACTTACCAACCCGAAGTTTAGATTTTGTATGTTTTATAGATACATATGTAATTAAAACCTAAATAATGTCGGTGATGGGTTGATGACATGTTTTGACAGTCGTTGCACGTTAGTTTTCCGGATTACATGATTTCATCTCTGCTGTTGCTAACTGAAAAGGTAAAAAAATGGGTATAGCACTTCGCATCAGTCATCATCACCATTGCCATTATCCAACTACTTAGGTATGTATTTTGGTACTAGCTCTTAGTCTAACTAGAATATTTTGAATGTTATAAAATTCTAAATTCAAATTCACTTTGATGAATGAATATATTTGATGGCTTTACATTTCGCTCGAGGGTAGACTTTAGTGGAACAACTAAGAGTAATATCACTGCCTTCAGACTCTAGCATACGTAATTCTTGTTTTTGAGCATAAACAGCATTGTTCATGTTCATATTATTGTTTCAGCTAACTTTGTTCTTTTGGACTTTCGTCTGGTTACTTTGTTTAAGAAACTTACATACTCTTTGTCTTCAAGTTGTTAGTCGATTAAGTTTATAAAATTAAGTTGGTATGAACTTGATTACCAAGATCTGAAAGGATATTTGTTGAGTCGCTTAAGTAACAGTAAGTTAAGTAATATTATATTTAATCAGAATGAATAAACTTCTAATCACACTAATATTATACAGGCGAAAATTTGTGTGTGTGTTTATATGTTTGTTACTTTTTCACGCTCAAATGGCTCGACCAATTTTGATAAAAATTTGTATGGAGGTAGCAGACACCCTGGATTAACACATAGGCTACTTTTTATCCCGATATTCCCACGGGATCGCTACTTATGCGGGTGAAACATTGGGGCGCAGTTAGTATATAAAAAGTAAAAACTAATAGGTCGGGGCAAAAATATTTTCGTATTTTGAATCTATTATTAATAATCAAACCTCTTTGGCAGTACTGAATGTAACTGGCTGGTTTTAATACTATTAAATGTTAACATTCTAAAGATGCAATAAATTAAAAAAAAACTAGTTCCCGCTATTTCTCAATTGTTTTTCAAGCAAGCAACATGAACGTATGTGACGAAGAAATTCGGTACATTTTAAAATTTTATTACAAAAAAGGTAAAAATGCGACGAACGCCGCGAATAAAACTTGTGCGGTTTACGGACATAATGCGGTATCAATACGAGTAGCACAAATGTGGTTCAAGCGTTTCAAGTCAGGAAATTTTAGTGTGAAGGATGAAGCTCGCTCTGGACGCCCTGTCACGGATAAAATCAGTGCCATTTTTGAAAAAGTGGAGCAAGATCGACATATTAGTAGTTATGATATTGCTGAAGAACTGGATGTTGATCACAAAACAGTTTTACGGCATTTACAAAAGTCTGGGTACAAGAAAAAACTTGATATTTGGGTACCACATGATCTCACTGAGAGAAACTTAATGCAACGTGTTTCCATTTGCGATTCTTTGTTGTAACGTAATAATTCCGACCTATTTCTTAAACGGTTGATTACGGGTGATGAAAAATGGATCACTTACGATAAGAATGTCCGAAAAAGATCGTGGTCGAAGCATGGACAAGCCCCACAGACCGTGGCAAAGCCCGGCCTGACTCGGAACAAAGTGATGCTGTGTGTTTGGTCGGATTGGAAAGGAATCGTCCACTATGAGCTTTTGCCGCCGGGTAAAGCTATCGATTGTGACCTCTACTGTCAACAACTGATGAGATTATAAGAAGCTATTGAGAAAAACCGGCCGGAGCTGGTGAATAGGAAGGGCGTGGTGTTTCATCATGACAACGCCAGACCGCACTCATCTATAGCCACTCAGCAAAAATTGAGAGAGCTTGGCTGGGATGTGTTGATGCATCCTCCGTATAGCCCTGATCTTGCTCCATCAAATTTCCACCTGTTTCGGTCACTTCAGAACTCTTTAGGAAGTATAAAGTTAACCTCAAAAGAACACTGTGAAAACTACCTGTCAGATTTTCTTGATAAAAAATCTCAAAACTTCTACAGCATTTGGATCATGGCATTGCCCACAAGATGGCAACAAGGCATCAATCAAAACGGCACATACCTACATATTATAAATAAATAAAAAATTAAACCTAAAAGATTTTTTTTTTTGTATGAAAAATACGAAAATACTTTTGCCCCGACCTAATATTAAAATAAAAATATGATATCATAACTAAAACTATTAACTAACTAAAATATGGCATCGAAATATTCTTCCAAGAGTTGACAAGAGTTCATCGGATGATGTCATTAATGTTCGCGTGCTAAGCGACCCGCACTTCGATTGAAAGACAGGCCGTGGTGTCTAAAGCTGTTGACATGTTCGCCACAGTGACAGCGATGAGGAGAGCAACAAGGAGCTCCCAGTCTCAGGGAAGCAGCGAGGCGACAAATAGTATCAGTAAGTTACATTATTTTAGCTTAACTTTTTGAGGTTTCCAGTTTGCTTTTGATTGGAATCTTTTATGGCCTCAGAGTAGAAGTAGAATAGCACCTACTTCTTTATAAATTACACCTTTGTATATTATTTCTAAGATTTTACCAATTTTTAAAGTCTGAATATTTTTTATTATTTATTAAATTTTTGAAATTATCATTGTTCATAGCAAAACGTACATGCCGTAAACGTATATATTGTAATATCTCAAAGATTGTAACTCTACCTATGATTACAATAAAGGATTCTTATTATAGGAAATTTACATATTATGTAATGTAAAATTCTGTAATATGACCCACAGATAAAGAAAAAACGAAAACGGGTGGGTTGCAAGTGATTCGATTGCATCGAGAGATTGAGATCCGTGTAACCGCTACATTAGTTTCAGCGAGCGTACCTACTCGACGCCGCTCCGTCCAACCAGTCAGTATGAGTCGCGCCGAGCGGTAGCACGCGGTACGTGACTCGTCTTTCCGCTTTCCGCTAAACAGACACGGTATCAACGCTTCGTAAAAAGTTATGATGAATTATTTTCATGCAATTATAGTTATTACAGTGACTCTGTTAACGTTAAATCTAGCATATCCGAACAAATACTAAGAGATGAAGTTAATTTAATATTTTAATCACTGTGATGATGAGAGAATCCAATTTTGTGATGTTAAAGTAACAATTGAAGAATACCACGTAAGTATTGTTTTCCTCGTAATTTTTTTTTTACGCACAATATGTATTTTTAATTTCTAAGAAGTTTGCTGCGCACTTTTAAATTTTGTTTGCCCACAATCCCACGGCGAGATCCTCATGGATACATTAACATGATTCAATATATAAATCTAGGTGTTTTATTAATTAATTCATGTTATTTAATGATGCTATATTTATTTATGTAAATACCATAAGCACTCAGCTGTCTGTTTAACAAATTTGATTAACCGTGGCAATGACGGGTTTGTATGAAATATAATCCTATGAGACGTCTAAAGTTCCACGTAGGGCCGAGGGCAAAATATTATGTAGTGACTGAATGAATAGAAAAACATAATTAAATAGGTATTGAAACCTTTAACATTGCCCCGAGCATGTATACTATCCCTTATTGTAAGGGAATGTTAATGGCAGTCTAAGGGTACTGAGAGTACTTCGCTATCTACCTTTTCACATATTTCGCTGGATAACCCTTTCAAATAGGGAGAATTGAATACCTGCTTATTTAGGATCACAAATTCACAATACGTTGAACTTATTATATGGTACGTGTAAGGTATTATTGTGTTATAAAAATTGGCTTGGACATTTTTTGTAAAGATATATATATTTTATTTATGAAACGGTTTTTTTCCCTTTTTTTTCGAACACGATTGTATATGTAGTAAGGCTTTCTTCTTATAATCTGTTTGAAATATTATGCCCAAACATTAGCTATAAGTCCCTATATTGATGAAAATGAGCTACTTATTTTATTAGTCTTTTACATGAGATAGTTTAGATATCCTTATTCAACATTTCATGTTCATTACAGAGTGTTTGCAAAGTGGCTAGTGCTATCACGTGAATGTGTTTAATTTCGAAGTACAAGTATGTTGCCTGCGTTTTAAGAAACTTTTCTAGTTCTACCAACCCTTAAGGACTTTGCCAGGCTTAAAATTCAGAGATATTCCGAGTTTTGAGGCACGGATGTTCGTCGAAAGCGAAAATAGTCCGGACTCACACATTCGACGAGTCTATTAGATATTGAAAGGTTTGCTGAAAGGCGTGAATAAAATAACCTTTTCATTACGTTTAAATTGGGGATTTTAGATCCTTTTTATGGTAGATAGATCTATATGATCTGATGAAGTGATGAATAAGTAATTATGTAGATACGTTTTCATTATTGTACGTACCCAATCTGTTCTATTTAAAACAGAAGCTGTCACAGAGTAGCACGATTACATTAGAGAGGTTTTAAAAATACATGTCTTGTACCTACCTAATTCCGTCCTACCTACAAATGTTAAATAACCAAACCAAAACAACTTAAACGTAGGTATACATAATTAGGTATTACGAAAACACATTCCTGTTTAGTTATGTAACTTACGATGAACACAACTTTGATGTAAATTGTTAACAAATGCAAATAAGCTGATAGGAAGTATGCGTTTAACTAAAATAATCGTATAAACAACGCCCAAAGTAAACAGACGGATTTTATCAGTGGTGTTCCTGAATTTAACTTTAAAATGTGAGTGCTTGTTGGAGGAACTCTCTTCAATCGTGTCGGGCTCCATACCGTGCTCTGCGCCATTGACATGCTGTCGTCATCCATCTTAGCAGTGTAAAGAATTTCCACGTCGTTTGTGGGAAGGTGCAGTTTCACCCACAACAGCAATTCAATCCCGCCGTTTGTAGGCTACTCGTGGCGTTGCACTCGATTAAGTAGATGAAAATCAAACTTACCTGTATAAAGGGAAATAATTTGAGCTTCAACAGAAGAACTTCGAGAGTGCAACTGCTACGAGTATGTAGATCATGTGGGCTAAATTCACAGTGCACATTTTCTTGTCTCATGCGTTTGATTTTTCGTAAATTCTACGTTGAGCAGTTTGAAAAAGAAAAAACTCGACTACGCCCGCATCCGGTTCTAAAAATAGAAAATTAGAGATTAAAAACAAACAAAAATAAAGATTTAATCTAAATTTTAGTGGGTCTGCAACTGTATGAAGATGCGGGCGCACTACTTGCACCACGTTAAATTATTCGGCACAAAAGTTTTGACTTTTGTGTCGAAACAAGATCTGTATCATCATCAAAAAAATGATTCTTTAAAGTACTATTTTTATTTTTTTATTGCTGAATGGGCCCGCTCTTGTCTTTGATCACGTCTGATGAAAAGCGATGGATGAGGTCTATGATGGAACGAGCGTGCCCAGAAGATGCCTAAGGCATTGGAACTCCCACGCATTGACGAAACACCGCAGGCTGCTTGACGCTGGACTCCGGTGGAAGGGTGGTCGCAAACCAGAAGGGCGTTATCCCTAACACCGCAAGGGAAGAATTGGCCAGTCAAATAAGGTGTTGGGTGTGACTGTCCAGGATGCGCCGAGCGCTCAGTTCAGTTGAGTAACTGGCGGAATAAACTGCGCTTCACGATGAGGCTTCTTCATGCATCCCATAAGTACAACAAAAGGACATCGTACACAAAACTTATCGTGCAATGATTCTTGTTTTTGATCCTCCTTTGGTCAACAACTTGCGCGAAGCTAATACGAGTTAAACTTACGTATTGCTACGTATATAGTTATTATACGTAACATTTAGTTTCTTAGAGCTCAGCAGATTATTTATGATCAAAATATTAAACTGGAATCTTTGCAAGAAAAACAATTTAAACAAGTTTTGTAGGTCATCATCTGCCTAGCCTTTTCCCAACTATGTTGGAGTCGGCTTCCAGTCTAACTGGATGCAGCTGAATACCTGTATTTTACATGGAGTGACTGCCTATCTGACCTCCACAACCCAGTGACTGGGTAATACGATACCACTTGGCAAGACTGGTTGTCAGACCCACAACATGTGTGTGTTGTGGGTCTGACACACGTTACGTATACACACACACACACGTTATGTAGGTACCGGCTTCGAATTGTTGAGTCCTGAAGGCCAATTCTTGTAATTTAAAACGGTCAAAATCTAGTCGCAGTCTCATTTCGGCGACAAACAAATGTCAAACAACTGTCAGAATGTAGGGAAATTAGAGGCTTTTTTGACAGATTGAGACTGAGATCTGAGGGGCGATTCTCGTAATTTTTAAGAACGTTCACAGTCTGATCTCAGTCTCAATCTGTCAAAAATACTTCAAACCCTACATTTTGACAAGTTTTTTACATTTGTTTGTCGCCGAGATGAGACTGCGACTAGATTTTGAACGTTTTAAATTAGCACAGTCTGTAGGCCAACTACAGACTGTGAACGTTCTTAAAATTACGAGATTTGCCCCTCTGACCTCTTCGCTACATTATTGGAAAATAATCTGCATTGGGTATTCCTCTAGTTTGAGCGAAGGTTGTCGTCATACGTGATCAATACAACTTTTTCCTGCTGAAATCATTTCACATTGTACAGACAGGGCAAACATTCATCAGATATGTCTTACCAAAGTGCACTCAAGCGACTAATACTGTTTGATTTGGCACATGATAACTTTTGGAGCAAACAACACCGAACGGTGAGAAGTACGAAAAACAATTTTTTTTTGTTCAATGTAATTCTAGGATAATGTAATATTAGGTAAAGGTCTCTAGGATGTCACCTGGACTGATGCCATCGAATTCCTTATCTACAAGGTGTAATTACGATTTATAGGTAGCTGAAAACATCAGGAGGACAATGTACTCATCGTTATGAACAACTTTTATTACGGGACAAACCCTGAAATCGCGAAAAAAGCAAATCAGCTGCTCCATATTTATATGAATTCGCATACTCGACACACTCGCTCTCAAGGCTGTTCAAGAATACGTTTACCTCGGACAAACTCTGCAGTTTGGGAAGAACAACTTTGAGAGGGAGGCTAACAGAATTTAGCTGGGCTGGGCAGCGTTTGGGAAGCTTCGTCGAGTCTTCTCGTCGCGTATTCCACAGAGCCTAATGACTAAGGTCTTTAATCAGCGCGTCCTGCCAGTTATAGACTTATAGACTTATGGAGCCGAAATGTGGACACTCACGGTACGACTGGTCCATACATTCAAGGTCGCTCACAGAATAAGCAAGCTGAAGTGGCAATGGGCCGGCCATATTAGCCGTAGAACCGATGACCGTTGGGGTAGATGTGTTCTTTAGTGGAGACCGCGAATCGGTAAACGTAAGGTGGGACGCCCTCAGGCTAGGTGCAGCGACGATCTTCGCACGATGGCTGGTACCAGCTGGATGAGTGTTGCCGAAAATCGAGTTGAATGGCGTGCAATAGGAGATGCCTATGTCTAGCAGTGGATTGCTATAGGCTGAAGATGATGATGATGATACTTGACACAATGTAGGGAACAGTTGAACGTTTTTCTGCGATTTCAGGGTTGGTCTCATAGTAAACGTGGTTCATAAGGTTCATAATTATGGCTATATTTCAGCTATTCCTATTTCACGTTGCGTAGCAATTTAAAGCAGTGACCTCTAGCCTCGAAAGCAGGTCAATCCTTGAAAAGAATTTAAAACGTAACTATGGTAACAAGAGATTAGTTCCTTAAGACGCAGGACCCAGGTCTCTGGACCAATTCTTGAGGAAATAATTGCATTTAAATCATTTGTAACTTGGTGGAGGAATTTAGGACGGATTGAATTGATGCTGTGCGTAAAAACTTTATCTAAATTACATCCTTAAATTACTGAGTTAAATTTCAAATGAGACTTAGATAGTGTAAATAGTATTAAAGATGTGGATACTTTAGGTATGAATAAGGAGTCATTAAAACAGAATCTATAGAATGAACTGCGCTAAATATATTCGTAAGACATTACTTGTCACAAATCAACAATATATATTTTTCATACACCGTAACCGGTATCTATGACAAGCATAGATATTAACAAGAAGGCTATAATGCCTTAACATCCGGCTCTGTTTTGAATGCCTGCCATCTTGCAGAGTTCGAGAATCCTGGGTCCATAAAGGGGCTTCGTTAGCATGTCAGCAAGCTGCCGAGTCGCAGGGACTTTGCATACTTCTAATATGCCATCTGTAACACATTCTCGTATAAAGAACGCTCTTATACGTATGTGCTTTGTCCGCTGATGATATTCATGCGGTGGATTCTTGGCTAGTCTGATTGCAGACTCATTGTCGATGCATAGGCTTGTTGGACAATCCTCATCTGTGATGTCTTTCAAGATCCTCTTTAGCCATATGATCTCTCGTGCAGTTTCACTGGCAGCGACTATCTCTGCTTCGGTCGATGAAATAGCAACGGTAGATTGTCGTTTGCTCTGCCATGAAATTGGTCCTCCTGCATACAAACATAGCATTCCAGTAGTGGAGCGCACTGTGTTTTCATCACCACCATGATCGGCATCGCTGTAGCACTCTAAACCAAGAGTTTTATCGTTTGTATAAACTATTCCTTTGTCTACTGTGCCTTTCAGATAACGTAAGATTCGCTTCACAGTTATGATATCCTCCTTTGTAGGATTATCAAGATTACGTGACACGACACTTATAGCGTAAGCTATATCTGGTCTTGTCCCAGTCATGAGGTAAGCTAGTGCTCCCACTACTTGACGATAAGGGAAAGCCGTAGAGCTCTCTTCTTCTTCTTTACTAGCATTCGACTTAAGGATCGGTGTTGCAACAGCTTTACAATTTTCCATGCCGAATCTTTCAAGAATGCGTTTGGTGTACGCTTTCTGATGAATAAAAATAGAACCATCTGACTTTTTCTCTATTTCCATTCCCAAATAATAGCTAGCTGATTTAACGGTTATTTTAAACCGCTTTTTCAGCTCTTCCAAGAAGGTTTTCGTGTCCTTAGCACTTGTCGAAGCAAAAAGTCCATCATCGACATAAAGAGCTAAAATAATCTTACTTTTGCCTCTTTTTCTTATAAACAAACAAGGGTCTGCTTTGCTCTGCTTGAAACCAATTTCGATGATGTAGTCTGTAATACAGCGATTCCAACAGCGTGGTGCCTGTTTCAATCCATAAAGACTCTTATTCAGTTTAAGAACGAGTTTTGGATCAGTTGCGCCTGTGTAGCCTTCTGGAAGTTTCATATAAATGTCCTCGTCTAAGTTTCCATATAGGAAGGCTGTTGATACATCAAATTGGGCCAGAGACATATTTTCCTTAGCAGCAACACTTAAAACTGCTTTTATAGTACTGCTCTTTGCTACAGGGCTAAAAGTCTCGAAAAAGTCTAATCCTTCCTTTTGAGAATATCCTTTGATCACTAATCTGGCCTTATACTTGTCTAGAGTACCGTCAGGGTTAGTCTTGATCTTGAATATCCATTTGCAAGGAATAGGCTTTCTGCTTTTTTGTAATTCAACCAGTTCCCAGGTATTATTCTCCTTTAACGAAGCAATTTCATTGTTAATGGCCTCTTGCCATTTGTCACGATCTGCTCTGGACATAGCCTCTTTATAAGTTGTAGGTTCATCAGTAGGTACACTCGAAGATGTCATGTTGCAGATATAATCTTTGTATCGACTTGGAGTTCTGAGATTAGTCCGGTCTCTAAGAGTCATTTGACCTTCGCGTTCAATTTCAACCTGAGAGAGGTCTTCATTATTTTCTACTTCCTCACCTTCGGATTCTACAGTGTCATGAAACTGTTCAGAGTCTTCTGTGTCGATCAGATTTTCCTCTGCTGGAACATCATATTCTTCTTGTGCATCTCGATCTACATGAACTTCCTGCTCATTAATACCATTATAGTGTGATGTCGAAATTGAATCACTTGTATATGGTGGGCTGTTTTGAGCATCATTCTGTACCATGATTTCCTGTATTCTCTCTAGTTGAAGATCTGGTAGCCCGTATTGATATATTCTGTTGGTTGAGGTTGAAGGTTGAGGATCATTCGGGCCATCTTTCTTGCCAGAGAATTCAAGTAACGGTATTTCTTCAAACGTCACATCTCTTGATCTAATCAGTTTGTGATTGATTTTATCCCAAATCCTGTAACCTTCATCTCCATCATAGCCAATTAATATTCCTTTTTGGGCTTTCTTGTCTAGCTTTTTGCGATTTGATTTAGGAATGTGGGCGTAGCATTTGCAACCAATGATTCTCAGGTGTTTGATACCCGGTTTCTTTCCATACCATAGCTCATAGGGAGATTTTCCTTGTACACTTGTCGAGCCAGTCCGATTTAGGACGTACGCTGCAGTGTTAATGAGTTCTGCCCAAAGTCCTTGAGGTATCTCTTCATGAGAATGCATCATTGCTCGTGCTGCTTCTACTACTGTCCGATTCTCTCTTTCAACGCAGCCAGCTTGTTCGTGAGTGTGGGGCATCGTCAGTCTCTGTTTTATGCCATGTTCATACAGGATCTTCCGAAATTGTTCATTGACAAATTCTCCTCCGTTATCGCTTAAGATTTCTTTTACATTGTGACCTGTTTTTTTGACTTCAGCTAGCATTTGTTTGAGCTTTATCCATGCTTCAGACTTCTGTTTCAGGAAATATATGTAACGATAGCGAGTAAAGTCATCCTTGAACATTAAGAAATACCTAAACTTTTGTATAGAATATGCAAAAGGTCCACATATGTCGGTATGGATTAGCTCACCTGGTTGAGTTGCTCTTATCCTTGTACCAAACTTTTGCCTATGGGCTTTTCCATAAACACAGCCTTCACACAGATCTGTTTGAGTGCCTTCCACTTTTAATCCGAACTCTTTCTCTATGATCTGTTTCACGTGTCTCTTATTTTGATGAGCGAGCCTCTCGTGATAAACTTGTAGAGGATTAGTCAATGCCATATTGACTTCAAGTTTTGGCGACAGGCAATTAAGTTTCAGCTTGTAAAGTCCGCCATTTCTCTGCCTTGTTCCTATTAACTTAATAGTTCCATCTACTTTCAGTAAACACTTGTCTGGCGTAGACTCAAATATTGTGTTGTACACGTGATCGTGTGCAGCAAGAACAGAAAAAAGATTAATTTTTATGTTTGGGACGTACCATACATCTTTGAGTAGAATTTGCTGTTTTTCTCCACAGACATCAGCCTCAGCACGGATGTTTCCTTTTCCTAATGCTTGTATGGTTTGACCATTGGCTGCTGTCACTGTGTGTTGGCCTTTGAAATATTCAAATGTCTCAAATAAATCACCTCTATTCGTGATATGGCTTGTTGCACCATTGTCTACGAACCAGTTCTTTTTATCTGCCACTTGAGTGTTTCCTATAGCCAAGACCTGTAGGGTTACGTTGACTGTGGTCGCCTCTTTGGGTGGCCTTCCGTCAGCAATCCATTTCTTACATTGTCTTACTCGATGTCCTGTTTGTCCGCAATATTTACATTTAATATCTTTTTCTTTCTTCTTTTTGCCTTTTGCAGTTTTCACGAATAGTGCTTCAGTTGTGCTGTCATTTGCTGTTCTGTTCAGTAAGGTTTTTTCATGGGCACAGATTTGAGTAGTTAAATTTTCTACTGTTCTGTCTTTCTTAGTCATAAGTAGCCAACTAGATTTAAAGGCGAAGAATTCTGCTGGTAAAGTATCCAAAATCTTGCAGATCAGTAGCATGTCTGGTAATTTTGAATCTAACTGACCATTCAACTCATGCCAGATATTCTTCAATTCAGAAATATGATTTGCCATACCATGTTCTGGTTCTTTCTTATAACTGAAGAATTTAAGACATAAATCATAGCTTTTATCTTCACTACTTTCTCCATATAATCTATTTAGTTCTTCCCATACCTCTTGTGAACTTGTAAGACGCATGACGTGACTTAGAATTTCATCTGTCATATTTGTCGTAATCAGAACTAAGGCTGCACTGTCAATATTCATAAATTCTTGCAAATCGTTTTTATATTTAGCTAGATCAGCTTCTGCTGTGGGTGTTTGTGGTCTACATCGCCTACCTTCGATAATGTCTAAGGCTCCAGGGATGGCTTTCATTACAACCATTATTCTGTATCTCCATGACTTGAAGTTCTTTGAATCTAGGTGTCCTATCTGCACCCTTGATGCTTCAACAATCGCCCTATCCATAGCGGTTGATAGCTGGTATCAGATTTCACGGTATGAAAATTTTCTTCTCTCGAAACAATTGAATGAGAAAAAAAAAAAAAATCTTTCCCAGAATGAAACTTCTGTCCTTATTCAATAAAACCACGAATTAGTTTTCACGCTCTGCTACCATATTAAAGATGTGGATACTTTAGGTATGAATAAGGAGTCATTAAAACAGAATCTATAGAATGAACTGCGCTAAATATATTCGTAAGACATTACTTGTCACAAATCAACAATATATATTTTTCATACACCGTAACCGGTATCTATGACAAGCATAGATATTAACAAGAAGGCTATAATGCCTTAACAAATAGTTGGTTGTCAATTGAATATATTAATAAGCATTGGCTGTTATTAAATAAAATGAAGTGTTATTTAGGTAAGTAATAAAGATCGTATGGATGAATTTTCTAAAAAATAAACTTCAGTAGTCTAGTTTCCTTCTTACAAAGAAGAAGCTTAGTGTCCCAGCAGTGGGAATTTTATAGGCTGATTATGCTAAGTAGGCGTCTATCGAAATTCTATTGGTTTTTTAAAAGCATCTCGTTGCTGAATTGGCGGTGCCACCGTGAGTTGGCGCCAACTCGCTCTTTTTAGTGTTATACGTCAAAATAGGAAAACGTAATACGTAGGTACCTCCACGTTAAATTGGGAAAAGTTAAAACTTCGATTTCGGGGGATAAAATGCTGAAAGCTAAAAAATAAAAATAGTTATATATTTCACTGTCTTCTAATCTCGAAAATGGAATTCCAGATCAAAAATGCCAAAGCGACATATCGGGGGTAGTCAACGTTTCCCTAGTCATTATAACTGGTTATTTAATGTTATTAAATTTCGTGCTTTTGATATCACGCTGAAGCGGCATCTCAAAATTAAACATTTTATATATACCTAGCCTCTTCGTCGTAAACTAATGAAAATAAAAGATCAATCACCTAAAGACCAATATTAATCTTCAGACACAGACATAGCAGTGCGTTGTCACTCTGTAGGTAGTAGTGATAGAATATCCTTTTTGGTCGATGGCCCTGGCTGAGCATCCATAGATAGAAAATAGACGTACCTAACGCATTGATATATTATAAATATATCAATGACCTAACGTCTATTTTATTACGCGTAAACACGACTTTACGCAACAATAAAATAACCAAAAAACGTAAAATAAGTACAGCAACTTAAAACATAAATTCATTCAATTACGAGTAACTTCAGAAACCGAATGACTCCGAATGACCAACACAAAATAGCGACCAGTACGTACGCCCATTTGAATCAATTATTAGGCTAACGCAATATTTTGTTTAAGATTATCTTGTTTAGAAGAAAAACCATTTTATAAGGCCGGATTTATTGCTCGACCGACGGTCAGTGCCTACATCGGTCGCGTACCGATTTATATGGACTCGCGCTCGCTGACCGTCGTCGGTGCTACAGTAAACACGTCCATTTATCGTCAGCGTCTTGGTACGCGTGTCTGACAGTACGCGACCGAGCGACGTCAGAGAAGAATTCAGGCCTTAATAGAAAATAATAAATTAAAGTCCAAACGTTTAGAGGTTCTGCCTTATTGCCAGTTACATAAAAATAATTTGCACAATTTTATTTCATACAGTTACCTATATTTTATTCTTGGATCGTAGTTTACGTAAATTTAAAGTAGAAAGCATTATTATATTTTACCTGTTTAAGATATGCCTATAATTTTAGCACTATATAACATTGTACCTACTTTTAGACAAACTAGACAATCCAGGTTATTATTTCAAATTGGCAAAATCTTTGTATACATTTATGATTTCGAATTCCATTTCCGCGATTGAATTAATACTGTAAAGAGAATTGGTTTTTTGTATGTTTTATGTATGGCTGAATGGATTTGGATGAAATTTGGCACATGGGTTGACATAACCAGGATTTGGACATAGGGTACTTTTTACTCCGATATTCCCACGGGATCGAGGCTTATGTGGGGGAAATCGCGGGGCGCAGCTAGTATCATGACTTCATGAGTCAGCAATTGAAGGATAAAATATAATAATAATATAATATATAATAATAATATTCTTTTAAAAGTCCAGAAATATCTCAAATGGATAGCAATGCGGTCAAGGTTCTGTAAAAGAAATTTGAGGGCTTTGTTTATTTATTTTATTTTATTTTGTTAGGATCTCCAATAAACAATACACCTTACATGATATATTATAATGGACAAGAACAAAAATTCAGGTCAGAACGGAATAAATCGGGATACCCAACTTAAATAATTTAAATGGAAGTAGCACTTAAAGTTAAAATTATATTAAAGTTATTATTATCAAAATTATACTAGTATATTAATAAATTTGAATTTAAATTGAATTAAAATAAAGATTAAAAAGCAAAGAAATTATACTTACAGACAAATAAATATAGCAAACAATACATTACTAGATAGGCAGTTCAACACTTACATATCATTTAATTGTGTACGGATTAGTGACTTATATTTATCCAGGTTATTAGAAAAGATGTCTATGTCTTCTGATGCACGATAAGGCATTGTACTGCTGGGTCATCCTGGAAAACGATGAATGTTTACCCAGATTTGTTTGTTATTCGATATGTAGGTAATTAAACGTTTATGGCGGCGGAGTGAATTTTCAGCCTGCAAACTGCAAACTGAAACAACTTAAAAATTATTTAGTGACAGAAAATATAATTATATTTTTGTATTTAATTAATTTCATTAAGTACCTATCTAGTAAGTACCTACTACTAAGTCTTGGTCTGAAGTTCAAAATCACAATTTATGAAAGTACATTTCGACCCTGAAAAAAGTTTTAGTCCCTACTTTATTTTTTGCATGTGCCCAAAACACATCCCTAATAATCTTAAAAGATTAATAACTGATGATCAAGTCATGTTTAGTACATCTTAGCGTACATATTTTAAAATCTCGGATTACTCGGGTTGCAATCTTCAAACGACGGACGCCCAGAGTAGGATCCGACAAATTGGCCATAATATATCACGGCTGACCAATTTACTTTAAACCACGAACAATTCATATTATCTGAAGGTCGTCAACAAAAGGAACATCAAAACCGATTCATATCTTGAAATATGGAATGGATAATAGAGACCGAGCATCTCAGCGAAGTTTATTCATGTGACTAATTCTCTATGATTCAGCATTCCGTGGGATTTGGAGAAAATTAGAAGTGAATATTGTAAAGACCATCTTAGAACTATCAAACATTTTCTGGTCTGGATTCCAGATCTAGAAATAAACCTGTTTTCAGGTTTCATATTCGTTCTTAAATTTTTTGGCATGTAGTGTGGGCGAAAATGAATATTTTTACGCTAAAGTAACAAATTCATGAAGTTATATTCTTGTTTGGGGTGAAAAGCGGAAAAGAATATGCTGATAGGCACGCAAAGTCCCAAAACTCGTTATAACACGGATTATGTTGGTTTTAAATGTGCTTTAGAAATCGGATTAATTAATCATATCCATTTAAATTTTACGGTTAGGATGAAAGCTTATCGGAATACGGATGCACGCCTTAAGATAAGCCAACTCGGTATAAGGTCAGGGACACATTCGGTTAGAATAATGAAGAATAGAGTAAAAAGACTTTTTGCCTATCTTTATGAACAGATTAAGTTATACGGTCGGTACGGTAGTTTAATTGTATCTGTAATTATATTCTAGAGATTTTAGGTTACGAAGAGCTAAAGTTCTGGCCGGCTTTAGTTTTTTCTCTTATGTTTCTAGAAATATAGAATGGTTCTTATTGCTCATTATTTAGATAATTACGCAGACAAAAACAGTAATTACTGCGGCGTTTAATTAATTGAAACACATAAATTGATATGTGTCTCGGTGAACTTAGGACTACTTAATTATTTCGGGGAAAAAACATGTCGCCTAATGCTAGGATTTGTGGGCCCTATAACTCCACAAGTCCAATATACCATTCTGAAAAATCAAGGAATACCTACGTTAAGATTAGGTTAGTTAGCATTGTTAGCAGACACTTTCATAGAATAACGTGATCTATTTTGGTCCACTAGAAATATGAAATGTGCTATTTTATCTATACTATTAAAAAAGTAAATATAAATATTATATGTCAGGGAAAAAACAGCTACATACTAAAGAAAATACGGAAAAATCTAACACCCACCAAACCACACCTTCAAATCCATTTTATTAATGAAAAAAAAAAATAACTGTAACAGCTTGTTCTGGGCGTCGAATGGGTTAAATGAAAATCCAAGAAGGCGGCCGCAAAAACTTCCAAATTTTTAGTCATGGGTGTCGTTTTAAAATAAATTGCAGGCGCCATATTGAATTTTAATTTTAAGGTGGTATATAGTTATTGTGTATTGTAGTTACTAAACAATTTTGTAAACCATACATAACCGTTGATCATTTGGCAATTATTAGCAAATCTAGATTAGGTAGAGGTAAACTAAAAACAGTTTAAAAGAAGAATACACAATTTATTAGAATATCAATTAAAAATCAGAAAGATCAATAGATATAATATAAGATCAATAAATATATTTGTGTAGGTACCGCATAGAGTCGCTTGACTCTACATAATAATGCTATTAATTGTTATTTATTTATTTATTTAATACTTCAAGCACATAAATGTACAGAGGCGGACTTAATGCCATAGGCATTTTCTACCAGTCAACTCCACATAATAATGCTATTAATTGTTAATTGCACTGTGGTTATCAAAGCATGATTTAACAACACAACAGCAACAACAACAACATATGTAAAAACAACATCACAATCAACGTGTAAGTTCAACAGGTAATTATGTATAGAGTATATCAGTAGCTTGCTAATGTTCATGAAAGAAAATAAATTTGAGTTATGTAGGTAGGTATTAGACGTATGAAATGATAATTACATAAAACGGCGTGTAATTACGTTATCTAAGTCTGGTATCTCCAAATGCTACAAGTTATTACTAACACATGGTGCCCGGCGATGTCGACGTAGGTACCTGTTGAGTCTTGCTTATGAATGTTACTAATACTGCAAATGCTTTTTCAACACCCTTGCATGTAAAGTGGCACTTAATGAACCGCTTTTAGACCATTATTTACTAGTCGGAGATGTGCGTTTTTTTTAATCTTGTCAAAGAGACTTCATGCCATAAAAGGAATCCGCGGGCCATATTTCACGTTTTTTTTTAATTGTCTGAATTGTCCTTTGTCCCAAAATGAACTAAAATTTATTTACTTTAAATTGTCCTTGGTACCTCCCGGAACCAAATGGAAACGACCCTGACTGGCGTTCTATTATTGCGGATTCTCACTGAACTAATGTATATTTCTGTATGCCAATATAGTAACTACTTTCTAATTCCATACCAACTAAACTAAAATTTGATACACAACAACACTACGATTATGTCTAAACATTATTTTTATGTTTATTATATTTTTTTTTACGCTGTTTAGCGGTTTTGCCAGTGCTTTTATTTACAACTGCGCGCGCATCGCTATAGCGCGGCGCGCGGAAAAATAAATCAGCGCTCCATTTTCCATAAATTTAATAACAATACAAGTCTGTTTTTTTCCTCACAAGTGTATTGAAAAACGTCGTATGAAACGCGTGTGCATTGATCGTTACACACTCGGCTTCCTTATCGCGCTCGCCCACGGCACACGCGAATAATACCACCTCGGGTTTGTTGATCAACATACGTAAGTACCACACATGTATCATAATGTACTATTGTGCAATTTGCACATCGCGGTTAAAGCCAAAGTAAGGTACAATGTAGTCCTCACCTATGAAATTGCCGATTTTGGTACTGGCTATTTGTGGATATCAATATCTTTCATTCTATTTAGAATTCCAAATTCATATTAATTTTATAATATAGCTAACATTTTGTTTTTCAAAAATCAGTTGTTTATTTGTTTTATCGCTGTTTTCGGTTTTTTTTTAAATATTGCTGTGTCTGTAACCATGGAAAAATCGAAAATGCGCGCTTGTTTCAAATACGCGTTCCGTCGTGCCACGAAGGGAGCACAAACAGTATGGACATGGTACGGCATGTGAACATACGGTTCGTTTTTTGGTTTGATCGCTTCTGTTATGGAAATTTTGAGCAGACCGGAGATGGAAGTCGATAACGATGATTTGAAAGCCATAGTGGAAACAGATTCATCTCAAACCACGTTTGAACTTGCAGCAGCCTTCAACGTAAGTGATGAATCCATACCTACTTCTTCATTTACTTCAAATAGGAAAGATAATAACACTGGGAAAGTGGGTACCGTATGAACTCTCTGAACAATAACAACAAATCGCGTCGAAGCGCCGCACAACGGACCGTCTCAAAACTAGTTTAAGGAGTAACGATAAAAAAAAATGGAAATTAGTAAAAAAATGGAAACTCTACGTCACGCACCATACTCACACCTTGCTGGAGCAAGGTCTGGTGAGTATGGTGCGTGACGTACATTCCCATGCGTTTCCATTTTTTTACTAGTAATTTCCATTTTTTTTATCGAGTTTCGATAGGTAACTTCTTACACGGGAAAAATTTCAAATCCAACGAAGTGGTAAAAAATGCCTCTAAAGAGTAAAAAATAGCAAAGATATCAACGAACTTCCACTAAAATGGCAAAAGCACATATTCACTAATGGCCAATACTCCGATTAATTAAATATATAATTTTCGATAAGAAATATTAAAATATTTTTTCTTTGTAAAACGACAATGTCATAGGTAAGGACCATTTGGGGTACATTGAATATTAGTAGATCATCATAATAATTAAACAAAAGTTTAGAAGATAGGTACAAGCTAATAAAAATAGAATAGAATTTGTACGAAATTAGGTACCTATCTGCCGGGCAAGTAAATCGGAACTTTTGATGTTCATTTATTATACTTAGAGCTAATTTTTCAATCGACAGGTAATTTTTATTCGTAGAATATAATACACGTCTGACAGATTTTGCATGGAAGAACTGACAAAAATTCAAAATTATTCCTCGGATAAAACTACCTGGCGTTGGAAAAAAATTTGCCTTAGTTTTATTGATTTATCTCAATAAAGTGAAATTTTCAGTTCATATGAACCATAAGTACCAGCAAGATAATCTTTGTGAGAGCTGGCGAAGGTGGCCATCAATATTCCTGCAGAATATTTATAACAGACGCGGATATGTATGAATATCATTTTGGAGACACGTGGCAGCTGATGAATGTAGTTTGGTCATAAACTCATAAATATGCAATGGGGTGTGGACTACCTTTTAGAAAAGGCTTATAACCAGCTGTGGATCTTTAAAATGAGTGGATGCTACTGATAGCCAAAGCTGTAGAAAGAATAAGTATTTTAAGGCATAAATGACTATGAACATTCTTTTTTTTTTGTTAACGCCTTATTGAAATCGGGGTTACTAATAGGTGTAAGCTTCCATTTTTTCGCGAAGATACCAATTGAGAGCTATTACCAAGAAAAGTTGAGAGTAAATAATCTTGATTTTTTTCTTGTGAATGGTCAAACTAAGAATCCAAGGGGAACGTAAAACATTTTTATAGGAATATTTACCATTTAACACAAATTTGTTGTTCCTTCATCAAGGCTCAAGAAAATAGGTGGTTCGTTTAGATGCCAATGTATACGTTTTTATAATAAACTTCCTAGCCACATTCAAGAACTAAGCCTAAATAAATTCAAATCTTTTATAAAGCGTAAACTATGCCAAAAAGCCTATTATACTGTAAATGACTTTATTGAGGACAAAAATGCTTGGGATTGAGCTGCTCCAATAAGTTTAGACTGCGAATGTTGTTTTATTTTATTTTGCGATTTTACACTTCATTTTTTCTAAATATCTATTTACTTAAACAATGACGTGAACATTTACTATTTACTGTGTAAAGTATTATGTTATTTTATTTATTGTGAATGTGAGGACTATGTGGGTCATTGTTTCCGTTTTAATCATGGTCTGGCAGTTTGAGTAATTTATGCGGCCTACCTAAATGTCCTTTCTTTGGTATTGTTCGTCGAATCGTTGAGCTCCCTAAGTTTGAATTGAGCAGCATGATTAATGACAAATGCGTGCACTGACTGGACAGGTCCACTCAAATTTGTGTGGTTCTTTCCTCAAAAGACCATTTCAGACACCAATCTACATGGTCCTCAAAATGATCTGACTAAGACTATTTCTGGATTTTTATATACACATTGACATTGATAAATTTTACATATACAGTGACATGAATATTTACTTTGTAAAGTATTATATTATTTTAATGACTGTGAATGTGAAGACTATGTGGGTTAATTTTTTTTTTGCCTTTATTTATTTTCTCAGATAGTTTTAGTCATGGTCTGGCAGTTTGAGTAATTTATGCGACCCACCCAAATGTCCTTTCTTTGGTATTGTTCGTCGAATCGTTGAGCTCCTTAAGTTTGATTTGAGCTGCATGATTACTGACAAATGCGTGCACTGACTGGACAGGTCCACTCAATCTGTGTGGTTCTTTCCTCAAAAGACCATTTCAGACATCAATCTACATGGTCTCCACATGATCTGACCAAGATTATGTCTGGACTTTAAAAGAGACTGTGACCTCTGAGTTTGTTTCAGCCTTTCTTCTCAGAGTAGTCAGTTAGGAAACGCCGACCTCATCTCGTTTTTAAAAATATGATTGAAGTGTAAAAGTGTTTGTACAAACCTACTTACAGAAATAAAATCATTTATCTTTTATCATTTACCTTTGAGCTATATAAGAATTTAGTCCCACCAATGAACCTCTTTGCTTTAATGTCAAGACTAAGATTCTCAAACGTGCATCAAAAATCCCAAGACGTGAAATTTGTTTGTAAGCGAATATCTTTAATTACAAAGTAAAAATGTCTAGAGAATAAGCTTTCAACCCCGCAACTTCAAATTTTTGAGGGTTCTCAAGTAAACAGGCTTTTAGGTAGATATTTTAAAACAACAAAGGGAATATGCAAATGTTGTTTGTTTAAGACAGGGAACAATTGGCTCCATGTTGATCTAAGTTGTTGTTTAGTAGTAGCGATGTTGAGTGTTGATTCCTTCAGTGTTTGCCGTGTCGTGTGGCAGGTTGAACTTGCCTTAGTAGCAGATTGTGCAACACGTGACAGGAATACATTAAGGGTCTTTCGTCCTACACGCCATCTATGTATATATAGTTCGCAGCTTGTCTATGACGTATGACGGGATGATATTCCACTTGAATTATATACTTGTGAAATTTTTCCTGTGATCTATGTCAAGTCCTGCCTTCCGTACGAAGTGGCCAGTCTCCCAGTATTATGTATAATACATATTTATTAAACTTGTTGTAAAATAATTTTGTAAATTATAGCATTTACAGCAATCAATCGTTGTTATTACCGGTCCCCCAAAGCTGACACAATCTATAATAATAAAATGTTTTCCTTGAAAATAAAAAGAAAATCCTAAAAAAATTTGCCGTTAAATGTTTTAGGAGGAATGAATTGAATCCTTTTGTACCGCAGTAGGTCTGTCTAACTCCGAACCATAGAAGCGGATTATGTTTGCGCAAAACGATAAATGATAACTTGGATTTAACTAAATGTTTTCAACCTTTATTTTTATTACCAACAACAACAATATAACTAACAATAATCATGACACTTATTGGTATAACCTTTTAAAGTTTGTGTAGTAATTGGATACAACCGACTGAACTTGTTTACACGTGGACCTTGAATCTGTAAAATGTAGGGCGTAACTTTAGTTAGCTGGCGTTTCCTTTACTGTTGTGTTATTTTTGTAAGCAACTACATATTATACAACACATATATGAATATGAGTAGGTAAATATGCCATTTCATTATCTTTTTAGATACGTCTGTATTAAAAGAGTGAAAATCTGTCATAGAATAAATAACAACGAACTAATCGTGGTTTTACAATAACAGAGACGGGGTCTATCCTTGATTGTTCCTTGACTACTTGTCAGTCCTTAGATAAATTGGTAACTTATCTCAATTCGGCTTAGACCTCAAGGTTGAAGTTAACAACAGGTAGTAGGTACAGATGTGCCCTCGGATTCAGGGGGGCCGTTTCAGATAGCGATATCTGTTCTATAGACATGCACTCTTTGGAAGAGAAGGTAAGTAGTTGTTCTTGAATTTCGTTTTGATGAAGATCAAGAGATTATTATACTTACTCCTCAGAAAATCGCCATAATGCAGTTAGTAAGAATGTAACAAAACCCAGAACCAAAGAATTTATGTAGGTAATTTTGTCGTGTAGAATGGAACGAATTTTGTTGTTTCTTCTTCAAATCCACGCGGGCTATGGGATAAGAGTATAAGTCTAGTCTTTGAAGGATTACACATAGGTATTTTGTAGTATGCTTCGCTGATAGATAAAGCACTCGACACTATCAACTCTGCGATGCCTGCAACGAAACTAAGAGGCACTAACGACTGAATGATGGTGGCATAAACTGCAATATCTAATTGTCTGGACCAAATATCCCATGTGACAAACATCAAGTTTGCAACAATTACGTACCTAGACCTACTTATACGTAACAATACCGAGTAATTATTATTTGTATCTACCAAAGATACAAAACACAAAACACTAGTTATAACCAACCAAGTTGGCAGTGTTGGTCACGAACACTTCATACATTCGAGTCAACGTTTTCTCATCCCAAGGGCAAGAGATTATTATCACATGTGTGAAGTAATAGAATCAGTATGCAAGCCACGATACAGCCTTAATTAGTTATAAAATGAATGGCTCGTCTGGAGTCTGAGATTCAGCGTCAGTTTTGCATACTATGAATTAATTTAATTTTGTTGGACTATTTACAGCTGGAGTCATGAATTTGCCTCCATTACATTTTATTTTTATGTTTAATCTCTCTCGCCATTTAATTAGTATGTAGGCAACTCCACAATAATTAATTAATTAGGTATGAATATGATCCACAGGATTAAAATGCTTTTATAAATTCAAGATAGCCAGTTCTTGGTGGATTTAGAATGTATGTCCCGTACCTACGCTATCGACACGTGGCGTGGTGCGAATGTGAGGGAGTGAGAAAAACCGCAGCGACGTTTTAATCCTTGCTTAGTTCCAATGACTATATAACCTCTTGACTGCTCATACGGGCGACTCTGGCTCACGACACATACATGAAATTGCACTGATGTTAGATCAAACTATTAGTGGCCATTTTAGTATTGACCATTATTGGATCTCTGCACACGCAGTTATTTTGATACCTTTTAAAACATTTCTGTATAAATAAAAACAATTATGAGTTCATGTTCAACTAAATGGTGTGGGAAATCGTCTAGAACATCCAGCTATAAAAAAGATGTTCATCGGTGAGTAAAACATATATAATTTAATAATATTATGAACTAGCTTCTGCCCGCGACTTCGTACGCGGATCCTGTTGATTATGCACGCGACAACGGGGTCGTCAAAATCGAAGATCTGAAACGTCTGATGTCGAATTCTAAGAGCCCGGGGACGGGAAAACAACGGGATGCGCGAGACGATTCGAGACGTTCCAGATCTTTCATTTTTGTAAGTCAACAGAAAATTCCCATCAGACTAAACAACTTTTGCTAAGACGTCATTCCTATATATGTTGTAGTGTCGCTGGGCTTTGGAGTTCCACAACAGGTGTTCCAGATATTCAGATTTATTCTCATAGCAGAAAATGCTCTTCACGTGGAGTAATTTTTGCTATGGCACCATTTTTATATATATATTTTATAGATTCTAAGGCAGATTTAAAACTGTGTACGTAGGGATTTACTTTATTTTGAAGCAGTGAAATCAGACTATTTGTTCAAGTGCGGAAAGTTTTGGTTTCTAATATTTGCCTGATCTTGATAATTGGATACGAAATATATTTGGAGAAACTTGGGGTCATTTTCAGACAATAATGAACCAATAAGGTGGTAAACTTGGCCTTGCACTTTGAATGTTGGCATAAATGGGCCTCTTGAAATCTGTTTCGCACCAAAAGATGTCATTTGAAAGGCATTGTATACAGATGTTGTCCAAGAAATGTTTTGACTGTGGATGGTCACCAATTAGCAGTGATCTTAATATTTCTGGAGGATTTTGTAATATTTCAATATGTACTTTTCCACCTGAGCAACACATACCATTTGTTTCTTTTTGCCATTTAACAGCTTCACAAAAAGTACAATTTTGAACCATACCTCCGATGGCGGAATACGTGGCGTAGTCAATCAAGTCATTCATAAGAGTATACGTAAATGCACTCCGTTCCTTATCAACCCAAGGAAGGTTGCCACGTCTTACGGCTATATCTCTGTCGGATCGGATGTGTCTCTGTCTTGAGATACATCCGATTCTTCGACGATCAGATGATATTGACATTCTGTTCAGAGAATGTCGAAGTCGATCAAAATTCAAACGTTCGTTGCGCTCTTCTTCTGTCTCTTCATGCCGTAGGTACTCCAGCAATTCTTTCTCTCTCACTTTCTAACTGATTATGAATATTTTGTTGTGTGCGTGTTCGGGACAATGTATGATAATCTCGATCACCAGTTACTCGCGCATCACGTTCATCACTCGTTTCAAAAGACCTGTTAGTAGATGTGCGAATACGCTGAGAACGCAGGCGTGCTTCGCGATCCGAAGAGGTTTCCACGGAGCGAGTTGCAGCCTGATGTTTTCGAACAGCATCAAGTCTCTCCTGATGCTCTTCGGTAGATTCTTGGGATCTTATGATTCTCAATCTTTCAGCTCCTTTGGAACATTGGGAAAGATTTGACCTCTTTCTAGGCATGGTTATAGTTTTATTGTGAATATACCTGATCAATTAAAATCTAAGTGACTGCACCCCTGCGTTACCGGGTAGGCTACCGTGTCACGAAGATAAATGGCAAAGGAAATTAAACACTCAAATAACATAAGCCCGAAGGCATATTTATTGATAAAGTAAAAAAATAAATGGGAGTTTTGACCAGTAGAGTCAACTTTTCAATGATATACCATCGTCACCGAAAATCAGTCCTAAACTGTTACCGCCTTCAGCGCGTGGAGGTACTCCCAGCTTATGTTATTTTATAATTATACAGTGAAATTAGTGATAGCTTTGATTTCCACATCAGATGTTTCTGATCTTCGATTTTTATAAGTCAACAGGAAATGCCCATCAGATCGAACAACTTTTGCTAAGACGTCATTCCTATATGTGTTTTGGTGTAGCTGGGCTCTCGGAGTTCCACAACAGGTGTTCCAGATCTTCGATTTTTATAAGTCAACAGAGAGTGCTCATAAGATTGAACAACTTTTGCTAAAACGTCATTCCTATGTTATGGTGTAGCTGGGCTCTTGGAGTTCCACAACAGGTGTTCCAGATCTTCGATTTTTATAAGTCAACAGAGAGTTCTCATCAGATTGAACAACTTTTGCTAAAACGTCATTCCTATAAATGTGTTATGGTGTAGCTGGGCTCTTGGAGTTCCACAACAGGTGTTCCAGATCTTCGATTTTTATAAGTCAACAGAGAGTTCTCATCAGATTGAACAACTTTTGCTAAAACGTCATTCCTATATGTGTTATGGTGTAGCTGGGCTCTTGGAGTTCCACAACAGGTGTTCCAGATCTTCGATTTTTATAAGTCAACAGAGAGTGCTCATCAGATTGAACAACTTTTGCTAAATCTTCATTCCTATATGTGTTATGGTGTAGCTGGGCTCTTGGAGTTCCACAACAGGTGTTCCAGATCTTCGATTTTTATAAGTCAACAGAGAGTGCTCATCAGATTGAACAACTTTTGCTAAATCTTCATTCCTATATATGTTATGGTGTAGCTGGGCTCTTGGAGTTCCACATCAGGTGTTCCAGATCTTCAAATTTATTCTCTCAGCAGAAAATGCTCATCACGAGGAACAATTTTTGCTATGGTACCATTATTGTATCTCTTATACTTTAGCTGGTCTGTTGCGGTTCTGCATCAGGTGTTCCATTTTCCAAAATAAATTATAGCCTATATGTTGCCCAGACTTAATACCTATACAACAAAAAAAAAATCATTCAAATCCGTCCAGTAGTTCCGAAGATTAGCGTGTACAAACAAACAGACAAACAGACAAACAGACAATTTTTTTTTTTGGATTCGTGCTCTATTACTGTTTCTAAACCCCCCTCAAGTATTTTTTTTTTAATATATTCAATGTACAGACACAGTTTTTTTACTGTTTTATTATATGTATAGATAATTGCAGGGCTCAAGCTACACTGGTTGTTTACGTAAAATGGCACTAAAATGTATACCGCGTTGATGTCTTTTTGAAAAGTCCCTTTCTCTCACTAGGGTATTGTCTATACATCTGTCCCTTTCTATCCGTACTAATGTTGTGGTGTTGTGACAACTTATTAACCACTAAAACAAAGTTTTTATTGACGATAAAAATTACGATGTTCCCTAATGGTAAAAAAACTAACATTACTTAATGTTTATATTTTAGATTTCCAAATATTGCGGAACAGAAAGAAAAATGGATTAATGCAGTTCACAAGGAAAATTGATTTCCAAAAAAATATAGCGCTGTTTGTTCAAGGAATTTTACAGCAGATTGCATTGAAACTTTAATGAACCGACGCCGTTTATTTAGTTCATCAACACCGACCCTGTTTATGCCTGTAATAAAAAAAAAATATATAAACAGCCAAATTGAGAACCTCCTCCTTTTTTGAAGTTGGTTAATAAAGATAAACTTGAAGTGTTACGTCAGAGTTTTATTTGCACCCAGTTAACACAGTTGTTCCTTAAATTATGATTACTGGTTGGGAACGAAACTATTCCATAATTCTAAAGTGGGTGATTTGATACTAATGTCATCTATACTAATATTATAAAGCCGAAGAGTTTGTTTGTTTGCCTGACCGCGCTAAACTCAGGAACTACTGATTTTTTTCCTATTGAGAGCTTCCGCGCTGCGTGCGCTGCGTAATCGGTTAAAGTTTCGCAAAAATCACGTATGACAGAATTGTTCCCCTTTAAAAGTTCTAAAAAAAAAAGTCCTCGACAGCATAGTTATGTCTGGGCGATGCTAGTATTATAAATTATATTTTTAGGCGTGTACTTTGAAACGAACGTTTTATAAATAAGGATTAAAAACTATTGATTGCAAATTGAAAATAACAAAGTATTGACTACTTTGTTATTCTCAATTTGCAATCAATAGTTTACTATTATAGTTACTAGCATTGTGAAATTATTTTTGACTAACATTATCCATTTCATAGGCTGAATGAATTAAATGGAAATGTAAGTGTAAACACGTCAGCGGGATTGTCCGAAAGGGTTACCGCTCCCCGGAACATAAAGGGCTAAGGAAGGAACACGGGTGGGTTTTAGTCAATAAGACACTCCCTTCTACTCCACCCAGAGCGGGAGGGGTCATTTGATGACTTCCCATACTCAAAAAAAAAGTTTAACACGTCTATGTAGGTCTAAAGGTGACAAGCACCCTAATTTTGTTACATGCTTTCAATTACAATCTGAATTATTTTTAAGTATTTAATTTTTCGAACCTATAAAGCAATGGATTATGCTTTATAGGTGCGAAAAATTTGTCTGCTAAACGAAGTAAATAACGCAATGTATGTTGTTGAACTGTCCTAAAAAAAAAGTTTTTGCTACAAATAGTGTGTTCGCAATTACCCTGCGGACCTGGAAATTCCAACTAATGTATATGGACGGGAATCATGTGAAATTCATGTAAGGGGTTTTGAACTACAGCAAAGCGAGTCGTGAACAAGAAATTCTCATCTGATTAGATTGAGAGACCGTTGTTGAATTCCTGTCATACTGGGTATATTGCTGTAGCAGCTACTTTACTTTAATCAAAGCTATATTAGAGCTACAGTAACTGCTTCTACTATATTATTATGTTTACATTTAATTTTTGAGTTGATTGAAGTACAGATTGCGGAGCTGCGTATTACATATTTATTTTAAATTCCAAAAAACACAACCCTTTGGTTGAAAGGGGGAAAATTTGCTTTAGTAACAAGCACTGGGAGGCACTCAGCAATTCCATGGCTGTGCGCAGATAAATATTGGTTGTTGTGATTGCATAATCAAGAGGGATAGGTATTCATATGTTCAGTCTAATGAGTTACCTTGGTATTAGTAGATTAGGTTTACCGAGACTATTCCTTTCCAAAGCCTTAACGTTCTAGCACATTTTCCTGTACAAAAAAGAGCGATCTCCAGTGATCTTGATTGATCAGTGAGCCGATTCATCTCTACATATAATACGGGTTTCTTTACTGTTAGTGTACTAATGAAACGACGGCGTTTGCCTCGGATAAATAAATACTCATCTACTATTTATTAAGCCTGATATATTAGGATTCGATTCAATGTATTGTTGCGTGTATTAAAATTTCGTGTCGGGCAAGAATCGTTCGATCTGTGGCATGTGTGTGATTCACCTAAATCAGCTCAGATCGATAGGTAATTTATATACGGTGCCGAAAACAAAATTATACCGACTATCTAAAAGCATAAAGAACTTAGGGTTTTAGGTATAAACGGTAAAAGTTACGTAGTAAACTATCCTGAGGCAACGAAGTTATTCAGACAGATAATTTAATAAAAATATTACGTCTACAGAGGGTTTTTACATACAAAACTTGAAGTAAAAGATATATTATAAAACTCCTAAAGACGAAAAACAAAGAAAAATTCTAAGGACTAAAAACCAGTAAAAACTATGCATTTGCAGTGAAAAAATAACATATTTTTTACCGAAATGCCTACTTTAGTATTCTAAAATCGATAGAAATACTTTATACTAGACTAAGCTGAAAATATAATATAGAAACAAGTTTTGTTTAGCTCAATAATAATATCGATAGTTAAACGAGAAAAGTGATACATGTTTTTTTTCCTCTATGCTCTCCAAGATAATACTGAATAAGTATTACAGTGTTTACATTATCAACAGAACAGTAAAATAAATACAGTTGAGGTTTTATACTTGTATGAAAGAAGCACAGTGTAGGGTAGATACGTAAAACGACATAGAGTATACATAATAACTTACCTATAGCTAGACATGTTACCTTGAAACGCTTCAAAGTGATTAACAAACATTGTTTAACTAATTATAAATTAACTTTGAAATAACTTTTAATTGGTATTAAAAGTTATTTCAAAGTTAATTTATAATTTATGTACTTTAGCAATGCATGTATGTGCAATGTTTCATGCCTTTTGGATATAAGGTCTAGACAACACATGAAGGAAGAAATTTATGATAACAACATAAAAATTCTTCTTGACACGAGCACGAGAAACCATAGATAAAATAACTCTATATTAGAGCTACCTACTTGTACACCTAATAAGAACATTTGTTTGCCTAGGTATGTACCTAAACCCACTTTAATAATGGTTTTTGGTAGAGGCTCGTAAAAAGGGGAAACAGAATCCTTGTGTGTGACGTGATTTAATTTATCACCCCTGCGTATCTCCCGAATCATTTAGGCTTATTTTGGTACATGTATTTTTGCTAGAAGAGAAGTTTTACACAATATTTCAGTCTGAGCAAGCGGTATTATCATTATAATGATAGGTGACGTTGACGATAGAATAAAATACATTTATGTTTGAGCAGGGTGTGCACAGGACTTCCCAATGCCGCTTGGTATTATGTAGGGGTGGTGTACGGATGACCGAAATAAACTTCACTTCTTGAAAACATCTTTAATTATTTTTAAAACTTTTTACAAAATAAGAATGTCTTATCATCTTAATAGCTCGCTCGCCATCTTTCTTTTTCTTTTCCACACATACTCTCTCATTGTCTCATCGCTGTGTTCATATTCTATTTGCTTTTCTTAAAATTATCAAGCGTTCCGAATTAACATCCTTCATATATGTATAGATTTTTTTATTAGCAATTAATGTCCCACAGCCGGGCAAAGGCCTTCCTATTCTCTTACCACCTCTCTCAGTCCAGATACAATTAACATTAAAATAAAGTCGCTCTTCGTGTCTATCTCGCTTAATTCCGATCCAGCCTGTCTCTTGCTGCCCTCTCCCCGCGACGCTCTAAGCTGAGCTCCGTACCCCCACAGGTGGTGCCTTAGCGTATAGTTGCTTAGTTTTTAAGTTTTTAAGCCCTGGCTGGAGGCCTTAATTTATTGAGGCATCCACAGGCAAGCTTGGTTAAGCAGACGAGTTGTCGTCTGCTTAACCGGGCTAATAGGTTGAACTGCGAGAAGCCATTCTCAAAAAAAAGTGTCGTCTTTGTGACCGCGTCGTTCATCTAGACTACGCAACCTATTTTGAAGTGGTTTCTGTCTTTTTATAAAATAAGGAATTTATTCCGGAAGGTTTACGTGTATGATCAAATTAGATCAAATCATTTATTTTCCAGATCAATCAATCTGCTATGCAGTTGGGGTCGGATTCCAGCCTGATGCTGCTGTATACCAGTATTTAATATGGAGCTACTGCCTACTATATCTGACCTCCACAACCCAGTTACTGGTTAACACGCTACACGATTTATTTTCCAGATCATGAAATCCAATTAGTTAGTAATTACATACACAACTTAAACACGAGTGTTAGTGGAATGGTAATAATAGACTTTTATTTAAACTAAGTAACCAACTAACTGACTATAAAGTAAATTCTTCTTTAGGACTACTTTTTGGGTTTCTTTACTTTGCAGAGCTCATCCCACCGTCTTTGGGAAAATGTATTGTCGGGTAGTTCGGGCAATCGAGTCTCCAGGCATCCTCGATGAAACACGGCACATCAGAATTAATCAGTGTGGAGGGTAGGATTTTCCTGATTAATTTATCAGTGGCGTGGATGAGGAAGGCGGAGGACAGGGTGTTGTGGCGCAGCCTGGGAGAGGCCTATGTCCAGCAGTGGACTGCGATAGGCTGAGTTGATTGTGGACAGAGGATATGATATAAATTTTGCGGAAATTTTTAGTAAACAAAAATCTGGGGTACATTACCAGTCGACAGCGATGCGGATGAATTTTTCAACACTATATTTTAGTTTGTGTATAGTTTTAATTAAGTTAGGTAATAATTGATAATAATGTGAAAAATAATACCAACTAATACCAATTTATCTAATGTTTTTACCATAGTGATGGTCGCCACGTCAGTAGATAGCACCCGTGCTAAGCATGGGTAGGGTCGCTATTATGGTATAATCGTGGGAATTAATGAAAGCAAAAGAAATATATTATTTCTGGTACGCGCTTCCATTTTGTTTCAGTTTCTAAAAGTTATTACTGCACCATGTGACGATGTTTGGCAACAGTTTCCAGCAGTTGACATGGTTATGAGAACATTACAATAAGAAGCCTTTATAATGCAGGTCTTCATAGAAAATGACAATATCCCGTAAGTTTAACTTGAATTCTAAAATTGTTTACCTGGTTTCTTCGGTTTAGTCGAATCGAATTAGTTTTCAAGCAAATGAATCAATTTTGGGAAAGTTGTCGGATACTAAAAAGCACCTATCCGTGTATCGTGATTGTTACAAACTATAAGGTAACAAGTTATAGGTACCTACTGCCTTATTTTTACAATTTATATTAATCAAAACTTGTCACAATATTCAATTTAGTTTTCAAACGAATTGCAGTAAGCAATTAAAATAGCTAACTTGCGTGATAAACGTCCTACTTACTAATACAGAGAGAAGTAGGTACCTAATCCTGCTATTAACTGGGTTAATTATAGACACATTAAAATGTCTATTGTGTTGTGGACTCGTATAGATTATACCTAACGAGGTAATAAAAATATGCTATTGATGCTTGCTTTATAAAAAAAGGTATTTTTTTTTATAAAGCAAATATTTTCAACATTATTACAGTAAACTTATAGTAGGTAACCTGTACCCTGTATGAGATGAATTAAAATATGTAGGAAAAGATTATAACTAGCGGGTGCAAGAAACATTTTCATAATAGTAGTGAAGTTTGAAAACTGACTTTAAATCTCTCTAGCGTCTTACGGAAATTCAAGCGCCGCCGGCGCACAGTGGTCTGAAATTCGAGCTCCATACTCATAGGAACTTAAAGTAAGGAATTTAAAAAAAAAAAATTGTCATGTGTCTGGTATACCTCCCTATACGTGATATTAACGTATGGATGGTAGTAGTAGCTCCACGCCTGAGAAAAAAAAGTTTTGTGTTTTTTTTGTATGGGAGAAAACACTTAAAGTACATTTTTTTTAAATTGAATGGAACTGAAGGGCTGGTGCTCACACGAGTTATTGTACCATACCCGGCGATTAAGATGACATCAAATTCATGCACCTTTGGATGCCGCTTTGCGCGTAGCAAAGTTTTGAAATCTTGAATTTTCGATATGTGATTTTTCAAATCTTTTACGTGTTTAAATGAAGTTGCCGATCGATTTACTTAGAATATCGTTAGTTTATAGCCTACTAATGACTTTTATGATGAGAATAATTAAAGACGATATTGATTAAATACTTTATTTTTTACAAAATTGCATTCCAAGAACTAAGTAACTCATTTGTTAATCACCGTTGAGTTATAATTAGATACTAATGACATGGGCATTAACAGTTAAGCTCTAGTGGTGTCAAATGGGGCCCTAGTCACAATAAAATTAATTGTCTGTAATATAGGTACCTAATTAGAGAATAGCGAACGTTGATGAGGGTAGTTGTATAAAAATAGGACGTTTGAGCTTAATTTTATTAGTAGCTCTCAGCACTTGTTCGCGCGAACTTATTACGTTCTATTTGTTATTGTTTTATGATGGAAGGTTTTGGTACCAATTTAGACATTTTCATGTTTGTGGCAAACAACAGTTGTTTCTCACAGCCTAGTGTGTTATTTGAAGTTTTTGAGAATACTGTTGATTTGTCAGAAAATGAAAAGAAGGAATTGAAACAATTCTGTCAGACTTATGTGTGTTCGTTGAGGAAAAAATGGATCTCATGTAATCGCACGAGACGTACATTCATAAAAAAGTTTGAGACATGGCTGCAACAGAACATAAAATGGCCTGAGGTCGTGAGTGAAAAGATGACCGCTTCTTTAGTGTCAGTAGAGCAGCAACCATGTTCCAGTTCTCACTTTGATGTAAATGAGGGTGCATCAACATCGTACAGACCGGAGACATGTAGTGTTGGAACATCAACATCAGTTGTGAGTCCGAGAAAACCATTCGAGGTGCTAAGCCTGCTACAGAAGAGAAGGAGAGTGGAAGAACTCCTAACGCATAGCACTGAAAGCCTTGCTCATGCAACTGGTTTAAAAGCACAAAACAAGAATGTAGCAGATATAATTAAATTGGTCTCTGAGCATCCCGAAGAGGCTACAAAGATAAAGGAATTGTTAAAGCCAAAGAAAACTGTGCCTATATATTCCGCTGATAAAGCTAGGTATTTTGACCTCATTGAAGCTTTCGAAGTGGCAGTATATAACATTAAGATCCTGTGCAAAAGAAGAAGGAATACCACTGTATCCTTCTTATACTGCCATCCTTGAGGCGAAGAAGGACTGCTACCCCCCAAAAGATACCATATACATCACGGAAAGAGAGGTAAAAGTAAAGCTCCAAGCAATTTTGGACAAAACTGTGGCTAGGCTTGGAAAATTCCTACGTGTGGAATCTTCCCTGGATGGCAAAGAGTTGACACTTATATGCAAGTGGGGCTTTGATGGTGCTTCAGGGCAAAGTTTGTATAAGCAAACTATGGCAGACGAAGACGATTCTAGTATTTTTATGTGTTCTTTTGTGCCTCTGCGCTTAGTTTGTGGCGTAAAAAAGGTATGGGAGAATCCAAAGGCATGTTCCACAATGTTCTGCAGACCAATCTATTTTAAGTTTTCAAACGAAAACAAGTTGAACATCGTGGAAGAAGAGGCTCTGATTAAGGCTGAGATTGCAGCACTACAGCCTTCTACCATGGGAAGTCATGCTGTTAAGCACTCGATGCTCATGACCATGATTGATGGCAAAATCACTTCACACCTATCAAATACCTCATCGCAGACTTGTGATATATGTAAAGCTACTCCTTCAGAAATGAATAATCTAGAGAAGATCTCAGAGTGAGTTTTCAATACTTTAATAAATTAATGTCACTGTACTGCAATATAATTAAATTCTTTTGATTAATTTAACCACTTTCTTTCCAGAAAACCGGTTTCAACAGAAATATATCAGTATGGTTTGTCTACTCTTCATGCTTGGATCAGGTGTATGGAGTGCCTACTCCATATTTCATATAGACTGGACATTAAGACATGGCAAGCCAGAGATGCAAGCAGTAAAGAGTCCTTGAAGAGTAGAAAACAAATCATACAGCAGAAGTTCCGTGATGAAATGGATAAAATAACAGTTATAACTTTCAAATCTAGATTTTTTTTTTCAAGTAAAATGATTCATTTACCTTTCTGCACAAAGTCAAAAAGTATTTTTGTTTTGTTTCAGGTTCGGGAACTACAAATGATGGGAATACAGCTAGGAAATTTTTTAGTGATCCTGCAAAAACTGCAGCTATCACAGGATTGGATTCCCGCTTGATCCAAAGATTTTCAACACTTTTGGGTGTTATAGCCAGTGGGGAACCTATAAATATTGACGCGTTTGCAGACTTTGCACGCCTTACTGCAGAAATGTATGTGGAGCTCTATGGCTGGTATTACATGCCTTCGAGTGTCCACAAACTTCTACTACATGGTGCTGAAGTTATCAAACACTTCAATATTATGCCCATTGGCAAATTATCTGAAGAGGCAACGGAAGCCAGAAACAAAGACTTCAAAAAAATCCGAGAACACCATTCACGCAAATTTTGTCGTAAAGCGACAAACGAAGACATTTTCAATGGTCTCCTTGTATCATCAGATCCCTATCTGTCCAGCATAAGACCTGTACTGAGAAAGACCATAAAAACAGCTGTCACGGATGATATGAGACGTCTCCTAATTAGTGACGATTCAGGTGTAGACAAAGAGAACGTTGAATTTGTCGATGTTAGTGCGTCAATGATGGACTCAGATTTAGAGGACTCGGATGAGGGCGAAGATAATCTCTGTTAGCAGTAGTTTTTATGTGTACTATAGAGGTTGGAACCGTGCACCTAGCTTCTGACGTTTCATAAGTGCCCTTGTAGGCTTATGTGAAATAAAATATTTTGATTTGATTTGATTTGGTTAATGCTCATGTCATTAGTATGAGTATGTCCCATTGACAGCGATGCGGACGAATTTTTCGATGTTTTTGTTTTTTTTTTTTCCTTTTTCTATTATACACTTGCATATATTATATTAGTGTTAAATTGTAAAATAGGTTAAGTGTGTTAGAAATAAAAACTATACTAAACATTAGTATCTAATTATAACTCAACCATAATCATGGTGATTAACGAATATATTACTTAGTTCTTGGAATGCAATTTTGTAAAAATAAAGTATTTAATCAATATCGTCTTTAATTATTCTCATCATAAAAGTCATTAGTAGGCTATAAACTAACGATATTCTAAGTAAATCGATCGGCAACTTCATTTAAACACGTAAAAGATTTGAAAAATCACATATCGAAAATTCCAAATTTCAAAACTTTGCTACGCGCAAAGCGGCATCCAAAGGTGCATGAATTTGATGTCATCTTGATCGCCGGGTATGGTACAATAACTCGTGTGAGCACCAGCCCTTCAGTTCGATTCAATTTAAAAAAAATGCACTTTATGTGTTTTCTCCCATACAAAAAAAACACAAAACTTTTTTTTCTCAGGCGTGGAGCTACTACTACCATCCATACGTTAATATCACGTATAGGGAGGTATACCAGAGACATGACAATTTTTTTTTTTTTAATTCCTGACTTTAAGTTTCTATGAGTATGGAGCTCGAATTTCAGACCACTGTGCGGCGGCGGAACAGCTATCAACGTGGGCAAGGCTGGCGGCTATGCACGTCTTCGGTGTTGTATCCATTCTTGTGTTACTCTTTCTGACTAAAATCTAACATAACCTATTAGTAAAAAACAAAGTAGGTATCTACATAGTTCGCTTTGTTTTTGCAGCGTTAAACCATTTCATTATTTCTGTTCTGTATTTATTTAGGTTTCATCGTTTCGTTAAAATGCGTGGTCTGTTATGCCTACTGTTGTTTAACTTTATTTCGAACTAGCTTCTGCCCGCGACTTCGTCCGCGTGAAATCTCTTGTTCTCCCGACCCACCCGCCCGCGGCGTCGCGCGTCGCATGGCGTCGCTTGACCGCGTTATTACTTCGTTTTCATTTAGCATTTTTTCTAACTTTTTGTTATTTTATTTTTCTAACTTTTTTTATTTTATTTTTTTAAGTTTCGAAAAGCCCTAGCGTGATGTTAGGGTGTTGTTGTTAGCGTGATGTCCAATAGCCTTTATAAAAAAATGAACTATCAAATGGAAAAATAATTTTTCAAATCCGACTGGCACTTCCAGAGAAGAGCTCCTTCAAACATACAAACAAACAATTAAAAAAACAAACTCTTTAGCTTTATTATTAGTACAAATGTGTTTTGTATATAACATAATTATAATCTTACATAAATATTTGTCGTGATATAGAAAGTCATTCTGATTAAGGCCGGAACTCGATAGACATGAGCACAAAATAATGCTCATCTGCGGGTTCGGGGCTGCTCAATCTAAGTTAATTGTTTATATAGCGACTCTCGACAGAATATGCCCCCATGTCTATAGATAAGGCTGAAATACGGATTAATTAAACTTTAGCCTCTCTCTGCCTTTATTGTACACACAAAGACGTTAAATTGTTAATTACACGAGTACTCAAAGAACAAACTAATTTTCGCTCTTATTCGAACTTTTATTAGTGTGTTCTTGTTTTTAGGCAGGTTTTGGGCGCTTTGGAAAGTGTGTTGTGTTCACAAAGTGTTAAGTCATTACTGTATGTCGCCCTTCTAACCTAACTAGTAATTTAGGGCGGACAGGAGTTATTGTTTCATAGTTTCGTTAGCTATTTAATCGATTTTCTTGAAGTTTATCATGTATTAAATACATATATGCATATTCCACACAACGACGGGGACTATGCAGTGCCCGTCGTTGTGTGGAATATGTGGAAAGAATAATAGCCATTTTAAAAAGGAAAAAAAAATATTACCGAAATAAAGTAAGTACATTGTCAATGTACCCAATTATTGGATATACATATAATTAATTAATTTTTAAAAGCAGAAAAAAAATCTGAATCGACTTCAAAAATAAAACTTTTGCCTACAAGAAAAGAAGTATCAGAACGCAGGATACTTTATCTAATTTCTAAACACATTCGTAATTTTTACGTATCAAGAGATGTCCATACTTTTTCTTGGTCTTAGCACAGAATAACTACTAATAGTAGGTACTTAGTGTCTTAGTCGAATTTATTTTTAAATCAAAATTAATTCGCACGTAATGTCATGCCGTATAAACTCGTTCGTGATAATTCATATTCATATATTTATTTGCATTCCATAATCTTGTATAGGTGTTACAATGGCTTAAAGCTATGCTATAATTATGGACCCTGTAGCCATACAGCAAAAAATATAAAAATAATTCTTAAAATCAAAATAAATTTAGGACACTATAATTGACAATAAGCAATTTTTAAAATATTTTATTAACATTAAATAAGTAAATATAACATTTTATTTTATTGAGATCAGTCTGTTATAGGTTGTGGTACCTACATGATAGTTATTTAGTAAGGTTATATAGCTATCATATTACAATATTTATCTATGTATGTATGAATGTATCTATACGACAAACTGTGTGTCGTGTTTGTTTGTGTTCAATAGATTTTTTTTTGTCATGTATGTATTCGTTTATCGTGTAGTACTTACGTCATATCCTTTTTTAATTAATATTTGCTTGAGCTTATTTATAAAAGTCGTATCGCTGGTTTCACTTTAACAGACTGATGTCACTGAAAAGTAAGTATAAGTTTATTACCTATAATTATACTTAAAGCCCATTTACTTAATGAAAACGTGGTTTTACTTTTAAGAACCGGTACTGACGTAATCCGATTACGTAGCTACTCTATTTTTGTCAAGTAAAAGTAAATAAAAGGTTAAGGCGATTGCGCAGTGATTACCGCATAATTCAAATTTTCTTACGTTTTTTGAAATTTGCAGGTCAGTGTCAGGTTGTATCTTGATCAAAATATGATTCGCGACTATAACAGGTACTTATTCACAGAATTATAGTCATTAGAATCATTAATACATCTTCCTAAGTGAGATTTGTACCACGAGCACTTTTCGATAAGAGATTTCTTCTTGTGGTACAAATCTAAGTTAGATGTATTAATGATTATAATTCTTTAGATACGTACCTGTTATAGTCGCGAATAAAATTTTGATTAAGATACAACCTGAAACTGACCTGCAAATTGCAATAAACGTAAGAAAATTTGAATTTCGTGGTAACCACTGCGCAATCACCTTAATCAGCCATAATTATTTTATGACAATGCCACAGATTAAAATAATACCACATAATTCTAAAAATACTTTGCACAAATATTCGCTTTATTCTCCATACTTTTAAAAATATATTGAATTTCGTACTAATTTATAAACAAACTAGCTGATCCCGCATACGTCGTTTTGCAAAAAAAAAAAAAAAATAGGGGTATGAAAAATAGATGTTGGCCGTTTCTCATACCTACCCGATATGCACACAAAATTTCATACAAATCGGTCCAGCCGTTTCGGAGGAGTTTGGTAACAAACATCGCGACACGAGAATTTTATGTATCAGACTAGCTGACACCGCAAACGTCGTTTTGCAAAAAAAAAAATTGATAGTAGCCGATTCTCAGACCTACCCGATATGCACACAAAATTTCATACAAATCGCTCCAGCCGTTTTGGAGGAGTATGGTAACTAACACTGTGACACGAGAATTTTATATATTAGAAGATAAGCAAATGAACTGATATTATCAAGAAATTACGTTTTGTATGATATTTCTAGTCCAAGCAAGCGAGGAGATTGTCCACTGTTAGTTCCTTAATGTCAAGACCTTAACTAGTCTTAGTCGAATTTAGTACTTGTTGCGAATTCCACTGAGGTTTCCCACACTAATCAAGAAGTGGCCCGTAGGATAACGTAACTACATACTTCGAGCTGCAACCAACAGACCTATTCTGTAAAAATATCACCGTAAAAACTTAGGTTAAGTGAGTTTGAAGTGAGCTTTCAATATTGTCACTCCCTAGCATCACGTGGAATGACAGCTCACTTGAAGCTCACTTCACCTAAGTTGTCACGGTAATATTTACAGAATAACACTGCAGAGAGCCCACAGTTTGGGCAACAAGAGTGGAATTCCACGGAAACCCTCTACTAAAAACCGTTTGAAAACTGTTTTAAGAAAACATTCTTCAACAAATTGTTCTTTCAACAAGTTCGGTTTAGCGAAACGTTTGTTGGTGGACCCTCCATCAAATTTAATACAAATATTTTTGCCAAATCATTATCGATTTTATATCGTTAGGTGGTTGGCTCATTGTTGGATTTCTAAACATGTGACTTTTTTAACCTTATTATTTTAGTATTTTTTGCTTATGTTAGATACCGTGTAATTTTCCTTACATGTCTTGGTTTGGTAAACAAACGCAGTATGTACAAAAATCATAACGTTCAGCGTTAATTTATTGTAATGCCTGTTTCAAAAGTATCTGATGAAAGTCTAAACAAACACTGTTCAGGTTAAATTCTTAGGCAATCACTCACTAAAGGGAATTAGTAACACATTTATCTGTTTTCAGAATATTTCAACTTTATGTTCCAGTACTTTTACCAACAATTAATGGTTGATTAACATTATTAAATTGTAATTGAAAAATCATCGACGAAAATTGTGTTATCGGTCATCGACATCGATTGTCAATTGAAAAAAATCTTTAAAAGGTGATTTAAAATTAGAATATCGTGTTTAAGTATTACAATTCAAAATTGTCACTGCAAATTGGCATTCACAGGTACGTTTCGTAATCTACAAATAGATTACATTACATTTCCACAAGATAGTTTTGAAACAGACAGTAGGTATATCTTGGTGTTTGTAATAAAACCATATAGTATGCATTATATGGAAAACTGCTCAACCTCAACAAATTAAACATCATCATCATCATCATCTGCCTAGGCTTTTCCCAAATATGTTAGGGTCGGCTTCCAGTCTAATCGGAGGCAGCTGAATACTAGTATTTTACATGGAGCGACTGCCTATCTGACCTCCACAACCCAGTTACTGGAACCTCAACAAACAAAACACTAAAATAAAAACTCAAAGGTGTATCTATAGTATCCACATTTCGCCAGTTATGTTTAAGTCCCATGTAATAGGGGGCGAGTCTGTGGGCGAGCCTATTTCCATCAACGCACAAAAAGTCAATATTTGTTTACAAAAAAGACAAGTAAACGAAAAATACACTAAAATCAAGAATGGAATAAAAAATAAAAAGTCATAATTTGAGGTTTGGCTCTCGCCTATTTCCTTCTCCTAATATTGGACCAGTTTAAAAGATATTTCATAAACTGACTAAGAAGGATATATACTGTGTCCTTATGTTTTTCTTTTTCAGTAATAGTTGTCAAATTTATACACTAGGCCTCTGTTGACAGCGTTTAAATCGGCATTTTTTGAGGGTTCTAGTGCTTATAAAAATAGTAGTTAATATTTATTACTAGCTTTTGCCCGCGCCTTCGCTCGCGTTAAATTCGGGGTAACACGGTAAAAAAAAAGTAGCATATATCACTCTCCATCCCTTCAACTATCTCCACTTAAAAAATCACGTCAATTCGTCGCTCCATTTTGCCGTGAAAGACGGACAAACAAACAGACACACAGATACACTTTCACATTTATAATATTAGTATGGATTCTGTAAAAAATCATTGCTTTATGGTCATTAACCAGAAATAAAACAGGCGAAAGCGTTTCTATGGAGAAAAGACATTTCCGTTCTTTATGTTTAAATTAGTATGATGATTAGTGAAAACGTGCTGGGTACTTTGTAAAACTGTTTAGTACCTACTGGGTACATAGTGATTACAAGCCGTACACCGATTCATTATATTTAGCGTTTTTACCTAATTACAAGCTATTCCAAGTAGTTTTCGCAGGAATTAATTAAGGTACCTACGAAATACTCATAGTAGAGAGAATTTAATTATTAGCCATATTTAACCTCTAGCCATGCATATTGTTATAAGGAGAGAATCTTCATTATATTATTATAATGCTAATACCTTTTTTTTTTCATAAGTCATATTCTCATCTCACTCAATATTTTATTCTGTATCTCGTTATGAAAATTGATTCACTCCATCGCAATTTATCAATAAATTGCTTTAGAATAAAATAAAACCGAACGCAATTATAGAAGTCTTCCTGAGTCTCACAATAAAAAAGAAATTCCTCCCGGTATTGCTAGCAGAGAAAATGTCCATTTATGAAACATTTAAATTTTTGCAGGAGTACCTACTCGTCTTTTTCTTTATCGCTAGGATACATGTCACGGATATATTATGATTAATTAGGTAAGTAGGTGTACCTGGATTATTAAAAGATTTTTCACCAGCGAACATTCAGGGGCTTAGATATTTATGAATACCAAACGGATATGAATTCATGGGCAAAGCTAATAATGTAGCTCCTAACGCCTCGGTAATAAATATGCCCTGATGCTTATTAAACAACATCAATTTCCTAAGGGGATTATTCCATTATTATAGGTACCTTTTTGTTCATTTCCATAAAGTAGATTACTTAATTCCACAGATGTAGATAAAAGTAAAAGAATGTTTAATAAAACATGCTCAAAGTGACTTCATAAGTAGGTCGTTATGCGCATACTCGCGCGGCTGCACGCCGAAATAAGACAGTTTTACGCGGTTATGGTGAAAATGACCCTTCACATAATCTGAATGTGAAGGTTCTCAAGGGTACCCATGAGTTTTATGGAGCTTTACATAGTATTAATATTATAGTCGTCGTATATTTTATGATAATTTCTTGGCATTCATATTGAATAACATTTACTGAACCACTATAGATAAATGTGTTTTAAGAATCTATATTTTAGATGACTGTTTCAGACATACCTAAATTATTTTCATTCATATTTAAATACCTTTTTAAAAAACTAGCTTATTTTCCTTTAGGGATAAGGGTGCGTAGGTGTGGAGTGTAGACTCTAAGAGAACATCGATTCGATCATTAATTTCGAGAGCGTGTCGTCGTCAATAAATGTGTGTTATTAAACTACAGACTGACGAACTGTAAACTTGATTAATCTAATCAGTGCTTTAAGAGCGCTGTTTATGTGGTGTCGGCGTAGTCTGTGCATTTTATAGTTTTTAGATCGGGAAACGCTTCACTTTATTCACTAATGCCTGTCGAGCCGTGTTTGTTTACAGGAACACGACACCGAACATGCCATGCTTTGTAATTATATAGTCTTTTTGCTTTCGTCCTTAACGAATAACGTCTAAGTCTGTTTAGAATAATTTGGTTTCATCATTAAAAGTAGTGTTCTAAGAATCTATTGGGTACCTACATGAAAAACCTACAAAATACATATAAGTAATCAATGTTACATGATTACTGTATTTTATTCCCTTTAATTGACTTGTTTGTATTTGTGAATATACAGGATGCCTTGTAATATGTAATGTGATGTATTCTTCCCAGGACGTGATAGTGTGACCTAAAAAATTATGCACCCCATAAAGCCTAGGTAAAAATTCATGGAATTCGAGAAAAATCAATGTTCATGTATTTTTGAAAATTTCCCAGAATTCGTCACTAAATATAACTTTTCAGTAATTGAATGGCTTTCATTGCTATTCCATTGGGTACCTAACATTCCATTGGGTAAACACCTTTCAATGTAACAAAATTTTCCAAAACATCAAACTGTTAAAAGTTAAAGGAAGAAGTTTTTTAACCATTTTCAAAAATTATCTACGAACATGAACTTCAACACCAGTTATCTCAAAAATTTTGTACGGCATTGGCAGCGTACAAATTATGGGAAAGACATCTTCATTTAATCAACTATTTAACGAGCTACAAATATTGAAAGAATATATTTAGAGGTGTCTAAGAAGCAGTAGATAATCCTGGAAAAGGTAGAATTTGCAAATTGTTGCTATATGAAAATTGTATGGTAATCGAATTATTTATTTATATATACTTTATAAAAAAATACAACAAGTAAAGATACATCAAACACTACAAAATATACAATGGGCGGCCTTATCGCTTTCTGTGATCTCTTCTAGGCAAATTAATTAATTAACTGCGAATTAATTAACGGGTTTAGTTTATGTTATCTCTTTACCTTCTCACCACCCTGCAATCCTTCATATGTTATTAAACCAGGTCGTCGTGACCAGGACGCAATTTGAGAAGCCACTTTCGAGTAATTGTATTACTCGCAGTCGATGAGCTAATGATGATGATGACGGATCACTTTAAATTTTCAAAAATACATGAAAATTGTTTTTTGCTTAGGCTTTATGTGGTGCTTAATTGTTGCAAAGGGGTCACACAATCACGTCCTGGAATACGAGGAATACGTTAAATTACAAGTCACCCTGTATACGAAAACAAAAACTAAACGTCTACGAATTTGCAAATGTAATCCGTCGCTAACAAACGGTGTTTTGCTCTGGGTCATTAGGCGCCATCTAAGCCCAAGTGATTGTCCACTATATTGATGGTAATAGTGACTATTTTTTACGCTAACGGAAGCTCGAACAGGGCAAAAAGTTTCATGTTGAGAAGATAAAGTGCTAGATTGTTGCTATTTGGAACTATCATTCTGTTATATGACCTACTTAACGAGGGAAAGTTCTTTGATGGAGACATCAGAGAACTTTGACTACTCGTGAGGGTGCCAAAATCAAATGACTAGAAGTGACATAGGTGATGCTATATCTTACCTTTTAGTATTCACTGTTTAGTTTAGTAGCGATACTTATATTAGTTAAGGGCAGTTCTTTTAGGAATACCATATTTCGTGAATACCATATTTGACTCGGTTAGCAAGAAAAACAGGCGTTGAAAGTTAATTAATTAGGTACCGACTTTGTTAAGGTTGTGGTTATAACAACCGTAGAAAGGTAGTACCTTCTACGGTTGTTATAACCACAACCTTAATTTGGAGGTAGGTACTTGACCTGTAAACTGTTCTGGATATTATAATACAATCCAAACCTTGGAAGGTTTGTTTTCAAGTTAGAGTAATTTTAAACTACTTTTGTGACTCTTATTGGCAACCTAAAATGTCAGTAAAATTAACTAAATACTTAACTCTGCAAGTTCCGGAGCTAAGTTGAGTTGTTTGCTATGAAACAGCCAAATTGAAATTAGTTTTTCATTTGTCTTTTTATTCAAACATATCTTGTTTAATTGAAAATGGCTGATCGGGAACTTTACGAAACAACGAAACGAATAGTGTCCAGCTATAAAAAAGTTAGTTGTTAAACAGTGACACACCTTTTCGTGTATCTTTTTGGGACGTGCCGTACCCGGAGTGCCTTTGAATAGTAATTCTGATAAGGTTGAACGTGTCACAAAAGAGGAATATATTTTTTCGACACGCGTTCTGCCCTTCCTCAGGCGATATTAAGCTGACTGATCTTAAGGTTAAGATGGCTCTCGCATGATAACAAGGTCTTCCTTGTTAAAATAGGTTTATTTGTCTCGGAAACATATTTTATGTGAAAATCTAATAACATTACAAAAGGTGCATCGGCTTCCACGTTTTAAAGGTAGATTAGCACAGAACAGGCGTGCGGGTTGTGGGTATCAGTGTCAGATGGTACGTACTTTGCATGGTAATACAATTAGCCCGTAACTACCACGTTACACGTACACGGCTACTGCTAATTGTCAGGATTCAGTAAAGTGAGCTGAGGCCTTGTGGAGCATCCCTCGGCATGAGCTAAAAGCACGCAGTAAACTAGTTTACTCAATCGGGATTACTCAATAAACAAACTTTGTCAGTGAGCCGAAGTTATCCAGAGGAATAGCTTCGAATGTGCGGATGATACTCTACTGTTAAGTAACTACATAATATTGAGGTAACTGTTGTTTCATGAGATTTTGTTTTTGTTTCTATCCTTCTGGGTGACTACTAATGAAAAAAAATATGCTTTCACAGTAATCTAAAATTTTCGAATTGATTCAGTAACACGTGGTCTGTGGATGGGTGATCATCTTCACATAACGAGACCCCTCCGTGCCTCGGAAAGCACGTTAAGCCGTTGGTCCCGGCTGTCATTCGTGGATCTTTGACAATCGTTACGGGTAGTCAGAAGACCGAAAATCTGACAACCAGTCTTACCAAGGGGTATCGTATTACCCAGTCACTGGGTTGTGGAGGTCAGATAGGGAGTCGCTCCATGTAAAATACTGATATTCAGCAGCATCCGGTTAGACTGGAAGCCGACCCTAACATTGCTGGGAAAAAGCTAGGCAGATGAAGATTCAGTAAACACGTAGGTTGTGGAAGAGAACGTTTTGCAAAATAAATAATCAATTTATATCATACTAATAATAAAGCTATAAGAAGAGTTTGTTTGTGTTGAACGCGCTAATTTCTGGAACTACTAATCGGATTTTTTTTTTTTTTTTCAATTGATAGCCCAATTCTGAGGGAGGTGATGAAGAAGGCCATAGGCTACGCTAGGAACACGCTAGGACCTAAGGAGCCGAGCAAAAACGAAACGAAAAAGAAGTAGGTAATAGTTCGAGCAGGCGATGCGATGCGACGGGTTGGGTCGGAGGAACAAGAAATTTCACGTGGGCGAAAGCTAGTTTTAGAATAAAATACGAGTATCCTCCATTATTTTGTTGAAGTCACGTAGACGCATAAAAAACACCAAGGCTCTTTCAAGCAAGTAGACTTATTTGTGAAAATTACAGTTATTCAACTAAAAAGAGATATTTATCTCTTCTTAAGTAGTTAAAGAACAGTAATTTTGCAATAGAACTGGCAGTTTATTGTTAGTTAAGAATATATTAAATCCTGCTAACTTGATGTGTCCGCCTGAAGTATCCGGATTACGGTTTATTCAGCGAGTGAGAACTTCATACATATTTATGTGCATATTGAAAGCTCAATGTTCGTTGTATGGCGTAAATAATTCAGTATTATGTTACGTCTAATACATAACTATTTTATCATAAGACTAGCTTTTGCCCGCGACGGAATAAGTTTTCATACAAACTGTCATCCCCTATTTAACTCCCTTAGGGGTTGAATTTCGAAAATTCCTTCCTTATTCCTCGTCTACATTATAAAGAAAACCTCTGTGCAAAATTTCAGCTTTCTAGGTCCAAGGGTTTAGGCTGGGCGTTGATGAGTCAGTCAGTCAGTCAGTCAGGACTTCTCTTTTTATATATATAGATACACTAGCTTTTGCCCGCGACTTCGTCCGCGTGGGTTTCGTACTTTCCTCAAATAAATTTAACACCCTCTCCACCTCCCCCTGAAAGGTATTTCGAAAATTATTGATTATGATCTTTATACTTACTTTATTTAAAGAAATAAGTATTCGGGCCAATATTTTAGTTAAACTACCTAAGATGTTTCAAATAAACTATCCTCCCTTTTCATCACAACAGGGCTTGTTTTTGCATTTGGTACGTTTCCATTTTTATGATATAAAGATTATTTATACCCATTTTCGTGTTAATGGAAATTGAAGTTTCTACTCCTTAAACTTTATTACCCTTTTCCACCCCGGTAGGAGTCGAATAAGTAAAACCCTAAAACTCATACTTTTTTATTTTAAGTAAGTAAGTAGTAAACCCCTAAAAGTGACAATCTTTATTATTTACTGAGGCAAATGTTGAAAAGTTTCAAGTTTCTTAACCAAAGGAATAAGACCACCTTTCACCTTCACAGTTTTTATCCCCATAAGGGCGAAATATTGAAAAGATGTTTGGGACGTTTCCATATCTTGATTCAAAGATTATTTATACCAATTTCCCATTGAATCAAGCCACGCAATAAAATACTCCTCTGTGATATGGACTACCCCCGTTCACCCCCTTAGGGTTAGATTTTCGAAAAACCCAGTCACACTTTTTTATTTATTTTGGTCTTAAGTATACATACTGAGTTCCGAGCTTATATTATTGGACCGCGCGATAAAATTCTTCCATACAAACTGACACCCTCAATCTCCATTTAGAGCAGAAAAACATAAAATGACAAACTATATTTTACTTAGATAAGTATTTGTGCCAAGTTTGAAGCTTAAATTTATTCATACTATTTTTTTGGAGTAAATCAAGCTACGCACTATAATACCGGCCTTAAAAATCGAATTACCACTTTTTTACCCGTCAGGGGTCTACTTTCGAAAGACCCATTTCTTATTACTTACTTAGGCAAATATTCCTTCCAAGTTTCAAGTTTATTAACCAAATGAATAAGATTTTTCGTATAAAGTTTTTCCCCACTTTTCACCCCACACAGGAGGAATTTTGAAAAATGTTTGGGATGTGTTCATAACTTGACTCAAAGATTATGTCCAACAATTTTCGAGTAAATCAAGCCACGCAGTAAAATGGAAAATTAACTACTCCTTTTCACCCCGTCAGAGGTAGATTTTCGCAAAACCGTGATACATGTTATTCTTTACTTTTGGTCTTTAGTATAAATACTGAGTTTCGACTTAATCGGAGACCGCACGTTAAAATTCTTCCATACAAATGTTGACACCCCCTAATCGCCCTTTAGGGGGTAGTTTAGAAAAGCAAAAAATGCCAAAATTCATAATTTACTTAGATAAGTATTCATGCCAAGTTTCAAGTACATTAACCAAATGAATAAGATTTTTCATATAAGCTGTATCCCCACTTTTCACCCCCACAGGGGTGGAATTTTGAAAAATCCTTTGGAATCTGTTCATTACTTGACTCACAGATTATTTATACCAATTTTCGAGTTAATTAAGCCAGGCAGTAAAATTTGCCCTGTAAAATTAACTACCCCTTTTCTCCCCGTTAGGGGTAGATTTTCGAAAAACCCTGATACACGTAATTCTTTATTTTTGGTATTAAGTATAAATACTGAGTTTTGAGTTAATCGGACCGCGCGTTAAAATTCTTCCACACTTATTTTGACACCCCCAATCCCCTGTTAGGGGGTAGTTTAGAAAAACGACAAATGCCAAACTTTATAATTTACTTAGATAAGTTTTTGTGCCAAGTTTCAAGTTTATTAACCCAAGGAATAAGATTTTTCATATAAGCTGTATCCCCACTTTTCACCCCCACAGGGGTGGAATTTTGAAAAATCGTTTGGAATGTGTTCATTACTTGACTCACAGATTATTTATACCAATTTTTGAGTTAATTAAGCCGGGCAGTAAAATTTGCCCTGTAAAATTAACTACCCCTTTACTCCCCGTTAGGGTTAGATTTTCGAAAAACCCTGATACACGTAATTCTTTATTTTTGGTATTGAGTATAAATACTGAGTTTTGAGTTAATCGGACCGTGCATTAAAATTCTTCCATACAAATTTTGACACACCCCCATCCCCCTCTTGAAGGTAGTTTAGAAAAATAAAAAAGACCAATTTTCATAATTTACTTAGATAAGTATTCGTGCTAAGTTTCAAGTTTATTAACCCAAGGAATAAGAGTTTTCATACAAACTTTCATCCCCTATTTAACTCCCTTAGGGGTTGAATTTCGAAAATTCCTTCCTTATTCCTCGTCTACATTATAAAGAAAACCTCTATGCAAAATTTCAGCTTTCTAGGTCCAAGGGTTTAGGCTGGGCGTTGATGAGTCAGTCAGTCAGTCAGGACTTCTCTTTTTAGGTATATTTATATAGACTAGAGTACAAATTTTTCATCAGTTATCAAAAAAAAAAAAAACTGCTGTTTCATTGAAGTGCAATATCTACGCAGCCAAAATATACGGAACAGCAATTTTTTTGTTCATAACCGTCGAGAATTTTCAACGCAGTGGGGTTCAGAATCTATGGTAACTGAATCCATGGTAAAAGGTTGCGCGTCGAAATCCTTGCTACCTTGTAGGTACAATGATTTTATTTTTACCGGTGCGTGTTATTAAGTTTTTCAATATTCGTCCCTACTCATTGAATATACCTACCGAGCTTTTGTTCCATAGATTTTGTATTAACGTTCACACTGTCTGTAACCTTACAAGTAGTACCGCCGTAAAATTCACCATTCATTGAGATGGCATAATTCAACTTCTCTAAACTTTGAACAAGCAGTTTGCAAGTCCTGACTTCATAGTTTGAAAAGCTACTATTAACTATAAAAGTTAATAGTGCTTTTCAAACTATGAAGTCAGGACTCTGAAGCACTTATCCGATAGGGAAGAAAATACGAGCTCCTCCAGTTGTTGCGGATAGTCGGAGAAAGTGGCGCCAAGCCGGAGGACGGCGCGCTCCTTTATTTATGGTTATTCCATTACACAGCCGCTGCAGGCACGGACATAAATAATGACATCATGCGGATAACACACAACCAGCTGGCAAATCTTGTGCCTAGATATTTTTATTTCTTTTTTCTTGGCTTTGATATATCTTTTTCATATGACAGAGGCCCGGATTCCCATGTTTTACTATAACATTCCCTAAATGTATGCCGTGTTACGTGTATTACCCAGAATTAACTTTATAATAAATTACCTTTCTTTTCTTTACAGACAATGCATGCGGTTCATAGATAGTTTTCCAAGAATCTGTGGCTTACACATAGCAAAATAGAAAAGTAAAGCTGTTGAGTATGGAAGGCGACGACGTGGCGTACTGCGTGCCCGAGGGGCAGGTGTTCCAGCGGGCCTATGTTCGGATTCATGGCTACATCGCGCTACTCATCTGCCTCCTGGGCTGCGCTGCCAACTCCGTTAACATTGCCGTACTCAGTCGAAAAGAAATGATCTCGTCGACCAATTCCATACTCACTGGACTCGCAGTCGCCGACTTACTCGTCATGATCGACTACATTCCCCTGGCGTTACATATTTATACAGATATATGCGCAGAACTCAATCGGAATTCGTATGCGTGGGCTGTTTACGTGTATTTTCACTCCATATTCAGTCAAACTTTTCATACAATATCTATTTGGTTGACGATCACACTTGCCGTTTGGAGGTTCATAGCAATAAAGTTTCCTCAAAAAAATAGGACGTTGTGTAATAAGAAGAACACTAATATTGCTATAGCAGTGGCCTATGCCGTATGCCCAATACTGTGTCTTCCGATATATTTTGCTATGAAAATTCAAGAAATTCCTTCATCAACAAAAAATAGGCATGAAAATGCCACATTGAACGAAACGGATACAATGGGAAACGCAACAGAGAGCACGGAGCGAGACTACGCCATAGTGATGACCGATAACAACGAACTGCTCACAGCTATCTTTTGGATTTACAGTGTATTTATTAAACTCATACCGTGTGTAGTGTTGTCGATATTAAGTGTGTTACTAATTCTTAAAATGAAATCGAGTGATCGGAGAAGACAGAAATTATTGAAAAAATCTGCAATCAGCACTAACGAGGTACGACTAGTTTTATGTTTATATTTAGTATTCCAATTCAGTTCCATTGAGTTTCCGATTTGAACAACCAGGTCATGCCAGTATCGATAGTACGTTATAACTAGTCTACGTTGGCATATTCTACGTGCATTTGCAGTGGAAACCGAAAATTCTTCTGTAGGTACTCCACAAAGCTCTGCATATAGCCTTTTGCATTCGTGAAGAATTTATTTACCAACTTCTATTATATATTAAATCTTGTTTGAGTGAGATGTATCTTTACTTAAGTGGCTTCTCAAAGGATCTAAGCTTACATGTCTGTGAATAGAAACAATACGTGTAATAACGACGTACAATAGAAAACAAAATGTTGGTTCTTTTTTTTCTTTGTTATGTGCCCCAATGCTTTCAGATAGATTTGTGATATTAGAGCGGTTTATAATGAACGACAGAAAAGCTTGCTGAATTCGCATTAAGTATTTTCTTTTGACCGTGTTGTTCTCACACGACCTCTGCTGAAAATTAGCCTCCCAATGACCGTTATATTGACCGGTTAAAAGGGAATTTATAACAACTACGTTATTTTGTGCAGGGTGAGAAAGCTCGGTTGAATGAGGATGGTGCCAAGCGAGGCGGCGGCGGCGGAGGCCGCACCGACCGCACCACTCGGATGCTAGTCGCCCTGCTCGGCCTCTTCCTAGCCACAGAACTGCCTCAAGCTCTCTTCGGCCTACTCACTGCCATAGCTCCGCATCTTTTTCAAATCTGTTACTATGCCTTCGGTAAGTCTTTCTTCGTAACTTTTGGTATTCCTAGTCTATCGTAGCTTAATTGCTGCGACATAGATCCATCGATCTACGAGGTGTCAAAGTGTTGAATGGTAAAGCTGTTTATACATCAAGATCGCTCCGTGTATCGGAGAGCGGTATTATTGATGAAGTGATGGCACGGCTACGGCCGTGTAGTGTGTATGAATATCATTATGTTGTAGAAGGCAAAGCTGTTTGTGACACGTTTGACGCGTATAATAAGAGGACTTGTATAATGTCAATAACATATAAACGAATCAGATAGCTCTCTAAATTTTTAAGACATAGAGAGCCTTAAGATTTTGGTGATAAAAAAAGAAAAAAAATGCAAGTGTACCATATCTATTGTGATAAGTATATGTTACACACAGTTTCTCTTGAACATATTTCCAGGATTTTTTAAATGAAAATATATATTAACAAGTAGCGGATAGAGTACTCTAATTTGTCCGGATGTGGGTGTCGAGAGGTGCCCTTACATTATTAACAGATAAATTTAGCAGGGTAAGGTTTGATGGTCCTCTAATCTCTCCCTCTTATTTTATGGGCACTTTTGGCAAGAGCAGACCACCCTTATACTCTATATTATTAACACAAATTTGAATATAAAATAAAAAATTAGGAGGAGAGGATTTTCCTACACCTATTTTTTATAAGAGCAACTTTTGCTGTGGTGTGTCATTGCGAAAACAATGATGTAGTTTTATATTATTAAATCCGGTAAGTGACGCATAAATCTTAGTCGTTTTAGGATAGGTAATAAGCCTATCACGATGTGGCTTTGGGAAAATTGAGAGTCGTTAACACGCGCCCTTAGAGGGCAGATATATACTATCAGTCAATGTAAACGAATGCGTAGTTTGGATCACGTTACCGTAATTAATTCCACAATACAACACTCTTTCATTCGTTTCCTTTCTTTTATCTTAGATGGATCTATTTACTTGTTTAGTTCTTCCTCTCTGATGGATGTAACTTGTTTCTTTATTACATTTTTGGACCCTCTAGCCCTAAATTATATTTTGGAGTTATGCAACATTGATTAAAATAATTTTGAATGTCTATAACGACAGGTGTGATACCTATATGAGATGATGAATTCATTAAAGAATGAAAGGAAGTGGTGTGATGTGAGGACAATGAAGATTTATTTATTTATTAAATTTTAAAATACGTGTTGTTTGTTCATGAACGCAGGGTAAAAGGAATATTTTGAAGTTATTTATTGTTTTAGGACTGCATAATATACAAACTTATCTAACTGTTAATGAAGTGTAGCCTCTGGGCACCGGGTTGTGGTAATCGGACTGTTTGAGAGTTATGTATTTGAATTGCAATGTATGTTTATTCTACTATACAACATGATGCAATCATAATCATGCTCAACCCAAAAAACGTTTGAATAATAATACCTAAATAACTGTATTATGTAACAATGTGTAAAATTTTTCATTAGATATATATATATATATTTATATATTTTTTCACGGAAGTCAAAACTTGTAATATTCGCCTAAAATGAACTGTAGACAAACATTGACCGAGCCCAAGTGGATCTGAGACAGACCTTATTGGTGCTAATCTCTTTAAACTTTCGTTCAGCCCGAAATTACTTTCAGAAATATCTCGTAGAAGCAGTAGTAAGCATTACTTTGAAGTCATGAATAACGATAGAAGAAAAAAGCTAACAATTTAGTCACTAATCTGCTGGATAGCCACGGAAAAACAAGCAGTCCTGATGCTGTTTAGATTAGTCTACTAAAGTTCCCTAGAACTCTTGTTGCGTTAAACGAATGACTTAGTACTCAACGGCAGCACCGCTAGTGCTTGCTTAGGGTCAGTGGGTATTAGAGTAGCACTGTATTTCCGCACTATGGTGTTATTTAGCCCCGTTTTAGTACTGAGAATTCATGAATAGGAAGCTAATTACACTAAATACTGTACGGTGTAATATCCTCTGTCGGCGGGGGGCGCAAACTGTACTGTCCCCCTAGCTTAGATATTTTTTTTCGTTTATTTGGTTGAAATAATAAAAAAAAACTGCTGTTTCATAGAAAAGTGCTGCATCTACGTGGTTAAAATATATGGAATAGCGCAGACTTTTTTAAATTACCGGCAAACAAATTCAACGCAGGGGGCTTTCAGAATCATTTGTTTTAAAACTATGGTAACAGAAGTTGCACGTCGACGTCTATGCCACCCTGTATATTTATGTATCGCGTTTGTGTAATTGGACACCGAATACTAACAAGTTCATAAGAATCGAAAAAAAAATTTAATTCTCGGAATAACCACTCTTTACGCAATAATGTATCAATATAGATTCATATTTAGCGATGTAGCAGTACTGTCGCTAAATAAATAGAATAATCATAGTTAAACTAATATTTATGCAATGTCCTATAGGTAAACTGTTACTAGTATGGATATTAATCGTTTTCACCGAAAAGTAAACAAACTCGTTTTAGTTTGGTCGATTCAATGATTCGAATACTTAATTACTTAAATTCCTATAAAGCAGTAATGTCAGTGCGGTGTGTTTCTGTGGTTTTCGTTAATGAGTGCTTAAAGTCAATCAGTGATTTATATAATGGAGGTTTAAAAGCTACAGATGGCTGCAGGTTCTTTTAAGCCGTCTATGGCACGATTAATGATCGCAAACATACTGGGTTAAGTAAGAAAACAGCTAGCTACATTTTCTTCTTTCCGAAATGTATTTAATTTTCGATAAAACTTGAACAGTAATGTAATTTGGTAGAGCCAAAAATAAATTAAGCTAAACGTGATGTTTAGGTTAATTAATTAAGTGTATGGGCCTTTAATAAATTAAAGTGGTGTTAATGCTGTGATTCTGCTACATAATTAACTAAGTACTATCATTAGGCGGTGTTAAACTTATTAGAGGCTTTCGCAACCTATTTTTTTTTGCTATTTTAGTAATGAACAGCCGCACGGTCCGATCGATCAGGTTAAGCTACGCTTGACGCGGTTGGTCCGTGGATGGGTGATCATCTTCACATAACGAGACCCCTCCGTGCCTCGGAAAGCACGTTAAGCCGTTGGTCCCGGCTATCATAAGTGGATCTTTGACAGTCGTTACGGGTAGTCAAAAGTCCGAAAGTCTGACAACCAGTCTTTCCAAGACGTATCGTATTACCCAGTTACTGGGTTGTGGAGGTCAGATAGGCACAGGTGTGCGCGCAGACACAGGTGCACTCTCATAGTCCGATGGGACGGCAATCCGACACGACCCGAGAGAGATCAGGCGCAGGACCAACGGCTTTACGTGCTTTCCGAGACACGGGGGTATTAAACCGCCAACTTCCAAACTCCGGACTGTTAAAGAAATTCTTAATGGAAAAACTCAATAACACTTTGTCCGACCCGGGAATCGAACCCAGGACCCGACGCTCAGCAGTCGCGCTTGCAACCATGAGACCAACGGGGCAGTATAATACTTACACGGTGAAAAATTTATTGTCCAAATTGAAAGCACTCTATGGTGTGTAGGTAAGTCATGGCCGATTTTTTCGAATCACCAGCGTTTTCGGTCATTGGGTAGATATCAATTATCTACATAATCTATACATATATATTATTAAAAAATTATAGAATTTGGTTACGAGCGCGGTAATTAGGGTGCACACGATCCGCTTCGTAGATATCTTAATGATCAAACCTTAATTATACAAATTAAGTAGGACGGATGATTGGCATCCTAATTATAGGCCGACCGCTTAACTGAGAGGTTGCCTGAGGTAGCTGCGCGGTGCGGGAGGGGTGATAGTTGTCACAAGTTGACGATTCACTAAGCTCTCGCATCACGTCACCACACCTCTCCCGCAACGCGCTGCTACCTCAGGCAACGACTCAGTTAAGCGGTCGGCCTATAGAGGCTGAGTAAGGTTATTACATGAAAATGTAATTAGATGTTGGGTACTAAGCTGAACATTATGTGACCTACCCTAGTATAATGTGAGTAGAATATTAAAAGCTAAGTTGCCTTGCTGACGAAGGAGGCTTAAGGATTTTCACAATTCAGTTACCACGGGGACATTAGAGTCGTACCTAATTGTAAATAGACTAGTTTGACTCAGTCTAAGTCTACATGACTGTTGCCAAAATGCTTAGAAGTCACGTCAGGCTATGGATAAAGCATTAACATACGTTTGTTTAATGACCACGTGGCACATTGTGATGCAATCTAGGAGATTGGTCGTTTTTAAAATAAAATATTCCGCAGCTCGCGTGACACACGATCTGAAATACGATATAGGCTTGTTTCACTAAACTTGACATTACTTTATATTATGTACTTAATTATTAATTGGTTTGACAGAGTAGGTACCTTTACCTACTCACTTACTTACTTAGTAGTAAAATAATTTTCATAAACTGCCATTTCATCATCTGCCTAGCCTGTTCCTAACTATGTTGGGGTCAGCTTCCAGTCTAACCAGATGCAGCTGAATACCAGTATTCTATATGGAGCGATTGCTTATCTGACCTCCACAACCCAGTTACTGGGTAATACGATTCCCCTTAGTAAGACTGGTTATCAAAATTTCGGGCTTCTGACTACCCGTTACTACTGTCAAAGATCCACGAATTACAGCCAGGACCAAAGGCTTAACGTGCTTTCCGAGGCACGGAGAGGTCTCGGTATGTAAAGGTTAAATAATTTTGTGTACTAAGCTGAACATTATGTGATCACCCATCCCCAGACCAACCGTAGCGTAACCTGATCGATTGACCTGTGCAGCTGTTATTATTTAGCCACGGGCCCCTCTAATAAACTGCCCTTTAATAACCATGAATCTGACACTTAGGAGTTTCCAAAAGCGAACATCATAAGTTTGAGAAATGCTTTAGAGCTATAGGGTTAGCTGACTAGAATATTGATTTCTGTTTCTCAGTCCCATCAAAATAGCGACCTACTTAGGAAATTAGCAATGCCTTCGCAAATTTTTCAGCACCAAATCTAAGCGTTCAGTACACGTTTATCTTATACTAATATTATAAAGAGGAAAGATTTGTATGTATGTTTGTAACGAATTGGCTCAAAAAGTACTGAACCGATTTTAAAAATACTTTAGCCAATTGAATGCTACACTATCACTGATTATTATAGGCTATTTTTTTTCTTTTTTTTTCCACCCGTGCGAAGCCGGGACGGACCGCTAGTATTATATAAAATCTATCTCAGTTAAGACGTCCATTTAAATCATTTAGGTAACTCTGCGTAATACCTAGCTATCAAAAGAAGGCCTTTTTCACTTTCCGGTCTATTCTGTAAAAATGTCACCGTGAATACTTAGGTGGCGCTTAGCTTGAAGTAAGCTGTCAATTCCTAGCGATCTCAAGTATCAAATGTAATAACAGTTCACTTCAAGCTTACCTATTTCACCTTAGTTTTCACGGTGAGATTTAGAATGATCTTCATTTTTATTCAGAATAGATCGGCCCTATGTAAACGTGGTCACTAGCTATTATTGTACAAACTATTACTTAGTTGTTCTATGTTTTCCAAGGAATTGTCGACGGACCCAGATTGATTTCCAAAATCAATCTAGAACAGCAATTTGTTCGCAACGAAATGAACAAGCCAATAAAAGTAGCTATACCTTCACTGAGGCTTTCCCTTTCCATTGCGGAGCACGCAGCTGACCTGTGAGATACAATTTAAATGGTTCTGTATTTCCCGAAAATCCTGAAACTAAGGGAATTGAATATAATAGGTACGTGAAGTTATGAGCGAGGCTCTTATCATTTTTAGCACTGCTTTAAAATTTAATTTGGTTAAATTGGTTTAAGTAATCTGAAAACTGTTTAGAAAGGTGACTAACTACTGAAAATTGTTAACCTGAATATAAATAAAAAAAAAAAAATTGCTGAGTGGGCCCGCTCTTGACGTCGATCACGCCTGAGGGATAGCGATGGATGGGGTCTATGATGGAATGAGCGTGCCCAGAAGATGCTTAAGGCACTGGAACTCCCACGCATCGAATAAACACAGCAGGCTGTTTGACGCCAGACTCGGTGGGAGGGTGGTCTCAAATCAGGCGGGCATTAGACTTACCACAGCAAGGGAAAAACTAGCCAGTTAAGTAAGGTGTTGGGTGTGACTGTCCAGGATGCGCCGAACGCTCGGTTCAGTTGAGTAACTGGCGGAAGAAACTGTGCTACACGAGGAGCTTCTTTATGCATCCCAAAAAATATATTGGAAATCTATAATAATGTGATTACAGAGTCAAATGTTATACCTTACTCTATTAAAAACTAGCCGTATACAATTATAAATGCGCTTCGTATTTTAATTGACAGTGATTGAATTCAAAACGTTACCCTTTGACATTTTGATCAATTCGCATCTAATGGAAATTGTACTGCAAATTAATTGAAACATCTTCATGTCATGTACGATCCAATAACGTAAAGTCATGACTGAAGTAAGTCTTTAAGCCGACACCAGCAGCGTTATTCAAAAGAAACCAATTTCTATTTCCATAACATTGTTAGTGTTTGCTTATAGTCTTACTTCAGTCAACGAATATAAAAGAGTTTCCTTGTAGTTTCTTGCCCATTCTTCTCCATAGACACATATTTACGTTTTGGAATGGGCTACAAAAGCTACATTCTGACTAATTGTCCGACACTGACAATTCAAAAGTAAATGGTTTAATTAAAATAAAAGCTTTGAGTTTGAGTTTGAAGTTGAAATGTAGAGACATGTTGTAATTTGTCAAATTAAGTGATGTATAAATCTCAAGTAAGTAGCTGATTCTAAAGGAAATTAAATTTTTATAACGTACATTAATCAATCCACATGATGCAGTGTAGCAAGCTGCGAAAGGTGATCTATATACATATAATAAAACAGTAAAAAAACTGTGTCTGTACATTGAATATATTAAAAAAAAAATACTTGAGGGGGGTTTAGAAACAGTAATAGAGCACGAATCCAAAAAAAAAAATGTGTCTGTTTGTCTGTTTGTCTGTTTGTCTGTTTGTCTGTTTGTCTGTTTGTTTGTACACGCTAATCTTCGGAACTACTGGACGGATTTGAATGATTTTTTTTTTGTTGTATAGGTATTAAGTCTGGGCAACATATAGGCTATAATTTATTTTGGAAAATGGAACACCTGATGCAGAACCGCAACAGATCAGCTAAAGTATAAGAGATACAATAATGGTACCATAGCAAAAATTGTTCCACGTGATGAGCATTTTATGCTGAGAGAATAAATTTGAAGATCTGGAACACCTGATGTGGAACTCCAAGAGCCCAGCTACACCATAACATATATAGGAATGACGATTTAGCAAAAGTTGTTCAATCTGATGAGCACTCTCTGTTGACTTATAAAAATCGAAGATCTGGAACACCTGTTGTGGAACTCCAAGAGCCCAGCTACACCATAACACATATAGGAATGACGTTTTAGCAAAAGTTGTTCAATCTGATGAGAACTCTCTGTTGACTTATAAAAATCGAAGATCTGGAACACCTGTTGTGGAACTCCAAGAGCCCAGCTACACCATAACACATTTATAGGAATGACGTTTTAGCAAAAGTTGTTCAATCTGATGAGAACTCTCTGTTGACTTATAAAAATCGAAGATCTGGAACACCTGTTGTGGAACTCCAAGAGCCCAGCTACACCATAACACATTTATAGGAATGACGTTTTAGCAAAAGTTGTTCAATCTGATGAGAACTCTCTGTTGACTTATAAAAATCGAAGATCTGTAACACCTGATGTGGAACTCCAAGAGCCCAGCTACACTATAACATACATAGGAATGACGTTTTAGCAAAAGTTGTTCAATCTGATGAGCACTCTCTGTTGACTTATAAAAATCGAAGATCTGGAACACCTGTTGTGGAACTCCAAGAGCCCAGCTACACCATAACACATTTATAGGAATGACGTCTTAGCAAAAATTGTTCGATCTGATGGGCATTTCCTGTTGACTTATAAAAATCGAAGATCAGAAACATCTGATGTGGAAATCAAAGCTATCACTAATTTCACTGTATAATTATAAAATAACATAAGCTGGGAGTACCTCCACGCGGTGAAGGCGGTAACAGTTTAGGACTGATTTTCGGTGACGATGGTATATCATTGAAAAGTTGACTCTACTGGTCAAAACTCCCATTTATTTTTTTACTTTATCAATAAATATGCCTTCGGGCTTATGTTATTTGAGTGTTTAATTTCCTTTGCCATTTATCTTCGTGACACGGTAGCCTACCCGGTAACGCAGGGGAGCAGTCACTTAGATTTTAATTGATCAGGTATATTCACAATAAAACTATAACCATGCCTAGAAAGAGATCAAATCTTTCCCAATGTTTGGAACATTGGGAAAGAGGAGCTGAAAGATTGAGGATCATAAGATCCCAAGAATCTACCGAAGAGCGTCAGGAGAGACTTGATGCTGTTCGAAAACATCAGGCTGCAACTCGCTCCGTGGAAACCTCTTCGGATCGCGAAGCACGCCTGCCTTCTCAGCGTATTCGCACATCTACTAACAGGTCTTTTGAAACGAGTGATGAACGTGATGCGCGAGTAACTGGTGATCGAGATTATCATACATTGTCCCGAACACGCACACAACAAAATATTCATAATCAGTTAGAAAGTGAGAGAGAAAGAATTGCTGGAGTACGGCATGAAGAGACAGAAGAAGAGCGCAACGAACGTTTGAATTCTGATCGACTTCGACATTCTCTGAACAGAATGTCGATATCATCTGAAGAATCGGATGTGTCTCAAGACAGAGACACATCCGATCCGACAGAGATATAGCCGTAAGACGTGGCAACCTTCCTTGGGTTGATAAGGAACGGAGTGCATTTACGTATACTCTTATGAATGACTTGATTGACTACGCCACGTATTCCGTCATCGGAGGTATGGTTCAAAATTGTACTTTTTGTGAAGCTGTTAAATGGCAAAAAGAAACAAACGGTATGTGTTGCTCAGGTGGAAAAGTACATATTGAAATATTACAAAATCCTCCAGAAATATTAAGATCACTGCTAATTGGTGACCATCCACAGTCAAAACATTTCTTGGACAACATCCGTATACAATGCCTTTCAAATGGCATCTTTTGGTGCGAAACAGATTTCAGGAGGCCCATTTATGCCAACATTCAAAGTGCAAGGCCAAGTTTACCACATTGGTTCATTATTGTCTGAAAATGACCCCAAGTTTCTCCAAATATATTTCGTATCCAATTATCAAGATCAGGCAAATATTAGAAACCAAAACTTTCCGCACTTGAACAAATAGTCTGATTTCACTGCTTCAAAATATGTTGCATGAAGTAAATCCCTACGTATCCAGTTTTAAATCTGCCTTAGAATCTATAAAAATATATATAAAAAATGGTGCCATAGCAAAAATTATTCCACGTGAAGAGCATTTTCTGCTGTGAGAATAAATCTGAAGATCTGGAACACCTGTTGTGGAACTCCAAAGCCCAGCGACACTACAACATATATAGGAATGACGTCTTACCAAAAGTTGTTTAGTCTGATGGGAATTTTCTGTTGACTTACAAAAATGAAACGAATAACGTCTCGAATCGTCTCGCGCATCCCGTTGTTTTCCCGTCTCTGGGCTCTTAGAATTCGACATCAGACGTTTCAGATCTTCGATTTTGACGACCCCGTTGTCGCTGGCATAATCAACAGGATCCGCGTACGAAGTCGCGGGCAGAAGCTAGTCCAAAATATATTAAAAGTTAGATTGATTTGCTTATGAAATTAAGCGGTCGGAGCATAGATAGATAGAGATGCATATATTGTGTGCTGTGGGGCTGAGCAAACATTCGTACGAAGCTTTAATTAAGTGGCTACCTACATGATAAGATGATTGGCACTTGACGTACCTACGGCGTGGCAAGCATTACCAATAGAGGTCTTATTTTACGATGTATTCTGCGAAATAACTGCTTTAATATTAAACAAGCAAAAGTTTCGAACCAGTAAATCAAATGTTTCACTTAAGATATGAAAAGTTATTGTTCTGTTATGTTCCTATTCATTAAGTAAACCTGAAAGTAAGTACATAGTTATTCTTACTCTCAAGTTTACTGAGGGTAAACCTGTTTTGCAGGAGTGTTGAACTTTGTCTTAAAGTTATCTACTCAGTAGATTTAAATAAGGGAAAGTAAACATACCGAGAATCCGAAAGTCGCAGAACAAAACTTAGTCAATATTCTAACAAAAAACAGTGTAACTTTTCCACAAGAATCTTTTAGCTCCTAGTTTACCTGTATCTGTGTACCTATTAGTTATTCATGACGCGTTCCTTGTAAAAACTTGAAATAGTTTCATTACTGAAATTGAAATCTGTCAGTAATGGGTAGGTAATAGCGTACTTTAACAGACTTTATCTGAAAAAAAGGCAATACCTACCTACTTCGGGTTCTTATAAATCTTTCACTCAATTTTGCTATAGATACAGTTTATATTATATTATTTTATTATTGATACGACGAAAAAGAAAATATATTTATACAGTGACATTTGACATGCCTATTTCCAACGAAACCAAAAGAAATAAGTGTTTGGTATAAACTACGTTGCCAAACCCTGGTGTCTGTACCGGATAGTTAGGGCGTGTCAATATAACGTCGATAGTATTGGTTTGATAAATTGCTATTACCCAGATATATCAAGAGCGAGCTACGACCCTTTTGTGTCCAATTGTTTCATGAAATAATAGTATCTACTATTGAACTAATTGGAATTATAAATTCCTCTTGTTCTTGTTTGTATTGTTCTTGACTTCAGTTTTATAGCTTGGGCCTATAATTTTAAACCAAACTGCGTTTACTCAATTGCCAATAAAATTTTTGGATAGTGACCCTTGTATTTAAAATGTGAAATAGCATGCAATGATAAATATTATTTTTGGTCTTCGCAAAAGAATGTAATTTCTTGGCTTATCTCTCTTTGCAAATGACCTACCTCATTACTAATCTCTATTGTTGACTGTGTTAAACCGCAAACATGGTCAGTTTACATGGAGTGAATAAAATAGTTCAGTACTGATTTAGTTTTCCATTGGCGCAGGCGAGGTGATGGACTTGATGGCGCTGGTGGGGTCTGCAGTGAACTTCGTGCTGTACTGCAGCATGAGCCGGCAGTTCCGCTCTACGTTCACGAGGTTGGCCCGCAAGGTACTCCCTCTGGGCACACGAGGCGACCCCGTGCCCGCGACCAAAGCGTAGCACTGCCGCACCGCGACTACCTCGGTCGCGCACCTTTGAATCATTCGCATAAGGTACAATCATTCAAATGGCGATCAGTCAATCTTTCAAGTATGACTCAACGAACCCTATGATCGTTTAAATAACAATGAATAACATATAAGTTTATTTTGGACTTATTACAGTGAATAAAGTGTGGAAGCAGATTTTCTCTATTATAATGACATTAACTTTTTCAATTTTTAAAGTAAAAGTTAAAGCGGTGCTTACTGTTCGAAATGTTTTAGCAATTAAGTAGTGACTAGGGATTTAAGCTACGAACCAAATTGTTTAGAATTTGTGATTATGTACTTATTTATAAGTACTATTTTATTAGTTATATTATGTAAGTTAAATGTTAAATAAGTTAGTTACCATCTGTTGTGAAAATAGTGGAAACTTACCTATGTTTCAGCTTCAAAACATGTTCTGCGGTAATATGTTGGGCTAATTTTCAAGGTTGGTTTTGACAACAAATGTTTTTGTTGCGAGTACCCGTAACCTTGTTTCGAAAGTATTCAAACAGTTTTTATTGTTTTAATCTAGGGTCGGTCTGCCTACTTGAAATCTGACCGCAAATACATCTGTTGTTAGTGAACGGAATTCAAAGTTAAACACAAAATGCCTCTAAGAAACAACAAAGTGCGAGAGCTTATGTACACATTAGCACAAATGTAATTATTAACATCAATCAGAGACTTTGTGTCGAGAATATGAGGTATTCCACTCAGAGCACTGAAATGTACTTATGAGGTATTATCAAATATACATAAACATGATAGGAAACGCTTGTTGAACTTGAGACATGATATAATTATTATCTTACCCAGTTTTATTAAAAATAATTACATTAATAAGCCCTTTATAAATATATTACATGTCAATCGTGTCCTGAGGGGCAATAGACTTATCATTTTAGTTATAGAATGATTATTGATTATGAATAAGGGAGTTAATTTCTACTCACTAGTCATTATGGATAAATAAGTACTTATATCGATACTAAAGTTGTTGTATAATTTACCATTTCATGTATACATTTTATATTCATAGGGTTTACTGTCTTTCGTTTCTATCGATGGTAGGTACTTGATTTAACACTAGTATAGAAAGTTATGTTCATTGCAAATCGGAAACTTAGTTCTTAAAGGTTAACGTATAACGCTACAAATTGGAAACTAATTTAATTAAGTACTTGTAGGTTGGAAAGTTCGTTGCCTTGAACATGGTGTGAAAGAAGAACTCACCTACCTACATTTGTTGAGCTTGAATCTTCAGCTTACTTTACTGTTGCAGAAGAAGTAGAATAGTTGACAGTTAAGTATACATACTCGCATGTTTTCATAGAAGTAGTTGCTTCGATTTTATTGTATTCTTATACTGTCATGTTTCTATTGAAATTGTTTTAAAAGAGAGAGTCCTCTTTAGCTTTCTGTATTACTTTAGAAAGATGTATTTAGCTTCACGCAGATTTCTAAAGTAAAAAGAAGCTACGAACTAGAGTTTAGTTGGCACTTTGTTGCACGGAACAAGGACTGGATTACAACACTAACCAGAACGGATGAGCTTTTACTTTTTTATTAGGTGCAAGTGGAAATTAGGGTGAGGTTTATTCAATTCAGACTATCATCTATAGCATAAATAAGAATCCGTTGAATTGAAATGAAATTCGAATTGATCACTTGTAACCACGTTCCAACTAATTATTTATTGTTCCTATCGTGTACTTAGGTATGATTATATCATGGAATGAAATTAATGGAATGTAGGTATGTTATTTATTCATAGAACGCTGTACAGAAATAATGTAACCACAAAAAAACTCGTGCGTAATAATATATTAGTGCATTAATCATAAATACATTTCTAAGTATAGCTAAATAAATTACTCAGGGCAAACGTAATTACCTACGGTTTGTTCCTTCCATGTTTTCTGGTCACGTCTTTTGCGTCTCGGAAACTGTAATGAAATAGAGCCCAAAAGTTTACGCAATTAATATCATATTACCTAAGTAGGTACCTTTAAGAAGTACCTACTCTTGTAATATTATAAAAAAAGTTCATCATCCAAAATCTCAAAGTTTTGCGGGTGGCGAATTATGTCAATGTTTTTTTAGTCTACAATCTAAAATCCAAAACCTAAAAAATCCAGTCAAAATGCAGCGTGCTTTTGTTTCGAATAACAAAATTTTATGTGAAAATATTTAGTTAAGGGTGTAACACCGGTAAAAGCAGCTAAACAATGTGAACGCTCATTTCTACGAGTGATATTGTTTTCCACAGACCTGAGCAATGCTCATACTCGTCGTAAACGTATGTGTGTGCTGTTGAATTATTAACGTTCGCGAAATTCCAGTACGAATACCCAGAAAGTTTGTCAAAATATTTTGTTTCTATAATAACAACAACGGCCGTATCATCTGTGGTATTAAGTTCACTATTGTGACTAAGCTACGTATTACAAGTTTTTCAAAGACGGGTTTTCAATGTAAACAGCCGTGGGTTTGGTATATTCGACCTTCGCCCTTTTGTTAGGATTTCAGTATGAATTAATAAGGGCTCGGCTTACTGTTTGAGTTCACCGGAAGACCCTAAAAAGGTACTTTAACCGATATATTGTTCGACCAGTTCTAATCGAGTGCGATCTGAAGGGTTGACCAAATTGACTTTGTAAAAAACCTATTTGATGTGACCTATCCTGGTATTACTTTTATTGAGGAAGTTGTTACAGTTACAGCGTCCGTCGTGTAGTACTATAATGCCGTGACAATACTTACTTAGTATTTTGAGAATATTATGTAAGTATTGTGACGATATACTCAACAGTTATGAATTCAGTATCGTATATTTGCGTTCGCGTTCTTAGCGATAAATTATTTCCGAAAGATATTTTCTAAATTAACATTCATAAGAAGTTGCTACCTGAACTAAATGTGGAACAAACTCAGCTGAAGTTTTATTAATTTTAGCTTCAAGTTTTAATTTCAGAGGCTTTCATCGCTCAACTTTCATACGTCTCATTTTATTCTGCGATAAAATGCAAAAATTCAACTAACGAGTAGTAGGTATGTGCTTTCAAGTGAAAAAAAAACCTGATCATTATGTTATTTATAAGGAGTACTATATAAAATGTAAGTAGGTATGTATGTATGTGCGTCAGTCAAGTAAAGTTGTCTGTGTCCTCAAATAAACAAGATAATTGAGATGAATAGGGTTCCATTGTCAATTTAAACTATTTCCGTATCTCTTTAAGATTGACGAGTACCTTAGCTATTCATTTATCGATCTTCACCTATTAATTTAGGTCTAAATCAGTTACATCAAATCTATGTACCTAGTTCACGCGTAGATTATATTTGTAATTTGATGTAGTCATATTCTAATCATGTAGGTAAGTGCATTGTTCTCACGTAGTCAATTCTTAATAAAAATAAAGTTGTACATACTTTTTATATGTGAAAGAGACGTATTAGTGAAATATATTAGAAAGTACCTAGACAGTAATCTATGTGTATAAGTTTTTTTACCAAACATTGTACTTAAATTGTATTAGACTCTTAGATAGTAATATGACGTTTTTTATTTGTTACCGTTGTTTATTAATTATTAGAGTTTAAAGGTATGTCTCTCGACTTAGTCACCTGTACTGTTTATAATTCAAGTATGTGTTAGAAAACCCTCCTGTAAACGTGAGAATGACGCAGGCCGATTTATGTGATCGTCGATAAGTTTTAACGGAGCTCCCCGAGGGCATTCATCCCGAACTTCGACAGTTTGTGAACCGCATTTAATGTCGCAATATATCCCAATATATTCCACACATAATCGTACTCTGGAAAATTGAGAATCTGTAATACAAAATCAATGCCTTCTGTGTGTTTCTATCGCGAAAAAGAACGTAAAAAGATTACTTTTAGAAAATTGGATATCTTAACTTGTCAATATTCACGTCATAAACATTATGAACCGAGGCGTGAAATTTTTCAGATATTATTATCTTTAGCTGATACACCAAATATATACTTGTATCTTGGTTGGTAGGTACATAAAAACAAAATCCATCAAAGTTTGGAATGTTCCCAACTTTCCCATTATTTGATATTTTGTTTGTTATTTGGTACTTGTTTGCTTAAATAAACATCTTTCAAGATTTATTTAAGGAAACATTTTGGAAGAAGCTTATGAACATAAAAGTATGTGACGATTAGAATAAAAACACAAAGTTTATATATTAGTTTTATGGGGCCAGATCAAGGAAGCATTGGATTTGCGCCAGATTTGATCTGAATAAATGCAGGATGTCGCATCTGTGAGCAATTAACGGAATAATTGAAAGTTACTTTGAATTACTTTGTCCCAAAATGGTTCCTAGAGACTGGGATCCCAGATCATATCTCTACATTAGTCTGTGTCATACTGTTTGTGTACTGTGTTCCTTAACATTGCACATTGTAACATATTTTAAGATTCCTATGCTTTCTGGCGAGCTGTCGTTTTATTTGGAAGTTTAGACGAAACATTTAAATAAATCATAAATATTCTGTATAATTTGAAAGAAAGAAAAATGGGTTTATTTATCACAGAAACACGTGCATCCAAAATTATAATTATATCTACTAATAAGGAAAAATAAAAACAAAATATATCTATAATCACGAGCATAAAGCAGAAATAGTCGACGGTTTACGTCATGACTGTGACAATCATCATTAACGTGAATCACAAAATACCCTTAATTACATATGTAAAATAAAAAAAAAATGAGACGTATTTTCACATGATTGTCATGAAATAATTATATGCGATGTATATAAATAGAATGTAAGCAAGTAGACCGTTGTATTCTATTATTGAATGGTTTGATAGCCGTCTGGGACTTCAATCCTCTAACGGTAGTTGCACAGAGTACCTAAGGACCGAAACGTATATATAGAGGGTCTCGTGATGCCATTTTCGACGATGTTAATCTTGGAAAATCGTCTCTTATGTTTGTAGAAATATATTGTAGTAGCTAGGTACCAATTTTGTGTAAATGACTGTGAAATCTGTACTGTACGTAGTTGTTAAAAATGTACGAATATAAGTGATGTTTTAAATAAAGATTATACATATTTTTTAATACTCGCCTTGTCTTGTATACCCCACAATGGAATAGTTCTATTATTTATGTTACCGTCTTACGATGATTATTTACAGAAAAAAGGTGAAGAATATACTGAATCTCGATCCACAAAATGCGATTGCATGAAAAAGTTAACGTATTTCAAACCTTGACTAGGTCGAAATTGCATACATCGTCTCTTTTTGTTCGGTTTTCGGGGGCTTCAGCACATATTTCACGTTTCAGAAAACAGTGATATATCTTTTATCATCTTTTTTCTATTTGCTGGCCTCGCATAGTTTCGTCTGTTGTTTTTACCGCGGTTCTCAAATCTGTGTGTGTATTTATAAATTGAAATATTTGATCAACGATATGCAGTGGATGAATGGACTTACTACGTTTTGTTCATGAAAATTAGTGATTGCTAAAAGCAATTTTACGTTTTGTTTCTGTTAGAGACGATATCATTTTGACCCCCAACAGAAGGCTCTATAATCTATAAGTACAGTAGTATATTAAAGTAGGTACCTACGTATTTAATTAGTTATGAATATTATAGTTAAGTACTTCATTTGCAAATATAATTATAATTTTAGTCCCTAGGTAGGTACCTAAACATCTTGAGTTTACAACGACGATGTTACGTGTTAACGTGTGACACGTTGAAGCAGAACCTTATTAAATATTTATTCACTTTTCGGCTTAATTAAATAGAGAATATAAATCTTCAAAATTTGAAACATTTATATGGTTGGAGGGTTGTGAAAAGCGTCTGAAGACCTATTTTGCCGCTTATAAATAAATCATCATTGTGAAGATGTCGAGAATCAAACCCATTCAAGAAAACGAAGGCATTACATAAACATTTTCAAGTGGGTACCAACGTATTCTTTTATAAATAGACAAAAATATATGGTAACAAAATATAAGCGTACCTATACAACGTGTAACGTTAAATGCGCAAAACCTCATACACCCCAATTAGAGCATTGAGTTAAAAGCATACCTAATACAATTACCAAAACTATTTTTTTAAAGCTAACTATTATTATTAAGAAAATCGTGTTGATCCTAGCATTACTTTATGTATTCAAAATTGAGTCTTATTGCCTTAAAATAAGACTTAATTTACATAATTTTGGAAAAAAAAAAACTATTAAAAAAATAACTTTAAAAGTTACTGAAATCGATTCAGTAGTCAATTATGAACAAACTATTTTCAGGTTTTGTGCATTTAACGTTACACGTTGTATATGTTCTCTGTTCCTTGTAAATCAATTTAGACAATGATACTTCAATGCCGGGTCAAGGTCTATATAAAGCAGCGGCACAAGGCTACAGCCAGCTCTTCAGGTCGTCGATCCGATTGTATCGGCGGCGGCGTCCCACACTCTTGCCAACTTGCTGTCTCCGCATTACGACTCGTTTGCTCCAACACCCAATTAATCTACATAAAATAATAAAGGCAGTGATTGTAATGCTAACAAAAATATCTGCTTCAAAGACTTACAATTATTACATTAACATTTGCCGTCGGAGTGTAGCAGTCATGAAAACAATGTTTGGAAAAATTCCGTGAAGTCTTGAATTAAGCATCAGTTAAAAAATAAAATGGGAAAATAAAATGCACATAGCTGTTCCGAACACTAAGCGATCTTCAATCTAGCTTGGAGGCAGGAAATGTGATCACGAGTGCCATATAAATCGAGACTATTTCTGTACGAGTAACGAAATCATTTAATCAGAAACTTCTATAAATTACGAGCGATTTCAACTCTCGCTCGATGATCTTTATAACAACTCCCGATAAACTTGGCTACGGCATAAGATCTGTGGGCGTTACTACTGGAGTCAAAACGTTCCTTTTACACTTAATGTATGCTGACTTGCTATGTCGTGGAGTTTGCCAAATACTCGATGGATTTGGGGTAAGTACGATGTTAAAATACAGGTATTTGCCCAAATAGGAGATTACGTATGCATGGAAACATGATTCGCGTCGTATAGATAGGATATCGACCGTGATGCCGGTCAACCTTGTAATTTAAATATCTTACCTACTGTATAAATATTTATGTACGTTTGCCCCGCACGGCCCCGCTGAATTTGCGATTTAGGTGTGCACCAATGCAATGTACTCGCCTCTAGGAGTATATGTACCGGTTTCTTTTTCAATGTACCTCTGTACTTTTGAAGAAATATGCATAAAAAGGGGGCCGTGCCAGCCAAACGTTTTCAGCACGGCCCCCGTGTAACTTGAAAAATATAAAGCGTATTAAAAAGGTTCATATACTCAAGGAATGTACTCTATTAACACGTTATATGTACCGTAACAGATATTGTGAATTCGTAATAACAAATAATATATAGATGTGGAAAGGGGGCCGTGCTGAAAAAAAAACATATAAGAAAATATCTAAAAAAGACAAAACAACCTTAGCCAAAAACTATTAAAATATAATTGATGTTTGGTAAGTAACATATGTACCGCATTAGTTTCTCATACAACTTGCAAAATTTAAAAAATAAACCAATTTTTGTTTATTCAGCACGGCCCTCTATAGTTGCCTATATCTTTTTAAATATGACATGTTTGTTTACAAAATTCGACTTCCTAAATTATGTATAGGAGTACATTCGTTCCCAATAAATTGCGATTCTGCTGTATTAGTACTTTAAAAGATAAATTGAATCAAAAATATCATATAATACAACCGATAGGGTGACCATGATTCCACGTACACATACATACATAATCAGCCTATAATTCCAACTGCTGGGACACAGGCCTCCTCTCTGTGAGAGGTAGCCGTAATCCACCACGCGGGCCCAGTGCGGTTTGGTAGATGTCACATGTCTTCGAATTTTTGGTTCTAGGACATGCCGGTTTCCTCACGATGTTTTCCTATGATTCGTGATTCCACGTGAGAATGGATAAAAAACTTCTGCATAATTTGAGTAAATCTTTAGTAAAATCAAAAATATCGTAATCTGTATTAACGATAACTATAAGGGCATTTTCGTCAAAATAGCTACCAACCCTCTTATGGGATGTCCCATACATACAAGTTGCAAATAACTAACATTTTTATGACATGGAAGTATCGATTAATTATTGAATAGATGCAAAAGACTAAAGTTTTCTTTTTTTACTTAAATTGTTAACAGAAACTTAAAACAAATAACAAAATTAAATCCAGAATTGTGGCATCTTACGTCTTGCAGTACTGTCCTCTTTTAGATGTGACTTATGTTAAACTATTTCTTCGCTATTTGCTTCTTATTACATACTCCACATATGTTAGTTTTTGTTATCAATTTGTAGCTTTCAATCATGTTAAACTCTATAATATTATAATACAAGTATTTAATAACATTTTAAAATTTATATTCTGTCCCCTTGGTATGTGTTAAGTGGACATGTCCTTGCACCGTGACCGTAAATTGAATCCATTTTAGTACTGATTTTTTTCTACTACTCGCCGATTTTTTATTTAAATAACAACACCAAATCAAATATGTTAACACCAGCAGCCTTTTTGAAGTGTCAGTTTTGATCTGTCTTCAGTGGACACTCGAGTTCGACCGGTAACGGCCTTTTTCCGGACTTTTTTATTATCTGGTAACGGTCATGACCAAAACGTATCTAAGTTACTATTTATTTACATATATTATTTGAAATAAGCGCCTTATAATAAAAAAAAATACATACATAGCAAAATTTGTAAGATTTATCATTCGACTAAACCAAGAATTAGCTAAAATATCCAAAACAATTTCAGTAAGCTATTTTCAAAGATAGGTAGCAGTTTAAACGAAAATGCCCATAATAGTAGTAAGTAATAGGTCGCAAATCAACAAGTTTCGCTCAAAAGGCTTAAAAAAATCACAGATATATTTCCAATAAATCACACGGATTGAACCGTACATTACAATAAAATTACAGATTCATTACATTTCACAGATTAGTTACGTTTACCTATAGAATAATCACAGAAAACTATAACTATGTGTCACTAACACTACAGAGCTTAAAAGGCTTTGAAAAATCACAGATACGTTTCCAACAATTCACATCGATTGAAGTACCTATATTACAATAATATTACTTACATTAATCACATTAATATTATTTGGAATAATCACAGGCAACTAATTCAACCTACGTAATCACAGTAGTGTTTCAAGCAACTGTAATAATTAGAATATTGTTATTATTTTTACATAATTATAAAACACCAAAGATCACTCGCGAATCATATTTAGATTAACATACAACCTGACGCTGACCTGCAATTGCAAAAAATCGTATGGAAATTTGTATTTCGCGGGCTACACTGAAGCAAATACCCATAAGTAACGTCATACTCATAAGTAACGTCTAATTTTATAAACGTCTAATATACCTATGGTAGGTATACGCCTATAAAGTTAGATTTTGTGACTTAAGAATTCTAACCTTAGACTTAATCAAGAAATGATTACGCAACAAGCAATTACTTCTATTGTATACGGGTGTAAGACTTAGCACACTCTCGCTTACACTTCACTGTGCCGTGAGCGGGTGCTTCATACATTTTGATATTTTTAAATTTTATTAAATAAACCTAGTACTTAAGTAAATTGATTTTAGTACATATCAAATCCGTTTCTTAAGTACAAATAAATTATATGATTACTTTCAACTACCTGTTTATTAACATTCCATTTCCGTGCTTGAAATAGAATTCACTGCTCAACGACACGTAGAAAACACGTGAATACTGAAATTAATGGAGCAATGTTTACATTTACTGCTGTAGGTATATTCTGCGCGTAAAGATGTGACTGATCAATAAACACTCGAGCGCAACTGCGCAACATGAAGTAACCGCGACACCAGCGCCACTTCAAAAATCACGGTAGCGTCAGTGGACTAATAGCGACCGCACAGGACAAGTTTTAACTGATTTAATTCCCATAAAAGATGTCATCGCTAATATTAATTTTCAAGAAAAAAAAAAATTGTACAAAAAGAATGTTTATTTCAATGTAGTCACATAATTTAATTATTTATTATTATTTATTTATTTATATATACTTTATTGTACACCAGAAAATACATAACAAAAAAAAAAACACTTATTACTACAAAACATACAATGGGCGGCCATAGAATATAATTATGTACCTAATATATGGAACCATGGTCACCCTGTCAGTTGTATTATATGATAGTTTTGATCCAATTTATCTTTTAAAGTACTAATACAGCAGAATCGCAATATATTGGGAACGAATGTACTCCTATACATAATTTAGGAAGTCGAATTTTGTAAACAAACATGTCATATTTAAAAAGATATAGGCAACTATAGAGGGCCGTGCTGAATAAACTAAAATTGGTTTATATTTTAAATTTTGCTAGTTGTATGAGAAACCAATGCGGTACATATGTTACTTGCCAAACATCAATTATATTTTAATAGTTTTTGGCTAAGGTTGTTTTGTCTTTTTTAGATATTTTCTTATATGTTTTTTTTTCAGCACGGCCCCCTTTCCACATCTATATATTATTTGTTATTATGAATTCACAATATCTGTTACGGTACATATAACGTGTTAATAGAGTACATTCCTTGAGTATATGAACCTTTTTAATACGCTTTATATTTTTCAAGTTACACGGGGGCCGTGCTGAAAACGTTTGGCTGGCACGGCCCCCTTTTTATGCATATTTCTTCAAAAGTACAGAGTTACATTGAAAAAGAAACCGGTACATATACTCCTAGAGGCGAGTACATTCCATTGGTGCACACCTAAATCGCAAATTCAGCGGGGCCGTGCGGGGCAAATGTACATAAATATTTCAGTATTAACATTTAGTTGATGTACTACGGTTAAAGCCACATTATAGCTTCCAGGCTCAGAAATTTTAACAGAATCGAGAAAAGTATTTAAAAAAATGTATTTTAGCTCGTGTTCATCCACAAGTATTGGAAAAGTTTTAGATACTGTCTCCGTCAAATACAATAGCGCCTGACTTTTACGACACAGTTCCTAGCAATTAGATTTTTTTTCTTTTCCGCAGTCATTGAGATTAAACTGGTTGCAGATTAATCCGGAAATTATCCACAACAATCTTCTACAAGTCGTATGTCTTTCCAAGCAACCTGCGAGATGCCAGACATTTATTTTAATAGCTTTTTGCTTTAGGGCTAAATCTACTATACTGTTAGATTGCAATCAGGGCTATTTTCGTCAAAAAAATGTAAAAGGTTGACTTTTATATCAAACCATTTCTATCACTGTATCATGCAAATCAAATTGAATGCTACTTCATCAAAGGGCTAGGATAAATCCTGTATGTCGTAATTTTAATTAAAAATGAATAAAATTCCTTTGTATCTTATATAATTGGAGGGCGATTTCTCGGACCTACTTACTCTTCAATTTTCTTTTTTGTACCAAAATAATTCGTTTGCGTAATTTGAAGAATGCAATTGACCTATTATGTTTCCACAAAATGTTGACTTTATGGAGCGCTTTCTTTCAAATGTCACCAAGAAGGTCAGCTGAGCAATTTCATTATTTTGTTACAGTTTTGATGTCGTAGTAACCGTATACCGAGTACGCAAATAGGCCTGTCATTTGCTTAAGAAAACAATAAATAGGGTCTCGTGTAGGCGAAGCTTGAGTGAATAGCCACTTTAGTTATTCTCAGGTTATTTTAGATAAATACTGAGCCACCTATTATTGTGAATTCAGCATGTTCCCAACATCATTATTACGTAAACTGTTAATTGTTGTTACTGAACAATGAACAACATAAATATTAAATTGTTCGGAGTGAAAGCTTACTTGAAAGTAATTAGGGGAATTAAACTAAAACTTTTAATACTGACAAGTAATTTTAGCTAGAAACGTATTAGGTATATTTTTTGTACTTGCCAGTTGATATTTGATTAATAGATAAACCGCGAACTATTCAGTGTTTGGGGAAAATAAGGTTCCCGCGGGAATACAATGTGATCGGCTATTTTGTTGTGCGATGTTATTTGTCAATGTCAGCGAACAGTAATGTATTACATAGGCTTGCGTTTGACCACCTGCCGATCAATTCCGAAAAAATCTTACCGTGTAAACTTAGGTGAAGTGAGCTGTTAATAGTGTTAATCCCTAGCATCAGGTGGAATTACAGCTCTCTTCACTTATGTTCTCACAGTGAGACTGATATTCCGCTAGGCATTAGCCTAGCGATGAAGTGGTCTATGTTGGTATACAATTGCTTAGAAGAATCTACTCTAAGTTAGTCAACCTTTTACACTCGTATTTTTAACTTAGGTGAAGAGACTTAAGTTCTCACAGTGAGACTGTTATTCCGCTAGGCATTAGCCTAGCGATGAAGTGGTCTATGTTGGTATACAATTGCTTAGAAGAATCTACTCTAAGTTAGTCAACCTTTTACACTCGTATTTTTAACTTAGGTGAAGAGACTTAAGTTCTCACAGTGAGACTGTTATTCCGCTAGGCTTTAGCCTAGCGATGAAGTGGTCTATGTTAGTACACAATTGCTTAGAAGAATCTACTCTAAGTTAGTCAACCTTTTACACTCGTATTTTTAACAAATAAAGCTGCGCAACGAACTATTTCTCATTGAGGCCCGTTTTGTGCACATTTTCCTTAACTTAGGCAATTAAGAAGGAAAATATCAGCCTCTTTTATTTCTGTTCTCCATTGGAAAACTTTAGCTGAAGACCTTCAAGTTTCGGATGCTGAAACTTGTTTTAAGTTATTACGTCTAAAACTTAATACATTATAAAACCCTGGTATGTACTATAAAGAGGGTTGAAGAATAACTACGCGGCATTATTGTTGAGAAAAATGGCGATAAACATGCAGCTGGAATCACTTCACAGCCTATTAAATAGCTGGGTTGCAATTTTCTAATTTAAAAAGACACTGTTCTCAAATCATTAAGCAATAAATAGTACACAAGGACTTGAAAAGCGTCTAGGTCGCACAGAGGAGGGTCTAGACATTTCCAAACTTTTGAACAAATAGTAGGGACAATGGAATTTTAGTAGCTGATACGTACTACCAAAAGGTGCTTATGTATTTACGAAAGTTTCTGAATATTATGAAGAGCAATGCTTATACTGTTGATCAGCCATAATTATGTTATTACCACTAGTATCTAACTATGCGAAGCTGGGTAGTCCGGCCAGTGCTCTCTTAAGATCGCTATCCATTACCTAATTGCTATTTTTAGGGTGAGACACCCATCAATCTGTCAATTTTCATAATAGTGATGATACAAGTTTGAGTTAAGGGTTCAATGGCAGGAGACAACATAGATAAGTTTAGGCATCGATTGCTATGTGAGAAATGAAAACACTCCTGGAGCATTTACAAATCATAATAAATGTAACATATTATGTCTCACTGTTTGCGAGAGACTTAGTCTGCATATACTAGTGTGAATCGGATGAGACCTTCATAAATTAAAGTTTTTGGAATATCAAATGTTTCATTTTCAGAATGGATGCGTCCTTCTCCCGAGAGCTCGAAAACTAAAGCGATAATGTCCTTGTTTATGATTAAATGGATTGTATTATACGGAAATTACGCTAGTTCTCCCACAACAACGCACTTTGTATTCTTTGAATTTTTTCTTGCATTTCATCAGGAGCTTGATCTTTGGTTACGGCGATGAAGAAATAAACCATCGTTATTAAAGATCGTAATCCAATCTCGGCAGGATTGACTCGATTATAGGATTTAGGGTGCAATAAGGCATCAAATTATACGAGCGTGAGGGAGCGTTGTGCTCAGGAAACATTTCATGCCACAGCTGTTCAGCGTAAAATATATTTACTGGTGAAAAAAATGTGACGTTAACTTATTATCTCAATGCAGTCTAGCCATCGAAGCTTAGAGCTTAGAGAGAGGGCTTTTCTTTTGATGGTGATAAATTATTATTATAACGTTATCATCAGAGGCCCAAGGGCTCACCCTCCTTAAATTTAAATTACCTGCTTTCAAATGAGATCTTTAAGATTTTCATGGGAAATAAAATTGTGGTGCTATTTCATGGTCTCAAAGAAAACTTTCGCAGTGAATGCATTGTATTTTAGCTAAAAAAAAAAAAAAAAAACTGACAGTCAGCAGATAGGTAGGTAAGTACGGATAGGTACCTATACCTATTCTATTTTTTCAGTAGGTGCTCACGGAACTCTTATTAGAAAATGTTGTGCTAAACTTAAAGTATGGTATAAGTAGTAAGCGATCGTGCAAGATAAACATTAGCACTGAGTTTCAAAGGATGGTTTTGAAATTACATGGTGGGTTAAATTGTCCTACATGAATACGCAATTAACATACCACTTGGATATTTGTAATAAGGTGACCGAAATTCAGGAAACATCGTTTTGTCTGAATCTGAACATGCCAAACATATAGCACCTGAAGGTGATGGCTAAAGACATTGAGATACTAGTGCTTACATCTTGGGTGTTCTACATAATAATATTAATGAACTTAACAAAGAGAATAATATTGTGACCTTTTTCACTAAGTTACGTTCGGAATAGGAGTTTGCTTTTACTGTACACAGGATAAGCGCACAGTTCACCATTATGACGATCAAATGTCAACGGGTGAGCTTTAACGTATAACGGTTGTTTTATGTAGATTTTATCACAGTAATGAATAAGGACAAACGGAATATCTCCAAGTTGTTTAACGTTTAGGTACCTACTATTTACGAGAGATCAAATATAGCACCCGTCTTAAAATTATGAAGAGGTATTTTTATTAGAGTAATGGCGGACTTAATATATGTGAGGATTTTAGGTCGTAAAGACCCCCCGACACATAACACATCGCCATAATATTCCGCTGTTACACACGTCATCATATTTTTACGACAGGCTTCTGATGTTCGATTAAAATTTATAGATTCAATAATATTGTGATGGATAATCTGTATGTAAAAATAGTGTCGATGCGAATACATTTAGACCCTGAACGTGAGAGCACGTATTGTAAATGACGCACCCATTTCCACAAAAATAATATTAAGTAGCTAATCATCACGTAATATATAATTCATTCTTTATCGATTGTCGGTATCTTTGATATAAAATTCTCAAAATAATGTGAATGACTGTTCATAATGGATCTTAAAAACGGATCATAATGTTTTATGTTGGTTTTAAGTATGAACTGTGAATGTCAATTGTGACACCTCTTTGTCTTATTACCTCATTATTGAATTTGAACGAGATAATAAGATTAGGAACTTGCTGGGTGGACAGATAGGAGCATAGGTACTATGGGCATGGTGCCAAGATATGGATCCGAGTGTTAACTCGAATCCATATCTTGGCATCACTGACACACTTACACTGATTACTTAGCTTAGATGTGATTGCGATTACTGACATTTTGTACATCACCTCTGTAGGTACCTCAGAATTGTGAGACGGGTACAATAAGTGTAAAGTATCATCATTAATCTATCTCCTACCGCCTTCAGTGTTATCCCAGGCTTAGTTACCAGCGCCCATTTTGTGGAACTAAGTACATGTGGTCCCAGCCAGAGCGGGTGGGCTCGAATAACAGTCACTGTAATCGACTTCACTCACGTCGTATCTTTTATTACGTTTGATTTAATTCTAGTGCTTTTTGTAGGATGACATTTCTAGAAACACAAGGTATTTTTTTGTTAAAGACGTAAAATTCAAGTGTTTGAGAAATGAACCCGGTAAAAGCGAGGATGAAGTCGAGAATGGAGGAATTATTTATGAGTTGAATTTGACGGGAAATATGTTTCCATTCTGTTTGTCATATAAAAAAGAAACATTATATTCTAACAAAATAATAATGTTCTTTGCATCGACATTTAAGAGATAGGCTTATTATCATTGACACTTTGGGACTGAAAGTAAGTGTTTGTTTCGGTAACAACAAAAGCAAACAATTTAAAGGAATAGATGTTGACGGTGCCACTACATACTATAAATTTCATAGAAAATGTATGCATGAATTTAGCGTTGATATTTTGGAACAAAGGGAATTTGCAAAGGGTGACAAGCAAGATTAGATTTTTAATGAGAAGCTATTATTCTTGCTCCATTGCTTTGCACACAACATTAATTTTCGACTTCGTCAAACGATGTCATCAAAGATTTAAAAACAAAATTATGCGCTGATTAGTTTCAATATTGTCCTTTACTACGTAGTCATGGCTGCTTGAAACTTGCTATAATTCGTGGAACTAATTTCTTGACGCTCTGAAATAAATGAATTATTCGTCGCGCTAACTTGGTTTGAAGGCTAGTCTTTGAACCAGAGCAATGTATTTGGCATGCAATTATTCTATTAATAGTCATATTTATAATAGATTCAGGCATGGGCTTGCAAGAACATCTGAAGTTTTTTAACTAAGGAATTGGTTTTTAATTCACAGTGCACCATGCAATATGAATCACGGGAAAGTCTGTACCATGCATAGGTGCAGTGAGCTGCATCAATTGGGTACCCCAGTTGTATTAAAATTAACTTTGCTACAACTTTGCAATTCAAACGCATACATCCTTAAGAATAACACAAAAAGTATTCATGTGCTGGACGAGATTCGAACCATCGAATCATTGGTTATCCATTGTATACCGCGAGCTCTTACAAACTGAGCCAGTTAGGTATTTAGTAAAACAATGAATTAACAATCTACTTAGCGTTATAATTCTGTCTCTGTCTAATCGATTTAGATGAGCTCGCAGAGAATGCATACTGCATAGTTTGTTAATTGAGGGTAGTTATGCATACATTTTACTAATCTATAATGAAGTTACTTTATATAAATTTTACTCAAATAAATTATATTTCTTTTATTTTAATATAAGCCTACTGGTTATAACAATGTATAAAAGAAAAAGTTGCATAAATAATTCTGACTTAGAGAAAAATAAAATTTGACGACAACAAAAACCTAATTATATCATACTGCCAGAATTGAACTTGAATCAGCTGATTCATATGTCACATCCTCAACCTTCAGACCAACTAAACTGTTACCATCACCATTGAAATATTGCATGTATTTTTTGTGCATTGTTGTTTACGTATAAACTGTTTGACATAATATTACAATAAAATACAAAACTGATAGATGCGGCCATCACGGGTTCGAACGTAGGTGCTTTCAAGGGGGGTACCCACATCGTGATTCTCACTGTACCTACTTGACCGAACATGTAAACGGAGCGGATTGATGTCAAGGATCATATTTTTTCAATCATTAAAATCCTTCACAATTCAAAGGTTTTTCTGGTAGGGTGTATATTTTAAAAGGTTTCCCGTTTCAAGGGTGACTTGTAAGGGATGCAAAGTACTAAAAGTCAGCTAATCAAATCGAGAGCCTTCGCGAAATCTTGCAGTCGAGTCACGTCCGCTTTTGTCAGTCGCCGTCGACGGCAGTAAATTATTATTATGACGTCACATAATTTGACTATCTAGAGGATTTATTATCCGTATCACAATTTGTACCGTATTTAGACCGAAAGAGTTTAATCTAGGTTTGTCTATAAGAATAAAAAGCCACTTACATGAGAACAGACAAGAAACATTCAGTAAACTTATATTAGGTAACCTTCACCAAAGTATATGTAGGTATAGTCTAATATATAAAATTCTCGTGTCACAGTGTTAGTTACCATACTCCTCCGAAACGGCTTGACCGATTTTTATGAAATTTTATAAGCATATTCAGTAGGTCTGAGAATCGGCTACTATGTATTTTTTTTTTTGCAAAACTACGTCTGCGGGGTCAGCTAGTATTATATAAAATTATTTTATACTCATTCAGCAGTTCAATTCTCAACCATTAAAGTACATTGGAGGACGTTAGGCAAGGCAGTTTTCAATTATGTGTTTAGATAGCCGAGATTTAGAACTTCTGAGAGAGCTAACACTTTTTATATATGTGGGTAGATTATGAAATATTTCATATTTATTTATTTGCATACCATAATGTGAGTAACAATGTTAAATAATTAAATTAAAAAAACATTAAAATTAAATAATATCATTTAACATTAAAAATTCCTAACAGTTGTGCTCGTTTATATGTAATACTCTTTCTAGCGTAATTAGTGCGTATTCTTGGCAAAACAAGTAGACTTGGTCGACGAAGACTGCGTTTAGTAATTTGAGATTTTGTAATAAATGATAAGTTAGCGTGGATGGTTTTGTCTATAATTTTTCTAATCAGAACGCAAGTATTACATGTGTAGAGTTGATTGATATTCATCAGTTTTCTTACTTCAAAAATTTTACAAGTTGGTGTTAGGTATGGATAGCGAAACAATATCTTTATGATCTTATTTTGTACTCTTTGTAATTCTTGAAACTTCCCCAAATTTCTATGAAAGGATAGGCACCCATGTTCACCTCCGCAGCTTCGGCTGAAGCCTCAGCCGCTACAGCTCGCACGGGTGCATATGCTTTGTTACGGCGGTCAGGGGTTGCTCTCCCTTCGCGCCTCCGGTTTTTACGTACACTCTAGGGGTAGCACCCAAAAGACAACGTGAAGTCGAGGGTGCCCCGATTCGGTTTTCAAACAGATTCGACTTATTAAACCATGAAGTGTCCACCAGTGATGGACAACAAGAAGAATTTTTAAAAGTTGTTTCGCTGTCCCCAGGTGTGGCAAAACAAGTGGTGGACATCGGGGATAATCGGTAATTGATGACTTAACTATTATATCTACTGCTAATTTTCATGAAAAAATAATATGATTTATTAATTTAATTGTTGAATAAAAAAGTTTGATGACTTTTGATCGCTAATTTTGAGGCTGGAATTTGAATTTATTAGCAGACAGATGTTGAATCTCTAAAATATATAAAGTAGGTACTTCACTTACAACATTCGTCGCTGAGTTATCAATTCAGAAGTAAATCAGTAGCTCTGAGTCATATTAATTTGCGTTCGTAAATTTACGCTGGTTTTTTGATATTTTGTTGGAATAGTAAAGATGATGAATTAATATAATATAAGCTGTTCTATTAACTCGTTGCCTACATACAAAAAAAGACGTTAGGTTGCAGGTGCTAAAGAAAAATTTTGTTGCTGCACTTATAATTTCCCTTTTATAATGTGGATGACGACCACGCGTGGCTGCAAGCCACACTACCCATTCGTTTTGGTGGGCTCGGCGTCCTCAAAATTTCTTGTGTAAGCCTACCGGCGTTCCTATCCTCGGTCTACAGCACCGAAAATTGATTCCTACTCAGGTTGACTCTGAAGTGCCGTGTTTGACCGATGGTTCAGCCCGAGTACCCGTCTTCCCAGAGACAGAGGAATGAGCCGCTCTGCAGGTTGGTAGGTAAACTTATTAATACGTCCACCAGTACTGCTGGGCTTCTTGGACACTATGGCCTATCCTGCAGTAAGAGCGCTAGTCGCATGGCACGGCAAGCCAGCATTAACGACATCATCTCGTCGTGCTCTTGTCACCGCCGGGGTGCCAACTGTTTTAGAACCCAATGGCTTGGCATGCGACGATAGAAAGAGGCCAGATGGAATGACCTTATGGTCTTAAGGCATTATTGCCTTGGAAGTTGGGTAGGGCTTTGGTGTGGGATGCAAACTGTGTCGACACCCTCGCGCCATCCCATCTTCCTAGCACGGTGGGCTGTGCTGGGGTGGCTGCTGCAGGAGCAGAAAACCTCAAATGGCGCAAGGCCTTGGGGTCCAAGTGCTCATCGAATATTTCGGGACATCGCCAAGCGGTTGGTTGACTCTTCACGTGACCAGAGGGCTGGCCTATGTTTAGCCCAAAGAATCAGCATTGCCATCCAACGTGGTAATGCTGCCAGCCTTTTGGGCTCTTATCCCATTGACAGCGATGCGGACGAATTTTTTGATGGCCAGTGAGCTCCTGCCTTTATCTTTAATTTTGTATATACTTGTATTATAAAATATATATACAGGGTGTCCCTGGAAGTATGGATCAAATCAAATAGGGGCGTGGGCTAAGTCATTTCCAAACTTTTTGATCCTGAGAATGTTGGTGAATTTTTTTACGGTTCAAAAGTTATGACCAACTTTTGTTATTTTCAATCACTTTGCATAGTGCTCAAAGAACAAAATCATTTAAAAAAAACCACCAGGACCTGTCAATTTAAGTTTTTTAGACAGCCCTGATAGTTTTTTTTAAATGATGCGATACGATTGAAAAAAATTGGTCACAACTTTTGAACCGTAAAATAATTCTCAATCATCAATCATTCTCAGGATCAAAAAGTTTGGAAATGACCTTGCCCACGCCCCTATTCGATTTGATCCATACTTCCAGGGACCAAACCTGAAATCGCGAAAATAAAATCAGCTCTTCCCTACTTTTATGTTCGTGTAACTCGTCAAAATGTAGGGAACAGCTGATTTTTTTTTTCACAATTTCAGGTTTGGTCCCATAGTAAAAGTTGTTCATAATGATGAGTACAATGACCTCTTAAGAGGTTGCTGGTGTTTTACAAATAACCCTGTATATATTAGTGTTAGCTTGTAAATTGTAATTTTAGTGTATTTGTGAATAAATACCTACTGTCATAAAAAACAATACTGTTAGTACCTAGTAACGAATTTTCAAATAGTACATCATTTTTATAACAGTTCACACTGATACTGATACTGCGATCTGCGATCCAGTTTCGTCTAGGTCACATATGTGTGTTACAGAGAGACTATTATGAAATAACGTCTAAAAATAGAACATTGTTCAGTGTTCGTACATTTTTCTTTACATTCAATGCGAGTTAGATCAGCTATTTTATACAGGCAGTAAGTAATCCTGTTTGACAATAAATGTTGCAGAAATATCTATGTTCAGTAGATTTAGAGATATAGGAAGGGTGAACAGTCAATAAATTGTTATCAGATTCCTATCCCAGTTCGATAAGGCATATAACATTTCGTATGATATTTGAATAACTACCGATACCCTGGAACATGCGAGGAACGAAAAAAGTGTCACTTACCAGCCGTCTGTTGATTTGTGTTGTTGTACCTACCTACTTCAAACTTTCGTTTCTTTTTCTTTCGAGCTACTTTGTTAATATAAAATATTATAATAGCAATGAGAGTTTTGCAAGAAATGGTAATAAGTATTATTTAAACAAGAAATCATTTAACTTCTATAAACTAATAATTATATTCAGTAAGCTTCTTTTGTTTCGAGTTTAGGTATTTGCAAGCACCCAGTTTTTATTTAAGTACCTGGATTGTGACGTCACGTGTACCTTTTTTTTAGCTCGAACATTTGCCATCGTCCTTAGTGACTACTAATGTAATCATTATAGACTGTTGTGACAGGACTCCCACGTCCCCCTACCGTCACCCAACTGCCGAGATTGCGCCGGTGGGATATCAGGCGAGGTCGAAGATGTTGCATAAATTAACCGAGTGTAGCCAATGGTGGGAGCTTCGACCCCTGGGCCCGGCGGCGGCCCGCTTAAAAGTACCACTATTAGGTCCGCTTTTAAAATTGCTTTTGAAATTATTCGAGTCGGAATGGAAGTGACTGAATAAGCTCTATACCTTTTTCCTAGAATATCCAAAAGTTTCTAAATCAGAAAAAGGAAGTTAACAACAGAAGGATTAAGCAGCTTTTGTATGAGGGTCAAGTCCATCAATGTGAAGAGGAATACATTTATTTTACGATAGTACTATCCGCAAACATAATAGGATTAAATGATGGAAAAATAGGTTTGTTGGATTTTCCTTACCAATGATTTTACGTTCCTGTTTATGTAAGTATGATGAAACTCACTTCAGAAAGGAATATTATTTAGGTAACAAACGTTAAATCTCAGGATAGAGCCTAAGTATCGTTCTGCCTTTATCTGTCTGAGGTGTCTATGTTCAGATGTACCTAAACCGTAGCTAGTGTTTGTGCCCACGCACAGATCAAATAATATGAGCAGTAGTCATCAGCATTTTAGGTATACCTACGTGTCGGCTTTGCACGATGTTGTTCCATACAAACAATTTAACCGGAACGTGAACGCCTAAAGGCTTACAAAATGGCTGCTAAAATACTACCACGTGACGATATATAGTTGCAGAATAGTCTTAGGTTAAGTCACGAAGTGTGACGTGCGTATACAATATCATGTCTCGCGGTAAATTGGTATTCAATAGTTTCGAGCAGGTACTTACACGTTTATTGTTTGTTTGAAGTTACATGTTTGAAGTTTCGAAGTCTTTGAGACATTTGGGAATAATATAAGTAACCCGTCAGGCCGATATTCAATCCGGAAAATTCTTATTTTGCAGAGCATGATATTGATGTATTTCAACGACTTGACAACCGCTCTACTGAGCTACGATACGACGAATATATGATATACGACTCTACAAAGGAATTATGTTATTAACCGACTTCAAAAAAAGGAGGAGGTTCTCAGTTCGTCGGAATCTTTTTTAAACATAATTTATTCATACAAAGATGTTATAGAAAGAGTTTTTGTTTATATCAACGTTTTGATATGGAGTTTGTATTTTTTAGCGTGTATTTTGATTTCATAATAAACTTGAAAGCTAATCCTGCTGCTGTTAACGGAATCCTATTATTAAGGGATTAAAGGACTGTACATCAGGCAAATGAAAACTGTAATGTACGGCATTAAAGCACGACGTTGGCTAATTTATATAATACCTTCCTACATAATTATTAATTATCGCACCACATATAAGCGAATTTTAAACCTTCTTTGCACATATTGGAACTGGCTGATTATTGACGAGGCTCTGTCAATCGACATGACAGATGGTTTCCAGATATATATGATTCCACGGCCTGTGAAGAGCAGTCAAATTATCGATATGAAAGGCATCTGCAGTCAATATTCTCATGCCCAGTATTGTTTGTACTAGGAATACCAAATGAATAAATGTTTCAGACTGATATTTAGAATGCAACATTTCTTTGGACTAAACACAAGGATTGATGTTATATTATGTGAACTGGTTAAATGCGGGTCTACTACTTCACCCATATTTCACCAGTTATGTTTAATAGGGAGCAAGCTGATTGCTATCAACCGGACACAAATCCAGCCTCCGAGCGGTTACTGAGACAACCTTCATGGAAAAACCCAATAACACTTTGCGCGACCTAACAATCGGACCTAGGACCTCATGGTCAGCGGTTGCGCTTGCGACCACCACACCACACCACAATTTATAGGTAATTATCACTTTAACTACTCCTCACACGACCGCCGGTAGTTCCGAGTGGTGAATCAAATATTGACTTCTGTTCGAGGGAGATAAGACAAGAAGGAAATGAAGATGAACGACAAACTTCCAAGTTCAATCAGGACAACTTATTTAATATTGAGCAGACCGGTACATTTTAAGTGGTTTACCGCTCCTGGCTCCAGCCATACAGATTAGGCCATGTTTTAGCGAAATAGTTTACTAACTAGTGTAGTACCTACAGCAGTGTTCAATAATCTAATAATTACATTACATCGCCTCCTAATCAGTTATCTACTTTAATGAAATGTATTATATGTAGATTTTTGAGTGATCATTTGTAACACCACCACACGAATTTAATTTACATCTTCATCAATTATTATTATTTACTAATTTGCTAAGTATTATAGAAAACTAGAATACCTACCCTGTATTTCCGAAATATTACAGTACATATAAATAGTTTAATGTGTAATTGCTATTGACTTGCCTTCAAGAATCGATATGTAATAGTAAACCAACTTTTTCCTTTTACCTGCAACACTGTCAAAAATGTGTGTCTAATAACTAATTTACTTACGAATACCTAGGTACCTTCATCATAAGTAATTCTTATATTTAGTTTTAAGATTACCTTGTATTTCTCATATTAAGTGAATTGTATTCTTTTTGAGAAATAAATGTCTTAAACCGTATAACATAAAGTCTTAAGAAGTTTTTGGTTGCAATGGAATTTGAACTTTGTTAAGCATGACATTCAGTTTCTTGTTGCATAACTTGAAAATTATCTCAATTTCAAATCATGTCCGTGTATTCATACAAAGGTCATATGATTATCATCAGTCTTACAAATTAATTTTGCCTAGTAAATAAACAAATCAAAGAAATAATCTTCTTCAAACTCCGGAGATTAGGAAAACTTTTTAAGGGTAAAATGAAGAGGAATATTAATTTAACCAGGACTTGACTAACGTCGGAGGGAAAAGTGGTTCAGGCACCGCGTCGGTCATTTATAGCTGTCCAAAGGCTCAGAGGAGGAGGTCGGAGGGCACTGGGGCGCTTGTGTGAAACATTTCAAAATAGCATGTTTTTATTAAACCATCTGCGATAAATCAACGCCACTGTTGGAGTCAGTATCTCTTTAACACGATGACCTTCAGTTGTCATTGAATTAAAACGCCGCGTAACTTCAGCGGAAAGTTAAATTCCGTGATAAATGAATCTGGGTTCAATTTTGAATTTCGGTAATTAACATACTTCATAGTTATAAAAGTTGGAATTTGAAGTTTTCGATCAGTTATTTTAAAGGCACGACTAGATAAACTATTTAAATTTAGTAATTCAATAAAATATTTGTAGGGATTCTTCAAGCAGTCTATAAATAACCCCATAAACAATAATTTGTAATATAAGTCTAAATGTTTCCAATTAAGGAGAAAGAGAAACATTTAATTAATTAATTCTTTATTTCAGAATGTGGAGTTTCAATAAAGCGTAACTTTATTTGACCTTTCTGCGAAAAGAAAAGATCAATTACAAATGAAGCCTTTGCCAAACATTACTTTATAATGGATTCTTTAAGAAAACGCAAATAAATGATAAGGAGGTTCGTGTTCTGTGTAGCAACTCAAATTCTGTTGGGTCTAATGAGGTTCGTGGAAAAATGCAATTTGTAGTCCCATCAAAATCGATAAACCCTAATGTAATGAGGTATTATAATATTAATCTAACAAGCTGATATTAGGTACCTAAGTAGTACCTACCCAATCTTTGTAGGTCTCTAGACCACAATTAGTTATAACTGGATTTCATAACTTTATTAAATGAACCAGGCGGTTACATTAGGAATAACTGGATCATATTCATAATGAACGATGGCTTGTATCTTTCTCACATAACATGTTTACTTTACCCGGGTTGCGGTAATTGTCACGCGACATGAGGAAATTCAATTACGTCCCATGTTATTCTTGTTTCTGAACATAATTAATGACATGACACTTTATTTTAGGGTCACATAGTTTTCAACGCATTTAACTTGACAGGATTTCGTGTATTGAATTTTGTTAGCCGCTTTGTCTCTTGCTTGACATTAAGATCTAAACTGGCACATCTATACAATTTTACGACTTCTTCGTCAGTTGCCGGATAGTGTGGTATAGTTTGTATTTTTTCCAATTTTAAAGACTTTAAAACCTTACTAATCGAAGACTTCAACTGAGAAAATATGCAGCTGTTTGATTTGTCAATTATATTCCTCCCATGTGGCAATTGACGGAGAGCTAGAACTGCATCGCGATGTTGTTTGCAAATTTTTAATTTGAGTGGTTTGGTTTGCGCATCTTTTGCCATGTCCTTTACTCCGGCATCTGTGCTGAAATCTAAACGCTGTGCAGGCTGGATACTCGTAGACTTATGTCGTTTCTCGAGTATAGCTGAGCTCCGAGACTGGACTCCTACTTGACGACATCTGTCCAATCCAATTCCAGCTTGAACTGATATCGAATGAGATTCTGGTCGGTTGCCTCTCCTCATGCTGTAAGAACTGTAAATAGAGCATGCAGCATCAGATACTTCGATAGATTTGACATCGACGCGAGCAGTGGCTGATGTTGTTGGAACCCTTGTGGTTTCTTCAGAATCGCATGGTCCGCTAAATATGCGCAGTCGTAGTTCATGAAATAGAGCCGTAGAAGGGTCATTAACTAGGTTACCTAAATTCCAAAGAAACTGCGACATGTCGCTTTTGGCATTCGTTACACTACAAAAATCTAAGTTAAAATGATAATAATTCATAAATATTTGACAATTTAACAACTATCTAAGCGGATATGTTTCCATAGAGAGCTATATCTGAATAGGTCTTACATATTAGGTTTTATATAAATAGTACATACTAATTCCATGTTTTTATTAAACAAGACTTGTTTTGAGGGTTTTTCGTAATGTATAAAGATTTATACATAGCTTTTAGTGTTTTGCAGCTAAAATACATGTAAATTCAGGGAAATTATTTGTTTAGCAAATGTAATACCAATTTTAATTGTCCGTACTTATATTCAAATCAGAACTTTGACAGTTGTATGAAATGGCTTTATCTCGGCAAATTGACTTAGTTTGCTTAACAATTGATTTACCTGACTGTACCTACCTAGCTAAGTTTAATAAGGTAGAACATAAACTTACTTTAACTGTTGTAGATTAATTCTCAGATTTGAATATTGAAGAGAAGCAGTCTTTATGAAATTCCACTGGAACGCAGGTTTTGATTCGTCCTAGTGACGAGGAAAATATTGGAATTATTACAGGCCACTGATTTGGAATAAGTACTCAATTTATTACTTCATAGACCTCTACTTAATACAAGTATGAGAAAGGCTCGTTAGTCATGTTTTTCCTTTTTTTACGTATTTGAGTCAATTGGAGGGATGTAAGGTAAGTTCGAAGATAATGTGGTTAGAACAGTCCGGAGATTGTTTGAAGTTGTGCCCGGTAATGGACAATAGATTTGTTCCTTTCAGGAAATAATGGCATTCTAGTATTTTGTTTGTGTGAAACGAACTTATGAGCAGCATATTAACCTCCTAAATACCATAAAACAGGCTCCAGTAAAAACTACAAGTTTACAACTTTAGGCTACTTACAGACGAGCTGCATCTTGCGGGCGACTGAAATGACTGCAGTCGCCGACCAATAGTGTCGCTTGAAGTTTATTCGACGTCGGTCGCGTACGTGATGACGACAACCGCCAGTGACGATGGCTGCAGTTACTTCTGTCATCGACAAAATGCCGTTCATCTGTACGAGCTCTTATTGGATTATACTTAATGAACATCTATAAATCAAGGTTGTTTAGAGGTTTCTTTTGAAAATATTCCGCTTTGTACTTAAATGTTACGCCGGATATTGTTCTCAAGTCGAAGAGTTTCGAATTTGAACTTCAAAAAGGGTTTAGTTGTCTGCGAACAAGCGATTCTCCAAATAAATAAGTATTTATTTCCGATACGAAATATTGACATCTTTCGGAATCAGGTATCTTATTTGTTTCTTTCCGTTCCTGTCTGTTTCTATTCACTTCACTGCAACAGTTCTTATAACTAGAAGGAATTCTTTCAGGCACTTTGTTGCCAACATATTTATAGACCTAAGACATTTTATTTGTCTTACTTTTTTCTGCCTCTAGACATATCTATAATATCAAAAATGTAATAAAAAATCAGGACAAAATTCGAAACTCGGAGGACGAAGCGGTTAGGAGGCAGTAAGAGATACTTAAAAGTACAAGAAGGATCGCTCGTAGATAGAAGTATCTTAATTTTACTGTTTATTTTATTACCATATATTTTTTACGAGTTCACTATATAGCAAGTTCGAATTTTTATTTTTTTATGTAACCTATCTTGGAAGGCGCGCTGGTATCTGTGTGTATTCTGAAATAAAAATGTATTATTTAATAGCAGTGCCCCGCAGTTTCACCCGCGTTAATTTGAGGAAAACCTACTAGGTATACTACTAAAATGTATTCCATTACTTTAAGATTATTACTTGATACGCACGGCTACACTTCAAGCTATACATAACCAGTATAAGCTGACTTCTGATTGTACGACAAACCTATACAATGCGACGTCAGCTAAAACTAGAAATGTATAGCTTGATGTGGAGCCGTGTATACATTACTTTAAGAAGCTATTTTAGGTCCATCACGCTATGATCAGTAAGAGTGGAACTATAGTAAACTTTGCACAGCTACCGGCGCGCGGCGGCCGTGCTGATTTATTTTAAAACTAAGATGTCAAGGAAAATTTTGTTCAAAATTAAATACTTATGATGAATAACTTATTTATTTGGATATTAGGATAAATAAAAAAGGTTATAGTGCGTCAACCTTCAAAGATAGACGTATGCTGTCGCGGACTTTTTTTTAGAAATTTTAAGGGGGAACAATACAATACATTATATTTGCGTAACTTTAACCGTTTACGTAGCACACTCAACAGAAGTTCTCAGAATTATTTTTCCCGTTTTTGCAAAAGTTTTCATTGGTGCGACGCTCCTATTGGTTGTAGCGTGATGCTATATAACCTATAGCGTTCCTCGATAAATGGTATATCCAACACAAAAATAATTTTTCAAATCGGTCCATTAGTTTCGGAGCCTATTCATTTCAAACAAACGAACAAATCTTTCCTCTTTATAATATTATTATTATTATATTATTATTAGACCCGCCGTGGTATAATAATATAAAAAAGCATGTTCTTTAAATATTATTAGATAAATAATAATAAAATACGTAAATTGAAATTTATGTGATTTGAAATATATGATCGTTAATAACTTGTTGAAATGCACTGAAAAGATAAATTTAAGCAAAAAAAAAAGTAATGTATAACTAATACCTTTATGATTTATTTAATGTACTAAGCTAAAATGAAATACGAATTATTAATTAAGTGTAATTGTTTATTTTAAGGAAATAATAAAGGCTATAATAATAATAATATTATTATTAGTGTAGATTATTATTTAACTCGGCGCGACGCGACTCTAGTAGATCAATTTCCATGAAATTTTCATAGAAGTTGTTCAAATAGAAATCGCGTCGTGCTTCAACGTCGCGCCAGTCTGTGGGAGTCTTAACCACACCATTAATGATTATATTTGATTCCAAATAAAAATAATCTAAATAAGTTCTTAATTCTTTAAATATTATTGACAATTTATATAATGACATTGTTAACATTTTATGTGAGGCATCTGTGCAAAGCAAGAAGGTGAGAAAGCTTAAAAAGGGCAAAATGGTAGTGGGGTGGAATGAACACGTGAGAGAAGCTCATAGTCAGGCTAGGCAGGCATATCAAACGTATGTAGGGCATGGTAAACCTGAAAGTGGGCCTGTTCATGACAACATGTATCTTACACGGAAAATATTTAAATCTAGACTGAAGTTCTGTCAAAACCACCAAGACCAGTAGGCCAATTCTGCTAATTTAAAACGTTCAAAATCTAGTCGCAGTCTCATCTCGGCGACAAACAAATGTCATAAACTTGTCAAAATGTAGGGAAATTTGTAGTATTTTTGACAGATTGAGACTGAGATCAGACTGCGAACATTCTTAAAAATTAGTAGAATAGCCCCTCAGCTTAAAATGGATCTATTGGCCTCACACGTTAAGGATAAAAATTTTCGAGCTTTCTGGAAGGGTACTAAGAGGATGAACGGTAGGGTCAGTATGCCAGTGACTGTAGGCGAGTGTAGTGAGCCTAAAGATATAGCTAACCTATTTAAAAATCATTTTAAAGTTGAGTCACCGCTTGTCGAAAGTTCTGTTGCCGCGGATGTTGAGGCTGTCACTGTCTGTGAGAACCCGATTGGGTTTTCAGCTAAAGAGGTGAAAAATATAATTAATAACATGAAACGTGGTAAATCTCCAGGGAGTGACGGACTCAGCATTGAGCACCTGCAGCAAGCGGGTAAACATTTATTCAGAGCACTGGCTATGTTCTTTACTTTCTGCATACGTCACTCGTACTTACCATCTAAGATGATGAAAACTATTGTTGTGCCTATAGCAAAGAATGTCACTGGTGATGTAACGGACAAGAATAATTATAGACCTATCTCCCTAGCTACTGTCTTGGCGAAGGTCTTCGATGGTCTTCTGGATGCTCAGCTCAGCAAGTTTATTAAGCTGCACGATGCCCAGTTTGGATTTCGTGAGACTTTGTCAACTGAGAGTGCTATATTGACACTAAAGCACACAGTCGCTTACTATGTTGATAGAAAAACACCCATATACGCTTGCTTTCTTGACCTATCGAAGGCTTTCGATCTGGTAGATTATAATAAGCTCTGGACTAAGCTTGGAGAGGTCGGGGCTCCAGCCGAACTCACTAATATATTTTATTTTTGGTATAACCACCAAAAAAATGTTGTTAAGTGGGGAAACGTATATTCTGAAGAATATTCACTTAAGTGTGGAGTGAGGCAAGGTGGACTGACCTCTCCAAGACTTTTTAATCTGTATGTCAATCAGCTGATAGGTGAGCTCAGCAATAGCCATGTCGGATGTCATATAGATAACGTTTGCGTCAATAACATCAGTTACGCGGACGACATGGTGTTGCTGAGTCCATCTGTTGGAGGTCTAAGGAAGCTGTTGAGGATTTGTGAGGCCTACGCTGAGGGTCACGGCTTAAGGTACAACGTTGGGAAAAGTGAGTATATGCTTATTAGAGGTAATAATAAACAACCTGAGCATATACCACCAGTGTATCTCAACGGGGTATCTTTGAGTCGGGTCTCTCGGTTTAAATATCTAGGGCATGTTGTGACCGAAACCCTGCATGATGACGCAGATATTGAGAGAGAGCGGAGAGCATTGTCGGTGCGCGCTAACATGTTGGTACATAGGTTTGCGAGGTGTACAGCACAGGTAAAGATAATTTTGTTCAGAGCCTATTGCCAAAGCTTTTACACCAGCGCTCTATGGACCAACTACACGCAGCGGGCCTACAATGCTCTCAGAGTGCAATACAACAACGCCTTTAGGATTTTGGTGCGACTACCTCGATTTTGCAGTGCCTCGGGCATGTTTGCCGACGCGAGGGTGAGTGACTTTTACGCTATAATGCGCAAAAAGTCAGACTCACTAATTCGCCGAACTCGAGGGAGTGGCAACGGAATCCTAAAGATGATTGCAGACAGACCGGATTCGGCAGCTGTGAGAAGGCTCATCAGGCTGCATGTCACCTGATTCCTTGGTATTTTAATTGAATAATTTATTTCAATTTGGGTCCATTTTAAATTATTCATTTCAATTTTAATTTTAAATTATTTATTTCAAGGTCATTTTAACTTACTTAATAACTTTAATTTATTTTATTTTATTAATTTATTTTCATTATTTATTTAGATATAATTTTAATTCAAATTCAATCATTTATTTTCGATGTTTTACACTTTTAAATTCATTATTTTTTTGATCTCCTCATGACTAACCTAGTGTTAAGATAATGCAATACTAACAAAATATGGACATTTAAATAGTCTGAATTAAATGAATTTTATTTTTATTTTTTTAAATAAACATAGTTTAAACATTATTTAGTCTTAAGCTTCAGCCAGTTTGTTCATCGAGTAACGCACATTATAGGTACGTAGGTACCTTCACTTTCTGGGACGTTACACCTACCCTTATGTATGAAATCACTCGTGACGACATACTTGTAAGTACATAAGATAATCTCGATGATCATTTTTGTACACAAGAATATATGCAAATGATTTCCACATGAAGAGCTTTTTATTATAGTAGATGGATATTTCTTCCTTACCTTCCTACTTACTTCAAATTATTACTGGCTAAGCAAGAGGTACCTGTTTACAAAACGAGTTATACAGAAATCACTAGGTGTAATAAATAACGATTCTTAATTTAATTATATAATAAAGTTGATAATTTCATCAGTTTACCTATGAGTCGCTCCATGTAAAATACTGGTACCTATTCAGCTGCATCCAGTTAGACTGGAGGCCGACCCCAACATAGTTGGGAAAAGGCTAGGCAGATGATGAATTTCATCAGTTCAACAAACGATGGAAAATTCGAATCGACTTCAACTTTTGATTTTGTGATCGACATTTCTTTCAATAGAATGAAAATGTACGGGATTAATGCCGTCCGGGCGTGGACTAGCTTTTCGTGCACTTTTGAATGTTTGATTAATGTTTTTTTACGGGAACGATTGTTACGTGGCTTCTGTTTCCGTTCCTCCAGTTTCAATTGTCAGTGTCAAATCCATAAACTGTCAAAAACTTAGTTTTTTATTCGCTTGACACTGAGATTTTGCAGAATAACTGCTGATGATGTAAATTAAATTTAAATCTCTGATTATAATAATACTTAGCTATTTTAAGTAACTTCATCAACATCAAAAATACCTTAACGCGAAAGTAATGTAATAAAATTTGTAAAAAAAAAAATTGGCCATTAGTAGACTCTCATTTCCATTAGTTCCTAAATAAATTGCCAATTTCGTACTTGATTGAATTAAATTTTTCATGGTCAAAACGAGGATCAATAATTATTGAGAATAAATAAAGTATTTTAGTTAGGAATCGTAAGTTGAAGAATCTGATCCTTGATCTTCTTTTGCCGAGAAAATAATGTTAGAATATTTAACAAAATGCAAAATCTTTTAGTAAGCCTATTAGTTCTATGTAGTAAACTATTTAATTATTAAGGGTCCTGATACTCTGTTTCTGAATTCTGACTCAGACTTTAATCGCAGAACTCAATTAGGCGACTGATGTTTTTGTGATAAAAAATTAAAAGTATAATATGATTCGGACATTTCCAGCAAAGCCTTTCAAGATATTAAATATTTATTTGGGAATGAACATACAGTAGTACCTAAAGGTTTTTTCTGTAAAAACCTCACCGTGAGAACGTAGTTGAAGTGAGTTTGAAGTGAGCTGTCATTCCACTTGATGCTAGGGATTGACACTATTGACAGCTCACTTCACCGAGCTGAGCTTCCGAAGGAGACTGTTCTACAGGTAGGTGCACGGAGACAATACAAAGACAGAGACGACGTTCAAGCTGAACTTTTACTAATACTTGAATTACTCGATTCTTCTCATGTCCAGTGATCCGCATAAGTAACTAGACCACTTGTCTTTTTGTATGTGTAGAAAAGTTGTGCCTTAAGGAGAATGATAAAGCTACATAATTAAAATAAACTTACATAATTCAACATTCATCTCAAATGTCACAAGAAGAAAGTGAGACACTACACCTAGAAAGTGTCAGTGCTGGGCATTATTCCTACTTAATTTTTATTTGTTGTAGATAGCAGGTAGAAATTCCCTCGCCATATTTACAGGTATAGTGACGAAGAGATGTAACATAATCTTTAGAAAGGTCGGATGTCTCGAGAGCTCATAAAATTTGGGCTCCCTGAAAATTTTTGCTGACTTTTCTAGCAGGTTTAGATATCGCAACGACGACGACGACGGTATATTTTTATTATTTTCGCTTATGAATTTCTTTGCATAGCTTACAAAAGCTAGTGTTACACACACTTAAAACTCTTTCAATTTATAATAATAATAATAATAATAAATATTTATTCCTTAAAAGGGTATTTGTAGTAAGTACATATTACAGTAAATTAATTAAGCGTAGAACTTATACTAACAAATATTAGCAGGGGTGAACTACTGTTCTCCTAGCTAGGTAGCTGAGCAACCTGTATTAAGGAGAAACAGTTTGCCTCCCCAAATAAAGGTCATAAAAAATAATAATAATTATTATAAATTGAGCATAGTGCTACGTGGTGTCTCCCAAAACAAGTCGTTAGTTAACTTACGAGTACACACATTCGCAACGTTTTCTGAAGGAATAACTCTGTTTAAAATTCATACTTTAGTTGGTTACAGGTTCGGAAGATAAAAAAAAAAAAAAAAAAAAATAATAATAATAAAAAGAATTAAGTAATGGTAAAAACTGTTTGTTTTGAGAGGGACGTGATTGAGTATGAGTGAGTGTTTGATTTCTGTGTACTGACTGTGTATGGGTGTTTGGTGTTAGTGAGAGTGGGTGTTTATGTGCGTGTGTGAAGGTACGTGTGTGAGTGTGTGGGTGTTTGCGAAATTACTATTGGGTTATTAAACGGTTATGTTGTGCCAAAAACGAGAAGTTATGAGAGTGTTTTCAGAAGATCCTCAGTCTCATCATAGGTTTTTAAAAGAATAAAAGAACGGACGGCAGTTTTGCATTTGGAGTAAGGTAGGCTATAAATAGGTAAGTAAGCGTTAAATTTGTTATAGAGATATGGACCAAGGTAAAAAAAGAATCGTTTGGTAAATTTATAGTACGGTGGTGGAATAGTGCAGACAATATCTTTCCGACGTTTCGATACTGTAATAAAAGGCGTTAGTCGGTGCTGTAGAAGAATGGTCTGCAAGATAAAATGTTGTCTAACGTTAAGGACCTTCCAATTTTTGTAGAGGGTTGATGTAGGGTACATGATTGGTTTAAACGTAGCTACCTTCAATATAGCTCTGTGGGCTGTTTCTAGGTGTTTCATTGTTGTCTTAGCGGCGCCACCCCAACAGGTGATACCATACGTCACAATAGATTGGCATAAGGCGTAGTAGACAGTACGTATCACAGCTGACGTGGCGACGTGTCGTAGATTTTTAAAAATATAAATGAGTTTTCTAACCCTACTTGTAAGAAGATTGATGTGAGTTTTGAAGTTAAGAAACTGGTCTAATGTAATGCCCAGATATTTTATATTGTCCACGCGAGTAATTAATGGGCACTGACATGGTAGAGGTGTTTGGGGATGTGTGTGGCAGGAGTGGGCTTTTATGACAATTGGAATTTCTGGTTGTGACTTAGGTGAAGTAGAAAAGGTTATAAACTTAGTCTTTGACGTGTTCAATGTAAGAGTGTGAGAAAGTAGCCATTCATTAGCAGAGTTGAATCCAATTTGTGCTGAATTCTGCAGGTCTGACCACGAGTCGGCTGAGAAAGAAAGAGCAGTATCATCTGCGAATGACACAATTTTAGCATTATTAATGTTTAAATTACAAAGGTCATTAATAAAAGCAAGAAACAGAGTCGGCCCAAGGATACTGCCCTGTGGCACACCATAACAAATAGGGAGATCATCACTTATATGATCACCTATTTTGACTAATTGTGTCCTATTTGTAAGGTAACTGTGAAAGAACTGTAACTGTAAGCCTCTGATACCTAATTTTTCTAGTTTACTTAGAAGTGTGGAAGTCGGAATGGTATCAAAGGCTTTGGCCAGATCAAGGAATATGGTGAGAACTTTTTTATGGGCGTTAAGTTTGTTCACAATAAACCCCGTTAACTCCTGCACCGCGTCAGTAGTACTTTTGTTCTTTCTAAAACCGAACTGCTGGGGAGAGATCAAGTTAAGTTTTTCAAAATAGTGAACTAGTCTCTTGTTGATCAGACGCTCAAGAACCTTCGATAAAGAAGTAAAAACCGCGATGAGGCGGTAATTATTTACGGACTTTTTGTCCCCACCCTTGAAGATTGGGTGTATTATCGCCTTTTTGAATGCAGTTGGAAAGGTCGCAGTCTGGAAACAGAGATTAAAGATGTAATTTAGGACGGGTGCCAAAATGGATGAATATCTTTTTAGTATGGAAGGTGAGATGCCATCAAATCCGGGTGCTGCATTAGTCCTGAGAGAGTTAATAACAGTTATAATCTCGAATTTAAATCTGAGTAGCGTTAAATACAAACTAAGAAACAAAAAACCGGTCAAGTGCGTTTCGGGCCACGCGCAGTGTAGGGTTCCGTAGTTTTTATAACAGCCAAGTGTGGGTTGAATTCGCTGAAATAAAGTTGTTCGAAATTATCGAGTCAAATACAATTGGTCGACTATTACTCGTAAATTTGTAAAGCCCACTTAAGTGTGATAGTTTTCCTTTAAATTTCGTTATATATAGGTACTACTGTTTAGTTGGTAGAGGGGGGGGACACTTGACTCTAACGAAAATTGGTACTTTAAAGCTTGATAAGTCACGAACGTTTTACTTAAACAAAAAAGGTCTTCCGAAACCCCTAATATTTTTGAAAGACCTATCCAACTATATCCCACACTATGGGAAGGACGAAAAAAAAATATCATCCCCACTTTACATGTAGGTGAGGTACCCTAAATAACTGTTTTTTCAAAATTTTATTTTACCATATTTCGGCGTCATTAACGTGTATACTCATGCCAAATTACAACTTTCTAGTACCAATAGTTTTTGAGCTAAACCGCGGACAGACAGACAGACAGACGGATATGGCGAAACTATAAGGGTTCCTTGTTCACTACGGAACCCTAAAAAGCGGAACATAGATTCAGTTTTCACAGGTGTTCTCACACTCATCATTTCACTTTAATTCTAATTCACAAAACTGAGTGTGAATTAGAATTGAACTGAAGTAATGAGTGTAAGATCACCTGTGACTACTGAATGTATTTTCTTCTGATGAGTTTTAATTTTCTACGTGCAACATCAAATGGTCGGCGACTGTTGATTACAAATATTCGCTTATCGATCAGATCGAGTCAGCGCTGCACCAGCCACAGGACCTACGTGCTGATTCCGCTCAAATATAGGGTTCGGTCTTGAATAAGCCTTTTTTTTTTTTGTGGATGGGAAATCATCCAATGACCCCTCCCGCTCTGGGTGGAGCGGAAGGGAGTGTCAGACTCTTACTGACTAAAACCCACCCGTGTTCCTTCCTTAGCCCTTTATTTTCCGGGGTAGCGGTAACCCTTTCGGACAATCCCGCTGCCCCGGCAGGCTTCGGCCCTTTCGGGCCCCTTCCTTATGCTGACATCTCTTTGAGGCGCGCTTGGAACACGTACGCGCCGTCCGGCACGGGCCTGGTCCTGATCGGACGGAGAGTTACCCATTACTCTCCGCCCGCAGGCCCGCGCCTACGGTGGCCGGGAGTCGTCTCGCGGCTCCCGACGCCCGGGGCGTCTCCCGCGGCGGCTGGGACGTGAGGTGAATAAGCCTTAAAGCACACTTGCAGTTGTTTTCGAAACTTATTTCTTTGAGACTGACGTAATTATTTGTGTGAGAGTATACTTACGGAATCCGTGCAAATTTTTCTGCATACTAAAGGAAAATGCTCTTTGAAATAGGCCAGACAACAGATACAACAATAGTTCTTTTAATGAAGTAATAGATACCTTGTGGCTATATAACATCACACGTGTACCTATTCTTCAAAAGCGATTGATGCGTTCTGTGTTTTCCTTGTAAACACATTCGATTGAGTAAATATAATGGCCAACCAATTTGTATTGAACTTTTTTATCAACGCAGGTTCAGAGAAGCGTGTATTGTAAATTAAATTGAGCAATCATGAAAGAATGGAGGAAAAAAGTGGAAAAGAAGGCGTTGTTCAATTACTAAACTAATTGAGGTTGGAAAACAAAATATTGATTGTGAAAACGTTCAGCGCGAAGGCATGTGATGCCTAAAGTTTGGATATAAACAGTTTCGGATCAAATTACGTTCGCAGTTAGTTTCTGACTAATTGCTTAAGTTGACATTGTTTGCAGGTGCACAATAGCGCTACGAGAATAGACCAATTTTAATTTTAAACAAACTCTTTGCATTATGATGCCAGTTTTGTTTCATAGTTCAACAGCAGATATTAAAATAGCTAGGAGCCACAATTTCGTAGTACCAAATTGTCGTCTGCTGAGATTTATGAAAATTCTTTATCTTTTGACAACTAGGAAAGATCGTGAAGCAAGAAAAGACTTTGATTAGAAAGCTTTTCATATTCATTTCTGGGAACGTAGTCTGGGTAGACATGCGGCGGCAGTCTAATCTATCATTATTCATGCACAATCGTGCGCTCACGGTGTCACGTCGTTAGCTTTGTTACTGCGGGTGAGAACACCGGGAACGCTCTCGTTTCTACATTCTGATTGTATGGTCCACGATAGCAGAAAACCGTAAAACTAGTAAAGCCACACAATTAAGGAGTACCTTTCTAAAGAGGTAGTAACAATTCCCGTTAACGTTAAGGATATCAAAATTTATATTAGAACGGATATCGACTGATAATGTCACATTATCGTTTTATATAATAGCTTTGAGTTCGTGTGTCCCCCACACAGGGAGTCTTAAGCTAAGTTGAGATATAACTTCACACTTTACTATGATATAAACTCTGTTACTTTGTATCTTGTTAATGCGTTCAACATGAGTTCGCAATTAACGATTTGCAATATATCTTATATGTATTTTCAATGCTAGAGAATATTAGATTAGATACCACATTAAATCATTAACCTTAGGAGATAAACACATCATTAACCTTAGGAGGCTCAGGAGATTTATCTAGGATAGATTTATTTTTATTCTGAAATATTGAAGGAGCGAATTTTTCTTCTATACCTATAAATAGAAAATCAAAAAAGAAGCTAGTTGCCAGCCTATCTTACTGATTTCCATTAAACATTCGTATTATTAGGAAAGAGTTTATTATTTATTTTGGTAAAAAATTTACGGTTTTATTTCAAATCTTAATTTATATACATAAAACAAAGTCGGTTTAGTTAGACTATTTATAACTCAGGAACGACAAGCCGATTTTTAAGATCTTTGATTTGTTTCCTTGAAACCTTGAAAAAAATCACGATGTAAAAAGTTATGAAAATAATTCACTTTCTGATACATGTTGTATGGAACGGCTCATTGATTTTGAAGGCGGTTCGAAGTTTGCCGGGTCAGCTAGTTTGAAATAAAAGCGTCACAATAAACTTTCTACAAAACTTTTGCCTCAAAATCCAGACCAGGCTACAAAAATATATCGACATTTAGTTAGTTCCGTATTTATAAAGCGTGTGAGTTGGGTCGTCTATTTTGTGTGAGTCCTTTGTCGATACCCTAGGGCAGGGATGGTGAACCTCTACACATCCAAGTGCCATATTTTCCAAATAAATATTTCATGTGGCCATGACGTGCCAACAAACAATCTTGGCTTAGTGATTACTGGATAAAAACGATATACTTTCGCATTGTTGTTATTATTTTTAATCTCTCTTGACATTTCTCGAGACCCTGGGGTCCCACCACACCTTTGGAAGGTGTACGAGGGGTCAGGGGCCGAAACCAACTCGCAGAGGCCCGTTAGACGTTTTTAATTAAATGAGACACCAACAGATGATTATCCCTATTTGCACTATGCAAGTGCACCTAAGGACAACTTCCGGTTGGTGTAGGACTAATGTTAATATTAACAGTTTTATATTTATTTAAATTAAATGACAAATTAGTGCGAATTTTGCTATTGCAAACTACCTAGGTGACTTGGGTAAGTACCTACATTTTTGAAATGTTGCCGTGCCCAAATTATTTTGTTACGTGCCACTACTGGCACGCGTGCCATTGGTTCGCCATCCCTGCCCTAGGGTGCACTTTTCTGGCAGCCAACATGAGTGTACCATTTTATTTTCTCGTGTCAGACACGAAGTTAATAAATTACGACTGAGCTGTACATTACTATATACTTATTTGACTTTTACTGCTCGTAAAATTTTACTACAATGGAAGGAATCATAAGACACGTGTCTAATATCCTACGTATTCCAATTAAACATGTGAGGTTCGTTTGAAATTACTTCGGTCCATTTTTATCTGAAAAGTGTTTGCACAACACACAATTAGGATTTCGTATTTTATTTTCTTTATCTGTAATAAAAACCGCTATAGTCAATAAGAGGAATTTCATCGATCGTAGCACCACAACAACACACGGAGCGCGTATCGTATCGGAAAATCTTTTTTTGTAAACCTTATTATACCGGTTTTCTTAACTTTTAGATTAGATCTTATACACTACTTCCCAGTCCATTGGATATTCGCAATTACCTTACGACGCAACTTGTAGTTGTAGCAAAGATTTCGTTTCGGTGTGTTCCAAATAGTTCGTACGGTATCGTACGATTTTAATTTGCAATTTGATTACAACACGTAGGGTGGATTATTCCGGTTCCTTTTTTAGCTACTGTATCTTAGTTCTGGGTATTCCTACTTATCTACGCAATAAAAACAAATACGAGTATTTGTACAATCTTCAGGTAAAGTGGTTTCTGGTATTTTTGTTTCTGAATGTGCTACAATTAGGTTTTGATTATCTAAAGATTTATCTGCCTTTGGGCTCATAATGCAATAGACATTACGAAAAATCCAATGTTTACCTTTATAAAGATTTAACATATAAAAACATATAACATACTTTTTTTTTTTTTTGTGGATGGGAAATCATCAAATGACCCCTCCCGCTCTGGGTGGAGCAGAAGGGAGTGTCAGACTCTTACTGACTAAAACCCACCCGTGTTCCTTCCTTAGCCCTTTGTGTTCCGGGGTAGCGGTAACCAACATATAACATACTTACATTTAACATTTATACACATACCCCCTTACTAATAAACGTTTTATATCAGACGTACCTATAGTTACACACTGATTTCTCTCTTTCAATCGTCAGTAATTTGACTTTAGAAAGAAGACAAAGCGTTGTTTAACTATACATACGCTATACGACGTTTATTAGTAAGGGGTTTAGAAAATGGTCATTTTAACTGTACATTTTAATATAAAAATGTTGATTTGGTGACCTTATTCTGAATAAGCCGATATGGGGGCAGTTTCCACCGTGAGAAAAATGTAAAATTCAGGCACAGATGTGAGACCCCAGTATTGAAATGTAGCGCACGCACGCTCACCGCAAATCGGATAGGTAGCTCCTAACCTTTGAAATGAGCATGTCGCGTTCTTTAGTAAACACTTAACATTATTTCTTACACACAAAATGTCCAAGAAATAATAGCATGAGTTTTATGTATCATTTTACAAATTATATTTTTGGTAGGTAATTTAACTAGGTTAGGTTTATCAAATTATCAATGATTAAACATCATGTATTTACCTACTTACCTACACACTTTCACGCAATACACTGACTCAAAGTCTCGGCAACGTCACGAAACATGTTCGGCCAGGAAGGTCTCTTTTATCTTAAGATATGATTAACTTAGTAACGCCAGGATGGATGGGAAACTATTGTGTACCTCCCAAATTGCGAGTGGAACCTTCTCTACCGGTAATACTACACGCTACGGATCTGAAGATAAGGGACTGGTGATAGGCATACGTCTTAAAAGCACACCGTTGTGTATGGCGTAAGCAGGAAACATTTGGGGTGTATCACGTGCCCCTAAATAAACCATCCCCAACATTTTATACCATCTATCGGTGGTATGCTCGGGACCTTCATCGAAAGAAATAGGACCTGCATAAATCCTCCATCTGGAACGACATGCTGCGAACCTTTGCGGTGAACGATGTCAAAGGTGTATTGAGAAATAACAGTAGCCCATCTACCTAAACGACCAGGGGCCAAGTCTGCTGTTTTTATAAATTCCTCTTTCCAACACGATCCCATTGTCATTTTGCTAAAAGTTCGTAATCTGCTAAATTCATAATGGTCGATCATTGGTCGGTCAATGGTCAGAGAAAACTACTACTAAATTTCATGCTAGATTTAATTTAATATATATTTTTACATATTACGTATTAGTGTTTGCAATCTGAAGTAGTAAGAAGTTCGTAAATAGCAATAAACATTACGTTTATTCATTTGTCATTATGTAAGAAATTACCATTTTATGCCATTTCTTTCAATGGAGTGTCAGTGGTTGACCACTGGAAAGTCATAATGACGCCATTATATTAGTAGATTACCAAACTTGTCAAAATCAACAATTATGAAATCAATGATAGACCATTCTGACACTATTGTAATAGCAGACTCGAGGCCCAGTGGGATTGTTTAAAGTAAGAAGCCATTTTAAAGCCATATGATCTGTTATAACAGTAAACATCCATTCCAATATTGCCTGGAAGAGGTCGCATTGAAGGTCGCCGCCATTGTACCTAATTATGTTTTAGTGTTGAATATATTTTTTGTTATGTATTTTCTGGTGTACAATAAATACATATAAATATACTTTATACGCACTTTAACCGCAATAAACATAGCATAATCAGCCTTTTATTGTTCCTATTTCTGGGACAAGTCTGCTCTCGGTGAGAGGGAGTGGGCCGTCATCTACGACGCGGCCCCAGTGCGGGTTGGTAGATGTCACATATCTTCGAATTGTTGGTTCTAGGACATGAAGGTTTCCTCACTATATTTTTCTTCACTATTTTCAGAGCAGTGGTGGTGAAATAATTTAAACAAAGTGAAGCACTTGTCTGTGTTCGAACCTACGACCTACAACTAGTTAGTCGCGGACGTTATCTTTCGCTACTGGGCCACCACGGCTACAATACAATACAATATTTTACTAATTTTAGGCGAAACCTTTTTTAGAGTTCCGTAGTCAAAAAGAAACCCTTATAGTTTCGCCATGTCCATAGATGTCTGTCTGTCCGTCTGTCTGTCAGTCTGCGGTTTAGCTCAAAAACGATTGGTACTAGAAAGTTGAAATTTGAAGTTAATGACGCCGAAAAAGTGGTAAAATAAAATTTTGAAAAAAAAAAAACAATTGTTTAGGGTAGGTACCTCCCCTACATGTAAAGTGGGGATGATGATTTTTTTCGGCCTTCCCATAGTATGGGATATCGTTGGATAGGTCTTTCAAATATATTAGGGGTTTGGGAAGACCGTTTTTTTGATTAAGTTAACCGTTCGTGACTTATCAAGCTTTAAAGTACCAATTTTCGTTAAAGTCAAGTGTCTCCCCTCTACCAACTAAACGGTTGTAGTTAGAAATTCAAATGTCACGGCAGTACTACCTAGATATAACGAAGTTTAAAGGAAAACTATCATACTTAAGTGGGCTTTACAAGTTTACGAGTAATAGTCGACCTGTATTTGACTCGAAAATTGTCGGATCAGTTGAGGATTTGTATAGGAAGTCAAATTAGGTAGGTAGTCATGTTTGGCTTTTATTTAGAGCATGGTACGAAACTATCGGTCAGCGAATACGACCCGCACTTGGCTGTATAAAAAAATACGGAACCCTACACTGCGCGTGGCCCGACACGCACTTGACCGGTTTTTTATTATTTATAATGTTGAAATAAATATAATTAAAAATATTTCGTTTAAAATGAGTAAAATATTGTATCAAGCTTTTTTCATTTCCATAGCTACGAATATATTTAGAGATATTTTCCGCTAGAGGATAATATTTAACAAGCTGAAAGTCAGCAAATAAACCCAGTCTGGTTATGATATTATGATACCTACTTATTATTTTGCCATTATTAATTTACACGAAATGGATATTTGGCCGAAAATATCAGATAAAACCACGCAAATTTTCCACCCCTCGACGTAGGTAGGTACCTACTTTACAACGAATAGAGCGTGTTATTTGTACCTATTGTTTTTTTTTGTATAATTACTATTAATACGAGTATCTACCATAGGTATACATTACATAATAGAGTCTAACATTAAGATTGACTAACATCCATCCTGGGCCTCAAGTCGGCAATTACAGTAGTGTCAGAATGGTCTATCATTGATTTCATAATTGTTGATTTTGACAAGTTTGGTAATCTACTAATATAATGGCGTCATTATGATGACTGACTTAGGCATTAATCTGCTAAACTTCTTAGGTACCACTTCAGATTGCTAATAACACTAATACATAATATGTAAAAATATATATATTATAAATGAAATCTGGCATGAATAAATGTTCAAATTGAGTAGTAGTTTTTCGAAAATCATTTCTACTAATGGGTTTTATAATAATGGCAATACGACAATGTCATCAATTCTATTACGAGAGCATTGACCGACCAATGATCGACCATTATGAATTTAGCAGATTACGAACTTTTAGCAAAATGACAAGAAAATCGTGTTGGAATGACGAATCCATAAAAATAGCAGACTTGGGCCCGTGTAGAACAGTTACAATAGAACCGTATACAATATGGATCTTTGTTTTAAAATGTCTGCCGTTAATACCCACACATAAAATGTAGGCCAGCGATCGAAACTTTTAATCCTGCTCCATTAATCTCGTTTTATCATATGAACAAACAATATAATGATTTATGCTTCCGCTATCTATTTGTTTTTAAAAGAGAGTACTTATTTATCGACGGAGAGTTGCAACAATATATCGAAAAGTCAACTCATTACTTTTTAGAAATACTGAAAATTGTTATCATATTTTTAGTATGAATCAATATGAAATTGTTAGCATATTTTTAGTATGAATCATTATGAAATTGCAGAGTATCGGTGCAATTCAAATGCTAAGATACCTAAGTACTTAGTCGGTTATCCACATATTTAACTTAGTTTGTAGATCTCTCTCCAGTCGTGTTAGATCGCCATCCCATCGGACAGTCTCGTACTGTCCGATGGGATGGCGATCCAACACGAGATGCACTCTCCCTTCTCGAGGGAGAGTGCATCTGTGTCTGCGCACACACTAGTGTACTACAAAAATCTTCCGCGTCGGTGGTCATAGTCTCCGCTGACATTAGCCGCCATGACCGAAATTCGATCTGGAAGAGTATGATTTCAGTTTAGCACCTAAGTACTTATTGGTTTTCCAGTGTTTATGTTATTTTTCAACAAAAATATCCTTTTTCAGTTCCGAAACGACAATTTGTGAGTAAGCTGTAGCCTTATTTAGACCAAATGAAGACATACTATCAACTGTAATATTACTTTTTCTAAATACACTCAACAGCATTGTGTCTATAAGTGGGATTTACGAAAGAAAATCTTATTGCTTAGAAGTTTCAAAATCTTTTTGTGGCGCGTTTTATCCCGTATAATTCCGAGCTTTCTGTACTAAATAAATCTCTAACACTGAGATTTTCGACTATTAACTACAACTTATTCGGTCTTCAATGAGAATAAATATCTCTTTTTGTTTCGTTGGTCAGTAAAGCCGACTATTACTGTTACAGTTTGCAGTTCGCCAGCGCTAGATTCGTCCCGGGTTGCTGCCTCGATGTATGAATGGACGCAGCATGCTTATTCTGTAGGTAATATCTATCACTGTGGAACTAAAACATCGTATGGTTTTTATATACGACCTACGTCGAATTTATTTTGTTACTAGCGACCCGCCCCGGCTTCGCACGGGTGCAATGCACTTTAATACATTTAATTAAATAAATAATAATTTTAATTTAATGTTTTTTTTTAACTTGCCGTCAACCCCTGCCGCCGATACCGCAGCAACCGCTATATCCCTGCATTTTAAATCTGTAATATCTTCGAAAATATTAATTTAAATAACATGCTGTAAAGGACCATATTGATCTATATTAAATGCACAATGTATTTAAGGTACTTAATTAGATAAGGATTAATGCTTGCTGTATTGCTTAAAATCGCGTCGTAAATAAGCCATCATTTCTCGTAAAAAGTAAAGGAAAAAAAATGGTTATTGTGGGTTATCCCTAAGAGATAGACATATACCATCGCGGACTTTTTTGTAGACCTTTTTAAGGTGTACAATACTGTAGTACATTATTTTGATGTATCTCATAGGGTTCATTTACGACATCGCATTAGAAGAAACCTCTAAAATTATCAGTGTTTCTCTACTATATTCTACATGTATTATACATATATAAACCTTCCTCTTGAATCACTTTATCTATTAAAAAAAACCGCATCAAAATTCGTTGCGCAGTTTTAAAGATTTAAGCATAGGTACATTGGGATAGAGGGACAGAGAAAGCGACTTTGTTTTATACTATGTAGTGATGTACTGATTTGTATGGACGAGAAAATAATACGCTGTTTGTAACGATTTATTGCACCACGTGTATGCTTCGCTGAATTGAAAGATACATAGGTACCTGGGTTACATCACTCACACCATAGGAATTAATTAGGTACTGTAAGTGGAAATAATTGTGGAAGACTTGTTTTAAGTAGGTAAGTACAATAATTATCTTGCTAGTTTTGAAAACTGGGTGCGTCTCATAACGTATAAACTCATTTGGTCTAATTTCATTTTATTATTGTATTTTGGATTATTTTTATTGATTTCATACATATCGATATAAAGTGTAGACTTGGTAAAGTTTCTTTATGATTATTTATACGTTAGCTAGTGGCGTGATTCAAGTTCCAGTTGAAAGCTTCGACAGCCGTGAAAATAAATCGAAATTCAAGATGTGAACACTATTCATTTATCGAAAGCTCTCTCTTTTTAAAAAGGTTTTAGTGGCCACCATTTCAAATCTGAAAATAAAAGGATACATTCCTTGACTTTTCTTAGTTGTATTCGGTTTATCTCCCGGTCAGATGTAAAAGTAGATAGGTACAATGGCATTACTAAAGTTATTTGACATTTTCTAAAGGTTTGATAGATAACTTTTCCAATATTGTAAGCGTCGCAAAAGGCTTCGACCCGATCAATCTACTCAACGCAAAGTTCGGTCGCGGTTTTAGTAAAATGCTAATGTTTTTTGTTGTTCTTTTACTCCGTTTAAAGTTATTTCTAAAGGTAAAGTACAGCTATGATGTGTTTTGATAGATTGAATTAACTACAATGGCATTCTACCCGGTAAAGTCCCGGGAAATTTCAAACTTGGGTAAATACCGGGTATTTATCCGGGTGAGATGATGGGTATTTAATTTTATTACCCAGTAATTGGGTTGTGGAGGTCCGATAGACATTCGCTCCATGTAAAATATTGGTATTCAGCCTAGGCTCCGGTTATACTGGAAGCCGCCCCAACATAGTTGGGAAAAGGCTTGGCAGATGATGGGTAGGTATTTAACTTTACGAATATAAGAACGAAGTTATTTATATATATTTGTAATAACTTTTTAGGTACTTACTATGCTGTGCATGCTATGCTACGCATACTATGCTATACTATGCATGCTATGTTACGCATGCTATGGTATGCATGAATTTATCTGGATATTTTCCTTTTGGGTATTTACCCGACGCCCATCTTTAAAATTAAAATTCTATGTAAATATATTATTTATGTAAATATATTCTTTTTAATAATGGATTAGTTGCTTGCATGGTAAGTAATATTTTGCTAATAAAATAACATATCCAGATTGAAGACCGTCTGTACACCACTGATTGTTTGCGTATCGTCGTAAAATTTTACGATTTTTGTATAATAATGATTGATGAGTCACACGTACCTTTATGATTTATTTTAAACGACAAATTGAACTTGAATAATAATGGAACACGATTCCAATACATAGGATGTCAGGGTCACGCGGTTGCTAGCGTGAGTGGTGTAATAATGAAATAATCGACGACAGATGCATGCCGTACATGCCTTCATAAGCAAGAGAGTCATTGTGAAACAATCAGTACACAGGTCGGTACTATATTGAACACTTTCACATGTAGGTATCTGTATTGTAGTAACTGTTTGAGGATAATCTGAACATTTGCATTCTCAGACAGGTGTGTCAATGTGCAGGCGGCATAGGTTGATGTTTCGTTGGTGAAATCAAATTGATGAGATCCCTAATGGTTTTAAAATCCAGGAAATGAGACTATTTCCAAATCTTTTTTTTAAACTCCTTCTCCTTGAAAAAGATTATTGTATTAAGACAGGAAGATGGAAAATAGTAAAGGGCAAAACAGCATTACACAAAGCTGTTTAGAAACAGGCCGGGCCGAAACGATTAAGAAAAGAATCTTAATGCTCTTTGAGTCTTTGTTATAAGTACTCATGTTCGGTAAATTGAACAATTGAATTACAATCGAACAAATTGGAACCTTCTGTTCGTTTACATTGGAACTCATTGATATTCCCGGAAGCGTCAACTAAATGCAAACAGCATGGACTTTGCGAAGTTCGTTTGAGTTAAATGATTGTGTATTTCTCTTACATTAAGCTCGTATACGAGAACCTGCACAATCGCAGATGAAGCAGGTAACATACTCACTGAAAAAAATCAGGTTCTGGAACGCTGGAAACAATACTGCACAACATTTTATGACACCGGAGAACCTATCACTAGCAGCGCTCAGACAAACACTTTATCACCGCAAGAATCTGAAATTCTGCAGTCAGAGGTCGAACATGCCTTAGGATGTCTACAGGATAGAAAATCTCTGGGTAAAGATAGAATTCCCGCTGAGTTACTTAAAAACCTAAATTCCAAAGGTGTGAAGCAGATTCTAAGCATCTGCAATTCCATCTGGAAGACCAGGATATGGCCTGAAGAGTGGACAGAGTCCGTGTTTGTTCCACTTCATAAAAAGGGCTCTACCAAAGACTGCAGCAACTACAGGACCCTGGCACTTATTCCACATATCAGTAAGATACTCCTGTACATCATAAACAGCAGGCTGAAACACTTTCTCGATCCACAAATTTCAGAAGAACAGGCAGGTTTTGTTAAAGGCAAAGGCACGCAGGAACAAATACTGAACGTTCGCCAAATCATAGAAAAGAGCCGGGAATTTAACAGCCCTGTGTTGTTGTGTTTCATTTGCCTTTGATTGTGAGCAGTGGAATAAGCTGTGGGAGGTTTTAAAAGACATGGGTACGTCTCAACATCTTATTGATTTAGTCCGATGCCTCTACATCAACAAACGCTCTTTCGTCAAAATAGACACCGACTGTTCAAATGTGTTCTCCATCAAGAAAGGCGTTAGACAGGGATGCATCCTCTCACCTCTGCTCTTCAATGTATATGAAGAGTATATTATTCGGAAAAATCTCGAGGGCTGGGAAAAGGGGTTTGCTGTTGGTGTTTCGAAAGCGCATTGCCAATCGTTACGCTGACGACACCGTTCTTCTTGCTACAACATTTGACGACATGAAGGAGATACTCCACAGATTGGAGGTGGAAAGTGGCAAATTAGGACCTGCTATAAATAGGCAGAAAACCAAGCTTATGGTGATAGATCGTGCGGGAAAGCTATCAGGCGCCTATAACATCCAAGATATCGATACTGTGGACAGTTTCATTTATCTGGGCTGTAATATTAATAGTGAAAGCAGCTGCGTCCCAGAAATAAAACGACGGATAGCCATGGCTAAAGATGTTATGACACGCCTCCAGAAGATCTGGAAAAATTGTGCTATAAGTTATAAAACTATAAAACTAAAGCCCGTTTGGTCAGAGCATTAGTCTTCCCGATTTTCCTTGGAGTTGAGACGTGGACAATCCGAGCAAGAGAAAGACAGAGGATAGATGCACTCCAAATATGGTGCTGGAGGCGGATGCTCCGAATACCATGGACAGCCAAACGCACAAATATGTCTATCCTTTCCCAACTTGATGTCAAGACCCGATTGTCTACAATGTGCCTGCAGCGTATTCTGACCTATTTCGGCCACATAATGCAAAAGGGAAATAGCAACCATGAAAAGCTGGTTATTGTTGGAAATACAGAAGGAAAGAGAGCACGAGGCCGGTCGCCAACACGATGGTCCGACCAAGTAAAGGAAGCTACGTCCTCAAGCAATTTTCAGCAGGTGGTGATGGCAACTTTGGACCGGGGTATATGGAGGCAGATTGTCCATTTAAAAGGGTCCAGTGACCACGGTCCTCAGTAATGAGGGACCGATTGAAGAAGAAGGCTCGTTAGGTATATTAGGGAAATTCGAAACAAAATTACTGAGAGGAATTTGAAGATTATTTTGATATCAAATATTTTAATAAGACCATTTTGCAGATATTGAGCAGTCTTGTGTAAGTAACAACGCAGATTCTTATTTTTTAATTGTTCGTGACTTAAATAAGTACCTACTTATACAGCGACAGTATTTAATTTTACCTTTGTTTTTGTGAACTGAGCAGTACGTTTGTGTTCATGTAATAGCATAAAACAATGACTAAATTATAAATAGGTATATTCAACCTTGTACGGCTGTAAGTGCACAGTGTTGACCTAGTGCAGAACTACGTTTGTGGTGTATAAAAGCCTATAATTAAAATTCTACATTTAATTAAGTGCGGCGCAGAACGTGCTCTTCATTTTTTACCCACGCTTCTACTGTATCAACATCCGCTTGCAATGTAATTAAATTGGTTTAGTTTTAAAAGAAGCATTTGTAAACGTTGTACAAAAAACTCGTGTTCTTTCAAGTTTGTTTCTTTACTTTTAATTCAAATGGTCAGTAGATATATTTACCAGTAGCAGCCCAGATTGGGTCCAGTTATTTGAACTTGGCTCGCCTCTAGTGTGTGTTAGGAACAAAAAAATGGGTGAATTACAGTTCTGCCGAGGAAGGTACTTGTTTGGGATTATAGGCGTGAAAAACATATGCAATATCCCACAAGCTATATAACGATCATAATGTGACTATGAATAAATTCGTCAAATACTATAGCAAGTTTCACCGCGATAGAGTCTTTGTATATTTTTCCATCATTATAACGCGTTGTGTTGACATTTATCGATGAGGGTGGTAACATGTGACATGTGTACACGAAAGGAAGAAGGTTAAACATCGTATTTTTATTCCGTCTCTTGTTTGTTTTGCTTTACAAAACCCTTTGAATTGATAAAATGTTGTTCTTATCTAAGTACTTACCTTAAGATTTATTTTTTAATTAGTACAATTTAAAAATACTTAGTTTTATTTTGGATATCCAATAAATAACTCGGATAGAATATAACTGAATAGAATACTCTTTATTGCACTATAAATGTTACAGATATAAATGTAGAAATTACAAGGGGTGTCGCAGTGGGCGTTCTTACCGCTAAAAGCGATCTTACGAGAATAGCTTTACGGGTATTACGAGGACAAAGACAATCAAAATTTCAACAAAGCATGTTTTTAATTAACCCCTTTTTGTAATATAAATGATAAAAGCTATATTATAATGAACTGCTATTAATATAACGATGAGTACTTAGTTATTAACAGTATTTCTCAATTACAAGCCGTCCAAAGGCAATCGAGTAAAAGCCACTGAGGGGAAATTAAACGGGTATTAGGTACCTATAAAAAGCTTTTAGTGAACGGGGTTTCAGATTAGGCATGTCTTTAATATTTGCAGTGGTACATAGAATTGCTATTTCTACCGAAAAACAATTATATGCTTTCCACGCAATAAATGTGACGAAGTTACAGGTGGGCGCGCGTAGGGTGTAGCTTCAATATTACTAGCTATATAAAATGAATGGCTCTCCGATGACAAGCGGACGAAAAGTAGTCAGAGTGAATAAATTTCGTATCTAAGTACCTAAACCAAGGTGAAAAATGAAGACCACTTGCCGCTGAAAAAACACCTAAACATTATTAGGAAGGCAAGTACGTATATTTACCCAGAGATAATAATTATAATGCAAGCAGCTTTAAGACTAGTTGTGCTGGTGTGTCTAGTCTTGAAAATAGCTTCTTTGTGACGTGTGGAAAATTTTCTTTGAAAAGTTTTACGCAAACAATCATCTAAGTACCTTGCCTTTTCCCAACTACATTGGGGTCGGCTTATAGTGACGGCCTATAACCTCCACAACCCAGTAAATGGGGAAATACGATACCCCTTGTAAGGCTGATTGTCAGACTTTAGGGATTCTGACTACCCGTAACGACTACCAAAGCTTTAGGTACATGACAGCCGGTACCAACGGCTTAATGTGCGCAACAATACGCAAACAATGTAACAATGCTTTGCCTGGCAACTAAATATACAGGAAAAGTTCATAGCGCAAATAAATACCTGTGCCCAAATAGTTGCTGAATGTATATACCTACAAAAAAAAAAAATTCTAGCAGCTAAAATAGAAGAAAAAGTACAATTAATTACAAGTATTCTTACTAAATGAGGTAAGCCTGGCTCAACTCGTTTAATTACACGTTTTACAGTTAACATTGAGATTAATAAAGCTATGCTAAGAGAAATTCATTTGTAACTTTATAAATTAAATGGTCTGTCTGTCGTAGAAAATCTTTTTGCAGATTTTCGGAGCACACGCGAAGGTACCTATCAGTTTTTTTTTTGTATAAGTACCTACTTTTACAAGACGGACTTATCATAATATTATTTATGTAAGTATATCATATGTTATTTTTCTTTACATGTAACATTGAAAATAAAAAGTTGTGAACGAAACAGTTTTTATTTGTATGGTAACTTTATTTGGACTACTCACGTTTTTCAATTCTTTGGAAGTGCCTCAAGCATCAATAAAATAGCCGCCGAAGCCATATAAAGAAATAACTACTTACGCCTTGAACATTACAATTATGCACTAAACAGTCGCAAGTATCTAGATCTCAGTTTATCTCATAACATCAACAGAACTCCTTCTTTTTTAATGATTCGGCCCTAAAAAGATAATGTGAATATTTTTTTATAACTGTTGTGAAAATGCTTTATATTCGCGTTTGGTTAATTTGATGTGGCGCACTGGGTGGGGAGAGCGACCACTGTTTTGCATGAAAATTATTTGTATCAACAGATATTTTTTTTTGTTTATTCTAATGGATCGCGACATGGTTCTATTTTATTATCTATCATTGTTGCTACTAAACCTTGACATGCATGTTTATTAAGTATATCTACCTATAGACAAACCTGTAGCTCATAGAGTCTATTAAAAAATAAGACACATATAAGAATATACAAATACCTAATATAAATGTAACTACCTACTGTAGGATCGTGCAAAGATGACACTAGCCGTGAGCGGTTCTATCAATAAGACTGTGCTCCTATAACCTACTTTACCCTGATTGCCATACTCGGCGAGGGCAGCCGGCTACTAAACACTAACTAGCTTATCAATCACCCACACTGTAGTGTTCTCGTAATAGGACACAAGTAAGCTTATTATCCTACCTACGCTTAGGTATAATATTATCAGAATCGAGAATTCCAGACCGGAATTATCCAATACAACATCACAAAACCCTACACAAACTAAGGTTACACGGCTATTTTGAGAGAAAAGTTGTTACATTAAATGGGCATAATTTTGTTTAGTAGATTCAGGTGACCTTCGCAAACGGCGTCAAAGCTTGTCATTAGATTTTGTTTTACGTGGGCCGGAGTTTTAAATTGCCGGCTCGTAAATGCCTTTTTTACATTTACGCTTGTTTTACATTGCAGAATTTTCTAGAGTGCCGCTTTTGACGCAACACTGTCTCGTTGAAGTGGGAATGCTGTCTATAAATTGGCAGGTAATAAGGACGGCAAGAGAGCTTCGAGTGCGAAGAGACCATTATATGAGATACAACTGTTTTCAGAATTTCTATACTGAAATGGTGTTGAACTTAATTGGAGCATGCACCTTTCTAGATTTATTTATGTAGACTTGAATTAGGAATGGACACAGCTGCCCCAATTTAGTTGTTCAGAATTCGGCGCTGACTGTAAATCTCATCAGCTCTTATTTTTTCTATCTTGAAAAAATACAGAGGCAGATTTAGTACAAAAATCTTAAGACATTAATGCCCTAGGACTTTCCACAGCTGGTAGAAATAGGTACAACAATATTAGAACACTTTGTGCGTGAAAAAACTAAGATGCAGTCAAAAAGAATGCTTTTGTAATAATTGTGTGTGTAAAATAGCCAGACATTAAGTAAAAAAAAACGGCGATCCAGCTTATGTAGGCATCCATACGAAACAAAGTTCCTAGTTTGCGGTATGGTGTTATTTATTGGGGGCAGTCTACTGATAAGGTGCTTGTATTTAGGATGCAAAAGCGATGCATAAAGTCAATGTGCGGTTTCAAGACCACAGATAGCTGTCTTCCTTATTTTAAATCTTTGAAAATATTAACATTTCCGTCTTTGTACATACTGGAAACGGCTTTATTTGTGAAAAATAATCCACATCTCTTTCAAAAATTGTCGGCAGTCAGAAGCAATCCAATATGTACATTCATTGTGTCAAGTTAAATGTAAAACCGCACTAATGCAAAAAAGTTTTTTTGGCATTGCCCCACGCGCATTTATAACAAAGTACCTAATATATCATTTATTGGTTTGCAAACATGGGTATTTAGTACATAAATCATGTTTTATTATAAGAGACCTCCATGCTCTACCATGGGCATGCAAAACATATTATTTTTTAATTTACACAAAAAGATATTATAAAATTTAATAAAAATTAGGAGAACTAAATAATACAAATCAGTGTCAAATCGTTTAAATTACAGTAAAAATGTCACAATAATACAATAATTACAAATATCAACTAAGGTTACAGTAAATATGATCACATTTATTGGTTTGCAAACATGGGTATTTGATTTAAGTCACTCATGGAAAACCGGGGAAATTGACAAACAATAATGTAATTTCAAAGATAAACGTATAGTTGTACTAGCGGCCCGTCCCGGCTTTGCACGGGTGGACATTTATTTTTTAAACATTTTATTTTTTTCTTGCAATTAAAAAAAGCCTATATTGATCAGTGATAATGTAGCATTCAAATGGTGAAAAAAATTTTAAAATCGATCCAGTAGTTCTTGAGCCAATTCGTTACAAACATACATACAAATCTTTCCTCTTTATAATATTAGTATAATAGATAATTGTATAATAGTTATCATACCGTATTAAGAACGAGAATAAACCAACATTGCCAGTCGTAAATTGGATTTTACAGAAAATAAGCGAAAATCTGAAGACATGTGACATCTACCAACTCGACTGGCTCTGCGTGGTGGATTACGGCCCACTCCCTCTCACCAAGAAGAGGCTTGGGTCCCAGCAGTGGGAACGGTAGGTATAGGCTGATTATGCTATTATGCTAAGCGAAAAAACATACAAATTCCTTGATAGAAAACCATCACGAAGTTACCTCTGATTTCAATGCATTTTCGATTTACTATGATACAATTTGATATCATCATCATCATCTAGATTTAAATACCATTTCTTTCCATATGTATCCTACTATCTTTTAGGGACTTTGGGCTCGTTGGAGGCAAGAATAGGCTTTGATCAGCTCACGGTATCCTATAAGACCTTACTGGGACGTGTCGACTGCCCAGAGCTCCATGGCCTTTTCTGCCGACTATTTGTGCCCGAAAAATATATCGGACACCGTCAGAGTCGCTGGCACAATCTGTTTGCGCAGCTGCCATATAAAACTATAGCCAGAGCCGAATCCCCAGTCTGTCGTACTATAAAGGTGCTAAATACCCTTCTGACTGCCAACCCTGAATGTAGTAAAATTATGCGTATAAGTCTGGTGTTCTGTGAGAGAAAGTATGCAAAAAAAACTAACATGTCACAGTGGACTCCCACTGTGCCATGTTAGTTTTAAATTAGATTATATTTAACGCAATTATTATCAACGTAATAATTGTCTCTAGTCAATTAATGTTATTGGTGTTGTACGGTTTTAATTAACTATAAATAAGATTTTTTCCGAAGAAATAGCCATCTTCCGTTGCATGTGCGAGAACTCAAGCATATTTTCATTTCACAAATCGGGAGTAATCCTTGTACTGAAAAAAAAACTTCCTCCAAAAAAAAATCATCCGACTTTCAAAAAAGACACTACATAGTGAAAAATAACTTTTCGGAAGTCGGTGTCATTGGATTCGCATTTTCGTTTTTTGCCACCGACTTCTGAAATTAAAGTTATTTTTCACTTTGTTGTCTTTTTTGGAAGACAGTTGTTTTTTTTTTTTTAAACATGATTTCATTTTTTGCTTTTAAGTTGTACTTACCCCACACAAATTCGTATAACACTACTTGCTATGTAAACATCAGTGGCAGGGAGTTATTATAACATCATCAATATAAACTACTAGCGACCCGCCCCGGCTTCGCACGGGTGCAATGCTGATACTAAATACACTACATATAAACCTTCCTCTTCAATCACTCTATCTATAAAAAAAAACCGCATCAACATCCGTTGCGTAGTTTTAAAGATTTAAGCATTCAAAGGGACAGAGAAAGCGACTTTGTTTTATACTATGTAGTGAAGTGGCAAAAATACGTATTATTGAACTCAACTCAAAAACTATCCAAGCAAAGTTAATAAATATATATGGGACCCCTGAGGCATACCCAATCCATTAAAAAAAGAATTTTTGAAGTCAATTTACAATTGCCGGAGATATCGTGTAACATACATACAAAAAAAAAAACAGTCGAATTGAGTAACTCCTCCTTTTGGAAGTCGGTTAAAAAGACTTTCACTCAGATAAATTCGCCCATCCATACTTATACTTATTACTTTGGCTAAAATACGAAAATTTGATTTGCGTCGTTTTCAAGTTGATTCGTTACTTTAGCTAAGGACACGCCTGAGCCGACCCATTACTTGGAAAAGCTACCGAATTACTGCCTTGTGACTGAAAATGGTCCCGTTTGATTAATTAGATTTTTCATATTAACGTAGGAATCCAGTTTAAATATAAAATTGAGATTTAATTCTACCAATTTAGGTGGAAAGACCCGTGATTGCGATTAAATTGTTGCCCAGATTTGAGTATGAGCTTGTTTAACGTATGTACTTTACCTTAGTCATATATGAATTTCGGCTAGCATGATAAATATTATATCCATTTGAGATAGAATAACGGTATTTACAAGCTGCTTACCAAACAGAAATCGAAAAACAACATTTTTCCAATCTTGAGAAGCCTTTGAAATCGACACCGAAGATCAGGAAAAAAATAGTCAAAGTAAATCATTTATTTCAATTAGGCACATAAAAAGCTATTTTGAACGTCAACAAGAAAATAGAATTGATTCTAGTTGCCCCTTTCAAAAGGTAGTTTCGTATAGATAATAATGGGCAAGAAACTCCGCAGTTACTCTTTTAAAATGTTTTACAATATTTTGCGGCCACAGAACATTAGCTGTGTCAGTTTGGAATAATGTGTCGCTACACTGAGATATAATCTGCAATTGTCAACAGATATAAAAACAGACTGGACAGAGTATATTTCGTTATTTCTTGGAACTAAAGAAGTATCTAGGTACGAACAAAAAGTAAGCTGAAATGTGTGTTGTGTTAGTGTGTTGTGTGGAGTAAGTTGGTGTAGTGAGTGTGTGTGTGATTGCGTATGAGTGTACAGATTTAACTGTAGAACTATATCGGTTGTCACTTCATGAAAGTTTTGACAGCCAATCACGCAACAGCAATATGTACTTTGAGAAAGAATGCTCGTAGTTGTCGAGTTGTTTGTTCGTTTTGATACAAAAACGAGGTCCTAGGACTAGGACTGTCGACTGGCAAGAGAGATCCTATGCCGTACGTTGGGACATAATGTCGTTTCTCACTCATGCGCCTTGGAACATAGGTGAGAGGAATGTTGGCGCAGAATTGACTGAAGGACAAAGAGCTAGGTTGAAGGAGGATAAAATGTTGCATTCGCTATATAACAGAAATGTAAAGGTACATGTGTAGCTTTTAAAGCATAACCTTTAAAATGGCTTTCTGTGCTCTTTCAAACGCCGCGGCATAAGCATGAGATACAGTACATAAGACAGAAGGGACTGTACGGTCAGCAACAAAAGTCGATTAACACTTCAGTTTTTTTTTAATCTCAGTTATTGAGCAATATATTTGTTCAAAATTGCAGCAGAAGTACAATACAATTTTGAACAAATATGCTCAGTAACTGAGATTAAAAAATAACTGAAGTGTTAATATTTTGCTCAATAACTGAAATTAAAAAAACTGAAGTGTTAATCGACTTTTGTTGCTGACTGTACCAAAGTATAATACACAACTGTAAGCGACCAACTCTGCGTGCCTATCTAAGCCTTTGATAAATATTAGTTTACGGATACATCCTGTCAGTACTTTTAGATGTGTTTGGCAAACACAGGGTGGAGTCAAGGAAGAGGACCAAGGTAATTGATGTTATTTGCCGTCTCCATGCATTTGCAATTGCAGGTCGGTGTATGATGAGTTTTAAGGGAGATTAAATTAAGGTTGGAATGGTGAGAAAGCGACATAATTAGTTTTAGCGACATTTAGAGTGAACAAGATAATATTCAATCACGTCATTATATTTAAGAGAGCATTCTCTGCCTCAGTTTGAGAATCTTTCCAGGTTCTGCTACATACAAGTGCAGCGGTGTGGTCTGCATATTAGGCAAATATTTTTTTAATGTTTAATTGACAAAGTTCGTTTGCTTAGATTAGAAAGAGCGTAGAACCAATTACACTATCCTGGGGCACCCCAAAGCCACTGAGATCAGTGTTATCAATTGGTGAGGTTTGTATTTTCACAAATTGGCTACATTTTCAAAGACTACCTTACAGGAAGGTAGTCTTTGAAAATGTCCAGAGCCGCCACCCTTTATTTCCACACGTTCCATTTTTTTCCGCTGGATGATAACAGAGACAGTGTCAAATGCTTTGGACAGATCTAGAAATATGATGAGAGTTTTGGTTTTATTATCTAGGGCATTAATTATGCTATTGGTCAGTTCTAGAACTGCATCTTTGGCAGCTCGTTTATGTTTTTCGAACCCATACTGGTTTTGCGCAAGTATGTTTTATTCTCTTCTAGATAATAAGATAGGCGTGAACGTATAGCCTTTTTAAAGATTTTAGATAATGAAATAAGAACCGACATGGGTCTATTCAGACACTGCTAGTGCTTTACTAGTGCTCATTAACTCTCTTAATTTCAGTGGGATATAGAATAGAATAGAATAGAATACTCTTTATTATGTACACCATTATAAATACACCTTACACACACACACACATTTATATACACCTTTATATAGACGAAGATTGACTAAGTATGTGATATTATGTGTGAATAAGAAATATTTTGTTAGCTTTTATAAAAGCGGTGGGTATTTTGTCAACACCGGTAGTAAGCCGACGCAATGACAGTTCATTGTGTACGCTCATAATGATAAAGTTTAATTCATCATCGTCAACTGGTAGTAGTGCCATCGAGTTAAGAGGGCAATTTCATGAGTACGCAGAACAGAATAGAATGTATTAATAACTGTAGAGAACGGAGAATAATCGGGAAATATTGTAATAGAGTTGATACCAAATCACATCCCTCTATAAAATATATAATAATTTTCATTTCACAAATCGGGAGTAAATCGGGTGTCGTTGGGTTCGCATTTTCGTTGTTTGCCACCGATTTCAGAAAATAAAGCTATTTTTCACTTTCTAGTGTCTTATTTGGAAGTCGGTTTTTTTTTTTTGTAAAAACGTTTTTATTTTTCACTTTTAAGTTGTACTTGCCCCACACAAATTCGTATAACACTACTTGCTATGTAAATATCAGTGACAGGACGTTGTTATAACATCATCAATGTAAACTAAGTGGCAAAAATACGTACCTATTATTGAAGTTAATTCAAAACTACTCAAGCAAAGTTAATAAAATTTATAAGGGACCACCCCTGAGGCATAAATTTTAAGTCGATTTACATTTGCCGTAGATATCACGTAACAAACATACGAAAAAAAAAGAAATAAACATACAGTCGAATTGAGAACCTCCTCCTTTTTTAAAGTCGGTTAAAAAGAATAGAAAAGAAAGATTTATCTTTGATATATTTTCCTTGCCACTTTGCTTTCCTCAATTATATCGGGGCTGGCTATTACGGAAGGTGCGACATTAGAATCTGATAATAATTTTTGCTTTTTGTGGAGCAGAATGAAGTAATTTGGTCGTCGAAGTAATGTGTTTCTTTAGGGTTTTGTAATTACTACCTGGGTCAGTATTTAGTTTCTGAGAAAATTGGCGTGCTTTTGAAATCTAGACCAACTAAAAGGGCAGAGAACAGTGTCCAGTGACTTCCTAGGTAGGTATATTACAATGGCATCATAATTCCTTAGTGGTTTTTGGTTGCTTTTTAATATTAATAATCCTGTATTATTTTGTTTATATGATAAATTGTCACGAATGTAAATCCGCTCTAAATGAACGGATTTACATTCGTGACAATTTTTTTATAATATATCAAAATAGTCTGATTACAAACACAAAGCTGGCCCCCCGATAGCCATTTTTGCAAATGGTCTGAAATACATAGGGAATTACAGCAGCTTCGTGTCGAAAAAATCTGATAGTTACAATTTGTTTTATTGACACTTCGCGCAAGCTGTGACACGTGCGAATAGTAGGTACTTACGTGTCGACAATATTTGGGGAAATAAATCGTGCAGCCAGGTTTGATAAAACTAGGGAATCCCTCTCACTTGTCACAGGCTCAGGCACCGGAGATGACATAATGATAAGCCGTTAATCAAGAATCGTTTTTATTTTCCGCAAAACCATATACATATTTGATTTCTTAATCTTAATGACGTCAGTTTGTCAATGAGGTTACATTCTTGTAAGGTTTGGCGTAGTTGTGGACGAAAAGGTAACTAAGTAAGGTGGCCACGGTTATACTTTGTTCATTTAAAACTTCTCTGTTCTCGTTCTGTAAAAATCTCACCGTGATAACTTAGGTGAAGTGAGCGTGAAGTGAGCTATCAATATTGGCAATCCCTAACATCAGGTGGAATGACAGCTCACTTCACCTTAGTTTTCACGGTGATATTTTTATAGAACAGCACTGCAGTTGTCGGCCATGTCATCGTAACGATATTTTCGGTCGTCACATCGGATTGCGGTTAGAATTTACAGTTTTCCACCGGCTGAACAATTATGATATTTGCTTATAAGCTAAAAGCGTTGCTGTTTACTTGCGTATTGTTGAGTTATGTATGACTAGCTGCGCCCCGCGGTTTCACCCGCGTAAGTTTTGATCCCGTAGGAATATCGGGGTAAAAAGTATCCTATGTGTTATTCTGATGTATAAACTATATTACTCTAAAGTTTCATCAAAATCCATTCAGTAGTTTTAGCGTGAAAGAGTAACAAACATCCATCCATCCATCCTCACAAACTTTCGCATTTATAATATTAGTAGGATTACATGTATTATGGTTATATGTATGTTTTGTCACGACCTCTGTGCGTGAGCAGTTTACTGCAAGTAGGCACCAATTTGCAGTACATTCATATTATGGGTTGTACACAAAGTAGAAATAAATATAATTGTATTACGTACATACCTATGTATATGTATTTTATATAAGGAACGTAGACCGCAACTTCTTATCCTTGTATCTATACATATAATAAAATCGTAGGAAAGTCAAAACTGTACATTGAATATTTTTTAAAAAGAATTCTTGGGGCGTGATCTACAATCGATATCGAAGCCAAAAATATAGTTTTTAGAATTTTTGTCTGTTTGTCTGTTTGTCTGTTTGTCTGTTTGTCTGTCCGGGATAAACTCAGAAAGTACTGCATGGATTTATATCAAATTTTGCATGAATATTACTAAGAGGTCAGGTCAACATATAGGCTACATATTATCACGCTATCACCTACGGGGGAGGAGCTGTGAATCTTTATTTTTCTTACGCATTCTGTGACAGCGTGTAATCTAACGACGCATATTTAAATGTTGTTTTTGAGTAAGCCATGCTACTATCTAGCTTTACACTATAAAAACTACGCCATTTAAGTAACTTGGGCAGAGAAATTTAGTTTAATGAATGTTAGTAGTATAAAGACAATTTTAAAACAGCGCCATCTATGAGTTTTCATAAAAATCAAATCAAGTTACATGTTAACATTTTTTGGAAATTAATAATTTAAATTTGATCATGTTGGCGAGGTAAGTAGTTAGTTATTCTTAAAATTCATAGATGGTGATGTGCATTTTCTTCATAAAAGTTGTATCGTATAGTTCGTTTTGACAAATTCAAGTTCCAACAAAACCCTCAAAATCTTGAGCAGAGTTGAGGAAGACAATTTAAAAAAAATGCGGTGTTAAGTATTACAAAAATGTTATGTTCATTGATGATGATCATCATTTCATGACACCCTCGCGAGGGCTAGCGTCAGTGACAGTCCCAGCCGCATGCGTCATCTATTTGCCGTCATCTTGGTGTTTTGTGGAGTCGCGAACCCGGTAGCTTTGTGGGAGAAGTATCGCCATCATCTGTCTGAAGATTTTCTACGAGCTTTGAGGCGTGCTACTGGAGACGAAGTCGAAGTAACTGATGAACGCGTGCTGAACACCTGTCTCAGTTCACTTCAAGATGTGGTCATTTCTATCGGCGGCAATCCACTGATCGAATATGGGTTACCAGCTCCCCAATCATCACCGTATCAAGATCGTGGAAATCAGGAGTATAACGCTGAGACAAATTACGATCCGGGCGAAATGACCATGTCGCTTTGTTCTCTTCAGAGCAAAAACTTTATGACACCGTCCTTGAAAGCGTTGGGCAAAACCAGGGTAAAATGTTTTTCTTGGATGCTCCTGGTGGAACAGGAAAAACATTTGTTACCACTGGCATACTTGCAGGGGTCAGGAGGCAAGGCAAAATTGCTATTGCTGTAGCGTCGTCGGGAATCCCTACCACACTGCTTCCGAGTGGCAAGACAGCACATGCCATGTTTAAAATTCCCATCGATTTAGAGAGCGCCGAAACGCCTGTTTGTGGTGTGTCACGTAACAGCGATAAGGGACACGTGCTCAAGGATTGCTCTCTGATCGTAGGGGATGAGTGTACGATGGCCAATAGGAAGGCAGTTGAGGCCGTGGACAGAATCCTGCAGGACATCCGCAGGAACGAACATTTGATGGGTGGTGTCACAGTTCTGTTCAGTGGTGATTTTCGGCAAATGCTTCCCGTGGTGACGCGGGGCTCGAGGGCTGACGAGGTGAATGCTTCGTTGAAACGATCTTCGTTGTGGTCACCAGTTCGTACGCTGCGCTTGACCATTAATATGAGAGCTCGGCTCGGCGGCAATGCATGTGCTCAAGAAACTCCGATGTCATTCTAAGTCTTGGAGAAGGCACTCTACCAGAAGAGATAGTTGGACAGGTGGTGCTTCCAGAGTCTCTCGGTAGAGTGGTATCCAGCTTAGAAGAACTAATTCGCTGTGTGTACGGGGACATCAGTCGTATACCGCATTTGACCATTTTGATGCCCAAAAATGATCAGGCTGCAGCAATTAACGAATGTATTCTCTCGGAAATTGAGGGGAATAAAGTGGTCTACACCTCGATAAACACTGTTGTCGAGCAAGATGACGCCACACACTATCCCGTGAAATTTCTGAGCTCCCTGTCAGCAAGTGGACTTCCAGCGCATACCATCAAGCTGAAGGTCGGTGTTCCGATTATGCTTCTTCGGAACCTCCTCCGAAGCTGTGTTAACCGCCTTAAAGTCATCTCGCTCCACAGACACACCATTGAGGCGGAAATTCTTACGGGTAGTGGCGTCGGCGAGGTAGTATTTATACCACGCATTCCCCTCATACCTCATAATTTCCCGTTCCAGTTCAAGCGCGTACAGTTCCCCGTGAGTGTTTGCTTCGCGATGACCATCAATAAGTCGCAGGGGCAGATACTGAGGGCAGCGGGTGTCGACCTCAGGACGAGTTGCTTCTCACAAGGGCATCTGTACGTCGCTTGCTCTCGCGTCACCAGTCCTGACTCTCTTTACATTTTGGCTCCTGGCAGCATAACTACCAACGTAGTTTATAGAGAAGTGTTGTAAGGTATGATACCTTTGTACGTATTTTTACTCTTTTGTGTCCTGGAATGTATTCCTGCATTATTTTCTCTATTTCCTTCAGTCACATCTTATGACTGAACTCAGCAGGATTCCCATATAACTCTCTTCACTTGCTTCGCTTGCAAAAAAAACTTATATTTTAATGCTATTTTAAAAGTTGTGTACTTATAATGCTATAGCGACACTGTCATCTTAGGTATTTTTGGTGCTATAAAGCCTTCACGCAGACGACGTCGCGGGCAGCAGCTAGTAGGGTATAAAATCATAAGATTGGGTAACTTTTTAATTTACATAATGAAATCTATAAGCCAAAGCTATAGCTATAAGCTATATGCCCTGGTGCGCAGGGTTCGGGCTAGCTCCAGCAGCATCCTGAGGGCATTCGCGCAGAGGTTCGATTGCCAGTACCTGAACCATTGCTGTATGATTCACATACTGGGCAATCGAAGTATGTAATAATAATATCTTTAAATGGTCTTTATAATTGTGTTTTTATTTTATTTTATCTGATTTATTTGTGGTTGTGTGTTTTTTTTTTTGTGTGTCTTATATGATCCTATGTTGGTCAAAATAAACGATTTAAAAAAAAAAAATTATTTATAATAACAATAGGCCTTATAAAATTATAACAAAAAAAAATTAAATAGGTATGCAATTACATCATCGAGTATCGCAATTCACATTTGTGCTTGAGAAATTATCAAGGTAAGTTTAATAGAATAGATATAGTCTAATATATGTCTAATACTAAAAGACGCAGGTCTATTTACTGAGACTAAGCAAACATAATTACAAGACGCTAAGCCATGGCTTAATTTGATACCTACCAAAGTTAATAATTTGCTTTGTTGATGTACTCTTGTTATAATTTTGTAGTTAATTAGTTAGGTACAGTAGGTCGCAAATCAATAGTAATAAAATTTAGGCATAAGATAGCCTGTTATTCTATTGAAACTTCGTACTACGCTACGCTAGGCCAGCGCAACGTTAAAGTGTTCCACCGACTTGCTGGCCACTGTACTAATTTTTACTTTTTTGAAAGATAAAATACGGGTAAGTATAAATAGGAAGAAGACATAAAAAACACTTTTTCTTCTCCGAATAGGCTATTTGTTTTCGACTTCCTGATTCAATCAAGATGGAAGAATTCCAGATATTTATTTATTTCGTACAACCTTCATACTTGTCTCACTTCCAGGTAGAGAAAATACCAAAGAAGGGAATAGTCTGTCAGGTAGTTATTAATGAGAGGTACCTCAGATATAGCCACCTATAAGTACTTATATAGTGAATGTGGGCGTCCCATTTCTTTAATAAACTAATAGCTGCTTAGTATCCCTACGTAGTTAAGTAGAGGCCTAATTAAGAAGTTTTACCTAATTGTTATATGTTTGGAGAAATATATATTTATGAAACATTTATGATAAATATTTACCCATCTATTATATTGGTAGGTTATCGTATTTATATTTTTTCATAAAATCGTTGCTAATTTTCCTCGTCTTGTAATTTAAATTAACTTTTATAAATTTAATTGTTCATTGAAAGAGTTTTTTGAAAAGGGCCGGAGTTCCTCGTGGGCCTTCAGGGGAATTTTGTGTTCTTTGACAGTGGACAAAAATTACTCCAGGCTACATTTTATGCATTTAAAGAGATTTTTGAAAGCAACAGACTATGATTGTCCGGATAAATATCCCTATAGGTAGGTATATATATCATGAATCCGCATCGATACAAAATATTACATGTTGCGCGGTTAGCGAAAGAAAATCTATGCAGGAAATATATCCTTTTTGGGTTTTGTAAGAGTTAGCGTTTTTCGAAGTACTAGTTCATATCATTGATCGTCCAAATGTGTCCTATTTAAGAATGAAAAGTTATTTTCTTTTTTGACAAGTGAACAAAAAGTGGCTCTTTTTTATTGTTGAAGGGCCAGCTCTTGACCTCGATCACGCGCGATGGAAAGCGATGGATGAGGTCTATGGTGGAACGAGCGTGCCCAGAAGATGCCTAAGGCACTGGAACTCCCATGCATCGATGAAACACAGCAGACTGTTTTACGCCGGACTCGGTGGGAGGGTGGTCGCAAACCAGGCGGGCGCTGGACCTACCAGCGCAAGGGAAGAATTGGCCAGTCAAATAAGGTGTTGGGTGTGACTGTCCAGGATGCGTCGAGCGCTCGGTTCAGTTGAGTAACTGGCGGAACAAACTGCGATACACGAGGATGCTTCTTCATGCATCCCAAAAATATGTAAATTAAAAAAAAAAAATCGAAAATATACCTAGAAAGATAAGCGTAATCTAATATAATCCAGACATGGCTGTAATAAAGAAAAACGTTCGCTGTTCTGTATGAAATAAAATAATTTTATAAATGAGCCGGCGAAGATTAAAGAAATATTCCCTATATTTTGTATTATATCATCATAGGTTGGGCGGTATCATTTGTTTTATTGACGTTTCTTCTTCTTCCTTATAAAAGTAACCACTATTTATACATACATACAATACATAATAATAATATGTATCATCATACATCATAAACAAATAAATCAAACTGAATTGTCTGTTTGTAATGTCAAAATAACAGCTTTTAACTAAATGCATAATTATGAAAGTATAGGTATGCAAACGCGGTACTTCTAACAAAAAATAATGTTTATAATTTTTGTTTGTCTATTTGTTCCGGCTAATCTCCGAAACTACTTTCACTAGCAGATAGCTGATATTATAAGAAGTAACATATTAGTACTGATTTTTGTCCCAGTAGCACGTTCCCGTGGGATAAATCCGACAACCGGCGAAGCTGCGGGCAGAAGCTAGTACAAAATAAATTGAATGAAATCTTCTTTTTACTTCTCTTTATTGCTCGCAGTTACGAGCTCAACTTTATAAGCTGTTTTTATTTGACCTGAATCTATTTAACAAGGTAACATTCAATGATAAAGATGGCAGACTTTTAAAAGAGTCGTAAGTAAGGAGTTCTACATGTTTATAAAGTGCACGATCCCTTTTTCAGTTGATCAAACCCTTCGAAATCCGGTCCATTATAAAAGATTAGAAGAGTCTTTAAGGGTTTGGAGATTAACTTTTTGTGTAGCAGACGTTGACAACACTGACCCTACTTAATACCGAGATTTAATGTTAACCCTTACCGAATTTATGCCTGTGTTCAAAATATTGGGTTATTTGCAGTATAAAAAAAGCATCATCACTACAAAAGTGCTTTTATGATAGTGGGTCTCATAAAAAAAATATTTGGAACTTTAGAACCTTACTGTGAACACTCAAATTGTCATAACTTTTAAGGAGATCAAGTTAGGGCACTGCCATAGAAATTAAATAGCCCCAGCTGTCGCCCTGTTTCGATTGATCCACGATTTTTTGCCCACTCTGTTTAAGTACAATATAGTTACCCATTTTTAAAAAAATCAATGGTAACTTATAATTGTTTTAGGTAATTAACCACTACTTTGCTTTCACAGCACCTACCGATAATTAGTTAAAATGAGTAAAATATTCTGAATCTGAATTAATTTTTTGCTCTCAAAACGGTGAACGAAAACATCATGAGGAAACCGGCATGTCCTAGGACCAAAAATTCGAAGACATGTGACATCTACTAACCGGCATGGGGCCCGCGTGGTGGATTACGGCACACTCTTTCTCACAGAGAGGAGGCCTGTGTCCCAGCAGTGGGAACATTAGGCTGATTATGATAATTAATGTGTTACTCAACATTAATTAACATCACTTATTTTTCATATAACCCATGTATATTATGTATGCGAAACACGCTTATCAATCCTTTTTTGAAGTCATGCGTAGGTAGCATTTTGGTTTTGCAGTTTATTTTTTATACTTTATAAATTAGGATACCAACAGTGGCTTAGCTAATTCTTAATGGGACCTGTATCAAAATATGTTGGGGGCCTTTCTACCCGATTACGGCGAAGCTCAAAAGGAGGGTATTGTTTTTTATTAAGGCCTCGTAAACTGGCAAAATATGGGTGTACGTTCACTTCTGGCTAACCCTTCGGGGAATACAGGCGTGGGGTTATGTGCCTTTTATCAATAAGAATTTGAGATTTCGGATAATATTTTACGAATTTTTGTTTATATACGTGGGGGTGGGCTCGTATCGTTGATACGGCGAATACTGCGGTAGCTATGTCACAGGTTACCAACCCTTCATTCCAAATATCCGATCAGTAACCACACATTTATTTTGAGAGGTAAACCTAATACATACATTTTCAGGGAGCATTAGTAAGCAGGTACATATATCCTACTAATATTATAAATGTGAAAGTTTGTGAGGATGGATGGATGGATGTTTGTTACTCTTTCACGCTAAAACTTCTGAACGGATTTTGATGAAACTTTACAGTAATATAGTTTATACATCAGAATAACACATAGGATACTTTTTATCCCGATATTCCTACGGGATCAAAACTTACGCGGGTGAAACCGCGGGGCGCAGCTAGTGTAACATATAGTTACTTATACCTGCCTGATAGTTGTGCGGTGTCTGTTAATGTTACAACGACTATCGTAGTTTATGTGGTCGGGTTCCGGATAGGGAATAATACCCCAAAATGCATCTAAACCTACATTATAGGGATACATTATAAGAGCGAAGCTTTGCGCCAGTATAAGGGCCACGCTATGACTTGCCGCTTTTGAGACAGATTTGGTACTTGTAAAAGTTAGGGTTGATTTATTGTAAGATAGTTTTTGTTGTATCGCTATAAATCAACCCAGTTTAACATATGTCATATGCTACAGAGTTAGCCATCTTCGTGGAATGTCTTTGAAAGTGATTCGGCTTTTCTGTTCGCATAAAAAGCTAAGCTAAGTAGCTACTTTCTTCAAAACTTTAGGTAGCTTGGCAAACAATATGACTCGTTTTATGGTGGGCATATTATGGTTATACTTATTAATTCGAATTCTTGCATTTGCTCCTTATATGCTAAAATACTTCAGCTTTATATGTAAATAAATACATAGGCACTGTAGAGATTATAGCCTATTTGCTGCAACCTCTGCAAGTCCGATACCAGACAAACATTAATATAGACAAAGAATAAAATGAAAAGCAGTAGGCGTCAGATTTTAGAGGTATGAGGAACAGGGTGTAAAGTTCACGCAACCTCCATAGAAAAGGGAGGATCCTCCGACCAGACGGGTGTTGTGTCTGGCGGGCAACTGCCCAATGATTCATGTCGGGCCGTTGTATCTATGCTAGTTGCGCGGTAAACTCTGCTTGCGAGATGCACGATTTTGTGACGTCAGTATGACACGTTGTTCACATGTGGCGTCGTTGTAGATACCGCTACATCACTCCCCCCCGGAGACCGGAGGTCGATATTAGGCTGAGGGTGATGACCAGGAATGCGCGGTCGCTGCATGCTGGTGGTCAGGATACCCGTTGAAGCCGTGGGTGCTGGCTGGCTGAGTGACTCGCCGCTAAAGCTTGCGGGAGTAATGATGATGACGTCACGCTGGAGTAGGTGCACGAAGGCTGCGCTGACGTTCGTGTTCGGGGTCACCAGTATAGAGGTGTGAGGAACAGGGTGTAAAGTTCACTCAACCTCCATAGAAAAGGGAGGATCCTCCGACCAGACGGGTATTATGTCTGGCGGGCAACTGCCCAATGATTCATGTCGGGCCGTTGTATCTATGCTAGTTGCGCGGTAAACTCTGCTTGCGAGATGCAGGATTTTGTGACGTCAGTATGACGCGTTGTTCGCAAGTGGCGTCGTTGTAGATACCGCTACAGGCTGATAAGGATAGAAATGTAAAACGTAGAACCATCTTCTAGGAATAATTACGCGTTAAAGTAATATGACAAACTGTGCTTTAATTTACTCGTCCCGGTATTGATGTGTGCTATGTTGAAACGTTGTTCAAAACACTTGCGAGGGAAAAACAGACCGGTATTGTTATTAACTCTAAGGAAAATGCCGCGCTGATTTTGATTTTCCGCGCGCCGCGTTAGCAATGCGTACGCAGGTGTACATAAAGGCACTGGTAAAACCGATTTATAGCCTTTATAAAAAATGCAATAAACACAAAATAATTTAGACTGATTGTAGTACTATTGCCATAGAGAAATATAGGTACATTCGTTCAGTGAGAATCCGCAATAATAGAATGCCAGTCAGGGTCTTTTCTGTTTGGTTTCGGGAGGAAAATAAATTTTATTCATATTGGGACCAAGAAGAGTTCAGACTATTAAAATAATTGAAATATGGCCCGCTGATTCCTTTTGATCCACAGGCCATATTTCACTTTTTTTTTTAATAGAAAGTTTTGGCGTGAAGTCTCTTTGATTAGATTAAAAAAGCGTACATCTCCGACTAGTAAATATTTATCTGTGGCGTTACCGCACTAGTGCGGTAACATAAAATAAAAAGCACGTGTGTTTAATACAATGCGTTAAGGACCTAAAAGCGGTTCATTAAGAGCCACTTTACGAGCAAATGTGTTGAAAAACATATTTGTGATATACTCTAACGTTTATATACGATATCATACCATAATGTTTTTGAACGGTTACGTTGTTCGGTACGTGTGACATGAATTATTAAAACATTCTCCCACACTTTTTGCAAAGTACTGGATTGTATTTTACGTCTCACTTCTGGTTGGTAAGTGATCGAATATTGAATACGGCAGGTCCCGAACAACGAACCGATACAATTAGACCATGACTTGCTTTATTATATACCTCCGTAAAACGAAATTCATAATAGAAAAGCAGGAAAAATTACGAAATTGATAGAAAGCAGTTAACAGCTATCGTGTTTGAGAGGCAGATATTTTTATAACAATTTATAAGTAGATATTATTTTCGTTTCAAATAACCTGAACCTTCAGATTTGTTCATAAATCACACATCAACTTTATTCTCCTCCCCTGGGTCCTCTTCATTATGTCGTTAATGACTGGAAAGGTTTTTCATCGTTCAGTTTTTTAATACAATCGAATCACGCTTTATCGATCCATGTTCCCAAGGCGAACACAAATAGAAATAATCGCGGCCACCTTACTCATGATGTATAGTCACGATTCGTCATAGCCCTTACGCCAGCTTATAAATCAAGACAATTTCTATTAAACTGATTTATCTATAAACTCGACCCATCGAAAACGAAACCGAACCTTTGAAACAACAGATGTGTTTTTAACCGACTTCTAAAAAAGGAGAAGGTTCTCATTTCGGATGTTTTTTTTTTAGTATGTTCGGGCATAACTCCGTCAGATATAGACGGATTTGCAAAATTATTTTTTTTGTTCGAAAGAGGCTTATTCCGAAATGGTCCCAATTTTATTAACTTTACTTGGGTAGCTTTTGAGTTAGCTTCAATAATACGATTTTTTTCTACTTAGTTTATATTGATATTGAATGTTTTAATAGCCTTCTGTCATTAAAACTTACATAGGAAGTAGTGTTATATGAATTTCTATGGGATAGGTACAACTAAAAAGTTAAAAAAAAAAAAAAAATTACAAAAAAAAAAAACGACTTCCAAAAAATACTACAAAGTGAAAAATAACTAATGCGAAACCAACGACACCGACTTCCGAAATTAAAGTTATTTATCACTTTGTAGTTTTTTGTGGAAATCGGTTGTTTTTTTTTAAGTTTTTATTAGAAATTTTAGTTTGAAATAAGAAATATCGACTATAAAAATATAGGCAAGTATTTTTTTTTTTCTTCCAAAACTTCCATTTGCTAAAACTCCGGTAAATGGAAATCCACTATGCATGACAGGATTATGGAGCTGAGAGTCATAGTTTCCGGTTAAAGGATCGAACCCTTTGTTGGTAGGTACTAAAATGAATGCCATACGCAAAAATTTAGTGCTCAGATGTAGAATAAGCTCAAACCATGTATGTGGTTTTCCGATTTTCCCCATGGGAATGGTAGGGCGTTGTTCAATCGGGTAAAAACATACCCTAGGTATTTATAACCAGTGGCTGACCGCCCTCGCTTGTAAATACACGCGGAGTTTGTTTCGAATAACGATATTTCATTAGTCTCATGCCCGCTACATGATTGCGCCATTAATTAAGGACATCGATGTTAAATTACATTTTTGTGTCCTCTCCTTTTGTTTGTCGTGCCAAATTAATTTATCAACGGTGCTTCAATTGATCAGAGGATAACGGATTAATAGCAATCGATTATGAAAACGAAAATGCCCGAACGAAATATATGCTTTCAAAAGTAAGTTCAATACTACCGCCTATGTTTAATTTCGTTAGAAAGGGCCAAATGGCAAAATGTTTTTAGGGTAAAAGTTTTGTTTTGGGGTTTCTAACTTTAGTGTAAATGGAGAAATAGATGCATTATTTATGGTGGATCAGGGGATCAGGGAGGGGCCCGTGGCTAAACATTAACAGCCGCACAGGTCGATCGATCAGGTTAAGTGGTTGGTCTGTGGATGGGTGACCATCTTTAACATACCGAGACCCATCCGTGCCTCGGAAAGCACGTTAAGACGTTGGTCCCGGCTGTCATTCGTGGATCTTTGACGGTCGCGGGTAGTCAGAAGCCCGAAAGTCTTACAATACCCCTTGTATTGTATTACCCACCCAGTGGCTGGGTTGTGGAGGTCAGATAGGCAGTCGCTTCATGTAAAATACTGGTATTCAGCTACATCCGGTTAGACTGGAAGCCGACCCCAAAATAGTTGAGCAAAGGCTAGGCAGATGATTTGCGGTGGATCAAGAGCAATATTTTCTATTGTACTGAAATGTTAACCTGGCTATATAAAATGGAACCACGTTGTGGCTACGAAAGCAACTGTGGTCTGAATTTTATTGAAGGGGATTTTAATCGTAGGTAGATATAATATTAAAATAACCTACTATGGAACTGGCAAGTCCCGGTACCTACAGCATAATGTGTATACAAGTTGATACTTATTGTATTCATAAATTAAAATTTTGTCAACTCTGTCCCAAATGTTGGCGGCGCATCAATCAACGAATCCCATTCGTGTTCAACCTAATCTGCATTCGCGATTTATTTGCCAAAAAAAAATTAGCAAATATGAGTTAATGGAAAAATAATTTTATAACGATCTCAATAAAGTTCAGTTTACTCTACAACTTCTCTAAAACGATAGTTACACGATTTTTTTCTAGAATTTAGATTTTGTTATTGATTATGTAGCAGTTACTGCACCTCCTATTTCGACTTAGCGCAAGTTTTCAATTTCATCCTGTAAGTATATTAGTTTAATCGAACACTAAGTTAACAATTTCCAAAGAATCTCCTTTATTGGTGCCCAATTAATAAGTAGCGATAGTGTGGCTAATTGGGAGACCGTCAGGACCGTCTTCTTACAGCCATCTTCGCAGAACTGTTGCAAACTAACTTCGCTCGTAATGATTTATTAATAAGCAGCTATATTTGCTCGCTGTCAAAGTTTGTACACTTGATTATTAAATCTATAATCAGCATTCGCGATTTATTTGCCAAAAATGTAAACAAATATGAGGTTATGGAAAAATAAGTTTATTAACGCTACAAGTTCAAACATTTTTATAACTTTTTCAATATTTGCTAGTCCCTCTGAAATCAAATTAATATTATTTCAAGTTAAACAAATATCAACTTTATTTTACCATAAAATAAAGTTGATATTTGCTTAATTTGAAATAATATTAATTTGAAACATAAGTTTGAATAGACTTTATGTGTTAGCGTTAATTTCAGCAAAGCACTCAGCAAAATTAACTGTCAATGTACTCGTATAACACAATATCGTCGGCTTTTACGACATATTTGTTTAAAGTAGGAAATTAAAAGTGCCAATTGAAAGACTAATGGAGTAGACACATTAACGTATAATGTAAATGTAGGCATTACAGTTTAACAGTAACACAAGCACCCATTGATATTAATGAACTTTTACAATACAGACAGGAGAAAAAGTAAAACAAAACTCCAAGTCGAGGTTTTTATGGTCAGGAAATTAAATAAAAAGCACTTACAAGATCACGATATGCCGTGTATAGTCAGGGGCTCAGGAGACTTGCGATTGTGAATATTTTTTTATTTCTACAGGGGTCGATGTTATCTGTAAGGCTTTTTTTTACACCAAGTAGTACAATAAAGTTGTATCTAGAATGAGATTACGCGTCGAACATTCGTGTATACTGCTAAATGTTAGGACCATTGTACCTAAAGCGAGAATCGTTGTAAGATTGCCATGTTGCCCGCAGTTCCATTGGTTGAATTTCTCTTTTTACGTCTGAATCGTCGTTTCGTTAGACGTAGATTTTGCATAGTGTGTTGGTAATTGGAATGTAAAATGATTTTATGCGTTTTCAGGAGAGCTTAGTTCCCGTGTCGTCATCAGGTATTGTATTATTAACGGGGGTGTTCTGCTGACACGTTAAATTGCGTTCTAATACCTTCCAACCCTTCCCTGAAACCTGCGGTGTATCTATTGAATATCTAATAAGTACACAAATCATAGCTTCATTTTGTGTCATTTGACGGCGCTAGTAATATGTCCTCGTGTAGGTAGATATCTACCCAAGTTCATAATTTATGAACTGATATTATGTTTGTTCGCTTGTTCGTGTGTCTTGGGAAAGGCCTTCACCTACCTATCACATTACCATTATTACCACTTTTATGTATCTATTACATTATGCTTCCCATGATTGGAAATATAACGAAAGTCTCTTTATCCTTTATGTTTCCAATTAAAGTCACTTTTTTGTTTTCTCGCATTCGGGTTGTAGGATGCATGCTAATGTGCTGTAATGAGCACACAGGTAAGCATTTCCTTTTGACAAGGCCGATTTCACCCCTGCGTGTAGGTAATAATCTGGAAATACAGAGATAAAAAAGTTACGTACAGACGCCAGCACATCAAGCTACCCGAAACTGTCAAATTTTCCCAATCAACTTTGAGCCTAATGCTTTAGTGATAAAGTTGAAAATCTATTATAGAAATTTGACAGATTTTAGTAGCTTGATGTGCTGGCGTCTGTACGACCACCATACTTATTATTTTCATTTGTACTACGAAAACCGTGGTTTTAAAACGTGAAAAAAAAACTGTTATAGTCCTTTGGCTGTTATTTATACTGACACAAATACTCGGCTTTCCTACAGTTTTATATTTTTCTATCACAACATTCAAGCCGTGCTTGCGAATGACAAGTACATATTTATTGAAAATTCATCTACATAGGTAGATACATTTATATTTTTGATATTCATTATTGACCAACTTCATGCTTCAGGCTCAGGGGTGTTTCAAAAGAGTTTCCACGAGTTGGCGATGATAAACACATGTGCAAAGTTAGTTCAGCTGTTAGACCTGTGGCCTCTCAAATGCTTATTACCTACAAAAATGCGCGTAAATGCATGATTTCCTCGTTGAAATTTAATACTATTCGTCGGGTGATATAAATTACAATTAATTGGTAAACATAGTTGGTTTTCTCTACTACCGTAATAATAAAGCGATTTTTTAAAATTTATTTTTCTATTATTTAGCACGATGATGATGGCACGGAACCTTCGGTGCGCGAGTCCGACTCGCACTTGACCGGTTTTTTATTAATATTTTAATTGCTGAATGAGCCTGCTCTTGACCTCGATCACTCCTGATAGAAAGCGATGGATGAGGTCTATGAGTGAAACACGCATCTTCCGAGCGCGCTCGTTATCGCGCTCGGAAGATGCGTGTTTCACTCTTGCTTTGAACGCAGACGGCCATTATGAATGTATAATACCGTTAAAAAGCCCTTCCTAAGTCGTATCACGTGGCCGTATTCATTTTTCTGTTAGGCTGACAAGTGACATGATAATATTATTATCTTAACATGGTATACAAAAGTTACTTAAATGGTATCTCTCTGCAGTATATAATCTTACTTACTTACTGGGTACCTACTAAATAGGTATGTGAAGTTTACACGTGGGAGATATTTTAATAAGTGTTCCTTTGGTGCAAAAATGTATTAGCTGACTTTCAGGGAAACTTTTTCCCATAAAAAATAACAAATATGTACATGACCTATGCACTATTCCATGGTCGTATTTAAAGCTCTGTCCTATGACCGACCTTTAAATACGACCCGATCATCTGCTTAGCCTTTTCCTAACTATGTTGGGGTCAACTTCCAGTTTAAACGGATGCGGCTGAATTCCAGTATTTTATATGGAGCGACTATCTGACCTCCACAACTCAGTTACTGGGTAATACGACCCCTTGGTTAGACTGGTTGTCAGATTTTCGGGCTTCTGACGACGAATGACAGCCGGGATCTGATTACCCGTTACGACTGTCAAAGATCCACGAATTACAGCCGGGACCAACGGCTTAACGTGCTTTCCGGAGAGGTCTTGGTATATGAAGATGGTCACGCATTCATGGACCAACCGCGACAAGCGTAGCTTAACCTGATCGATCGACCCGTGCGGCTGTTGTTACTTAGTCATAAGCTCCTCGGTATATGACACATATTCACATTATTTACCAGGTCGACTGCTCGAACTTGAAGGAAAAAATATAGTTACATTACATTACTAGCTTTTGCCCTCGGAAATTATCCCACGAGACCCACAGGCCGTCATACTTACAGAACGAGCTACCGAAATAAAAGTATTTTATATGATACCTAATCCAGGTTAAAAATTCAGGTAGTTTATAACCTGGAAAATTTTCATCCAAATCCGTTCAGCCGTTTTTGCGTGACTGAGACACAAACAGCCAAACAAACAAACTTTCACATTTGTAATATTAGTAATACCCCCGATGAAAAAATTAAGATGAGAAAGCTCCAATCATAACTAACGCAAATATTAGTAGGTAAACAAATAGCCTTTGAGCCTCCTTTTTAAATTCAGATCAAAATGCAATTGCTGCTGGCCACTTGAAGTCAAAATAATTAAGCAAATGCCATTAGCCTTTTCTCTTTTTTTAATTTTAATTTTTCATTAGGATGAATGGGATATCATAATTATATTATTTCTACTTTTAAAAGTGCCTGCATTAAATCATTTATTTTGTAAAGAAACCTCTTTATTACAATAACATTATTATTTTAATCATAAAACCCGGAGCCACTGAATTTTGCTTTGTTAGGTGGTTAGCTCATGTCGGTTAGGCTATGGTAAGCTCAATAGCGCTATCTCGACCTTCTGAAAAAGTACTACTTCATGAAGTAAACGATAAAAATTTTAATATGTTTCTATAGGTTTGATAACCAAACTTTAGTATTTTAAAAATAACAATAATTATTTCGATGTACTTGTTAAAATACTGATGATAATAGTCACGATCCGACTTCACCAGCTTATAAATCAAGATAATTTCTATTAAAGCACATGAAACCTCCTAAGCTTTGCAACAACAGTTGTGAAGCTTTTGTTTTAAATAAGAAATATCGAATATAAATGTCGACCAGTATTTGATGTTTTTTGTACTTCAAAACTTCTATTTGCTGAAACTCTAGTAAAATGTAAAGACTCTGACAGGATTATGGTGCTGTCACATAAAAATACGGCACATACAACGAATATTAAAAGTCATTTTTTTCGGGAATGTGACCGATTTGGAAATAAATGGGGAAGGAATCGATCCCTTTGTTGGCAATGAAATGAATGACACACACCTTAGAACACAGGTGTACTTACATAGAATACGCTCAAACTCACTTTACTCACATAACTTCTACTGGACACCATTTTTGGAGAGAAAAAACTTAGGTTACCGTAATAAAATACTTGTAAACGATAGCTATTGGATTTTCGTTTTGTAGGACGTTATGTAATCGTGTAAAATAGGTATTTATAATTTTGTCCCCAGCGACGTTTACCCGCGGAGTTTGTTGCGAATTACATTACATTTGTCTTAAGCCCGGTACAGGATTGGGCCATTAATTAGGGACATCGACGTTAAATTTACATTTTTGTATCCTCTCCCTCTTTTGTTTGTTGTGCCAAGTTAATTTCTCAACGGTGCTTCAATTGACCAGAGTAAAATTATTAATAGGAATCGATTAAAAAATAAAAACGCCTGAACAAAATGTATGCGTTCAAAAGTAAATTTAACAACCTAAATGTTTAATTTCGTTGCCAAATGGTAAAATGTTTTTAGGGTAAAAGGTTAGTTTGGGGTTTCTAAGTTGGTAACTTTAGTGTAACTGGAAAAACAAATACTCTATTTACGGTGGATCAAGTGCAATATTTTCTAATGTTAATGTTAACCTGGCTGTATAAAATGCAGCCTCGTTTTGGCTGCAAAAGCAACTTTGGTCTGAATTTTATCGAAAGGGATTTTACTAACCTACTATGGAACTGGTAAGTACCAGTACCTACAGCATAATGTGTATGTACAAGTTGTTACTTGTTGTATTCATAAATTAAAACTTTGTCAACTCTGCCCCAAATGCTCACGATGCACCAACGAACCCTATTAGTGCAGCGGTAACCAATTTCATTCAGTTGCCTTGATTGCCAACCTATTACTTGGGTACGTACCTAAACCCGTAGGTATCTTTTTATACATTAGTTCCATCGAACACCAAGTTAACAATTTCCAAAGAATCTCCTATTTAATGGTACCCAATTAATTAGTAGCGATAGTGTGGCAAATTGGGAGATTGTCAGGACCGTCTTCTCACAGCCATCTTCGCAGAAATGTTGCAAACTAACTTCGCTCGTAATGACTTAGGCGCCATCTCCACAGGCGAGAAAATCGCGGCGATAGTCATGCGGTGCCATCAAATTATCGTTGCAATGATATCGCCAGGTGGAAATTGATTCATAGAATTTCTATTGACTTTGATGGCACAATGATAATATCGGCGGGATTTTCTCGATCGTGGAGGCGGCCCCCCTTACTAATAAGCAGCTAGATACGCTTTCTGTCAAAGTTCAGTATATTTAATTAAAATATCTAGCGTTGATTTCAGACAATTGGAAGACTAATGGTAGTTGTGGGGATTAAGCAACACAAGCACCCATGGATAATAATGAACTTTTACAATACAGCCAAGGAGAACAAGTAAAAAATAATCTCCACGTCAGGGTTGTTATGGTCTGGAAATTAAATTAAAAGCACTACAAGATACGGTGCCGTGTAAGTATAGCCAGGGGCTTAGGAGATTTGCGATAGTGAACATAAAAAGGGTTTGACAAAAATACCCTTTTTTATTTTTACCGGGGTCGATGTTCGGCGGCGAGCCGCCCACTATTTGAACGCGCCCCAGAAGATGGTAGCCATAAGGCTGATCCGGGGGTACCGCACGATCTCGGGCGAGGCGGCAAGCCTCCTTGCCGGACTGCCGCCATGGGATCTGGAGGCGATAGTCCTCGCGCGCCAGTACAAGTGGCGCGCGGAGGCACTACGCCGGGGGGAAACTCCGCTTCCGCGGCAAATCGCGGCGGAGCGCACCGAACTCCGGCGCGATCTCATGGCGGCATGGAAAGAGCGACTGTCGCAACCCAGCGCAGGGCACACCACGATAGTTTCGATAAGACCCCTCTTTGAGGAGTGGCTAGAAAGGCGCCACGGCGCCCTCACCTACCGCCTGACGCAGGTCCTCGCCGGACACGGATATTTCGGGAGGTTCCTGTACACCATCGGGCGAGAGGAAACCCCAGGGTGTCACCACTGCGAGGATCGCCCAGAGGATACGGTGGAGCATACGGTGGAGGTCTGCCCAGCGTGGGCGGAGCACCGCCGTGTTCTCGTAGAGGCGATCGGCAGCGGCGGCGACCTCTCGCGCCCGGCCCTGGTTCAAGCCATGGTCCGGGGCGAGAGGGAGTGGGAGGCAGTCAACTCCTTCTGCGAAGCAGTCATGCTAGCGAAGGAGGTGGCGGGACGGCTGAGGGAAAAAAACCCACGTTTCAGCCGCCGCGGGAGACACTCCGGGCGTCGGGAACCACGTGACGACTCCCGGCCACCGTAGGTAGGTCCGAATTCGTCCCAAGCATGCTCGATTGGCTTGAGGTTATCTACAAGGTCTTGGCTTCGTGCTGGCCACTGCATACAGTTAATGTTCACCTCTTGAAGGTAGTCATTCACAATTACACCAGTATGAGGCCGGGCATATTGTCATACATAAAGATACCATCCTCTCACAAATTGACCATAAATGGACCAACGTACTCATTTAGAATTTCTTTCACATATCTTTTGCTAGTTATAGTGCCGTTTTCTATAACCACCAGTTCTGTGCTACTCTCTGCAGAAATTTCGCTCCATACAAGTACGGATCCACCGCAATAGGCCACTTTCTATTCGATGCATGCTTGCTTGAATTGCTCCCCTGGTCTTCTATACACTCTTGTTCTTCCGTTGTTCTCATAGAGCATAAATCTTGATTCATCTGAGAATAAAACTCTTGACCTACCTTCAATACTCCAATTTAAGTGGTTCCGGGCATATGTTAATCTAGAAATACGATGCCCACGCTCCAATTAAGGGCCGTTTGCAGGTCTTAATGGTTTTAAATTTGCTTCAGAAAGTCGTCGTCTTACAGTCCATGCACTTGGGTTACTTCCTCTCAGGCATCGGAACTGATATGTAAGTGCAATTCCTGTGAGAAAGCGGTTTCGAAGCATTGTGTTGACCAAGTATAGATCTTCTCGTGCTGTGGTACACCTGGTCCTGCCTGTTCCTGGTCTGCATAGGATAGAGCCCATAACGTCGGAGAACTCGTTGTACAGTTGACAGCGACACACCAACTGTCCTTGCTGTATCACGCTGACTCCGGCCGATTTCCAGCATTGTGAGAGCTCTGGCGCATTCTTCAGGTGTAAACGACATTATAACAGCTTCAATAGTGAATATTGAACATCAGAAACGCTTTTTACATACCTTTTTTATGACAGAATAGAAACAAAAGCAAAAACATGCAGAAAATTCGTAGTTGCATTTACAAAACTCCCATGTTTTTATTTTGTCATTTTTGGTAGCATAACTTTACAGTAACTAAGAAGTTTAATTACTTTCATTTATGGAACATTTAATTGACTATTAAACACAATTTATTTCATCAAGCTAGCATTGTTAGTGTCCGAGACTTTCGAGATCTTTATGTGACCCTAATTCTTTGCTCTCGAGTGTATTACACCCAGTCGTATAATAAAGTTGTTTCTAGAATGAGATTACGCGTCGAACATTCGTGTAACTACTAAATGTTAGTGCCATTGTACCTAAAGCGAGAATCGTCGTAAGTTTTTCATGTTCCTCGTAGTTCCGTTTATTGAATTTCTCTTTTTAGGCACCTATGTCTGATCCGTCGTTTTGTTAGACGTAGGTTCGGAATTTGCATAGTTTGTTGGTAATTAGAATGTACAGTGATTTTATGCGTAGTTTTCAGCAGAACTTAGTTGCCATTTCGTCATCAGGTAATGTATTAAAGATTGATTTAACGGGGGTGTTTTGCTGAAACGTTAAATCGTGTTCTAATACCTTCCAACCCTTCCCTGAAACTTGCAGTGTATCTATTAAATATCTAATAATAATATTTGACGGCGCCAGTAATATGTCCTCGTGTAGGTAGCTAAGTAGCTACCTACCTAAGTTCTTAATTTATGTATGTGACTGATGTTATGTTTGCCCGCTTATTAAATTCGTTTGTCCCGGACAAGTACCTTTTACATTATGCTTTCCATGACTGGAAATAGAACAAAAGTCTCTTTATCCTTTATGTTCCTAATTATAATAACGTGTTTGTTTTCTCGTATTCGAGTTGTAGGATGCATGATAATGTAATGTAATGAGCACGTAGGTGAACATTTGCTTTTGACAAGGCTGATTCCACCCCTGCGTGTAATAATATGGAAATACAGAAATAAAAATGTTATGTACGATCACCATAATTATTATTTTCATTTTTACTACGAAAAAGTGATTTTAAAACACATAAATATACTGCTGTTGTTCTTTGACTGTTAATAATACTGACACAAATACTCGGCTTTACTACAGTTTTATATTTTGCAATCACAGCATTCCAACTGTGCTTGCGAATGGTAGTGAAAATTCACGCACATTTATATTTTTGATTTTAGTTACTGACCAACTTCATACTTCAGAGATGTCCCAAAAGAGTTCCCACGAGGTGGCAACGATACACACATAATATGCAAAGTTAGTTCAGCTGTTAACCTGGAGCTGGTTAATCTAAAGAAAATCATTACCTTTGCTAGTGAGTGAGATCATCAAGAATTATCTGAGACGATAAAAAAAAAATTGTGACTTATAGAATATAAGAAACTCCTTTTATATTTAGATCGAAATTCGAAATGCAATAGTTAGTTACTGACCACCTGCAGATAACATAATCAAGAAATGCCATTAGAGTTTTTTTTTATGTTTTACTTTTTCAGTATAATAAATGGCTTTCATTTATTTTTTTAACAATGGGTGCCAGTTTTAATTTTTACTTTTAATAATTTAACCTCTTTGTTACAATTGAATTTGTCGTACCAAAGAACGATGAAAAAACATATCTAAAGTAAATAATTTTTACAGAGTTTAGTTATTATAAGTGTGTTTATTAGAAGTATTCAGAAGGTATTGTATTTTATTTTATATTGATGGGAAGTCTATTTTTAAAGAGCTCGTGTCGGTGTCAACCTATAGCTGACTAGCTAATATTTTTACTTTGATTAAAGTAACTAGTAAGATTTTGCGATGGATAATCGTCGACACAAGAGATGAAGAAATTATGAAAGTATGATACCTACTAAGGTGAAAGGATAAGATGGCTGTTAAAAAGTTCTTCCTCACGTATCACGGTTGGTATGTCGGTCGTATCACGTGATCGTAACATGAAACTAATGATGGCACAAAGTAAGCAAATTCCCCAAACCAACCAGCACAAAAATTACACAAACAAAAAAATAAAAACATACAATTAGAAAGACCATTAAACATAATTATTATTATTACATAGATACTTCGATTGCCCAGTATGTGAACCATACAGCAACGGTTCAGGTACTGGCAATTGAACCTATGCACGAATGCCCTCAGGATGCAGCTGGAGCTAGCCCGAACCCTGTGCACCAGGGATGTGCATCGTTTTCGCATGCAGAAAAAACAGTCTACTTGCGACTCGGCGAACATACCTGATGCGCTACAGAATCGGGGCAGCCCCATCAGCACCCTGAATGCTGCCCTGAATGCTGAATGCTGCTGCCTGTTATTATATTGCAATTATAATAATACTATAGTCATTTTCCTGTTACTTTGACATGATATTGTATTAACATGGTATTCAAAAGTTACTTAGATGGCACCCCATTGTGGTATCGTAGGGGTATTTTAATAAGTGCTCCTTTTGTGCATAAAATGTATTAGCCGATTTTCAGTGCACACAGAAAAAAATAAAAAGTACCTAAGTATCTATGGAATAGGACCGCTTTAAATGCGACCTGTCTTGACCTTACATGTCACCTATATGTCGCAGCCAACTGGTTTAATTAGCCTCTCAGTTAACTGCCTAGCCTTTTAACTAAACGGCGCCGTTCAACTAGCGGCCTGCACGATATTCAGCTATTCAATCAAACAGCTAGCCAAATGACTTGGATCGTTAACGTTTAACTACTTGCTTAGGCCAGATATTTAAATTGGCCATGGATTGATTGGTGATTGACTTAAAGCGGCAGTTGTGTACCTACTGTAGTCATTTTCCTGTTACTTTGACATGATATTGTATTAACATGGTATTCAAAAGTTACTTAGATGGCACCCCATTGTGGTATCGTAGGGGTATTTTAATAAGTGCTCCTTTTGTGCATAAAATGTATTAGCCGATTTTCAGTGCACACAGAAAAAAATAAAAAGTACCTAAGTATCTATGGAATAGGACCGCTTTAAATGCGACCTGTCTTGACCTTACATGTCACCTATATGTCGCAGCCAACTGGTTTAATTAGCCTCTCAGTTAACTGCCTAGCCTTTTAACTAAACGGCGCCGTTCAACTAGCGGCCTGCACGATATTCAGCTATTCAATCAAACAGCTAGCCAAATGACTTGGATCGTTAACGTTTAACTACTTGCTTAGGCCAGATATTTAAATTGGCGATGGATTGATTGGTGATTGACTTAAAGCGGCAGTTGTGTACCTACTGTAGTTTTGGAAAATATAAAAAATACAAAATGCATGTTTATTAACAAGTTCGGCAGTAAAAACTGAGAAGTAAACTTAATAAAAATGAGTAATAACAAATATTTAAATGCGTAAGTAAATAAATATTGAAGTTAAGCCATTTTACTGCTAGAAGAAGTCAGTGAGAAATCTAACTTGGGAGTAACGCTTGCTCGGCTCGCGCGTGTTTGGTCACAGTTCTAACCTAACCTAACCCATTTAGTCGGGATGGCCTGGCTTAGTTTCTGCGATCAATTCGGCTCGCGCCTGGTCGGTCACGGTTCCATTCTAACCTATGAACTGCCGAACTATTTACCTAACTGCCAATGCCTACATTTTACTGGCCTAGTATTTTCCTACTTAATACGCTACTTCAGTATTTTTGTACAGACATTGTAGGATTAAATAACCGACCAATTTTCTTTTTATTATTGTCAAGTTTTAATTTAACAACCGCCAAAAATTAAATGACTGCCCGCTTTTTTTTCAACTGACTTTAATTACCTCCCAATGTTTAAATAACAGTTGTTAAAATGATTTCCATATTATTTCCTCACATTTTCATCCTATTATATAAATGACCTAAGCATCAGCCAGCCAGGTCATTAAATATTGCATTAGATGATTTGGCGGAATATCATTCAGACTGCTAGTTGAACGGCATTAGTAAAAGGCTAGGCAGTTAAATGAATGGCTGATTAAGCTAGTTGGCGGCGACATAACTATATCCATTACAGAAATTACAGAAAATATATATACTATGCGTTTTTATTGGGAAATATGAAAAACTGATAAAGACGAGAAATTCAAATCATAGCTAAAAAAATAAGTAAATTATAGAACCTTCTTTTTGAATTCAGACCAAAATTCAGTTGCTACTTATTGGGCACATGACATTCATGACTATCTTTCCGTAATAAACTAATAACGTTTGATAACCAAACAGTTTAAAAACTTTTCGTATTTCACAAATATCAATAATTAAATCAACGACTATTTCGATGTAGTTGCGGCAATGCTCACGCGATGTTACCATTACAGGTGTCGTAAAATAAACAGTTTTTGTGTGAACTAGTTATGTACCCTTAGAGCATTAAACCAACCGGAGACGCCATTGTCAGGCGTTCCCCGCTGCCAAAGGTACGAGACCGCCGGTCATATCAGTCATATAAAACTAGTTGCCGCGCGTTCCACGTCATTCAGCAAATCACACTAGCGCGGAACGAACGTAAGAGAAAAATGCCGAATTGCAGTGTTTTTTCGTGTAAAAATAGATCAGAAACATCTAGTAAACAAAAGGATAACCTTACTTTCCATCTATAAGTATTATTTTGTCCTAATAATAACATAAAATGCAATAAATTTGCAAAAAAACAAAAAATATTGTCGGTCAATGAATGTTGCCACTATATTGTACAAGACCTAATTTAGTGTCATTTTTAAAGTTGTAATTTATAAATATTGACAATTATTTCAAACTTCTATTTCGCATTTGTTATTCTTATTACTGTTTACAACTTATTTTGTTACTTTATAAGATTTTTTTACTAAAGCCTTTAAAAAATTGCTATTTATTATCAAATAATTGATTAATGATATCAAACTTATGTTCCACAAATCTCTTACAATTTTCTCATATCGTTATTCTTCATTACTATAAAATATTTACGGGTCAAGTTATCCCGAAAATACGCAATTTTTATATTTAAAAACAGGCCACACTGTAGCAAAATGAGGGCTGTGACAGCATAGAAACAAATATCGATATCGACTTTATGAGTATGTTATTCCAGGGACTGAAAGCGGTTACGGTTAAAGGTTAAGATACCTCAAAAATATAACGGTACCGATTCAAAATATGTAGATGTTGAGCTATACCGGTACCCATATAAATAAAGGTTAGAATAAATTGTTATTTAACCGTTATACGATTTCGGTACCGAAAAACATGGTGACGGCGCGGCGCGGGTGCACGGGGGTGTCTACAGCAACTTGCTGCAACTTGACCTTATGTTTGTTGTACTAGTGGCAGGCAGTTAGCGCGTGAAGGACATGGAGTGATTTAACAATCGCTAACGACAGAAACAGACAAAGTGGCGAGCCGGTGTGTCAAAGAAACCCTTGAATAAATGATAAATGATTTTATTTCTGTAAGTAGGTTTGTACAAACACTTTTACACGTCAATCATATTTTTTTAAAACGAGATGAGGTCGGCGTTTCTTAACTGACTACTCTGAGAAGAAAGGCCGAAACAAACTCAGAGGTCACAGTCTCTTTTAAAGTCCATAATCTTGGTCAGATATCCTTATTTAAAAAGGTTAAGGTATTGGTACTGATATTATTAAAAAGGTTATGTTACTTCTACTGAAATATACCGGTATGAATTTCGTACCTTAAAATACGGCTACTTTAAAAAATAACGATATCGTTATATTTCGGTTATCGTTATTTAACGGTATGACGTCATACCCAAATTTAAAGGTACCTTTATTTTTGGGTAATTCAGTCCCTGTGTTATTCTATTAATTTTTCAGATTTCCAAAAGATGCAATGACTCGGGATGTTTGGATTTGGGCTTGAGCAAATCATGTTTCGTGGACTCCTAACCGTACTAGTACAATTTGCTCACAGCATTTTGAAGCTTCATGTTCTAGAATACAATCTAATATCAAGAGACTCCGTGCTGCTACTGAGAAATTCCTAATAAGAAAACCAATAACACTGCCCGACCCGGGTATTGAACTCAGAACGTCGTGTTCAGCATTCATCCTTGCGAACACTAGACCATCGAGGCAGCGATGATATTCTGTGAAAATCTTACCGTGAAAACTCAGGTGAAGTGAGCGTGGAGTGAGCTGTCAATAGTGTCAATTCCTAGATAAAACAAACTCACTTCACCTAAGTTTTCATGGTGAGATTTTTACAGAATCAACCGGCAGTTCTTGTACCGTGGCAATGAATCCTTATAGACTAACTTTAAAATCTAAATCCTATGTTACATATTTAAAAAGAATTGATCTGCATTGAAGATCAATTTGATAAGTAAATATGAAAAAACAATTAAATAAAGAAGAGCCTTTTTTATCACAACTATTGGCTGAACTCATCGACAGCAAAATATCGATAGTGTCAAGCACTTTCATCGCTTACACAAAAATGACGTCATGCCGTATCCTGACAGGGCGTCTCTGTGTGAGTTAGTACATGTGTGCGTATAGTTTATGCTTGTGTTCGATAATTTTTTCGTGTGCGTGAGTAACAACGCGATCGAAAATGCATTAGTGTGTTATCACTATTTGTGTGCGTTGCCTCGTCCCCCGCGATGAAAGTGACAGACTTACTCGCATAGATATTAGTGCTCGTTGCGTCTCCGGTTGGTTTAATGCTCTAAGTATGTACCTAACTGGAAAACTTTTTCTTCACTCCGTTCGGATGACGGGGACTATTTTAATGACAAAAACTGAACTAGTAACACTTGTCTGTTATGGAAAAAAAAACTAGTTACATGTTTGACTTTACAATCATCATCTGCCTAGCCTTTTCCCAACTATGTTGGGGTCGGCTTCCAGTCTAACCGGATGCAGTTGAATACCAGTATTTTACATGGAGCGACTGCCTATCTGACCTCAACCCAACCCAATTGAACCCAATTTTATCAATATTATAGTATATAGTAATAGTTATCAATATACTTCCTCGATATACTATCGAGGGTACCTACCTATAATGTTACTACATCGTTAATCGACTATCGACTGTGTGTAGTTATAAAATTATTCAAGTAATTAGTATCATTCGATTTTTTCTGTAGAAATGAAATTAAGAAATACCTAACTAAGATAAATTACTAATGTGTAGTTATCACGATGCTTGACAGACAGATTGGTAATCTCAGAATAGCTTTTATGTTGTAGGTAACTCTCTTGCATTAAGAGCAGGGCCCTAAAAAGGGAAAACTTCCAACAATACGGTGTCCAAAAAAACATTCACTATAAAGCCCTTGCTTGAGTCAGCCTAACGAGAACCTCTTCAGGTGTCGGTGCTCCTTAGCACCGACACGACACCTGAAGAGCCGCCTGAAGGCCGCCAGGATTTGATGTGTAGACACAAGGGTGTCTACAAATCAAGTTCATTTTAAATAAAAGTTGTTCGACTTGCAACGTTCTGAAGCGGCCAACCCGCCGGCTTTGGTGTGTATGGTAAACCGATCGATGAGTCTATATTCCACGATATATAAATATGTATCTACAATGTATAAATACAAGGTGTGAAGTTGTGTGCCAAGACGCATAAATAGTGTTGATATAGGTATCCAATTAGAAAAGAAGACCGATGTTTTTTGCGCAGGAATATAAAAATCAAAATACGTCGTGTGAGGTGCCTCACCCCCCAGGGAAATATGAGCGAGATAATAAATAATATTATTTAGTAGGTACGTTTCGCAATATTGTAGTAACTAGTATCTTGATTAATAAGCATTTATCACCTCTTAAGTTAACTAAAAAACTATTTGATAATTGTTCAGTCAGGGAAATCTATTTATTCAATTTTCCGCAATAGAACCAATTCTTACAACTGTCAAAGAATGACAGTAATGATTTCAATCGGACAATTTATGTTGTTAGTCAATATTTTCCTGATTTTACCTACCTACGTCATGTTGTATTAATACCTACCTACTTCAGCACGGGCTTTATTCATACAACTAGGTAGGTCTACGTACTAAACGACCTTCTTCATAAACCAGTAGAAAAAAAATAAATACTAGAAAACTAGCAGAAAAACTGAGTTGTTTATGGTTTTTATTTCAAAAGATTTCTCACGACATTGATAAGTAATATATTAACTCAATGTCTCACGATAACAAAGAAAGAGAATTTTGTTATTTAAATTGCTTACTAATTAAACTCCCGCACCTACCTATCTGTTGCACTTTCTAGAAAGTAGGTATAGGTATATTATACTAGCGGGGCGCCCCAGCTTCGCAAGGGTGCATTTTTTTATTCGAATTTCCGAAATTTTCTTTCATACAAACCTTGTCCTGGCAATATTCGCAATAAAATAATATTGCGATTATAAATTAAGATATAAACTATCCTATCTTTCAAGTTGGATGAAGCTGCACACAGTGTGCAATATTTTATTAAAATCGGTTCAGTAGTTTAGGAGTCCATTGAGGACAAACAACGTGACGCGTAATTTATATTTATTAAGATTTTCAGCGATCTAGATGATTCATTTATGGTACTAGTGGTGCCATTAAGTAGAAAATTAACACTTCAAATACAAGGCTGGTGGCTGACCGATTATTATAGTTCTTTATGTTAGCGCTAGATGGCGTGAAGTTAAATTTGTATGTTTCTATTTCTGGAAAGTAGATGTCGCTACTTGTATCGTAATTGAAACGTAACCACGTGGGAGATATAATCGTGAAATGATCAAATGAACAAGTAGTGGAGAGCGTTACCACAATGCCATGTTTATTGTTCGTGTTTGTTTTAATATAGTATAAACAACAATTGTTAAAATAAAAATCCAAGCGCTTGTTTCTGACATTGTCTATGTACTTACATAGGTATCAGATTCGTCGTTAAGTTTTGCATTTTTGTATGATATACCTAGCTTAAATTATAGAAATGTCAGATAATTCACGAATATTTTCAGCTTAAAAAGTTGCAAATGAATTCAAAGTTGGTACTGAATAGGCAAAATTCCAGCCATGATAATAATGAGAACGGACTAATCACGATTCGTTTATTACCCGTGACATCACCAAGTTTGGCCTCATCAGTGGGATCATTATAGACTGATTATGTTACGGGGAATGAGCGGAATGATTTAGGTCAATTATTTCGTAAGATAAATGGCACAGTTTTTCTCTAAGCAGGTAATAACTTAAAACTTAACATCTACCTGAAATCGTTTTAGAAATCGTCCAAACGCCATCATTCATAAACTTTTTGTTTTTCCAGATTTAAAAATACTTTAACAGACAAAGCAAAATACACTTTCGTTTAGATGCTGACCTCCTTACTAATAAACGTTGTATAGGGTCTGTATAGTTACACAACGCTTTGTCTTCTTCTTTCGAAATTTAAATTACTGACGACTGAAAGAGAGAAATCGGTGGTAGCTATTCATCTGATATAATACGTTTATTAGTAAAGGGGTTAGTAAGAAATTAATAAAGGTAGCTATGTAAGTACATCAAACGAAATATTAAATTTTCGTTTTAGTCTCATCTCTTCCCCTATGCGTATTACCTACAAAAAAATCCTTTTTGTTGGTATAACTAGTTTTCTTATCATCAGGGAAATTCTTCAGAATTCTTCTAGAGAGAATACTTATAAAAGTCATGTTTTTTATAAGAATTCCATTTAAAAGAAACATTACTGTCTCCTCCAGAATAAAAATAAATCTAAAGGAGCTTAAGAGCCATTTTAATCGTTGGTCTCTGTACTATTCCGCCCCCGGCTGCTTCTGAACGAATCTCTCCGACGGCGACGTTCCTCATTTCAATTCCATAAAAACGGTTTCGCAACTCCTTTTATTTTTGCGTTGAAAAATACCTTTTGTTTCTTTGTACTAGATGAAAAAAAAATATTTGTAAGTAAGTATGTTGATACTAAACTTAAATATATGGTTTTGAGTCTAGGGGCTAAGGTTGCAAAGCAAACTTAAATGTGGATGAAATTGTTTTGGAAGCATCAAAAAATTTAAAGTTGAATCCTTCGATCAACAATAGCACTAGATTACGGATTAGGAACGAAAACACATTTGCATACGCGATTCACGCTATTGCATATAGCTTGAATAAAACCTTTTTCGAACATAAAGAGGATTGAAGATTTTTAAGGCACTTCTACTGTCGCGCCAAATTGCATTCATTAAAGATGTTTGATTACTTTTAACATTCAGACTGATTATTTCAAACATCTATGCAACAAGATGTACCTAAGCAAGTTCAAACATATGGATGTCACTAGGATGTCACGTAATTAACTTTGAACGTTAATATCTCAGAAACGTGACATTGCGGGATTTGGTCTTTATATTAGCATTGATATCAGCTATCGATTTATAAAGAATTCACGCGTGGCCGCCATTTTGAAAAAAAAAATCAAAATGTCGGACAGGTAGGTAGGTAGGTATGCCACGGATTTTCAAACCCCTCTGTCATCGCTTGCTTATTTTAAAAATAAGTACAAAAGTATTTATTGAAAAATAAAACAATTTCTAAGCAATTAGGCAGAAAAAACTATGTTGCAAGACCGTAACATCATTTGTGCTCTTATTTTTCCGGCCGGTTTTGTTGCGCTCATTGGAAATCTAGTAGATAATATTGTTGATCGAAAGGTTGAACCGAACGAGTAGGTACAACTTTTAAAGGTTTTTTTTTCATTTTTATTCCTGTTTGTGTATTACTCTATCTAAACACTATCCAACACGTTTCCAGCTGAACAAACGTTACGCATAACTCTTCGATGTTATTCATGTCACTGTTGAAAAATGCATGCTGTGATGCCAGTGCATGCAAATGAAACGAGCCATGAAGATTGACGGAATAAAACGGACTATTTTTGAGGATCTTGGCATATTCAGCCGATCGATTCTGTAAAATCTCACCGTGATAACTTAGGTGAAGTGAGCGTGAAGTGAGCTATCAATAGCGGCAATCTCTAACATCAAGGTGGAATGACAGCTCACTTCACCTTAGTTTTCACGGTGAGATTTTTACAGAATAGCACTGCTGCCGATCGATTCTGTAAAAATCTCACCGTGAAAAGTTAGGTGAAGTGAGATTAGAGTGAGCTGTCAAGAGTATCAATCCCTAGCATCAGAATGACACTGACAGCTCACTCCACGCTCACTTCACCTAAGTTTTGATTTTCACGGTGAGATGGTTACAGAATCGCACTGCAGGTCTCGGAAATCTTTTCAGGTATCTCCACGGGTATCTCACTTATCAAATCTGAAAAATAAAAGCGTTTATTAAATCATGTGAGTTATTTTTTTCTATCAAATAAGTATGATATGTTCGAAGTAGTTTCGTCCGTCTTCCGCCGAAGGTCTAAAAGTGGATCCCTTGCTTTCCAATTTTTATATGGATCTATCGAACTTTTCGTAACGCCTTGTTACGCCCCTTGTTAGGATTTTGGAAAAAAATGTTGTTCGCAATGCGCAATGGCCTCGAAAAGATGAAAGGGTCTAAGAATCTTAGTTACGAAAACTATAATGGCTTTTGACCGTACCTATTGGCGATCGTAGCTGTAGAAAATACGTGTCACTACCAAATCGCATATTTATAATGTTTAATTAAAAGTAGAAATATTATTTTATCTAGAAATTATGCAGAATGATATAAAAATGATATCTGATTTGCAACACGGGTGACACGATGGAAATTTAAGCCCGTAGGAAAATGTATACAGGGTGAAATTTTAATCACTGTTTTCCTCTTAAGAGGTCATTGTACCTACTCATCATTATTAGCAACTTTTAATATGGGGCCAAACCTGAAATCGTGAAAAAAAAATAAATATAAGCTGTTCCCTATATTTATGTTCGTATAACTCGTCAAAATGCAGGGAACAGCTGATTTTTTTTTTGCGTTTTCAGGTTTGTCCCCATAGGTAGTAAAAGTAATTCATAATGATGAGTACAAACGGTGATTAAAATTTCATCCTGTAGGTATAGTTAGGTACTTAAGTTTATTTTAATTTAATGCTTTTTTATTCAAAAACAGCACGTAGATAATCAATTAGGTACCTACTATGTAAAGTTTTATTCAGTATTTTTTAAAACATTTTTAATTTATAGATTTAGTAATTTTAAGCAACTAATTTCAATATTTTGGTTTTCCAAGCAGTCATTAATTTTAAATACATTTTCTAAATTCTACTTCAAAAGTAGGTTATAGAGTCTTTGCCACGTATAACAACAATAAAATTCCTAAATTTGACGTTTTTGCTTGTCATTATTAGAAACTTCAAGCATGACACTTTTAGGGGTGGGAATGATCGACATTTTGAACATTTACTTATTACTTTAAACTGATCGATTATGAAATTACATTAAATTAGGTACTCGTTTACAGTTAATCGATTATAGTTACTAATTTTGTATATCTATACTAATATTATAAAGAGGAAAGATTTTTAAGTATGTTTGTAACGAATTGGCTCAAAAAGTACTGGACCGATTTTAAAAATTCTTTCACCATTTGAATGCTACATTATCACTGATTAATATAGGATTTTTTTTCTTTTTTTTTCCACCCGTGCGAAGCCGGGTCGGACCGCTAGTTTTTAATATGTCTTTACTAGTCGTTAAATATGCGAGTTTAGTACTTTGTCGAGTGAAGACGGATATTATATAGGTATTTACTATGTAGGTACCTAGTGGTGCACGACTGTGAATTATTTCTTTAAAAACTATTATCAAACCAATGAACAGGTAGCTACAGGTGTTATATTTGCAAGTTTCCAACACCATTAGTAGTTACTAAATAGCTCGAACGATTTTATAATTTAAGGGAATGGATTTTCTATAAGCATTAATATTGATTAATGATAATTAAAAACTCAGGATTTAGATTTTTTGTGTAAATTGTTTTTCAACGTTTGATTTGAATCAATCCAAAGGCCGACATTTTCCCATACCTATGGTCATCTCTAAAGTTGACACACGAATGACTTAATTTTTTTATCATTGAAGGCACCGAAAGTACTACCAATCTGCTTAATTTTTGACGTCAAATAAAGTCAGTGTATAATGTGTCAGTGGTATAATGTGTTTATCTTAAAATAAACTCCATCTTATAATTTTAATCGCTAAAAATAGAACAAAAAGGTTAGAAAAACTAAAAGCTTGAAATGGTTTAGGAATCAGCGTAGAGTTTTTTTCTTTAGGTAAGCTACCCGAAACTGTCAAATTTTCTCAATCAACTTTGAACCTTAAGCTTTACGATAAAGTTGAAAATCTATTAAAGAAAGACTGATTGTAGTAGCTTGATGTGCTGGCGTCTGTAGGTACCTACATACCGAATTCTAGGCAACTCAGCATAAACAAACTTGTTGAACAATGCACTTGTTGTTCCAATCGGAATTGAACTGGAGACAAATGGTTATGTCGTAGGTATTGTATAAATTGTTAGTAGTTAAAGAGTAAGACTAGGTGTGAGTTCTTCTTTATACAAACTTCCAATTGCTGTTTGACAGTTTCGTGTTTACATTTGGGATATTATAAAATGCATATCAAAAAATACTACATACATAGCATAAATACTGACTGCACAGCAAATAATACTGACTGCACAGCAAATTCGCATAATACTAAACGACGTCAGGGGCACCCCGAGGTTCGGTTTGGTTAGGTTCCTTTAAACCCTGCAGACAGAAATAGGAGCCCCGCGCAGCGGGGCTCCGTCGACCTGACGTAAAAATCGCTGTACGCTGCGAAAATAAATTGTAGTGTGTTTAGTGATATTTTCAGTTGAATATTTTGCTGTGCAATCAGTAATTTTGATGGGAATTCGGAATTTTATTGCATAGAAAAAGGATATTTTTTGATTTGCGTTTAAATACTACACTTTACATTTCTACACCTTTATGTCTGAGACTTTTATCGTCTCAAAAATTATTCAAAGAGCCTGTATTCGTTGATGGGTAAAAGATAATTAGTATACCTATCTATATTATTTCTTTCTTTACCTACCTGATATAAAAAGAAAAGTTTCACATTTCAAGTTCGAACTTTTCTCGGTGTTTTTAATCCAAACTTTGCTTGTACCGTGAAAAATTGTTAAAAAGAAACCTTTGACAGTAGGTATTTGTTCTTGCAGCAACTTTTGCGTTCATCGTTTTGTACTGGAGTTTGTTTTTGCGATCTGTACCTACGCATAATATCAAACTTGAATTGGATAATAAAATGATAGAATCCGAAACCATTTTCGCAACGGAAAGAAAACAAACATTCAACTATCCAACTAAGTATTTTGTGATCCCTCGTAAAAACTTTAAACAATTTCGAACATTACGTTTTACGATGTTAATTTGAAAAGTAGTGTAGTAATTTATTCATATCTTTTTAGCCAGATTTCCAGAAATACTTTATCGTTTATAGCTATTTAATAACACTTATTAAACAAAAGTGTTGTTCGTGTTCCAAAGCAAATAAATAACAGAGTTTATTATTAGCTAAGTTCTTACTAAATCCATTAGTACCTACCTACCTACATGCTGAAGGAGCTGAGGACGTTTCAGTTTTTATTTTGTTTACACTCCCTCGAGAGCGTGCAACTATTTGTAGACACGTAGTGTAATACACGGTTTCTCAGAGCTTTTAATCACCACGCTATAACCCACGCAGTGCATCTTCACAAAATAATATATACACGTTTTTTAAATGAGCGTTTAGACCCGCTAGTTAACTTGCGCTGCTATGGTTTACTGTACAGTGAAAAGAAACAGGATAAGTAATATATGTATATACGATTTTATTCAAAAACTTTTTAGTTTGGAATCATATTATTTAGTGGAGAAACCATAGAGATTTTATTCTTTTCCAATAAGAATCTATATTTTGCAATGCAGCTTCAACTTGTTTTGGAATGGAGCTTCAACTCCTACCTACTCCTCAACACTTAAAATACTCATTAATGCTCTTATTAAAATAAGAAAGAGTTCAGAAAATGTTCACACTACCTATGCCTAACATACTAAGTTTATATCTAATTGCGACCTTAAATTAAATACTTAAAAACGTGATGTTTCTTATTCCCAGTACGTAGTTACTCGCTCAAAGCAAACTAATTCAAACGAGCGATATATTTTTCTCCAACGGTGAATGAATGGTAATCGATTTCATTTGTTTACGTTTAAGTGCAGATACTCGTAGGTGTGTGGGATCAAAGTCATACCCATTTATAGATATTGCAATCCACGAAGACGCGCCCCCACTCTTTTTCCTAATGCTTACAGCAGAAGTGTGCAACATTCCGCTAGTGTTTTAGTTTTGTAAATACACACGAATTATTATTAGTGGGTAATTAGAGTATATCGAAAGAACTAAAACACTAATGGAATTAACTAGCGATAAACACTAACGATTCGGAAGAAAAGTGGGGCGCGTCTTCGTGGATTGCACTATCTATAAAGTGGAGGGTGGAGAATTATTTTTGCAAACAAGTTAAATAAACACTAGAAAATAAACAGATTGTGTGTAGGTATGTTTAGAGGTATCATTACAAACGTCTACCAAATTCCAATTTACAGTTTGATTTGATTTTCGCATACGTGGGTAGGTACCTAAGTGTGCATCATATCCTCTTATAAGCCGGTGGTCAATTTTCTATCAATATGTGGTAATTCTATTTTGTAAAAATTGTAAATCATCAATTTATGTGGTGTTTTCTTTTCTCTATTCCATGTCTAAAAAATCATCGTTACTTTTGATTTCAGAAAAGCCTTAAAGCTCCTTCCTGTGCCTGAGGCACACTTCTGATAAAAGGATTGTAAATCTATACTTGCTTACGTTTCTTTTTCTGAGGTATATATCGCACACTATCTATAATAAAATAATAATAAGCTAGCAACACCAACGTCAACACGTCATCTCTTCTGTCTCTCTTCGTAATTTTCAGATAGGTATATTAATTTTTAGAAGCAGTTTTTATATTTAACGTAAAACCATACTAGCCAAAATCGAAATAATCAAAATATAATTTAAAAAAGTACAATGGACTGTAATAATTAACTTTATACTTGCATCAAAAACTACCGAACCGGAGGTGACATCTGTCACGTCAAGTAAATAATTTGTAATAGGTAATGTCTTTGGTCATGTCACCTCCGATAAAAAAGTGGAAATGAGAAAATGTTGACGAGATCAGCAGCTCGCCGTGCACGCCTACCACCTCCAGACTCGTCGCTCAGCCCCGCTCCGCCGCCGCCGGGACCCAGCCCCATCGAGAGTGCCGTGACACCGACCGTGGCAGTTGGTCGAGCTCGAGCGACGAATGTTTTTCCTCGCCGACGTAGCGAGGACCTGTACGTCGGCAGGGGAGGGGCTGGCCACCGAGGAGGTACCTAATGGCCATCCAGCCATGAGATGGAGTCAGTCTATGAACGAGAACGTCATACGCGCAACCGCGCATATTACGGGTCTACAGAGGGGAGAACTAGCCTCACTGCATATCGTGGTAGGCTGCTGTCTCTGTTCCAGGACCAACCGTCAGCGTTTCGGCCCAACTACTGTTGGATCAGGTGCGGGTCATCCAACGAAATCACAGGTTAGACGATATCGCACTTGATAGGCTGCGCTCAGAGGTACTGAGCAACCAAATCGTCTCGACTCTGATACAAACCGCAGCACAAGCGTCAACTATTGACGCCATCCCGCCGCGGTCCAATCATGTTGAAGAAGAAGATGGTAGGGTTGACACAGGAAGTATCCAGTGCAACGTTCGACTGAGGAGCGCACTGGAGGATGCATTTTGCGAGTACCTATAGATCTGCTCCAACCGAACTTAGACCCCGATTACCACGGTTACCTATGCATAAAAAAATGGGTCGCTCGCGCTGGTGTGTGCCTTGGACTTGCAGCTCAAGAATTTCCTCGATAGCAGCGAGGATCTCGATGATACATACTCGATCCTGTATTGCGCGGCTGTGGCGACATGTCATATGGCTAACGTCAAGTTTCCAAATTATGACGGAGCTACTCGACCAAAACCAGCCGTACCAGCAGCGCAGGATCGAGAGTCAACAAGGTCGTTTTCTTCTTTGATGTTTGTATAGGTATAAATAAGGGCTCTTCAAAGTTTTGTTCACGTGTTTACTTTTAACTTAAAAGTAAACACGTGAACAACTTGTATACACGAGTAGGACTTTAAGTTTTAAGATCCTACTCGTGTATACAAGTTGTTCAAAGAGGACTAAAATGAAATGTAATTATGAAAGTGCCTTCTATAATGAAAGTTGAACAAAAATTTAGCGAGTTATTCAATACGCTTGTATTGGTCTATGTTTCTTTATATAAGTACTGTAGTAACTTAAAAACTGTGTTGGTATTATGACGTAGGTAGGTAATAATCATAGTCGTCATAAATGTTGACATTAAACTGACCTTATTAAAGGGATAACGTTCACATAAAAACATTCACGATATTTCTACCAAAAAAGGTAGACCACGTTGTGTTCTAGAGCTGTTGTACGTAGTACCAATTGTATAAAATATGTTTCGTAAAAGACATAATTAGATATTATCCGTTAATTAATTTTCTTGGAAATTCGTGAAGTAAAAGGAAGAAATGAAAATACTGTATGAGCGAAGAAAACTGAAAAACTCGTGTGGATAAATAAGGCCACACTCGTATTTTTTTATAATGGAGCAAAGTAAACCGAATATGTGTCCATCTACTTGCACTATAAGGTCCACAGGTAAGTATTTACCTCAGCATCATGTTGCTTCACACACAAACGGGAGAATATTTAATCAACTTCTACACTGTAGAGCACATGAAATAATTATCATCAAAGGGTGCCTTTCACGCAAGCCTAGCTATTCAAAGAGTTCTAAAATAATTAACAGTCCGTCATTAGAATATCAAATACAGGCATCAGGGATGTAAAATTAATGTCGGATTGCCGTCACTCACACGTCTTCTTGGTGAAACATGCCACGGTTGAGCGCTGGCAGAATGGCGCGGCACCACCTGGAACAATGTAAGCGTAAACTCGAAAGCAAACCTTATGTGCCTAGTAATAACAAAAGTTGATTCAACGGACGTTCATACCGCAATTCGACAGTTATTCGTCACGGCCCTTGTATTCACAAACCAAATAATGTTATACACCATGCTCGTTGTGCTATGGCAAGACTGCTTTTCTCGTTATAGTCGCATGTTAGAATACACAATAATCGACTATTTAACTAATATATTTTGTGGGTTGCAACATTGTCACTTCTAAACATTTAATGCTTTTGAGTTGTGGCAACCCAGAGATAACTTGTGATGAAAAACGGCGGGAAAAGTAAAATTTTTGAATTTCTCCTTCACTTCTCTTTTAGTGAATTAAACTGCCGTTTTGATGATACACTTTAATAATTTCAACGCGCTGTTCAAAAGTACAGTGACTCATCTTTCTAAATGCCGAACATTTAGTGACTCATCTGTCAAAAAGTCGCGCCATACACAATCTAATTTGGTTGCCATCTGTAAGTACCCACCTACGCAGTAAGCAAACCGTTAGCAGCATTTTTAGAATCCTCTATGGCTAATCGAAAAAATAAAAGTAGGTACGTAAAACCATAATTATCCTTGGCATACACTTACCTATTTTCTGATGTTCCAGTGCCAGAAATGAAAGAGCCGGAATTGCTATTTTTGTCTCGTCTTTTATGTTATGTATTTCCGTTAATAGAACAAAGCAGCACTTGCAGTTATCGAGAAACACATTTTCAAGACTACAATATTGCTGACCAAGAGCTTGTCCACATGTTCTCATACGGTTTTTGAGAATTAAGACATTATAAAACACGCAAAAATGCTATTGTCGAATGTAAATTTTCTCAGGAAAGTTCGTCGAGTCAGAAAGTTTAAGTAACGCATTCCTAACAAACTGTGAAGATTAATAATGGTGAAGTTAATTACTATTGGGCAATATATCACGGAGTTACGCAGAGCAGCCATTAATGGAATAAATTAGAGAAACTGCCCTTTCCACCACGCCGCTGCGCTCTAGTAGGACCTAGAAAAAATACGAAATTCTCCGAACTTAGTTTAGAAAGGCTTATGTTTCAATGGAATGTTGATCGAAGAAAATGAAAGGAAGCGAATGAATAGGGAGGCAAAGGAGGTACCATAAGGGTCGTTTCGTAGCGCGTATAAAGAGACAAAAGGATGTACGGCTATACTAGAGTTGTAGCACGTAAGGACTCGTAGTACGAATGCCACCATGAATATAATTTTTCATAGAAAACATGTTTTGTAAAAGTTTTACTAAACAAAGTGAAGAATAACCAAGTAGCACGTGTTGACAACACGCTTATCTATTTCACACGGTGCCGTCACCATTTTGTTAATTTAGCGTTATTTTACGGCCCATTAACGTTTATTAGCTTGCAAGCAGCAAGCATGACTCGTATTTCCCTTTAAACCGCTGGCCCTACGTAGTGCTAGTACCTAGGTACCTTTTTATTTATGCCAGGGGACGTTTCAATAGGCGCAACGGAAACACCCAACCCATTTATGTAATTGGAAAAAAGTGATGAATGAGTTAATACCACAGATATAGATAGACCTAGATAACGCAAGTATCACGATCTGTATGAAAACCGAGCATGCCATTTTTTTGACTATCTACTATGACGTCACAAGCGCTCTTTTTCACTCACGCTCACCCAGCCAGCAGTACCTACACAGCAGTGCTATTCTGTAAAAATCTCACCGTAAAAACTAAGGTGAAGTGAGCTGTCATTCCACCTAATGTTACCTACGGATTGCCTCCATTGATAGTTTACTTCACGCTCACTTCACCTATGTTATCACGGTGAGATTTTTACAGAATCGATAGGCAGGGCTGAGCGCGAAAGTGGCCACTTATGATTTTGGAACGTAAGTTGGTGCGATTTTTGTCACGCGAAGTAGTTGCTTTTGCGTTATCTAGGTGTATCTATATCTGTGGTTAATACATTTGTAAAACGATTATGAGGTGTTTCAATTTTTTTTGTTGGCTTATATTGTTGTGTCATGGTCATGGTTACAGAAATGTTTTTGGACATAATTATTTTGATTGGGAAAATAATCAAAACGTGTCATTCGTAGAAAACCTTTAAAAATTCTACTTTTACGTTGGTACCCATTTATTACAAACTCTATACATTTTGTTATAAAAGATAAACACTCCACTTCTCTGTCTACAGGATTAAGAGACAAAAAATATCTTTTTGTATAACCCTTTTCAATGGAGACAACACTCAACAAGTTCTTTTAGTGTTTTATTTTGATGAATTTTGCGACTAAAATCTGCGTCGAGCTTTTTAAGTAATATTAACGAAATATCCACCTGTCTACAGCGATCGATATTCGATTCAATTTACATATTTCATCAAATGCTACAAGATACTATATTTATTTTAACCAGATAACAATCTTTTGGTACCTACTCGTACATAAAATCTGATCATGATTTAACCTCAATAGGTAAATAATTATTTTGTCTATTTACGTGAAAGGTATAGAGATAACAATATTTATGAAAAATTCAGTAGGCAGTAATATTTCTTCAGCGTTTTAATTGTGAATCAACCTATTTACTATAAATTTGTTTAAAATTCACAGTAGGTATAATTACGTATATTTATGTATTATACAAGGTGTAACATAATTAACGCAAGAGCTCATACTCGTAGACCCCAATTAGAGTATTGAGTTAAAAGCATAATACAATGACCAACTTACTATTTTTATTAATAAAACCGATTATAGATCAAATTATGCATTTAAAACTGAGTCTTAAAGCCTTGAGATAAGGTTTACTTTTATTTGGCTTAATAATCGGTGGTTAATATGAAAAAAATACATGATTTTTCAAAAAATACCTATATTAAAACTTACTGAAATCGATTCAGTAGTCAATTATGAACAGCCTACTTTCAGGACTCGTTTATTATGTTACACCTTGTATACAAGCATATTATAACAAAAAAAAAGTAAGAAAAAGCCAATTGGGCATCAAAAAATTCGTCCGCTTCGCTGTCAATGGGATAAGTGCCCAAAAGACTGGCAACATTACCACGTTGGATGGCAATGCTTATTCTTTGGGCTAAAAATAGGCCAGCCTTCGTGTTCACGTGAAGAGTCAACCAACCACTTGGCGATGTCACGAAATATTCGATGAGCACTTGGATCCCAAGACCCTAGTGTTTCAACCCCTAACGGCTCAGATATATCTAAGTATATCACATATATATAATAAGTATATCAACCTATTTGAATTATTAAACTGGGATCGGTGAATCAGGGAGTGAATGGAGAGTCATGTTCTTGGAGCATATTTTTAGGTTTCTGTACCGAAAGGGTGCCAACAGGTCCCAATTACTAAGGCTCCACTGTCCGTCCGTCTGTCACAGGGCCGTATCTTCTGAACCGTAATAGGTAGACACATGAAAGTTTTACAGAATGTGTAAGCCGCATTAACAACAAATAATAAAAATATATTTAAGTAAAAAAAATAAGGTGGTCACCAAACCAACAAGAAACGGTGGTGGTCAAGAAACGTGTTTTTTTCGGCGTTTGTTGCTCAGGCTCGAATAAGTAGTGTTAAATATTGTACTGTGGTACGGAACCCTTCGCGTGCAAGTCCGACACGTTCTTGGCCGGTTTTTCAATCGTCGTCTCTTTTGAATTATGTCAATGTCAAAAGATATCAAGATATTTGAAGGAGATTCGTTTAAGAATCCGGGATGCTTGCGTTAATAGAATGATTATTTAATCACTTTCGTACTGAAAATAGATTTCTGTTTTGAGAAGCAATACGGCTTCTTCTTAGTATTGTATTCGTGGAATGCTTTGTTTATTTTGCTATTCTATTACTTTTGTTTGTGTCGCTAAAAGCTTAGGTAACTTACAAAGTTACTATAGCTATATATAACCATAAATGAATGACCGTTACTGAATGAAATTATTGCTTATATAATAACTTTAGTGTGTTTTACTGACACATAATGCTACGAATGGAAATCTGAGATATTGTGTCTGGTTTGATTATTATCTCAGGCTAGTCAGGCAGGCATCCTGGATATTTAGACTTAGCGAAACGTAGGTGATAAAATAACAGCACCATTATCTGCTCTATTGGCAAAATTCCTTGCGTGAACATTATAGTTTTCCGTAATGTAGGGTCAAAACATTTACGCGGGGCCGGTGTGTTATCTACACCTGTCATGTATTTAGAGAATTATTCCTGCAACTACCTATTTACGGGATCGTATAAACATGTGCCACTTTCTCATTTTAAAAAAACGGACTAGGTTATGCATTCGGCGATGCGTAGTTCGCTTGTGGCGTTGTAGATGCTGCTACAGTTTCTAACTAGCTTTAAGACTTGTCTAGGTTTTATCAACTACCTAGATTACCCTTCGTACTTTGTGATTGCATAAGCTATTTTTTGCTCTAGGATTTCCAATCTCAAGTAGAAGTAGGTAAATGATTGAAACATTTTCATAGTGACAATCTTCAAGAAGTAATTTATTTTTCTCGAAAGCTATAACAACCATAGCATTTTTAGTTATCAGTATCAAAGAATAAAGAGAAAGCGCTCAGTTCAACATTTTGATAGGAAAATCTTTACCATCTAACAGTAATAAGTAGGTACTAAGTTACGATATTGGTTTAATTAAAAGTAAGTTTAGACTTAAGTAAGTTTAGATTATTAATTACTTACTGGGGCTGTTTCATTCACATTTGTAAATGTAACCGTTTGAGACACAATAAACAATTAAAAAAAACTTTTTTTAGACTTACATGCGGTATCTATCACCAAGTTTTTTAAAAAAATAGGACTTTTGATACAATTTCTAGGCCCGGGTTGTTTGACGTCCACTTGACGCACGCGTGTACGTCAAAAGTGGCGCTAACTATCGTCAAACCAAAAAAAAAAGTTTCAAATTTCAATTTCAAAATTATGCCTTTGACGTATGTCAAATAATAACGAGTACGTAATCGTTCTTATTTGGCACACGTATGTTACGTTAACGTACCGTTTGAAACAACCGGCCCTAAGGGCATTTAGTTTTTATTATTTGACCGAGCAGTAGGAGGGTTATAAGCTAAAACTAAGATTGTCTCATTTTAAATCAAAACAAACTGGTTTCACTTTTGATACAAACTTGTTCAGATTTTTACTTTAAAATCTCAAAATACAACGTTTAGATAAGTTAAACATTGAATAAGAATTATGAATAGACTTTCATTTCAAAAAACAGTGTAAAGAAACTTGAAAACTGTTATTTCTCAATGCTCCCAGATGTATATCTAGAGAAATTATCCAACGATGACATTTTAAAATAAAAATCAGTTCTGTCAGTTTCGAGACAGTTTTTATTAACTACTAGCTGAGCCCCGCGGTTTCACCCGCGTAAGTTTCGATCCCGTGGGAATATCGGGATAAAAAGTATCCTATGTATTATTCTGATATATAAGCTATATTACTGTACAGTTTCATCAAAATCAGGTTCAGTAGCTTTTGCGTGAAAGAGTAACAAACATCCATCCATCCATCCTCACAAACTTTCGCATTTATAATACTAGCTGCGCCCCGCGGTTTCACCCGCGTAAGTTTTGATCCCGTGGGAATATCGGGATAAAAAGTATCCTATGTGTTATTCTGATGTGTAAACTATATTACTGTACAGTTTCATCAAAATCCGTTCAGTAGTTTTTGCGTGAAAGAGTAACAAACATCCATCCTCACAAACTTTCGCATTTATAATATTAGTAGGATTAGTAGGATAGTAGGAAGTAGGATTAGTAGGAAGTAGGATAGGATTAGTAGGAAGTAAGTATGTCTGCATATTATAAGTATGCACGTATTAGCTTTTAGCTGATGCTTCCGTTTCCTGCATGTAAAATATGAAATATTACATTGTCTTCGTCTCTCATCCTAGAGGATTTGACTTAGGTAGGTACATATTTTGTTAAAAAACCAAGTTTCTGGAAATGTACTGTTACTTCCTCTGTGTAAAAAACAATGTTTTTCGTAAGATTAATGTTTTCAGGAGCCTATTTTTTTTCGCAGGTATTCTTCCTGGTTGACTTTAGTTTGGTATGGTTGGATATTTCTTATCACTATTCCTGTTGATTTTTATATGATTATAATTAGGTATCCTTCATTTTCTCAGCGCATTTTGTAACTAGACATACAACCTGTATAATCTTCAAACACGAGTATGACCTTACTTTATTGTCTGTTTAGTTTGTATAATTAAACTTAACGCTAGCAATAAGATTACTAATACCTACCCGTCTACCTTTGCGAGTTGTAAATTGGTTATGGACATAATTTCAAGTAGTATTAAGACCGTACTACGTACGTCACGATCTTACGTTATTTGCAGCAATAAATATTCAGCCGCGTTTTAATAAAATACTCATGGAGTCTTACCTCGGTTGGTATATAACGAAAAAGATATAGGTTATAGCTATACTTCTATGTTTGTAGCTTTTCCCATTGTGAAGTTTTGGCTTACCTCATTTTCATTTTGCAAATATGATAATTAGGTGCCTCAACGATGTTAAAATCATAACGTTAGTCGTTACCCGGGAGTAAATAAAAGAGGGTTCCTATCATTAGCATTCATAACACAAACAGTAGGTACCTACCAAACTCATTCTTTGTTTCTGTTTCAATTTTGAACACATTGAAACAGGAACAAAGAATTAATGTTTAATGTGTTTCATGATTTAGAATAAATTAACAATGCGTGTAACAAATATGATGTGTTTCCATCTCCAGCCTCTTTGAACATACAAAGTAAAACAAAAAAAAAAATAAAACAAACATACATGTTTCACTGGAGCAAGCTTTGCAACTAACAAACATTTGTGAATATTATGAGGGTTATGACTTTTGTAGATTTTAGAATGAAAACACTCATATATTTTTGTTTGTTTGAGGCGCAGATGTAATAAAACGGGTTTAACACCGCTGACTGTTGTTTTCATTCCACTTATGACGCGACACGAACTCATGACACTAGCAGATTGCAGTAAAACTCTGATATGACTCGTAAAAACAGCTAGTTATCAAGTAAGGATTCAGTTCAGTCCTTCTTTATATAGTAACATATATATGAAGTTCTTCATACACCTCATCATTATCTGCCTTGCCTTTTCCCATCGACGGTGGGGTCTTACATTGTAACCGGATGCAGCTAAATTTCAGTAGGCATTTTACATCAAGCGACTGCCTATCTGACTTCCGCAACCCAGTTACTGGGTAACACGATATCCCTTGGTAAGTCTGGTGATAACCAGACTTACCAAGGGATATCACATGTCAAGGGGTGTATGAAGCAGTCTGATAAGACTGCTTCATAAACCCCTATGCTCTACAAAAACTGATTGGATTTGATTTGCTTTCTGTTACCACCATAGGTATATATTTGTTGTTGTCATAGGTAATTAAATAGAATATTTCCACTGTCATCTTCCGAGATCTGGTAGTATCAACCTATGAGTATGTATGTAGCTCGCTTTGAGCACTAGCTGAGAGGTGGTTCGACAACGTGTAACGTTAAATGCGCAAAATCTTATACACCCCAATTTAGAGCATTGCGTTAAAAGTACAACACACAGCAGGCGTAACATGAGCACCGTTTAGTCGACGAAAGAGTAGACAAAGATGACATTCCGTCTAGACAGTACGACGGCAGCAATGTAGGAAGACTCAACTGCACTATTTACGAAATACATACTCTTTCACATAATTCGACTCAGAATTCTGTTTTTTCATCTTAGGATTTTTATTCGTTTTTTTTACTGATAATAAATTAATAAAGACAACTACAACAATTGTTCTGAGTGTCGAAGTACCGTGTTTTGGACCAAAAAATATTGTAGTTATATTGGCCTTAACCATTTCCTTGGTAGTGCCCTATTAAGTAAATGATGTAAAATAACTTTGTTCTTCTATTAATTAATTATCACAGTCATGCGTTCAAAACGCTCTCCTCTAAAATCATGATTTTGTAGATAACCGTATAGATATATTTTGTGGCCGTCGTGTAGAAAGTTCAAAATTTCCTTACAACTGTCAGTCGTCAGTGTCATTTTGACAGTTGGGATAGAAAACTTTCTTCTGAAATAGTCTACATAGAAAAAGACCTAGATAAAGATCGTTGGAAACGAAAGACAAAATGACAGATTGTAGAAGGATTTCTACGGTGCGATGTCAAAAGTGGAGAAACGAAATGTCACTTTGTATAGAAAGAGCTGTGTCTATTCTACGTAGAAATAGAATGCGTCATGCTACGCCTGCAGAACACAACACACACAAACACAGTACAGTCACAATGAGCAAAACTATTTTTTTAAAGCTAACTATTTTTATTAAGAAAATCGTGTTGATCCATTGTTTTATGCATTCAAAATTGAGTGTTATTTCCTTAAAATAAGACTTAATTTTCTTTGGCTCAATCGGCGGATAGTATGGCCAAATACATAATTTTTGAAAAAAAAAAACCTATATTAAAAGTTACTGAAATCAATTCAGTAGTCAGTCAGTTATGAACAAACTATTTACAGGTTTTGCGCATTTAACGTTACACGTTTTATATCTTGCCATTCACCAAAGTAAATTTCAATCTCTAAATAAAATTAAAACTGAGAATTTCCTTTAAGGAAATTGAAATTAAGCTTCCTAAAAGTTACTAGGAGGGTACCAAATTAGACTTTGAAGAAAAATTAGGCCACTTTAAACTAGGCTAAACTTTGTTAAAAAATGTCGTGAGGTTATTCTAGAAAAAGTAAAATAGTTCACTGATAATTTCATCCTGCTACCTTGCCAAGTATTAAATCGTCAACGAGAGTGGGTATGACGTAAAAACTAAGTGGTTAAGCGAAATACTATAAAGCTCAGTTAAACAGATTGAAAACCTACTTTGAAATTTCAAGGGAAGTAGTCGGAGCTGGGGCACTCAGGGTAAAACGACTTCCCCGCGCGGATACACCAGTATTTAAATGCCTTCACCGGAAACAAACGGTTCTGGTACATTGACGCAAACATCTTTGTTCTTGTTTACATAATTACACAGTTTTTGTCGGGTATTGTGCTAAAGAGTTCACAGAAATTTACTTCAGCTTCTAGTTATAGAGCAATTTAACTGGACATTTCTATTATACTCTTAGATAGCTAGTAATATTTTTCACATATTTTTTTTAAACTAGTTGTGTCTTAACCAGCTAAGGCCTCTCAGTGCTCTCTTTGGAGATTACATTATCGAGATGAATTACAGCAAAAAAATCTACCTAATGATACCTACAGCGGTTTGTCCTTAGTTAGATCTTTGTCTTGACATTTCAACGGCCGGTTGGTTTTATAATCGTTAATCACGTAGCAATTAACTGTCACTTTGGTAATCATCAAGTTATCCACGTGATGTTATAGCAGGCAGGCGTGATTGACCAATTGATTAACTGTCGATGATTTACTTACCTACGTTAACAAATCTTTAATGTTAATTAGGTAACTTTAATTTCTTTATCAGTTTGTCGTTTTATGGATTAATGGTGCGTAAGAGAAACCTCAGATCATGTCGCATAGGCCTCGGAAAGTAGAACGTATAAGGTTAATGACAGGCTTCTTTACCAGTAGGTTGGTTTTCGGTGGCTAGGGTTAATGGGTAGGTGAACGTAAGAGAAACCTCAGATCATGTCGCATAGGTTTATGTAATGCCAAATATGATTTTCAACTTTCGGCGCTGAGTTGATCGTTCAAATTCCAATAGCGTGCTTTTATTTATGCGTTCAGTTATGTGTCGCCTAGTGTTAGTGGAAACGGGCATAGTTCTATATGGTACGTTGTCAATGTTTAGAGATGGGGGGTCAACGGTTCATTATAACAAGAGTCTTAATTTATAACAAAAATGTCGACAAATTATGGAAAGAATTAAGTTGAGCCAGAAAAGTTTAAATATGTAGTTTTGTAACTGTTTTATTATAGGTATATTTTCACTGGGTAGTAAATTGGTAATTTCATTAGGTAGGTAATTAGTTAAGAACTTGGTTGTTGTTGTCATAGCAGGTTAATATTTATTTATTTATTTATGTATACTTTATTGTACACCACAAAACTACAACGAGTAAAGATACATCAAACACTACAAAATATACAATGGGCGGCCTTATCGCTTTCTGCGATCTCTTCCAGATCTTAATACATAATAACTTGTTAATTACTAGACAGCGGTATCATAAAATTTAGTGTCTAACACAATTTCATGTTGTACACAATATTTAGGTAGCGTAAGAAAATTCGCTTTCGGCGCCTTCGGACAGTTTGTGGTTTCCGATTTGGGCATGATTTATTGAAGCCGCATAGGAAAAGGGTTTCAACATTGACTGATTAAACTTTGATTGCCAATTGGCAAACTTCGGCATTTTGTATGGAATATTTTAGGAAACATTCTTTGACAAGTTTTCTACCATATTGAGAAACAAAGAAAAGCTTTCGTCCAAAAGTAAAGTTTTCACTGCATTCATCTCTAAAGGGTACTTCACATTATCGCAATATTCCCGCCGATCTATTTTGTAAAAATAGACCGGCTGAAGGTTCTTTTTTCATGCAAGAATTCTACGCGTGGTGGAACATTTACATAGGTGTAAAACTTAGGTGATTATCACAATACAATGCGGCCATAGCACCATAGGTAATCATACCATCACTACTTTCATCATATCATTACTTTTTGTAAAGAATATAATAATACATATATATATAGGGATAGTTTCAAATATCTGCTTGTAACGGTTCCAACGCTACAATAAAAAAAAAATTGTATTGGGGGGGGGGGGGGGGGTCCGCATAAAAAATTTTTAAAACTTTTTTTTTATATTTAGATTATTTCCTACGCTTACACACAATTACCGAGCTGGATTCCAAATCTGCCGCCCCACGTTACGCGACGGAGCGTGGTGCACTGTGATTAGCCTTACAATCGTTCGGAACTATTCGGAAGTGTCACCTATGTCAGCTGATATCGACATGACGTGGGGTAGGCCACTTGGGACAGGGGATCACTTCTCTACTCTACTTACTTACTAATAGATTTCGGCATCTGGTTTTGATAAGCCTCTCATTCATCATCCATTAAAGTGGATTATACAGGGTTACTTGTAATTCGATGTATATGGTTTTTCGATATTTACCTAAAATTTGACATTTAATTCCAAACAAAATAAAAACTACATATTGAATGGGTACCATTAAACAATGGTATCGTAGCTGGTACTTCAATTAAGCTATGAACATAATTAAAAGTACTTAATTCAACAAAATAATTAAAATTATGAGCGATTTAAGAATATATCTTACAAATATTTTCATTTTACGCTTCAATTTTGAAGTTGTCTCGTCAAAAATTACTATGACATTATTTATACAAATAACTGAAACAACTTGCCTATTCTGTAAGCTAACCAAGTTAAATTTAAGATACGTAATTCGTGGCATGGCATGTGTTTGAATCAGCGGGGGGACAGAATCATCTGTGTTTTTAGTTTAGAATCCTTGCTAAAACCACTGATTTCACTGGCGAAGTTCTTCGTGATGGGGCGGGGTGTGCGGTCGGGGGAGTACACGGCGTGTGCTGCGCTCCCTGAAGGTATGGATGGGTGTTGTTGATAATTATTTGCTGGACCCTCATTTCTTGCCCCAAAATTTTAACGGCGAAAATTACGAGGAGTTTTTAAGAAACAACTGAGACGATTTGTTAGCGAATGTTCCTGATGAAATAAAAAAACTTGAGAGGTGTCAAGGGACACCCGGATGGAACGAAGTTCCTTTCGATTAATTAGTGAAGGAATTGTAATAAAATTTTATTTTTTTTAAGTTATAATAATAAATAATGTAATGTATTGAATCTTGTATAAAATAATTATATTAATAATTATATTCAATGCGAAATAGAAATGAAAATATCTGGCTTGCTTTCTATAAGAGAGAGAGAGACAGACAGAGAAACATGCGACGCCGCACAGCTTACAATAGCTTACTACAGCAAAAAGTGTCGTGACAACTTTTCGTAAGAATTTTTTCCGTCCAGCCCCCTTTCACAACGCGCGATAAGGAACTTCGTTCCAAAAACAACCTCATGTTTCAACATGATGGTTGCCCAGCGCATTACCGGATTACTGTCCGGCAGTGGCTAGACGAGAGATATTCAACCCGATGGATTGGGAGGGGAGGGCCAATTCCGTGACCAGCACGAAGCCCCGACATCACATCACTTGATTTTTACGTTTGGGGTCATATGAAGGAATTAGTTTATGTGACCCCAATAAATTCGGTCGAAGAACTTCGACAGCGAATAATAAACGCGGCGCGACAGATGAGAACAACGTTCACATCAAGAGTGACGAAAACCGAAGTTAGGAAGAGGATTCGAACCTGTATTCGTAATCGATGGGCTAATTTTTTCACTTTGACGTACATTTTTCAATGCATTTTATTTCATAGAAAATAAAAATGACCCTTTCTCTCCCCGCGCCGATTTAAATACATGCCATGCCATGAATTACGTATCTTTAAATTAACCTTTATACCTTTTTGAAAAGCTTACAGAATAGGCAAGTTGTTTTAGTTATTTGTACGATTAATGTCGTAGTATTTTTTTTGACGAGACAGCAATAATTTTGAAGCGTAAAATGAAAATATTTGTAAGATACTATTATTAAATCGCTCATCATTCTAATGATTTTGTTGAATTAAGTACTTTTAATTATGTTCATAGCTTAATTAAAGTGCCCGCTACGATATAATTTTTTAATCGTACCCATTCAATATGTAGTTTTCATTTTATTTGGAATTGAATCTCAAATGGGTAAATATCGAAAAGCCCTTAAAATTTAAATATCTCGAAACCTATTGAATTTCGGCCATACATATGGGGGTTCAATTTGTTGCATTCTGGTCCCGCTATCAGCTCCTGACGGATATACGTCGAATTACAAGTAACCCTGTAGAAATACGTTAGCCTTTTGACAAGTGTTTCAATGTTTACTAACCCAGTTTTATGGGTTAACCTTATATTCCAGAGTTATAGTTTGCATTAATTAGTAACCGAAGTAAGGATAGACCATGTTTATAGTGCATATAATTTAATTTATAAGCAGTATTCAATCATTTATTTATTTATGTTTTATCGTTGTTTCATAAACATAACATAATCAGCCTATAATGTTCCCACTGCTGGGACACAGGCCTCCTCTCTATGAGAGGGAGTGGGCCGTAATCCACCACACGGGCCCAGTGCGGGTTGGGCAGCGTTGTTTCATAATTTATTTAAAACTTTATATTACGCAGACAAAATTTAAAAGCTTTCAACGTCACAAAAGGTAGAGGGCTCTACTTAAAATTGTATCTTTAACAGTTTCGTTAGATTTTATCTAACGCTTTTCAAGACAGACATTTTTGTACTGTGATAATTGCATATTTATTTTCAAAGATATTCTAAGTACTAAAAACTTTTAAGAAATATTGGATACTTGATGAAACTGTGTTAACAATATTTTAATAAAAATATTCTGAGACTAAACTAAGAAAAATAATCTAAATTAACAATTAATTAACACTAATTTAGGGTATTTTTTGGATGGTGCATTTAATTTGCTATTTTTCGTTTTTATTCATTTAGACATCGTTTAAAAAGTTATCGCTTCTTTTACTCTGTTTTCGTTAAATGTTTTCAAGACTTGTTCATAACTTTCATATTAAATCTATCGATGAAAGTCATCTTATATTATCCTTCGATGAATGTCAGGACACTCATTTTCTCTCTTGATTTGTTTATTAAAGTTTTGAACTATACATAAAAATACATCTTTTAACTGGCTCACTCTGATAATTACTTACCTTATTCTACTATCAACCAATTAGTTTATTTGTGAAACATCGGTGATACACGGGTACATAGGTTAGTCTAATTAGACTATGTACAGTCAACAAAGGAGATAAATATGCAGGGTCGTCGAATATAGTTGAGGTTTAGTAAGAAACCGTTTGACTTTTTCGTATAAAATTTAATTTAATTAATAGAAAACAAACAGTTCATTTATCAAATTAAATTTCATTCGAAAACATCAATCGGTTTCTTAGTAAAGTTCAACTACATTCGACGACACTGCATACTCTGTACATAGTCTAATTAGAATAACCTATGTACCCGTGTATCACCTATGTTTCACAAATAAACTAATTGGTTGACAGTAGAAGGTAAGTAATGTAGACTGTACATAGAGGAAACATGTCACAACTAAAATGTCTTGTCACATTGTTTTATGACAAGCAGTAAGCGAGAATATCCTAATTAGGTGAATATAAACGTTATGTGGCAGAGTGGCACGAACTATGTAACAGAACATGTATATGTGTATAATCAGACAGCGCGACTGCACCGAAATATTAATATTTACGTAGTGTCGAACTGTATTTTTGCTAGCTATTAAGTAATGGGCAGCGGGATTATCCGAAAGGGTTACCGCTGCCCCGAAACATAAAGGGCTAAGGAAGGAACACGGGTGGGTTTTAGTCAGTAAGAGTCGGACACTCCCTTCTGCTCCACCCTGAGCGGGAGGGGTCATTCGATGATTTCCCATCCACAAAAAAAAGCTATTAAGTAATGACTCCATTCATCGGGTTACGTTACGTTACTAGTTCCAACATTCAGCCGTGGTTTATTAGTCTGTCAGTTATAGATTAATAATTATTTTGACTTCGACTCTGAAATAGTTTCTACTATTTTTCGGCTTTAAATATTCTAATCAAAATTAAAAAAAAAAAATTACCGAAAATGATCATAAGTGATCCGCTACTCTATTCAGAACAATGTAGTTTTCTGGAACATTTCCAACCAGTTCCAGTGAATGGATTGGCGTTTTTATCTGCAACTTACTGGTGGTGGAAATTAAAGAAATCGCACGGCGAGAATTAATTCCTAACAAATTTGAAGTGGCTTCGACAAATGGGTTTGTTTACAGTTTGTAAATTAAGGATCTTTAGCAGTAATTATAATATGCATCTTGTAAACGTTCATTGTTACAAAATTAGGCTGCGAAAGACCACTGTAATGAAGGTAGACCAGTCATTTTCAGTAATGGTAATAAGTACTTATTTGCTAATATTACTGTTCATCACGCGCCGAAAACAAGTGCTGCTACTACTTCACACATGCGTGATATTAAGTAATATCACTTATAACATAACATCACGCTTGCATTCCCTGAGGTTTAGATTTCCCTGAGGGTTTGGCGGAATTGTACCTACAGTACACCTGCAATTCGCCAGTTATCTTAAAGTCGCAGACACAAATCCAGACTTCGAGCTCATACTGAGAAATTCCAAATGGAAAATCCCAGTAACATTTTGCTCGACCCGAGAATCGAACCCAGGATGCTCAGCAGTAGCGCTAGCGACCACTACACCAATGAGGCAGGCCATTTATTTCTTGGCAAAATCCCATAATCACTTTTCTCCTAACCCATTTGAAAAAGCTTTATTTCGTCTCGATTAATTAAGTATGTCCTTTGAAAACTGAAAATCGGAAAATCGTTTTATTGGCCAGTGTGGTCTGGCCATTAACTCTTAGCCTAGTTTGTGTCCAATGAAAATTAGTTGGTAATCCAATTTTCAAGATATTAGAAAGGGGTAAGATAATAGGTAAGATAATAGAAAGGGGAATTCCTATTAATATTGTTTAAGGAAAATACTATGTATGAAAAACTGATTCTAATCTTAGCCACGTACACATTTGGATTTTTATATGCACCTACAGAGACCGAGAATTATAGCTTTCCATCGAGCTTTTAATAAAGCATAATGTTTTTTTACTAGTGACTGTTAACATAAAAACGCTTTCTAAAATTTGAGTATACGGAACACTAGCTAAATATTGTATACTGTGTTCCGACAGTCGACACGTTCATGGTTTGGTCAGTTTGACATAAACAGTGCCTTTATTTCGTAGCAGTAAGGGCCGTTTTCGTAGCTCAAGTTACTAGTGACGTGCTGTCCGTAGGTACCATCACTCTAAAATATTTCACGGGGTATTCGCTAGTCTTTCTATTATGCAAGTATGTATTCTGCACGCAAGCTTGCGGAATGGGAACAATATTTCACAGCAAGTGCCTGCGAATACGTGACTTTGAATTGTATTGTGTTGTACAGATGTGACGTTTTACCCGCGTGCAAACTACTTGAAACACGGAAATGCGGTGTTATTCTCATGCAAATAAATAAAAGGCCGAACTTGTCTTTTTTTATGTTGCAAATTATCGCGTTGTTTCACCTATATAAAGAAGAAGAAGAGTATAAGAACACAATATTTCCACTTTATCACAGTTGTGTATGTATTTACTATTTTGATTACGTAATCGTTATAATAATTAACATTGTAGTGATATTTATTTCAGAAGTATGTATGTTTATTTGTATTTAAGTATATTCTCATAATATTTGTTTAGTTTTACTAAGTGAATTGTTTATGATTTTATGTATTTTTTTGTCGCCTTTACTCTTTCCCACGCTGTCTACATCTCTCTATTTATTGTCCTATCGCAGGTATGCTGGAAGAGATTTCTTATGAAATAAGCATCACATTTGTACCTTTTTTATGTTCTGTTTTTTCTTGTTTGTTTATATATGTATGTACATAAATGGTAAAATAAATAAATAAAGTTATGGTTAAATATAATTATCTGGAAAAGAACCGGAGTTACCGACATAGCTTGCAGAGTTAGCAAACTGAAGTAGCAGTGGGCTGGCCATGTTTGTCGAAGGTCCGATGGCCGGTGGAGCAGACGAGTCCTCGAGTGGAGATCGCGTATCGGCAAGCGTAGTGTGGGACGTCCCCAGCTAAATGGATGGACGACTTAAAGAAGGTGGCTAGGACAAACTGGATGTGGAAGGCGGAGGACAGCGTGTTGTGGCGCAGCCTGGGAGAGGCCTATGTCCAGCAGTGGCCGGCAATAGGCTGAGTTGATTGAAATAAATTGGGGTGTGTTTCTCCCTTGTTAAAACTGATGTTAATGGTTTTGAGCACAATTTCACTCCTATTAAAACCAGCCAGTCTATTCTGTAAGAATCTTACCGTGTAAACTTAAGGTGAATGGGAAGTGGTAGACCGCGAAATTCAAATTTTCTTACGTTTTTTGCAATTTGCAGGTCAGTGTCAGGTTGTATCTTGATCAAAATTTGATTCGCGACTATAACAGGTACGTATTTACAGAATTATAATCATTAGAATCATTAATACATCTTCCTAAATGAGATTTGTACCACAAACACTTTTCCATGAGAGATTTCTTCTTGTGGTACAAATCTAAGTTAGGAAGATGTATTAATGATTCTAATGATTATAATTCTTTAGATACGTACCTGTTATAGTCGCGAATCAAATTTTGATCAAGATACAACCTAAAACAGACCTGGAAATTGCAAAAAACTTTAAAAAATTTGAATTTCGCGGTAACCACTGCGCAATCACCTTAAGTGAAGTGAGCTGTCGGTAGTGTCAATCCCTAGCATCAAGTGGAATGACAGCTTACTACAGCTCAGTTCTCACGGTGATATTTTTACAGAATAGATCGGCGGTACCTACCTAAATACCCTTAAACCAACGCGATGTTCATGATTTCGGATTATGTCTTTAGGGAAGTTATAGTAACGGTACACAACACTAAAGCTACTGCCTCGTATTAGGATGAAATGGTGGCTTACCGACTGCCGCAATAGAAATATTCACCAGAAACTCTAGCTAGAAACTTTTATTTTTTATTATCTGGAAAACTAAATAGATAGACTGACAGAGACGACGCTCAACAAAGCCAAAATTAGCCATAGCATTGCCTAGCTTTTGCCCGTGGCTATGCCCGAGTGTAGGTCGGAAATTATACCACGGATCGTACTACCGAGATAAAAGTATTCGGTGTCCGAACCCAGGTTGGCTTAGATTTTTGCGCTTTTTCACAAATAAGACAGTAAAACATTTTCAAAAAAAGAAGGCGCATTATTCTCGCTTTTCTACTGTAATAAATCTACATATTATGTCTTAATAGGTTCTCAATAACAGCTTTGGCAGTTTTTTTTAACGGCGGCGTCATCAAGTCTTCACTATTACTACTAGACGGCATTTCGAGTAGATCGTAAACACAAATTGAAAATTCAGATAAATAAAACAAAAAAAGCTATCCGCGCGCGCGCGATTTTCACTTGTTCCTTCTATTTTTTTTAATCAATGTTCAGCAAAAGTACCTTGTGGCCAGTTTCATTTTGCGCTTTGGTGATAAAAATTACTGTTGTCTTTTGGCATTATACTATGTTTATTTAGACTAGCTACTGAATTGCCTTAAATTAAAAAAAACACATCATCACTACATAGTATAAAACAAAGTCGCTTTCTTTGTCCCTATATCCCTATGTGTGCTTTAATCTTTAAAAATACGCAACGGATTTTGATGCGGTTTTTTTTAATAGATAGAGTGATTGAAGAGGAAGGTTTATATGTATATAATACATGCATAATATAGTAGAGAAATATTGATAATTTTATAAGTTTCTAATGTGATGTCGTAAATAAACACATTTTTTGCGCTTACTTTTCAAACACTGGCTGAACCCTACGAGATAGATCAAAATAATGTACTAGAGTATTGTACACCTTAAAAAGGTCTACAAAAAAGTCCGCGATGGTATAAGTCTATCTCTTAGGGATAACCCACAATAACCATTTTTTATCCTTTACTTTTTACGAGAAATAATGGCTTATTTACGAAGCGATTTTAAGCAATACAGCATTAATCCTTATCCAATTAAGTACCTTAAATACATTGTGCATTTAATATAGATAAATATGGCCCTTTACAGCATGTAATTTAAATGAATATTTTCGAAGATATTCCAGATTTAAAATGCAGGGACATAGCGGTTGCTGCGGTACCGGCCGCGGCCGGGGGGCCGGTGGCGCGTGCTGACATTCTTGAAGTACACCTATACTTAGTATCAGCATTGCACCCGTGCGAAGCCGGGGCGGGTCGCTAGTTACCTATAACAATGGATCTTCATACCTACACTCTTTCGAACCGCATATTAAGTAGTACAACAGTAATGACGTACATTTTGCCTAATTAAACAAAAAAGTAATAAGTTACCTCCCGAGCAGGTGTAGTATAAAACATATTTCGTACAAAATATAATTGTATGTTATCCATTCATTCTTGGAAATTCGTCAACGAAAGTATGAAAATACTGTACCTATGAGTGAAGAAAAGCTTGAACAACTGTGTGGACCACACTCGTATTTGTTTTATAATGACTCAAAGTAAACCGAATATGTACCGACCTACTTGCACTATAAGTTGGTCCATAGGTTGCTTCACACACAAAGGAGAGAATATTTAACCAGCTTCTAAGTACACTGTAGAGCACATGAAATAATTATCATCAAAAGATGCCTTTCACGCTATCTTTTCAAAGACTTCTAAAATGATTAACAGTTTCTATTTCACGGCCCGTCTTTAGAATATCAAGTAGCGGTATCAGGGATGTAAAATGTCGGATCCCCGTCACTCACACGTCTTCTTGGTGAAACATGCCACGATTGAGCGTTGGCAGAATGGTGGCACCAATGATGAACGAGAAATGTTTTAATATTCCACGTAAAAATCTCAGATGGAACAATGAAAGCGTAACTCTAAAGCTAGCCATAAGTACCTAAAAGTTCATTCAATTGACGATTATACCGAAATTCAACAGTTATTCGTCACGACCCTTGTATTTACAAATCAAATAAGTAATGTTATACACTAAATCTCGTCGTACTATGGCTTTACTTACCACGTTAAAGTCGCATAGACAAGGTTTTTCAATTGGGACCGGGTACTTATATTTGAATTTAAATAAAAACAAATCGATTGTTTACAGTTACATTATTTTTCTGTTTTAGAAGGCTTAATTTTTGGAATGATGTATGGAATACCATATCATGTAAATTACCACCTCGTCATCGTACGGTAGCGTGAATACGAGAGGTCCAATTTTCTATCACTTTTTGACATAATGACACCTCTATCTCATTGATGACTCGTGTGATGTTTCTCTTTGGGTCTTCGACATTTCTTGGCTTGTTCGCATACACTAGTGATTTCACATACACACACCTCACAAAAAACAATCAAGGGGCGTTAAATAACATGATGAAACCGTTGAATTTCTCTATCAATAAATCTCGTTTCACGAATTTTGTTGAGATTTCTTGAAAGAGAAATTTCAATTTAAATTAACTCAATAGAAATTTAAATTCAAAAGTATAGCGACTCATTTTGATAAATGCCGAACATTTAATGACTCATCTGTCAAAAAGACGCGCCAATAGACAATCTAAAATGGTCGCCATCGGCAAGTACCTACCTGCGCAGTAAGCAAATAACCGTTAGCATTAATAGAATCCTCTATGGCTAATCGAAAAAATAAAATAGGTACGTAAAACCTTATCCTGGGCATACTCATACTATGTTCCGGTGCCGGAAATGAAGGTGTTGCTAGTGCTATTTTTGTCTAGTTTTTCATGATAAGTATTTCCGTTAATAGAACCAGGCAGCAAACTATACAGTATACGTCATCGTGAAACACTTTCAAGGCCACAATTGCTGACCAAGAGCTTGTCCATACGTTCTCCTACGGTTGTTGAATTTAAGTTCGTAAGGTAACTCATAATAAAATAATATCTACTTACATACGTGAGTACAATATATTATGTGAAACAGACGAGGATAACTTTATAAATAAATAATTAAATTATTCTGTCAAAGTTAACCGAACTTTGCTTGTACCGAGAGTGACAATGTTATTGTAGACTAGCAGCGCCCCGCGGTTTCACCCGCATAAGTGTCGATCCCGTGGGAATATCGGGATAAAAAGTATCCTAATGTGTTATTCTGATGTATAAATTATATTACTGTAAAGTTTCATCAAAATCCGTTCAGTAGTTTTTGCGTGAAAGAGTAACAAACATCCATCCATCCATCCTCACAAACTTTCGCATTTATAATATTAGTAGGATTATTAGTAGGATATAGAAAACACCCATAAATGCCATTGTCGAATGTAAATTATTTCCGGAAAGTTGGTCGAGTCAGATAGAAAGTTGAAGTGACGCATTCCCAACAAACTGCGAAGATTAATAATGGTGAAGTTAATTACTTTTGGGCAATATAACACGGAGTTACGCAGAGCAGCCCTTAATGGAATAAATTAGAGAAACTGCTGCCCTTTCCTACACGCCGCTGCGCTCTAGTAGGTCCTAGAAAAAATAAGAAATTCTACGAACTTCGTTTAGAAAGGCTTATGTTTCAATGGAATGCTGATCGAAGCAAATGAAAGGATTTGAATGAATAGAGAGGCAAAGGCGGTTACATATAAGGGTTGTTTCGTAGTGCGTAGAAAGAGACAAAAGGGTTTACGGCTATACTAGAACCGTAGCACGTAGCAACTCGTAAGTAGTATGAATGCCATTATGAATATAATGTGCCATTTCATACAAAACATATAAAGTGGCTAAAAGAGTGTCAGTGTATCTCATGTTAACAACCCGCTTATCTGTTCCACACGGTGCCGTCGCCATTTTGTTAATTTAGCGTTATTGTTAGCGACGGTGTTTTTACGGGTTTATTAGCTTGCAAGCAGTAAGCATGACTCGTATTTCCCTTTAAACCGCTAGCCTTATGTAATAATAGTACCTAGGTATCTTTTATTTATGCCAGGGGACGTTTCAATAACCCGTAATAGCAATACCCAATCCCCTTATGTAATTGGAAAAAAGTGATGAATGGGTTAATACCATTTCATTTGTAAAACGAGTAATTTATGAGATTATAAGGTGTTCCAATTTTTTATTTTGATATCGTTATTAATTTTGGTGTGTCATTTTTATGGTTAAAATAATGTTTTTGAATTTATTTATTTGATTGGGAAATTAATCAAAATCACTTCGTAGACGTTAAAAAAATGTACCTTTATTGGACTTTAGGAAATTAAAATATTTTAGCGTTGGTACTCGACTTTTCTACTTACAGCTTTAAGAATTGAAATATTTTTGTACGAAATGTTATAACGATTATGTTTATGATCAATGGAGGACCATAAAGGGTTTTAAAAGCAACACAAATCTGCAATGAACGATATTGAATTTACATATGTACGTCATTAAATGCGACAAGAATGATTGATACTAACATTATTTTTTATAATTCCAATCAGATTAAGAGTTTTTGATACTCGCACATAAATTCAAAATCTTAAACATTTTACCTTGTTAAATAGGTGGGTCATTTTTATTTTTTTTATGTTTTTAAATTTTAATGGTGATAAAAAGGTGCTAAATGTAGTATAAATGAAATATGCAAAGTATTATAAGTTTCTATTTTGATTAACTGCCTCCGGATCAGCTTTGAAGTTTCAAAATTTTCGTTTTTTAGGGGTACTTTCAAGAACCAATAAGAATAATTAAAATTGAGATTTTTAATATGTTGTTCATGTTATTTACATAAAAATATAATCAGCTTCTTAAAACCGACCAATAACCGTCATTGTTTTGATTATTTACGGAATGAACTGAGATGGCCGGGGGCGTCGATTGCACTTTGCGCGACATTTATTACGCGCCAGTGACGCTCTCGTTGTTACCCTGGAACGCACTCGAAACTCGTTAGAGTATCCTTTACATAGTGAAATAAGTAATATTAAAAGACAATATGCTACCAACTTACGAAGAAATTATGAGTGGACCAGGAGTGGGCGCGGTAGCAGATCAAATTTGTATCATACAAAGAGGAATCAACTTTTTTGGAAATCGCGAATATTATCTCGACTAGAACGAAGGAATATGGATAAAAGCATCTCTTCTTATTTTCTCTCACACAAAAGTGACTCAAATGTTTAAATCTTATAGTTTAAAGTAAAAAAATCTACTGAAGTCCTACCCCAAAATATCAGAAAAAACTGTAGAGTTTCGGCGTGGCAGCAAGGGTATATTTCAATTGCCGGAAAGAAAAAAACCTTAGTTATATCGAAAAAAAAACCGCAGAAATTACAGACAGAGTATCGTAGAAGAGCACATTTCATTGATAAAAGAACCAGAGTCAAAATATTTGGGCTATGTTTCTCCAACCTCTGGAACTTATAAGGGAATAGAAAAAGCCATTAGCTACTGACTATTTTTTAAAAGAAAACATTTCATTGGAATCATTTCTGGCGATTGGATGCGATGGAACTAATGTTAACGTAGGCAAATATGGAGGTTATTATAAGTTTACTAGATAAGAGATTAAATAAACCATTACAATGGATTATTTGCTTGCTTCACATGAGTGAGTTACATTTGTTCACACATATTGATGGCGCTACATCGGGACCGCAAACATTTACAGGAATAATTGGAAAACAACTGGAAAACTGTGAAAACAAATGTGTTGTTTAGTTTTGTCCGATTCCTTTGAACCTACCAGAGTTATCAAGCGAATTTGTATAGAATCGTCTTTGCTGTCAAGTAAGTGGGAGTGTTTCCTGAAGACTTAGCCAATAAATCACCAGGCAGGATGTTTCATGTCAGATGGCTCACCCGTGCTAATCGAATAGTTCGACTTTATGTTACGACAGAAGCTCCTTCTGAAAAGTTAGTCATATAAGCAACCTATGTTGTGAAAGTTTACACACCGACTTGATAGCCATTAAGACTCATCCTGTTTGTAAAGACGGAACACGACACTTGTGGAAACTAATCTCAGCCTCTACTCCTCTAGGTACCTACCAGCTAATCTCAAAACTATAACAGATCATGTCATCATAAGAAATACCTAGCTTTTTTGCTCAGCTATTTTTTTACTTAAACCTAGACGCCTTCTTACCTGGATCTTATTGATTGGCAGCTTAATGTCACCAAACCTCCTATTCTCAAGAGTATAAGTATCTAAGATTTGCAAATATTTGTTGCACAAGGGGGAGAGGGTGAATTAATTGCCTCTACTACGAATGAAATGTCATACTCAAGCACTTGAACGGGCCATCAAGACTGTGACTAAAGCATCAAATACTTTATGCAGCAAATCTGCAAGAGAAGGCTTCATTAAGAATCTCGCAAAGATATGCCAAAATTTGACAACAAGAAGGATTTTGTAGTTAATTCAAAACAATAATTAACATACTTTTACTCCTTATTGATTCTTTATTGGTCTTTAATAAGTAAATATATCCTATTAACTTGCGTTTTATTAAAAAATAGTATATTCAATCTTATATATTTTTGTTTTAAAAATATTTATAAAACAACCATATTTGTTCAATTTTTCAAAACTTAGAGATCAATTCGGAGGAAAAACATGATATCCAATCTTGAATATCTTTTGGATATGAATTAAAGACGTACTAATACACCCTTTTATCGCTATTACATATTTAAATTAACAACTTTTTTTTTCTTCAAACTTTCGTGGCCCACCCTTGCACCTATACCCACGTGAAAGGTAGAGAGACAACCAAAATTCAATGAAACAAAAAGTGCTAAGTACTTAGTTATTGTTACTTCTGCAACACAAAGAAATTGGTAATTTCCTTTTGAAAAATTCACTAGGCAGTAATATTTCTTCAGCGTTTCGATTGTGAATCAACCTATTTGAATGGTTAAATTGGGATCGGTGAATCCAGGAGTGAATGGAGATGTTCATGTTCTCAAAGCAAATTTTTAGTGTTCCGTACCCCAAAGGTGCCAACAGGTCCCTATAACTTAAAAAGAAAAGAAAAATTGTTTATTCTGCACAAACAAAACGCACATTACAATAAAAAATACATAGGTACATAAAGAAAGAAAGATTTAAATTTGAAGAAATTTCTGTTTTTTTTACATAAAATACGCACATACAAAGTAGGCAATAGTCTTGTATTCCAGCAATAAAAGGACAATGGAGGGACAATGGTGCCTGACATCAAGCAATAGACAAAATTGTCTACCAATTAAACTGCGTTGCGACACTGGCAAATGAAGTCATTTATTGTTCTCGAAAGCCATAGGAATTTAAAGTTGTCAAGACAGTGTCAAAGAGTAAAGAGATACCGCTCTGTTCAATATTTTGTTTAGAAATTTATCTCAACCATCTAACAGTATAAAGTACTAAGTTATGATATTGGTTTAGTTAAAAGTGTGTCTAGACTTACCTGCGGTACCTCTCATCAATTATAAATCGTATCAAAAGTTATTTAACAAAAATAACTTTTGATACGATATAAAATTGCTTATTAGCTTTTACTGTTTTACTGAGCATTGGGAGGATTATAAGTTAAAACTTAGACTACCTATCTAATTTTAAAACAAAACAAATGGCTTTCACTTTTGCCACAAAATATATAGATATTTTATCTTAAAGTCTAAAAAAAAAAAAACAACGGTTAGATAAGTTGGACATTAGATATATAAGAATGCAGTTTTATTTCACAAAAACCAGTCTAGGTGACTTGAAAATTGTTAATTCTCAACGCTCCTAGATGTATCCCAGCGTCGAATTTTATTATAATGTACCTAGAAAAATGTTTGCCCTATGACAGTTTTAAATAAAAATCTGTTTTAGCATTTTCAAGACAGTTTTTTGACATGAATCGTAAAACATTATTTTCCACCAGTCTTTACAATTTATTATTAGCAATAAGCTAGTAGCTTATATATAATTTACTATAGTATTAGCTTTCAGCTGATGTTTCCGGTTCTGGCATGTACATAACATTATTAGAATGATGAAATATTACACAGTCTTCGTCTCTCATTCTAGTGGATTCAAATTACATAGGTACAGGTACATTTAGTAAATAAAACCAATAATTTCTGGATGTTACTTCCTCTGTGAAAAAACATGTTTTTCGTAAGATTAATGTTTTCAGGAGCCTATTTTTTGTTCGCAGGTATAATTCCTGGTTGACTTTAGTTTGGTGTGGTTGGATATTTCTTTTCATTATTCCTGATGATTTATATGATTATAATTAGGTATCCTTCATTTTCTCATCGTTTGTTGTTATTACAGCGTATTTTGTAAGTAGACGTACTTACCTACTATAATCTTCAAACACGAGTATTGCCTCTAGTGTATATTGTATAATTAAAATTAACGCCAGCAATAACAAAGCATTACTAATACGTACCCGTCTATACAATATGAACCTTTGTGAGTTACATAGGTATGTCTACTTACATATTCCAAGTATTATTAAGATCTTGCGTTATTTGCAGCAATAAATATTCAGCTACGATATAATAACATACTCATTATAAGGTAAGCCTTGGTTGGTATATAACGAAAAGGATAGATTATAGCTATACTTCTATGTTTGTAGCTTTTCCCATTGTGATGTTTTGGCTTACCTCATTTTCATTTTACAAACATGATAATTAGGTGCCTCAACGATGTTAAAATCATAACGTTACCCGGGAGTAAATAAAAGACGGTTGTTGTCATTAGCATTCATAACACAAACAGTAGGCACCTACCAAATTACTTCTTTGTTTCTGTTTCAACGTTTTCATGTTTTAGAATAAATGAACAAAGCATGTAACAAATATGATGTGTTTTCATTTCTCTATATCACTGGAGCAAGCTTTGCAACGATCAAACATTTGTAAATATTTATAAATGTTGCTAGTTTTAAAATGAAAACACTCACATTTCTGTTTGTTTGTGGCCAGTTATAATAAAACGGAATTTACACCGCTGACTGTTGTTTTTCATTCCAGTTATGACGCGTCATAACTGCGCGTAAAAACTATCTCTATATTTGTAACAGTTATCAATTACGTATTTATTTCAGTTCTTCTTACAAGTTGGCAGGGCCATCGACCTACAACTGTTACCATGGATTCAGTACATGATTCTCAACTCCCTTGCGTTGAAGTTTTTCGTCGGTTTGCTGTTCCACACATTTTGACCGCGTTCTATAAAACAGCAGATTTTTTTTGATAACTAGGTAATCATAATTTTCTACGCTAGGGGTCTAAAATCATATGCTGAATTCACGGTAATAGTTTGTGTGTCGATGTATGTCACCCCGTATAGTAAAATAATTAAGTTGTTCACACACCTCATCATTATCTGCCTTGCCTTTTTCCACCGACGTTGGGGCCTTACAGTGTAACCGGATGCAGCTAAATTTCAGTAGGCATTTTACATCAAGCGACTGCCTATCTGACCTCTGCAACCCAGTTACTGGATAACACGATATCCCTTGATACGACTTAACTGGTTATCAAAATTTCTTCATACACCCCTATGCTCTACAAAAGCTTGTTCGGTTTGATTTACTTTAGTCTGTTACCACAATCGGTATAACTTTTTGTTGTCATAGGTAATTGAATAAAATATTTTCGCTTTCGTCTTGCGTAGTTAGCCAGAGATCTTCTCGGATAAACCTATAAGTATACAGCTCGCTTATTTATGGAGCATTAGCTAATTCACTAAAGTGAAACTGAGAATTTTCTTCAAGAAAATTTAAATTACGCTTTCTGAGAGTTACGCGGAGGGTACTGAATTAGCCTTTGAAGAAAAATTTGGCGTTAAACAATGTACCTATGTATATTCCTTCGCTTCGCGCAAACTTCAGCGTCCTTAAAAATTGTCGTGAGGTTATTCTAGAAACAGTAAAATACACACATCAAAAGTGTCTAGGGATCAAGCATTTTTATGCGGATTTCTTGAGATTGAGATGTGGCTTTGTAATAAATTTATGATTTTATAAATTTATATGGATCCTTTTTGGTGCATTTCATAATTTGAATCAGGAACTGTGAATCAAATTCGAGTAAAAGATGAAAATCAGCTGTCAATATTTTCCCTATAAAAACATACAACGCATTGAAGACATTATTAGTGCTACTGTTTCCCTACTACTGATTAAAACCAACGTTATTATGGAGCGGCGACGTCATTTAAGCAGGGAAGAAATGCTCAGAGCCGTGGGAATGATAGAAGCTGGTTCCCGGCAACGTACTGTGGCTTTAGCTCTGAATACAAGTCAGAGTGTTATCAGTCGACTTTGGACACGTTACCGAAGCACTGGTACCGTGGCTGAGCGCCATGGAGGACGGTATCGCTGCACCACACGGAGACAAGACCGATACATTCAAATCTTAACTCGAAGAGCTCCAACAATAACCGCCATGATGTTAGCCGTGAGGCTTCATCACTCTTCAGGGAACTTAATTAGCGACCAAACAGTCAGAAACCGCTTGCATGAAGTGAACCTTCATTCCCGAAGACCGCTACGGGTACCACCTATAGCAATGCACAATCGTAGGATTCGATATCAATGGGCTCTTGAACACAGAAATTGGGCAGAAGAACAATGGCGTTTCGTGTGCTTTTCTGATGAGTCTCGTTTTGGTATGAGACCGGATACAAGACGTATACGACACTGGAGAACCCCTGGACGCCAACAGCGATTAAAATCCTGCCAGGAAGTCCATCCTTATAGTGGTGGAACCATCATGGTATGGGCGGGTATTTGGATCGGCGGAAGAACTGAGTTGATTTGGATCAGAGGCAACCTCAACGCTCAAATTTATGCTGAGACGATTGTATCAGACGTCATCGTTCCTCTACAAGTGCAAATCGGTCCCTTATTTCAGTTAATGCATGATAATGCACGACCGCACACCGCAAGAGTTGTAAGACAGACTCTCGCCGCAGCTAACATCAATGTCCTGCCCTGGCCTGCTCAGTCGCCAGACTTGAACCCGATTGAGCATGCATGGGATATGCTACAGAGAAGAGCTCTGCCGAATATGGAGGGTATCCAGTCGCAAGAAGACCTTTTTTTGTTGTTGCAACGAACATGGGCGGCCATTCCACAGCGTGATTTGGATGAACTCATTTTGAGTATGCCAAACCGATGTTCTTGTGTTGTTAGTGTTCGCGGTAGAAACACGGATTATTAATTGTTTAAGTTACCCAATAAAATTTTAGAGAAAACTGTTATTTCAGTCTTTTTTTCGAACTTTTGTGTTAGTGGTTCAAATGTCAAAAATCCCTTTATTAGGAAAATGGCAAATTTCTTTATTAATGCAAAGGTGACTTGGTTTATCGTTACTGTGACAAACGAAAACACTTTATTTGATGAATCCTTAAAGAAAATTTTAATTAATATCAATCAGGAGAAAAGTTATTGCAAAAATATATGTTGATCCCTAGACACTTTTGATGTGTGTAGTTCTCTGATAATTTCATCCCGCTATACCTTGCCAAGTATTAAATCGTTAGCGAAAGTCGGCATGACGTAATAAGTAAGTGGTTTAGCGAAATATGTACTTTAAAGCTCAGTTAAGCAGATTGAAAACTGTTGGTACTTTGAAATTCCAAAGAAAATAGCCAGGGCAGGGGCACTCGGTGTATAACGACTTCCCCGGCGCGCGACGGATACACCAGTATTTAAATGCCTTCACCGGAAACAAACGGTTCTGGTACATTGACGCAAACATTTTTGTTCTTGTTTAAATAATTACACAGGTTTGGTCGGTTATTAAGCTAAAGAGTTCACAGACGTTTCCTTCAGCTAGTTATAGGACAATTTAACTGGACCGTTCCATTATGCTCTTAGATACCTAGTACCTAACTAATCTTTTTCATATGCTTTTTTTTTTCATGCAATTAGTTGTGTCTTAACTACCTAAAACTTTGATACGCTCATAGGAGATGGCACTAGCGAGATTGATTGCAGCGAAAAAATCTAATGAGACCTACAGCAATTTGTCCTTAGATCTTTGTCTTGTCATTTCGAAGCCCGGTTGGTTTTGCAACCGTTAATCACGTAGCAATTGTCTGTCACTTTGGTAATCGTCACGTTATCCTCGTGATCAGAAAGTTAGCAGGCAGGCGTGATTGGTTAATCGATTAGCTGTCGATAATTTACTTAAAAATAAGCTAAGCTAGCAAGATAAGCTTCTTATTTCTGTAACAATAGGTCGGGATATGTTGGTTAGGGTTAATGGGTAGGTAGTGGGTAGGTGAGCGTAAGAAGAGATGTCTTGTAATTTTAATGTCGATGTAATTGTAACGTTTATTAATGTTTTTTGCATGCCGTAAGGTAGAATGTAGCGGAAACATCGTATTCTGTACCATCTAAAACCTGTACCTACATTGTGAGCAAATAAATATTTCTGATTCTGATTCTGAGAAAAACCTGAGATAATCTCGCATAGGCCTTGCAATAGCGAAGTATGGGCTAGGTTTATTTAATGCCTGGAATGATCTTCGGTCATTCCAGGCATTAAATAAACCTAGCCCATTCGGTCGGTCATTGAAATTCCAACAGGGCGGTTTTATTTTTATATCCAGATAGGAGTCGTCTAGTTTTAGTGAAATCGGGCAACAGTCTATTTGTTAGGTCGTTAAAGAAATTGAGCCTCGAGTCTACGGTTAATTATTACAGGAGTCAAATTTAAACAAAAAAAAATCAACAAATTATGGAAATAATGAAGTTGAGCCTGAAAATTTTAAATAGCTTTATAATTGTTTTATTTCACTAGGTAGTAATGTGGCAATTTCATTAGGTAGGTAGTTAGTTAGAAACTTCGTTGTTGTTATCGTAGCAGGTTAATACTAAGAAGTTGTTAAATATACTACACAGCGGTATCATGCAATTTAGTGTCGAACACAATTTGATGTAGTACACAATATTTAGGTAGCTTAAGGAAATTCACTTTCGGCGCCTTCCGACAGTTTGTGGTTTCCGATTGGATTTGATTTATTGAATCCGCATAGGAAAAGGGGTTCAACATTGACTGATTAAACTTTGATTGCCAAAACAAACTTCGGCATTTTGTATGGAATATTTTAGGAAACATTCTTTGACAAGTTTTTCTAACTTATTGAGAAATAGAAAAAAGCTTTCTTCCAAAAATACAGTTCGTTCACTGCTTTCGTCTTTAAAGGGCAATTCACATTATCGCATTATTTCTGCCGATCTATTCTGTAAAATATCACCGTGAGAACTGGGCTGTAGTAAGCTGTCATTCCACTTGATGCTAGGGATTGACACTACCGACAGCTCACTTCACCTAAGTTTTCACGGTAAGATTCTTACAGAATAGACGGCTGTAGGTTCTTTCACTCATGGGAAGATTCTACGCGCGATGGAAAATTTACATACTTACATAGATGTAACAAGGCGATTGTCACACTGCAGCGCGATCCATCGCGTAGAGTCTGACGGCTATAGCAAACAGTCTGCGTGCGGGAGAAATTGTGTTTTCTATACAAACTGATACAATGTTAAATCTGCCGTCCCGCGCCGTGGAGTAAGTTAATCGCCTTATAATCTTTCGACCGTATCCCCTAAGTCAGCTGACCTGACACCGAAACGATGTGGGGCAGCCCACTTTGGATAGGATACTTCACCGTTAGTTACTTACAAATAGATTTCGGTATCTGGTTTTGATGAGCCTCTCATTCATCATCCATTGAATTGGATTAGGGAAATACTTAATCTTTTTGAAAAGTATCTCATGGAATTTTCACCTTTTGTGAGACGCAAAAGTCATCAAAGATTAGGTAGATACTAAAGCATTGGCTTCTTATGAAAGTTGTGAATAGTCACACAAAAACGACTGTTCAAATACAGAGCGTTTTTGTCACCTCTTAACGTTAAATACTGGTAAAAATGACGCCATATTTTATCGGCTAGAACCACGATCTTAGGAAACCAGAGATTACGTGTTTACTTGCCATGTACTCCAAAGTTATAGGTTGCATGAAATAGTTACCTTAAATAAAAAGGCTTGCAGGCATGATTATAGTAGATGCCCACTATTTAATTTATTAGTACAATTTATTAATACTTTTTTATCGTTGTTTCATAATTTCTTTTAAAATTGACAAAATTTTATACTACGCAGGCAAAATTGTGTCTTATTAAAATTCTCTATTGAAAATTGTATGTTGAACAATTCCGTTAGATTTTATCAAGCGCTTTTCAAGACAGACATTTTTGTACTGCGATAAATTGGTTATAATCAAAAGATGTTCGAGATACCTAGGGTACTAGAAACTTATTAGAAAATTTTGAAGTAATGGTGAGATACCTGCTGTAACTTTGTAAGAAAAACTTTATTAAAATATTCTGAGACTAAACTAAGAAAACTAATCTAAATTAACAACTAATTAAAACTAATTCAGGGTATTTTTTGGATGGTTGCGTTTATTTTGCGATTCTTCGTTTTTATTCAATTAGACATCGTTTAAAAAGTTATCGCTCATTTTGTTTACTCTATATTCGTTAAAAGTTTTCAAGACTTGTTCATAACTTTCACAACTACTAACGACGATGAACGACTAGCTTATCACGTCACTCATTTATATGGTAATTTTCTTGATTTGGTTATTAACGTTTTGAACTACTTATACATAGAAATACATCTTTTAACTGGTTCACTCAAAAAATGACTCAATGGCCCGATTCTGTTGTTCAAAAACTAAACTAAATTTCAGTGCATCTTTTACTTTATAGTTCATTATTAAAAGGACAGAATATAAAAATTTGTTTAGTCCTGTCAAATTAGTCAGCGCCTGACCTAAATTTACGTATTTTTAGTAGCCAATTTTTTAATCATGTGTAAACTTGTCTATGGATTATATAATTTGACGGGACTAAACTAAAATTTATCTTCTGTCCTTTTCATATTGAAATAGAAAGAAAAAGATGCACTGAACTTAAATTTCGTTTAGTTTGTGAACAACAGAATCGGGGCCACTATATACTAATTAGACTATGTACGTAAGGTGACACATTTCTTGACATAAATCTCTTGTCACGTTGGTTTATGAGAAGAAGTAAGAGAGAATATACAGATAAGGTGAATATAAACTTTGTGTGGCAGAGTGGCACGAATTACATACGTAACTTAACATGTGTATGTGTGTAATCACTTAATCAGACAGCACGACTGCACCGAAATTATTAATATCTACGCAGTGTCACACTTGTATTTCTGCTTGCGGTTTGACAGTTTATTATGTAATGACTCCATTTATTGAGTGACGTTACGTTACTACTTCGAACATTCAGTCTTTCAGTTACAAATTAATCATAAATAATTATTAATTATTTATTATTAATTTAACTTCGACTCTGAAATAGTAGAATTTTGTGCTCTGAAAATTCTATTCGGAATTCAAAAAAAATACTAAAAATTATCTTATGTAAGCCTTTACTCTTTTCAGAACAATGTCGTTTTCTGGATCATTTCCAGCCAGTTCCACTGAATAGATTGGCGTTTTTATCTGCCACTTACAGCGGAGGAACTAAAAGAAATTGTTCAGCGAGAATCAACTCATAACAAATGAGAAGTGGCTTCGACAGATTGGAAATTGTTTGTAGGTTTCTAATGAAGAATTTAATCAGTAAATTATAATATGCATGTCGTACATGTTCACAACATTGGGCTGCAGAAGATCGCTGTAATATAGGTAGGCCAGTCAATGTCAATAATTGTGATACCTATTTTTGCTATTCTACTTTTCATTAAGCGCACGAAAACAAGTGAGGACATAAGAACACTGCTGCTACTTATGTAGATACTTAATTCCTATAGTACACCTACATTAATTCTTCAGTTAGGTATGTTTAAGTCCTATGTAACAGGGGGCGAACCGATGCGATTAACTGCCGGGTCGGCAATCCGGAGGCGAGATTATGCCTGAACGCCTCTAAGGCCGAAGCCAGCCTAGCCGAATCCGGCAAGGATATGCTCACTGTGGAGCCCCGAGAGTCGGAAGGCTCCAAACAATATGACTTTACTAGTCGCGCTTCACCACGTGAGGTGCGACGTCTAAGCCCATTTGGATCGCGGAGATCGATGCTGTCCGTTTAACGCGTGCATCACGGCTCCGAAGGTCCGAATTTACCTCAGTTCGGTGTCGGGGCTCGGAATAGTCTGTAGACGACTTCCGTTCCTGGCGGGGTGTTGTGCTCGGTAGAGCAGCGTCGTGCTGCGATCTGTTGAGACTCAGCCCTACACCAGGTGATTCGTCCGAGGACGATGATCGACGATCAGTATAATTGTCACATACATATACATGACTACAAAAATGTAGTACCTACTATCTGTGACGTACAATGTGTGCACTCGTCGTAGGTTATAATGTATAGTAGTGATAATAGACTATGTGTGTTGTATATTATGTACGATAGTTGTAATACGCGAACAGGAACACGCGACGAAAAAAAAAATCTAGACTCCGGGCTCATACTGAGAAATTCCAGATGGAAAATCTCAAATAACACTTTGCCCGACCCGGGAATCGAACCCAGGACCTGCAGGCTTAACAGTAGCGCTACCGACCACAGACCAACTAGACAGGCTACTTATCCACTTGGCAAAATCACATAATCGTTTTTCTCCTGACCCATTCCAAAAAGTATTGTTTCCTCCTATGACTAATTAGTTTATTTTGTGTCCAACTAAAATTAATATTGGTAGTCAGATTTTCAAGATTAAAGTCCTTCAGACCGTATTTCGGCCACGGCGGCCAATCTCAACGGAGGTTAGCCTTCGGCGCGGTAGATATTATAGTGCACTAGTTTACGTGAATACCTAATACAATTGTTTAAGAAAAATACTAGCCATCCTAGCCATGTAAACATTTGCATGTTTAAATGTACCTACAGAGACTGTGAATTATATATAGCCTTCCATCGCGCTTTTAATAAAGCTTAATGTTCCGTCACTAGTGACTGTTAACATACAAAAGCTTTTTAAAAGTTGAGTGTATGTAGCACTAGCTAAATATTTTAAATGTGTACTGTGTTCCGACAGTCGACACGTTCATGGTCAGTATGACTTTAACAGTGCCTTTATTTCGAAGCAGTAAGGGCTATTTTCGTAGCTCACGTTATCTACTAGTGACGTGTAGATGACCGTAGGTACCATCATATCTATTATGCAAGTAAGTATCCTGTACACAAGCTTGCGAAATGGGAACAATATTTCACAGCAAGTTCCTGCTAATACATAACTTTGAATTGTGTTGTGTCATGCAGATGTTTTACCCGCGTGCAAACTACTTGCACCACGGAACTGCGGTGTTATTCTCATGCAAATAAATAAAAGGTTGCACTTGTCTTTCTTTTTGTTGCAAATTATTGCGTCGGTTTACTTAAGTAGGTACTTATACAGTGTGGTCAAAAAGTCGTGGATCAAACGAAATAAAGAGATAAAGGAGTTAATTTCCAACAAAAAATCTTTGTACAGCGCGGCCATAATTCAATTGCCCTAAAAGTTATGAATATTTTTGTATAACGAGTTCTTTTACAATTAGACTAACTTAACGTAATTTAAAAAAAAAATGTGATATAAAACAATAAAACAAACGGTGTTGTATTATTACTAGATATTGTATCAGCACTACAAAAGTTCTGTTGCGGCTCTGGGTACCAAATTTCAAGAGCAATTAATATTTTTTCAAAAATTTTGAAGCGTTACCTAAAATTATTTCTCACTTTGAAAGCATTGGAAATTACCTCCTTTATCTCCCTATTTCGTTTGATTTACGACTTTTTGGCCACCCTGTATAAAGTTACGGTTAAATGTATTGGCGCGTTACTCCCCTTTTATAAACCAATGTTAGGTATTTTGAGAACAGTTCTGTTTCTCTCCTATTAAAACCAGTACGCAGATACCCTTAAACCAATGCGATTTTCATGATTTCCCAAGCAAGCTGTAAACTACGTATATTTGCCTGCTTAAGTATACATTTCCAGGTAAATACGAAAATTAATATCCTCATTGTTCTAACAGAATACAAATACTTTAATGTTTAGTAAGTAGAGGTACCTACCTAGCCGGCTCTTAATGCCCTTGTGACTGTTCCTAAAATACCCCAGGCTGATAAAATTTTCGTTTTTCCTAATTATGTTAATCACTAGTGTTTTGGGTCGGTTCCCCCTAATGGGGAAGAGTCGCACCCCGCCCCGTACGACTCTGTAGAGCTCGTCTCCAGACTGGACACTCTCCCACCGATTGTAATGAATTCCCAAGAAGTGTTTTGCCTTGCCCCAACTTGGAAAGCTGGGGAACAAGGAGGGGATACAATAAGCAATTTCAATATAAAATAAGGTTGGGAATTCATTGTTAAGGTGACTAAGGGAAGGAAACCTACTTTTCTTTTGATTATGAAAGTTAGAAGACATGAGAGGAATACAAAAGGATAATTGACACGTAACGCTTGCGTCGGAGAATACATTGTTTTGAGTTACGTTACCTACTGAATGTTCTTACAATAATCTGGTAACCCACCCAAGAGACGTAGGGCCGCTTTACAACAGCTGTTACGTCGTACGTGTGCCACCAGTCCTAACGTGCATAGGCCTAGAGAGGACCTGCTGCGGTTCTAGTAGGACACGTTCCCTATACTCAAGCATGTCTTACCCAATCCTAAGGTAAAGGACTGCGAAGTGCCTCTACCATTGCGCGAGACAAGTTTCCAGAAGTGCTGGACGCGTACTGTAATAATAACCCCTTATAACGGCCTACTCACCCTTTACTAAGACAATACAAAGCTAGCACAAGCGTACCGCATCGTCAGTCGGTTGCAGAATTCCTTACGAATTGCCTTGCTATACGCCGAAGTGGTTATTTTGAATCGTCACTTCACACTTCCTTAATCTACCCAATTTAGAGGATGCTTGCAGTGTAATCAGCGGTCGTGCAACCATTTCTGTCTAACTATCTAGCAACTTTGCCTTTCCATCTGGGCATCCAAATTATGTGTCTCGCTAAATATTATTTTTTTGTATCAGTAAGAGGCCTACGGGGGCCGGGTGTGATTTAACGAGACACAATTCCTAGCGTTCCTTAGAACGACTATCAATCCAGTTAGGGGTACTTGGTGAAGCCTACCCCCGCTCCCGGGAAGTGTGCGTACATCAAAGCAACGCAAAATATCCTGCAGTTAGTCAGTCCACAAGGGAAAGGTAGCCATCACTAACGTTTGGTTGGTTTGTGTTCGTAAACAAGAACAACAGACTATAAGGTAGCACTATAATTCAAATTGGCCCTAACCAGTTGCGAGTTCGGTTCAGCCCTCCATAAGCGGTGTGACTGCCAAGTGTCATGTAATGGCTATGGTGATCTATGGTTTACAATCTTGTAAGTAAGTGTCACACCTCATAGAGGGCTTTCCCCGAGTCCCTAGAACCAAACGCATGTGTAGAATACCTAGATTGTGTCAGAGAAAGGAACAAGGAGGGATACCTAAAATATTCAACACTCACCCGTTCGTTCACAACCACACTCACTGAGATTCACGCACCTTACACACTACGTACAACATTAATAGTAGGCTAATATAACCTAGCCTAAAATAACACTTGTTACGATCTCTCAACAAACACAGTTTCACTACTATTTACTAAGTTCTAACTCTGCTAGCCTAGCCTACGTTAAACGCTTACTCGCGTAGTCTTTAGGTATTCACTCATTCTCCTAACTTAACTAGCCTGGACTAGCAAGTCCGTATCCTAAAGCGGTTGAACCCCGACTGTTCCCTTGCATGTTCCTCTGAGTTATAATTCTCATATCCAAAAAACCCCACACTCAGCCCACTTTCTCTACGTTTCTTGGAACATCCGACATAAAACACTTTTTGCTCATTTCATAATTGTTTCTCAATTGGCTGTACTAAGCGATCCTGGCGACGGCGCCACATTTATGATAAACATGTGTGGTTGATGGTTTGGGTCCGTCTTAGAATTCTTACAAAATACTGCATCTTAAGTGACGTAGATTGCCCATAAATATAAATGGAATGGGTTTCCAAAAGGTTCAATATTGTTTTACAATTGTAAAGAAATAGGATATTATGTTATTTATTAGGGTGACGTGTCAAACCGTCAACTCATTGAGACTTAATGTGTTTCTAAGGAGGCCACTATCGTGTGACAATTTTAAAATAAGAATTTATAATAAATATTTTGTTATTAAATAGGAGTAAGTGACAGACAGTCACATTCCCCCCTCTGAAAATCAGACGCGTGACGCAGTACAGCGGATGAGCTTTCACAATAGGATGGACTATGTCTTTCTTTAAAAGTATTACATAATATAGACCCATACCTATTTGATGTATTTATCTAATCAAATAATTAGAAATATTCTAGTAGGAACACAAAACCAACAAGTTCCTAATAAGATACAATATCTGCTATAATTTTATACCGTTTCAGAAGTATCTTTAACCAATGCACAAGCAATTAATTGATTTATATTATTCAAACTATTATCCTTCTTGCAAATACTCTTTTCGTGAAAATTTAAATGACATTACTGTACCTCAGCCCAGTTCAGAAAACCTGTGCATGCTTATAATGTAGTTTTACATACCAGGGTCTCCTTAAGAGTATTTGTGCTAACGAGCCACGCTACCTACGGTGCTCCCTCGTTCTAAACTCAGCCTATCGCAGTTGCAGCTGGCAGAGGCCTCTCCTTGGACAGCCTAGTCAGCTGTCCGCAGTCGTATCCAAGAGCAGCTGAAATAGTCCGCACATAAACATATTAGACTTCATTCCAATTAGTCACCCCCCTCTGATTCTAAGAGGTTAGAGCAGTTTTAAATTCTAATAAGAGTTTGGAAATATACCGATTAGAAAATATAGGCATCTTCTAGGATGGTTGCGCAGTCTACTGCGCAACCAATTATTGGCTTACTAGCACACAATGCTGTCAACTATCCTATCAAATTATAAAGGTGTTGACAAGAACATTATCTGATAAATTTGAACTCATAACTATAAAGTCTATTCAAACTGTGTTTCAAATCAATACTAGGTAGCAAACATCAACTTTAACTCAAGAGCAATTAAGTTGATTTCAAGGTGACTAGCACCACCGAAAAAGTCACAAAAATGCCTGAAATTGCATCGCAAACCGAACCCACCATGAAGGATTCAAAGTGACCTCTCCACCAACTCACACCTGCCTACACCTCCGGATGACTTCCGGCAAATAAATCGTGAATGCAGATTAGTACCATTGGCACATGAACCTATAATATTTCGTGAGATAACAAAAATCATACCACGTAGGTACGGCTAACTGAAGTGTCTAATAAAAGTGAAACTTAGCTTCGTATACGCTACAGCTACTGCTGTTGGAGTCAGCCGATGGCAGCTGTTTTTGAAGGAACTTCAAACCAAGCGCAACTCACAAACCAGTGGTTCAGACATAGCGTAGTGGCAGCCGAGTGAAGACTTAAATATCCTGGAATTTGAAAGAAAGCCAAACGAGTATCTATTCAATTATACGACATACGTCGCCGACTTCAGAGATGGAAAGATTTATGTTTACTTCTTATGACGATAGTAAATGTAACTTCCTGATAAATTAAATGTCATTTCATAACTTCACGCTTCGTAGGTCTTACTCACTAATAAATATTAGATTTACCCATAATAAGGGTGTGTCTTATACATCTAAGCTCATTCCACACACACACACATATTATCAATCTCAAGCGCACAATCACATTTCACAATCACGAACTGTTAGTAAAACTCACGTGTGCCGAGAGTCGAACCTATTTTCACATTATTCACATACTGTCAGATAGCTACTAAACTTCCGTTTGCAGGGAATCGAACCCTTTATTGCAGTAACACAGGAGCCCAAGCAACAATCGCACCATTACCTAGACCTACTTAAAATTACGTCCGTGCATGTGGGAATTGAACCCACTATCAGTAGCTTCGGAACCAAACGGGAATTGAACCCCCAGGTCGTGACACAGGGATTCCCAGCAATCATAAAACAATACGTCTAACGGGAATCGAACCCAATACCCATGACAATAGAATACAAATGCTCATAAACCCAAAACATCAGGTAGGCATCGAACCCACTATGAGTACCTACTTACAGAATTCAACCATCATTACCAAACCGTAACTTAATTAAATAAGTTATTGTATTAACCAATAACATTAAGTGGGAATCGAACCCAAGATTCATGAAAATAGAATCTAAGCACATCAGCAAATAAATCATGCAGGTATTGAACCCGCTACCAGTAGTTGAAGAATTCAACCACAATTATCAAGCCGTAATTTAATTAAACATAAGTTATTGTAACCGTCATAACTCTTTTGTAACAATAAATAGAACCTTAAAATAACGTTGTGTTATTTTTGTGTACGTTGCTTTATTTTCGTAGTACGTTGTGTTATTTTTTGTGTTACGTTGTGTTTTTTTTTAGTAGTACGTTGTGTTATTTTCGTAGTAATCCCTATTTAGTTCTTTCTCGTTGCACTGAAGTGAATCAGTACATTTAATGACGAGAATCCTGGTCATTATTGTAACCGTCATAACTCTTTTGTAACAATGAATAGAACCATAAAATAACGTTGTGTTATTTTTGTGTACGTTGTGTTATTTTCGTAGTACGTTGTGTTATTTTTTTGTAGTAACCCCTATTTTGTTCTTTCTCGTTGCACTGAAGTGAATCAGTACATTTAATGACGAGAATCCTGGTCATTATTGTAACCGTCATAACTCTTTTGTAACAATGAATAGAACCATAAAATAACGTTGTGTTATTTTTGTGTACGTTGTGTTATTTTCGTAGTACGTTGTGTTATTTTTTTGTAGTAACCCCTATTTTGTTCTTTCTCGTTGCACTGAAGTGAATCAGTACATTTAATGACGAGAATCCTGGTCACGGCACCACATGTGACTGTTCCTAAAATACCCCAGGCTGATAAAATTTTCGTTTTTCCTAATTATGTTAATCACTAGTGTTTTGGGTCGGTTCCCCCTAATGGGGAAGAGTCGCACCCCGCCCCGTACGACTCTGTAGAGCTCGTCTCCAGACTGGACACTCTCCCACCGATTGTAATGAATTCCCAAGAAGTGTTTTGCCTTGCCCCAACTTGGAAAGCTGGGGAACAAGGAGGGGATACAATAAGCAATTTCAATATAAAATAAGGTTGGGAATTCATTGTTAAGGTGACTAAGGGAAGGAAACCTACTTTTCTTTTGATTATGAAAGTTAGAAGACATGAGAGGAATACAAAAGGATAATTGACACGTAACGCTTGCGTCGGAGAATACATTGTTTTGAGTTACGTTACCTACTGAATGTTCTTACAATAATCTGGTAACCCACCCAAGAGACGTAGGGCCGCTTTACAACAGCTGTTACGTCGTACGTGTGCCACCAGTCCTAACGTGCATAGGCCTAGAGAGGACCTGCTGCGGTTCTAGTAGGACACGTTCCCTATACTCAAGCATGTCTTACCCAATCCTAAGGTAAAGGACTGCGAAGTGCCTCTACCATTGCGCGAGACAAGTTTCCAGAAGTGCTGGACGCGTACTGTAATAATAACCCCTTATAACGGCCTACTCACCCTTTACTAAGACAATACAAAGCTAGCACAAGCGTACCGCATCGTCAGTCGGTTGCAGAATTCCTTACGAATTGCCTTGCTATACGCCGAAGTGGTTATTTTGAATCGTCACTTCACACTTCCTTAATCTACCCAATTTAGAGGATGCTTGCAGTGTAATCAGCGGTCGTGCAACCATTTCTGTCTAACTATCTAGCAACTTTGCCTTTCCATCTGGGCATCCAAATTATGTGTCTCGCTAAATATTATTTTTTTGTATCAGTAAGAGGCCTACGGGGGCCGGGTGTGATTTAACGAGACACAATTCCTAGCGTTCCTTAGAACGACTATCAATCCAGTTAGGGGTACTTGGTGAAGCCTACCCCCGCTCCCGGGAAGTGTGCGTACATCAAAGCAACGCAAAATATCCTGCAGTTAGTCAGTCCACAAGGGAAAGGTAGCCATCACTAACGTTTGGTTGGTTTGTGTTCGTAAACAAGAACAACAGACTATAAGGTAGCACTATAATTCAAATTGGCCCTAACCAGTTGCGAGTTCGGTTCAGCCCTCCATAAGCGGTGTGACTGCCAAGTGTCATGTAATGGCTATGGTGATCTATGGTTTACAATCTTGTAAGTAAGTGTCACACCTCATAGAGGGCTTTCCCCGAGTCCCTAGAACCAAACGCATGTGTAGAATACCTAGATTGTGTCAGAGAAAGGAACAAGGAGGGATACCTAAAATATTCAACACTCACCCGTTCGTTCACAACCACACTCACTGAGATTCACGCACCTTACACACTACGTACAACATTAATAGTAGGCTAATATAACCTAGCCTAAAATAACACTTGTTACGATCTCTCAACAAACACAGTTTCACTACTATTTACTAAGTTCTAACTCTGCTAGCCTAGCCTACGTTAAACGCTTACTCGCGTAGTCTTTAGGTATTCACTCATTCTCCTAACTTAACTAGCCTGGACTAGCAAGTCCGTATCCTAAAGCGGTTGAACCCCGACTGTTCCCTTGCATGTTCCTCTGAGTTATAATTCTCATATCCAAAAAACCCCACACTCAGCCCACTTTCTCTACGTTTCTTGGAACATCCGACATAAAACACTTTTTGCTCATTTCATAATTGTTTCTCAATTGGCTGTACTAAGCGATCCTGGCGACGGCGCCACATTTATGATAAACATGTGTGGTTGATGGTTTGGGTCCGTCTTAGAATTCTTACAAAATACTGCATCTTAAGTGACGTAGATTGCCCATAAATATAAATGGAATGGGTTTCCAAAAGGTTCAATATTGTTTTACAATTGTAAAGAAATAGGATATTATGTTATTTATTAGGGTGACGTGTCAAACCGTCAACTCATTGAGACTTAATGTGTTTCTAAGGAGGCCACTATCGTGTGACAATTTTAAAATAAGAATTTATAATAAATATTTTGTTATTAAATAGGAGTAAGTGACAGACAGTCACACCCTAGGACCATTAGTCCCTCTGTTGAACGAAAGGATTTTCATACCTTTAATATTATAAAATATGAACTATATTTTATAACATTAATAATACTACAAGGCTAGTTTAAACACTTATATAGTTTTGTTAAACTTAATTATGAAATCGGAGTAAGTACTCCTTTATACAGAAATTAGACCTGAAAGAACTAAATACATGATAATCTATAAAAAAGGACACTAAGCGATATGTCAGTGAACTTAGCAGATCATTTTCCAGCAGATCAAAAATAAATAAGAGTTCTTTTCGCATGCGGCTGAGTTCTACAGTTCCTGATACTTTTTAGAAATAGTTCTGGCGTTTTTACCTAAAAAATTCGATTGGCAAAATGATCTGCTAACTTCTCGTAGCTAGCAGATCATTTTGCAGCAGATCAAAAACAATGTGAGTTCTTCTCGCATGCGGCTGAGTTCTACAGTTCCTGATACTTTTTAGAAATAGTTCTGGCGTTTCTACCTTAAAAAAGTCAATTTTCAAAATGATCTGCCAACTTCCCGTAGCAGATCATTTGCAGCAGATCAAAAGCAAATGTGAGTTCTTCTCGCATGCGGCTGAGTTCTATAGTTCCTGATACTTTCAGGAATAGTTCTGAACTCACGTCCACGTGCCAGCAAATCACGTCAGAACGTTTATAAAGTCGATAAATACAATACATAGTCATATTTTTTATAAATTCAAATGATTGTGAAAGACTAGAACTCTTGAAAGCTAGAACTCTTTCGTTTTTCACAGGTTCATATCAGAACTGCAATCTAAAATTCGATTCGAGTCCAGAACTCACGTCCAAGTGCCAGCAGATCATGTCAAAACGTTAAAAAGTCGAAAAATACCATTTTTATAAATTCAATCAATTCTTGAAAGCTAGAACTCTTTCATTTTTCACAGATTCGTATTACAACTGCAATTAGAACTCGATTTGAGTCTATAACTCACGTTCGAGTGCCAGCAGATCATGCCAAAACGTTTAAAAGTTGAAAAATATTTTTTTTATAGTTTCAAACAATTCTTGAAAGCTAGAACTCTTTCGTTTTTCACAGGTTCATATCAGAACTGCAATCTAGAACTCGATTCGAGTCCAGAACTCATGTTTGAGTGCCAGCAGATCATGTCAAAACGTTAAAAAGTCGAAAAATACAATTTTTATCGTTTCAAACAATTCTTGAAAGCTGGAACTCTTTGGTTTTTCACAGGTTCTTATCAGAACTGCAATCTAGAACGTCACTAGTCTCGACTAGTTTTTTACTAGTCTCGACTAGTGATGGACTAGTATCGGACTAGTTTTGAACTAATCTCGACTAGTTTTGTTCTAGTCTCGACGAGTTTAGGACTAGTTTTGTACAAGTCTCGACTAGTCTCGACTAGTTTTATACAAAACCCGACTAGTTTTATACTAGCCTCGCCTAGTTTTGCACTAGTTCGACTAGTTTTGTACTAGTCTCGACTAGTGTTGTACTAGTCTGGACTAGTATTGTACTAGTCTGGACTAGTTTTGTACTAGTCTCGACTAGTTATGGACTAGTTTTGTACTAGTCTCGACTAGTTTAGGACTAGTTTTATACAAGTCTCGACTAGTCTCGACTAGTTATGTACTAGTTTTATTCATGCCTCGTCTAGTTTTGTACTAGTCTCGACTAGTTTTGTACTAGTCGCGACTGGTTTTGTACTAGTCTCGACTAGTTTTGTACTAGTTTTATACTAGCCTCGCCTAGTATTGTACTAGTCTCGACTAGTTTTTTACTAGTCTCTACTAGTTTTTTACTAGCCTAGACTAGTTTTGTACTAGTTCGACTAGTATCTTCCTAGCCTCGACTAGTTTTGTACTACTTGAACTAGTACTGTACTAGTCTGGACTAGTTTTGTACTAGTTGAACTAGTATTGTACTAGTCTGGACTAGTATTGTACTAGTCTGGACTAGTTTTGTACTAGTTCGACTAATATTGTACTAGTCTCGACTAGTTTTTTACTAGCCTTGACTAGTCTTTTACTAGCCTCGACTAGTTTTGTACTAGTTCGACTAGTATTTTACTAGCCTCGACTAGTTTTGTACTAGTTGAACTAACACTGTACTAGTCTGGACTGAGTTTTGTACTAGTCGAACCAGTATTGTACTAGTCTGGACTGGTATTGTACTAGTCTCGACTAGTTTTTTACTAGTCTCTACTAGTTTTTTACTAGCCTCGACTAGTTTTGTACTAGTTGAACTAGTACTGTACTAGTCTGGACTAGTTTTGAACTAGTTGAATTAGTATTGTACTAGTCTGGACTAGTTTTGTACTAGTTCGACTAGTATTGTACTAGTCTCGACTAGTTTTTTACTAGCCTCGACTAGTTTTTTACTAGCCTCGTCTAGTTTTGTACTAGTTCGACTAGTATTTTACTAGCCTCGACTAGTTTTGTACTAGTTGAATTAGTATGGTACTAGTCTGGACTAGTTTTGTACTAGTTCGACTAGAATTGTACTAGTCTCGACTAGTTTTTTACTAGCCTCGACTAGTTTTTTACTAGCCTCGTCTAGTTTTGTACTAGTTCGACTAGTATTTTACTAGCCTCGACTAGTTTTGTACTAGTTGTACTAGTACTGTACTAGTCTGGACTATTTTTGTAGTAGTTGAACTAGTATTGTACTAGTCTGGACTAATATTGTACTAGTCTGGACTAGTATTGTACTAGTCTCGACTAGTTTTTTACTAGTCTCTACTAGTTTTTTACTAGCCTCGACTAGTTTTGTACTAGTTCGACTAGTATCTTCCTAGCCTCGACTAGTTTTGTACTACTTGAACTAGTACTGTACTAGTCTGGACTAGTTTTGTACTAGTTGAACTAGTACTGTACTAGTCTGGACTAGTTTTGTACTAGTCTAGACTAGTTTTTTACTAGTCTCTACTAGTTTTTTACTAGCCTCGACTAGTTTTGTACTAATTGAACTAGTACTGTACTAGTCTGGACTAGTTTTGTACTAGTTGAACTAGTATTGTACTAGTCTGGAGTAGTATTGTACTAGTCTGGACTAGTATTGTACTAGTCTCGACTAGTTTTTTACTAGTCTCTACTAGTTTTTTACTAGCCTCGACTAGTTTTGTACTAGTTCGACTAGTATCTTCCTAGCCTCGACTAGTTTTGTACTACTTGAACTAATACTGTACTAGTCTGGACTAGTTTTGTACTAGTTGAACTAGTATTGTACTAGTCTGGAGTAGTATTGTACTAGTCTGGACTAGTATTGTACTAGTCTCGACTAGTTTTTTACTAGTCTCTACTAGTTTTTTACTAGCCTCGACTAGTTTTGTACTAGTTCGACTAGTATCTTCCTAGCCTCGACTAGTTTTGTACTACTTGAACTAGTACTGTACTAGTCTGGACTAGTTTTGTACTAGTTGAACTAGTATTGTACTAGTCTGGACTAGTTTTGTACTAGTCTAGACTAGTTTTTTACTAGTCTCTACTAGTTTTTTACTAGTCTCTACTAGTTTTGTACTAATTGAATTAGTACTGTACTAGTCTGGACTAGTTTTGTACTAGTTGAACTAGTATTGTACTAGTCTGGAGTAGTATTGTACTAGTCTCGACTAGTTTTTTACTAGTCTCTACTAGTTTTTTACTAGCCTCGACTAGTTTTGTACTAGTTCGACTAGTATCTTCCTAGCCTCGACTAGTTTTGTACTACTTGAACTAGTACTGTACTAGTCTGGACTAGTTTTGTACTAGTTGAACTAGTATTGTACTAGTCTGGACTAGTTTTGTACTAGTCTAGACTAGTTTTTTACTAGTCTCTACTAGTTTTTTACTAGTCTCTACTAGTTTTGTACTAATTGAATTAGTACTGTACTAGTCTGGACTAGTTTTGTACTAGTTGAACTAGTATTGTACTAGTCTGGAGTAGTATTGTACTAGTCTGGACTAGTATTGTACTAGCCTCGACTAGTTTTGTACTAGTTCGACTATTATCTTCCTAGCCTCGACTAGTTTTGTACTACTTGAACTAGTACTGTACTAGTCTGGACTAGTTTTGTACTAGTTGAACTAGTATTGTACTAGTCTGGACTAGTTTTGTACTAGTCTAGACTAGTTTTTTACTAGTCTCTACTAGTTTTTTACTAGCCTCGACTAGTTTTGTACTAATTGAACTAGTACTGTACTAGCCTCGACTAGTTTTGTACTAGTTGAACTAGTATTGTACTAGTCTGGACTAGTATTGTACTAGTCTGGACTAGTTTTGTACTAGTTCGACTAATATTGTACTAGTCTCCACTAGTCTTTTACTAGCCTCGACTAGTTTTGTACTAGTTCGCCTAGTACTTTACTAGCCTCGACTAGTTTTGTACTAGTTCGACTAGTATTTTACTAGCCTCGACAAGTTTTGTACTAGTTCGACTAGTATTTTACTAGCCACGACTAGTTTTGTACTAGTTGAACTAGTATTGTACTAGTCTGGACTAGTTTTGTACTAGTTGTACTAGTACTGTACTAGTCTGGACTATTTTTGTACTAGTTGAACTAGTATTGTACTAGTCTGGACTAATATTGTACTAGTCTGGACTAGTATTGTACTAGTCTCGACTAGTTTTTTACTAGTCTCTACTAGTTTTTTACTAGCCTCGACTAGTTTTGTACTAGTTCGACTAGTATCTTCCTAGCCTCGACTAGTTTTGTACTACTTGAACTAGTACTGTACTAGTCTGGACTAGTTTTGTACTAGTTGAACTAGTACTGTACTAGTCTGGACTAGTTTTGTACTAGTCTAGACTAGTTTTTTACTAGTCTCTACTAGTTTTTTACTAGCCTCGACTAGTTTTGTACTAATTGAACTAGTACTGTACTAGTCTGGACTAGTTTTGTACTAGTTGAACTAGTATTGTACTAGTCTGGAGTAGTATTGTACTAGTCTGGACTAGTATTGTACTAGTCTCGACTAGTTTTTTACTAGTCTCTACTAGTTTTTTACTAGCCTCGACTAGTTTTGTACTAGTTCGACTAGTATCTTCCTAGCCTCGACTAGTTTTGTACTACTTGAACTAATACTGTACTAGTCTGGACTAGTTTAGTACTAGTTGAACTAGTATTGTACTAGTCTGGAGTAGTATTGTACTAGTCTGGACTAGTATTGTACTAGTCTCGACTAGTTTTTTACTAGTCTCTACTAGTTTTTTACTAGCCTCGACTAGTTTTGTACTAGTTCGACTAGTATCTTCCTAGCCTCGACTAGTTTTGTACTACTTGAACTAGTACTGTACTAGTCTGGACTAGTTTTGTACTAGTTGAACTAGTATTGTACTAGTCTGGACTAGTTTTGTACTAGTCTAGACTAGTTTTTTACTAGTCTCTACTAGTTTTTTACTAGCCTCGACTAGTTTTGTACTAATTGAACTAGTACTGTACTAGCCTCGACTAGTTTTGTACTAGTTGAACTAGTATTGTACTAGTCTGGAGTAGTTTTGTACTAGTTGAACTAGTATTGTACTAGTCTGGACTAATATTGTACTAGTCTCGACTAGTTTTTTACTAGTCTCTACTAGTTTTTTACTAGCCTCGACTAGTTTTGTACTAGTTCGACTAGTATCTTCCTAGCCTTGACTAGTTTTGTACTACTTGAACTAGTACTGTACTAGTCTGGACTAGTTTTGTACTAGTTGAACTAGTATTGTACTAGTCTGGACTAGTATTGTACTAGTCTGGACTAGTTTTGTACTAGTTCGACTAATATTGTACTAGTCTCCACTAGTCTTTTACTAGCCTCAACTAGTTTTGTACTAGTTCGCCTAGTACTTTACTAGCCTCGACTAGTTTTGTACTAGTTCGACTAGTATTTTACTAGCCTCGACAAGTTTTGTACTAGTTCGACTAGTATTTTACTAGCCACGACTAGTTTTGTACTAGTTGAACTAGTATTGTACTAGTCTGGACTAGTTTTGTACTAGTTGAACTAGTACTGTACTAGTCTGGACTAGTTTTGTACTAGTTGTACTAGTACTGTACTAGTCTGGACTATTTTTGTACTAGTTGAACTAGTATTGTACTAGTCTGGACTAATATTGTACTAGTCTGGACTAGTATTGTACTAGTCTCGACTAGTTTTTTACTAGTCTCTACTAGTTTTTTACTAGCCTCGACTAGTTTTGTACTAGTTCGACTAGTATCTTCCTAGCCTCGACTAGTTTTGTACTACTTGAACTAGTACTGTACTAGTCTGGACTAGTTTTGTACTAGTTGAACTAGTATTGTACTAGTCTGGACTAGTTTTGTACTAGTCTAGACTAGTTTTTTACTAGTCTCTACTAGTTTTTTACTAGCCTCGACTAGTTTTGTACTAATTGAACTAGTACTGTACTAGTCTGGACTAGTTTTGTACTAGTTGAACTAGTATTGTACTAGTCTGGAGTAGTATTGTACTAGTCTGGACTAGTATTGTACTAGTCTCGACTAGTTTTTTACTAGTCTCTACTAGTTTTTTACTAGCCTCGACTAGTTTTGTACTAGTTCGACTAGTATCTTCCTAGCCTCGACTAGTTTTGTACTACTTGAACTAATACTGTACTAGTCTGGACTAGTTTTGTACTAGTTGAACTAGTATTGTACTAGTCTGGAGTAGTACTGTACTAGTCTGGACTAGTATTGTACTAGTCTCGACTAGTTTTTTACTAGTCTCTACTAGTTTTTTACTAGCCTCGACTAGTTTTGTACTAGTTCGACTAGTATCTTCCTAGCCTCGACTAGTTTTGTACTACTTGAACTAGTACTGTACTAGTCTGGACTAGTTTTGTACTAATTGAACTAGTACTGTACTAGTCTGGACTAGTTTTGTACTAGTTGAACTAGTATTGTACTAGTCTGGAGTAGTATTGTACTAGTCTGGACTAGTATTGTACTAGTCTCGACTAGTTTTTTACTAGTCTCTACTAGATTTTTACTAGCCTCGACTAGTTTTGTACTAGTTCGACTAGTATCTTCCTAGCCTCGACTAGTTTTGTACTACTTGAACTAGTACTGTACTAGTCTGGACTAGTTTTGTACTAGTTGAACTAGTATTGTACTAGTCTGGACTAGTTTTGTACTAGTCTAGACTAGTTTTTTACTAGTCTCTACTAGTTTTTTACTAGCCTCGACTAGTTTTGTACTAATTGAACTAGTACTGTACTAGCCTCGACTAGTTTTGTACTAGTTGAACTAGTACTGTACTAGTCTGGACTAGTTTTGTACTAGTTGAACTAGTATTGTACTAGTCTGGACTAATATTGTACTAGTCTGGACTAGTATTGTACTAGTCTCGACTAGTTTTTTACTAGTCTCTACTAGTTTTTTACTAGCCTCGACTAGTTTTGTACTAGTTCGACTAGTATCTTCCTAGCCTCGACTAGTTTTGTACTACTTGAACTAGTACTGTACTAGTCTGGACTAGTTTTGTACTAGTTGAACTAGTATTGTACTAGTCTGGACTAGTATTGTACTAGTCTGGACTAGTTTTGTACTAGTTCGACTAATATTGTACTAGTCTCCACTAGTCTTTTACTAGCCTCGACTAGTTTTGTACTAGTTCGACTAGTATCTTCCTAGCCTCGACTAGTTTTGTACTACTTGAACTAGTACTGTACTAGTCTGGACTAGTTTTGTACTAGTTGAACTAGTATTGTACTAGTCTGGACTAGTATTGTACTAGTCTGGACTAGTTTTGTACTAGTTCGACTAATATTGTACTAGTCTCCACTAGTTTTTTACTAGCCTCGACTAGTCTTTTACTAGCCTCGACTAGTTTTGTACTAGTTCGCCTAGTACTTTACTAGCCTCGACTAGTTTTGTACTAGTTCGACTAGTATTGTACTAGTCTCGACTAGTTTTTTAATAGTCTCTACTAGTTTTTTACTAGCCTCGACTAGTTTTGTACTAGTTCGACTAGTACTGTACTAGTCTGGACTAGTTGTGTACTAGTTGAACTAGTATTGTACTAGTCTGGACTAGTTTTGTACTAGTCTCGACTAGTTTTGTACTAGTCTTGACTAGTTTTGTACTAGTTTTATACTTGCTTTGACTAGTTTTGTACTAGCCTGTCGAGTTTTGTACTAGTCTCGACTAGTCTCGACTAGTTTTATACAAGTCCCGACTAGTTTTATACTAGCCTCGCCTAGTTTTGCATTAGTCCTGACTAGTTTTGTACTAGTCCCGACTAGTTTTGTACTAGTCTCGACTAGTTTTGTACTAGTCTCGATTATTTTTGTACTAGTCTCGACTAGTTTTGTACTAGTCTTAACTAGTTTTGTACTAGTCTCGACTAGTGTTGTACTAGTCTCGACTAGTGATGGACTAGTATCGGGCTAGTTTTGTATTAGTCTCGACTAGTTTTGTACTAGTCTCGACTAGTTTCGTACTAGTCTCGACGAGTTTTGGACTAGTTTTATACAAGTCTCGACTAGTTTTATACTAGCCTCGCCTAGTTTTGTACTAGTCTCGACCAGTTTTTTACTAGTCTCGACTGGTATTGTACTAGTTTTAGACTAGTTTTTGAGTTTCGGACTAGTTTTATACAAGTCTCGACTAGTCTCGACTAGTCTCGACTAGTTATATACTAGTTTTATACTAGCCTCGCCTAGTTTTGTACAAGTCTCGACTAGTTTTGTACTAGTCTCGACTAGTTTTGTACTAGTCTCGACTAGTTTTGTACTAGTCTCGACTAGTTTTGTACTATTTCGACTAGTTTTGTACTAGTCTCGACTAGTTTTAGACTAGTTTTTTACTAGTCTCGACTAGTGATGGACGAGTATCGGACTAGTTTTGTACAAGTCTTGACTAGTCTCGACTAGTTTCATACAAGTCTCGACTAGTTTTATACAAGTCTTGACTATTTTAATACTAGCCTCGACTAGCTTTGTACTAGTCTCGACTAGTTTTGTACTAGTCTCGACTAGTGACGGACTAGTCTCGACTTGTGACGGACTAGTCTCAACTAGTGACGGACTAGTATTCGACTAGTGACGGTCTAGTCCTGCCTAGTTTTGTACTAGTCTCGACTGGTGACGGACTAGTATTTGACTAGTTTTGAACGATAAAAAAATATTTTCCGACTTTTTATGGTTTTGTCATGATCTGCTGGCACTCGAACGTGAGTTCTGGGCCTCAAGTCTGCTATTACAATAGTGTCAGAATCGTCTATCACTGGTTTCATAATTGTCGATTTTGACAAGTTTGGTAATCTACTAATATAATGGCGTCATTATGACTTTCCAATGGTCAACCACTGACACTCCATTGAAAGAAATGGTAATCTCGTACATAATGACAAATGAATAAATGTCATGTTTATTGCTATTTACGAAGTTCTTACTACTTCAGATTGCAAACACTAATACGTAATATGTAATATATATTAAATGAAATATAGTAGTTTTTCTGAGACCATTGACCGACCAATGATCGACCCTTATGAATTTAGCAGATTACGAACTTTTAGCAAAATGACAATGGGATCGTATTAGAATGACGAATTTATAAAAATAGCAGACTTGGGCCCCTGGACTCGAATCGAGTTTTAGATTGCAGTTATGATAAGAACCTGTGAAAAACGAAAGAGTTCCAGTTTTCAAGAATTGTTTGAAACGATAAAAATTGAATTTTTCGACTTTTTAACGTTTTGACATGATCTGTTGGCCCTTGGACGTGAGTTTTGGACTCGAATCGAGTTCTAAATTGCAGTTCTGTTATGAATCTGTGAAAAACGAAACAGTTCTAGCTTTCAAGAATTGATTGAATTTATGAAAATTGTATTTTTCGACTTTTGAACATTTTGACATGATCTGCTGGCACTCAAACGTGAGTTCTGGACTCGAATCGAGTTCTATATTGCAGTTCTGATATGAACCTGTGAAAAACGAACGAGTTCTAGCTTTCAAGAATTGTTTGTAACGATAAAAAAAGTATTTTCCGACTTTTCATGGTTTTGGCATGATCTGCTGGCACTCGAACGTGAGTTCTGGACTCGAATCGAGTTCTAGATTGCAGTTCTGATATGAACTTGTGAAAAACAAAAGAGTTTTAGCTTTCAAGAATTGATTGAATTTATGAAAATGGTATTTTTCGACTTTTTAACATTTTGACATGATCTGCTGGCACTCAAACGTGAGTTCTTGTCTCGAATCGAATTTTAGATTGCAGTTCAGATATGAACCTGTGAAAAACGAAAGAGTTCTAGCTTTCAAGAGTTCTAGTCTTTCACAATCATTTGAATTTATAAAAAAATATGACTATGTATCTATTGTATTTTTCGACTTTATAAACGTTCTGACGTGATTTGCTGGCACGTGGACGTGAGTTCAGAACTATTCCTGAAAGTATCAGGAACTATAGAACTCAGCCGCATGCGAGAAGAACTCACATTTGCTTTTGATCTGCTGCAAATGATCTGCTACGGGAAGTTGGCAGATCATTTTGCCAATTGACTTTTTTAAGGTAGAAACGCCAGAACTATTTCTAAAAAGTATCAGGAACTGTAGAACTCAGCCGCATGCGAGAAGAACTCACATTTGCTTTTGATCTGCTGCAAATGATCTGCTACGGGAAGTTGGCAGATCATTTTGCCAATTGACTTTTTTAAGGTAGAAACGCCAGAACTATTTCTAAAAAGTATCAGGAACTGTAGAACTCAGCCGCATGCGAGAAGAACTCACATTTGCTTTTGATCTGCTGCAAATGATCTGCTACGGGAAGTTGGCAGATCATTTTGCCAATTGACTTTTTTAAGGTAGAAACGCCAGAACTATTTCTAAAAAGTATCAGGAACTGTAGAACTCAGCCGCATGCGAGAAGAACTCACATTGTTTTTGATCTGCTGCAAAATGACCTGCTACCTACGGGAAGTTAGCAGATCATTTTGCCAATCGAATTTTTTAGGTAAAAACGCCAGAACTATTTCTAAAAAGTATCAGGAACTGTAGAACTCAGCCGCATGCGAAAAGAACTCTTATTTATTTATGATCTGCTGGAAAATGATCTGCTAAATTCACTGACATCTAAGCGATAAAGTACAAAGTTGCGAAAAAAAAAATTAATGGCGTTTCCTACTTAGGTCCATTATGAAAATAATGGAGTTACCGAGAAATACACTTATTTGTACCTGTGATAAAAAATATATTTACAGCGGAGAAGCCTTAACTAGAGTGACTTATATTATCATACCTAGCTTTTGCCAGCGACTTCGTCCGCGTGGAATAATGACTTCCGGAAATTGAGGCACTAACTCTCATAGAGTTTAACCGATGTGCTCTTTCTTCTGCCGATACTTGAGAACGCGTATTTCTCATTCAACGCGTTTTTCAAGACAATAGCGGGCGGACGCCGGCGTCCGCTTGGGGCTTGAATAACTAAAAATATATAACTACGTCTAATAGGTATATAAAATAATATATAATAAAACCTACTTCACTTAAAACTAAATACCTATAACTACTATAATTAATAATACCTATACCTATAATTAATAAAAGTACCTACGCTTTTACCTACTTAATATTAAAAAAAACTGTACATAAATTAACCAAAACTTACCTACTACTAACTAACTACTACTAACCTATTACTACTTCACCTAAAAAGAAATCCTGTTTTCCCAACATTTCCCTTCACTGCTCTGCTCCTATTGATCGTAGCGTGATGAAAAGTATACTATAACCTGCCCAGGAGTATGAAAAACAATTGTACCAAGTTTCGTTGAAATCTGTCGAGTGGTTTTTGTTTCTATAACGAACATACAGACAGACAGACAGACAGACAGACAGACAAAAATTTTACTGATTGCATTTTTGGCGTCAGTAACGATCACTAATCACCCGCTGATAATTATTTTGGAAATATATTTCATGTACAGAATTGACCTCTCTACAGATTTATTATAAGCATAGATTTAAGGATATACGAAAGTATCGAAATATCGGAAAGCCGAGCAGAGTGCAGCTGAACGATCACATCCACTTCGATCGGATTATGTCTTTACGGAAGTTATAGTCACGATACACAACACAAAAGCTACTGCCTCGTATCAGGATGATATGGTGGTAGTGGTGTACAGATTACCGCAACAGAAATAATACCTCTCTATAGTCTGAATCACCAGAAACTAGCCAGAAACTTTTATTATTTATTGTCTTGAAAACATTAAATTCTTGTATACAATTTTGAATATGATGACATTTCGAGCAGAAGAAGAAGAAGAAAGAGACTGCCACACAGGTATGAGTGACAGAGACGACGCTCAACAAAGTCACAATTATTGCCATACTAGCTTTTGGTCATGGTGTCGCCCGCGTGGAGGTCGGAAATGATCCCTCGGTATTGTACTACCCAGATAAAAAATACATGTCCTAACCCAGGTCATGATCTACCCATGTGCCAAATTTCATCCAAATCCGTTCAGCCGTTTTAGCGTGACGTAACTAACAATCTTTCGCATTTATGATGTTTTTACGATTTATGGCCTGTTAGTGTACCTACCACTCAGCCCTGTTAGGCCGTAGCCTAACCCGGTTCGTAATCTCGTTCTGGCCGCAAAGCAGCTCTGCGTTTAACCCGTAAAGATTTCAATTTAGATTCAGAGGACCTTTGTGACTAACGATAGGTGCTTTTGGACGTCAGACACAGTTCTAGCACTTATTTCTAACCCTGCTGACGGAGAAATCTTTTCACCAGGGCTCAGCTAAGCTGTAAAAAACCTACAGGGACAGAATGGATTCAGAAGGAGGACAATAGGGTATTATGGTGCAACTTGGGAGAAGCCTAAGTCCAGCAGTGGACTGCCATATATCTAATATATAAAATTCTCCTGTCGCGGTGTTTGTGGTTAAACTCCTCCGAAACGGCTGGACCGATTTGTATGAAATTTTGTGTGCATATCGGGTAGGTCTGAAAATCGGCTACTATCTATTTTTTTTTTTTGCAAAACGACGTTTGCGGGGTCAGCTAGTATATATGTATATAAAGTCGATTGTGATACTCGCGCCGCCACAAACGCAAAGTTAGAGTCATAAATTACTTTTATAAGACCTCTCGCTCGCACTTAGCACCCTTATGAAGTGTTATTGCTGTGGGTAACTGTGTTATTGACATAATGATTTATAACTATAACTTTGGGTTTTAATGGTGGACAGCATTTTTCTCTCACGAAGCGACACGCGCTTTACTTGTACGCTGTGAATGTGTGACGTGTATAAAAGCAGGAGCTCTCGCCTACCGTCTGAGATAATGGCGAAGTCGGAAGTGTGTGTTATAGCTGACGCTACTCGTCTTTACGCACACATTTACAGCGGGTTTGTAAACTTGGTTACCACAAGAAAAGTGCGCGGCGTTTCGTGAGATAAAAATAATATAAAAGATATTATGACACGAGGGAAAAGAAAACAAATGGACATTTATTCTTTGTTAAAATGTTCCAAAAATCTTTAGCTGCCTACATTTTCATTTCTTTGAAATCATTTCAACATCTGCAGAATACCTACACAGGTCTCTTCTCGGTACGAGTTTTATTTTTTAATCTTGCTTTTACCAACAATGGAGCTTACTGTCCAAGCACACGATTTGTGTCATAAAAATAAAACTTCTTTGTGTGAGTCTATCTGGCGGGCCCCAACGAGATTTATCAATAGGTGATAACTTTTCATAAAGACATTATTTTGTACCTAAAGAAAATAAATAAGATATATTTTGTACCTCAACAGTTTTTGATTAAATGACGTTTCTATGGAGTGTCTAGCTAGCGAGCCCCTTATGATTATTTTTTTGTTATTATACTTATAGATCGCCCAATAGTGCTTGGAGTTTGAAACTATTATGTACCTATACTTCAGAAGATATTCGTTACTCAAACAAACGTCCAGCCAGCGGGCCCCTTTTTAAATACTATTCCTTTATATCACACAATAGCATTAGGAGCTTGATACTATTATGTACCTTACAGATCCAAAATTTCGACTTTCTGTGAGCTATACTTTAGAAGATCTTGATCCCGCTGGTTGGACGTTTGGCTAAATAACGAATATCTTCTGGTGGTTGGACGTTTGGCTAAATAACGAATAAAAGGTGGTTGTTCACAGTCTTTTTAACAGCTGTATACGAGGAAGGCTTTCCAGTATAATATCCCTTTATTTCTATTATTATCAAAAACAGGCCTCGGGGCCATTATAGGAACCTACTTTCATATATTTATCAAATAACAGCGGCCTTCGCTTATAACCATGTTATCTCAATTACAGAAAAGGATTTTTTAAAAATATTATGTCCGTTGGTTATAAATTTTAGACACGTGATTTTTTTAATGATATTTTTATGTGTGTTTATCACGTTTAAATATTATTTCAATAAAGATAAAATATAATCATAATAACAAAATGAACGTTACGGGTCATCAGAAGCCTGAAATTTTGACAACAAGCCTTACCAAGGGGTATCGTATTACACCGTAACTGGGTTCTGGAGGTCAGATAGGCAGTCGCTCCATGTAAAATACTGGTAATCAGCTGCATCCGGTTAAACTGGAAGCCAACCCCAACATAGTTGGGAAAAGGCTAGGCAGATGATGATGATGCTGCATTATGTATAGTATAGGTAAATGGTGTTAATGTTAAATAATAGTACATTATGATACATGATTGTGTGCTATGTTTATCATCATACCTGAGGCGGTATTATTCGAGCGAGCCGCAGGCGAGCGCGATAAACAAGCCGAGTGTATAATGATCAATGCACATGCGTTTCATACGACATTTTTCAACACAGGAGGAAAAAAAAAACTCTTGTAGGTATTGTTAAATATAAACTGGTATGGAAAATGGCGCGCTGGCTTTGATTTTCCGCGCGCCCCGCTAGCGATGCGCGCGCAGGTGTAAATAAAGGCCATAGAGGAAAAATTATATATAGTCACTGACAGCCATAGCATCAGACAAAACCGAACAGCCAATAGAAAAAATATAATAAACACAAAATAATGTTTAAACTGATTAACCGACTATAGTAGATACTTATGTATTTACAGAATTATAGTCATTAGTTAGATTTTTCCATAAGAAAGAAAGAAAGATGTATTAATGATTCTAATGGTTATAATTATGTAAATACGTACTTGTTATAGTCGCGAATCATATTTTGATCAAGATACAACCTGACACTGACCTGAAAATTGCAAAAAAATTAAGAAAAAATGAATTTCGCGGGTTACAACTGCGCATCCACCCTTTTTTTTTGTGGATGGGAAATCATCAAATGACCCCTCCCGCTCTGGGTGGAGCAGAAGGGAGTGTCAGACTCTTACTGACTAAAACCCACCCGTGTTCCTTCCTTAGCCCTTTGTGTTCCGGGGTAGCGGTAACCCTTTCGGACAATCCCGCTGCCCCGGCAGGCTTCGGCCCTTACGTGCCCCTTCCTCATCGCTGACATCTCTTTGAGGCGCGCGTGGAACACGTACGCGCCGTCCGGCACGGGCCTGGTCCTGATCGGACGGAGAGTTACCCATTACTCTCCGCCCGCAGGCCCGCGCACCCTAAGGTAAATACCTACATTTTAGCTCATTTTGGGACCCAAGACAATACACACTATTTAAAAAAAAGTGAAATATGGCCCGCGGATTCCTTTTGGCATGAAGTCTCTTTGATGAGATTAAAAAAAAAAAACACACATCTCCGACTAGTAAATAGTTATCTGTGACATTATCGCACTAGTGCAGTAACGTAAAGTAAAAAGCACGCGTTTTTAATACACTGCATTATGGACCTAAAAGCGGTTCAATAAGAGCCACTTTAAGAGCAAGTAAGTATGTTGAAAAATAATAAATCCACTAATTCTAAAAATAGATGGGTTGTCACACCCTATGTAAAATTTCTACATTCAAATCTGTAATTTGTATGGTATACATAATAAAGAGTATACATTATATATTCTGTTCTAGTACACATGATTAAGCCCCTGAGTTGTTTGCAAGATCGATTGACAGCGACGTCAACGGTTTAAGGGGGAAAGCAAACGAGGTTCGTTTGAAACAACAGTGAAGGGGAATCGGTGAGAACAACACCATGTGTTTCATATAACAAATTCATTTAAAGGTTTTTCGAGAAATAATTGATTTGTTAATTGCTTCATTGTCAGTGGTGAATTAGACGTGAATAATTGAGATGAGACCGTGAGAAATTTGGCTGAATTTCAGAAATGTCAGTGTTTAAGGTTTTGTTTCAGTGTCCGGATAGACACTAGATGTATTTTTAACCGACTTCAACAAAAGGAGGAGGTTTTCAGTTCGTCGGAATCTTCTTTTTTTATTCGACTCCAAAAAAGGAGGAGGTTCTCAATTCGGATGTATTTTTATTTTTTTTGTTTGTTACCTCAGTACGCCGTCATTTATAGACCGTTTTGGAAAATGCTTTTTTATTTAAAAGGATTTACTTCCAAATTAGTCCATTTTTGTAAAAAATCTGTACGAAAAATCAACAAAAAAAATTTTCTAAATTTTTAACAAAAATAAACCGACTTCCAAAAAAACACAGTACAAACTGAAAAATTACTTTCGGAAGTCGGTGGCAAAAACTAAAATACAGATCCAAAGACACCGACTTACGAAATGAAAGTTATTTTTCACTTTGTAGTGTTTTTTTGGAAGTCGGTTTTTTTTTTGTTAAAAATTTTATACTAAGTATGTAGCCACAAAACCTATTATACATTGGGTACCTACTTAAGTACGTATGTCAGCAATGTGTAGCTACAACATACATAAATAACTCAACAAATATAGCACAATTTATACAACCATTTGTATTCCATAATACTGTATCACTTTATCACTATACAGTATTGGGGAATACAAATTGTAGGCAACCAAATGAATTCTTGTCTATGTACGTACATAAACATATTTTTGAAGCTGATTGTACAATCATAATTATAATTATAAGAGTAGTTTTGTATTCCAGTACATAGTATATAAGTATTACATTATGTTTACAGCATGTTCGTAGTGTCTGTTGGTACACTCAATGGCACTCGATGGTCACAACTTATCTCCAGCTCGGTGCTAATGACAGTTGCACCATTAGCATATCGTAACAGTTTAATCGATAGTCGTGAGTGGCTTCTCACTGTTTACACATTAGTCTGTCATTGTCACTAGGTATTAGTTTATATGATTTATAGAAGCACCCGACTGTTAATAAGGTACATGATCTTGTAGAAGAAAACAGGGGATCGTAGCTACGCTTGCCGTGGTTGGTCCGTGGATGGGTGACCTTTTTTACATTCCAAGACCCTACGTGCCTAGGAAAACGCGTTACGCGTTGGTCGCGGCTGTAATTCGTGGATATTTGACAGTTACGGGTCGTCAGAAGCCTGAAAGTCTGACAGTCATACCAAGCGTTTCGTATTATCCCGGAACTGGGTTGTACAGGTCAGATGGGCAGTCACTCCATGTAAAATACTGGAACTCAGCTGCATCCCGTTAGAAGCCAACCGAAAATGATGATGGTCTTGATGTCTTTGTCATTTGTAGATGTGTGACAGTCTCTGTCAAAAACTCCACGTGCCGTATATACTCTCGCGTAGGTACCTACTGCACTCAGGGAAATTTATTGTTTGGCAAATTTACACCTTCTAATTAGCTGTGCTACAGCCATTTTATACAACTGTCAAAAATTACAGTGTTTTGATTTGAATTTACAGACAATTTAGGTTGGCAGTCATTTCAATTTATTTCCCTAACTTGACTTTCAGAGGAAAATATAATTTCGTCGCGCCGCTACGGATGTTTTCATTATCTACTTATCACTGAGTTGATAACAAATAATTTGTTTACACTAACTGGTTTTCACGAGTAGGAGCCATATTTAGTTTTGCTTTTTTAGAATCACATAGATAGCAATAGTCCATTTATTTATCAGAATATTGTTACTTAGTTATACAAATTCATAATATTCATAAATAATATATTAAATTATATTATTACCTATTTATTTTGTCGTTACTGGCCTACAAATACATTTTCAGTGTTTAGTTTGTCATAATTGGGTAAATTATGATGCCAAGTTATTAACACCTTCCGGCTGGCAACGCAGACCAGCAGTGCGATTCTGTAACCATCTCACCGTGAAAACGAAGGTGAAGTGAGCGTGAAGTGAGTTGTCAGTGTCATCCCACCTAGGGATTGACCAAGCATACATTTACAATCATAATCGAGATTTTAATAATATTTTTTATTGATCATTTTATATAATTTCAAAGCTAGTATTTTATTTGTCAAAAAATTACTATTATATGTGGTTTTTAAATAAAATAGCAAAACAGAAAGTTAGTCACAATCTCAATGTTGTTTTTTTTTTTTCTTTTTTTTTTCTTAGAGTAGTCCCATAGCCTGAGGCGCGTACGCGTCACGCACGAACAATAATAACTAAAATAATTCTCATAAAAATATTATTAAAATCTCGATTATGATTGTAAATGTTTGCTTGGTCATTCCCTAGCTTCTGTGGGATGACACTGACAGCTCACTCCACGCAAGTTTTCACGGTGAGATTTTTACAGAATCGACCGGCAGTTCTCGAAACCAGCGCGCAGCGGGCAGATCGCGCGGCGCTATAGTGGCGTAGTGTTGTGTTTGTGGTTGTGTCGTCGAGATATTTGTTTTTATTCGCGAATGAAATGTCTGACCAACGGCGACAACATCTTCAACGCTCGATTTATAATACCAACTATAGGGCAAAGAAAATAAAAGGCGAGTTTTTTTAGAAATTACAATGAACAGAGGCAATGTCCCGATAAATTCTACGGCTACACCAGAATTAGTGTAGAAACTTTTGACTATATTCTTGAAGCTATCAAAGGCGATTTAGACTCTGAAATTAATCCAAAACTATACAGCATATACATATCTCCAGCAGAAAAATTATACTTGACGCTAAGGTAAGTATAACAATTTGCTCTTGCACGTCCGAGGACATTTCCATACGTCACAAAAATAAATAGCACAAGACTGCAAAGCAGTTAGCAGACGCGCGGGCGGTCGCCGCTTGAGTGGAGTGCACCGCTCGTTGCCCGCTCCCCCGCCGCTCCCGCGCCGCTGTATTCGAGAACCGGTCCATTTAAATGTACGCATAAGATCCTGCCGCTCCCGCGCCGCCGCCGCTGCCGCCCCGCTGCCCGCAAGATTCGAGACAGAGGCCTAAAACTTGTATTATCATTCTGTTTTATGGTGTGTCCAGCACAGGGATTAATAGATTTTTTTCTTTATCTGTGATAGGCTTATTACATGATTATTATATTAGCTGTAGTAGGAGTAGAAATTTTATTCGCTACAAATAAAGTCATAGGTAGGTAACCTAAGTATTATTCCTACTTATAACTTTGCTTTTCGTGCGCCACCTCGAACCAGCCCTCGCGGTCTCGCTCCAGGTCCTCTGTCTACCGCTTTCCGGGTCGACGTGGCGCAGGAATAAGAAAAGAGGTCCTGGAAGAACTTGAGGAGACCTTTGCCTAGCAGTGGGAAAGAATAGGGTAAACCAAAAAAACAAAAACTTTCGCCTATGTGTATAGTGTCCGGCTAATAATACCCGGTTCACATTATTCCGGTAGCATTCCAATACAGCGATCGAAACCTGCGTTGTCATGCCACTGGAATAATGTAAACCGGCACTGGAACGTACCCATTCCAGTGAACTGTGTCTGCTTTATCATTCTAGCTCACCCAGTCTGCTGGATTAAACGTTAATCTGTGAACACGCATTGTTGTTTTTTATCTGAATTAATGAATGACTGGAATAATGTAGAGGATATGATCCAGTCTAGCGTTGGATTGGATAAGTGGACTGGAACAATGTGAATCGGGCATAAGTTTGTGAGAGGCGGACTAAAAACATGAAATAAATAGGTAGTCCACGAAAATATGCACCGTGTTCACGCGTAATTTGAACCCGATACGATTTAGCATACATAAATCCTGACTCTTTTGGATGATGAATAAAATTTGGGCCCCACTCATAATCCTTTGGTCTCTGCGATCCGAGTAATTAATCATCGGGAACCGTCATATCGACATTGAAATGAGGGTTATTTAAAACCCATGTGACCTTGTACGAATTAATTAATTAATTAATTCAACCACAATGACATAAAGACAATTACACCGACGAGATAGATGATAGATGATAATGACATATAACAAGTCCAGCTTAAAGTAGATCAGAACATTACCTGGATTTTGTCGTAATATCATCACGATTTTATTACTAGGTATGTACGTTCTTAATAAGGTCCCGATTATTGATATAGGTAGGTAGGTACTTGTTTAGGTATATAAATGAAAAGTTACCATTAATAAATTGTCTCCAATCAGGGTCGCCTTTGTTCTTAACTCAACATAATTAAAGCTTCAGCATTTTAGATGGAGAGGATCCATTAGCGAAACCAAATATACTTTAGACCTTCGTGAATCCATAGTAAAGGACACTCATCATCATCTGCCTAGCCTTTTCTTAACTATGTTGGGGTCAAGGACACTATTTCCAATAAAGTCAGGTCTACCAAATGCTACAATGGATATATTATTATAATTATTACTTGAAAATTTATTTTACAAGTCGGAAATTATTTTAGTGGTTTTATTTGTAAACTACATAGATTGCTACCGATATATAAATAACGTGTTCTCTCTCCGTGAAAATACGTATAAAGATCATGGTTTCTTTTCAAAGACCAGAAATCAGAAGAGCATAATGTGCTACGAATTAATTTGTTAAAACATGCCGTTAATACGTTAAGATCAAAAGAAAATGTAGAATAATATAGGTATCCTTTAGCTTATTCAGCCGTAGAAAAAAAGCAATATTAGTAGGCTCGCATGCAAGCTACATCACGAGGTACAGACGCCAGCACATCAAGCTACTGTAATATGTCAAAGAACAATGCCAACTTCCCATATATTTAAAAACCTGACAATGAAAGTTTATGTATAGTTATAGGGTATAGTGGAAAGACTACCTGTATGTTTAGAAAATAATGTATTGTAAGTAGTCATTTTTACAATTTAAACGCTACGAAGACCAAATAATATTAATGTTAGGTACTTTTATTAGGTTAGGATTTGAAATAAATACCTAAAAAATGAAATAGGTACCTAAATGCATTAGAGCTAATTATTAACGCTCGAAGTTTAGTCTAAAATAGGAATACTTAGATAGATAGATAGATAGATCATTTATTTGTTCAAAACATAATTATACACACACATGGCATGCAAGATGTTACATTAAATTATAGTACGGTCATGTTTTGCCTTAACGGCGTACAAATATAAACAGGTAGGCAATTGTTATTAGTAGGTTTGTCCATTATTCAAAGCAATTAACATATCCAATGAAAACTCAATCAATCAAATTATGATAAATATACTACACAATAGTGTCATCAACTCGTCATCGAAATGTATAATAAAATAAAAATTGCTAGTCAAAAGTCAAAGTAATAAATAAAAAATTAAAAGTAAATCCACAAAATACATATTACTTCACACAAGTCAGATTAATTTACTTGATTAATACATAATATCAACAATGAATAAAAAGAAAAAAAAAAACAAATGCTAAAACAGAATGTAAATAAAAACTATATAAATACTTTGTCTTTTAAAAACTCGGAAATATTATAATAAGCTTTTTGAATTAGAAAGTTCTTTAATTTTTTTAAAAATAAGTTAACATTTAAGTCGTTACTGTGTGGCGGAATGTGATATGTATCAGTGCTGTATTGGACTGTCTTACGCATAATCTACTATAATCCCGTCGATTCGGGTATTAGTATCTGATAGCTTCTTGAAAAGATTTGGGTTTGTTTTAACGAAGACCGCAACCTCATAAATGGCTAATGACGGGAGTGTTAATATTTTATTTTTGATAAAATATGGGTTACACATATCAGTACATATTGGTCCAAACATCGCTCTAAGGTACATTTTCTGTAACTTAAAGATTATTTCTCTATTACACGAGTTGCCCCAAAAAAGAACCCCGTATCTTAATATTGAGCCAACGATGCCATGATATGCAGTGAGCAAAGCGTCGGTACCTAAGATCGAAGACAGTTTATAAAGAGCATAAGCAGAATTGCTTACTCTGGATAGTTCTGTTAATTTCATGTTCTAACTGTAACTCGTTAGCGTTATTAATAGTTACGGTGCTGTCGTCAGCAAATAGTGACATATGATGAATGGTTACCTTTGGTAAATCATTGATATAAATTAAAAATAACGGGGGACCTAGGACGATCCCCTGTGGTACACCCTACTTAATTAATCCTTTATTTGATCTAAATATTAATTCGCATTTAGTCTTTGGATCTATCTTCGAAATTTCCACGTGTTGACTCCTATTTATTAAGTATGATTCTATTAATTTTAATATGGTTCCTCGAATTCCATAAGCTTCTAACTTCTCGAGCAAAATCTTATGGTCCACGTAGTCTAAGGCTTGGGTCATATTGCATTATTAATAAGGACCGGCCATTATTAATAATCCCCAAGAGCGATCGGCAAAGTGATTAATTTATCACTTTGACCGGCCATTATTAATCATGCCCGACAGCCCGTGGTCCATGTAATAAGTCAGTGTTTGAGATAGCTTGAATTTATCACAAACGACGTCAGGGGCACCCCGAGGTTCGGTTTGGTTAGGTTCCTTTAAACCCTGCAGACAGAAATAGGAGCCCCGCGCAGCGGGGCACCGTCGACCTGACGTAAAAGTCGCTGTACGCTGCGAAAATAAATGTGTTTAGTGATATTTTGAGTTGAATATTTTGCTGTGCAATCAGTAATTTTGATGGAAATTCGGAATCTTATGGCATAGAAAAAGGATATTTTTTGATTTGCGTTTAAATACTACCCATTTTTAACTGTTTATTTTTTAACTAATATGTTCAATAGTTTATTTTTTGTTAACTTTTCATGGGTTTTTATTTATTTTATAACTTTCATCAATATGTGTCGTGAATTATTAATAATTACTACTAAAAGTAATAAATTTTGATCGTTTATTCACATTTACCAAAACATGTGGTTATCTATACTTATAATAAATCTGTAGAGAGGTCAATTCTGTACATGAAATATATTTCCAAAATAACTATCAGCGGGTGATTAGTGATCGATACTGACGCCAAAAATGCAATCAGTAAAATTTTTGTCTGTCTGTCTGTCTGTCTGTCTGTCTGTCTGTATGTTCGTTATAGAAACAAAAACCACTCGACGGATTTCAACGAAACTTGGTAGAATTGTTCTTCATACTCCTGGGCAGGTTATAGTATACTTTTCATCACGCTACGATCAATAGGAGCAGAGCAGTGAAGAAAAAAGTACTCCATTTTTTAAGCTTCCGTCGCGTGTGCAGCCTTAATGGTTAAAGCTACACAGAAATCATGTATGACGGAAATGTTCTCCTTAAAATTATATAAAAAAAATCCATGACAGCCAATGTCTACCTTTTATGGTTGACTCACAATAACACGTGTAACTCCCGATAGCTTAGCAGTTCGGAGCTTTCTGATTATATGTGTCTACTCTTACGTTTATAACACTCTCACTCATCCCTAATTAAAAAATGTTAACATTATAAAAAAAGAATCATAGAAACCGGTACAGAAACACCAAAGTTATACATGAAATACGCTAATAAGCCATCGCGCGTGAATACTGAATCATGCTATAAGGATTATTTTTGTGTAACGGTCGCCGCGCTCGACGCGGCTCGCGGCGGGAGGTATAAAAGGGCGGGGGATCCAAACGCGAACTTCATACAATATTCCAATTTAAAAGAACGCAATTCCCAGTATCGGTGTGTTATGCAATGACAATTAATAAGGCTCAAGGGCAGACTTTTCGTGTTGTTGGAGTAGATATCTCAGTGTCAGTTGTTTCTCGCATGGTCAGTTGTACGTCGGTCTTTCCCGGGTTAGCAGTTCTAGAAATCTTTATGTTCACGTGCCGGACGGGTCGACTTTCAACATAGTTTACCCGGAAGCTTTGCGCTGAGTAATTTTCGTTGTATAGGTACTTAAGCCTCATGTGAACGTGATCTAAACAATATTACCAATACATTAACTTAATAACACACAAGGAATTACACACTGACGGAGTTGCAGGCACAGCTATCTATATCTATATATATATAAAACTCTGCCGTTACTGAGTGACTGACAGACAATGCACAGCCGAAACTACTGGCAGTAGAGAGCTGAAATTTGGCATATGTGTTTGTTGGGAGGAGTAGGCTACCACTAAGAGAGGATTTTTGGAAATTCCCTCCCAACGGGGAGAAAAGGGGGATAAATTGTTTTTTTTCCGGAAGTCATTATTCCACGCGGACGAAGTCGCGGGCAAAAGCTAGTTATTAATAATTTTGTAAAAATATTAATAATTTTCAATTAATCAGATTTACCGTAACATATATATTTCTCAAAGACTTTTGAAAAAATTGGTATGAGCGCAATCGGTCTATAGCACTCCATGCTTTCACTATCGTTTTTTTTGAAAAGTGGTTTAACCACAGCTGCTTTGAGATGGTGTGGAAAAATGTCAGTTGTAATACACAAATTAACAATATAACTTATATGGACACTAATATAATCAGAAACATATTTAATGATTTTTGTCGAGATACCGTCGTGTCCGACGCTATTCGTATTTTTGAGAGATTTAATTATATTCTGTATGTCATCGGAAGTGCTTGGTGCCATAAACATAGAATTATTTAATATTGGAATATTTGATGTTACATGAATGCCATTACGATTTGTAGGCTTAATTTTATCAATAAAGAAATCATTAAATGCTTTTGCTATAAGTCGCGGATGCGATTTTGTTTTATTTCCAATTTTAATACTTGCGATAGAACTCTTTGGCAGATTTACTTTAGCTTGATTTATAATTCCCCAGGTTGTTTTCGACTTGTTCACGGATGTTTTAAATTTGTATGCATTTTGCGCGCGCTGTGTAAGTTTAATAATTTTCTTATATCTAGTAGCGTGATTTTTTAATTCTGTTTTAGTAGTCTCATTTGGTTTGAACCTATATCGCCACAACAATTGCCTCTTTTTATTTCTACTACATACTCTGATGCCACGCGATACCCACTCAGGTTTTTTGTATTTTTTATTGTAACTTTTCTAAGTGGAAAGCAAAGGTCGTAAAACAACGTAAAGGTCTCTATGAACAAGTTATAAGCTACATCGGGGTCGTTAGTTTCGTAGATTTCAGAGAAGGAAATGTTACGTAAACAGTCTTTGAACTTTTTCATGTTGTCTTTACGCCGTTTTATATACCAGTGATCTAGTAAATGGATACGTTTGATAGGACATCTTAATAATTCACATGTGTGGTCAGACAGGGCAAAATCTATTACGTCTGATTTGCATTTTTTATTTAGATTATGTGCAAAATTGTCGATACACGTCTTACTTTTTAAATACTTACCTAGCTATGGTCTCAAAAGTCTTTTTTACTTTGTGAATTTCTTAAAACCAACTGCCCTTACGTCACTGCTTAGACTTCGATCATTGTAATATATTTATTGAACTGTCAAATGTCAAAAAAATCCGTTTCAGTCGTGCAAACTTAATTACATACTGCATGATTATTTTTTTAAAATTATTATGTTATTTTCAATTAATCAGTAATAAACAAAGACTAATACAGAAATACTTAGGTACTGATTAAATAAAACGTAAAATAATGCATAAATCTCAGAAACAGAGTTGAATAAAGTCAAGTAGCAGTGTGTAAAATGGAATGTCGTAAAAAAGGGTAGTTGAGGTGCGTTCAAAACATGGTATAAGTTTACCCTTGACGTAGAATATGCATAAAGAAAAATTAAAATATATTTTTTTCCTGCGTTTCTTTTAGCATTGTGATAAGCGTAATTAATATACAATTAAATTAGCTGAATTTTAAGATTTATTTCATTTCTATACATAGTCAGGTAAAAAATGGGCATTCTTCTTTATATACTAGATTTTCAACTTTATCGCTAAAGCATAAGGTTTAAAGTTGATTGGGAAAATTTGTCAGTTTCGGGTACCTTGATGTGCTGGCGTCTGTACGAATTTGCTTTGTTTATTTTTGTTTCGTTTTCAACCACTTTCGACACAGCGGTGCTATTCTGTAAAAATCTCATCGTGAAAACTTAGGTGAAGTGAGTTGTCAACAGTGACAATCCCTAGCATCAGGTGGAATGATAGCTCACTTCGCGTATGTATGTTTTCACGGTGACATTTTTACAGAATAGGCCGACAGGAAAGCAGTCGAGTTTTGGTTAATTTCTTACTAACGACTCTAAAAACCGTGATAAGCAGGGGTGCTTATCACGGTTTTTACGATTTGAAAAAAAACATCGAGATTTCTTTATAATATGTAAGTTTAATATTAATAATTATATTATACCCTAAACCTTTCGGAATAAAATCTCATAATTATGGTGAAACCCGCAACAAATTCCGATGTTCCGTAGTATAAAAGAAGAACGCGATCACATACAAAGACACGAAAAACGACTTTAATTTGATGATCAAGAACCAAGTGAATGTAACGTAGTTTTTCTTTAATTACGCTTCACATTCAAAATTAAATCAAGATAAAAGAAAACTAAAGCAAGTGTTCATGAGTACATTTCAAATAGTCATCGTTTCTTTGATTAAAGGCTCAGTTGAAGAAATAGCTTTTTAAACCCCATTACAATGGGAAAGGCTATTAACGAAGCAATCTATTTTGTATTTAGTCTGCATAGAACTTATTTTCGGCCAGCGTGTACTAAACTTTAAATTAATTATCTGTCTTCCCATGGACTATAAAGACATCTTTGCGAAATAGCGTCGCTTTCATTTATTGAACTTATTTCATCTATTAACTGTCCCGTTTAATTAAATCGTTTCGTAACATTTGTCTGAAGTTCACTTATTTTCTACTCGGTATCAAGCTTTCTGTGACGTAGTAGGTAGGTATCTATGTACATAGGTATTATGCATGGCATAGGTATGTCTATTTTCTTAGTGTCCGTAGCATACGTACTCCCAAAAAACAGACATACCAAAACTAAAAAGGCATTTAAATATGCAATATGCTGTTATGACAGTTGTGATTTGAATGTGCGGACAATTTACATGTTTTACATTTAGTTTCACCTCGTGGCATTACTAGTATAATAAGTAGGTACTTGTAACTTTCAGTCAGGCCAAACTAAAGTGCTATTCTGTAAAAATCTTACCGTGAAAACTAAGGTGAAGTGAGCTGTCATTCCACCTGATGTTAGGGATTGCCTCCATTGGTAGTTCACTTCACGCTCACTTCACCCATGTTATCACGGTGAGATTTTTCCAGAATCGATCGGCTGATGCAGCTTCATGTTGCAGTTTGTGCTCTGTCTGGTAGGTGTCAGGCTCTCTTTTTGCCATTTAGCTACGTATAGCATTATCTATCAACCAAATACATTATTATACGTAACTATTTTTCTTTATATGTTACATTGAGCACAAAAAGGCTTTAAATAGGTACAAAAAAAATAATTATTATTAATTGCTTGATGAAGTGAAAATCATTTTTTCACAACAACATTGACGTGACAGGGCTGTAGCAAAAAGTACCTGTCGATGGATATTCGTTGTACTGGGTCAAGACGGATCGGTGTGTACACTACCTTTAGCCTTTAGATATAATTGTGGTTTTAGGGGTTTGAGTACCTAAACTGCAAATAGCAGGTTCATGCTTTTCCTATCACGGTCACACAATTGTCAAACTACAGGTGCAAGATAGAAACGGGAACATGTCTAAGTCAAAGCAAGTGCTAAGTACCGTTTATAGATCTCAGCCTAAGTAAATCCATCTGCCACACTATATTAGATGGCATTATAAAACTACGATCTATGATTTATTGAACATATTTACATGTATTTTGGAAACCGACATGTCCCAGAACCAAAAATTCGAAGACATGTGACATCTACCAACCCGCACTGGATCCGCGTGGTAGATTACAGCCCATTCCCTCTCGAAAAGAGGAGGCCTGTGTCCCAGCAGTGGGAACATTATATAGGCTGATTCTGAGTTATGAGTAGGTACATGTATTTTATTAACATGCTCAAAAAACAACATCAGCCATATGGATTTAATACAGTTAAAGTACTTCGTTCCAAAGAGTAATACGACGAAGTATCGCCAACGGATGCCTTAATAAAAATCAACTACACGAATAAAATTTCATGGCCTTTATCTGGTGGGTTTGAACGCGCACTTGACCAATATTTTATCGATCTATTTGTATGGATACGGGCGAGACAGGACAAGGTATTACAGAAATAGGACAGCAAATATAGGGGGCCCCGAACAGGGCCGCTATATGACGGCTCATATTTTCACAAACCACACTAGAGTTGGCATGTTCGAATTAACAATGCGAACTGCTTGACTATATTTCCTTATAACTTAGATGTTACCGAATTGTCTTGTTGATAGGCTGGCTCTGAATATTAATAATATGAAGGGTAAAGTGTTGGTATTAGCATAAGTGGTATCTACTAGTAAAGCTCGTTCAGAAGGAACTCCTAATGGGAAGTCACGAGCCTAAAAACAATACGCTAAGCAACATTGCAATATTCAGAAGGCCAATTCTAGTCATTAAAAAGGTTCAAAATCTAGTCGCAGTCTCATCTCGGCGACAAACAAATGTCAAAGATGTACAGAAATTAGAGATATTTTTGACAGGTTGAGACTGAGATCAGAGGGGCAATTCTCGTAATTATAAGAACTTTCACAGTCTGATTTCAGTCTCAATCTGTTAAAAATACTTCTAATTTCCCTACATTTTGACTAGTTTTTGACATTTTTATGTCTCCGAGGTGAGATTGCGACTAGATTTTGATCGTTTTAAATTACGAGAATTGGCCTTCAGACTGTGAACCTTCTTAAAATTGCGAGAATTGCCCCTCTGGTATATAGGCCCACAAAAACACAAAGATATTTTACGAGGAACTACTGCCTATCTGACCTCCACAACCCAGTCTACTGGGTACCACGTTACTCCTTGGTAAGACTGGTTGTCAGACTTTCTGGCTTCTGACCACCCGTAACGACTGTCAAAGATCCAAGAATGTCAGCAGGGACCAACAGCGTGCTTCCCAAGGCACGAAGAGATCTCGGTATGTAAAAATGGTTACCCATCCACGGACCGACCGCGGCAAACGTAGCTTAATCTGATTGGTCGACCGTTGCGGCTGTCATTACTTACCCACGAGCCCCTCTAACGTTATTAGGCATCTAAAATTATTATACCTTTGTAAATTATTTCTAAGACTATCTAAATATTTTACCAATTTTAATACTGAATAAAATGTCTATATTTATTATTATTATTTATTTTTGATTGAAATAAAGCTCGGGCCGTTAAATTCAAAGGATTACACGACAGTGATTTAAATCTGACAGGTACTCCATTGAATGGCCAATTTCCCTGGAAGTCTTAACAAAGAGCACGGTAAATCCGTGCTCTTTGTTATTCGTTCTATAAAATATTTCAGAATTTTATTTGATATCCCTGTTATATGAATTGGTATTATTTGTTTGTGAATCGTTGATTTTATTCCATAAAAGAACGAATGCAGCACTGAATGGGTTACGATGTCAAAGTTGCTCGAATTGACTTTTGTTATGCCATAAAATGGTGAAACTACAGTTAAATTGGTTATAAAGCTAGAGCAACAATAGTATGGAAGCAGTAAACATTGGTTCATTGTGTTGTTGCCTGTCACTCGATAAAGGTCCATTCTGACTATATAGGTAGTTTTGAAGCAGGTATCGCGTTTCACTAGATCTTTGGGACACAATTCAATCTCAATAATTGTATAGGTACCTGATATCATGGTGATCGATTAGAATGTCGCACAGTGATTTGTTGGTACAACAGTCGGAGAACTTTGAGGAAGCCGAGAAAGATAAGGAAATTAAGTGTCATGACTTTGCTCACGAGGCGACATGTGAGATGTAGGCCAGTAACATATTAGGCAAAAGCCTCGGCCAATTCCCGAAAAGGCTCTCGCTAGGCAGTTGGAGTCGTTGGTTGATTGGACTTGATTCAGTAAGCGGTACTTCTGGAGCTGAAAACGGCGCTTATTGTTAAGATGTTCCTGTCTCTGCAGCCCTGGCCAGTGAAGCTTGGACCGCAAAATTGGGTATACCGAGTAAACACATTATTATGTGCGAAATATAGACTAGCGATGTTTCCATAAAGCTAATTACGTAAAAAAAAAAAACAATAGCTATTAAACTTTTTGCCAGTATGCATTTTTGCGTATATATTGGTTAATGGAAACGCGCTATCAACATTAAATGCCTTGCCAATGCCAATGATTTTCGCAGTATACCTACTTAATTACTTTGCATGAGCCAAAAGAGCTTAATGTAAAACCTATAACAAAGTTTAAAAATATTAAAAGCAATGATTTTAAATGCAATATTTCATGAGCACGAAATTGCTCACTTCCAAAAATGAAGCAATTTTGTTTCCAGGTCGGTGGGCATACTTCCAAAAACGCCCGCATTACACTGCACCCATAACTATGCAAATTGTCTCCGATTTACAAGAATACGTGGAAGTGGGCACCGTACTACTTTATTTCTACCTGATTTTGCTGTAGGTACATAAGCATCTGCTTTTGGCAACAGACTAAACTTCTAAAGTGGATTATTAACGAGACGTCGTCGTGCTGTAGACTAAACTTAATCTACTTATCGATTAATGGTATTTACATTTAAAAAATGAAGTAGCTCTTTGATTTTAGAGAAAAATTGAAAGGGATTACCTACAAGCGACGTGTTTCTTGATATTTTTTAATACGAGTATTCGAGTTTGTAAGATTTTTAGACTTAACTATGAATGACGTGTAAACACAGACAGGCTGATAAAAATTACAAAATTTGCAAGAACCAGTTTATTTTGAGTGACGGCTAAAAAGCGGGTTGCAAAGTAGGTATATTGTCTTTTTAAGTACCTACTTACTTTGGTAAATAATTTGGAAAAATAAAAACATTATTTTTTCAAGACACGTAGGTAAATCACCACAACATGAAATGTCTAGGCGATAGCATCTATTACCTTAATCTATTTAAAAAATAATATTGTAAGCCAAATTACGTCTTACACAAAAAAAAAAGTAATAATTTATAACACAAAAATCAAATCAAAATTTGCAAGGGGAATCAAAATACTTATTTCTTGACCATTGTCAAACACGTGTTTACTTCGACGACTGCCTCCGATAAGGGCGAGTTATTCAGGACAATACTTTTAATGATCTCATACCTTTTGCTGCCCTCGTGCGAAGCTCGTGATTCCAAGCTCACCCACGCGAATCCAATCACGACGCGTAATGTACATAAGGAACAGTCTAGTAAATTGCGATACAACGAGGTTAAAATAAATCTTTTTCTATATCAATCATGTATCGAAATTTAACAATATCGCTGCTATTTATTTTAACAGATACTTACTCTCAACAATATAGGGAAGCGATTTTTACTAGTTGAATAAAAATGCGATCTGTCGGCGCTAAATGATTTATCGTTCCATTTTCATGTCTAATGTTATGAAAACGCGTGAGTTTTAGTTATTTTTGTAAAATAACCTAAAATAACCTACCTTTTTAGCTGCGTTGTCGATTAGAAAACTTTGTGGTAACGTCGGTAATGTTATGTTATTATCTGAAATCTGATATAGGTATAGGTTTTTACCTAGTTTGGGTTTCAGAGGCTTCATAGGTTTTTGTAACTCTAATTTATTTCAATAAAGATTTATTATTTATTTTTGTTATTTTATTTTATCTGTCTATTTTGTTTAGTTCCAAAATATAAAAATGTAATTAATCAAACAGTGTCATGAGCGCCTTAGCAAAGCATACCTCTACGCAATAAAAGTATCGTGGCTCAAGCCAAGATCCGGAGGCGCGGCGTTCTGAACACGTAGTACTTGTGCGCCGGCGGCATCACACAATAAATATAAAAAAATCGTGTCGTTTCACACACCCCAATATCTGCCAACTGAATGTTTCAGCGATACACTATTCACTACTGTCTTTTTACTACATTTAAATGGGGCTATGTCGGTGTCAGACATGTCTCCAGACCTTGAGAATAAAAATGATTTATTGGAATAGACTTGATTTATGTTAACATTTCGTACAGGGTTGTTTAAAATTTTATTCTGCTGATAGCAAAAAAAAAACTTAAAATATTTCTTGTAGGTAAACTGACTTTCGTACAAATTCTCCTCCCGCATCGAAATATTTAGCGTCTAGAGTTCTGTACTTTCTGTCTAGCCCACATAAGAAAAGGGTGTGAGAGTATGTATGTTACTGGCAGCAGTTAAATTATTACTCAATCAACTTGCTCCAAACGTCAGTAAGATGGCAATAACAATACAATCCCTGTACCTATGCCACAAGGTTGTTGGCGCTACACGCATCATCAGTGGCCCGCAAACGTCTACTGCCGAACTAGTCCTGATGCATGTCAACGTGCACTAATGTCATTTCACAAACGATTACCCCGCAAATGGGCCGTACCCTTACGCTTATCAAGCGTTTGTTGTCATTGAATTAACAGTTACTACTGAACTAATTATCATTATGTGGGTCTATGCTTATCTGAGTGTCGTAATTTGTCTACCGACTCGTCCTATAGACATCAACAGTCATGCTTGCATACCTAATTAGCAACTTGCTGTGCTGAAATTCGGTGTTATATTTTTTTGGGTTAGTTAATGACAGGCTAAAAGACAAATTTTAGGTGCATTTATTTCAATGTGTTTTTATTTTGTCAAATGCCGTGAATCGTTACAATCAATTTCATTAGATTGTTTCGAAACAAGGCTGAAGAGTTTTTTTGTTTGTTTATTTGAACGCGCTAATCTCAAGAACGACCAGTCGGACAGAAAACATCTTTTTGCATTTGTTAGCATTATTCTTAACCCTAAGGAAGGCTACAGGCTATTTATAAAACATCACGTAAAGACCGTTAGGAGCCGACGAAAAAGAAAAAGTCAAAAAGAACGCAAAGCGTAAATGAAGTAATAGTGCGGGCAGGCGATGCTAAGCGACGGGGTAGGCCGAGGGGCCAATGAATTTCACGCGGACGAAGTTGCGGGCAGAAGCTGCCGCGGCTGAAGTTGAGGGAATAAAAGATTTACGATAAACGATCAAAAAGGGTAGGTACTTATTTACTACAACATAAACACATAACATCACGCCTGTATTTCACGAAGGGTTAGGCAGTAATGTAACTATAGTAAACCCACACTCATCACAGTAACGTTTAAGTCCCATATAATAGGGGGCCAGCAAATTGCCATCAATCGGGCACACATCCAGACCCCCCGGCTGCTGTTGACAAATTCCTCCCTACCTGATACATAAACCAAATTCAACTCGCTTCCCCAAAAATTTTTCTACTAAAAAGCAATATTCCAGTCGAAAACATTGCGCTTTGGACTATAAATCTTTCAAAACTTATCCAATCGTTCTAGATTTTTTTGTTTAATATACGACTTGACACTACGTTTGATTTTATGAAATGTGTGATACCCATCTATTTCTAACTCTTTTATTTTACCCATCAACATAATTTATTTAAAAAGTACATGAGATGAGTGATTCACGCACTAAGTTATTTAGTTCTACTGCTTCTGTATACAAAGTATCTTTCTTTAAAAAATGTATAGTTCGGAAATTTTATTTTTATCTCTATAACACGATATTTTGGCAGAGATTGCAGCTGTTGCTATTCCTAAGTCAGGCGAGCACAATATTCCAGAGAATTGTTAACTGTCGGTTTTGTCATTGTATTTTTACGTTGGGAAAAACCTAACGCAAAAGAAAACCTTGGAAAACTCCTTATCTCTCCTGTCCCTGTGAAGGACATGCAAGGCTGTCATCCCACAGTGAGCCTCCAATTTCCTAGGCTTGGGTGTAAGATTTGCTCAGGATTTGTTCACTATCCATTTGATAAAACATTCTAACGCCTGACGTAGTAAGCACAAAACTGTACCCACATAACATAGCCATAGGCATTTCCCTTATGTTTTTCGCACAAAGTATGTTGATATGCGTAGATTTATGTACCTAACATTTTTATTTTCCGCGTATCTTGTTGGAATAATCGTGGCAGGTGTTAGTTTCTCAGGCTGCGAGACCGACAGAGCGAATTGTGGAAGATATTAGCTCCTATATGACTGATATATTGTGTAATGGAAATGTTCCAAACATGGGAATATTCCAGTTAAGAACTAAGATTTACTAACAAGAAAGTTGCAGAATTCGTGGAAAAGCGTGCAAGGGTATTTTGAAACGCTTTTTTGTTCTTTTATTATAGATATGATTATTTACTTTTGGTTTTATAAAACGTTAGGAAAAATGAAAGACTTCCGGGACATTGAGATACCATTTTAATATATGCCGTCAGTTATCAATCACTAACCATTTATAACGGGTATGTTCAATATAAATATTTATCGAAATTTTTGAGTGGTTTCCGAGGAATGAATGGCCTTTCTTGACATTAATGTCATGAGGTGAATAGCATGCATTAGAAGTTATTGGAAAGCAGCTGTTTCATATTAAACATTAGTGCCAATGCACTTTGCGCTCAGTTGTTTGTTACTTGTAACTCATACGACTTTCCGATAAAGAAAACAAGTCATCACATCAAAAATGTTTGTTTTTGCTAACATGAAATGTTTACGTTACAAATAATATTTTTATCTTTGTTGGTTATATTACATTTCCCTTCAACTATAAGCGTGCCATTAGAAATACATAAATTAAATATAAATATCGAATCAAATTTGTGGGGATGATTTGGGAAGGCAGAATATAATGAAATTAGGACTGGAAGACGAGTTGTCGGTCGTCCGGAGCCGAGATGGGCGGACGACATTGTTGCCATCGATTGTGCGCAAAACCTGGATAAGGCTGGCTTAGGAGCATGGTGATTGGCACAAGAATAGAGAGACCTATGCTCAGCAGTGGACGAAGGCAGGTGTGGTACTTAAAATCACTTAAATCACCCACAAGTTAATTCACTACAAGTTTGAAATAGTTGATTTTGTTAAAGAAGCGATATTTCAGTCACACATCTAATAAATCATCTGGAGTCTCTAAAATAACATCTTGGAAAATATTACATACCTACTGACAAAGGCCGGTAAATGACACCGAGCGTGCTCAAAGTATTGTTGTACATATGACTTTGGTACATTACATGAATCTTTGCTTGATAGTTTCTATATATAGACTATAGACTATTATAATAGTAATTCACGGCGAAGACCGCCCTCCGCGAGGCTGTCCAGCGGGCCAAGGATATGGCCCGCGAGGAGATGGTGGAGACTCTGAACAGAGATCCATGGGGGCGCCCTTATAAAATGGTGCGGAATAAACTCCGCACCTGGGCCCCCCCGCTGACGCAGAGTCTCCGCCCCCAGCTGGTGGAGGAGGTGGTGAGCGCTCTGTTCCCTTCACGGGCGGAGCATACTCCCCCGCCCATGGCTCCGCCACTTGCGGTGCCTGAAGCGGACCACGCGGACGATGACGACATCCCTGAAGTGACCGGGGTAGATCTGAGAGTGGCGGTAAATAGGCTGAAGGCCAAAAATACCGCCCCAGGACCCGACGGCTTGCCGGGTAAGGCCTGGGTCCTGGCCTCAGGGGCTCTCGGGCCCCGACTAGAGGCGCTCTTAAGCGCATGCATGGAGAGGGGCCAGTTTCCACTCCGCTGGAAGACGGGGAAGCTGGTCCTCATACAGAAGCCAGGGCGCCCTGCGGACTCTCCGTCCGCATTCCGGCCCATCGTGCTGCTCGACGAGGTCGGCAAGCTCTTTGAGAGAGTGATTGCGGGCCGCCTCGTCGGGCACCTGGTGAGGACGGGGCCGGATCTTGCGGACAGCCAGTTCGGCTTCCGCAAGGGGCGCTCGACGGTGGACGCCATCATGCGCGTGAGGGCCCTCACGACGGGGGACGCGGTGTCCCGGGGTGGGGTGGTCGTGGCGGTGTCACTCGACATCGCCAACGCTTTTAACACCCTGCCCTGGAGTTGCATTGGGGAGGCGCTCCGGTATCACCGGGTGCCGACCTACCTCCGTCGAGTAGTCGGGGCGTATCTGACGGACAGAGCCGTCATCTACCCCGGTCGCAACGGGGAATGGAACCGGCGAGAGATGTCGTGCGGTGTCCCACAGGGATCGGTTCTGGGGCCGCTCCTGTGGGACATCGGTTACGACTGGGTGCTGCGGGCCGATCTCCCTGATGGAGTCAGCGTGGTTTGCTACGCTGACGACACGCTAGTCCTGGCGCAGGGGAGGTCGCATCAGGCGGCGGCCGACGCGATGACACGCGGGGTTGCGATAGTCGTGGAGAGGATCCGGCAGTTGGGTCTCGAGGTGGCATTGCACAAGTCCGAGGCCATGTCTTTTCATGGGCCTCGGAATGGGCCGCCTTCGGGATCCCAACTAACGGTAGGAGGGGTTCACATCGGCGTCGAGACAACGATGAGGTACCTGGGTCTCGTCCTCGACAGCCGGTGGAACTTCGTCGAGCATTTTCGACGTTTGGCTCCCAAATTGGAACGGGCCGGGGCCGCCTTCAAGCGGCTCTTGCCCAACCTGAGGGGGCCAAACGCCTCCTGCCGGAGGCTTTACGCGGGGGTCGTGCGGTCCATGGCCCTATATGGGGCCCCGGTGTGGGCGCGTTCACTGCGGCGGCGAGCCGCCCATTACCTGAACGCGCCCCAGAAGGTGGTAGCCGTAAGGCTAATCCGGGGGTACCGCACGATCTCGGGCGAGGCGGCAAGCCTCCTTGCCGGACTGCCGCCGTGGGATCTGGAGGCGATAGTCCTCGCGCGCCTGTACGAGTGGCGCGCGGAAGAACTACGCCGGGGGGAAACTCCGCTTCCGCGGCAAATCGCAGCGGAGCGGACCGACCTCCGGCGCGATCTCATGGCGGCATGGAAAGAGCGACTGTCGCAACCCAGCGCAGGGCACGCCGCGATAGCGGCGGTAAGACCCCTCTTTGAGGAGTGGCTAGAGAGGCGCCACGGCGCCCTCACCTACCGCCTGACGCAGGTCCTCACCGGACACGGGTGTTTCGGGAGGTTCCTGCACATTATCGGGCGGGAGGATACGCCCGGGTGTCACCACTGCGAGGGTCGCCCGGAGGACACGGTGGAGCATACGGTGGCGGTATGCCCCAATTGGGCGGAGCACCGCAGTGTTCTCGCAGAGGCGATCGGCAGCGGCGGCGACCTCTCGCGCCCGGCCCTGGTTCAAGCCATGGTCCGGGGCGAGAGGGAGTGGGAGGCAGTCACCTCCTTCTGCGAAGCAGTCATGCTAGCGAAGGAGGTGGCGGGACGGCTGAGGGAGAGGGCCTCACGTCCCAGCCGCCGCGGGAGACGCCCCGGGCGTCGGGAGCCGCGAGACGACTCCCGGCCACCGTAGGCGCGGGCCTGCGGGCGGAGAGTAATGGGTAACTCTCCGTCCGATCAGGACCAGGCCCGTGCCGGACGGCGCGTACGTGTTCCACGCGCGCCTCAAAGAGATGTCAGCATTAGGAAGGGGCCCGAAAGGGCCGAAGCCTGCCGGGGCAGCGGGATTGTCCGAAAGGGTTACCGCTACCCCGGAACACAAAGGGCTAAGGAAGGAACACGGGTGGGTTTTAGTCAGTAAGAGTCTGACACTCCCTTCTGCTCCACCCAGAGCGGGAGGGGTCATTGGATGATTTCCCATCCACAAAAAAAAAAAAAAAAATCCACGTTCTTACGATAAAATGATATTTACTATCGGTCAGGCGGAGATCACTCTCAGCCATCGCTTACTCAGTCGACGCTCATTTTGTAGTGTTTACCTAAAAGTACCTAGTTTTATCTGTGTTGGACATTTGGACGTTTCATGTGCCTAGATTATTACGTACATTTTTGTTAAACATAAGATGTGGACAAAGACATACACAGATAATTATGATAATGAAGAAAATTTCGTTCAACATTATTCAGAGCTGTTATTCCTTTGATATCTTCAGTTTGTTTTGTATGTAAAGAAAGATCCTAATTACAAAGAGTTCTGAAGTTTCTGCCAACGCTTCTGGGAAAATGTCGTGAATTGATTTGTTAAATAAATACTGTGTTCAATATTTAATGTCCAAATTTTATGTACACGAAGGAAAGGTACTTAGTCAATTAGCTTTTAACATAATTGAAAAATAAATTCTTTCCAGGTAATATTGCTCGTTTATAAATATCATTTAGTTCCACGCAACCCTTTTAGTTACTTACATTAAAACATGGTTGATTACATTTAACGAAGAGGCCACCAAGTTTATTTGTTGTAACTACATAGCTAGGGAATGATAAATTTATATTACTTTTGACATAGGACGAATGTTATTTGATTTCTTAACCTTTCCCTATTATAAGTCCCAACTGGCACATAGGTACTGTTGTGTGTACTGGCACTTTGTGTGTAAATGAAGAAATAATTGTAGTCATCAGTATATGTACATAATAAAGCGTGTTCTATTATATTCTATTCTATGATCTTTTAAGTAAGTTGAGCTGTAGAGCTCTCACTTAGTACTTACCTACAATATTTTTATTTTTGCCAATGTAACTAATAATATTTCACATATTAATCATAATGAGCCTTTCGAAATAGGGACAATGTCTAAAAAGGAAATGCATAGACCATAAACCACAATCTGCTAATATTATAAGCGTAATAAGCAGGGAGATTATTGTTCGTAGCGGCGTAGGGCACATTGTGAGTGACACCTTGAAGGATGACCATGATGTAGAGAGGGACCGGAGGGCACGGTCGGCACGAGGAAACATGCTGGCACATAAATTCGCTCGTTGTACGGTAGACGTTAAATTGACGCTATTTAAAGCGTATTGTCAAAGTTTCTACACGAGTGATCTATAGGTTAAGCACACACATAAAGCCTACAATGCCCTCAGAATACAATACAATAACATTTTCAGGGCACTGTTGTGGCTCCTGCGTTCTTGTAGTGCTTCAGGTATGATTGCGGATGCGCATATAGATGACCTCTACGCACTTATTTGGAAGAAAACCACGTCAGTCTTGAAAGCTGTGCGGGGGAGTAGCAACAGCATCCTGAAAATGATACCAGATAGGTTGGATACGGCTGTGTTCAATCGATTCTTTCAATCGATTAATCTGCATGTGAGAGGTGCGGGTTGATGAAGCGACATTATTTTCCACCTTTATACCTTTATATGTTGTACGTACTAACATAGTTCTTTTTTTTGTAACTAAGAATATGTGCCCTGGTTGTCTGAAAATATTTTTTTATACCTTTGTAGCCGGGGGTTAAATGAAACGAAGCAGCCGTAGCTTTGTAGCACGTAGCGCGTAGTAGGGGGATGCGGAATTAACAATAGAAACATGTTTATAACCTTGTTTTAATAATTCGTGGTCTCTGCTAAATAAAACTTTTTTAGTATGGAAATAAAACAAGAGATGATTTTTGTTATAAAATAGACTTTAAACTGTACTTATAAAAGCTCCTTTAGTTAGATCACATGTATCGCAGCCTGCTTAATTAAAGGAACTATAGCCCGCTTTTGCAAATGTGATTTTCTCAAATTTTTGGAAATTCGAGTATTATTCTGACAACCTTCTTCGAGATAAATCTAAAATGCTGCACTGGTCAAATAAATGCGAGCAGCGGCCGTCGAAGTTAGTATGAAAATCAATATAATTATGTCGTGTCTAAAGGTCGAATAAATTACTATGAAAAATGCTTAATTATCTATTGTGCATATAGAATATACATCCCGCATAGGGTATTAGTGTTAGTTGTGTTATACATCTATCGTGTAATTTAAAAATGGAAAGAACTGTTTACTTGTGCCACACCAAAAAAAAAAAAAAAAAACTGTTTACTTCGCGTCATGGCAACCAAGGAAGTAACTTATCAAGGAATAGTATTATTAAAATTAAATTATTTAAATTTCGAACTGTCTAGAATGAAACAAATGAACATAAATTGGCGCATGTAAATTATTGTTGTGCGTCATCGATTGTAAGCCATTTCCTTGAGTTTATTGGCATTAAAGAAAAATGGCAGCAGAAAATAGCTCACAGACTGGTTAATTAGCTTGTGCTACTTCAAAACTCGGGTACGTCTATTATTTTGTTAAGATTATATATTTGTATGACCAACATTTTTTCACGCTGCAATTTATATACTTCGAATAATAACTAAGTCAAAATCTAAGATTTAGATTTAATTTACATAAGAATTACTTTTCAAACATATACATCAATGCTCACATGACTGTGTTTGCCTCGGCTCACATTTTTACGTTCGTCCATCAATGCCTCTTTGGCAGACCGCGTACCTTTTCGTATAAACCAAGCGTGAGATAACCAACCTAACTTCAGAACCTAAGATAACCAAAATTTATAACGAAGTACAATTTAAAACAAAAAATTGGATAATCTAAAAGTGCACGACTCATAATGCTCATTCGATCGTATAAAAAACCGGGTTCCCTCCTATGCGTGAAAAAAATTTATAAAAAAAAAATGACTCAAATAATTCACACTTGATTGACGGAAAAAAATTAGAAAAATGTTGATGTTATTTTCGTTTCTACTGCATTAAATAAATTTTTTAAAAGTACAGAATTAATTTCCATTAAATTATCTATACTATGGTATATAAATTAAGTAGATTCTATGTACTAACAGGAGTATAAAAATAGAAACAGTTGTAGAAAGGAGGCAAAAAAAAAATCGATCGTAAAGCACCTTCTAATACTTCGCAATATGGTTCGTGCAAAAGATAACATAAAATGTTGTCGTTTTTTTTTTTCTCAATGTTTTACCGCTTATAAGTTTGCAATAAAACTTCCGTAATATTTTTAGCTACTATGGGAGTCTGTGATTTATATGCTGGGTCGGTCTGAATGATTGTCCGGATTATCTAGAAAACAGTTGAGCAAATAGTTGATTGTCTTACAAAAATCAAGGTTGGTATTTATACGTGTCTGATAATTAACGAATAAAGCACGTAACTTTCAGATTTACGTCGCTAACGTAGACTAGATCACTGGAAATTTGATAGTAAAAAAAGCGTGTTTGTTGATTTATTAAATAATTGCTTTTGCCTGCGGCTTTACCCGCGTGGAAGTCAAATATTATCCCAAGGGGACGTAGGTACTGTACCGGGATAATAAAAAAAATATTTTAAGCCCTTAAGATCATGGTCTATTCGTGTTCCAAATTTCAACCAAATCTGTTCAGCTGTTTAAACGTGAAGAGCTAACAGACATATAAACAGAGTTCATTTTATATTAGAGTATGCAGAGCATTGTCGGTTCGGGCTAATATGCTGGCCCGCCGGTTCTTCCGATGTACAGCGGCGGTCAAAATAACGCTTTTTAAAGCATATTGCATGTCACTGTACTCGCGGAGCTTGTGGTTCAGCTACACCTAAAAGGCCTACAATGCTCTATGGATCCAGTATAACAACGCATTTAGAGTGCTGTTGCGTCTGCCTTGGTTCCGTAGCGCGTCATCTATGTTCGCTGAGGAACGTACCGATTGCTTCAATACTGTACGGTGTAAGAAGGCGGCCTCGCTGCTAAACAAACTCCGTGGCAGCCCCAGCAGCATTCTACGCGCTATAGCCGGGAGATATGACAGCCCGTTGGTGAGGTCACTTGTCACCTGTACATTGTCTGTGTTATTAGTTAAGTACTAATATTATAGGTTAAGACTATTTTTACTAACCCAATGAATCTCTGTTATCTGAATCATAATCATCTGCCTAACCTTTTCTCAACTATGTTGGGGTCTGCTTCCGGTCTAACCGGACGCAGCTGAATACCAGTATTTTACATGGAACGACTGCCTATCTGACTTCTACAACCCAGTGACTGGGTAATACGATACCCCTTGGTAAGACTGGTTGTCAGATTTTCGGGCTTCTGACTATCTGTAACGACTGTCAAAGATCCACGAATGACAGGCGGGACCAACGGCTTAACGTGCCGAGGCACGGGGGGATCTCGTTATGTAAAGATGGTCACCCATCCACAGACCAACCACGGCAAGCGTAACTTAACCTGATCGATCGACCTGTGCGGCTGTTTTTATTTAGCCACGGGCTACGGGCTACGGCTCTCTGTTGTCTGAATAAATGATGAATAATAATAATTATGAACTATCTTCTGCCTGCAACTTCGTCCGCGTGAAATTTCGCTTAGCTTTCTTTCTGACTTGTTCCTAAGCTCCTAGCATGATGATAAATAGCCTATAGCCTTCCTCGAGAATTAGGCTATCAATTGCAAAAAGATTTTTTCAAATCCGACTGGGGGTTCCAGAGACTATAGCGCGTTCAAACAAACAAACTCTTCAGCTTTATCATTAGTATAGATAGTATGGAATATAGGTTTTCCTATAGAGTACTTGCTAATTCCATGAGGTTTTCATAGTAATGTTTTTTTAACGGTGATTGTAAAACGTGAAACCTCTTTATCACCTATCGTTCAACTTTGACCGTTCATATTTAGATAGATATGCTATTATTATGAGTTATAATATTTTAGTCGATTTAAGAAAGCATTTTATACTAACGTTAGCAAAACCGAAGTTTTAATATGAATTCATAAAGCTTACTGTACAATGGACTTTTAAATCGCAGTTTTATGCATGATTCGCATAAAATGAAAATTATTAACTCTGTGTTTTTGCCTAATGTTTAAGTTTGATATGCGATCGCAAAAAAAAAGTGATTATTCTGAAGTTCTATTAATATTTATAAAGTAAATGTCACTTGCCATGGCTTCTGATAAGTAATGACGAGTTTTCACACCGACAGAACTTTCTAGTACTTACCTATGACATTTTTGAAGATCGCATGGTACCTACTTAAGTTATTATGTAACCAAGACGTGAATTAGATATGTTTAGTTGTACAGACAGTTACATAATCAGCCGTAATCCACCACGCGGCCCCAAGTACACTCACTTGTCTTAGAATTTTTGGTTCTAGGTTTTCCGGTTTCTTCACGATGTTTTCCTTTACCGTTTTGGGAACAGTAGTGATGAAATAATTTATATAAAGCTTAATACCCGAAAATAAGATAAATCTGATAATATGTTGACTGTCTCATCAGTCTAGTGACTGCCCCGTTGGTCTCGTGTTCGCAAGCGCGACTGCTGAGCGTGGGGTCCTGGGTTCGATTCCCGGGTCGGGCAAAGTGTTATTGAGTTTTTCCATAAGGTATTTCTTAGTAACAGCCCGGAGTTTGGAAGTTGGTGGTGTGATACCCCCGTGCCTCGAAAGCACGATAAGCCGTTGGTTCTACGCCTGATCTCTCTCCGGTCGTGTCGGATTGCCGTCCCATCGGACTATGAGAGTGAGGGAAGAGGGAGTGCACCTGTGTCTGCGCGCACACTTGTGCACTATAATATCTCATGCGTACCCGGCTAATCTCCGTTGAGATTGGCCACCGTGACCGAAATCGGTCGGGGAGGCTATTATTATTATTTAGTCTAGTGGTCGCAAGCACTAGACTGCTAAACACGAGGTCCTGGGGTCGAATTCCAGGTCAGGCAAAGTGTTGTTGGATTTTTCTATCTGGACTTTTTCAGTAGCAGTCCGGAGTCTGAATTTGTGCCATGGATAACGGCAATTGGCTGATCCCTTATAACATGGGACTTTAGCTTAGCCGGCGAAATGTGGGCGTACTAAACGCACTCATATACAAGGTGCAACGTTAAATGCGCAAAACCTCATACACCCCAATTAGAACATTAAGTTAAAACCATTATACAATGACCAAAACTGTTTTTATTTAAAGCTAACTATTATTATTAAGAAAATCGTGTTGATCCTAGCATTACTTTATGCATTCAAAATTGATTCTTATTGCCTTAAAATAAGACTTAATTTTCTTTGGCTCAATCGGCAGACAGTATGGCAAAATACATAATTTTTGAAAAAAAAAACCTAAATTAAAAGTTACTGAAATCGATTCAGTAGTCAATTATGAACAAACTATTTTCAGGTTTTGCGTATTTAACGTTACACGTTGTAAACAAAACCCTTCGGGAAAACAATGGCGTGATTTTATAAATTATGTTATATTATGTACAGACGCCAGCACATCAAGCTATTACAATCTGTCAAGTGTCTTTAATACATTTTCAACTTTTTCACTAAATCATAACGTTCAAAGTTGATTGAGAAAATTTAAGAGTTTCAGGTAGCTTGATGTACCTACTGGCGTCTGTAGTATGTAAATACATATTTCAACTAAGTACAAATAAGAAAAAAGTTCAAATGATTCGCTTATTTGGGTTCTTGGCGTTAAACACAAACAAAGGAAGCATGTTTTAATCAATTTCTTTTATATATATATATATATGTTACGGCTAAAGGTGGGTGTGAACATAAACTTAAGTTTAGCCGGCTAATCTTAAGTTTATGTTCACAACCCACCTTAATATACCTAAATTAAGTTCTTTGAATTTCCTGCTTTCATGCGAAATAGATTTTTTCCTACATGGCATCTTGTAGTTGACCTTAAGAGCTCGTGACTACTTAACTGGACTATCCTGTGGTTGCCTTAAGTAAACTCAAAGCCTCCAGCCAGGGGCTAGGAAATAGTCTCCAACCGCAAAAATAATTTTGCTCTTGGCACGTTCTTGGAAGAATTTGTTGTAAGACTCGATTTACTTATGTAACCATTTATATTTTCTTGAGTACAATACTTTTCTATCATATTATATGAGAATACTTAGAAAAAAAAATTGCTCAGTACATTGTCATTCTCTCGTGGCGCTTCGTGGTTATCTTTTTAAGTTTTTTTTTTTGCGTATCGCTAGCGTCTATCATCTAACGTCCGTTACGCTGGTAGGATGATGCGCTAATTAGCAAGCGCAGGCGCAGAACCAGAATACAGATTGACACAACAAAGATTTTTTGTTGGGAATTAAAATATTAAACTGAAAGAAGACTGTCGGTAAATCTGTGTTATTATAAAAGTATAGAATTATGAAGATGAAACTATCTCTTACTACATACATATTTTTTTTTATCTGTAACAAATTCACAAATTGCTAGATTTAAATCGTTAAAAAAGTTTTATGAAAAACAGTTCTTTCACAAAAGAAAACAAATTGGAAAATCCAAAGTGCACAACTCATAATGCTCATTTGATCGTAAAAATAAACCTTAAGTAATATTGGTTAGTTTTTTTTATTAATTTATAATTAAACTACTTTGAATAAAAGAACCGTTTTCAATTTATAGGGTTCTTCCTATGGGTGAAAGAAATTTTTAAAAAATTACTCAATTAATTGATTTTTTCGCAAGCTACAATGTTTTCAGGTTTCACACTTGAATGACGGATTTTTTTAGAAATATTTTTTGTTATATTTTTTGTTTCTACTGCATTAAACCAATTTTTGAAAAGTACAGAATTAATCTCCATTAAATTATCTATACAATGGTATAAATTAATTAGGTTCTGTTTACTAGCAGGAGATAACAATAGAAACAGTTGCAGAAAACAGGCAAATAAAATTTTTGATCATAAAGCACTCTCTAATGCTTCACGTTATGAGTCGTGCAAAATAAGAAGGCAGTATCCAAACATTATTAGTGTCTTGGCACGAAATGAAAGACAATTTCTTGAAATTATTTTTAGCATATAATTACGATGTTTTGTCCCAGTCTGCGGTGTAGCGTGGGTTAATGTATACGTTGAGTTGGTGATGTAATATAACCAACACGACTACCGTGTTTCTATAACCAGTGTAACTTGACACACCGAAAAATAAGAAAGTAACTTCTTTCCTTTAAAAGTAGCACCGCCATAACGTGTCAAGATGTATTGGGCACCTTGAATTAAAAGTTTAGAAACCGTATAGTGCTGACCCTTTTGCCGTAAACACAGCTGTTCCATACATATCAACTATTTTTGATTATACCTCATCGGTGTAACAGTAGAAAGCGCTGCTCCCGAAAATTGAGGCCATGACTTTGATTCTAAAATACGGGTAAATACGGTTTTTTCATGGCTCTTCCTAGCAACAGCTGTTGCTTGGGGTTGGAATTGTACTACATGCTAATTCGGTATGTCATTTTTTATCTGGTATTTTTTATATTTTTCATTTATAGATTTACTTATTTTAAGCAACTAATTTCAATATTTTGATATTCCAAGCAGCCATTAATTTCAATATTTTTTCTAAATTCTACTTTGAAAAGTAGGCTGAAGAGTTTAATCTTTGCCACTTTTAACATAGTAATAAAAATCCTAAATTTGAGGTTTTTTGTTTGACATCAGAAACTTCGAAGCTCATCACCTGACAGTTTTAGTGGTGAGAATGATCGACATAATTGAACATTTTCTTATTACTCTAAACTGATCAATTATGAATTTAGTAACTCGTTTACAGTTAATCGATTATAGGTAGTTACTTACGAATTTTGTATATTACTAATCTGTCCTTACTAGTCGTTACAAATGCGAGTTTAGTAGGTACTTTTGTCGAGTGAAGACGGATAGTATCTAGATATCTACTATGTACATAGTACATACCTTGTGGTGCACGACTGTGAATGATTTCTTTCAAAACTATAGGTAATCAAAGCAATCAACAAGTAGCTATAATAGTTATATTTGGAGTTTCCAACACCTTTAGTAGTTACAAAATAGTTCGAATGATTTTATATTGATTATTATTTAAAGGGAATGGATTTTCTTTAGGCTGTTCGTTACATTGATTGATAAATGATAAATGATTTTATTTCTGTAAGTAGGTTTGTACAAACACTTTTACATGTCAATCATATTTTTTAAAACGAGATGAGGTCGGCGTTTCCTAACTGACTACTCTGAGAAGAAAGGCCGAAACAAACTCAGAGGTCACAGTCTCTTTTAAAGTCCAGACATAATCTTGGTCAGATCATGTGGAGACCATGTAGATTAGTGTCTGAAATGGTCTTTTGAGGAAAGAACCACACCGATTGAGTGGACCTGTCCAGTCAGTGCACGCATTTGTCAGTAATCATGCAGCTCAACTCAAACTTAAGGAGCTCAACGATTCGACGAACAATACCAAAGAAAGGACATTTGAGTGGGTCGCATAAATTACTCAAACCGCCAGACCATGACTAAAAGTATCTGAGAAAATAAAAAAAAAAAAAAAAAAGAAAGAAAGGCAAAAAAAAAATAATAACCCACATAGTCTTCACATTCACAGTCATTAAAATAATATAATACTTTACAAAGTAAATATTCATGTCACTGTATATGTAAAATTTATCAATGTCAATGTGTATATAAAAATCCAGAAATAGTCTTGGTCAGATCATTTTGAGGACCATGTAGATTGGTGTCTGAAATGGTCTTTTGAGGAAAGAACCACACAAATTTGAGTGGACCTGTCCAGTCAGTGCACGCATTTGTCAGTAATCATGCTGCTCAACTCAAACTTAGGGAGCTCAGCGATTCGACGAACAATACCAAAGAAAGGACATTTGGGTAGGCCGCATAAATTACTCAAACCGCCAGACCATGATTAAAACGGAAACAATGACCCACATAGTCCTCACATTCACAATAAATAAAATAATATAATACTTTACACAGTAAATAGTAAATGTTCATGTCATTCTTTATGTAAATAGATATTAAGAAAAAAAAGAAGTGTAAAATCGCAAAATAAAATAAAACAACATTCGCAGTCTAAACTTATTGGAGCAGCTCAATCCCAAGCCTTTTTGTCCTCAATAAAGTCATTTACAGTATAATAGGCTTTTTGGCATAGTTTACGCTTTATAAAAGATTTGAATTTATTTAGGCTTAGTTCTTGAATGTGACTAGGAAGTTTATTATAAAAACGTATACATTGGCATCTAAACGAGCCACCTATTTTTTTGAGCCTTGATGAAGGAACAACAAATTTGTGTTTGTTCCTAGTATTTATGTTATGGATATCACTGTATTTTTTAAATAGATTAATATTTTTATGTGCATACAAAAGATTATCATAAATGTACTGAGAAGGCACAGTCATTATATTTATCTCTTTAAATTTGTCTCTGAGGGAGTGTCTGGGACTTAATTTATAAATGGAACGAATTGCCCTTTTTTGTAAAATAAAAATTGTCTGAATATCGGCGGCATTTCCCCACAACAGAATACCGTACGACATCACACTATGAAAATAACTAAAGTAAACCAAACGGGCTGTCTCTAAATCAGTTAAATCACGAATTTTCCTAACGGCGTATGCTGCAGAGCTAAGCTTTTTTGATATTTTATCTATATGGGGGCCCCATTGAAGCTTGGCATCCAATGTTATGCCTAAGAATACTGTGATATCTTCGGGTTTTAACTCTTCATCCTTTATGAGAACACTAGTTTCGACTTGTCTAACATGGGGTATCGTAAACTTAATACATTTGGTTTTTTTTTCGTTAAGTAGTAGGTTATTAACATTAAACCAGTCAACTACTTTTGCGAGGGCGCTATTTACATTGCGCGATTAACGATCATCCAGGTTTCGGGATTTCATTTTTTTGTGTGATTTGATTTTCAACGATTGATTTGAGTCGATTCAAAGGCCGAATCCTCCGCATGACTGCATTATGTTAATATGATCATCCCTAATTTTTTTTTATCATGGGAGGCACCGAAAGTATTTATTCCACATCTGCTTATTTTTTGACGTCATTTGGAAGTCAAATGAAAGACAAGTGGTTTTATGTGTTAATCTATGTATATAAATAAAACAAAGTCACTCCGCATAGCAGAATAACTAATAAAACCAGGGAAAATTTCACGAAAAAATAATGATAAGATTATTCATTTTCTTATACGTTTAGGCGGTACGAAGTGCGCCGGGTCAGCTAGTGTTGAAATAAGCTCTATCTTATAATTATAATCGCCAAAAATAGCAAAATAAGGTTAAGAAAACTAAGAGCTCGGAACGGTTTTGAAATCAGCGTGCAGCGTAGGAATTTTTTTCTTTGCATACCGAATTGGCTCGGCCTTATTATCGTAACGCTAAATTTCGTAATCTGAAAAGGTGGGCAATATTATGCTTATTTTATTGGTATTAAGAGGCAATTATTAGTTATTACAATTATCTATCTATTTTGAAAAATTAAAGTAAACTTTTCGTGTCTGTCTGTGTAAGCGCGGTGCTCTTCTAAACTAGGCAAGGAATTTGGATGCAGTTTTCACCATCATTTATTCCTAAAAAGTAGGAAGGAATTATAAGAAAAAAAAACTTAGGCTAAGTGGAGCGACAAGCTTCGCAGGGTCGCTGTCAGTAGCTGGATGAGAGTGGCCGAAAACCAAGTTGAATGCCGTGCAATTGGAGAGCCCGATATCCAACAGTGGACTGCTGTAGGCTGATGATGATGATATGGTTCCGGAAAGTATATGTGTATAATATTATATTATACATTAAAATTAAACTTGCACATAATAATCAAATCAAATAAAGACAGTTGCTCCGTCAAACAGTTTCGAAGACTCTATAATATGGATGGTAAATTCTAGAATATACTTTAGACCTAGATGCAATATCATTTTGGTATGTAATAAAAACCTGAGTATTAAAAAACTTGATAACACCCTTCTTTGTGTCGGGGGTTAAAAAATAGACAGAAAAAGACTTAGAAGAAAGAGTTCGCTTTGCCAAAAATATAACAAATAGGTAAGTGAAATGAGGCTTTACTGGACAACGAAACCAGGCGAGCAGCCATAAGTAGAATGTAAAGTTAATTGAAATAACATTAAGGTATTTCTTGTTACTTCAGAGGCAATATTTGCATGTTCTAGTTTAATCTTTGTCTTGTTAAATCAGTGCGCTTCTAAAATTCGCATTTTTATAGTTTATCTCTATACATAAACATGGGTTTAATAGGGTATGTAATTATTTGTATTAAGTACTTTCAACGATCCAAAATGAAATCACATCGTTGTTAGAGTTCCGTACATCAAAAGGAAAAATGAAACCCTTATAGGATCACTTCGTTGTCCGTCCGTCCGTTTGTCTGTCAAGACCTTCTCAGGAACACGTGCGGAGGTATCAAGTTGAAATTAGTATCTAGGTCTACGGTCGTTTGGAGCTCTAAAAAATCAAGGTTCTAAGCCAACGCAATAAAAAAATACGGCTATTTATGCATTTTTATACTCGCAAATAAATCAAAACTTATTTAGGGTACTTTCCGTTGACCTAGAATCATCAAATTTGGCAAGTAGTAAGGCCTCACAGCAAAAGTAAAAGAAAAAGTCCCAAAGTCGTTAATTCGTAGTTTTATTATATTTTTTTTGCGATTAGAAATTTATATTTTCAGTTAGAGATTTGGCCGTGACGTAGGTATAACATTTTTTCAAGTACAAAGTTAAGTTTGTTCTTTAAATAAATTCACCCCAACTACGGAACCCTTCATTGTACGTGCTTCGACACGCAATTTTCCTGTTTTTTGTTTTACTCTTCCCATGTGATGTTTATTTTTATTTATTCATATCATTCTCATGGAGGTCATGCTTATGTATACGTGTGAAAATAAACTTTTATTTCTGGAGTATTTCCCACAGGTACTAAAACATCCAAAATTTGATTAGGGCTTCATGCAAAACGTTTGTTTAGTGTACTCGCACTAAGTATTGATCAATGAATAAGGTACCTAAAAGATAGATGGGTGCTTACCTACTCGTCATTTTGGATTAACAGTAAGACAAAGATTGGAAAAATACGTAGCCTAGGTTACCTACTTATTGTTATTTTAATTCTTGGCGTTGGGTACAATTCTCACGCATTTCATTATAGACGTTCAATACAATTGTTTTGAATAGATATTATACTATTTATTAGCTATTACAAGGTCACTAATTACGTTCGTCATACTAACTGCTTTTTAAGGACACATGTCAATCTTACTTTTTACAATACCTATTAACTATGCGGATAAATAATTCATTTGAACTGTATCCTGATTTAACAAAAAAAAAGTGCTTATCAGGAGTGCTGCTACGGCATACGTAAGGTTTACTGTGGACAATAAGTTGCAGGCACAATAGTTTTGTGATTGTGTCCATGTAATACTGATGTGCGATAAAGGAGGTTGGTTACTGGGATGATTGTCGCGACTCCTCGCGCGGCTGGTTGGGCAGTGGGCGCCCATCAGTGCGACTTTCGTGCCCGCAGCCGCCACACGCACCGCGCGGACACATTTTCTATGTTTCACATTTTCCGACGTGACGCGCTCGCAAATGCTCCCGTAACGCGCGCCTAATATTTGTGAATGAATAAACAACCATGAAATCGTGTATTATCGAGTACAACACTTGGTAAGTCGGTTAAGTAGTACTTTGACAGATTTATTATAAACAACTTGTTGAAAAACGTGTAGTTACGACTGTTTGTTTGGACTTATTCGATGACTATTCTTGTAAGTAAATAATTATTAACTGCTAATTGATATGTTAAACGTGAGAACGAAGTATGTTAATAGGAGCATTCATTGCGTAATTATGTAAGTCATGTAATTGACTTTCTCGGAACTTGGTGATGGACCCAGGCTATTATGGAGTGAGCACTCTACTTTATAGCTTTGTAATTACTGAAGTCGTTAATGGCTCAATAATGTTTTCTCACAGTTATATATCAATAATAGATACAGCAGGTTATGTGCCACTCTACGTTTTCTTCTCGTTTTTTGAATAAGTTTTGAAATGCTTAGAAACAATTACGATCATTGATAAAGAAACTTAAGTAATTGATCGTTTAGGGACTTAATATAATTAGGTTACAATTAACGAAGTAAATGAAAAACATAGGTACATTTAGAATTCAAATATAACATTAACATAATAACAACTAATTCGTACTTCGTTTCAAAGAAACTCGAGTCTACCTAGACGTAAAAAAGATCACATAGATTTTCCCAATTTTTCCTCTTATTTGGAAAAAGAGGGTCTTTTCTACGGCTCAATATCTACTGATCCGATATTAGATTAGCTTTGGTAAGAACTGCCAATAAAAAGGCATTGTGATATAAATCATCATTTATTATTATTTTATTCACAATTACTACAGACTGACACGGTCTGGTGTTTGTTATATTGACGTATCTTCACCTAATACTATTTAAATAGTTTTATTAATGACCGAACTTAACATAATTTATTACAAACAATAAACAACTTTTTACACGTATGCGCAAGAATAGACAATTTTCTTCTTCTTCTCTACATTAAGATTGTATTTTGATCTGGGAAAACACATAACTGTTGTAACGGTAAATAAATAATTATCCTTCACTTTTGGTAATTAAGTATATTTCGGTTAATTAAAATGTTTTTTAATTAGAAGAAGTACTAATTAGAGAATGACCATAATGACATTCACGCACTTAGCGTTAATCACATTAGGAGTTCACTCGTAAAAAGGTACGATGACACTACGATTCCGGAAATCACCCATGGCATGTTCCTAAACAAAATGGAAACTGGCACTGACACACCTTTACCAGAAAGCATTATGCCTGTATAATTAATACTATCTTATCATTTTTTATTATCAATGACAGCGAAATGACACATTTTATAACTGGATTATGATATTGGCAAATACAGTACTACTTTATAATAAAAATAAATTTCATTAGTCAAGTTTACAAAACCATTGTGAAATCATAACCCGTCCATTTCTGTCAATAGTTAAGTATTGGACAATATAGTAAAGGGTTATCGATATCGCCATACCTATTATATACCTAATATTAGCTGACTCCGCAAACGTCGTTTTGGAAAAAAGAAAAAACAAAATAGATAGTAGCCGATTTTCAGACCTACCCGATATGCACACAAAATTTCATACAAATCGGTCCAGCCGTTTCGGAGGAGTATGGTAACTAACACTGTGACACGAGAATTTTATATATCGACGCAAGAAAGCAATCTTATAGTATCTCGAAAAGTTGAACTTCACACCAGAGCCAAAAAATTATTTCAAAAATTCATAACTCGTAAACTAGCTGAATCAGAGAGGTAATTTTTGGAACACGTATTTCTTCTAATGCAATTTATCAGATGGCACTAATGATAGTATTCTAAAACTAGTCTAAAATGCGTTTTATGTTAGTTACAGCAATTGATATTTCAATTTGAAGCAGCAATATTGCTGTATCTTGGTAGTTGTAACATAAGGCACAACAAAATAGCTTTAAAATTTTAGGTAACTATTATGATGTATCTAATAAGAAGTAAATTTATCAGTCCTCGCATTTCGTTGTAGGTACCTAAAATTCTTTTTAGAAGTATTGAATTTTATTTTATATTGAATTTTAAAACAAAATATTATAGCTAATTAAATTGCTGTATGTTTATTTAGATAGTGTTATTTAGGAAATAATGTTAGACCTAGTAACAATCATTACGTATTCAAATAAAAATTAAATCAGTATCTAAATCTAGCTGGCTTAAAATACTCAGGCGGCGAAATTGCTGTATCTCAATAGTAGGTACATTATTTTGTGACAAATACACAATGCCGTAACTATTTCGAAGCATACAAACGAGTGAAAAAAATTACCTAAAGCATTTTTGTTGTATCTATGTCTAATTTAAAAATAGTTGATTTTATGGCATTTACAGCATTTTGATGTATGTTTTGTTAAAAAAGTTTAGAAAAAGTTAACGTCGTATCATAAAAAAAAAACATCGTAGGAAAACGTTGATCAGACCGTCTGACGCAGTATTTTTTTCTGATTTCAATGATGCAATAAAAAAAATGCCATTTTTCGAGATACGACAAAATCGCTTTCCAGCGTCGATATATTATTAGATTACCTATATTAGTTTCTTATTTGTTCAGATAGGTTATATTGAGTTTGAGAGTAGTAATGAAATGCTGTCGAATGTTCGCGAGGCCTATCGAAGTAATTAAGTTTGTTAATTGCCTATTTAATTTAGGTCTTGTGGTTGAGGGATCGCAGTTTTAATTATTTAGAGATGTTCACGTAGGTCACCCGGTCGCCCGGCGCGGCGTGATATTCTCGACACAATTTTTAACTACCATCTGGTTCCTGATAGCAGTATTAATTTGAGTAGTTACCTAATTTCACAAAAAAGAAGACAATAACTTCTCGTGCACGAGGTTGCGATTTCGAACTTGGCAATACCAGTGTGAAAGTTAGTAATTAGAAATCACTGACGGTGAGAAAACCTAGGTTTCTAATGTTCTGAGATCACCAATCAATATTCTACTGAGCAACCAACAAAAGTTATAACATTTTTTATAACTAAGCAAAACCGATGATGCGTGCCCGTTCCTTCTCTGAATGAGAAGAAATCTTATTGATTTGAAATCATTGTTTATGTAATCGTTTATATTTCTTACTTTACACACTATTTCATATTATCTTCTAACAATCACGTTCTGCCTTTCTTTACAATTTGGTACGAATATACCCGAGTTTTATGGGTTAGGGGGAAACTTGGCCTCTGCTCCGTGGCCCACATACTCCGTGTACGGAGTAGGAACAGTAGTAGAAAAGCCGCCCGAATGCGTGGGCCAGAATACTATGGGAAAAAGTATCGTAGTTAAATCGACACATTGGGATGGGATCCTGCCGTTTTGCCGAAAAGATTTTGCCAAAATTTCACTACCCAAACAAATTTTAGCAATATTTTTTTATACCAATGCAATGTTTGAAATGATTTTAGTAGGTACACACATTTTCATTTGGTCAAATATTTACTTGGCAGAATATGATGAAGGATAATGTCATTTAGGTATTTGGTCTTTAATCAAATGATTTATTATAGCAAATCTTCAGACAATAAACGTTTGGTCAAATGATTTGATAGGACAAAAAATACAAAGGCAAAAATAAGATTTTCTGGGAATTATATAATTAAAAAATGCAATTTTATTTTAATCTAATACATTTCATGTCATTTGCGTACTTCTTTGTAAGTTTATGTGCTTGAATTTGTCTGAAACAAGGCAAATTTATGGTTACATATAGGTAGAATTAGTTAGATTAGGTTAATTAATTTTAAAAAAATGCTTAGGTTAGGTTAGATTAAAACTGTGACCTCCTACGAAGTTGAAGTTGCCAGAAACAACTACATTATATAGAAAAAAATATGGGAAAAAACAGGCTACCCGAAACTAAACCAGTTAGACGAGATTAATTATAAAAAAGCTATTAACTAAAACAAAAATAATACAATCAGAATAGTTAATAGACTAAGCAATTGACTAAATAGAAATGCTAAATTGAAAACTGACAATACTAAATATTTGGCAAAGATTATTTTGCGTTAAATGTGTTATTCCATCTGAAATATTTGACTACATAAAAATTGGTAAAAGTACTAGTTGGTAAACAAGTTATTATTTAAACGTTCACTTGTCAAACAGGTTTGCGTTACAATTATTTGTGAAGAGATTTTTTGCTAAGTAAGTGATAATTTGGCAAATGAAATTATGCGAAAATTGTTTTGGAAGTGATAATTTGGCAATTTCTTTTCGATGAAACAAGGATGACCCATTGGGATATCTTCCAGTAAGATTTATACGAGAAGTCAATAGTAATCATAACCTGCAACCTATCCGTGTATTTCTTTATCTAATAAATTAAAAATTTACCTATTAATATTAATGATGGAAATAGGTGAAGAAGTGAGCTGTCATTCCACCTCACACTCTGACACTATCGACAGCTCACTTTAAGGTCACTTCATCTATGTAAGTTTTCATCGTGAGATTTTTAATAAAACTACAGGTAAAAATCAGATTCTCTTTTATACTTACTTTTTCTCAACGATGAAACAAGAGAAAATAATAATAGATTTGAGTGTTTTATTTTTACTAAGTAGTGAGTGATTAGGTCGTACTCTATATTTATAATATGGTGATAAACTTTTGAATGTTTGTAGGTCACATTGAAACGAACGTTTTGACTTAACGTTAAACTTAAATAATATGGTTAATATTCCATAATGATTATTTATTCAATATTTTATATAATTGAAACTTGACACAGTATAAAATCGCCTAATAATTATTCCGTATTGTTTCCATAGCCAGAGATGACAGCCACTTTGTGCCCTCGGCTAACCTTCGTATAATTAAGTATTGGTTATTTTGTGCTAATGCGTTTGATAATCGTCCCATAAACATTAAACACAATAATAATATCATATATTCTCATTTTCAAACAGCTGACTAACATTACTTTTCGTTTACTTACATGAGGAAGTAAACGAAAAGTAATGTAATAGTGTGTAATCCAAATATCTTTGAGCCTCATGGCTGCATGGATCGGTGTTTATAAACAAAAAATGCTTAATTAGTTTCCTTTTTTAAATAATAGACGTCCAAATATTTACCATGTTGCAAATGTATCTGAGAGGTTAGCTGCAAACTCATGTTTATAAACGACGAAAAAAATGTAAAGATATTCATTCTGGCTTATACATTAACATTGTTAACAGACAGGACTTCATTATGGAAGACCGAACATTAAAAATAAATTTTCGGTAATGGCAACGAGTATAATGGCAATGTCGTATACTATGCTGTACATTTTCTATTTGATATTTAGGGAGATTTTTCGAGTTGGGTCTGCGAGGCGAAAACAACATTGCTACAATGAAAAGTGGTCAAAGCTATCATGAAATGAGAGTGAAATGGAGTTTCGGAATCTATTGCTGTTATTCACGAAATCACTTGGATTTGCCACAGTCAAAAACTTTAGACTCTGGTTATCAAACAACCAGTTGTTTAAAAAATATTGATAATTCTTCTATTCTCTGAAATGCTGTACTTTCGGTTTCCATGCTACCTAATTCTCAATTCTGTCCACAATATGAGTTGTTTTGGTTGCAAGCTGTTGTGTTTTTCTATGTACGCCGGGGGCCAAATTGCGTGCATGTTTTTCTCTCTAGGTAGCATGTAATAAAAAACAGAAGTAGTTCTTTGTTTTTATTTAAGGGAAAGGCCCCCAAATTTTCCACTTATAACGAAAATGTAAGGTAAGAACGTGGTTACGTAGGTATATTAATAACATAGATGGGTTTTAGCTTCTTTTTGTTATTTAGTATCGGCAGGAACTAGGTATACATAAAATAATGAACCATGGTAAAAATATTTTTGCTAGTCAAGAAGGTAGAGTTAGCCAGTTTACGCCAAACGTACATTTAAGTATTCGCCACTCGCATAATATGTGTTTATAGCCAAAGAAAGACGTGCAATAAAACGATGCTTAACATAGCTTTCTCCAGTTCTTTTTTAAATTAGCATATAGGATGCGGATGCACGTATGTAGGTTAGGTCAATCGGTATTCTTCTACTCGAGTTTATAGTAAATAAATTTATTATGTCAAATGAGTTGGGCCCAGGGCCACGTCAACCGCGGCATTTAATATATCAATCACAATAGCCTTATTCAGGATGTCGTATCGTACCATATTTAGTGCCGAGTTTTTACTTTTGTCTCATCCATGTTAAATCTTTTAAAGAATTTCCAGAATGGGAGCAGTTGGTTAAACTATACATATTACTGAGCAGCGCTATTTCCTTCCGTGTCACATCACTATCTACTGTATGTAATTGTTCGTTGAACCTGAATAGTTGTGCAAAGGGTCGCGACCCTTTAATTAAGTGATCAAATTATAGTTGCCTACATCCGGAAGGTGTCGGTTTTAAAATAATACTAATTTATAAATGGTTAATTATTGTTTTGTAATATATATTTTTTTAATTTTAACCAGATGAGATCGGTGATATCACTAACCACTTTACCTCTCCTATCAACTGTCATTCTGTTTCACGTTTCTAGTTCCCGTTAATCATAATAACATTCACTATTTCATTTTTATATCGAAATAGGTATACCTAGGCACCTTCATCAACATAGGTACCTATATATCATATCAGCATCTTCCACATCATCCTCTTGCATTTATCTCAATTTATTTGGTATCGACGAGCATGTATTTTTCTTCCGTAGTACCTATAACTGCAGGCGTAGCATGAGCACCGTTTTGTCGACGGAAGAGTAGACAAAGTTGACATTCCGTGTAGACAGTACGACGGCAGCAAAGTAGAAAGAGTCAACTGCACTTTTTACGAAATACATACTCTTTCACATAATTCGGCTCGGAATTCTGTTTTGTCATAGGATTTTTATTTGTTTTTTTTACTGGTAATAAATCACGTATATAAAGACAACTCAACAATTGTTCTCAGTGTCGAAGTACCGTGTTTTGGAACAAAAAAATATTGTAGTTAAATCATGATTTTGTAGATAACCGTTTATACTTTGTGGCCGTCGTGTAGAAAGTTTAAAATCTCCTTACAAGTGGCAGTCGTCAGCGTCATTTTGACAGTTGGGATAGAAAACTTTCTTCTGAAATAGTCTACATATAAAAAGACCTAGACGAAGATCGTTGGAAACGAAAGACAAAATGACAGATTGTAGAAGAATTTCTACGGTGCGATGTCAAAAGTGGAGAAACGAAATGTCACTTTGTATAGAAAGAGCTTTGTCTATTCTACGTAGAAATAGAATGCGTCATGCTACGCCTGCTGCTCTATAAGTCATCTCGGCCAGCGTATTCCATCCATCGTTTCTTTGGTTTTCCCTTCTTCTTCATCATAATCATTCCTTCATCTTCCCGACAGTGATAGTCATCAAATATATATTTCTAGAAATAAACGTTAATAAAGATAATATACGATGATAATATTTAATAGAAAATCAGCGAGTAAGTAAGTTTCTTAACCTATTACGTAAAAGTTGCGAGCGGCAAGAAAAGTTAAGCTTAGTGATACTTAACGTCGTGAACGTAGGCCTTTACTGTCCATTAACTTCTGATGCCGACGCTTTTCAGAGCTAGTTTATGTATTTAATTTTACTGAACAATGAACACTACTTTTTATATTTTTATTGTCTTAAGAAAATTCTAAAGCTCCTGCGAGCGGACCAGTTGCGACTGCCATTTGTGCTACCTGAAGCCAACATCGGAAGGTGGCGGGACGGCTGAGGGAGAGGGCCTCACGTCCCAGCCGCCGCGGGAGACGCCCCGGGCGTCGGGAGCCGCGAGACGACTCCCGGCCACCGTAGGCGCGGGCCTGCGGGCGGAGAGTAATGGGTAACTCTCCGTCCGATCAGGACCAGGCCCGTGACGGACGGCGCGTACGTGTTCCACGCGCGCCTCAAAGAGATGTCAGCATTAGGAAGGGGCCCGAAAGGGCCGAAGCCTGCCGGGGCAGCGGGATTGTCCGAAAGGGTTACCGCTACCCCGGAACACAAAGGGCTAAGGAAGGAACACGGGTGGGTTTTAGTCAGTAAGAGTCTGACACTCCCTTCTGCTCCACCCAGAGCGGGAGGGGTCATTGGATGATTTCCCATCCACAAAAAAAAAAAAAAAAAAAAAAAAAAAAAAAAAAAAAAAAAAAAAAAAAAAAAAAAACCAACATCGGACACACATACATTGCTGCCGACTACATACATAGGTACATATTGTGTGTAGGAGACCATTAGCGGTTATGTGCGAGTGCAACATTCAGAATTTTCCATCACATAAACTTTTAGTATCAGCTTAGGAACTGCCCACAATTAATTAAGTTTACAAAGTAAATATTCTCAAAGTGTTATGTTGCCGACATTAAGTGGGTACTTGTTTGGATAAAGGAGCCAAACAAATATTGTTTTACTCACACTTAACAAAATTTAGGGTCTTAAGGGCTTTGTAGTTTCTGCTGAAGTTCAACATTGTTGCCGTAACAATAATTAAGCAAATATAGGTATTTAATCATACATTCTGCGCTCTTAAAAATATTATTGAGCACTCTAATATATAATATAGCGCCTCTTTTTGTGAACATCGAATAATTCCTATTTTGGAGTCTTAAGGCGGATCACCCACTGCACCGCTTCACGCGGCGGGACGCAGATAACGCGTCACCGCGCGTGATTTTTTAAATACAAATTCAATAAAAACGCGCTTCCGCGCGGGGAATTTGGCTCCGTTTCCCGCGCTCCGTCGCGTGAAACGTTGCAGTGGGTGATCCGCCTAATAGCCAAGTAACTGCGACCAACTTGGATGTAGCGGTCGTCGGCTGCTCCCGCGGCAGCGGTTGGTCACAGTTCTAACCTAACTTAACCTAACCCATTTGGTCAGGGTGCCCTAGCTTAGAGTTACTGTGCTGCGACCAATTCGGCTCGCGCGTAGTTGTTCACAGTTCCAGTCTAACCTAACCCGATTGGTCGGGCTACCCTAGATTATTTATTGTGACCAACGTGTGAGAAAGCGTCAGAAAGTTAAAAGAGTGTCAATTATACAAAAAAAAAACTGTGCATCATTAGAAGAGTAAACGTTTTTACAGGTTCATTCATTTAAAAGAGTAACCATCATAAGAAGGTCAATAAGATTTTAGAGGATCAGTTAAATATTTCCCTTTATTTATTGGCAATATTAACAAAACTATATTATGGTGCCATAGAAACTCACTTAGAGTCCGCAGTAGTAAAGTAGGTCAACTGAATATTACAATAATACCTACACCGAAAATTCGGATGTTGAAATCTGACCATCTTGAAAGCAATTTTAGCTTTGAGAGGAAGTCCTGCCAAACCAAGTGTACCAAGATAAAGTAACTTACAAAGAAAAAATACTTTAGTGATATTCAATTTGAGCCTTCGATAATAGTATCTCAAATCTGTGAAATTTTATCTCTTTGAAGCTCAGTTGGCAGCAGCGATATTTTTGTAATACTTGAAGTATTCTATTATATTTTAGAAAGACCCTGTAGCACCTTAATGTGCCCATCTGAAATATTAATTTTACGAAATTAGTCTTAATTACCAAAAGGTGAGTATAGATTAGAGCATTTACTTGTACCTAGCAGAACATCGTGAATTCGTACTTTTTAAACTTTATCGAACCGCACTTCGAACATGACACACGATGTTTTGTTACAACCTGATTTTAAAAACCAACGAGCGCATTGGTGTAACGTTTTATCGAACAAAGGCACGAGCGGTACCTGTAGGTCCGATATTTCAACAATGAACGCAAGGTCGAAAGAAATGTTACAGTTAAATGTTCACTCGCCGTGACCAATTACGTCGAGCATTCGCGGAAACGCAACATTACATGGAAATGCTTTTGGAAATTGAGATTTTGCCTGTATTGTACTATTCGTAAGAACGTTACATTTTATGAAAATGCTCGAGAAAATGCTCTACTCTCCTTAAGAGTTAAATGAATAATTCAACTCAGGTGTTTATTTAGTGAATTTTCCGTTGAATTACGCGTGTGTGTGTTAATTATGCGCGTGTGTTAATTATTGTGTAATATTTTAATTATATAAAGTTATTAAATATGAAACATCTACTTTCAGAAACAATTTTAAAATATGAATGGTTCTTAGCATTGTGTGTATTATTTAATTAATAATGTAGGTAAGGTTATTTATTTCATTATGTTATTTATACGTAGTAGGTAAGTATTTTCAACCGGATTTTCAGTTTCCAAATACTAATATGAAACGTTCATTATAAAGTATTACCTTCTCTATAATAAAATAATTGAATAATTTTAAAGGGCAGTAGTAGTATTTACTTCGTGTAGAACCAGCACCATGTATATTTTTGAGTCGAAATTAGTGGATAACCTAATCTTTCTGAAGCTGCATTCCAAAACAAATCGAAAAACTGCAAAGGCTTTTTGGAATGTACTGACATTCCAAAACTCATTGCTAAGATCATTGCATTAAGATTTATGATCGAGGTACATATACAAACAATTATTTTCAAATGCTTTTTATCTTCCAAGGCTGCTAGAAAACACTGAAGAGAAAATGTGTGCATACTGAGGAGCATTAAACATACATACCAACATTATACTTAGATATTATACCAACTGACTTTCAAGCCAGACTACAAACATTGGATTATAAATATTGATAACAAGTGACGCACGAAAGTGCAAACAAAATATGACAAAACGGTTCGGAATAGAGACTGAAATGCAAAAACAAAAAAGTGAATATCATCAATGGATAAAAGATTTTGTATCTTTGTGCTACCTTTTTTTATACCAAGAAATATGCATTTTGGCATAAACTTATTATTCAGGCTAAGTGTGCTTAGCCAGCAAGCGTGTATCTCGCCGCCAACGAGGGCATTGTTTGGGCAAACAACAGTAGGTAGGTACTTTCTACGTCCCTGGTGCTTGTTATCCCCGTCATACCTCGCCGTCTCCTATATTTCACATTTCTGTAGATAAAGCGAATTTTTACTTTAACAAAAGATTCTGCACGTGCCGTCATGTGGCGGCCATTATTTGTCAAAATATTCGGAAATAATGAATAAAAACTCGAGTTTCTTTCGTTGTTTGTACCTATAGTTGAGATACTTGGTTATAGAAAGCGTCTATAACAATGCGATCTAACCAACTACACATTATGTTAGTACCGTAAATACTATTTTAACTAAGTATAACTATTTTATATAACGATTTTCATCGTTTGACCACAATTCGTTTTCGACAAAATGGGTATCGGGCAGTAGGTGCTAACCTAACCTAACCTATACTTACTGCGGTATTGGTAACAATACCTGGCAATTACGACAGGTAGGTAATTAAAATTTACAATAAAATTAAAATAAATATTATATAACTGTATTTATGTTCTTAATTATGATATTATTATAGGTACAGAATATGCAGTATATTATACGTTAAAAAAATATATTGTCATAAGAATAAAAACCAATTATGGACAGTAATCTCTAAAGCTATTACGTTTAAAAACTACTAAGTGAAGTTTTTCCTCCATAATCCAGAATGCTTCCGGTTTTAGTTTTTTTTTAATTTTGAACAATTATTTATTGCAGGTTCATCCAACGTTTAAATTGTTTTGTGGACAGTAGGTAGGTAGGTACTTTTTCTAAAGAGTTTTCTTAAATAAGTCGATATAGTTGGCTTGTTCCCTAGACTTTGTTGAGTAGCGTTTAACATATTTGTTCGAGGAGGTGCGTCGTCTCTCTTATCTGATCTCTCCAACTGAATTTCTAAATAGCTTAATTCAACGGTAGGTTCCTTATTGAGTTTGCGATTGAATATGTGGCAGCATTGCAATTTCTGTAGAATGTATGAAGATAGATACGAATGCTCTTTTTATTATTGGCTTAGTTTAGTTTTATGATTTATTGCTACTATATACATTGGTTTCTATTCATGGGTATCTATTATTATTACATTATTTGTCTTTGTCAGGTTGTAGTTTTAAAAGTCAGCTAACTTAATCAGCCACTACGCCATTATTATGCATGGTTTTATATTAGTCGTTATAATTGAACCATTAAGTAAGTTACTACAAATAATAAAAATTCCTATAAATGCGTAAGACTCCAACCTATAGGTATTATCTAAATCGTACTTGCAAAATAGATGGCCTGATCCCGCTGATTCAGGGAGCAAATAGACCGTAATTTTGAACTGAGGCCAAGTATTGGGGGCTTAGCGCCCGTATTGGGAATTTGTAATACTATCAAATTTTAATAAAACTTTATCAAGCCGTCGACGACAAAGTGTTTAACAATTAATATCACACTGCAAATTCTGTTAAAAACCAACGACCATTAGCGAATGGATTAGGTACAAAGAAAATCTTATAATAGAATACCAATATTTTTTTATTAGTATTTTGTAATGAAAATTAAACTGGGATTGCGTATTCAATAACAGGTACTTGAAGTTATCTATTCCAATATAATCCACTTATCCGACTATCTCCCAAACAAGGCACCGCCCGTTTAATACTCATAGCCTAATAAAATGGCGTCGAATGTCACAAAATGACGATAAATTAATAGCTATAACCGTCTATTTGTTCTGTAAGCGACACCTATTGAAGCTAATGGTTTGAATAACAAATAGAGCACGAGCTATGTTCAGCCATGGATGATTTATTGCTTAAACTAGACGCTACGGCAAATTGTTCTCTGGTAACTAAGTACGCTTGTCACGGATGAAGCTAACCCTACAAAATGCGCTTGCGGACGCTGCGGTGTGAAGTTCATTTGCAGTTTATCCGTGGTTTTGGCAATCAAAAATACTGAGAGCTTGTACTCAAAATAAGGTCGAGAATCGCAATCTTGGAGCTATTTGCAGCACTCTCAATTAGGTGGATTTTGCGATATATCAGTGCAGTTTTTATTCGAGAAAGGGATTGTAAAACTGAATTTATACTTTCCAGAAAAACGCGAAACGTGGAACCACTTCAACAAACTATGTATTATGCAGGTAACGTTACGAAGGTGCTTTACCATAATATGTAAATTTCTCATATAAAGTCAGCCGGTCGAAAGTAGTCTGAGCTACATTAGCATGGTTCGCTACTGTAAAATTCCGCAACTTGTGCTTACACGGCGGAGTTCTACCCAACTTAATAATGCGGAGACACTTTTCAGCTTCCGACGATTCTAGAACAATTTTATATGGAAAGTTCGACCGGCTTTAAGTCGATACTGTTGTCAAACTTAGCAGACCGGAGCAAGTTAGGTACTTACTTCTTGTTAGACTTTAGTATTTAACTGTTTAGAAGGTCGACAACTTTCTTTACCTAGAACGCAGTAGCTTGAAACTTCACACTTACTACAACAACAACATAACATAACGCCTGTATTCTCCAAAGGTTTAGGCAGAGGTGTTCCTATCATAATCATAATAATCGTTTATTTGCAATAAGTATTGGTACAGCGTTGGTCTTAAATTTTAAATAAGTTTCCTAATACATAGTCAGGCATTTGACATGCAAAGTTTTACAATTTAAGTGTATATTTATGTCCAATGGCATGCTTTAAATACTAGTTTCTAACAATCATTACTTTTTACAATATGGTCAATATTCATCATCTGCACATTACAAAACACATTATTTATATGGTATGGTATGGAACTTTCACCCATAGTTCGCAAGTTATGTTTAAGTCCCATGTAATAGGGGGCGAAAATCTGGAATGGAATTGTCCGGAAAAGAATCAGTTACCGACATAGCTTGCAGAGTAAGCAAACTGAAGTGGCAGTGGGCTGGCCATGTTTGTCGAAGGACCGATGGCCGGTGGAGCAGACGAGTCCTTGAGTGGAGACTGCGTGGCTAGCGTAGCGTGGGACGCCCCCCAGCTAGATGTACGGACAAACTATAGAAAGTGGCTGGAACGGACTGGATGAGGAAGGCGGAGGACAGGGTATTGTGGCGCAGCCTGGGAGAGGCCTATGTCCAACAGTGGACTGCGATAGGCTACTGCGATAGGCTGAGTTGATTGATTAAATAGGGGGCGAGCCTATTGCCATCAATATCAACTGGCAGAAAAACCAGACTGCGGACTGATACTGAGAAATTCATTAATTGAAACTTTCTTTTATAACATTTTACCATAGCAGCTAGTAAAAACTATAATATGCGTAAATTGTACCTACTGTCTATAACGCAAAAATAATCTTTATGAGTAGAAGTAATGAGATTTATTCACACCATTTGCATGTTGACGATTTTAAACCATTAAAAATACATCACGCCTACACCCACATTTTGCCACTTATGTTTAACCCTTAAATGTTATAGGGTAATTTGTGGTTGTGGTATCCGATGTGTTAAACCGTAATTATATTAAAGTTGTGTAGGCATATGTGTACTGGGTAAGCTTTAAACTTATTTGATTTTATCGAAATAATTTTCGAGATAATGGTAGGTAGAATGAACCGAAGCCTGAACTTGACCGAAATCTTAACTCCAAGGATCTACGAACTAAAAAATAAGTAGGGTCGACAAAACATTGGATAAGCGGTATCCGAAGCATTAAGGAATGCCTGAATAGACTTATTCAACCGTAAGATCTGTAAAATCAATCTAATTCAGAGAACATTTCGGCGGGAGATCAATCAATCCACTTGATTTTCTCTTTCTTTGCATTTTGGCACGATCACTTAACACACTTCATGACGTAAGGAAACGATAAAATCTCTTTCCATACTTCGAAAATAAAATTGGTATTTACGCAAATATAGAAAAACCAGAAGATTCCGGGTATTTATAAATTATATTTTCGAAGCTTCTTTTCCAAAATTTTTTCAAGTTTTCTTCATAATTGGATCGACAATTAACGTATCGATAATTGTTATTAACGATGGTAATTCATAACTATACTTTCTTATCTTCCTTACATCATCGCAAAGCGAGCATAAGACAATAGTCCTCGTAAATCAGATTGAGACAAAGACAACGAAGTAGTTACACAACACACTTAGACGTTAATGTGTTGAACTCGTAGTAAAATGATTAAACGTAGTTAATTGTTTTGCCTCAAGTATCTGCACGAGCGTGTGGGTAGGGTGGGTGCTCAGAATTTATTGCGCTAATCATTTATTTAGTGATTGTTTTATCATGAAAAAACGTCTTTGTATCTTGTGTGCCACGCGTTAAAGAAAAGTTTATCAGTTGGAAAACTTGGTAGAAACATGTATTTTTATCTGGGTATATCATCTTTCTTGAATGGCTTTTTATAAAATAGCAATATCAATTTCAATAAGATATTATTACACAAACAAGTGAAAATACCGAAAACAATTCCATTTGAATAACTCATAGTTTAAATAATTTTGGTGGTTTCGGCCGCTGAACATCGCAAGTACTTACTGAAAATATGTAACATGTAGATGTTCGTTTACTCATTTTTTACGCATTACTCATAACACAAATCTGTTAACAACTTGAAATACTGAATAAATAGTTTGAAAGTGTTTTGTGATGACTGACTGACAGATTCGTGCAAAGAGTGTGATCTCAAAGTGTTTTTACTTTTTACATTCCGTATGAAAAACGGTAATTATGCGAAGAAAGAACGTGTTTTGTTTTAGTGCCACTTGGAGTAGACTGTGCTGATTTATAGTTTTTTTGATGGCCTATCTATTACTAGATGTGTATATGGTTCACATACCTACATAATGGAAAGGCCTAGTTACTTTATCGCTTTCAAAGTTGATTCAGATTGATTTCGATCATTCAAATCGTAGCTAAAATTAATACGCTTTACAATAGCTTTTACAATACTTTTGTGACTACGTAGATTCTTTTGCAGCTGCCGCACGTTTTGGGTTTACCCAGTGCCCCTAATTATAAACCGATCACGGTCCATTTAAGCCTAATACTAGAACGACACAGGTCAAGAAAGAATCACGATTTAAAACAGACAGAAATCATACTTTCTGCTGAAATCAGTTTTAAATCAAAATGCATGCTTGATTATAGAATAAAGGCAATTAATTAAAACTGTAATTATCTAGTTCTACTAGTCAATTCCTACTTTGTGCGTGGGTTGATAGGCAAAAGTTGAAATGTAGGTATTATCTCTATGTTCATAAACCAAATAGTTCAAATTAATTACAAATTCCATAAATGAGCTGTGACGATTGTTATCTCAGAAAATATGAATGTCTCTGTTTCCTCTTGGTGTAAGACAAGTTTAGTAGCATCACTTTTCATTGAGAGCTACCATTTTCCAATCTTTCAGAAAGTGCTTGCCAGTGCAGAGACATTTCGTAATATTGGAGGCCCAGTTACTTGCTTCTTAAATTTTCTGTTCAAAGAATGTTCTTAATTAAACGTGCTTTGTTTGTTCAAAAGGACAGTCGATACTTACTTTGCCGATAATAATCTCTTATTAAATTATAAGTAAGCCTCCGTCTTTTGTGTTCAGAAAATTTTAGCAAGTGTGCAGTTATTAAATATCGTCTGCTCTTAAGGGCTCTTTTAAAACAGCCCAAATTGATAATTAGAAGATGGATAATTAATTCAAGTATATGCAAGATTATGTTCCTACTTTTATGCCCTATGGCTGACGTTAACATTTTATTTTACAGCCGCATGATTAGTAGATTATTCAGGGGTTATACCAGTGTCTTTTGTCACGGGCGCTATTTTGAATCCCAAACGTTACGAAGGTTTGTTATTTAGGACTCCCGAACGCAGTGATGGGAGCTCTGAGTTAACTCCTGAGCGAAGCAAGGCAGTAATGACTAGAATCTCGGGAGTCTACTAAAGACTAGACTGAGTGCAGGGAGGGATTCAAGTTCGACCAAGACGAATACACCTTTATCTCCAAGGATACTCTGCCTTTCGGACCTACTGCGAGGTAATAAAAACCAATTCGATTTTCGAATTATTACTATATAAAACTGTCAAATAACCGGGGAAATATAAACATTTACTCTTATGCAAATTTTCAAAAACACAATACCATTATATTCGTAAATAAGACGCCTAAATCCAATATTACCCAGAAAACAATTGCTTATATTGTTGTTACTATTTTTGTTTTATCGATTTAATTTATAAATGTGTAAGTAATGGATTAGTAATATCCTTCAAAATGCTCGGATTGTGACTGAAAGCGTGCTACGCAATTAGGCTAAAGGATTATTAGCCTTTTTGACGAAATCCTAATATTTTGCCCGTGGTTATAATATTGCATGAAGCAAGAAGATTAGTGATACAATTTATACAAAACCATAATCAATGTTAATTTAGCAGTAATTAATTAATTTTATTCTGTATTTTATTGCCAAAGAGACTTTATTAAGCTTTAAGTCGCTATAGAGGTAGCGCCCCTTTATTACTGAAGTAGATATCGACTGCGGTCGTATAAAAATAGTAATATTTCAATTTTATTGTTTCAAAAGACATTTAAAGGTAATTGCCTCAGGTATCTTGAAGTGCTTACTGTTGTACCTTACTTTTAAATTAAACGTTAGGTTAAGTACGCCATAAAAAACGTATTTTAACTTTACAAAAATTCAACACTGGTAAAATACACGTATTGATTTTTTCATCGTTTTTTAACGTTAACTTTTTCGACTTTCTAGTAAGCTTACTTATACCTATTTAGTATATACAGTGTACTACTATTTAAAAAGCTAGCTCTACATAAGTAGTTCGTTTATGAGCTTACTTTTACCCTATTTATCATGTTCTTTTATTTAATTTACTTAAGTACCTATCCTTTACATAGTAACTTATGTGCTTTGGTATAGCAGTCAGTCTTTCAGATTTGCTTTATAAATAAATTAATTTTAATAGGTATTGCTGTTATGATGAAAAATTTTGATAGACAGGTAATTTTATTCCTGAAACTTGAAACAAATCCTTTTCAGTGTTCTATCAAAGAACAACTATACCAAAATTACTAACCTGCAATTGTAGGTAAGTACCTACTACTAAGGTATCCTTTTCACATGATAATGACGTACGTCGAATAGGTATGAGTAAAATGACGTAACATGTACTCAAGCTGTTCAGTAGAAGTAAAGCGGGATCTTGAATTTGTGCCCGGGTCTTCATGTCAATGTATGACAATTTATTGTACCTGCAGCGAATATTTCTTATTGCATAATATTAAGAGACATACTTATAGGTATTCTTAAAGGATTTTACGCTCGCTGGAGATTAAGGTACATTTTTACTCTCGATCGTTGACTGCCACGTACGTTTAAAGTGCATTTTAGCGGCATGACTGACTTTGTATGCGTCCTTTGCAGATTTATAGAATTCTGGAATTAGAATTCTGGTGGAGATACTATAAACTTTTATCCCGTTTATCCACTTAAAGAAAAATATATGTGTAAACGCGTTGAAGTCTCTCCTCTTTGGTACTTGGCAGTTTGTTATAAAATCTCTCGACATTCTTAACATAGGTACGTACTTTATCTGGTACAGTAAAAATGTTGGCATTGGTATTTTGCTTTCCACAATAACACTAATGTAGTCACATTTAAAAACAGTTGCACACATCTTAAAACAGGCCGTAACAAAGAACATTATTAGGCAGCCATTGTTCAATAATACATTAGGGGTCCATCGCCAGATTGATATGTATTCGAGTTTCTGCGGTACGGGACCGAAAATTATGTAAATCACATTCAAATGTATTACGATACCTCTCATGACCTCTTATGGGAGGGATAACTTGGGACGTAAGTGATTATTAACCAACTAAGGTAAGGTAAAGGGATTGGCGGTAACAACAGTTTCTACGTAAGGTTCGCCATAATGGCTAAGTAAATCGATTTTGCCAAATGAAGTGTCCAATGAATATCATTAACAAGGTCTTTGCAAAATTATTAATTGTTACTTTTATTAAACGATCTTGGCTGGTTAATAATATTTAACCATAATATTTAACTGTATTGTTTCGCTGTTTCCTGAACAAATAAATTTTCAATTGGCCCCAACATCAGACACGTAGGTATTGTGAATTGTACCGTGTGCGTGAATAAAAGGTTAAAGTACCAATTCGCAATAAAATATACCGACAATTTGTTATAATATTGTATTTTACAGTCGGTTGCGCTAGATATTGGGTATCATAAAACTTTTAGAAGTACTTGCGAATTATACCAGTCTGGTACATTTAGAATTAACTAGCTTTTGCCAGCGACTTCGTCCGCGTGGAATAATGACTTCCGGAAATTGAGGCACTAACTCTCATAGAGTTTAACCGATGTGCTCTTTCCTCTGCCGATTCTTGAGAACGCGTATTTCTCATTCAACGCGTTTTTCAAGACAATAGCGGGCGGACGCTGGCGTCTGCTTGGGTCTTGAATAACTAAAAATATATAACTACGTCTAATATATAAAATAATATATAATAAAACCTACTTCACTTAAAACTAAATACCTATAACTACTATAATTAATAATACCTATACCTTTAATTAATAAAAGTACCTACGCTTTTACCTACTTAATATTAAAAAAAACTGAACATAAATTAACCAAAACTTACCTACTACGAACTAACTACTACTAACCTATTACTACTTCACCTAAAAAGAAATCCTGTTTTCCCAACATTTCCCTTCACTGCTCTGCTCCTATTGATCGTAGCGTGATGAAAAGTATACTATAACCTGCCCAGGAGTATGAAAAACAATTGTACCAAGTTTCGTTGAAATCCGTCGAGTGGTTTTTGTTTCTATAACGAACATACAGACAGACAGACAGACAGACAGACAGACAGACAAAAATTTTACTGATTGCATTTTTGGCGTCAGTATCGATCACTAATCACCCGCTAATAGTTATTTTGGAAATATATTTCATGTACAGAATTGACCTCTTTACAGATTTATTATAAGTATAGATGTGTGCTGAGCTGTTCCAGGTCCATTATAGTGTTGACGTCGTGATTTACAGCGGTCCCATAAACATTTTTATTAGAATTGAAGTTAGATAGAATACACACGTGTGACGCACATGATAGGTGATGGACCACCAATATTACACGTGAACAATATTCCGTCTCCGAGCATCGAGCACGGTCATGACCTTGACGCTATTGTACACTATTTACCGAAATTTGTTTTCTAATACAACGGCTTCTCATATCCGTGGAATACATGTGACGACTCCTAAACTCTTGTTAACTGTAGTTATACAGCAAATCTCCGAATCAATATTTCTTACATTGGAGTTGTGTCGCCTTTGTTAAAGTTGGACGTCATTTGTTCCAGGTTATGACGACGAAGTACGTAACGAGGTAGTTGGAATAGTTCGCGGCGAGGGAACAGCCTGCAGTGCCGATGACCAGCCGGTGCGGACCGCGAGCGCACCGCGAGCATGTCGAACGCGACCGACGCGTACTGCGTGCCTGGCGCTACCAACTTCAACAAAGCGTACAGCCGCTTGCATGGCTACATCGCGCTGGTGATATGCATTGTCGGCTCGGCCACCAACTCCATCAACATCGCGGTGCTCAGTCGCCGCGAGATGACCAGCTCCACCAACTCCATCCTCACCGGGCTCGCCGTCGCAGACCTGCTCGTCATGCTGGAATACATTCCGTACGCGCTGCATATGAACATCAAAATAGGACCTCAAGTTAACAAGAACACTTACGCTTGGGCGGTTTTTGTTTACTTTCATTCAATATTCAGTCAAACGTTTCACACCATTTCTATCTGGTTGGCGGTGACTCTGGCTGTGTGGAGATACGTCGCGATCGCATTTCCCCAGCGGAATAGCACCTGGTGTAATAAGAAAAATACAACTCTCGCTATCGTAAGCGCTTATGTGATATGCCCTTTCTTGTGTCTTCCGATTTATTTCGCGATGAATATAGTGCCCAGTGAAGTGACAGCTCAAAACAATTCACAATTCGCAGAAGATCTCTCTCTGCCGGACAATCGGACCGTTTATGTTTTAGAAATGTCAAGAAATGTACAATTAGTTACAGCAATAATGTGGATTTATAGTGTAATATTAAAACTCGTGCCGAGTATAGCGCTGTCGATATTAAGTACTTGTTTAATATCAAAGTTAACAACAACGGAACGGAAGAGGCAGAAACTTCTAAAGCGTTCAACAATTGGCCCAAATGAGGTAAGCTGGAATGAGAATATATTAGAAGTGTTTGGTTTCAGTAGGCACTGTTCACTAGGTACTTTCATCACATTGTAACAAAACAATGTTTTCAAAACAAACAAGCTTAGCCATTCTCCATACAAAAGTGAACTGAATTATAGGTAGGTAACATTGTATCAACCGCTATTGCTATATGAATTGTTATGGTTGCATAATGTGTGTATTTATAAACCATCTGCAATAACATTTAACGTTCTAAGATTGGAATTAATAGGAACTCGTTTCAATTAAACTAAATCTAAATATTGACTACAAAACCACAATCTTTGAAATTAGGAATGTGACAATTAAAGTTATTATAACTTATTATGTACAAAACCAAACCTACAATTCTTTATGTGGTTAAAAAAAATACTAGATCTTGCCAGATAATCAGTAATTCGAGTTAGAAGAAAAAGCTCTTCAGCAATCCTATACAATAATTAGCGGCGATAGTTGATGCCCTGCCTTACTTTTATTCTCGCTCGGAGACTCGTTTTGGTGATACGAAGTGTTATTCGGTTGTAGCTACTTGGGGGTACTTCAGAAGTTATCATCCGTAGAGTAAATAAGTCGTTATTTTATACAGAAAACAACAACGGAAAGTACAGACAGAAATTTAAGTAAATTTTGGGAAAATTTTGCTTGGATATTGCGTTTTAGAATATAATGGGATACTGGCGTAATATCTTATTTAACTTCATTGTTCTTGTTTCAAAACCTCTAATTTCATTTCATTCTGAGCTTTAAAATAAAAGGAATAATGTAAGAAATTAATCATTGTTAGCTTGAGATAAATCCCATTGACACAAGAGTAGCTTGAACAGTATCATTAATTACGTGTTATTCGATAGTGCTCCTTTTAATACGTTTCGTCGAAATAATATCCGAAGTTCATCTTCAACACCTGCCTACTAATTATTCAAGTTCCAAATTAAATCTACCTATTAATAAGGGAACTAATTGGTCCATTCTCTCCCTCCGCAATGTCAGTATAAAATGACATAAAATCAAATTGATTTAAATTTAAGTAACCCTTTGTCTGCCGAACCTAATTGTTGATGGGTAAAAGGGTCCTAAACGTGAACCCTAAAATATAAATGCTATTTAGTAGCGTAAATACGTGTTATTATTGTAACGTGTAATTGAAATAAAGTTGCGAAAAGGGTTAAATTGTTATTAGGGAGCCCACATTTTGGTCAAGTAGGTATTGAACTTTTGTATTAAACAGCTGATTTTTTTTTCGTGATTTCAGAGTTGGTTCCATAGTGAAAGTTGTTCAGTTCGATGATCTAAAGCACCTCTTAAAGTTTGTAGGGTTAATTTTTTAACACCTTATACAACGTGTAACGTTAAATGCGCACAACCTGAAAATAGTTTACAGTGCATAATTGATTAAAATAACACGATTTTCTTAATAGAAATAGTTATCTTTAAAAAAAAATAGTTTTGGTCATTGTAATATGCTTTTAACTCAATGCTCTAATTGGGGTGTATAAGGTTTTGCGCATTTAACGTTACACGTTGTATAGTGTATCTTTCATATTCTTTGATAACTAAAACAAAAAGTAAAGGGTTATCCTTACAAGAGAACTTAATGTACGTCTATAATAAGTATCGGTAAACCATAAGGGATGAAAGTTAGCAAATCGCTTACCAGATAATATTAGTTGGCCTTAACTTTCAAATGGGTATCCCTAAACGATGTTAGACCTGACAACTTCTAAAGTACATTTAAGGTTTATTTATCTTCTATCTATATATATAAAAAGAGAAGTCCTGACTGACTCATCAACGCTCAGCCTAAACCCTTGGACCTAGAAAGCTGAAATTTTGCACAGAATTTTCCCTTTATAATGTTTACGATGAATAAGGAAGGAATTTTTGAAATTTTTACAAACTTTCATCTCCTATTTAACTCCCTTAGGAACCCCTAAGGGAGTTAAATAGGAGATGAAAGTTTGTATGAAAAATCTTATTCCTTGGGTTAATAAACGAATACTTATCTAGGTAAATTATAAAGTTTGGCATGTTTAGTTTTTCTAAACTACCCCCTAACAGGGGATTGGGGGGTGTCAAAATTTGTATGAAGGAATTTTAACGCGCGGTCCGATTAACTCAAAACTCAGTGTTTATACTTAATATCAAAAATAAAGAATAAAGTGTATCAGAGTTTGTATCAGAGTTCAGAGTAGTCGGGAATAGTGGGGAATTAAACTCAAAGCGCGGAAATCTACTGTAATCTACCCACATGCGTTTTTCCGCAGCTATTGAAGCATGTTAAATCAGTAGCTATTTTTTTTTTGTTGATGGGAAATCATCAAATGACCCCCTCCCGCTCAGGGTGGAGCAGAAGGGAGTGTCAGACTTTTACTGACTGAAACCCACCCGTGTTCCTTCCTTAGCCCTTTATGTTCCGGGACAGCGGTAACCCTTTCGGATAATCCCGCTGACCCGGTAGGCTACGGAGCCGGAAGGTTGGAAATTACATATTAATTTATTCCTTTAACGGTAGTGATATTAAAGCAATGTTATTTCGGTAAATCCAGACCTACCGATGAAAATTTAAATAGCTTTCATAGCGAAGTGAGGCGTATATATCGTAACAGCCAAATAAAACAGGTAGGTATCACTAGTTAGCAGACTGTAACTGTGACAAACAAAATGAAAAAACAGCTTTTGTTCCACGACGAGATAACAATCACAAGCTTTTCTCTATTCATGCTTATGACAGTTACCTTAGAATAAGATATGTTACTGTTACACTGTGACACCCTGTTACATCATCCGTCACAAGCTCTTTCCTTTTCTCCCATAGGTGTAACACCTTAGTTAGAAAGAGAAGTACCTACTGTTAACAAAGAATACACAATAGTTTGTTCCCACATACTTAGTATGAAATAACAGCCTGTTATTTTGTAACAGGGTTTTTGGAACTGTTAATTACGTGGAACAGGAAGAGGCGGAAGAGATATGCGATTTTACCTGTTACAACCCACTCCTTAAGACTATGCCGACCGCACAGTGGCGCCCTGGGGCCCAAGTCTGCTATTTTTATAAATTCGTCATTCCAACACAATCCCATTGTCATTTTGCTAAAAGTTCGTAATCTGCTAAATTCATAATGGTCGATCATTGGTCGGTCAATGGTCTGAGAAAAACTACTAAATTTCATTCTAGATTTCATTTAATATATATTTTTACATAAACGTATTAGTGTTTGCAATCTGAAGTAGTAAGAAGTGCGTAAATAGCAATAAACATTACATTTATTCATTTGTACGAGATTACCATTTTATGCCATTTGTTTCAATGGGGTGTCAGTGGTTGACCATTGGAAAGTCATAATGACGCCATTATGTTAGTAGATTACCAAACTTGTCAAAATCAACAATTATGAAATCAATGATAGACCATTCTGATACTATTGTAATAGCAGACTTGAGGCCCTGATCGTTTGTTTGGTTATACGGTATAGAAACGGTAGTTTTATATTGTTTAGTTTTATAATTATAATCCTTAAAACGGATAACAGTGGCCACTTATATTCCGTTTTAAGATTATAATAAAACTAAACAATATAAAACTACTGTTTCTAATAATATTAACGTATAATCTTGTGAAGCACAACTTAACGTGCTTATTTTCTGCATTTTCTTTCTAAATTGTATGAAATAACCAAACAAACGATGAGGGCGCACTGTACGGTCGGCATAGTCAAGCAAATATTCTGTTTAACTATTCTATTGATAAACTCACCAATGGAACTCGTGAAATTATTATCTTTCGATTTCGCATATCAATATTTAGTTAGTAAGTACTTATGTAAGAAATTATATTTAGTTTATGTGCCTTGAGAAAGCTCAGAATTACCGATTTCAGGATGATTAGAAAAATGCGGCGATCCCACTAACAAGATCGGGTGGCTTCATCCGGAAATATGCGACGGCATTAGGCCGGAAAGTTAGTGGGATTAAAGGATATCCAGGTCGATCACCGCACGAAAATCATTGAGTTAAAATGGACATTTTCTGGGTAATGTTCCGTTTAATCGTACCTACGTACAGACAGCGGCAGACGACGTTGATTGATTGGTTGAAAATCCTATACCTACTTAATTTCTGCTAAATTACGTATTTCACGCTAAAGCCTGCATTATCAGCAACACATTATATTGTAAGTGTTGTTGTATTGGGTGGTTTACGCAATAATAAAATGTTTATACCCCATGAAAAGTATCAGAAAAGATTTCTAAGATGAGAAAAGTTTTACATAATAATAATTTAGAATTCTAATTTATATAACGAAAATATGATATGGGCGATATTACTATGATTGAAAGAGACTCAACAAGTAACGGTCGGTACCCAGAAGCCTGCACATAATTACGTTCGGCACATTGTTGTTGCTTAGCTTCGATGCAAACATTGCTAATTATTAGAGCTAATCTTTCAACATAAGCTTCGTATGATCATTAAAATCATGCATAACGGAGGACAAACAAGTTGCACTTGAATTGCAGGTTTTTGGTAGACGCGTGGCGCCTTGCTACGGCGCGTAGCGGAGGCGTAGGTTGTGCGTGAACTCTCGTGAACTAGTAAAATGAATCTTGGGATTGGCGTGCATAGCGTTTACCAAGCATGTTGTAAACACGGCAATCCTCCATGTAAATCCAAGGAGGTAGATCCGAAAAGTTTTCTCGTTCAAACGGATAACAACCTAGGCTACAAGCTTATGTAGCGCAGTTAGCATCATTAGCTTCGCTTAAGCTAAGCTGTGCACTGCAAACAAACTCACTCCTTATTCTCTAAAGTAATAATAGGAAAAATACGTCATTTTCGCGCCTTATAGGCATCGCTAATTGGGCTAGGCGACGTGTCAGCGGAACCGATGCCTTTGAGACACTGACGTTATTTCGTAAATAATATTTTTGAAAATAGGCAATCATTTAGGAAGGTTCACACTTAAGATGTTTCCTTTGACTCTAACAAACCGAACTCAAATTTTTCGACGGTTCTAAAATAAAGTCAAAGTCATTTATTTCCATCAAGCATCTATGAAAGGCATCTATGAATGTCAAAATTTACAATATAATAGATTTGGTTATAAATTCCCCAAAACTGAAACGAATACGAAACGATAGCGAGGATAGAAATGAAAGAGGATTATTGTATTAAATAGATACTAAAAGGTTATAAAGACGCGAAAAAGACCTTCCTAACAAAAAGAAATGCCTATTACTTATCTGACGCACACTTTAATAAATCGGTACCCAAAAATAAAAGTACTTTAAAACGAGAATAAAGGGTATTTATAGAAGCTGAGGAATGTATAAAGATTACAAACAAGGTGTCAAGACAAAGGTATTTCAATGTAAAAGACTACAGAAGAATTTTAGAAAATGTTGGTAAAAGCAAGGAAAATTGCCTGGTCTGGAATAAGATAAACTCAAACTCAAACCATTTATTTCAATTAAACCATTTACAGGCACTTTTGAATTGTCAAATTGATAATTTTAGGAATAAATAATAAGTCTTGACCAGAACTTGGAACCGGTACCAAAAGTACACGTTCTGTACCGATACTTAGCGGTTCATGCAATTTCGGTACGTGGGTACCAGTTTCAGATACCGGTATTTCACCTAAAAAGTACCGGTATCAAATTCAGGTAATCTAATATTTGTACGAAGAACTTCGTATTGTTGGCAACCTTATTTGTTTGGCGCCGGTTCGAGTACCGGTATAGTACCAATACTGACTATACTGAGTCCGGTACTACGTCTGGTCCTTGTACCAGTAGCACAGTTACTACTCTGACACCGGTATCACACCCATAAAATACTGGTATTTCAAGCCCTCGCCTTGACCCCTGAGTCACGAAAAGTACTTGCTCTGCCAAACACTACGCATAATAAAACATATATCATGTTACAAACAGAGATTGTACCTATTTGAAGAAAGTAATTTATTCATTCACTCGTAGAACTCTGTCGTTGAAGCGACAATGGCCTCTTTTTATATTACAACTAAAATAAATTGGTTCCATCTATTAAAACTCTGACATTGACATGTCATTCATCTTTTGGATAATACCAGTCATTGATTTATATAAAATTAATCATTTGCTGTGGGTGTTCGGATTCTATTTTAAATATATAACAAGTCCCTGGAAGTATGGATAAAATCGAATAGGGGCGTGGACAAGGTCATTTCCGAACTTTTTAACCGACTTCCAAAAAAGAGGAGGTTATATGTTCCACTTTAAGTATGTTTTTTTTTATGTAGGTATGTTCACTGATTTCTCCGTCAATTGTGGACCAATTTTCAAAATTCTTTTTTATTTGAAAGGGTGTGCTCCCGAGGTGGTCCCATTGTCACCAAATTGGAATCTGATGAGGGGATCCCATGGAAATCGAGGGAAACCCTCAAATTTTGTAGGCACACCTATAACGATTTGGGTATTTTTTATAGCAACACGTGCATTTGCTCTCAAAAAGCAGCATTCGGTGAAATGGAACTGACGATGAAGACCACAGATGGACATCGGAACTACTCAATAATAAATATGTATTTCACAGGTTACTATTCGAATAGGTACTTTAATGTGGTTACTAAGCACAATGCGTATCGTGAAGTGGAGCTGATGGTGACTTCTCAATCAGCTCCAGTTTTCCTGGTTCTTACAAGGAGAACTCCTCAACAGTAAACGTCCCTGCATCGGGAAAAGCAATATTTTGTAAAAGGTGAAGAGCAGTTGGCTATTGTAACTTAGATAAGTTAGAAGCTGGCCCCCTAAAAAGTGAAAAATAAAAAACTATTTTACAAAAAAAAAAAAAAACAACCGACTTCCAAAAAACACTACAAAGTGAAAAATAACTTTAATTTCGGAAGTCGGTGTCAATAAAAGAAAATGCGGAACCAACGACCCCGACTTCCGAAATTAAAGTTATTTTTCAATTTGTAGTGTTTTTTTGGAAGTCGGTTGTTTTTTTTTTTTGTAAAAAAGTTTTTAACACTAACAATGTCGGTGAATTTTTTTACGGTTAAAAAGTAAAATTTCAATTTTTGTTTTTTGTTTCAATCACTTCGCATAGTGCTCAAAGCAAAAAAAAACATAAAAAACAGCTATCAGTGCTTTCAATAATTTTTTTTAGATATCCCTGATGGTTTTTTAAACGATTTTTTTTCTTTTAGCACTATGCGAAGTGATTGGAACTAACATTGCCCACGCTCCTATTCGATTTGATCCATACTTCCAGGGACAACCTGTATATTAGTACTAGCTTTTGCCTGCGACTTCGTCCGCGTGGGTTTCGTACTTTCTTCAAATAAATTTAACACCCTCTCCACCTCCCTTTGAAAGGTATTAGGTATAATATTAATAAGTATTCGGGCAAATATTTTAGTTAAACTACCTAAGATGTTTCAAATAAACTATCCTCCCTTTTCATCACGACAGGGCTTGATTTTATTAAAAAAGCATTTTGTGCGTTTCCACTTTTATGACATAAAGATTATTTTATATACTCATTTTCGTGTTGGAAGTTGAAGTTTCTACTCCTTAAACTTTATTACCCTTTTCCACCATGGTAGGAGCCGAATAAGTAAAATCCTAAAACTCATATAACTTTGTTATTTTAAGTAAGTAAGTAGTAAAACCCTAAAAGTGACAATCTTTATTATTTACTGAGGCAAATGTTGAAAAGTTTCAAGTTTCTTAACCAAAAGAATAAGACCGCCTTTTCACCTTCACAGTTTTTATCCCCATAGGGCCGAAATATTGAAAACACGTTTGGGACGTTTCCATATCTTGACTCAAAGATTATTTATACCAATTTTCCATCGAATAAAACCACGCAATAAAATACTCCTCTGTGAAATGGACTACCCCCGTTCACCCCGTTAGGGTTAGGTTTTCGAAAAACCCTGTTACACTTTATTATTTATTTTGGTCTTAAGTATACATACTGAGTTTTGAGTTTATATTATTGGACCGCGCGATAAAATTCTTCCATACAAACTTAGACACCCCCAATCACCCTTTAGAGCAGAAAAACATAAAATGACAAATTATAATTTACTTAGTTAAGTATTTGTGCCAAGTTTTAAGCTTAAATTTATTCATACCATTTTTTTGGAGTAAATCAAGTTACGCACTATAATACCGACCTTAAAAATCGAATTACCACTTTTTTACCCGTCAGGGGTCTACTTTCGAAAGACCCATTTCTTATTACTTACTTAGGCAAATATTCCTTCCAAGTTTCAAGTTGATTAACCAAATGAATAAGATTTTTCATATAAAGTTTTTCCCCACTTCTCACCCCCACACATGAGGAATTTTGAAAAAACGTTTGGAATGTGTTCATAACTTGACTCAAAGATTATGTACAACAATTTTCGAGTTAATCAAGCCACGCAGCAAAATGGAAAATTAACTACCCCTTTTCACCCCGTAAGGGGTAGATTTTCGCAAAACCCTGATACATATTATTCTTTACTTTTGGTCTTAAGTATAAATGCTGAGTTTCGACTTAATCGGACCGCACGTCAAAATTCTTCCATAGAAATGTTGACACCCCTAATCCTCCTTTAGGGGGTAGTTTAGAAAAGCAAAAAATGCCAAACTTCATAATTTACTTAGATAATTATGTATTTATGCCAAGTTTCAAGTTTATTAACCAAATGAATAAGATTTTTCATATAAGCTGTATCACCACTTTTCACCCCACAAGGGTGGAATTTTGAAAAATCGTTTGGAATTTGTTCATTACTTGACTCGCAGATTATTTATACCAATTTTCGAGTTAATTAAGCCAGGCAGTAAAATCCTGCCTTGTAAAATTTACTACTCCTTTTCTCCCCGTTAGGGGTAGATTTTAGAAAAACTCTGATACACTTTATTCTTTATTTTTGATATTAAGTATAAACACTGAGTTTTGAGTTAATCGGACCGCGCGTTAAAATTCCTTCATACAAATTTTGACACCCCCCAATCCCCTGTTAGGGGGTAGTTTAGAAAAACTAAACATGCCAAACTTTATAATTTACCTAGATAAGTATTCGTTTATTAACCCAAGGAATAAGATTTTTCATACAAACTTTCATCTCCTATTTAACTCCCTTAGGGGTTCCTAAGGGAGTTAAATAGGAGATGAAAGTTTACCCCTAACAGGGGATTGGGGGGTGTCAAAATTTGTATGAAGGAATTTTAACGCGCGGTCCGATTAACTCAAAACTCAGTGTTTATACTTAATATCAAAAATAAAGAATAAAGTGTATCAGAGTTTTTCTAAAATCTACCCCTAACGGGGAGAAAAGGAGTAGTAAATTTTACAAGGCAGGATTTTACTGCCTGGCTTAATTAACTCGAAAATTGGTATAAATAATCTGCGAGTCAAGTAATGAACAAATTCCAAACGATTTTTCAAAATTCCACCCTTGTGGGGTGAAAAGTGGTGATACAGCTTATATGAAAAATCTTATTCATTTGGTTAATAAACTTGAAACTTGGCATAAATACATAATTATCTAAGTAAATTATGAAGTTTGGCATTTTTTGCTTTTCTAAACTACCCCCTAAAGGAGGATTAGGGGTGTCAACATTTCTATGGAAGAATTTTGACGTGCGGTCCGATTAAGTCGAAACTCAGCATTTATACTTAAGACCAAAAGTAAAGAATAATATGTATCAGGGTTTTGCGAAAATCTACCCCTTACGGGGTGAAAAGGGGTAGTTAATTTTCCATTTTGCTGCGTGGCTTGATTAACTCGAAAATTGTTGTACATAATCTTTGAGTCAAGTTATGAACACATTCCAAACGTTTTTTCAAAATTCCTCATGTGTGGGGGTGAGAAGTGGGGAAAAACTTTATATGAAAAATCTTATTCATTTGGTTAATCAACTTGAAACTTGGAAGGAATATTTGCCTAAGTAAGTAATAAGAAATGGGTCTTTCGAAAGTAGACCCCTGACGGGTAAAAAAGTGGTAATTCGATTTTTAAGGTCGGTATTATAGTGCGTAACTTGATTTACTCCAAAAAAATGGTATGAATAAATTTAAGCTTAAAACTTGGCACAAATACTTAACTAAGTAAATTATAATTTGTCATTTTATGTTTTTCTGCTCTAAAGGGTGATTGGGGGTGTCTAAGTTTGTATGGAAGAATTTTATCGCGCGGTCCAATAATATAAACTCAAAACTCAGTATGTATACTTAAGACCAAAATAAATAATAAAGTGTAACAGGGTTTTTCGAAAACCTAACCCTAACGGGGTGAACGGGGGTAGTCCATTTCACAGAGGAGTATTTTATTGCGTGGTTTTATTCGATGGAAAATTGGTATAAATAATCTTTGAGTCAAGATATGGAAACGTCCCAAACGTGTTTTCAATATTTCGGCCCTATGGGGATAAAAACTGTGAAGGTGAAAAGGCGGTCTTATTCTTTTGGTTAAGAAACTTGAAACTTTTCAACATTTGCCTCAGTAAATAATAAAGATTGTCACTTTTAGGGTTTTACTACTTACTTACTTAAAATAACAAAGTTATATGAGTTTTAGGATTTTACTTATTCGGCTCCTACCATGGTGGAAAAGGGTAATAAAGTTTAAGGAGTAGAAACTTCAACTTCCAACACGAAAATGAGTATATAAAATAATCTTTATGTCATAAAAGTGGAAACGCACAAAATGCTTTTTTAATAAAATCAAGCCCTGTCGTGATGAAAAGGGAGGATAGTTTATTTGAAACATCTTAGGTAGTTTAACTAAAATATTTGCCCGAATACTTATTAATATTATACCTAATACCTTTCAAAGGGAGGTGGAGAGGGTGTTAAATTTATTTGAAGAAAGTACGAAACCCACGCGGACGAAGTCGCAGGCAAAAGCTAGTACTAATATACAGGTTGTCCCTGGAAGTATGGATCAAATCGAATAGGAGCGTGGGCAATGTTAGTTCCAATCACTTCGCATAGTGCTAAAAGAAAAAAAATCGTTTAAAAAACCATCAGGGATATCTAAAAAAAATTATTGAAAGCACTGATAGCTGTTTTTTATGTTTTTTTTTGCTTTGAGCACTATGCGAAGTGATTGAAACAAAAAACAAAAATTGAAATTTTACTTTTTAACCGTAAAAAAATTCACCGACATTGTTAGTGTTAAAAACTTTTTTACAAAAAAAAAAAACAACCGACTTCCAAAAAAACACTACAAATTGAAAAATAACTTTAATTTCGGAAGTCGGGGTCGTTGGTTCCGCATTTTCTTTTATTGACACCGACTTCCGAAATTAAAGTTATTTTTCACTTTGTAGTGTTTTTTGGAAGTCGGTTGTTTTTTTTTTTTTTTGTAAAATAGTTTTTTATTTTTCACTTTTTAGGGGGCCAGCTTCTAACTTATCTAAGTTACAATAGCCAACTGCTCTTCACCTTTTACAAAATATTGCTTTTCCCGATGCAGGGACGTTTACTGTTGAGGAGTTCTCCTTGTAAGAACCAGGAAAACTGGAGCTGATTGAGAAGTCACCATCAGCTCCACTTCACGATACGCATTGTGCTTAGTAACCACATTAAAGTACCTATTCGAATAGTAACCTGTGAAATACATATTTATTATTGAGTAGTTCCGATGTCCATCTGTGGTCTTCATCGTCAGTTCCATTTCACCGAATGCTGCTTTTTGAGAGCAAATGCACGTGTTGCTATAAAAAATACCCAAATCGTTATAGGTGTGCCTACAAAATTTGAGGGTTTCCCTCGATTTCCATGGGATCCCCTCATCAGATTCCAATTTGGTGACAATGGGACCACCTCGGGAGCACACCCTTTCAAATAAAAAAGAATTTTGAAAATTGGTCCACAATTGACGGAGAAATCAGTGAACATACCTACATAAAAAAAAACATACTTAAAGTGGAACATATAACCTCCTCTTTTTTGGAAGTCGGTTAAAAAGTTCGGAAATGACCTTGTCCACGCCCCTATTCGATTTTATCCATACTTCCAGGGACTTGTTATATATTTAAAATAGAATCCGAACACCCACAGCAAATGATTAATTTTATATAAATCAATGACTGGTATTATCCAAAAGATGAATGACATGTCAATGTCAGAGTTTTAATAGATGGAACCAATTTATTTTAGTTGTAATATAAAAAGAGGCCATTGTCGCTTCAACGACAGAGTTCTACGAGTGAATGAATAAATTACTTTCTTCAAATAGGTACAATCTCTGTTTGTAACATGATATATGTTTTATTATGCGTAGTGTTTGGCAGAGCAAGTACTTTTCGTGACTCAGGGGTCAAGGCGAGGGCTTGAAATACCAGTATTTTATGGGTGTGATACCGGTGTCAGAGTAGTAACTGTGCTACTGGTACAAGGACCAGACGTAGTACCGGACTCAGTATAGTCAGTATTGGTACTATACCGGTACTCGAACCGGCGCCAAACAAATAAGGTTGCCAACAATACGAAGTTCTTCGTACAAATATTAGATTACCTGAATTTGATACCGGTACTTTTTAGGTGAAATACCGGTATCTGAAACTGGTACCCACGTACCGAAATTGCATGAACCGCTAAGTATCGGTACAGAACGTGTACTTTTGGTACCGGTTCCAAGTTCTGGTCAAGACTTATTATTTATTCCTAAAATTATCAATTTGACAATTCAAAAGTGCCTGTAAATGGTTTAATTGAAATAAATGGTTTGAGTTTGAGTTTATCTTATTCCAGACCAGGCAATTTTCCTTGCTTTTACCAACATTTTCTAAAATTCTTCTGTAGTCTTTTACATTGAAATACCTTTGTCTTGACACCTTGTTTGTAATCTTTATACATTCCTCAGCTTCTATAAATACCCTTTATTCTCGTTTTAAAGTACTTTTATTTTTGGGTACCGATTTATTAAAGTGTGCGTCAGATAAGTAATAGGCATTTCTTTTTGTTAGGAAGGTCTTTTTCGCGTCTTTATAACCTTTTAGTATCTATTTAATACAATAATCCTCTTTCATTTCTATCCTCGCTATCGTTTCGTATTCGTTTCAGTTTTGGGGAATTTATAACCAAATCTATTATATTGTAAATTTTGACATTCATAGATGCCTTTCATAGATGCTTGATGGAAATAAATGACTTTGACTTTATTTTAGAACCGTCGAAAAATTTGAGTTCGGTTTGTTAGAGTCAAAGGAAACATCTTAAGTGTGAACCTTCCTAAATGATTGCCTATTTTCAAAAATATTATTTACGAAATAACGTCAGTGTCTCAAAGGCATCGGTTCCGCTGACACGTCGCCTAGCCCAATTAGCGATGCCTATAAGGCGCGAAAATGACGTATTTTTCCTATTATTACTTTAGAGAATAAGGAGTGAGTTTGTTTGCAGTGCACAGCTTAGCTTAAGCGAAGCTAATGATGCTAACTGCGCTACATAAGCTTGTAGCCTAGGTTGTTATCCGTTTGAACGAGAAAACTTTTCGGATCTACCTCCTTGGATTTACATGGAGGATTGCCGTGTTTACAACATGCTTGGTAAACGCTATGCACGCCAATCCCAAGATTCATTTTACTAGTTCACGAGAGTTCACGCACAACCTACGCCTCCGCTACGCGCCGTAGCAAGGCGCCACGCGTCTACCAAAAACCTGCAATTCAAGTGCAACTTGTTTGTCCTCCGTTATGCATGATTTTAATGATCATACGAAGCTTATGTTGAAAGATTAGCTCTAATAATTAGCAATGTTTGCATCGAAGCTAAGCAACAACAATGTGCCGAACGTAATTATGTGCAGGCTTCTGGGTACCGACCGTTACTTGTTGAGTCTCTTTCAATCATAGTAATATCGCCCATATCATATTTTCGTTATATAAATTAGAATTCTAAATTATTATTATGTAAAACTTTTCTCATCTTAGAAATCTTTTCTGATACTTTTCATGGGGTATAAACATTTTATTATTGCGTAACCCACCCAATACAACAACACTTACAATATAATGTGTTGCTGATAATGCAGGCTTTAGCGTGAAATACGTAATTTAGCAGAAATTAAGTAGGTATAGGATTTTCAACCAATCAATCAACGTCGTCTGCCGCTGTCTGTACGTAGGTACGATTAAACGGAACATTACCCAGAAAATGTCCATTTTAACTCAATGATTTTCGTGCGGTGATCGACCTGGATATCCTTTAATCCCACTAACTTTCCGGCCTAATGCCGTCGCATATTTCCGGATGAAGCCACCCGATCTTGTTAGTGGGATCGCCGCATTTTTCTAATCATCCTGAAATCGGTAATTCTGAGCTTTCTCAAGGCACATAAACTAAATATAATTTCTTACATAAGTACTTACTAACTAAATATTGATATGCGAAATCGAAAGATAATAATTTCACGAGTTCCATTGGTGAGTTTTATCAATAGAATAGTTAAACAGAATATTTGCTTGACTATGCCGACCGTACAGTGCGCCCTCATCGTTTGTTTGGTTATTTCATACAATTTAGAAAGAAAATGCAGAAAATAAGCACGTTAAGTTGTGCTTCACAAGATTATACGTTAATATTATTAGAAACAGTAGTTTTATATTGTTTAGTTTTATTATAATCCTTAAAACGGAATATAGTGGCCACTGTTATCCGTTTTAAGGATTATAATTATAAAACTAAACAATATAAAACTACCGTTTCTATACCGTATAACCAAACAAACGATCAGGGCCTCAAGTCTGCTATTACAATAGTATCAGAATGGTCTATCATTGATTTCATAATTGTTGATTTTGACAAGTTTGGTAATCTACTAACATAATGGCGTCATTATGACTTTCCAATGGTCAACCACTGACACCCCATTGAAACAAATGGCATAAAATGGTAATCTCGTACAAATGAATAAATGTAATGTTTATTGCTATTTACGCACTTCTTACTACTTCAGATTGCAAACACTAATACGTTTATGTAAAAATATATATTAAATGAAATCTAGAATGAAATTTAGTAGTTTTTCTCAGACCATTGACCGACCAATGATCGACCATTATGAATTTAGCAGATTACGAACTTTTAGCAAAATGACAATGGGATTGTGTTGGAATGACGAATTTATAAAAATAGCAGACTTGGGCCCCAGGGCGCCACTGTGCGGTCGGCATAGTCTTAAGGAGTGGGTTGTAACAGGTAAAATCGCATATCTCTTCCGCCTCTTCCTGTTCCACGTAATTAACAGTTCCAAAAACCCTGTTACAAAATAACAGGCTGTTATTTCATACTAAGTATGTGGGAACAAACTATTGTGTATTCTTTGTTAACAGTAGGTACTTCTCTTTCTAACTAAGGTGTTACACCTATGGGAGAAAAGGAAAGAGCTTGTGACGGATGATGTAACAGGGTGTCACAGTGTAACAGTAACATATCTTATTCTAAGGTAACTGTCATAAGCATGAATAGAGAAAAGCTTGTGATTGTTATCTCGTCGTGGAACAAAAGCTGTTTTTTCATTTTGTTTGTCACAGTTACAGTCTGCTAACTAGTGATACCTACCTGTTTTATTTGGCTGTTACGATATATACGCCTCACTTCGCTATGAAAGCTATTTAAATTTTCATCGGTAGGTCTGGATTTACCGAAATAACATTGCTTTAATATCACTACCGTTAAAGGAATAAATTAATATGTAATTTCCAACCTTCCGGCTCCGTAGCCTACCGGGTCAGCGGGATTATCCGAAAGGGTTACCGCTGTCCCGGAACATAAAGGGCTAAGGAAGGAACACGGGTGGGTTTCAGTCAGTAAAAGTCTGACACTCCCTTCTGCTCCACCCTGAGCGGGAGGGGGTCATTTGATGATTTCCCATCAACAAAAAAAAAATAGCTACTGATTTAACATGCTTCAATAGCTGCGGAAAAACGCATGTGGGTAGATTACAGTAGATTTCCGCGCTTTGAGTTTAATTCCCCACTATTCCCGACTAGGTACAATGGCCGGACCATTATCGATGGCTATCACTCCATACACTATATTGCTTGCTGAACAATAGCGACCGACACAATCAACCATTGATTTAAGCAAAGGGGTCGAGAGCGTCTAATTTTCATCTTCGGTTACCTACCAAGGTGATCTTTATAAAACTTTCCTTCGGTTTAGTTTATGTTTAGCTTTTGACTTTGAGACAAACAATTGATTTTCACTTGATTGTTATTGTTAGTAAAGATCAAGGTGCTATTTATATTATCCATGTTTATAGATTAAATCGTTTTAGGCTTCATGAATATGAAAAGCGTAGACAGAACAAAATGTTCTTTTGATTAAATAATAACAAGAGGCAGCGGTTTTTTTTCTGTGCCGTTATAGCTTTTGTAATTGATTGCTTTTTGTAATCTTTATTATAACTTTTATTTTTCTAACAAACAACTTACGTTTATATTTTTCAAAATGTTTTTTTATTGATTTGCGAGACATACAACGCTTGCAACCTATTACTAATACGGCATAATGTACCTGAAATTAATAATTTTTAAATTGTTTAACAACTATTATTTCTTCACCATGACAATTCAGTCATATTCAGATTCAGATCACAAGTTAGTAGGTTAGTAGACAGTAGTCCAAAACTAGCATTAAAGGGGATTGAAGATTTTTATGTGAAGTTTGGCATACCTACTCTCTGCCATTTATATTTTTTTTTTCAAAATGGCGACCAATGCAAAAGAGAAACCCGGACCCTGTAAAGCGTCACGTTAAGTGAATTACGTGATATCCATATTTTTTTGAACATGCAAACATACATCTTGTTGCATAGATGTTTCATCACAACATCTATTTAAGGTAATCATTCAAAGCCATTTAAAATATAAATCTATGTGCATTTTCTAGCCAGAAAAGCAGTGCCTAGCAACGGAAGAAGCGTGCGCTCGGCGGTCCAGTCGCACGGACCGCACGACGCGCATGCTCCTGGCCGTGCTCGGCCTGTTTCTGTCCACGGAGGTGCCGCAAGGGCTACTGGGGCTAGCCAGTGCGCTGGCGCCAGACTTCTTCAAGAGCTGTTACAGCATGTTCGGTAAGTTCACACTCAAACCGCACGACGAACATGCTGTTACTGTGTATGTATAAATATTTTCCCTTTTTGACAAGTTTTTGACATTTGTTTGTCGCCGACATGAGAATGCGACTTTAAACGTTTAAAGGATTGGTTATTGGTAAGCTTACCCAGAAATTGATCCAAATAATTAGGTATGTACAATAAATAATGTCAGTACCAACGCACCTTTCATAGATAATTAAAAACGTGTAAATTAAACTAGCTTTTAAATTATTTAAGCCAATCCGTTAAGAACTTGGTACTACTAAGTATTTATAAGTTTGTAAATGTACAAGGTGGGCCAAAAGAAGTCATCCGATGTTGTTTGGCTCTCTTTTTTTTTCTAAATGAAAAACTTCGATTCTGTTTTTTGACTATGTTTATTTGAACCTTTAGAATTTTATTGGTCAAGTCGAGAAGATTATATCGGCCAAATGGGCGCCGTCACAATTGATTGCCATAGGGGCTCTTTTTATGGCATTTTTCATCACTTCGGCGAGAACTTCGGGCGACAGATTCTCGCACTCGTGTCGAATGTTGTCCTTGAGGGCTTCCAGAGTCTCGGGCTTGTTCACGTAAATACGGGACTTCAAAAAACCCCACAAAAAAAGTCTGGAACGCTTAAATCGGGCGATCATGCGGGCCAGTGCAAATCGCCAAAACGAGAGATGAGGCGACCGGGCGCGTTTGGCGGTCGGCAGGCAGCAGCTGATGCCCGGACTGGACTTTGTACGGGAACATGCGCAGGTCTTTGACCATAATTCGCCTTAGGGACGTCCGGCTGATGGCTAATTGCGTGTCACGGTGTCTGGTCGATGTTTCCGGCGACAGCTCGACATCCTCGGCAACAGCGGCGATATTCTCGGCAGAACGGGCGCTCCGGGGCCGGCCACTCTTGGCAATGTCTCGTGTGGTCCCATACTCTTTAAGGTTGGTGGCCAAACGGTGCAGTGTTTGCGCAGTCGGTGTCGGACGGCCGGGGAATCGGCGACGGAATTCGCGCTGCGCCAACATCACAGACGAATTATTGTTACGCAAAAAAATAGACACGATTATTTCGCGTTCTTGGGGAGTGTATCGCTCCATGGCTTGTTCACTTGTATTCTGCATCTGTCTAGTCCACAAATGTCAAAACAGATTTGACATTGGCGGCCTTTTGCAAAAATGAGAGCATCTTCCAATAGGGTGATTTCTTTTGGCCCACCCAGTATTACTTTGTAAAAGGACCTTAATACATTTATTTATTTGACGATGATGATGGGACTCCCTTTTCCGCACTTAGACTCTCTTTCGGTCCGTTGTGCGTGGGGATTCTGGCTAACAGAGCCCGCCTAACTCTGCCCAGAAGCACAGAAGCTTCCTGGGAGCTTCACAGGCTTCGCGGAGTGACCTCACTGTTCCGAGGATTTCTGCACGTTGAGAAGCCACAGCCTCGCATTCCAGGATGACGAGGGCGGATGATTCCTCGGCGTCAAGGCAGCCCCTGCAGAGGGGACTGTCTGTGGCGCCTATGTTAAAAAGATGTTTGTTAAGGGGGTTATGGCCCGTAATTGTTCCTATTATTATTCTAAGGTTATTTCTACTCAGGCTGAGAAGTTTTTTGGTTAATCGCGGGTGTAGCCTTGGTAAGGCTAATTTTGACTGTCTACAGTCTGTTGCCCGTGACCACCTGTTGTTATGGAGTTCGGCCGATCTTTGGCGAATCCACGCACGAAATTGCGAGAAAGGCAGAGTTAGAACTGGGTACGGGCCTAGCACCCTCATATCAGAGCCTCTCTTCGCAAGTGCATCTGCAGCATCACTGCCCAAGGATCCACTATGCCCTTTGATCCACTGGAGGGTAATGCGATTGAACGTCGATAAACTCTCCAGGGCTAGATGGCACTCAAAAATTAGTTTGTTGTTAGTTTGTTTGTTCCCTAAAGCTTTGAGCACAGGTAGGCTGTCGGATAGGAATTGAATGCCGTAGTTCCGGATGCCTAAGCGCTTTTCTGCTGTTTCAGCTTGTGTTAAGGCAACACATTCACATTGAAAGATTGAACTGTGTGTGCCTGTGGTGTGTAGTGGTATGTGAAAGTTAATGTTGAGGTCAAGGCAGTACACGCCAGCAACTGAACCGTTTTGTGTTTTTGAGCCGTCTGTGTATATGCGCACTTCGTTGGCTCCTGACTGATCCCTTTCTTCCTGAACATTTTGTATAATATAGTTTTTGTTAAACATCGGTTGGTTTGGTATTCTATCACACGGGGCAGCGATAAGAGGCTGGTACTCAATCGCCCGGTCCAGGATGTTAGCATGTGGACTAGTATGGTTTTTGCCCCATATGCCCAGGTGCATAAGCCTGATGGCAGCTAGTGCTGCTTCCTGCTGTATGTACAGGTCAAGGGGAGTTAGTTGAAGGGCTATCTCCATGACTGCTGTTGGGGTAGTTCTCATGCAGCCAATGGTGGCTGAACAGGCCAGACGTTGGAAGCGTTGCAGTCTGGTAATGGTGGTCGAGAGTTCAGTCCTCGTCCACCAAACCAGAGCGCCATAAGCCAACATCGGCCTGATCAGCGCTTTGTATAACCACAAAGTAATCTTCGGAGAGAGCCCCCGTGTTTTCCCTAACATTTTTTTACATTGTTAGAGCGCAATTGTGCTTTTATTAAGTTTGTAGTCAAGATGCTTGTTCCACAGCAGTAGCATTTATTTATTTAATAAAAGTATTTATTTATTTATTTATTAGGTATGTATGTGTGTGTTAAAAATTGAATTGATTGATTTTCGGGCATCTCCTTTAGTTGGTACCCTGTCTACTTACATATTAGGTCGGGGCAAAAGTATTTTCGTATTTTTCATGCAAAAAAAAAATTGTTTTAGGTTTAATTTTTTATTTATTTATAATATGTATGTGCCGTTTTGATCGATGACTTGTTGCCATCTTGTGGGCAATGCCATGATCCCATTGCTGTAGAAGTTTTGAGATTTTTTATCAAAAAAATCTGACAGGTAGTTTTCACAGTGTTCTTTTGAGGTTAACTTTATGCTTCCTAAAGAGTTCTGAAGTGACCAAAACAGGTGAAAATCTGATGAAGCAAGATCAGGGCTATACGGAGGATGCATCAACACATCCCAGCCAAGCTCTCTCAATTTTTTCTGAGTGGCTATAGATGAGTGCGGTCTGGCGTTGTCGTGATGAAACACCACGCCCTTCCTATTCACCAGTTCCGGCCGGTTTTTCTCAATAGCTTCTTTTAACCTCATCAGTTGTTGACAGTAGAGGTCAGAATCGATAGTTTTACCCGGCGGCAAAAGCTCATAGTGGACGATTCCTTTCCAATCCCACAAAACACACAGCATCACTTTGTTCCGAGTCAGGCCGGGCTTTGCCACGGTCTGTGGGGCTTGCCCATGCTTCGACCGCGATCTTTTTCGGACATTCTTATCGTAAGTGATCCATTTTTCATCACCTGTAATCAACCGTTTAAGAAATGGGTCGGAATCATTACGTTTCAACAAAGAATCGCAAATGGAAACACGTTGCATTAAGTTTCTCTCAGTGAGATCATGTGGTACCCAAATATCAAGTTTTTTCTTGTACCCAGACTTTTGTAAATGCTGTAAAACTGTTTTGTGATCAACATCCAGTTCTTCAGCAATATCATAACTACTAATATGTCGATCTTGCTCCACTTTTTCAAAAATGGCACTGATTTTATCCGTGACAGGGCGTCCAGAGCGAGTTTCATCCTTCACACTAAAATTTCCTGACTTGAAACGCTTGAACCACATTTGTGCTACTCGTATTGATACCGCATTAGGTCCGTAAACCGTACAAATTTTATTCGCGGCGTTCGTCGCATTTTTACCTTTTTTGTAATAAAATTTTAAAATGTACAGAATTTCTTCGTCACATAATAGGTCGGGGCAAAAATATCTTCGTATTTTGAATCTATTGTTAGTAATCAAACCTCTTTGGCAGTACTGAATGTAACTGGCTGGTTTTAATACTATTAAATGTTGACATTCTAAAGATGCAATAAATAAAAAAAAACTAGTTCCCGCCATTTCTCAATTGTTTTTCAAGCAAGCAACATGAACGTATGTGACGAAGAAATTCGGTACATTTTAAAATTTTATTACAAAAAAGGTAAAAATGCGACGAACGCCGCGAACAAAATTTGTGCGGGTTACGGACCTAATGCGGTATCAATACGAGTAGCACAAATGTGGTTCAAGCGTTTCAAGTCAGGAAATTTTAGTGTGAAGGATGAAGCTCGCTCTGGACGCCCTGTCACGGATAAAATCAGTGCCATTTTTGAAAAAGTGGAGCAAGATCGACATATTAGTAGTTATGATATTGCTGAAGAACTGGATGTTGATCACAAAACAGTTTTACAGCATTTACAAAAGTCTGGGTACAAGAAAAAACTTGATATTTGGGTACCACATGATCTCACTGAGAGAAACTTAATGCAACGTGTTTCCATTTGCGATTCTTTGTTGAAACGTAATGATTCCGACCCATTTCTTAAACGGTTGATTACGGGTGATGAAAAATGGATCACTTACGATAAGAATGTCCGTAAAAGATCGTGGTCGAAGCATGGACAAGCCCCACAGACCGTGGCAAAGCCCGGCCTGACTCGGAACAAAGTGATGCTGTGTGTTTGGTGGGATTGGAAAGAAATCGTCCACTATGAGCTATTGCCGCCGGGTAAAACTATCGATTCTGACCTCTACTGTCAACAACTGATGAGGTTAAAAGAAGCTATTGAGAAAAACCGGCCGGAGCTGGTGCATAGGAAGGGCGTGGTGTTTCATCACGACAACGCCAGACCGCACTCATCTATAGACACTCAGCAAAAATTGAGAGAGCTTGGCTGGGATCTGTTGATGCATCCTCCGTATAGCCCTGATCTTGCTCCATCAGATTTTCACCTGTTTCGGTCACTTCAGAACTCTTTAGGAAGCATAAAGTTAACCTCAAAAGAACACTGTGAAAACTACCTGTCAGATTTTTTTGATAAAAAATCTCAAAACTTCTACAGCAATGGGATCATGGCATTGCCCACAAGATGGCAACAAGTCATCGATCAAAATGGCACATACATATTATAAATAAATAAAAAATTAAACCTAAAAGAATTTTTTTTTTGTATGAAAAATACGAAAATATTTTTGCCCCGACCTAATAATACGTTCATGTTGTTTGCTTGAAAAACAATTGAGAAATGGCGGGAACTAGTTTTTTTTTAATTTATTGCATCTTTAGAATGTCAACATTTAATAGTATTAAAACCAGCCAGTTACATTCAGTACTGCCAAAGAGGTTTGATTACTAACAATAGATTCAAAATACGAAAATATTTTTGCCCCGACCTATTATGTAGGTAACTAAGCCTTGTATTTTTGAGGCGAACCAGATTCGGTCGACTATGGTTTTCTAACATGATATTGCTGAAAATCACGTCATAAATAACATTAGGCAACAGAAACGTATTTGTTTTTTATTATCATGAACATCTATAAACTGGCGTAGTAATGTTATCATTAATCACTACAAAACCGATCACAAAGGACGTATTTTTTGCTTAGGATCAAAACAGTGCAGAAATGTTATATGAAATCTCATGGTTGCACAGTTCTTTATTAAAGCACTGTTTTTTTATTTTTTATTTAGATATACATTTACCACAGAGGTTTAATGTCTTCCATTAAATTTAATATAAAATGTATGCATTAGATCAAAAAGATACTGGCTGTAAATAAAAATCTTAATGGCGCGCATTTTGTACCACTTTAAAACTGTAAAACTTTGAAACCTCATATTTAGCAAGAAAAGTTAAAAAAAATGGAAATCGACAGCGATAGCGATATGAATTCAACTCCAGAAAGTATAAAAACAGCTGCAAATGAAATTGTTAATAACCTTTTGCCGCAAAAGTCACGGGATACTTTGTTTTCATTAACTTGAGTTTTTATTTTGAGTAGGTATATCACGGTAGGTAGATTGGCAGTTGGTGTGTTGAAAAGTAGATTACGCACCTGGCTAAAGTCAGTAATTAATGCACTCGTGTATTAATAACTCACTTTGCGCTAGATGCAGCAATCTATTATTTCACACCACCTGCTCGCTAACGTCAAATTATATGTCAAGCAAACCTAACCTAAAGCAAGTCGTTTAAGTCCCTAGGCTCTAGCCTAGCATTAATATTGTACTGAATTCCATTATGACTCGCTGGTTATTAATGAGATTTGAATTTGGAACGTCAACTGAGAAAATCAAACAAAAAAACTGTTTTCTATTAATGTACAGGTCGACCAGAGTTCTCACTTCATAAGTTCGCCGTCGACGAACAAAATGATCGGTTGCTGTGGCGCGTATACTGTTAGAATGTTGGATTTGGGCTGACGCTCCATTGACGATATTATTTATTGTGTTTTTGATGAAAATGCATGAGATTAGATTGATCAATTAAAAAAAACCCCGACAGGCAGTAGGTATGTTATTTTAATTCAATCTCAGATTTAATGCCACCAACTGCATCAGACTATTCTGATCAAACTGCTTGAAAAGTGAGCTAGTTTTGATGTTGGAGTTACAGTCGGTTTTGATGTTGTCATTTAATTTAAATTTTAATACTTTTAGTGTGTCATATTTTTGGAATCGTCTCTTCAAGCCCTTAATTTTGATACCCTCTCTAGTAGTACTTAGTACAACATTTTTTATAAGGCCTTTTTGTTTCTAAACTCCGCCATTTTGATTTTTTAAAAACAAAACCTAGCCTATACTTTCGCGCGACCCAAATGAGTCGATAGACACCTTATCTATTAAAATCCATCCGGCCGTTAGGATGGATTTCAAAGTTATAATGAATTCCAAAATACTGTACTTTCGCATAAACCCTATCTTGCCACGTAGTCGGGTATAAAGTGTATGGCCCTGCACATAATTAGCTACCGATTCCCCGGTTATTTAACAGTTTCATAAACTACTAATTCGATAATCGCATTGGTTCGTTTCATCGTTAGACCAAAACTAGCTAGATATTATGACTTGCTGGCTTAATATTTTTATATGTATATCCGGAGCAGTAACGAATGTTCTAGTTCTAGCAAAATTCTTGATACATGTTCTAAATGTGTAAACGCAACTTTTAAAACTATTTATGATTTATATACGAGGGGCCCGTGGCTAAATAAAACAGCCACACTGGTCGATCGGTCAGGTTAAGCTACGCTTGCCGCGGTTGGTCTGTGGATGGGTGATCATCTTTACATACCGAGACCCCTCCGTGCCTCGGAACATTGGTCCCGGCTGTCATTCGTGGATCTTTGACAGTCGTTACAGAAGCCCAAAAATCTGACAACCAGTCTTACCAAGGGGTATCGTATTACACAGTAACTGGGTTGTGGAGGTCAGATAGGCAGTCGCTCCATGTGAAATACTGTTATTCAGCTGCATCCGGTTAGACTGGAAGCCAATCCCAACATAGTTGGGAAAAGGCTAGGCAGCTGATGATGATGATACATATCACTACATAGTATAAAACTTTTTAACAAAAAAAAACAACCGACTTCAAAAAAAAAAAACACTACAAAGTGTAAAATAACTTTAATTTTAATTTCGGAAGTCGGTGTCTTTGGTTTTGTATTTACGTTTTTGCCACCGACTTCCAAAATTAAAATTAAAGTTATTTTACACTTTGTAGTGTTTTTTTTTTTAAGTCGGTTGTTTTTTTTTGTTAAAAAGTTTTTATTTTTTACTTTTTATAGTCAGAGTGCATCTCATGACAATTCCAATAAGGCCAAACACGGCTAGAATACATGGTTTTATTACGAAGTTCCGGTACCTACCTTCCAGCTTCATCATCAGATCGGTTTGATGGTACCATTTTCGTCAGAACCATTTATTTAAATTTGCTTCGTCATAGTCGCTTATCTGTCTTAATCGAGATATCTTATCGCCACCCGTGAAATACTTATTATCATTGAAGAGTTCCTGTGGCTATCTGTGGTCTCCTTCATCAGTTCCACTTCACCAAATTATACTTTTTGAATGCAAATGCTTGACATGTTGATGAAAATACCAAAATTGCTATATGTATGCCCAAAATATTTGAGGAGTTCCCTCAATTCCTCATGGATTCCATCATCAGAATTGGATTTTCACAAGAATGGGACCAATCTGGAAGCATATCCTTTCAAATAAAAAAAAAAAATCCAAATCGGTTCATAAATGACGGCGTACTGAGGTAACAAACATAAAAAAAAAAAATGCAACCGAATTGATAACCTCCTCCTTTTTGAAGTCGGTTAAAAACAAAGTCGCTTTCTCTGTCCCTTTGAACGCTTAGATCTTTAAAACTACGCAACGGATTTTGATGCGGTTTTTTAATAGATAGAGTGATTCAAGAGGAAGGTTTATATATATAATACATGCATGCATGTGTTGTCGTAAATAAACACATTTTTTTGCGCTTACTTTTCAAACGCTGGCTGAACCCTACGAGATAGGTAACAATAATGTACTACAGTATTGTACACCTTAAAAAGATCTACAAAAAAGTCCGCTATGGTATACGTCTATCTCTTAGGGATAACCCACAATAATCATTTTTATCCTTTACTTTTTACGAGAAATAATGGCTTATTTACGAAGCGATTTTAAGCAATACAGCATCAATCCTTATCCAATTAAGTACCTTAAATACATTGTGCATTTAATATAGATAAATATGGCCGTTTACAGCATGTAATTTAAATGAATATTTTCGAAGATATTACAGATTTAAAATGCAGGGACATAGCGGTTGCTGCGGTACCGGCCGCGGCGGCACGTGCTGGCATTCTTGAAATACCTGTACTTAGTATCAGTATTGCACCCGTGCGAAGCCGGGGCGGGTCGCTAGTATACTATAAATTAAAGAAAGAAAGAAAGAAAAATGCGTTTATTGGCATTACAGCAAAATAAATACACCTTAAAACTATAAAAACAGAAAACAAAGATAATAATGCCAAAAGGGCCTCAGCTCAGCATAAAGTCGTTTTTCGTGTCTGCCTGTGAGACCGCATTGTTCTTCTAAACTATGCAACGGATTTTCATGGGGCTTTCATCATCCTTTAGAGAATTTATTCCGAAAGGTTAATGTGTATAATCCATTCCATTAAAATTTTATAACATGATGAAATCTTGTTCTGTTAGGTCGTAAAAAACATGCGACCGATAACTATACCAACCCACCACCGCGTGGGTCAGTCAGTACCTATAGTTATAAATATATAAAATCTATGCCTATGGCATTAAGTCCGCCTCTGTACATTTATGTGCTTGAAGTATTAAATAAATAAATTCTTTGTTGTCTAGTTACCTACGCGTTTTTCATAGTTTTGTTTGAACAGTTACGACTGTTCATAAATGCCTACACTTGTTTACGTTTCCATCCCCAAATAAAATGTATATAGGCTATAAAATGTATTTTTATATGAATGAATGAATGAAATGAATGAATTGCACCGATCCCAGCGTGGTTAAACCAGACTCGATTAATCGAATGAACCCCAAGATTCGCACTAGCTCCTGTAGCCTCATGTTCATGGTGCTACAGCGACCATTGCATATCAAGGAATAGACCGGGGGGCGCGGTAATTGGTAGGGAGGACGTGCCCGTAGGACAGGGAAGGATTTAAGAGCCTACCGGATATGCATCCTAGAGCAAGCATTGGACTAGTGGAGAGATGGGTAATTATTATCCTTGGATGGGCATCTTTTAACGACCTTGCCTCCAGGTTGGTTCAGGTCGAGCTTCATCGGTGAGGCTTTTAGCGGTGTTCTACTGCTTTCTCGGTTCTTTAGTATGTCATTGCTCTGCTGTGATAAGTTGTGTTAGATGTTGCTGTTTTCAATGTGGTTGTCGGAGGTCTCGCTACTATCCGTTTCTGGTTTTTGTAAAGCTCACAAGCAGCAATCTTGATCTTATTTCTCCAGGTTGGTTCAGGTCGAGCTTCATCGGTGATTCTTTTAGCGGGGTTCTACTGTTTTCTCGGTCCTTTTGTATGTAATAGCTCTGCTGTGTTATGTTGTGTTAGATGTTGCTGTTTTCAATGTGATCGTCGGAGGTCTCGCTACTATTCGTTTCCGGTTTTTGTAAATCTCACGAGCAGCAATCTTGATCTTATTTCTGTTTTCCGGCGTATACATTCATAAATTGACTCTCTTCTCAAAGTACTTCATGTCCTGTTTTAAGTTGTCGTTCCATGTGTAGATAGGTCGGCCGACCTTCTTGGATTTGGCCTTGTACTACGTTACTGTATGCACTAGGATTGTTTTGCGGTGCCTTTTAACATGCGCGATGTATCACATCCTGTCATTCTTGATACGTTTGGTTACTGTTTTTCCGTCTAAGATTTCATGCATTTTCTTTTATCTTGGTTTATTCCTAGAGTGGTTTTTTTTTATGGTAGTAAACGATTTGGGGTTTCTCATGGCCTGTTCGCAACGATTTTTAATAGTGATTTTTCTGCGTAATGTAGATGCTATGTATGTTGTACGTAGGTATTTAATTTCATCACATGTTGGTATGCTTATTCCATTAAGATTGCTGTTGACTAATTCCATTTGGACATCCTTTCTGATTAAAATTGCAAGTCCCCGGTATGCTTTATCTGCGGGTTCAGAGAGCCGCCCCATTCGTGGTGTGTATAGTTTAACTGCCCCGTTGGTCTCGTGGTTGCAAGCGCGACTGCTGAGCGTGGGGTCCTGGGTTCGATTCCAGGGTCGGACAATGTGTTATTGAGTTTTTCTATTGGGAATTTCTTAGTAGCAGTCCGGAGTTTGGAAGTTGGCGGTTTAATACCCCCGTGTCTCGGAAAGCACGTAAAGCCGTCGGTCCTGCGCCTGATCTCTCTCCGGCCGTGTCGGATCTCCGTCCCATCGGACCATGATAGTACAGGAACGGAGAGTGCACCTGTGTCCGCGCACACACTTGTGCACCATAATATCTCCCGCGTACCCGGCCAATCTCCGTTGAGAATGGCCACCGTGACCGAAATCGGTCGGGGAGGCTATGACTCGTATTAGTTGTATGCTCCTGAGTTCATATCATATCACATGAATGCCCCTATGTGAAAGTTCAGTTGTGTTTTGAGGTTTGGTTAGTTCTTGAGTTAGATCTAATGGGTTGCTGTTGTGTAATGTTCGTCATCGGTCCTGGCACTGCTATCATAGTGCTTCTCTTTGTAACATCCTTGTAGAGCATGCGTATGTTGCCGGATATTGGTTCGCCGGTAGGTGAATACACTATTGTGATTCTGGTATCTGTGTGCACGATACAAGGAATTTGAACGCTGCGATTAGAATATACTCTCTTCCCCAGAACGTCTCGTTAAAATGCGCGGTTATGTATTTTGTTATCCTTTGTTCCTGAGAGAGATTACTGTTAGGGAGAATTTCTTGAATTTTATTAAGAATTCTTTTGTTTGTAGGCTGTCACAAGTGGTCAGCTCTCTCGACATGTGCAACTTGAGTTTGGTAACCACTATAGACCAGACTTGACAGGGGACCGTGTACCGTCTGAAATTTAGGGGCTCGGTCTTTGTTTCTTACCAAAAAATTTTTTGTTATGCAAACTTGAGAGTTCGGGTAATGTGTTTTTTTTTTTTTTTGTTTTTTTTTTGAGCTGTTGGTGCAAATTGAATGCACGTGGGTATGCAGACTTACTAGCTACGAATTAGATACCTTGTTCAAGGCAGTTTTCGGAATTCAGTACAATGTTACAATACGTACGCGGACGTTCCAAGTTGCAGTACGCAAGTCTAGGCAAGTGTACTTTATTGAGGTAGACGGTTGGTTTCTAAGTATTGTGAACCCAGTGACATCTGCGACTACTTCTGATAACGGTGTACACATTGGTGCTTGTTGTTCATATTGTGTTAATGAGCTAGCTAATTGAGGGCTGTTCGTTTGAGACTGGGATTTCGTGAGTTGACCTTTCTCTTCACGTGTGTTGTACTGGTTAATTAAAGGCTTATTATATAGTGTTGTTGTGACATTGTTCGATTTTTGCATTATATCTATCGGGTTGCTGTTATAGTGTTTGTCGTCGGTCATGACCCAGCTATCGTAGTGCTGGTCCTTGTAGAGGATGTGTATGTTGCCGGGTACTGGTTCGCCGGTAGGTGAATACACTAGGTTGTGTCTTGTATCCGTGTGCACGTGCAAATTTACAAGATAGAACTCGGCTGCGGTGATTAAGATATCCTCTCCTCCCCAGAACGTCTTGTTAAACTGCTGTGTTATGTATTTTGTTATTCTTTGTTCCTGGGAGAGAATGCTGTTAGGAAGAATTTCTTGTACATACATTATTTAGAATGGCTAGGCGAATTCTTTCGTCATCTCGACGCACTAAAACATATGAAGCAAGATCCTGACGGACAGACACGTGATCGAAAGTTAAACCCATTACATTATTTATTTGATGTGCTATGGCCCTGAATAGGCAGTTTCCGTCTTTTGTCATACGCACAATTGTGCCCATTTTAAAAGAAGAAACTTTTTGTTTTTATGGTATTACAAGACCTGCTCTGCACACATGTGTTGTGTAGCTTTGGGTTTGTGAACCACTATAGCTGACAGGGGAGCTTAACGCTTGAAATTTATGAGCTTCGCTATTTTTTGTTACTTAACCTTTTTTTTTACCCTTTGGGTACAATTTTGCGCGCGGTATACAAATTTTACAAGCTAGGAAATAGGTAGCTTGTTCAAGGCAGTTTTGATAATTTAGTACAATGTTAAATTATGAAAAGCGTGAAGTACTAATTCTAGAGCGATACCGTATTTCAGGTTAAAATAATAGAATTTATTATTTTGTCCTTCGCTCCTAAATATAATATGAAGACATTTCCTTAAAGCCTATTTATAGCTTACAATGATGTTAAATTCACGCGTGGCGTCAAAAGTCCAAATTAACAACGCAAAACGCAGTTTTATACAGCCTCCAAGCCTCTAGCGGAGGTCTCTGAAATATATAATGGAAAGACCTCACCAAATCCACGTCGTCGATATTCTCGGCCGGAAGGCCTAGACCTCAGGCTTGTATATCAGGAACACACGTATGCCACTTTACCACCGTTTTAAGGTGTTTTAATTTGCACCCACAAAAACACAGCAAGCGAAACCCCGTTCGAGTTTCAAGCTCAGAGTCAGCCACGTGTTGTGCACATTGCATCAAGTAAAAACAAAGGCGGGTCACGACACGACACGTCTGTCCCCTTCGGCGGCCACTATCCGACCTCCTAGGCTATAAAATGTATTTTTATAGAGTACAAATTTTTTTGTCTTTTATTTTTCTGTTTGTAATAAAATAAGTATATCTAAGTAAATACTTTACTACTTAATTTTACCGTTTGCTTAGGAGAGTTGGCAGAAAACAGCTGTGTGTCTAATTTCTCGACAGTTTTAAGAGTTATTCTCTTCTCGATTTTGTTGCAAATATTTATAAGCGATCGAACATGCAGTAAATCTATACTTTCTTCTTCTTAGCGTGTCGATAGCAATCTAAATGGACTCGGCCTAGAATTCGGCTACTTTATTGGCGCCATCACGAGCCAAACGAACTACACACAAAACACTAGGTACACACATAGAGACTATACTTTTAAATACAAAGCGTTCCTACTACAGTATAAATGCTTACCTAAACATTTATCAAATTAAACACGTCATTTTCATAATAAAACGAAAGAAAGAAATTATGAGTACAAGTTGCAGTAAACAAAAATTTGTCTGTAATCGCTAGACACGAAATCAAAAAGAGGAAATGTGGCAATAAAATTACATTATTTGCGTTCCTCCTTTGTTTAAGAACCTACTTACCTCTCCTCTTCAGTGGGAAACGAACTGATTGATAATGTTATGCTTCTTAGACATGGCGCACACTACCTATACGACTTCCGACTGCTACAGCTCGACGACTAGATGCATCGACAGGCCGTGGCCGGCAATTTTCATATATTGTAGTCAAAACTCCGCTCATTTGACGCTGAGTTGCAAAGTCGCAACAACAAGCCAGGGAAGTCGCATGCAAGCTCTTGATAAGTAATTGTAGCAGCAACTAAACGTACGGTACACGCGCACCCACAACGTCATCGTCAGTGGTACTGGTATGCGACTTATCAGCCAGCGTCAGTATTGCTGTGAGCGCTGAGGATTCTGCATGCGTGTTTGTCTTGCGTATACCGACGTGGATATGTTCGATCTCGATCATTACGAATCGGTCGTCGAAGCGCGTCGAATACTAAAAGAAAATTATCACTTCCTGCACCATGTCTGAAGTAACAACTAGGCACAAGTGCAAACGACAACATTGCATTAAATATAACAGGTAGGTATAAATTCAACACGCAACAACCTTATAAACTTTTCGAATAAATTCCCTATAGTCTTCAACGGCAATAAAAGTAAACATGATAGGTACATACTTACCCGTTAAGTGTTTCCTAGATAATTATGCAAAGTTCTTGCGAATATTATATTAATTTATGCACTAAGTTACGGGACCGGGTGTTTGGCACTTGTCCAGCTTTATCTATTCTATTCTATTTTTCCTTTATGGCAATGGTGCCGGTGTCGACAATTCTGCCAATGTCAGATGTGATATGAGAAAACGTGGAGGAGAGAAAGTCCAGCTTTAGCATATAATTAATTGTTAAACAAATTGACGTAGCGTGTACTTGATCTCATTGATAGACAGCTGTTGTCAAAGAATTCTAAATGTCAGAATGTCAAAAAATGTTAGCGAGTTATGATTCGAATATACGGGAGTAAGTTTAATTTCCCTGACTTGACATAAAATTTGGATCTACGCTCTTTAGATGTCAAAATTAAATAATCTACACCTTAATTTTTGTGCACTTAATTAATAAGCACTCTTTATAATAAAGATCATTTTACCTTTGCTTGAACCGGTTTTCAGAGTTTTTTTTTTTTTAGTTTAAAATGTTTTGGGACATTTTTAGAGCCAACATAAAAATAACAAACCAATCCCCGTAGCTCTCTACTTTATTTAATCTTCTCACAAACTAAAAATGTTTGTAGGTATATTCAATAAATAAGCGGATTAAGAGATACCTAAATATCCTTTTTAGAGACACACTCAGCTCACTATTTTATTCATTTATGAGAATTTATGCAGATGTTAAAAAAGAACAGCTAGACCAAATGTTGAAGGATTATCTTATTTTCGTCTGTCAAAAAATGTTGAGAGAAAATATAGAAGAAGAGTTCATCATTTCCTGTATAATCGAAAGTCTTATTACCTAATACATACATAATATCTTATCCTTATCAGATCGTTGGGAACACCGTATTAGTACGTTAGTACTATTAGTTATACTGTGGTATGAGCAATGATTACTTTTAGATAGGTACCTTTACTAGGCAAGTTTTGTTTATATGTTATTCAAGACACGTTCTCTTCTTCGAAATTGTATCTTTCTATGTGACACCCCTTATAGTTATTTGTCCCATGTAGTACTTAGGTACAGAATATTAATGAAAATATGCCGACTGGTCAAAACTGCATGCGACCAGAGGGCTAGCTCGTTCTTTGGCCAAACAATTAGTATTTCCATTTAAGAGGAAAAGCGGTCGGAGAGACTTTTGAAAAGCCTAAGTAAAAGGCTCTCGCCTATTTCCTCCTACAATATTCGACTAATTTAAAAGATATTTCAAAAAATGCTTTATGGTCATTAACCAGAAAGAAAACAGGCGAGAGCGTTTCTATGGAGAAACAACTACCCACATTTACACTCTTATCGTGGCAGTGCTGCAGGCACGTTTCCGGATGACAGCGATGCGAAGTGACCAACATACAAAAGGATTTTTTGTATCTATGTATTTATTTGTGTTTAGTTAATTAGTCATTTAACTTAGTACCTAGTATAAATAGTTAGTTCCGTTGGTATTGTTATCCTTACGTACTATAAAACAAAGTTGCCGAAATGTCTGTACGGCATAACTTCCGAATGACTGCACCAAATTGGATAATTATTTTTTGTTGTGTTCGGTACTGCCAGGCGGGCCGCTAATAATGTATATAATCATATTAATAAATAATTAATACCGCTGTGCCCAGGCAGCTTAAGAAAATACCATCCAAATATTTGTTTACGTGCTAGGCAATAGGATTTTGTTATCACTAAATTAGCATTAATAAACTTCCAGTCTGAAAGTGCATGAAAATAATGTCACGGTGAAAATAACTTACAATTTTTTTGTATTCTTAATGTAGTTATTGACATTTTCTTTCTACGAAACAAAATATCTCGAGTCTGGGTCGATTAAGAGTTATCCAACTTAATTACGACAACATAAGACTTCGGAAGGCTTTTGTGCTATCGCGAAGAAAATAAACTCAATTTTATCTAAACTACATGATCTCATCTAAGGATCCCATGTCGTGGCATCCACTGACAGTAATATAGGTACGTGACCCAAATTGTTGACGACCCATCGGGAATACCTATTCTTTTAAAATTTTCATCTTGGGGAACCGAAACGACAGATGTTATTATTTAGGTATAGGTTAATAAAGTAAAAAACAACGGTATTTTCTGAAGCTTTTTCAATAATACCTTCAGTTCTCTTGCGCCTTTGGGATATAGCTACTATCTATTGTACCTACTTACCTATATTATTTCTTACATTTTGGCGATGACGGTTCCGGTCACCTGTCTATTGTCATATTACCTGAATATAACTGCGGACCTTGGCCTGCTCTGCCACTTAGAATTTCAAAATAAACCTCGAACCAGGTTTTCCGTCCTATAAATCGAGCCCAGTGAACCGAGAAAATAAGCTTATTGTCCAAGAAAACAGTTTTTATTATAAACAATATACAAATGATATAAGATACGTTGACACCACCTATCGCCACCCGTATTATCATAATTCAAAGGTATTTCGAACCTAAACACAAAGACTACTTGGTTGTGAGAAGTATCTGTCAACCTTGAGTGTTGCTGGGAATGTAAATAAACTTCGAGAAATAAGTCCCATCTGGAAAAATAAATGAAAGCCCTTTAAATCGTAAACACGGTATTCCAATTCAAAATAACTAAGACTCAAGTTTGTTTTTAAGAACTCAGGAAGAACCTAAAGAATTTTCAGTATTCCTTTTTATATGAAAAAGTAAAGGTGTGTTAAATAATAAACGAGTTAATTCTGTAAGTAAAAAAAAAAATTTTTTTTTTGTTTTCTTTTACAAACACTTTTACACGTCAATCATATATTTTTTTAAACTAGATGAGGTGGGCGTTTCCTATCTGACTATTCTGAGAAGAGAGGCCGAAACAAACTCAGAGGTTTAAAGTTAAAAGAAAAGTCAAAAAAAGTTTGTTTAAAGTCTCTTTTAAAGTTCAGACAAAATCTTGGTCAGATCATGTGAAGACCATAGAGATTTGTGTCTGAAATGGTCTTTTGAGGAAAGAACCACACAGATTGAGTGGACCTGTTCATTCAATGCACGCATTTGTCAGTAACCGTGCAGCCCAACTCAGAACTTATGGAGCTCAACGAAATCGCTGTCCCTGCGCTCTGATTACTTTTTATAATTGGTCCGTTGGTTCGCTTTATCATAATCTGTTCGCTAGCGGGAACAGGTTATGATTCCTTATATAATATTCTTGATTTTACTGGGAAAAATTTAAAAATTTTATATTTTAATTCACGCAAACCAATTGAAATATTTTAAAGAATTTTGCAAATAAATATACCTTAGTGTTTTGTATTGCATTCGGATCAGAAAAAAACTGGATAAGAGTGTTTTTTCATCGCATCCACGCTGTAATCCTTTGGTAGCCAGCGCCTGTGGCTACAGAATATAATCCTTATCTATAATCTTGTAATTCTTGATTCCTTACCTATCCACCGAAGGTGTGCCCAAAGGGGTACTTGATACCTACTGTAAGTATACATACAGAATACATATTTAACGTACGGGTACAGAATTTATTTTTTACAACGACATTGACACTTTAATCAAAAAGTTACCGTGACAATGTATTGAATATTCTAAAATGATTTCACCAGATTTTACAGGTAGGTATCTAAAATTTTAAAATTGAGCATGTTCAAAACTTTTGTATCACTATACTAACACTATTACCTTCATGTCGGCACAATAGTTATATGACAGATAAACTATAGGTAACTACTAAAGTACCTTAACCGTCGCGTTGAAGGCCCATTTAATACGAAGATGCCTCATGTATTTTACTACAGTCCCTCCGTCGACAGAATGCGTTCCTGGGGGTCTACTCCCTAAGCACGAAGTCCGTCGTTTCGGCCTTCGTTACGGGCGTTTCCTACTCCCTATCACCTACGGACGGATGATTCGTTCGGGACCCGAACGAAGAATGAATGCCACACCGATTTGACAGTTGTCCCTACTCCCGATGTGTTTTTGCCCGTCCGAACAGTTGAACTTGACAATGGTTTCGACGGATAGTTATGTCAGTTGATACGACATCAAAATAGTTCTCGTGCTGTAGACGAAAGTTACCAGTTTATAAGATCCTAACTATGGCTGCTTGTTTAATTACTGAAGAAGCTTTACAGGAAGAGTTTAGGCAACGTCGATATTATTTACGCCTAAATTTTAGATTGTTTTTCAGGCAAAATTGTCATTGCCTGCTGTGTTTTACACAATATATCGGGCGGGCTTAGAAGCACCTACCCTCAGCGAGGAAGACCTGCAATTAGAGCGCAATAGACAGGGAGATGTGTCTACCTCTATAGTTATGGCGATATCCTCTCCTCAAGCTCATCAGCAAAGGCAAAGAGCGAGAGACATTAGTGCAATTGCTGGAAAAAAATAGGAACTTATGCAGTCTCACAAGAAAACTTTCCAAATAAAACATAAAATGCATAGGATATTTGTATTTATATTATTGATTAGGGTATTTATTTTGTGAACTTTTTTATTTTCCTTACAGGACTTAATGGGTGTTGGGACTGGTGGAAAACAGACATACATAAGTACATAAATATACGCTGATAAACACATTACCCTCCTTTGCATCGCGCAGTCGGGTAAAAAGAGACAATGTTTCGGGATTTTACCATTAGAGTTTACTACATACTAGGTTTTGCCAAAAACGGTTGATATATATTGGATTTTTTTGGAATAAAACAATTAATTATCTTTAATCATTTATTTCAATTACCTAACAGTCAAAACATTACATATTTTAAATTATTCTCATTTTATTATCATTTCCTCAGTGGATGTAGAGGCTTGCTCCTGGGAAAGTGGGTCAGCAGGTGTAGCAGCATGGGTGGGTGAGGTGGCGGCTGGCTCTATTACAGGTGGAAGCTGTACAACAAAAACTGAATGTCATTGACGGATACAACAAAAAATATGTACTTAATTGTGCACTTATCCTTAATTTAATATTATTTAATAAAAAAAAGGCACGGGAAAGACTCCATACACATAATTATAAATACAATGTTGCTTTTAGTTCTTTACCTCTGAAACAAGCTTACTATCATAAATTATAAATGTAATTCTTACCAATTGAAAAGCTGGCACTCTTGATTCGGTTTGCGGCTCTCCGAAACCCTCTCCCATTATGGGTAGTATCTTCAATTCCACTTAGGAGAGGGTTGGTGCTACCGATGGGCCTCCACCTGTAATACTTGCTGACCTTCTGGCAGCTCCAGCCGCTTTTTTAGCAAGATGTTTTTTGTCAGACCACACCTAAAATTTGAATATTTGGTTAATTTTATAAAGCAATATAAAAACAACTATACTCGTAAGTACTCCTACAGATAAGTATTTGGAGGATGACTGATTATCATTGTATTCACTTTACTGATGACAAATATTGACGAGTAATGTATTAAACTCACCCTTTGCCACTGCTCGACGGACTAGTGCGACTGCCCATTGAGTTAAGGGAGTTGCACAGGTTTTCCCACAGCCGTTTAGAGTAAACTCTCCCGTCGTCGGCACCCCTCAATAATCCGCGAGCCAATTCTTGGTTCTCATCCATAAAATCGAGAAGGGCCTCAATTTGCCCATGTGTCGCTGCAGCGGTTGGGGCCGTTTTACACAACAGAAAAGCTAATAAATATGAATATTGAAAATATTAAAACTTCTCGGCTAACAATTTGACATTTCATTTGAAAATTCCCTTCAAAAAGTAAACAGGCAAAGGTATCAACAAGATGATGCCGGTTTCCGGACAAAAATGGCAAAAATAATTCAATTCTATATTTAAAAACATAATAAAAAGTATATTTTTATAAATGTAGTCTTTTTCTAACGACAAAAGTATTAATTTTTGTTTACTAAGCTAGAAAACTACAAAATAAGTAAACCGGTAATCGACCGGTAAAATAGCGCAACTCTATCGCCATACGTCTTTCGTCCACGAATATTGTCTATGATTCCGTTTGAAACTGATGAATCCGAAATCGTTAGGGAGTAGGGTTCATTCCGACGTATCGGACTACTGTCGGACGGGCCCGTTACCTCGTTGACGGACTTAGGGAGTAGACCCCCTGACACCGACTAGTAGTAGCTAATAAAGATCAAATTCTCATAACTAGTATTCATTTACCTATATGAAACTGACAGACCTGTCAAGAACGCATTCTCTCGTCGGCCGAACTGTAACAGTCTTATACAGTCTTATGTGTCTTCCACAGGTGACCTAATGGATGTGCTGGCACTGTTCACGTCATCGGTGAACTTCGTACTGTACTGCAGCATGAGCCGACAGTTTCGCTGCACCTTCGCCCGCCTCGCACGCCGCACGCTGTCTGCGGCAGAGGAGCCCGCCAAACTAGCCAATAAGTTAGAACCAACCACGCAGGTATCACAATGTTAGGACACCTAGTTTGTTATCAATGTTAAATTTTTGTGAGTAACACAATCCTAGCACGCTGTAAGGACCGCTTTGAATATATGGGGCATGTCACTAAATATTCTATTAAACAAGACACAACTTTTAGTAAGACATCCTTATAAAAAGATTTGTCTGTAAAAAGCTATGCTTAGATAAATAAAAATCATTATTTTTATTTTTAGTAGAGTTTGTCAAGTTCTCAACTTCAAATTCTGAATTCAGAAACCGGGCACCTAATGTTAAAGAGTCACGGAATTTGTTGTTTGTCTAACTTTCGACAAAATTCGTGACAATTGTCACGGGATGCTTGCTAAACTGCTACAGTGCTTGTGGTGTATTCGTACGTACATAATTATCTTTTAATAAAGGAAGCAAACTTGAATCCAATTACTGGAATCACGTCCCAAAAGTTGTGAGATGTTTATCTCCCAACTTTAGCGGCTTCAATCGGTAAACAATCTATCCTTAAGTGTCTTGGGTCCAGTTTCAGACGTAGTTACACAAATTTTGCTTCGTTTAATCGTTGTCATCTCGTAGCATTTACATTAACAGATAAATATGTATTGTATTATTTCTCTACACCAAGAAAAATAATCTGTAAATATGATTATGCTATCTTCTTTGAAGCGTAGTTTTATGTTTGAAATCTTTTACTTAGAATCATAGTTGTCTAAAGTTCTTCAATCTAGATAGCAGAATTCATGTTTTGATCTTCAAAGGTCAGAATGAACATCATAATTTATCCTAACTTTTGTCCAAATAAACGACCAGTCTTTAGTTTGTGAGCAGACCAAAAAAAAGCTTTATTAAAATATGTTTAATATTTAAATAAATACTTAATGTCAATGAATGAAATTAGTAGGTACTTAGTAATTTCGTTTTAACAATTTTTTTGCTATAAATATTTTTTACCTACCTACCAAATGTACCTACTAAAAATCGTCTCAAATCTGAAGAAAAACATGTAAATAGATAATAAAATATATTTGTTACAATCATAAACAAAGAAAAATAAAACCTTTCGGAAATACCAAAGCTTTTAAGAGGGAACAAAGTAAATCTTCCATCTGTCACTGTCGTAAATACACTTAGGTAACAATACCTATAATTTGAATATAATTTCTCGAAATAATCAACGCAAGGAAAATAACTCTCCAAAACAATAATAAGAAGGAGAAACTTGGTGCTTAGAGAGTAAAATAATATTGCCTTATCGGTTTAGTGGTCGCAAGCGCTAAGCATGAGATCTAGGGTTCGATTCCCAGGTCGTGGAAAAATACAGTGAGTTTTCCCAACTGGAAGTTGTCAATAGCAGCCCGGAGTCTGGATTGATGGAAATAGGCTTGCCCATTATTACATGGAACTTAAACATAAACATACCTGGCGATAACTTGGCGTACTATATGTGCACGTCTGCCTAACTTTTCGGGGTATATACACACATCAAAAGTGTCTAGGGATCAAGCATTTTTATGCGGATTTCTTGAGATTGAGATGTGGCTTTGTAATAAATTTATGATTTTATAAATTTATATGGATCCTTTTTGGTGCATTTCATAATTTGAATCAGGAACTGTGAATCAAATTCGAGTAAAAGATGAAAATCAGCTGTCAATATTTTCCCTATAAAAACATACAACGCATTGAAGACATTATTAGTGCTACTGTTTCCCTACTACTGATTAAAACCAACGTTATTATGGAGCGGCGACGTCATTTAAGCAGGGAAGAAATGCTCAGAGCCGTGGGAATGATAGAAGCTGGTTCCCGGCAACGTACTGTGGCTTTAGCTCTGAATACAAGTCAGAGTGTTATCAGTCGACTTTGGACACGTTACCGAAGCACTGGTACCGTGACTGAGCGCCATGGAGGACGGTATCGCTGCACCACACGGAGACAAGACCGATACATTCAAATCTTAACTCGAAGAGCTCCAACAATAACCGCCATGATGTTAGCCGTGAGGCTTCATCACTCTTCAGGGAACTTAATTAGCGACCAAACAGTCAGAAACCGCTTGCATGAAGTGAACCTTCATTCCCGAAGACCGCTACGGGTACCACCTATAGCAATGCACAATCGTAGGATTCGATATCAATGGGCTCTTGAACACAGAAATTGGGCAGAAGAACAATGGCGTTTCGTGTGCTTTTCTGATGAGTCTCGTTTTGGTATGAGACCGGATACAAGACGTATACGACACTGGAGAACCCCTGGACGCCAACAGCGATTAAAATCCTGCCAGGAAGTCCATCCTTATAGTGGTGGAACCATCATGGTATGGGCGGGTATTTGGATCGGCGGAAGAACTGAGTTGATTTGGATCAGAGGCAACCTCAACGCTCAAATTTATGCTGAGACGATTGTATCAGACGTCATCGTTCCTCTACAAGTGCAAATCGGTCCCTTATTTCAGTTAATGCATGATAATGCACGACCGCACACCGCAAGAGTTGTAAGACAGACTCTCGCCGCAAATAACATCAATGTCCTGCCCTGGCCTGCTCAGTCGCCAGACTTGAACCCGATTGAGCATGCATGGGATATGCTACAGAGAAGAGCTCTGCCGAATATGGAGGGTATCCAGTCGCAAGAAGACCTTTTTTTGTTGTTGCAACGAACATGGGCGGCCATTCCACAGCGTGATTTGGATGAACTCATTTTGAGTATGCCAAACCGATGTTCTTGTGTTGTTAGTGTTCGCGGTAGAAACACGGATTATTAATTGTTTAAGTTACCCAATAAAATTTTAGAGAAAACTGTTATTTCAGTCTTTTTTTCGAACTTTTGTGTTAGTGGTTCAAATGTCAAAAATCCCTTTATTAGGAAAATGGCAAATTTCTTTATTAATGCAAAGGTGACTTGGTTTATCGTTACTGTGACAAACGAAAACACTTTATTTGATGAATCCTTAAAGAAAATTTTAATTAATATCAATCAGGAGAAAAGTTATTGCAAAAATATATGTTGATCCCTAGACACTTTTGATGTGTGTAAGTGTAAAGGAAAAGAAAGAAAGAAAACACATTTATTTAGCAAAGACTTAAAAGACACACAGGAGACATACACCAGATAAAAACAAATAAAAATCAAATAAAAAAGTTTGAAGTCCGATGTAAGATCAAAGGTGTGATGTTTTATTACGATAAAATTGAAAACTATTGTGAACAAAGCTTTGATGACGTGATACGGTATAACCTTCGGACCTATAGCAGATACCGATATAAAACGACGACAATCCTTTAATCTCTTCATTTGTTTTAAGCTGAACGTGTTTTGATAGCTCATATGTGCCGCCACGCTTTTGCAAATAAACCATTAAGATCGGATTTGATAAATTTTCCATCCGTTTTAATATCATTTTCAGACTTGTTTATCAACCTTTTTTAGCTTATCTTCCATTATTCGCCATTGGTGGTCGAATAACAGAATTTTCCTTGATTTAAAACCTATCGAAAAATATTTTAATTTTGGGTCTTTTGTAAAGTGATTTTATAACGAACGAATTAATTGAGAAATGAGTTTCTATACGAATTAATTGAGAAATGCTACCTCGTCCAATATCGATTCGATTCACAGTTGGTAGAACAAAGATGGATCTTACTCTAGATAATTATGTCCGAGTTACCATTATTGTTCAATGGATGATGGAATTATAATTAGTTGTAACATCCATCTCAGGATTAAGTGGTGGTGACGACACAGTGTCTGTTAATTGAGTGATTGGTTGTTCACAGGTCACCGGGCCGCTATAGCGCCAAATCCCCGCCCTCATCAGGGTGGTAGAAGAGAGTATTATATAAGTAACGATACAGGTAAAAAGCAAACATGTATTTCAGTACTTTGTGGAGGACCTAGTGAGTAGTAAAAACTTTTTGTGTTTTCAGCGTAGTACGTTTTATGTTGAGTATTCCTACGTATGTCATGAATATCCTTTTAACATAGTGTGCTTGTAGTTTTTTTTATGTTTTGCATAATGTAGTTCCGCTCTCTTAGTACAACATAATTTATAAGCTTAGTACTTTATCTGCACTAAGCTTGTGAACAGTTTACTTCACGCAAAGTAGAAAAAAACGGTGCAGTATTTTATCGTGCACAAAATATCAGGATGAATATTAAACTACATTCTCCGGCACGGAACCTTGGTCACATGTAAATTTCACAATATTTCGCATTTAAATGTCTTTTTGACACTGAAATAATTTCAAGTAGGTAGATGCACTCAGTAAGTGCTTCTTATGCTTTGAGAACTTGAAACTGAAAACGTCACTACACCAATAAGTTTATTTATGAAATTGGGCACTTTTGCAGAGACAAAGAATTTTGCACTATCAATTTTAAAACACTATAGAATAAAAAAAACGTTAATTGGTTTATTGTGTCTAGGTTTTGAATGATGTTTCTGACATCAACTTGCGGTATGCTTTCCCAAGCAGTCAGAAGCTACATTTCGAAGTTGGTTAACCTTTTAACCGCCCGACTTCATATCAGTTGTCATGCCCCCAGCGCCCGCCACAGTGAATCGAAAAATAAATACCTGATAGAAAACAGCGTAATTAAATAAAAAAGCAGATTAAACAGGCTTTGGTATTTGGTCGTAAATATACGACACCGGCGAAATGGACACGAAAATATTGGTCGGATTAATCCGGCGTAAGCGGTTAAAAGGTTAAGAGTTTCTGGCGGGTCGGGTGGTGGTGGGTAGGCTTTATCTTTCTTTTGAGCATGTCCCAGATATGCTTAATTGAGTTTTAGTCAGGACTACGAGCTGACCACTACAATTTTTGAATACCGACTTCTTGAAGGTATTCTTCAACGCAATCTGCAACGTGTGGGCGTGCTTAGGTATTGTGCATTAGGAGGAATTGGTCGTGCCCAATGTATCCCGAATATACTAAAACATGTCCCTGAAGGACCTCCTCGATGTATCGGGCTGCAGTTAGCCGGTTATCGATGATAACCAACTCCATACGACCATCGGAACTTATTCCTCCCCAAACAGTGGGTCCAGCTGGCGTGTTCACGTACGAATTGAGTCGGTGATGTCTGAGGAGTTCTGAACCGCATGCTAGTCTATGGGCTTTTAAATTCACTTCCTCCATTCGTCTTCTTACCGTACGCTCACTAACGTTCACACCTCTTGCAATTTGAAGCCGCTGGCGTAGGTATCTCAACAGCGTACAATAAAACGGTCGTCCCGGGCCGATGTGCATCTGACGCCTCCACTGTCTGGTCTACGGGAATAGTGGCCTGTCTCTTGGTCTCCTTTTAGTTCATACTGCATCGACGAACGTGGTACATTAAGCACTACAGCTACTTCACGCTGTGTCAACCCTTCGTCGATTAATGCTACAGCCTGTGCAATCTATGCTGTTGTTAATTGCATTTTTATTGGTGCTAAGTGCACCTTCAGTTAATCAATAAAAATCAAACACACAAATCCACAATAATTCAATAAGCTAACCGTAATCTGTAACCGTAAGCTGTTGAATCGTGTCAAGAGACACGATTCAACTAAAAATTGAAAGTTGCACCAAAGTGTACTCAAACATAACGAATTCTCTTGAACTAAGAGTAAACATTTTTTTGACCTACAGTATTAAGAAACAATCATTGGAAACAAACTTTTTGTTATTGCAAGTACATATTTTTGCAAGATAAGCGCTTGGCCAAGATTCCGTGACGCCACAGAATAACTAATAGCTTATACTTACTGGCTTTTGATGTCTGACTGTGTGACCGCGTTGTTATTCTAAACTACATAAATATATAATGGTTTTCACCATAATTATTTTAGAGAATTTATATCGGAAGGTTTATGCGTGTTTAAGCATTAATATTAATCTTACACATAATAAAGTTATCTCGATGTTTTGTCATTTCATGCGAGAGTTTGATAGCATCACATGTTATTATGTTGTTGTTGAATGTTTTGTGTTATATAGCATTGGAGCTTTGAGCTAGAAAGTTGCAAATTTCAAGTGCCAACAAGCTTGATAGATCGGTATCGACGTACGGATTAAAAGTATCTCTAGGTATCACCTAATTCTTTACATTATAGAAAATGTACTTTAAAATGTACTTTATAAAGTAAACATATTAGGTAAAATTATGATTGTTTGTGGAATATAACTATGGTCTTTGACAATTCAGCAGAGGTCCACTCTCGAAGTTTGCCAGAGATTTATGGAACTGAGTATTCCGTGTAATAAACTTGTGGACCGGGTTAAGAATACAACAATCCGTTCCATCACTAAAATAACTGATGTCACTCGGAAAGCTGTCACGCTTAAATTGAAATAGGGTGCCCACATCTGCCGCATGTCAGACGATTAATGGGCCGAACTTACGACCCAGTGGGTTTCGCATAAAGGCAAACGACATCGCGGTAGGCCCAGACTGAGATGGTGGGACTTTAATAAAGATTGTTGGCAGCTCTGGACAGAGAGAGGTGGAAGGAGAGTAGTGAGGCCTTTGGCCAGCACTGGGACATTAATGGATAGTAAAAAAATAAAGAAAATTTTGTGGAAAACGTTCTATTTACAAAGAATACATAACGTACCCATTACTTTGTTTCTAGTAGCAATATTTTACTAAGTGGTGCTAAGATTTTTTTCCCCTTTTGTGATGTATCTCGGATAGTGATACTTTATTTATATTGTAATCCAGCCTATTTGCTAATAAATATGTAATAAGAAACGAATAAGTATTTATTAGAAAACATTGTTTTTCATTTAGACTGAATAGTGTTTTGCCCTCTTTCTTGAAAAGAATATTTATCTCTAATGAATTAAATTATTCGAATTTAATATTCTTTTAAAAAGTTATATGATTGTGTAGGTGAGGCACAATGTAGAGCCTTCTATCCATTATAATATGAGCTGAATTAATTCACAGTTAACCCAACATTATGCATAATTAGGACCACGAAGCATTAGCATAATTGATGTTTATGCGTTAAATATGGACCGATGGGATTAACGTCTGTTCTCACACGTGTGTGCTTGCCAAACACAACGAGCCAAAGATTTGCTTCTACAGCGTGGTTGAGTGACGTAGTTGCGTTTTACGGTTGTTTCAATCACCATCTGTTCATTAGTGGCGGCTCCATTACTGAATCGTTATGAAATGTCAATCAAACTAGTATATCAGTGGGTTTTGATCACGCTTTCGATGTCTTATTTAGCTACTTGATGATCCATGAGTTCTGACTGATTTTTCCTGAGACTAAAACAGAATATTGCCAGCCACACTTTTGTCATTTGGCATAATTTGTTAGTTAGTCTGTTCACAGTTATTTTACCTCGCAGCAACCAAACAGCAAGTCAGCAACCTTATAGTAACGATAAATTATCGTTACTATAAGGTTGCTGACTTGCTGTTTGTCTAAATCAAAGCGATCTGTACTACAGATCGCTTTGATTTAGACACTAATGCAGAATCAGAAGAAAAACAGCTGAGAAGGGACTACGTCTTCGTTTTAAGATGTGTCAACCAAATAGGTACTTATTTTACATAAATTATTCTTTCTATTCGATTACAAAGTTAAAAATGCTTGAAACAAAGTCGTGGAGAGGTAATATTCCTTTATTTAAAGTCGAAAAGTTACTCAAGAAGCAGCTGTCAGAAACCTCCTTGAATCAAAGAGATAGTTGAGGAGTATTTCGAGAAAACGGTGTGACAGTAATTCTATGATCGACTTCACATAAATAGTAAGCAATATTTACTGATTCTTAATGCCTAATAAGTCTCTAGTATCACGCTACATTTTATTGTCAAGGATACGTAACATCGACGCACTAGGTCTGGATAACATAATTAATTTAATAGGGAGTTAGTACAAGTTACCGAATTATTTGTTGGGTTACGCAACAATATGAAACATCAATCTTGTTCGAAAGCAATTTATTTCAATGAAACCTGAGCCAGCATGGAAGACTTGTTAGCTTGGGCAAACATAACTAGGTCAAAGGCTCTAAGCTTATTAAGTGTTTGTGAATTTAGGGGACATTGTTAAATCAATTATGTTTATAATTTGTGGCAAACGAAGTCATTTCATTTTCTGTTTCAAATTGAGCGTTTTATTATTTGGATCTTTGGCTTTCAAATCTGTATATATATGTCTGTGAAATGTGTTGTGTGTGTAATGTGTATCTGTGTTCAGTCTGTGTATATATACAATTGACTAACTAGCTTTTCACTCACCAAAATTGCATCAGCATTAGTTAATCCATCTTACATAGGAATTATCCCACAGTCTAGCAGTCAAAGGTTTGAAATTAATAACACCAACTTTGAAAAAGAGTAAAAAATTATTAAAAAAACATTTTGTCACATTTTGTTATTAAAAAAACCTTTGACGTGGTTTGTAGGTACTCGCGAATTTATAACATAGGTGCATCAACCTTGTTATTTTCACTCACTTCAAGTACCTAGTTACGTATCTGCGTGCATCACAAAGCATTTTTGATTTGAAATGGTATTCAGTCAAGTTTGCTTTTGAAATCGAAATTTGATCGGGTTTTTTGAAAATTAATGGAAACAGCTTGCATACATTTTATGCTTGCTATGCTCGGCGCGCATTGAAAAAGTAACTACAGTAAGCGGGCAAAAGTTTGACTTTGTCGAACATCAATTCTGTCAGTTATATCTACCCGTGTGGCAGGCTCTTTCTAATGGTCTGTATGTCATATTAACCAACCTCTATTCTGTAAAAATCTGTCGACAGTGTCAATCCTAGCATCACGTGGAATGAAAGCTCACTTTAAACTCACTTCACCTAAGTTTTCACGGTGAAATTTTTATTGAATTGATCGGCTGTACTGTATGTGACCCTCGAAACAAATAAGTTTTGTGGTTCGCTGGTCTATTTTGCCAGTTCAGAGTAGAGCAATTTGCCTAAAATATTATCGAAAGGTTTATCGACTCATTTGATCGTTCCCATTAAAAGTTTAATGGTTTTGAACTTTACTCTATCGGTAGTCGATTATATCCATTAAACTAGTAGAAAAACTTTTAGCTATTTTCTCCGTTGAGAGAAGTTGTGAACGTAATTAGGATAAGAATTTATTTACTTATTTATTAAAACTATGTAAAAACTAGAAAGTTAGGTGTAGGTACTTAGTACCTATTCCACAGCTTTGAGTAATTTATATGGTCTACCCAAAGGTCCTTTTTGGTATTGTTCGTCGAATTGAGCTGCACGATTATTGACAATTGCATGCTCTGACTGGACAAGTCCACTCAATCTGTACTTTCCTCAAAATACCATTTCAGACACCAATCTACATGGTTTTCACACAATCTAGCCAAGATTATGTCTCAAGGTCCCAAGGTTATTTCTGGACTGAATGAGACTGCGTGACCTCTGACTTTGTTTCGGCCTTTCTTCTCAGAGTTGTCAGATAGGAAACGCCAACCTCATCTAGTTTTAAAAATATGATTGACGTGTGAAAGTGTTTGTACAAACCTACTTACAGAAATAAAATCATTTAGGTACAGTATTATAAATAGGTACACGAAAATACACTGAAAGTTCATTGTATGCATAAAACAATACATTTTCACATAGTAACATGATTATAAACTCTTGCGCGACATAGAATCGAGGATTTAGAGATAATTCCGCTATATTGGCTACTTACTAGGAATATTCCGTGAAATATTTTGAAGCCGTTGCGGATTATTCAGCTTGCTGAAAGGGAATCTTGTTTAGTGTTGTGACCCTTTGCCCATTATCATGATCGTCTTGTGTATACTTATATACCTACCCGGCCCCGCAACAGCTTGCGAAGAGAAACATCGTTTGCACTTTATAACCAACGTGTTTATTTTTCGACTTTGCTTAACGAAGCCCATGTTGAATTAATAACTTTATTTTTATGTGAATAATTAGCATATTTAGGTACCTACCTAAAACTATCATACAAAGTAATTCTATGAAATTACACAACTAATTAATTATAAAAATTGATGTAAGAATAAATAGCATAGCGTTAGCGAAATTTGATTAAAATATTATAAACGCTTTTGTAATTTACATTCATATAGGTACCTACCCACGTACCTACTAAGCCTACGTAGTACCTAATATGAAGTCCTGAAAACGAATGTCACTTCAAACAACTTGGTCAGGTTTACAATTGCTCCACAATCGGATAATGGTTAGTATTGTACCGTTTTTGAGACATTCATGCATTCACCCAATGTTGGACCATCAAAGTCACATGGTTGAATAACTTTTAGATATTGATGATTTTGACATTATAATCGAGCTTTCAAATCGTGACTGGTTGTTTTAATCTATTGTTATTATTATTAATTTCGGTGCCAGTAGAAATCTAAATCAAGAAATAATTTACGTCCTCCGCAAGTTTCTCGGCTCGAATATAAAGGAATACGGGTCGCCTCGCCAGGGCCCGGTTTCCAGTTTCTTTTACCAACATATCTTTATTGCAATAAGTGAAGTAATGCATACTTATTTTACTACATAGGTATTTCAAATACATAACCTGAAATATACAATCTCACGTCTCTTACGTTTATGATTGCATCGTGATTGCTTCGCCTACTATCGCGTATACCTACCTACTACTATAAGATTTCCAACGTTATTTTGTAAGTATTACGAGGCACGTAGGACGGGAGCTTCCGAGCTTCTTAATAATAGCCATGAGGACCAAAATATGAATGGAAATAAAAATATTTCACGGTTTAAGTCTTAAGTGCTCAGTGACAATTTATGCGAAGGAACCAAGCGTCTGAGGCGCCAAATAAAATAAGGACTAATCTAATGTATACGTATTGGGTACTTAAAGTCCATGAAATCTGTTCGCGGAATGTTCTTAGGCTCGCCCAGATTATTTTAGTTTCCTTAAGTACCTATGTACAGTAAATGTTATGATTACTTAATTGTTGGCGACAGATCTGGCAACCCCGTTGCTAGGGACTTGTTGTTGTTGGTTGGCTAGCAACGGGGCGGCTTACGTTTTTTCGTAACATTGTTTTGTGTGATATTTTTCTTTAGATATTAAACCCATTTGCACCTATTACCTTTTATTTTATTTGGTGCTTAACATTAATGATTCCACATATTAAACTAAATGGCTATACATAATATTTAATTTATTTGCATATAAATTACTAAATGACGCTAAAATCCATAATGCTACTTACGTAATGTGTGTATTTATTTTTTATTTGTGTTTAAGCAATCTCTAATTCGTGAGTCTCGAGTTTTTAGGATTTCAATGTAAGAAGTGGTATAACATAAATTCTATATAAAATATATTTAAAAAATTGTATCAAATGTTGGCTCTTATACTATATTTAGATAGTCGTATAAGTAAATATAACATTAGGTACATACACTAAGTTGTCAAAGACGTAGATCCCTAGAAGACCACTTCTTGTAGGTACAAAGGGTATCACTGCTAGGTGCGCCTTTGATTGCATTAGGTTCTAGGATCGGGGTAGGCCGAACGCAATTCAATCATGAACAATCTGGAGCCATGGTTGCAGTTGAGACTATCTAGGTACCTACCTACACAGGCGAACTAAAAGCGTTATAAAAATATCTATCTGAAATTAAACAAAAAAAGAAACGATATTACGACAGAATATTTTTGCCATTGTTTCAATAAAATCAAAATTCTCAATCCAATATTAACAGAATAAAAAAAGATGTTGATAAAAAAAAAATGTGAAAATGAATAATAATACCTACTCGAGAGTTCAATAACAGGATGCTATGTTTACGAAATAGAATGTTAGCCATTTTGTTAGGCATCCGAAAATATCACACTCGAAAACTGGGAAATGTTACGTATAGAAGAATTGAGCAGGTTTTTCTATGCCTACTCATAAACATAGCAATTTCTATTTTGATTTTAAAGGTGAACTCATATAATGTGCCTAATATGTTTTGTTTTCTATTGCAACAGTTTTTGAAAATATACAGGATGAAATTTTAATCACTGTTTTCCTCTTAAGGAGTCATTGTACGCATCATTATGAACAACTTTTACCATGGGACCTTTTACTTGAAATCGTGAAAAAAAATTAGCTGTTCCCTGCATTTTGACAAGTTATGCGAACATAAATATAAGGAACAGCTGATTTTTTTTTTCAATATTTCAGGTTTGGTCCCATAGTAAAAGTTGTTCATAATTATGAGTACAATGACCCCTTAAGAGGAAAACGGTGATTAAAATTTCAACCTGTAAATGCTGTATAAGTATACCTATGCTCGTATTTTGTACAATTTCTGCATCATGGCGTGTCTCTCGGTCTCACTGCCGACTATAGTTTGTTATGCCTAAATGATTACTTTATCAATCTGGCGTGCACTAGGAATCTGTAAAGATCTCTCACACCAGAATTTTACCTTGCTACGAATATTCACCCGGCCACCCAGCCGGAGAGCTGTAATATCTTAATAGAAAATTTATTCAGTATCAAATTTTGTTCCACATAAAATGGCAATACAAAAATGAAGAACAAATACAATTTTATTGAGTGAGTTCTTAAAGAAGGAATAACAAGACAAAAGAGTTTTGTTAACAGAATTTTCCGTCCCGCGGTACCTTGGCGTACTTCTCATAATTTAAATAACGAATTGTGGAAAATGGTCTAGTAACTGGCTCCACAGGGAGTAATTTCATTACAATTAGCGAATAGTATATAGCAGGCATGTGTGTTGGTTAGTCACCAAGGACGCGAATTTACGATATTACTTAGCTGTAATACATCGCACGTAGGTACTTTAGTTTACATGGTACTAAAGTTATTAAGTGTAACGTAAAAGCGAGTATATACAAAGTTGATACGACAGATGGGCTTTCCTTTAAACTGCCTATACTAGGTATCATTATCAAGCTATCTACCAAAAATCAATTAAATTGAAACAGTAGTTTAGTCGCAAATGATTTTTTAAGTTTTTGCACCGTTTGAACACGATGTATTTTTCCTAACAGCTGATTATGTCTATAGGCATAGGTCATGCACCTTAAAACGATAAATCTACGATACGTTGTTGCCGCTCTTAGGCAAGTCATAAACCAATACGTAGTACATAAGAGAGTGACAATCCTATTGGCAAAACATCAGGTGCGTAAAAGAAATAGAAATAGTGTGTTGCTATTGTATCTTAGATCCTTGCGACACAAAATACCGAAAGTACAGAAGTCCACGCTCGGCGGTCCCGCTATGGTTGTAAACTTTGGCTTATGCACAAAAAACTATCGTGGTAGTGGCACTCGCATCTAGTTGTTTGATTTATTGATGAGAAACGAAAAAACCAATAATAACTAAAATATTTTAATTTTAATGTTATTGTTACATTACAAATTTGTCACAAAGTGCTACAAAGTCATGTTCGCTTTTATTTTACGGCGCGGGACCGGGGGCCGGGGCGCTTACCTACCTACCTAACTACTGTGTTACGTCAATACAAACCATCGAAATACAAGCAAATACCTACTTACCTCTCTGAAACAATTGGTAGATTAAAAAACGACAATTCACCGTTTAATGTTGAATTTAAACAACCGTCCACTGAACAGTTATAATTTTTTTTTATTGCTCCATTTTTGCACTTCATAGACGCATGTCTGAAGCGGATGGCACTTGCGCTCGCACTAGTCCCAACCAGTCCGAGATATCGTGTCCGTGAGCGGTGTCTATGTGTGCGTTGCTCGAGCGCACTTTGTATGTAGTTTGACTTCTGTACTCTCTGTATTTTGTGCTTGCGATCAGTAAGTGGGGCTTCCAAAAAACTTGTTTTTTCAGTGCGCCGACGCTACCCTTCCGGAACGTAGGTACGTACGCGGAAGCTCCTGCGCCCTTATTGTTTAGTCGAACTTGTGCGCTGACAATAATTGTGAATTTGTTTTGTTATTGTGATAGAACACTAAATAAGTTTAAGACAGTTTTCCTTTTTTTTATTGTGACAGGACACGTAACTTGGGATTATTATTATTTAGTGTTAGTGTTTTTTTTTTTTTGTAATTGACTGTTTTTATTGTGATAGTTAAACTTTGGTTGTGTGTGTGTATAATTAAAGTGTTCAAAAATACCTCGTGTAACTGACACGGCGTCAGAATACACTGACATGATTTTAATCTACGGCGAATGCCGTGGAAACGCAACGTTAGCTCTACGAACTTACAGAGAAAGGTATGGTGATAGCCGCAATTGCCCTAGGAATGCCCGCACCATACAGTTGGCAGTACAAAGATTACGGGTCAAACGTATAGTGCTGTAACAGGAGGGAGTGCCACCGCGGTAAATGCCCGCTGCTTGGGACGAAAGAATTTTAGACAATATTTCCCGCAGCCCGACGAGTCTCCACAGAGCCGCCCGGCAGTTTAGATGTTGCCATAGAACTATCCACAAGGTTCTAAAACGTAAAAAACGCAAACCTTCTAAATATCGGAAGGTGCAAACCTTTTTATCGAGAGACTTGCCGATCAGCAACAGTTACTGCCAATGGCTACTAAATAAAACATCCGAAGACCGTCATTTCTTAACTAATTTAATATGGACCGATGAGAGTACTTTTACTCGGACCGGCGCATCTGGAATCGGCAAAATCTCCGGTACTGCAGTTTGGAAAATCCACAGTGTGTTTCGAGTTACTGCCCGCGCGCGACGTTGGACGTTGCCACTTTGTATAGTTATCCAAGGTCAGTCACCAGGCCCAAGTTTTTATGAAGTTTGGGTTTCTCCTTTATTTACAAATGGTGGTTGCGTTTTACTCTGATTTGTAAGCTATTTAGTTTGTTTGAAACAAAAAAATTCTCATTTATGGTGCTTTTTATTTTTATACCATATCGAATTAATACTAAACACGTATAGTATACGTAGTGTAATTTAATGCCCCTCTGTCGTATCAACTCTGTATATCAAAATTTGGTAACTAGGCGAACGTTTTCCCGATATGGGTTGGCTTAAAAACCGCTGCTTGTTTTACAAATCGCTCCGTTATGTAAAACAACTAAACAGGGTTCAGCTGTATTATCAAAATCGACGCATAATGAATTTAGTATTCGACTCTGAACTGCGTGCAAAAAAAATCCTGATCCTTACATTTTACCGCGTAGTTATTGCGCTTTTGGTTTTTTTTTTTAAATTACTGACAAATAAATTCTACTCCAGGGGGCCAGAATCATATACTGAATCCATGGTAATGGCCACTATATATATTTACTAGCTTCTGCCCGCGACTTCGTCTGCGTAATTTTTTTTTGTTTCCCCGACTCACCCCGTCGCAACGTGTCGCCGGCCTGCGCTATTACTTCGTTTTCGCTTGGCGAAAACTTCGGACTTTTTTTCTTTTTGCTCAACTCCTAAGGGTCCTAGCGTCAAGTTTAATAGAATATAGCCTTCTTCAAGAACTGGGCTATCAAACGCAAAAATATTTTTATATATGCGACCAATACTTCCAGAGATTTAGAGCTTTCAAACCGTGTTTCAAACAAACAAACTCTTCAGCTTTATTATTAGTATTATTTTAAAACTATGATATCTCCTAAGATATACATTGAAATCAAATGATGTCAGAGGCAATTTTGTTCAAAATTAAATACATGTGATTAATAACGTATTTATTTGGATAAAGATTAATACCATGTTTATAAAAACACCTTCGCAAATAATGCATTATTTTAGAACAAATTTGGTTAGCATAAAAGAGGTTATAGTGAGCTAACCTTAAAAGATAGACATATGCTGTCGCGGACTTTTTTTTAACTTTTAAAGGGGAACAATTCTGTCATACATGATTTTTGCGAAACTTTAACCGTTTACGCAGCGCACGCAGCGGAAGCTCTCAATAGGAAAAAAATCCCCCGATTTTGAAACATTCTTCATTGGTGCTCCGCTCCTATTGGTTTTAGCGTAATGATATATAGCCTATAGCCTTCCTCGATGAATGGGCTATCTAACACTGAAAGAGTTTTTCAAATCGGACCAGTAGTAGTTCCTGAGATTAGCGCGTTCAAACAAACAAACAAACTCTTCAGCTTTATAATATTAGTATAGATTTATTTATTGAAACTTTATGCACAAGTAAAAACTGTACAAGGGCGCACTTAATGCTTTGGGCATTTTCTACCAGTCTACCTTACGGTGATGCAGAGACAATACACAGTTGGTGCAATAACAGAAAACAAATTAGAAGAGAAAAAAAAAAATTATAACTAAAATATAAGAATAAATACACACAACATTATTATTATTATTTTGTTGTAAATACATACAACAAAATATTTAAAAAAAATATGAGAGATAAACAAGAAATTCTACAACAACTAAATTCTGAGACGAATCTGCCAACTTCTTGTGTATCTGTTCTCAAGCTTTCACTTTAAATGAGAATTGGTTACCGTCTTGATATTCTTAGGGAGCACATTCCAAAAGAAAACCGCCTGGACAAAGAAAGAAGACTATAAAGCCAGAGTGATGAGAACGACAACGAAGAAGACGATTATTCTCGGACCAGAGATTATTGCTGTGTGCAGAGCATAAATATTGACAAAGAGAAGTCGGATAAGAAGGAGAAGTGGGTTTGTGAAGAAGAGAAAACGGGGTTGTCAAAACCCTCAACGCTCTGCGCTGCCGAATTAAAAGCGATCGATGTGCAGATACAAATGATCATGCTTGTGGAGATTGAAAACGAATCGAATGCAGCTATTAAGAAACCGGTCAGGTTTATTGAGGAGATTTGCATTAAGGTCATAGTAGCACACATCACCATATTCAATTATGGGGAAGATAAGGGACTGTACAAGCATTGCCTTAATGTGTGATGGGAGAATATTTTTCAACTGATAGAGCGACCGCAACGTTCCAGTGACCTTCACCTTCACCTTTTTTTTTCTTTCCCCTTTTTTATATATCTGAGTGTCAGATATATATATTGACAGGAACACCGACGATTTATATCGAGTTTAATTAAACAGCTCTCAGATTCTGAGAGTTGTTTAATAAAACTCGATATAAATACAAAGCATCAATAAATTATGTTACAAAAAAATTTAACACTCTCTTAATTAATTTAACGATTGTTACATAATTGTAAGCTAATATTGTTGCTAATATAATATACTAACAAGATATGGATTTTAATTATCTGAAATAAATTATTCTATTCTCTATTCTAATGGTCCGTAGGTCCTTTTTTTTGTGGATGGGAAATCATCAAATGACCCCTCCCGCTCAGGGTGGAGCAGAAGGGAGTGTCAGACTCTTACTGACTAAAACCCACACGAGTTCCTTCCTTATCCCTTTATGTTCCGGGGTAGCGGTAACCCTTTCGGACAATCTCGCTGCCCCGGCAGGCTACGACGCCCGGAGCGTCTCCCGCGGTGGCTGGGACGTGAGGTTCTCTCCCTCAACCGTCCCGCCACCTCCTTTGCTAGCATCACTGCTTCGCAGAAGGAGGTGACTGCCTCCCACTCCTTCTCGCCCAGGACCATGGCTTGAACCAGGGCTGGGGGCGAGTGTTCGCCGCCGCTGCCGATTGCCTCTACGAGAACACGGCAGTGCTCCGCCCAAGCGGGCCAGACCTCCACCGTATGCTCCACCGTGTCCTCTGGGCGATCCTCGCAGTGGTGACACCCGGGCGTTTCCTCCCGCCCGATGATGCGCAGGAACCTCCCGAAATGGTCCGTAGGTCCTAAGATACAAATTGGTCTGGTCCTAGTTAGGCAGTTGGTTAAATTAGAACCTTATTTAAAACGACAAGACATTGATTAAGTGTATCAGTAGCCACCGAAGCCACTCGATCACGGAGTTTTAAGATGAAAAATTCGATCATATAGTTCGAATTTTTGTATATCTTTACGTAAAATATATTTTGGTGACAAAGACGTATGGTGCTTTGATACTTAGAGGTTACTGATTCTCTTCAATAAAAAAATTGAAGTAATAGAGATAATTATATTAGAAACGAGTTTTGCCTGAATGAGGATAATAATGAAATTATCTCTACCGAAGTTTCAGGGACTTGCATATGTAGTTCCTGAAACTTCGGTAGGTACTACATACCTACATCTCCCAATTTTCTACCATCTTCAAATATTCTTGTAACTAATTCTAACTTATCTTTCGCATCGAAAGTAATAAACTTTCTCACTTGTGGTTGTTGTACAAAATGTCAAAAATATTTCCAACGATATGTGCCTGAAGGCTAAATGATAAATGATTTTATTTCTGTAAGTAGGTTTGTACAAACACTTTATACGTCAATCATATTTTTAAAAACGAGATGAGGTTGGCGTTTCCTATCTGACTACTCTGTTTTAAAGTCCAGACATAATCTTGGTCAGATCATGTGGAGACTATGTAGATTGGTGTCAGAAATGGTCTTTTGAGGAAAGAACCACACAGATTGGCTGTAGTATCTTGTCGACATAAGCCTTCGCAGCCCTAGTTTCGAAGCTAGGAAACTAATATAATGTAATAACCTTCTTTTTGTGTGATGCAGAGTTACTTAGTGGAATTTAGGCCTTATTAAGTTAAAAGCTGGCACACCATATGCTTGTAACTTTACCATCTTCGCTAAGGAGATATTATACATATTTGCTTTCAATATTGTAGTGTAAATAAGACATCTTCAGGCTTGTTGGAGTAATGATAACCGCAATATAGCTGCAAATGGATGTAGGAATGAGAGAGTGAGCGAAGAAAAAGTTTAATATTATGTGCAATTGGAGAAGCTTACCATAGACTCGATCATCTACACATCTGTCTTAGTATAATTAAATACACAACTTTTTATGTGGTTTTCACCATCACTAAGAGAACTTATTCCGGAAGGTGTATAAGGCATGTTATATTTAACTTAGATTATATATAACCCAAAGCGCAGAAATCTCGAAAAATTTACAGTTTCGGGAAAATTTTACAGTTTCGGGTTGCTTGATGTGCTGGCGTCTGTACATAAACATGCCAAGCTGGGACGGGTCACTTGTGTTATATAAAAGTGGATTATTGTAGTAAGACTATAAATTACACCCGTAAAATTATAAACAAAATATGTACTAAAAATAAATCATTATCTGTTTCACACTTGTCAACCTTCATAAAAGTTTTTAATGGAATCCCGATTTATATTCGCAAGTGACTATTGCTAAAACAAAGAAAACCGGGCTATCTTAGAATCATCGATTTTTGTTTCGAATCGTATGTCGTGCTAAAAATCGTATACTTTTTGTAATGTAATAAAAAATGTATCATACCTACAGGAGAAGGAAAAATTTCTACGTACAGATGCGTTAATTTGAATGAACAAGCTCAAAGAAATACGGCTTAATCATCGTGAGATTACAAAAAAATCCCGATTGTATTTAAAATACCGTTAGATGTGGATATTTATGATGTATTCGGTGTTACTGAACGTTGAATAATATTTTACAATGTTTTGTTCTTTTATGATAACCTTTTTCATTTAGGCAATATATTGTTTTAAAATTCACTGTATGTACTTAATATGTGCACTTTTTGTTGCAGGTACCATCGCTCTCTATAACTTCGACAGCTTAGTTCAAAAACATAAGTAGCAATTGTATAGTGTATTGTAATTATTATAATCTTAAGTTGTAGTCACACATTACTAGATATGTAAATATACTAAGCCAAAGCTAGTAAATAAGCCCATAATGTAACTTTGTATTTTAATTAATCTATTTGTATTGTAGTTTTTGCGTCTAATGAGCCGTGATGCAAAAACTACCTTCTTCAAATATTTTAAATTGTAAATACTTTTACTATTATACGTTATTTTTAAGTATTACAATCTTAGCATGGATTAATGTAGTTTTACTTAGGGTCCAATGATATGCATAATTTTTAATAATAAATGTAAATACTATTGTGAACTTTTGCATTTATATCGAGTTTCTCTGAAGTACGATTATGTTGTTTATGAATATTGTAACGAATTTATATAATTGTCAAATTGCATTTTTATAACTAATGTTATGATCTAAGATTTTCTTTTCGATGTATGCTGTTCTGCTCTTATTGACATGTTAGTCTAATGTACCTAACAGCTTAGTCACCAAAGTATGTACCAAAGTTATATGTAGAGGTAATACCTACGTGTTCATTGTTCGCACCATTATCGTCGTAATATTAAACTGATTAATTTCTATTAATTTTGAAGTGGTGGTTTTATTATCCTTAAGTAATCTAATTTCGAAGAGAGTAAAGGCGCATAGGTTGGGCATTAAACTGTTCTAGCAAAATAATCAGTGGGCTGCAAAATAACGGGTTATTTCGTTAAAACTAAAAGTGGTAAAGTTTGTCGACACGTCAATCAATCACTGACAATCTCTCGATTACTACACGTGCACAATCCGTGTTACATCGCTATTCTACAGGCTACAGCCAATCACGACGCAAAAACCGGTCTTAAAAATAAACAATGACCTTTGTCACAGTATGACAAATTTCAGCTGGAATACGTAAAATCGAATTAGGTAACAGTTATTTATAACATGGGAACAAAATCCACATAGTAGCACTTAGTCCTTCAAGTGGACCATTGTGTGTGGGCCATGGCGGCCGTCAGTGGTTATTCTTAGTAGATAGGTATATCGAATGTAAAAATGCCACGGAACTCGTTATCGTTCATTCTAACAACTAGTAGATATGTTTAGTATTATGTGAATAACGTTGTGAGTAGTGTATTTGTTAAGTTCTAACTTATGTTTACACTGCTGTTTGTTGTCCTTAAATAAATAAAATAAACTCTATGAGCCGCATGACACGGCTTATAGAGATTCGTAGCTGCCACTCACGTCTGAAATCATAAGTGAATCATAAGTAGTTTAAATGTTAATTAGTTCAATCTTCGTCCAATAATTATCTATATTAAAATTTTTAAACGTATATGTTTCATAATTAAACCATTACTACAGTACGTAAGCCAGTCCGGATCTATGGAGTGCTAGCCTGGGCCCGTACTTCGGGCGCCATCTTCAGGCTTCTTGGCGATAAATGGGTGCAGCACTTATTATCTTTGTTTTCGGGTGGCGCACTGAGGAAATCAATACGTCATTGATTAGCGTAGACATAAGTTGCAGTTTAATTATTTCAGGAACTCTCCGTTTTTAAAGCACAAGTTCCACTTTTATTTGATGGTATAATAATCTATCTATCTATCTAAGCTATATATCTCTTGCAACAGATCTATTCCGTGGCGAACCGGATGTGGATGAGCGCTTCTGTGGTCAAAAATGTAAGGAAAAGGTCATTTATTTTAGAAATATCACTTCGCGTAGCGGGAGCGCTCCGGTTATCCCACCCTTTCCGACGCCTGCGTGCAAAGGCACGATTTCCATTATTTTTTTTCCAAAGCGCTGGCGCCCTTGTCGGATTGGAGCATTATCGATCGATACAATTTGACTTTTCTTTCTTTGAATAATAAATTATGTTGCTGGTAAAATATTCGAGCTCACTTCTTTCACTTTTGTAGCCTAGCGACTCTTAAGTCATAAAACTTTTCTGTATAGGTCAATTGATAAGTACTTACTTAAAATCTAACTTATCTGAGACAGAGTGCTAAAATGCATTCTAGATTGTCTTAAATAGTGTGAAGCTTTTTTGCATAAATCGAGTCTCGCGATCTTAGCAATCAAAAATCATAAACTAATTTTAACAAGGCCATCGATCGATGGTCTTGTTCCACGAAGAGTAAAATTGTAATTCTAATACATTATACTAATAATAAACCTGAAAGATCTTATTACAAAACGAAATCTAACTTTAGTTCTAGCCTACCTTTGTATTAGGTAGTAGTTCGATCTTTATTTCGAGTAAGGGTTGATTTATCCAACGCCAGAAAATTTTATCCAAGGAATAATTTTGAATTCTTGACAGTTCTTCCATACAAAATCTGTCATATGTTAATTTTATTTTAAGTATAAAATTTAACTGGCTCGGTGGTTTAAACCAGATCTGAAGAAAACCGTTTTTTGTTTGAACGCGCTAATCTTTGAAACTAGTAGTCGGACTTAATTTTTTTTTGCATTTGACAATATATTTTTTGAGAAATGTTATAGGCTATTTAACATCACGATACGACCCTTAGAAGCCGAGCAAAAAGTCAAAAAGACCGCTCAGCCAAAACGAAGTAAAATTGCGGCCGAGCGTTGCGTAGCGACGCGGGCAGAAACTAGTATGCTATAATCTCACGATTTAGTTCAAACTCTATCCTTTCATGTGCTAAATAAAATAAATGTTTGACATGTCCATGTATATTTATAAAAACTAGGCATCGTGGAAAGGCGAGGCGGGGGCGGCAGACAGCAGGCTTTGCCCCGCCTCGAAAAAAATCTAGATCCGGAGCTGACGTGAGCTAATGGAACGTTCGCGTGAGAAGTTAATAACTTTATACCTTATTTTTTTTAATGTTTACATTAATATAAAATGTTTGATTATCATATTGTATCTATAGTTAAGTCACTTTTCCAATAGGTACTGATAGACTACTAACAGAATGTAGAAAGTGTGTGCAAGGAAAACTAATTTATTAGTAGGTATGTAGATACACTTATTTACAAGGTACTTTAGTTCAAGACAAAGCAGCAGAGGGAGTGTGCCCGCTGTACTGTTGTGTGCTATTTACCAATAGAATTTGAGAGCCATCGAGTGATTCAACTCATTCAGTCATTCACTTTGATCAATTTCCGTTTACCGTTCAAGATAATTGTTCTGCCAATCCAAACACTCGAAATTCTCTGTAGTGGTTAAGTTTTTCCATAGGGAATTGGTTAAGGTATCTGCGGCATCAACGAACCGTTTTCAAGAAAACAAATGAAACCTAATGAAGGGGTAGTGTAGGCCAGCTATAAATTAATGTTAATATTATATTTATTACTATATTCTAGGGATTTCTCTAAATGTCAAATATTTATATTCATTACTAGCTGTTACCCGCGATTTAGTGTGCGATCCAGGATGAAATATACTCTATGTCCTCTTCCCATGTGTCAAATTTCATCCAAATCCATTTAGTCGTTTTAGCGTGAAAGCGTAACAAACAAACCTAAAGCAAATCAAATCTTTTTTCATTATAATATCCATTATTCGACAAATAAGTATCATTTTCAAGTCTCTAAATAAAATATCTTGTTTCGATCTTTACTTTCTTTATAGAAGTTTAATGTCATCTTTCGAATATCATTTAATTTTAAATATTGACGTCAGAGGTTCTTATTATTTTAGATCTAAAAATAATGTAATCCTGCAAACAGAGAAACAATATGAGCATAAATAAACATAACGAAAAAGCTTTGAATAAACCAACCCGACGTCATGACCGGAGTGGTTGTTTTATTATATAAATAGTTTCTGCTATAGTGTGTAAATGGTAGAGGTCTGAGTGGGGGAAATAAGACTACGTAAATTGTCAACATAAAAAATATAATAGTAAAATGGGTATTTCTTTTTATTTCTGAATGGGCCCGCTCTTGACTTCGATCATGCCTGATGGAAAGCGTTGGATGAGGTCTATGATGAAACGAGCATGGCCAGAAGATGCCTAAGGCACTGGAATTCCCACGCATCAACGAAACACAACAGGCTGCTTGCCTGAGAATTAATATGCGGAAGGTATAGTAAACTAAAACAATAAGAAAGAGGTTATGAGCAAAGAGGCACACACTTAAGTTAACTTAGATAGGTAGGTACTCAAAATATATAGTTAACTAGCTGACCCCGCAAACGCCGTTTTGCAAAAAAAAAAAAAGGGGGTATGAAAAATAGATGTTGGCCAATTTTCAGACCTACCCGATATGCACACAAAATTTCATACAAATCGGTCCAGCCGTTTCGGAGGAGTTTAACCACAAACACCGCGACACGAGAATTTTATATATTAGATATTAGCTGCAACAGCTAATTAAAATTGACTAATATGAATCACTAAAAATAAAACCATTTAAAAACTGTTGCTTGCTAAATGGTGGAGACCACGTATGTAAGGTCACATGTGATTCTGGATCAAGTGCATGAACGTGCATCTTCCCCCGGAGCAGGATTTCGAAAGTGCTGGTCACCGTGAGTGAGTGGCAGACGGCGGTGTCGCGCGCGTCACTAGTGCAGACAGCTGATTTATGTTGTTTAGTGGCCTAAGACGACCCTAATAAAACTACGTCTGTGTTTGACTTGACACTTTAATGTTGTCATTTTGTTATTTTATTGAAAACCAGACAATTTGAATTTTCAATCATTCAAACGGAGGACGTTGTTTTTCACGAATTTGGTAAATTTTCGGGAAACTTTTTTAATTGGACTATAATATCTATGCTTAAAATTTGCGTTATCGTCTATCTACTATGCCAAAAGCCAAAACAAAGCCAAAGTTTTCAGGAATTTTGAATTTATCTCAATCTACAATATTTTAATTAAAATACCAAGCTTTTGTAGTAGCCTCAGGGTTTGATCGTCTTCATCGTTATCCGATAAAGACGATCGAACCAACTACTTCGAACTTTATCTGGAAATAAACCAAAGAGAAAATATTTAGCGTTGCGATCTTATTGGCCTACTGGGTGGTTGAAAAATAAACACTGGTCACCCACAGACTCTGGCCGTACTTAAACAAATTATATTCCCGGAATAAATTGACTCAATTAAGAGTTTAGTGGGTACATACAACCGTTTTGTACCTTTTAAAGTAGTTTCTCGTGTCGGGACTACATGAATGACCCAGTTCCTAGAAGAAAACTGACACTGATTGCTGGGATGGATAATTAGTACTATACATTACATAATAGAGAGCGGTACTTAGGTAGTAGGTAAGTACCTAAATCTACTATAATATAAGTGGGCAGATTTCGTTTTTATCAGAAAACAATTGATCTAAGCACTTCTAAGGCCTGAGTTCACCAAAATTTAAACCACCGGTAAGGTATTTAAACAGTAAACTGTTTAAATACCTAACCGTTGTTACATTGATAAATATGTATCTGAAATTTTAAATAAAAAACTAATTAAATATTTAATCAGTTGATTCAAATGTTGGTGAACACAAGGCTTAGTGTTTAAAGGTACTAAGGAAGTACTCAGCACAGTGTTACAAGAAAAGTTCATCGCTGAAACATATTCAGCTTTTCATTGTGAAAATATTAATCCCGAAACTATTCTAATTTGAACAAAACTCAGCACTCACATTACAACTTCATTAAATAGAGTGGCGATGGTGACATGTTTTTATACAAACTTCGTAACTTGTTCATGTTCAACTATAGTGATCAAGTTAAGTTTTATGCAAAATATGTAACGGATTTTAATATCTCCCGCAACCAGCAACCCTCCACCATGTGAAGGTAGGTATATCATTTATGAATGAAATTTTTTATCTGCATAGAACACCAGCACGCCAGCTGTGAATAGAACTTTAATCATATTTTCCACAATACCTAGTTTTGGTAGATGTACAAACAGAATATTAAGTACACGCCTACATTCTGTACATCTGTTACCAGGTGTATAAACATGCGATTTTAAAAACAAAACCTGATAAAAATTCAATATCGCACACCCCTTATAAATTGTCTGGATTCAAATGCTTTGCATGTGCAAGTAAACGCTGAAATGGGTTATTAGTCTGGTTTACACGAAGGGTTACGTAATTACGGAATGTAGCCAGAGGCCGCACCTTTTACGTATACTGTCGTTAATTAAATTCGCTTTAAAGAGTGAGCGAATAAATATCAAGAATGGGGTTTTAAGTGTGTTGAAAGTAAATTAAACTTTAATCAGAAAACTCGATTTTGGTTCAATTTATAAGACACTGGTTTGACATTGTTTACAAAGACATTTTTCCTCGCTTCCTCCTCTGACCTCGTTACATATCATATTTGTTTAAATTTCAGGATAGCCTCAACCACAGGAGTGGATCTTCAACATAGAACCAAGATTAACGAAGTCACGGCAGGTACGGGATACAGTCATGACGAAACGTTTGTATAGTTTGAGGCGATGACGAGATTTTCCATTGTCTGAAGTCTATTTGGCCACTAATTGTGCGGCCGTGCGCACATAGCACGCCAACATATCTATCTGCACCATTTGGAAACTAACTCAAATATAATCTCAGAGTAATAATATAAAGTCTTGTCTCTATTTAGAAACTTCGCTGAATACATGCGTACGTATTCTTTTTACATGTCCTTGACCAAACACGCAGGAAACATATCAACATGCACACTACGGAAGATAATATGTAAATATTTATCAATGTGACATCTGCTGGGGACCGCGGGACGCCAGAATAACCGCAAGAGTCGAGGATTTAAAGGAGCTTACGTAGTAACAGAGTTGCTTTACATAATGTAGGAGATTTACTACCAAGCTAGACTTGACTTTTTTCTTAGAATGTTTACTAAAAATAACCTTTTTGGATACAAAACCGACGTCTAGAAGTTTTATTCCGTAAGCTGATTCCTCGATTCACTTTTTCAAGCCATTCGAAATTTACCTTTCTGATATTACCGACAGACTATTGACCTTAGAAAAATTTAATGCAATAGCCCCACAAATAAAAATTTTAGAAAAAAGCTCACTACACCTCCTAGGTTCCCCAATTTTGGAAGATAATTTTTCTCCATTCATTGAAGATAAAATCAAAGAGTTCAACGACATTTCGGATAGACTCGCCAAAATTAATTTACATTCGGCATTCATCCTGATCAGATACTGTTGTTTTGGCCCAAATTTTATATATTTTCTACGCTCTTCCCCTTTATGGAAGCAGCCACACCTCTTGGACAAAATTGACCAAATTATTCGCAGCACACTTACATCCATTCTAAACGTGGCCTTGGATGACCGAGCGTGGCTGCAAGCCACACTACCCATCCGTCTTGGTGGCCTCGGCGTCCGCAAAATTACTAGTATTAGCTTACCGGCATTCCTGTCCTCTGTCCACAGTACCGAAAAGTTAACCGGGAAGATTTTAGTCCCCTCCCTGGTTGACTTTGAAGTGCCGTGCTTGGCCGACGCGGTGAACGCCTGGAAAATGGCTTGCCCGGATACAGATCGGCCCGCGAACCCATCTTCCCAGAGGCAGTGGGATGAGCCGCTCTGCAGGTTGGTACGGAATAATCTTATTAATACGTCCACCAATACTGCTGAGCGTGCCCGCCTACTGGCTGTGGGTGAGTGGGAGTCGGGCCTTTGACTTCAGGCGCTACCGTCACCCAACATAGGCACTTTGATGGGTGACACCACTTTCCGGCTCGCTACTTGTCTGCGTCTGGGCGCCTCTTGTGTGGCTCCGCATCGCTGCCAATGTGGGGAAGGTGTCGACTGCCTCGGACACCATGGCTTATCCTGCAGTAAAAGCGCAGGCCGGATAGCACGGCATGCCAGCATCAATGACATCATCTCTCTTCTCGCTCTTGTCACCGCCGGGGTGCCAGCTGTTTTAGAACCCAATGGCTTGGCACGCGACAATGGAAAGAGACCAGACGGAATGACCATATTGCCTTGGAAGATGGGTAGGCCTTTGGTGTGGGATGCAACGTGTGTCGACACCCTTGCGCCATCCCATCTTCCATGTACGGTGAGCTGTGCTGGGGCGGCTGCTGCAGGTGCGGAAAACCTCAAACGGCGCAAATACTCCATTCTCTTTGGAACTTATTTGTTTGAGCCGTTTGGGGTAGAAACACTAGGGCCATGGGGCCCGAGTGCCCACTTAGTATTTCGAGACATCGCGAAGCGGTTGGTCCACTCTTCACGTGACCAGAGGGCTGGCCTATTTTTTGGCCAAAGAATCAGCATTGCCATACAACGTGGCAATGCTACCAGCCTTTTGGGCACGTTTCCTGTTGACAGCGATGCGGACGAATTTTTTGATGCCCTTTGATTATTTCCCTTCTTTTTATATACTTGTACATATTATTATTATTTTAAGTCTGTTAGTTAAAAATCTATTAGATTGAATTAAAATTAATTAAATAAATAAATAAATAAAGAACTTTTTCAAGCCTGATTATTTTGAATTATACTGCTGTATAAATTCTTATCCAAAAATAATAAATATGTAGGTATATTCTAGAAGCAGTTGCTAATAGGTAAAACTGGGCATCGAGTTCGCTCACCCATATTTGTGATAACGTCTTTACATTATTACGGTATTTACGACGTGATCGTGTTTAATAAACGTGAAACAAGAAAAGATTACAGGTATCCAATTGTATTATTCGTCTGACGTAATAATAACAAACCATACTGAAGATGAGAGATGTAGGAGTCAAGAGAGATTCTTACATGATTTTTACGTTATTTCCCCAATAAGTACAAATTTAGTTTCGTTTGTATGTCAGTTTGTATCTTTGTATACGCAGAATAAGATATTAAATAATAATAAAGGTTGTCATAAGTTTTAGCAGAGAGCAGTATTATATTACTTCCTAACGCAATCTTATGCACTTATTATTCATATCGATAGAATACTTATCTGATTTTAAATCGGTTTTATTCAGAATAATTTTCATAATACAACTGCAATAGTTCCAAAATAGATACTCTTCATAAATACATGTAAATCAGTTTGACAGCAAGTCTGTTTAATAATTCGGTGTTTACATATTTTCTATTTATTTAAATCCGTTTTATTTTTCTGACTGTAATGACAGATAGACAGCGATTGTGTTCAAATCAATTACGTAGCGGCGTAGCACGTCGTAGACACTCGTAGCACCTACTGCCTACGAATATGCTACGAAAGCCTAGGCTTTCAGGTAGTACAAATGATGGTACAATGTGTAACTGAATTAAGAGGCCGGCGAAGCATGCGTAGTATTGCATAGTTCATACAAACGTAATACCAAAATAATTTGTAAATCAAACATATTCTTAAGATGGCGTGTATTTATTCCGATTCGATTACAGAATTTCTAGGTTTAAATGGACATTGATTTAAAGACGAGTTATGACAAAAATAAGTTTTCTATAGAATTTTGAAATTCCTCATTATCTCGTCTTTATATCAGTGTCCTTTAATTTTTTTTCAAGACCGAACCTAGTTCAATTCATGCTAAAGGATCAATCTACTAATACCTAATTAATTAATAAAAATAACAAAATTAATTATATCCTAACTTATCTGAAACTGTTCACAAACTAAACTTGCGCCATTCCATCTTCCTGGCTCAGCGTGCTGTGCTGGTGCTGCTGCTGCAGCTGCGGAAAACCGCAAGTGGCGTAAGTATAATAAACCTTATATAATTATATTTGCAAGCCGTTTGGGCCGTGGGGTCCGAGTGCTCATGCTCTTTTTAAAGACATCTCGAAACGACTGGTTAACACTTCCCATGACCCAAGGGCTAGCTTTTACCTTGCCCAGAGGCTAAACATTGCCTACAATGTGGTAATGCCGCCAGTCTCTTGGATACATCACTAATTGACAGCCATCCAGATGAATTTTTCGACGCTATATTTAAATTGTTATTTGTATTTTAATTTTAAATGAATATTAAATACCCATCCTGCATCCATTGTACATATTGTTTTAATAACAGAAGGGTCACACGAAATCTTGTTTTTTAAAGAGCAGTTGTTTCAACGAATATTTAACTTCACAGAGAAAATACATAATAAATGTCAGAGTTTGCTGAGAGCGCCTCGCTAATTAGTGCAGTTAACAATTTATGTTGCTTAAGCGTTGCAGCCAGGTTGCTTACTGCTTCGGAATGATGGATTAAGATATTCTCATACGGCGATATTTATATAAACTTAAACGTGAATAATGAAGAGAGAATGGATGGTAAACATTTCAAAAAGTGTTAAGAAAGTTTATATTTAAAATGAAGTGGCAGATTTGATTTATTTCTACTCGAACGAAAAATCATTAATTTTAGTTTAATTATTTTAGTTTTATTTTTGAGTAACAATTGGAAATCTAACGTTACATAACAACCTTCGATACATTGTGATATTTGAAATATCAACTGACATAATGAATGCAGCTGCTGAAGCTAAGCATTGCTTGAAGTTTGTCCCTACTTAATCTTTACGTCACCTTATGAAGCGATGAAGCTAAGCATGAAGCGAGCATTATACTCGAACAAATCGTTCGCTTAGACTCCTTAGAGCATCGTAAGGATGAACTCGAGACACTGAACAATTTTATCTCACATCGAGTTTAGCTCACTTCAATAGTAGTAGAGCTCTTTGTGAAGGAGCTCCTCCAAGGAAGCACCTTTTTCTGTCGCCAAGCAGCGTTCCGGTTTGAAGGGACCGTCGACCAATGTAATTTCAGACACATGAAACATTTCAGTTTTGTCTCTGGGATGGCGACGTACCTTCTAGTTTGTAAGTGCTCACCAACCCAAATGTTTATGGGGGATGGTGACCACTTACCACCAGAAAGACTGCCAACTTATTTGCCAAAAACTGAATAAAGAAACATGAACACAGTAAATGATTCTGGTAACTGGTAGGAAATACAAAAAAACATTAGCAAAGCTAGCGCCGCTTCTCTTTCGCTAAAGTAAGTTAGTAAGTACTCCTTGGGGGCCCATATAGGATTCTCTCATCAAATAATCACGAATTTTATGCTGGCCCTGATCCTATCCGCATCGTCACTGCACTATCAACTTTTTGTAATGTTAGAATGAGTTCCCGAGAATACTCTGTTTAATTGTAAAAAGAGATTACACTGTCAGCATGGTAAGTAGGAGAGCTGACTGCCTCTGTCACGCTTGGTTTCCTGGCAATGTTTTCCTCTAGCGTAATTCAGAGGTGTCCAAGATAAAACACACTAACTAACACCAAACACTAACTACAAACTAGTTATTGACTAAGCTGAAAGTCAGGTTTGGCACATACAGACTGAACTACTAATTGTTATAGTAGATAAGTTTCAAGCTACAATTAGCCAGTGGTAGTCACCGTATTTAGTTTGAGAGTGATATTCAACTCGATTACTTTACATTTCAAAGCTAGTGCACACTGATTTGCAATATCGTTGCGGACAATTTCCAACGAAATTCCCTAATCAGTGAATGAAAATCTAATCTGGATACGTTGCTTTTACACGACATTTCCCATGTGTCATTCTGGCTTTTATCAACGCATATTACGTCCCCTAATTCATTGCTTTGTGTACTTTTTGGCCTTAATTTCCTGCCAAACGCTTCGATAATTCTTATTAAATTAATTCAGAATGTGGGCGACAAATGTGATTAACATTTCAAGGACTTTTACCAATACAACACTGCTGTAATAACCTTCTAAACTATCTATTTGCATTGCTAACTAATTTAATGATAAAGTGTGCATATCTTTTATGTATAAATGCAGCACTCATCACTAGGACTGATAAAATAATTACATGTATTCATAAATTTGCTTATAAACGCTAATATTATTGGAGAATAGCAATTGGTTAGACAAAGGAATGTAACTGCACTGTGTGAAGTTGGAAATATTAGAAATACCAATCCGTTTGCCAAGCGCTCAGATTTTGGCAATGTTTACTGTTGTAACCGTCCGGAACATTAAAGTACATATTTAGCCGTAGACATTTACCGACAAATGTTTGCACCACTTAGCTCCTCCCAAAGACAAAGAGGAACCTTGAGTCCCAGTACTGAGAAAGTTATAAAGGCTGATTACTGCAGGTAAATACGTAAAAAGCGAGCTACTTCTCTCCACTTGGATACCTACTACTTAGGATCTGTGTGGGTTTTTAGAGGATTTATCGGAATTCTATGTTTTACATGAAGGGCCGAGCTTAAATGAAGGGAAACCCAGACCTTCATTCAGTTATTTAAAATTATTATTTAAATTGTGTAAATTATTTAATCACCACTGCTCTCAAAACCGACATGTCCTAGGACCAAAAATTCGAAGACATGTGACATCTACCAACCCGCACTGCGCCCCGTCGTGGATTACGGTCCACTCCTTACACGCTCTTTATAGTATTGCCTAGTGATCCTACTGCTACTATATTTTCAAGGTTGCGCTAGAGTTCGAAACCTATTATGTATGAGCTGATTTATTATAAACGACGATTTTTTTGCGAGAGTTATACGAAGTGTATAATGCAAAGTGTCATCCTTTGCTACTAGTATCATGGCACGTATAACAATAAATGTCAACGAAATGCAAACGCTTCTCACAAATAGACATTCTTACAGCATCCTGCGGATTGTTCTACCGCAACCCAGTTACGTTCATATGAATAAATAAAAGGTTATGCACATAATAAGGATGCGATTTGGACAGCAGTACACAGTAAAATTACAAATCTTAGCAGTAATCTTGATCACCAATGTCATCATTTTCATGCTCTCTAACAACGCAAAACTCCTCATTAAATCGTTCCCTAACGCAATTTCCTTAAAATATATCGATGTAACCTATTTACATGTTATATGGGGGAGAAATTGCTCTAATGGTTAATGACATCAAACGGTTTACGATATGCCCTTAATTAATTTAACCAAATTACCATAGTACCTCGGTATCCAGGCACCGTACAAAGCGAGAGTTCAGTCTCAGAGAAATTGCTGTATGTTCCAGATTCCAACAGTTATAAGTATGAAGGTCATAGCACACATATCAACTCAGAAAGGGATCGTCATCGTATCGGCTTTCGCCTCGCCGTCAAACAGGCGTCAACCTAACGTAAGCAGGTAACCATAACGAAGCCCGAAGCGCTGCCCGACCGACGCGACCATCTGACCCCTTGGTCACTGTGAGCGCTCCCACTGCTCCCCCCACAGAGCCCGTACCTATAAAGGAAACGGACCGGGCTGATGATGACGGCTTCGTGACGGTACTAAGGAGGAAGCGCCGACAGAGTAGCTGTAAGAACCGCTGCGGCAAGGCTCCTGCGGAGCCCGACCAAAAACTGCGTGCTGCATAGCCACTCCGGTGCACTCTCTGCACTCCGGTGTATATTTCCCGCCTCCACTACACCACTGACGTGGAAGACATCGTGACGTATGTGCGCCAAAGGTTGAAGTACGCGCCGAGAGTGCAGCTGTTGGAGTCGCATCCCAACGTCAACTTTAAGGCGTTTGTGGTGCGCATACCAACATGCTACCTGCACCTGGTGATGGAAGAAAGCTTTTGGCCGCAGGATGTGGTATTTCGCCGCTTTCGCGGACAAGTGCCACCAGAACGCACAAAGACATAGTGCAACTACCTAAGTGATACTAACATAGTTATTAAGTTTTATTTACTAACAAAGTTGTTACTATATTATTATGTATACTTAGGTTAAGGTATATATCTATGGGTCTTTGTTACCTGAAAATAAATGGTTTATTATTATTATTATTATTATTATAACGGATCAGCAGCTCCGATACGTCGACTCGGCTACGGCTAGGCGACGCCGCGCTTACGGTTCGCCGACCGCTGGTTGATGGTGCTGCAGGCAGGCCGCGGGAGTGGTTAGAGAGACAAGGGTGGACGAAGAGACGTAAGCTCAGGTACGGAGAGATGTAAGCACGGGGACGACGAGCCGTAAGCGCGGGAACTGCAAGTTGACCACGCACCGCACCGCGGTTTGTGAGCTTGTCCCGAGGCGAGGCGATTACGTTACGATTCCAATTAATGTTGCGTTGCAGTAGGGAGTTTCATACAAAGAATACTGAATGCTGAATGGTTCGAGTTGAAACGGTTACGATCCTGTTCCAAGTTGATACGTGTGCTACCTTTATAGTGGTAACTACTAGTGGTGGGTGTATACCTGCGCTAATCATTTACTTTTCTTTGCCGATAGGTTGTATATTGTACTTATGTCTTATCTATTTCATTTCAAAGTCGCTTTTCGCTCATTCTGTACAATTTTTTTTTTTATATTTGAATTATCGTACCTTGTAAAAAATAGTTTCTTCGCAGATTGTTGCCTATTTTACACAGTTTACTTAATGAATCAGTATAATCTTCGCTTGTATATTATGTCATCAGCGAGTCAGAGTAGGGAACCTAGTTTAATTACCGTGGTGAGTAGTGACATCTGCATAACATTCCACATTAGTTTATACCAAATAATAAAGAAGTGTAAAGTCCGATGTAAGAAATTAATACGTAGTAACTGGGCCTTTTTGGCGCAGCCGTGAGGCACACTTTCCTCACGGCTGCGCCAAAAACGCCCAGTTCAGCAAAAATGTCAGACAACTAGTGTGACGGTGGTTTTCAACTGGACCAGCAGTGCTATTCTGTAAAAATCTCACCGTGAAAACTAAGGTGAACCTAAGGTGTCACTTCACCTATGTTATCACGGTGAGATTTTTACAGAATCGATAGGATCAGCCTATAGATTGTGTGTGTGTGAGGTGACGAATGTAAATCAGTTTTATACTGCAACGTGACGTGTGCATGCAAATTTGTGTCAAATAAAAACAGTAATAAATATTAATAAATAGTGTGATACTGAGTAGCATTGCAAAAAATACTGATAGATATACCTTCGTTGATATGTAAATAAAGAAATTCTTCGAAACGAGTCAGAACCAAAACCAGTTTTAAACGATGCCTAACTTCCACGTTCCAACACATTGTCATAATAATTTATTAATCCGTGAACTATACAGAAAATGCAAGCAGCCAAGCGCGGCGGACTATTTACGGACAGTTTGCAACTTGCGTGTATTTTGAACTTGTCTTAGATGTGGTTTTCGTTGGGGTTAACCTAATACGATGGATATAACGTCTATAAATAAGTCAGCTAAACATTTTTGGTGAAAGTGGAAATGTAAGTAAAAACATTCACAAATAACCAAAAAATACAGGGTGAAATTGAAAACATGCGACAAACTGAAATGGGAGATTGTACTCATCATTATGAACAACTTTTACTAAGGGAACAAAGCTGCAATCGCGAAAAAAAATCAGCTGTTCCCTACATTTTGACGAGTTATATGAACATAAATGTAGGGAACAGATGATTTTTTTTTCGCGATTTCAGGTTTGGTTCCATAGTAAAAGTTATTCATAATGATGAGTACAATCTCCCATTTCGATTTGTCGCATGTTTTAAATTTCACCCTGAAAGGATAAGGATAAGATAAGGATAAGGATGAAAGGTAAGGCTCTAGACAGACGGACCGCATTTCAATGCAGTTTGAATGCAGTTGACACGGTTTGCAGTCGTGTCAACTGCATTCAAACTGCACTTGAACTGCAATTTGCGGTTGAATTGCAGTTGAAATGCGGTCCGTCTGTCTAGAGCCTAACACGGGCTAGTGGCTAAGTAATCGCAGCCGCACGGGTCGATCAATCAGGTTAAGCTACGCTTGCCACGGTCGGTCCGTGAATGGGTGACCATGTTTACATACAAAGACCGCTCCGTGCCTCCGAAAACGTAAATAATAAAGCTGTACAAAAGTGAAATTAAATCTCAATTCTATTTAAATAAGCTTCGCGAAAGCTCGGTCTACTTACAAAAACAAAAATAGATCACGAACCTAACATTATAATATTTCAGTCCCTAATGAATGTTCCACCACAAGAAGTTCCATCTTTGTCGTATCCCAATCCGGTGGGTCTCCAACCTCTCTGCAATATCGGACAGCAGACCGAACTCGGCACGGGCCGGAACAGTACGGAAGTCGTTGTATGATAATGGTTTTGGACCACTTAAAGTTGCCCTTTTCAGAAGTTAAACAGCTAATGGCGTGAGGCAAATTTTAGTCTATTGTTTGTTTTTTCTTTCTTTCTTGGCATGTGGAGTAATGATCGCTTTACAATGTTAAAAGGATAAAGGTTTTTTTGTCGAGGCGTGGCTCATTTTTAGTAAATGGTTTAAATAGGAGGGAGTTTAGTAGGTATAGCAATCTTATTTTTATAAGAAAGATTATGGATGTGTAGACTTTTATTCAGTCGTTAGCTGTTTTCATTCTTTATCATTGAAAACTATGAAAAATGTTGGAGATGAGAACTGAAGTTTAGGTGATTTTTCATGAACCTCGTTTATCTGTTTATCATTCTACTAAACATTACGTACCTAAATATCTTATGTAAGTTGATCTCAAATTTTTGTAATACACCTTCAGTAAGCTCAATTGCCAATTTGGGAAACACCAATAATGATCGACATTATACTACTACATCAGAGAGCTTCACTCGATTCATGCAACCAGTCGATGGCGCATAGATTGGTATAGGTTTTCGAGAAGAGGATTATACATGAGGATTATAACGACGTGTAATAAGTACACATATTCATCTACTCTTTATAGAGGTAAATGATTTATTAATGTAGGAATAAACCGATTAAATAGTTATGAAAACGACTGAAAAAAAACATAATACTTAAACATAGCTTTTTATAAAAAAAAAATATATAATGAATATAAAAATATAACGATGGGGAACCCAGCCAGTGCCATCACTGACCAGTCTCCGGTGTAATTCTTCGTTAATGGTAGATAGATTGTTGGTTTTCAATCACACAACACTTATCTCAAACTCAAAGCATTTATTTTAACTAAAACCTTTACAGGCGCTTTAGAATTATGATTTAACAAGGAGTCGTTCAGTTTGAGTTAGTAAGTGAAGCTAATCGCCCATTCCAAAACGAAATAGATTCTAAGGAGAAGAACGGGCAAGAAACTCTATCTTACCCGTTCTTCTCCTTGGTACCTATCTCTATCCAAGTAATCTCGGTCACGTCTCCAAACAATATGTCGGTCATCAAATAATTAAAAACTATTGTTAAAGCCCTCTTTTAGCCACGCCTCTGTTAAACATTTATCATCATAGTTATTTGAGCACACATTCCTGAGGAAACTTGACGTTTTATTATATGACGACATTATACGACACTAAAACGTGTTAAATCATAATTCTAAAGCACCTGTAAAGGTTTTAGTTAAAATAAATGCTTTGAGTTTGAGATAAGTGTTGTGTGATTGAAAACCAACAATCTATCTACCATTAACGAAGAATTACACCGGAGACTGGTCAGTGATGGCACTGGCTGGGTTCCCCATCGTTATATTTTTATATTCATTATATATTTTTTTTTTATAAAAAGCTATGTTTAAGTATTATGTTTTTTTTCAGTCGTTTTCATAACTATTTAATCGGTTTATTCCTACATTAATAAATCATTTACCTCTATAAAGAGTAGATGAATATGTGTACTTATTACACGTCGTTATAATCCTCATGTATAATCCTCTTCTCGAAAACCTATACCAATCTATGCGCCATCGACTGGTTGCATGAATCGAGTGAAGCTCTCTGATGTAGTAGTATAATGTCGATCATTATTGGTGTTTCCCAAATTGGCAATTGAGCTTACTGAAGGTGTATTACAAAAATTTGAGATCAACTTACATAAGATATTTAGGTACGTAATGTTTAGTAGAATGATAAACAGATAAACGAGGTTCATGAAAAATCACCTAAACTTCAGTTCTCATCTCCAACATTTTTCATAGTTTTCAATGATAAAGAATGAAAACAGCTAACGACTGAATAAAAGTCTACACATCCATAATCTTTCTTATAAAAATAAGATTGCTATACCTACTAAACTCCCTCCTATTTAAACCATTTACTAAAAATGAGCCACGCCTCGACAAAAAAACCTTTATCCTTTTAACATTGTAAAGCGATCATTACTCCACATGCCAAGAAAGAAAGAAAAAACAAACAATAGACTAAAATTTGCCTCACGCCATTAGCTGTTTAACTTCTGAAAAGGGCAACTTTAAGTGGTCCAAAACCATTATCATACAACGACTTCCGTACTGTTCCGGCCCGTGCCGAGTTCGGTCTGCTGTCCGATATTGCAGAGAGGTTGGAGACCCACCGGATTGGGATACGACAAAGATGGAACTTCTTGTGGTGGAACATTCATTAGGGACTGAAATATTATAATGTTAGGTTCGTGATCTATTTTTGTTTTTGTAAGTAGACCGAGCTTTCGCGAAGCTTATTTAAATAGAATTGAGATTTAATTTCACTTTTGTACAGCTTTATTATTTACGTTTTCGGAGGCACGGAGCGGTCTTTGTATGTAAACATGGTCACCCATTCACGGACCGACCGTGGCAAGCGTAGCTTAACCTGATTGATCGACCCGTGCGGCTGCGATTACTTAGCCACTAGCCCGTGTTAGGCTCTAGACAGACGGACCACATTTCAACTGCAATTCAACCGCAAATTGCAGTTCAAGTGCAGTTTGAATGCAGTTGACACGACTGCAAACCGTGTCAACTGCATTCAAACTGCATTGAAATGCGGTCCGTCTGTCTAGAGCCTTACCTTTCATCCTTATACAGGGTGAAATTTAAAACATGCGACAAATCGAAATGGGAGATTGTACTTATCATTATGAATAACTTTTACTATGGAACCAAACCTGAAATCGCGAAAAAAAAATCATCTGTTCCCTACATTTATGTTCATATAACTCGTCAAAATGTAGGGAACAGCTGATTTTTTTTCGCGATTGCAGCTTTGTTCCCTTAGTAAAAGTTGTTCATAATGATGAGTACAATCTCCCATTTCAGTTTGTCGCATGTTTTCAATTTCACCCTGTATTTTTTGGTTATTTGTGAATGTTTTTACTTACATTTCCACTTTCACCAAAAATGTTTAGCTGATTTATTTATAGACGTTATATCCATCGTATTAGGTTAACCCCAACGAAAACCACATCTAAGACAAGTTCAAAATACACGCAAGTTGCAAACTGTCCGTAAATAGTCCGCCGCGCTTGGCTGCTTGCATTTTCTGTATAGTTCACGGATTAATAAATTATTATGACAATGTGTTGGAACGTGGAAGTTAGGCATCGTTTAAAACTGGTTTTGGTTCTGACTCGTTTCGAAGAATTTCTTTATTTACATATCAACGAAGGTATATCTATCAGTATTTTTTGCAATGCTACTCAGTATCACACTATTTATTAATATTTATTACTGTTTTTATTTGACACAAATTTGCATGCACACGTCACGTTGCAGTATAAAACTGATTTACATTCGTCACCTCACACACACACAATCTAAAGGCTGATCCTATCGATTCTGTAAAAATCTCACCGTGATAACATAGGTGAAGTGACACCTTAGGTTCACCTTAGTTTTCACGGTGAGATTTTTACAGAATAGCACTGCTGGTCCAGTTGAAAACCACCGTCACACTAGTTGTCTGACATTTTTGCTGAACTGGGCGTTTTTGGCGCAGCCGTGAGGAAAGCGTGCCTCACGGCTGCGCCAAAAAGGCCCAGTTACTACGTATTAATTTCTTACATCGGACTTTACACTTCTTTATTATTTATTTTATTTTACCATATACGTACACACATATGTATATACACCTTTTACACTTATAATATCATTGTGTATATGCCTAAACAGAAAAACAAAATCGAACAGAAAAATATATAGATTATTTGATTTTTTATTTGTTTTTATCTGATGTGTCTCGGGGGATCCAGGGCTAGACGAGGGGTTCAGGGCATCAGACCGGAATAAGTCCTCTGGTGTATTGTGTATCTTTTAGTCGTACTAAATAAATATATTTTCTTTCTTTTTTTCATATGGCTCCAACTGTTTACAATAAGTTGCCTAAAAGTTGGAAGGAGCTTAATAATGTACACTTGAAGAGTAAACTTAAGACATATTTAGTGAATAAAGCATTCTATAACATTAACGAGTTCCTAGAGGAAAGATTTGGACTGACATAGTGGCTTATTTGATTTGATTATTATTTTTTGTGTTTATTAATTTAAAACATGTCAACAATAAAAAATAATAAAACAATAGTTTTATTATTTTTTATTGTTGACATGATTATTGTATTTCAGTCTTAATAACTTATTTATGTTTGTAATGTTCTTGTTATTTTAAATTTATTGCCATATTATTATTATTATTTAATTCTTAATTTATTGTTATTTTATGTGAATGTTATAATTAATCATATTTCTGGACATTTGCACGTCACATCATGTGGCAAACATGGCGTACCTAATAATGTTGTTTTACCATCTTTCATGCATGTATTTTCTTGTATGTATTACACATGTTTAGCAAATAAATATTAACTTATCTTATCTTATCTTATCTTTCTAGTTTATGTATAGAATTTCCGACGTTAAAATTTAATAAATATTCTAATCCAATATTATAAGAAACTGAAACTACTAAGAAAGTCCTAACTCAGCTTTCATATCACTAGCCGTCTCGATACGGAATGAACGGGGCGCCCATCCAAAATTTGACCGCGGCAAGTGAAATCAGCGGTTAATAATATTAATGGTTTAACAATTATCTTACATGATTGATTACTTCTATGTACTGTGGGAGAGGTACTTCTAGAAAACATATCTTTCAGATAAAATAAAGAAATATACATGAAATCGTTTTACGTTTTTTTAATATAAAAAACATAAAACGATTTCGTGAATAATTATGTATTTTATTACGACATACGCAATGTCAGCTCTTCAGCCAACTTCAACTTGTTTTTCTTCTATTCTAAATTTACATTAATATTTGTCTCGTAACTATCCCATCAATTTAAAGGCGACTCGCGAGAGGTTGCATGTTAAAACCATACCTACAGCGAGGTAATTGCGTAACACATTATCAGTAGCAATGGGTTTCATTTTGACAGTTCAACAACATTCATTGCGTTTTTTACGTTAATGAAGACACATTTTATTGAACTTATGAAGCAATGAATTAGCAAGAACCTTCAAAATGATTCAGATTGAGATTGATAGTGTGTTACGCAATTAGGGTGCAGGTTAAAGGCTCTACAGTGCCTACCTATTTGGCTTAGGCTTGGTGAGAAAAATCTAACACGTAACTTTTAATAACTGCTATTTCAATTTCCAGTTAGTCCATAATCTTTAGACGTAACTCACAGATGACTTTTTCTGGTTCACCGGGCAACATGAGGAGAAACTGTTGACAACATGATTGAAAAAAGTAAAACAACTTTTTAATCAAAGTTATTCATATCTATGGCTTGCAATCAATTATTACTATAGGTACTAATAAATAGTTTTAATGTTACGCGATAACTGTATTTACCAGGTAAATGTTGAGATAAATATACTTCTAAAAATTGCTCTCATAAATATTGATTCCTTCACTGGCACGTTTTAGAAATGCAATATGAAAAGATTCAAGCATTTATTATTAAAAGCTATATTCAAAAAGGACACAGGGATCGCAGTTACTAACTTAAATCGATTCATAAAAGCTACTGAATTAGAAAACATTTGATATTGCATTCCCAGCAAAAAGTAAAATTATCCATCTTACACTTGAAACTGAAGTTCCAGCTGACTTCACTGTATTCAATTTAAATGTATATCTTCTATTATAAGAGAACCCGTAAAAACATTGGATATTGAGTTCTCCACTGTTCAAAATGTATTGGATAGAAACCGAAACGTCTACAAACAAAACCGGTTTGCTATTGTTTGTAGGATAGGTTGTGTTTTGCAAATATCCATGCATTGTTAGATCCATGTGAGCTTCTACTACTACCTTCATCGGTGATTTGTGCATACATTCTCTCTTGTCATTCCATTGTGTGCAAAAAGGATAGTATTCCTTCTAGAGCACCTACTTAATTGTAGCATAGCCTGAGATCCTGCTAAAGTAAACAGTTCTCTCAGGGACGGGCTATTAATTTCGGTTGGTGTGACAAGCATCAAGCATGCATCGGATCGCTCAAACTTAAATACAAATAATTTATTTCAATTAAACCACTTACAGGTACTTTTCAATTGTCAAGGAGTCGGTCAGTCAGAAATATGAAGCTAGCTCATTCCAAAGCGTAGTAGTTACCTGTGGAGAAGAACGGGCAGGAAATTACATGAATACTCTTTTAAATTATATTGTTATAAAATCTAATATATAAAATTCTCGTGTCACAGTGTTAGTTACCATACTCCTCCGAAACGTCTGGACCGATTTGTATGAAATTTTCTGTGCATATCGGGTAGGTCTGAGAATCGGCTACTATATATTTTTTTTCTTTGCAAAACGATGTTTGCGCGGTCAGCTAGTATTCATATAAATTGAGAACAAAGTTCGGTCAGTTGAACATCATTCATATCCTTCAATTACAGACCATAGACCAGGCATGGACCAATATAATATGTATACATAATATATAACATCATCAATATATATCAATAAAAACATCGAGCTAGGAGGTAAATTGCTTCAGGCAACATCAACGAATTCCATTTTGATATTGGTTTTAGGGATGAAGAAGAATAAAATGACAAACCAACGATATTTTAATACCTACGGTGTCCATTTGTATTTTTCAAACCCAAAATCATGGAATTGTCTCTATATTTTCCTTTCCCTGTTTTTTCGAGATCCAATTCAGAAACAAATTAAATTTCCATGTAAGTTTAATTGACAGTGTATAGTCTGTTATATTTGGGAACTTGCGATGTCAATCGAGCTTTGAACAATGTCGTCTGCGGTTAGCGGATAATAGATTCTCTACTATCATTGTGTTCAACTAGTTAATAACTATTCTGTAGTGAAGTGAATAAGAAATTCCGCGCAGACTTGAATTTAGTGTTAATAACTTTTGTGTAGATTGGTACCATAATTAACTTCTATGAATCACGTTGAAATATTTGACAAGTTTATTTAGAAAAGAGACAAACAAAATCAAGTCATTAGAAAATTACAAGACTATTTAGATAGGAGCCTGAAAAGCTTCGATACAAAGGAGCTAAATCGAAGGACATTACGTTCAGTATTTTCACACCTATGACAAATAAAAAAAAAGATCTGACATGTCTGAGTAAACATGCCTTCGAGTCTACTTTTTGTCTGAATTTTCCGTAAAGAACAAAAGCCTAGCTCTATTTGCTTCAACTTTACGTAGTTATACTGTATACTAAGTAGGCACAATCAAGACTGATAAGTTAGAATGAAGCATTAGTTTGTGAGTGCATACTTATATTTCATGAAATGCAATAAGGGCAAAACAGTTTTGGTTTATAAAATACTAGCTGCACCCCGCAATTTTACCCGCATAAGTCTCGATCCCGTGGAAATATCGATATAAAAATATCCTATGTTCTTATCCAGGTTATGGTCTACCCATGTGCCAAATTTCATCCAAATCCGTCATACCATTTTAGCGTGAAAGCGTAACAAACAAACAGAAACAACCAAATCTTTTCTCTTTATAATATTAATTCAGATACTGTAGTTTATTTACCTCATCGTGACAACTCCTTATCCATTAAGGTGTCAGACCTATAAAAACCATTACTGAGTAACAAAGAGATGCTAAAGAACACGTGTACGCGAATGACTGGGAGCGTTGACTTGATGCTTTTATTTGTAGAATGAAGTTTCCGAAAACAAAAGTGTTTTATTACTGAAAAAGTTGAATAGTATTGATGTTTTTTAGAATTAGAATTAAAATTTATTTATTTGTAAGAATGCAGTTTTACATAGGTAGTACCTATGGTGTTAATATTTTTTAAGTTCTATACACTCTGCTATAACATAATTGGTGTACAAATATTCAGATGTCATTCATATTTAACTAAGTACAATTTATTTTAAGATTTGTGATTTACAATAAGTCCATTATGAGTTAATATTATTATAAATTGGTAAAATAGAATAGAATAATTATTTATTTGCATAGAAAGTAGGTACAAAAAAATACAGATGTTTTTATAATTATAGATCCTTATACATTCTACCTTAAATTAGGCATGCAAACATTTAGCACAAGTGCTTAGTGCGTGGTAGTCGTTACTTTAAAATCAATGTCAAAATTCAGTACTTACATGTCATCTTGTATTTTTACAATATTTCATATATTCACCTATGTCATAAAAACAATTATCCAATAACCAACTTGTCAGCTTTTTCTTGAATGGGGATGGGTAGTTTCTTAAATGAGTTAGGTAACTTATTATATACCTGAATGGCATTAACATATACATTCCTTCTAAATATCCTCCCAAATATTTTTTGCGAGAATGTATCCCGGATTTGACAGACTACAGTAGGTTCTGGTTTCGAAAACCTAAGGACTTTCTATTCAGTCAAAATCTGTTGTGTCTACTAGTAGTAATGGTTTTAGTGTTATTCTAACAAACTATAGCATCGTAACGGTTTTAGGTAGAAATAAGACCGCTGAGAGCGGACAATTGGCGTAATGAAGATTTGCACTATTGTTGTGAATGTTCCAAATTATGCAAATGGCTACGAATACGGCAAATAATAATGTGTATTTATTATGTTGGCATGTTTTACCGCAATTATATATTCTTTGGCAATATTGCTGTAGTTTCAATCGCCATTTCTAGAATTCGTCCATGTTTCATGGCTCAAATAAAACGTTTTTTTTTTTGGTCACAAAATAATGAAAGAAGGCAGGGAGGTCTGACACATGCGAGCGTTTTTCAACCCTCGCCAAAAAATAACAAAATGGGGAGAGGCAAAAAAGATAAATGGGGAATTCCAGGAAACAGACGATTGGCCAATAGATTTTTTACAAATTAAAAGAGCGTTCGAGCGCTACAAGCCTGAAATAAAATGCGGCCGAATATGTAATATATGAATTCACGCTTGACTAGAGATGCTCGTAGGTACATACGGTTGTTAAATCTATATGTCGGAATCATTCGTTTGACTATTCGGAACGCCATCACGACGCTGATTCGGCGCTGGACAGAGTCTAGCCTGAGTTCATAGGGGGTCGAGGAGAGCGAGCGGCAAGGTGGAGCGGCTCTTTTGGACATCGAACGGACAACATGTGCTGAGAAACTGTTTCGCGTTCCGTATGGTTGAGTTGTGTACCTACAGTGTGTGATTCGCTAGTGTGATTGAACTTGTTCATAAATTATAATCTAATTTGAACTGCAAACGGTTTTTCTATTGCGCAATAACCAACACTACCCATAGTACGCCCACAGTAATAATTAAAATATGACTGATAATAACGAGACACACGTACCTTCTTCGGCATATACACACATCAAAAGTGTCTAGGGATCAACATATATTTTTGCAATAACTTTTCTCCTGATTGATATTAATTAAAATTTTCTTTAAGGATTCATCAAATAAAGTGTTTTCGTTTGTCACAGTAACGATAAACCAAGTCACCTTTGCATTAATAAAGAAATTTGCCATTTTCCTAATAAAGGGATTTTTGACATTTGAACCACTAACACAAAAGTTCGAAAAAAAGACTGAAATAACAGTTTTCTCTAAAATTTTATTGGGTAACTTAAACAATTAATAATCCGTGTTTCTACCGCGAACACTAACAACACAAGAACATCGGTTTGGCATACTCAAAATGAGTTCATCCAAATCACGCTGTGGAATGGCCGCCCATGTTCGTTGCAACAACAAAAAAAGGTCTTCTTGCGACTGGATACCCTCCATATTCGGCAGAGCTCTTCTCTGTAGCATATCCCATGCATGCTCAATCGGGTTCAAGTCTGGCGACTGAGCAGGCCAGGGCAGGACATTGATGTTAGCTGCGGCGAGAGTCTGTCTTACAACTCTTGCGGTGTGCGGTCGTGCATTATCATGCATTAACTGAAATAAGGGACCGATTTGCACTTGTAGAGGAACGATGACGTCTGATACAATCGTCTCAGCATAAATTTGAGCGTTGAGGTTGCCTCTGATCCAAATCAACTCAGTTCTTCCGCCGATCCAAATACCCGCCCATACCATGATGGTTCCACCACTATAAGGATGGACTTCCTGGCAGGATTTTAATCGCTGTTGGCGTCCAGGGGTTCTCCAGTGTCGTATACGTCTTGTATCCGGTCTCATACCAAAACGAGACTCATCAGAAAAGCACACGAAACGCCATTGTTCTTCTGCCCAATTTCTGTGTTCAAGAGCCCATTGATATCGAATCCTACGATTGTGCATTGCTATAGGTGGTACCCGTAGCGGTCTTCGGGAATGAAGGTTCACTTCATGCAAGCAGTTTCTGACTGTTTGGTCGCTAATTAAGTTCCCTGAAGAGTGATGAAGCCTCACGGCTAACATCATGGCGGTTATTGTTGGAGCTCTTCGAGTTACTTTTATTAACAAAATAGACAGTAGAACCAAAAACTTTTAAATACTTCAGTTGCGGCTTTGTATTATGCCATAACTCATAAGGTGTGTTTTTCAACCACAGTGCTTTCGTGGGGCTGATATTTATCAGCCTTACTTATGATATTTATCAGTCTTACTGAAGTATTTAAAAGTTTTTGGTTCTACTGTCTATTTTGTTAATAAAAGTATAAAAACGAAATTTGACAAGAAATCATCAAAGGGAATTTTCGTTGGTTATGAACCAAATGGTTATAAGGTTTGGGATGTAGTAAATGAAAAGTTTGTGAGAGTCAGAGATGTGGTAATGGATGAGATTAATTTCTTATCAAATAGGCCAGTGCAACCTGCGCCAGAACGGATTATGGCTAGAAATAGCAATAACTCTGTTGTTGACAACTCTGTCAGAGATGTGGTAATGGATGAGATTAATTTCTTATCAAATAGGCCAGTGCAACCTGCGCCTGAACGGATTATGGCTAGAAATAGCAATAACTCTGTTGTTGACAACTCTGTCAGAGATGTGGAAATGGATGAGATTAATTTCTTACCAAATTGGCCAGTGCAACATGCGCCCGAACGGATTATAGCTAGAAATAGCAATAACTCTGTTGTTGACAATTCTGACTCTGTACACCCTTTTGAAAAGAGGTGTGAATCTCGTAAGGATCAATCAGATTGTATGAGTAAACAAACGGATGAAATACCTACTAATCAATCTGTTCATGAAACAGGGGAGCGCTTGAACCGGTCTTTATATCACAATGAAAATGAGTTAACTTTATCTCAAGACAATGATACATCACATAATTTGAGACGAAGTAATAGGGTCCGAAACATGCCAACTGTTTCTTATAATGAAAATGATGAGGACAGTATTTATGGTAACTACTTGTTGTGTGCAGAATCTTTGATATTTCAAATTCCTCAATCATATACAGAAATTAAAACCAGGGATGATAAGCATCTATGGGAAAATGCTATCAAAGAGGAAATTAATTCACTTCTTGAAAATGATACGTGGACTTTAGTACCAAAGCCAGATAATAGAAATATTATCGATTGTAAGTGGGTATTTACAGTTAAAAATGATGAGTTTGGAAAACCCTTGAAATATAAAGCGAGATTAGTGGCTCGTGGTTTTAGTCAGAAATATTTGATTGATTATAATGAAACGTTTGCACCTGTTGCAAGGATTGCAAGTTTTAGACTGATAATAGCTTTTGCGAATCAATTTAATTTGCTGGTTCACCATATGAATGTAAAAACAGCATTTTTGAATGGGAAACTGAATGAGGAAATCTATATGAAAATTCCCGAGGGTATCCCGGCTGGAAGTAATATGGTTTGCAAATTAAATAAGTCATTATATGGATTGAAACAGTCTGCACGCTGTTGGTTCCAAATGTTTGAGCAAGCTTTGATAAAAAGGGGTTTTCAATACTCATCAGCGGACCGGTGCATTTACATTTTTAATGCAGGTCATGTTTTAAAGAATATTTATGTTCTACTTTATGTTGACGATCTTGTGATATCAACCGCAGATATAAATACTATGAATAGTTTTAAAACATACATAATGAACACTTTTAAAATGGTAGACTTAAAAGAGATCAAATGTTTTCTGGGAATCAAAATAATCAAGTCAGAAAACAAAGTTACTTTGGATCAGGAAATGTACATAAAAACAGTTCTTGAGAAGTTTAACATGAGTGACTGTAATTCTGTCACTGCACCCCTTGAAAGTAAACTAGATTACGAAGCATTAAATTCGTGTGAAATAACAAGTGCCCCTTGTAGAAATCTTATCGGGTGTTTGATATATATCATGCTGTGCACTCGACCTGACCTAAGTTTTTCTGTTAACATCTTGAGTCGATACGCAAGCAAAAACAACCATTCATTATGGTCACACTTAAAAAGGGTCTTGCGATATTTAAAGGGCACTATAAATCTCAAGTTAACATTTACACGAAATGATTATAAAAATATTCTAAGTGGCTTTGTTGATTCTGACTGGGGTAGTAATACACTAGATAGAAAAAGTACTACGGGTTATTTGTTTAAATTGTTTGATCAATGCACAATATGCTGGCAAACAAAAAGGCAGCATACAGTGGCAACATCATCTACTGAAGCAGAGTACATGGCTCTATATGAAGCAGTAAAAGAAACTCTGTGGTTAAAGTCATTAGTAACAAGTATTGGCATTGCGATACCAGACTCTATTTGTATTTATGAGGATAATAATGGATGCATAAGCATCGCGAACAATCCTACTAGTCACAAAAGATCTAAACATATTGATATTAAGTATCATTTTTCTAGAGAACAGGTTGAGAAAAATGTGATTAAAATGGTTTATGTTTCTACAGATAACCAGCTGGCTGATATCCTGACAAAATCATTACCCGCGGTGCGTTTCACCGAGATGAGAATAAAACTCGGGGTGACGTTGTAATTGTATTCAACGTGGATAAATAAAATGATGAGGATATGTTAAATATAAGAGTTTGGTTATAATAAATGTAGATGAATAACATTCATAGTATCCAGTTATAATGGATAAATTGATTGATAATGGTTTGATTAGGTTTTTCTGGGTTTTACCTAATCCTGCGCAGCAAATGCTGGACCGTGATGATTGATTGTATTCCCAGAGAGAGTGTGAAAAATTGGAGGTGTGTGATTTTGTAATTGTATAAAGATGTTTGATATCTTTTAGCGTAATTAAAAGGAAAAGGATTATTTTTGAGGGGGCGTGTTGGAGTATAGCAAAAACAAATCTATCCTACTTCAACACTATCGTCTTTCTCGTTCTAACTCATAAATATTATTTAAGTATCCGCCCTTAGCACTTGACTGAAATCCTTAGTTTCGCATAGTGACTGTACTACTCTATTAGCCTTGTGTGGGATCACACGTCTCACGTAATATTAGAAAACACACCTTCCAATATATAAATAAAAGGATAATAAACGTATTATTAAAATCCTTAGAACGGTCTTTCCTTTGGTGTTCCTCCATTAACCCTAACAATTATTAGTGCTACTGTTTCCCTACTACTGATTAAAACCAACGTTATTATGGAGCGGCGACGTCATTTAAGCAGGGAAGAAATGCTCAGAGCCGTGGGAATGATAGAAGCTGGTTCCCGGCAACGTACTGTGGCTTTAGCTCTGAATACAAGTCAGAGTGTTATCAGTCGACTTTGGACACGTTACCGAAGCACTGGTACCGTGGCTGAGCGCCATGGAGGACGGTATCGCTGCACCACACGGAGACAAGACCGATACATTCAAATCTTAACTCGAAGAGCTCCAACAATAACCGCCATGATGTTAGCCGTGAGGCTTCATCACTCTTCAGGGAACTTAATTAGCGACCAAACAGTCAGAAACTGCTTGCATGAAGTGAACCTTCATTCCCGAAGACCGCTACGGGTACCACCTATAGCAATGCACAATCGTAGGATTCGATATCAATGGGCTCTTGAACACAGAAATTGGGCAGAAGAACAATGGCGTTTCGTGTGCTTTTCTGATGAGTCTCGTTTTGGTATGAGACCGGATACAAGACGTATACGACACTGGAGAACCCCTGGACGCCAACAGCGATTAAAATCCTGCCAGGAAGTCCATCCTTATAGTGGTGGAACCATCATGGTATGGGCGGGTATTTGGATCGGCGGAAGAACTGAGTTGATTTGGATCAGAGGCAACCTCAACGCTCAAATTTATGCTGAGACGATTGTATCAGACGTCATCGTTCCTCTACAAGTGCAAATCGGTCCCTTATATATACTTATTTAATAAATACTTATTAAATAAGTAGCAATTAACACAGCCTCACCCCAGAACGATTGATTTAATTTAGACCCTTGTATCATTGTACGACTCCGTTCTGTAATTGTTCTTATCATACGTTCGGCAATACCATTCAAAGCCGGAGTATGTGGCACTGTTAAGTGGTAGCTAATACCTTTCCGCGCACAGAACTCTTTCATTTCATTGGATACAAATTCCCCTCCATTATCACAATATAAGTTAACAATTCTCAAACAAAAACGTGCTTCACTTTTTGCTACATAATCCCGAAATATAACAAAAACATCTGATTTACGAGCTAACAAGTAGGTAGCACAATAATGAGTGTACTCATCCACAAAAAATCACAAAATAATTTTTGCCATCAATAGACGACGGAGTTATAGGACCACAAACATCTGTGTGCACTTTAAATAGAGGTCGTTTCAAAACTTTTGGTTTCGATTTGTTAAATGGCAGGCATGATTGTTTACCATAAATACAAGCCTCACACAATTTATCATTTGGCATAATATTATCAATTTTATCAATATCAGAAAATAATTTCTTTCTTTTTATTTCCATAAATTTTGATTTGCCTATATGGCCTAACCTCTGATGCCACAATTCATAACTATTATTTACGACTCTATTTAATGAGCATTCGCTATTTAAAGCATGTTTAGAAAGGAGAAACTTAATGCTGATTAGATTGTTCAAAGACTCACCCTTTATTACCAGCTTACCATCATTGTACACAACAACACTACCGTTTTTATCGAAAACGACAGTCATTCCGGCATTCTGCATTTTCTTTACCGATAGCAGGTTGTAGGGAATATCAGAACAGAAAAGTACATCCTGTAGTATACCTGGTATGCCCATCTTACTGGTAACGGGGAGATCACCTTTCTTTGTCGCTTGTATAAACGTGCCATTTTTCGCAACAGAAATGTTTATTGGCTTTTCAAGCTCAGTGAAGTTTAGGGCCAAATCTTCTCGATTTATCAAATGATCTGAAGCTCCTGAATCCAACACAAAAGTAATATTGTTTTTCCTGTCATTACTTTCATTTGTATCACTGTCCGTCATAAAAGCAAATCCAGCATTTTGTGGTTTTTATTGTTGGTTCTTTTGTTTTCAATAGCTCTTTTGTAAGAAAAACAATGCTTTTTCAAATGCCCCTTTTTGCCACAGTGATTACATTTCTTGTATTTAAAATTGTTCATGAACGGTTTTATTGACTTTTGCTTTGCTTGATAATTATTTCTTGATATATTTGAAGGTGGTCTAGCACTTTCAGCCTGAAGTATTTTTACACTTAGATCATATCCTTCGCTTGTTAATTTAACTTCATGATCTAATAATCTCGTTTTCACAAAAGCTAATGTTATATTGTCTTCAGTCAATGTTTCGATTGCTGTGACGATGCTGTTATAGCTGTTCGGTAGAGTCATGAAAAGGTGGGTCACTTTATCGGATTCTTCTAATTTCGCACCTGCAGCCATAAGTTCGGTGACAATCTCATCAAATATTTGGAAATGTTTGATTAATTTGGTATCTCTATCCAATTTCAAGTTCAACAACCTTTTCCTAAGAGACAGCTGCGTCGCTACGCTTTTTCTTTCAAAGATAGAATCAAGCTTCGCGAAAATTTGTTTTGCGGTGTCTTGTTCTGTAGTCAGACCAAGTAATGAGTCTGACAAACATTCTACTATCGTATTCTTAGCTGATGCATTATTTTTAAGCCACTCAGCACTTCTGTCTGTCGGAGATTCATCGTCGATAATGTTCAGAACTCCAAGTTCACTTAATAGATTGCGAATTCTAAATTTCCACACACTATACTTTTCTCCAGCAAATTGTTTGATGTTCCTTTTAGATCTTAAATCCATTTTTAAAAACACTTGCACTAAAATAACTTTTTATTTAGTGTCCAATCACTTTCACTTTATATTATTTATTCGCACTCTGGCTTAACGCTCTGGGCCCATAACCTGTTAGGGTTAATGGAGGAACACCAAAGGAAAGACCGTTCTAAGGATTTTAATAATACGTTTATTATCCTTTTATTTATATATTGGAAGGTGTGTTTTCTAATATTACGTGAGACGTGTGATCCCACACAAGGCTAATAGAGTAGTACAGTCACTATGCGAAACTAAGGATTTCAGTCAAGTGCTAAGGGCGGATACTTAAATAATATTTATGAGTTAGAACGAGAAAGACGATAGTGTTGAAGTAGGATAGATTTGTTTTTGCTATACTCCAACAATAATGTCTTCAATGCGTTGTATGTTTTTATAGGGAAAATATTGACAGCTGATTTTCATCTTTTACTCGAATTTGATTCACAGTTCCTGATTCAAATTATGAAATGCACCAAAAAGGATCCATATAAATTTATAAAATCATAAATTTATTACAAAGCCACATCTCAATCTCAAGAAATCCGCATAAAAATGCTTGATCCCTAGACACTTTTGATGTGTGTATGTCGGAGCGTGAGGTGGTTGGCGCTATTTGTTTTGAAGGTTCAAGCTGTTAGAACACGATGACAGATGTCACTCGGTTTTAACGTTTAACCAAAAGAGCTTTGTTCGGAAATCGCCTCATTCGTATACGTCAAACGAATCGCTTGAGTGAGCTCGTAACTGGGCTGACAACACTGGTTTTGGCATTACATAAGTTGGTAGCATTGTTTGGGATCAGGTTACCCAACAGAACGAAGGAAAAGGGCAGCTTCTGGATCAAAAAGGAGCGGTGGGAGAACACAGAACACGAGGACTGCTAGTGGAACTAAAGTGAACTGAAGTCAACATGGTCTTGGTCGAAAGGACTCGGTGTAACTTGGTTTGCCAGAACGGGAATGATCTTGCTGCGTATCTGGATGTGTCGAGTACCTACAGTGTGTTATTAGCTAGTGTAATTAAATTGTTCATAAATTATAATCTGATACTGTAAACGATTCTACTGAGAAAGAAATAAAGAAAAAAAAATACTTGGACACAGTTCGTGAAACACAAAAACAAAGGCAAAATAATTGCAAACAACAATTGTGTGTGCCTCACGACTGCGCCAAAAAGGTTAATTTCAGCATGAATGCCAGACAGATGCTGTCTGACGCTGCTTTTCTAATGAACCTTAACCTGACTGAGCAATAACCAACAATAGTACGCCCACAGTAGCTAAAATGTGGCTGATAATAACGAGACACACATGCCTTCTCCGTCATATAATATTATGTTGGCATACAAAGGTCAAACGTACAGTTAAAAAAACCAGGTGGCCAGTTGAAGCTATTGTACTGTATAATCCTTCGCCATGTGATTGATTTATCCTACGGCTACAATTAACCTGAACAGGTTTTCCTTGCTTCGGCCAACCTGGGTTCGGAGTAGCAATTTATTCCTAACAATTACGGCCCCCAAGTTAAAGATGCAATTTTAGAATCTCAAAACAATTAATCACAAAGTAATCTCTCTTTTTCATTTTGCCGTGGTTGATGTCCGGGAAATACGAGAAGAATTTATCGTACCAAATTTGTCGGAGTAACGATGGGGGAACTTTAATCGGTAGCGGCAAATTAATGACTTCGTTACAAAATTACTTTGAAATAATGCTATACAACGGCAGCTCACTCTGCGTGCGCTTGAATGTGTTGACTTTGGTAAAAGCGATTTAAGGCTAATTATTTCGATCGAATTATGTGTGACAAGTTTTACTCGAAATAATATGGTTAGCTAATGTAATGAAGGCTTTTCAGGCGTCAACTCAACACAGATATAGTACATGAAGTAGGCACAACTTGTCTTTAGAGCGAGATTGATAGTAAGTAGCATACACAGATAAACAGACTGGGTATCTTTAAACGTGCTACGAATCAGTATCCATAGCTAACCTGCGGGTGCTATTCTATAAAAAGATCACCGTGATAACTTAGGTTATGTGAGCTTAAAGTGAGCTGTCATTCCACCTGATGCTCGGGATTGACACTATTGACAGGTGACTTTAGCTCGTTTCACCTATGTTTTCACGGTCTGTGGTCGTCTCTGCAGACAACAAGACAATTGCCAATCCCCGTGACACCAAGTATTGGCTTCCTGTTGGAGAGCGGGCTATATTTAGCAACGATCATAGTTCTAGGACGAAAATTACGACCCACACAAAAAAACACAAATTATGACATGATGAATGTTTCTTGCAATTTATTTATTTAAACTTATTTAATTGTTTTTTTTTCTAATTTATTTTGTTACGTGTTTATTAAATAATCTTGGCTTAAGAACTATGCCCCGCATAACTTTTTTCACGGTTTCTCTGTGGGAACGGAACAAACAGTATTACAAATAAGGTTTATTAGAGCGGACACTTAATTTTCCCTAATTAGTATCTCATTAAATAACACTACAATTACAACTTACAAGCCAACACTAAAATATATATATTACTAGCTGACCCCGCAAACGTCGTTTTGCAAAAAAAAAAATAGATAGTAGCCGATTCTCAGACCTACCCGATATGCACACAAAATTTCATACAAATCGGTCTAGCCGTTTCGGAGGAGTATGATAACTAACACTGTGACGCGAGAATTTTATTAGATAGATATACAAGTATATATAATATCTAATCTTATAAAGGGTTACTTTTCAATGACCAGCCAAATTTAAGGATGTGGTAAATACCGATGTTGGTACCATGGAGAAAGTTGTTTAGTTTAATGGTCTGTTAAATTTGGCTGCTCATTGAAAAATAACCCTGTATGTATGGAAAGTTAAATAAAAATGAAATATCTTGTATCAAAATATGTATTCTTATATTACTACTAGAGACTCATACACATAATAAAGAAAATATAAAATTACTAGCTGCGCCCCGCGGTTTCACCCGCGTAAGTTTTGATCCCGTGGGAATATCGGGATAAAAAGTATCCTATGTGTTATTTTGATGTATAAACTATATTACTGTAAAGTTTCATCAAAATCCGTTCAGTAGTTTTTGCGTGAAAGAGTAACAAACATTCATCTTCACAAACTTTCGCATTTATAATATTAGTAGGATAGAGTTCAGGTCAGGTGCGTAATACCTACTCGCAACAAACTCGAATATAATAATTATAAGGATCGCAGTAGGTGGTGTTCCGGAGTTTCTATCTAACCTCATCCGAAGAAGGCGTGAGTTAATGTATGATTGTGTGTAAAGTTCCGGTACATACATAAAACAATTAAAAATGTATCAATGCTTTCATGAATCTCTTTCATGGTACTAGTACTTCTGACATAAAAAATAAAATATTCGTTCATTCATCCGCAAACAGATCGCTTGTTGGATTAGAATCCATGAGATCATTAGGCAAGTGCGGCCAGAGTGTGAGGTACTGGGGTCTTAGCACACGCAACGGGGCAACATGGAGGCAACGTAAACACTGTTTAAATGGTGCATCTCTACTGTTGCTTCAACTTATACTATGTCACAGATAATTAAATTACACCGTGTGAACCAGACTTTAGAGCGGACATTACCTATAGCAGAAACGAGAGGCTTTTTAATACCTCTCGGTTTGAAAAAGCCTCGCATACTTGCACAAGTTTAATGTTTTATTATGTTTATAGTTTATTCGTTATTAGCTTTTGCTTGCGGCTTCGCCCGCGTGGACTTCGGAAAATATCTCAAGGGAACGTACTGCCGGGATTAAAATTATCCTATGTAGTAATCCAGGTTAGAAACTATCTAAAAAAAGTAAATACTTGTAATTATATTCATAAAGAAAAAAAATATCAGATAAAAATAAAAAGACCATAAAAATATACTAAGAAATAGACTATACAATGTGAAGTAAATTATGAAGACAAGAGCCATGCCACGACAACCAGGCATATCCACCATCTCCGGACTCGTCGCTCAGCTCCTCCTCACAGCTTACGCGCCGTATAGTACGCGCCTCAACCGTAATCGCCGTGTCACCGGTCGCTGCACTTGCGTCGAGCTCGAGCGACGAGTTTTTCTCCCCACCGTCGTCTCCAACACCACCACGACGTCGAGGAATCCTCTTCCTCGCCGTTGTGCCACCATATTATCTATCAACTGTTGATGTAGATAAAATGAAGATTCTTGAAACCATAAAAAAGCCAGCGTAAATCCATCTTTGATAGTACCTAACCAGACGAGCTTGACCTTTCAGTGCACGTGCACATTTGCATTCAGACTCAGGTAATTTTCACGAAAGAGATTAATCTAATCCGCTTCTTATAAAACCTTACTGCTCATCCCCAGACATTAAAATTCCCAGGTACCTAATAGGTAGTTCTAAATGCAGGGGAAGTGTTATGCTTACTGGTTAATTCGTCGCCAAGATCTAGAGCAGACACATTATGATTTCATCGTTATTCTAGGACATGTAGCGTAACAAGATTATACAGAGATAAAAGAAAAACGAACCACAATTTGACTTAAATCAATTTTGATGCACAGCTGTTTACTTGCTCATACATATTTGTGATTTCTGCGTTCTACAGACATCTGCCGCAGTACAATTTAAATATAAACCTATACATAATAAATAAAACCGCTTTTCTTGACCGTCTTTGTGACCGCTTAATTCTTCTAAACTACGCAACGCATTTTGATGCGGATTTCACCATAATTTTGAGATTTTATACGGAAAGGTTAATGTCTATAATACATTATTATTTAATTTTTATAGCTCAGAAATTTTGATTCGTCATTGCACCCGTGCGAAGCAGGGCGGGTCACTAGTATTTAATAAATATTGAAAGAAGAGTTGAGCTCTTATTTGCATCCATAATTAAACTGAAAACTTTTCATCCGCAGCAATTCGAATTAGCAATTTACTTGAAATTTTCTGCAGCTTAAGCTCAAAGTGATGGGAACGGCAAAAGAGTTAAAATTAAGTAATTAACGGCATTAAATAAACAGACCAAAAGTTTTTATACTAAAAACTAAACTTAAAAACTGCCTGTCTTTTTGCTCAACATATTCTACTGCTCCTGACAGAAACGCTGCACGTTCAGACTTGGAAGAGACAACAGGTCGTAGCCCTGATAGGAATTGTGCGTGAGATCTGACGATAAAGATGAACGAGCATCTTTAGCCAAAGCATCAACACACTCGTTACCCTTAATGCCACAATGGCTAGGTACCTAAACTAAATGAACATCGTCATTCTTTTGATTACTAGCCCAAGACAATAAAGAGTATTTAGTTTTTAAAATAAGGGAACTGTGCAATTTACTTTTATATGGATTTTGGACTAAAGCAACTAAAATATAAGAAAGATTAATAATTAATTAATATAAGATTAATCTCTTATATTTAAGACTATCAACTTAAATTGCCCGTATATTAAAATCACAATTGTCATTTTTTGACAAATGTAACACGTCAAATTGTCGTAGAGTGTCAATTTGCTTTACAATTAATTACCTCAGCGTACGGGTACAGTCAGCTTATTGACCTACGTGAAAATCCCGTCTTCAAAGCTTCAATTTGTCATGCTCAGACGAAGCTACTGCCTAGTAGCTTCATTGGTATAAATAAATCTTGTGTAATGCCTTTTGGTTTACCCGCCGCTTCGTAGCGGCGCGGCGGGTAACCCGGAGGCACTGTATCCCGAGGGTTCCTAAGCTACTGAATATTTTAAGAATTGTTGGTGCTTATCTTGCGTTAATTATTCGCCATTGCATTGGCTTTTAGTAATTATTTTGAAATTCCAGTAACGTCTCGAGGCTACTCTGAAGTTTTAGTAGATAGGTATAATAGTCTCACAAAGTGAGACTTTTAGAGGGAGAGATGGGATGTCAAAAATATTTTGCAAAATAGGGTTTGGCAACCTTGAATGGTTTAGGTATACAAAGAAGAAATGGATGAAAAATCGATTTCCCCACTTCTCCATATTGGCTACACCGAAATTCCGTGATCTAAACTCCAGCCAGGCTTAATGAGATTCAAACCGTACGCTTGTCACGGACCTTCATCATAATTGGAAATTATGCTATTTGCCTTCAACATGCTTCAAGAAATTATCTTTATTAAAACATTTTACAACAACGAAGAGATAGTTACGCAAAAATACAGTATTTAGATACTGTCTTCCTGTAGTCTAAAAAACGTCCCTCCGACAAAAGACAAAGATAAAAAAAATACCTGAATCAACTTAATATCTACAAAGTTGATTCAGGTATTTTTTTTATCTTTGTCTTTTGTCGGAGGGACGTTTTTTAGACTCATTCATACTTAATTGTAAATTTTACTAAGCTTTGATGTTCCGGAGTAAAAATACAGATTTTACTGTGGACACAACCACAGCGTTAACATTTTGATATTTTCTCGTAATCAGGATAAAGCAGTGTTCAGAGAAAACAAAAAAAAAGTAAAGTGGGAAATCTTTTCCAAATGAGAATTCAGAAAACATTTTACAGATATATTTATAAGTAAGTCTGTTCTATTTCGGGAACGTCTTTAGATTTAGGAAACATGCAATTTAAAGGAGCGCCAGGGTAGCCCGCGAAATTTAGATGTTCTTACGTTTTTTTTGCAATTTGCAGGTCAGTCTCATGTGGATTAAAATACAGATAAGAAATATGATATTACAGAATTACAATCATTAATACAACCCGACACTGACCTGCAAATTGCAAAAAACGTAAGACAATTTGAATTTCGTGGGGTATCGAGCGCATCCCCTGTAAGCAATAGGTACAGATGCCAGCACATCAAGCTACCCGAAACTGTCAATTTTTTCCAATCAACTTTGAACCCTACACTTTAGTGATTAAATTGAAAATCGATTATTGAAATCTGACTGATTGTAGTAGCTTGATATGCTGGCGTCTGTACTTTTCTAGATGTTGTCGTCTAATTTCCTTTGCGGTAATTTTTCGTAGGTACAAGTTACAAAATATATACAAATGCTAACGCTTGAATTTACTAATGTAGCTACTTACATAATAACATAAGAATTTCATACATAATTTAGGTACGGACGCCAGCATATCAAGCTACCCGAAACTGTAAAATTTTCCCAATCAACTTTGAATCTTAGGCTTCAGCGATAAAGATGAAAACCTATTAAAGAAATTTGACAGATTGTGATAGCTTGATGTTCTGGCGTCTTTTCTTAGGTTAAGATGTAGAGTTACTGTAAAATAAACGCAACCGGGATCAATTCGTGTTTGCAATTATATTAGTGCAGCAAATCTTACAGTTCTTGGTTTGTCTCTTGAAAGCTTAGGTAGTAGTTTCACAAACATTCGGTCAGTTAGCCAAATGGAAACGGAGTACCTATATATGAACGAAAGGATGAATGAAAGGCAAATGTATGCAGCTGAGATGAAAATGAAACACCACACATGCCTCTTAGATGTGTGGTGCTAAATAAATGGATAGAATAAGAAATGAGTAAATAAGAGTGTGGAAATCGGTTGTCATGTTCGGTATGTGATGTCGAAGAATAAGGAAAATGTCGCGAGGAAAGTTTTAAGTCGTTTAAGCCCAGCTAATGAGACACAATTGATTTTCTATTGTATCGTACCACATGTAGTACGTGCCGGGTCAAACTAGTTTTACTCTCTGAGGACCTTCAGAAAAGCCCTTAATTGGGTATTAACAGTTTTACGCAAGCGCAATTTAAGGTTCAATCAGAAAATTATATTTTCTAATGGACACCCTAATCTGGTTTGGCCCAGCAGAGCGTAAACCCCGCGCGAGCGTAAGTACTTTTTAGTCGACTCATTTTACAGCGGCTGCAGCGCGAATCGCAACGTAATTTCTGCTACTCACTTTGAGCGGCGTAATTTACACAGGATTTGGAATAGAATATCTTTATTTTGCATAAAATATGGCGACGATTGGTGACGGTAGTTTGGCGCCAACCTTTATGTATTAGAAAGTATTAGGTTATGGAGAATGAATCATGCTTAGCTAGTAAACTACATCTGCCTGCTACGTAACTAGTCACAAGCGATTGAGTTCGTCTTAAACATTTCCATATTTTCTTGAAAAGTTTTATCTGAGGGCACATAATATTTAGGCTGCGTTCAGACACGCGCCCGCTAAGCGCACGCCACGCGCGTCAGCACCCGCGTCTAACTCGTTTTGAAAATTTTTGTACATAATTTGAGTCTTATAACACATCAGTTGATCTCAAATTGCATTTATTGAAGTCCAACCACACACACGACGCGCCCGCCTCGCACCCGCCACGCGCCCTCCACGCGCCAACCCCGCGCTCACCACGCACACGCATTGCACCCACCCCGTACGCCTTGATACCCGTACGCCTTGGATGCATACGCTGATTTTGCGCATGCCGAGCGCGGGTGTAAGGCGTGAACAACGCGTGTGCATGGTCGGCGCGTGTCGTCTGAACACGGCCTTACTACAGAGCATTTAAATTGAGAAGCGATTGACTGACGCTTTAAGACGCCCGAATCAGCAGTGCGATTCTGTAACCATTTCACCGTGAAAACTTAGGTGAAGTGAGCGTGGAGTGAGGTGTCAGTGTCATCCTGATGCTAGAGATTGACACTCTTGATAGCTCACTCTAAGCTTAGTGTCGATTCTGTAAAAATCTCACCGTGAAAAGTTAGGTGAAGTGAGCTTAGAGTGAGCTGTCAAGAGTACCAATCCCTAGCATCAGGATGACACTGACAGCTCACTCCACGCTCGCTTCACCTAAATTTTCACGGTGAGATGGTTACAGAATCGCACTGCTGCACCTAACTTTTCAAGGTGAGATTTTTCTAGAATCGATCGGCAGTTCCGAAACAGTAAATAAACCAGATTGTTAGCAGTCAATCAAGTAGGTAAGTAAATGGTTTTGTTCAACGGTTTCACAACTGACGTCGTAAGTTTTAAACCCCTCGAATGAGACCCGGAGCGATAACTGTAGTGAGACAGAAATAAATGTGACTCCTAATCTCAGACAATAAAGGTTCCGTGAAAATTACACCAACGCGAACGTCTTTGTGTTCCAAAAGAATACAATTATAAGAGATTTTCATGCAATTTATTTGCCTGAAGTTTATTTAATGGGATAATGAGATGAATGAGAGAGGAGCTGCATACTTGCTTGTATTTTCTGCACTAACCCAACTAAACTAGTCTTGAAATTATTTTAAACCATAGTTAGAAGACAGAAATATTTTGCTATTGGTAAAAACATAATGTCGCAGTCGTTAATTAAACAAAATATGATTAGGTACATAAGCGAGTTACATAACTTTCCGTCAATCATTTTACAAAGTCTCCATGACCACAAAGCGGAGTACCTTATTAGTTTTAGGGTTGGTTCACATCTGACGGAAAATGCATCGAGCGTATCATCGATCGCGTCTATTCGCACTAACGCATCATCGGTTGAGTGTGAAAGGTTGAATGTTTTGTCATGTAATTGTCTGTTCTGGCGTTACGCGACCGACAATACGCGACGTATTTTCCGTCAGATGTGAACCGAACCATAGTTAAGTAATTTCATTTGAAAAATCGTCTTTCGTCAGAGCACAGCTGACTTAATACTCCAGTCGTATTTTTTAAGAAAACTTTTTATGTTTTAGGTTTCACATTTATAAATTTAGGCCGATTTTTAGGACTCAATCTAATTCCATTCAAAATATTTCTTTTTTGCATAATTCCATCTTAACACTTAGTAGGTACTTGGCTAAATAAGAGACAACGCTAAAAGGGCTAACTGAAATAATAAAAATTAATTAATTAATTACTTATAATAATTAATAAATTAATAAATAATAATAATAAATAATTCATTAATAATAAAAATAGTAGTAATAGTAGTTTAATAGTTAATTATTTTAATTTTGATTTTGATTTTAGTTTTGATTTTGGTTTTTGATTTTAATTTTAATTTTATAAGTTTGCGATTTTATTTTTATTTGTTGTTTCATCTGATTTATACGAGTATGGATATTTATCTGAAATAAATGATTTGATTTGATTTAAATAAACAAAGGCACCATTTGTCCACTTCATAGTATTCTTTGCAGAATCTTTTCATAGAAAAATTTTGTATAAGTCCACAGAAAATCTCTTTTCTCGTTTAGGTTTAGCAGAAAAATTTAACTAAGTTGAGAAACGTACTTGAAGCGCTGAAAGAGCATGTTTATACATTTCCGTGCGCGATCCACGACTCACAGTACGAGTATGGAGTGTTACGTCAATAAAAAGTTGAAAACGAGGGCTTTCGAGTTAAGATTCCACTTCCAAATTTTCAACTTCCACCTCGAGAAGCAACGAACAAGATTCTTTTTTGCATTCGTATTTCTGTATTTATTACTTTTTCATAACTCCTCATAGGCCCTCGAGGTTTCTGTCAACAGATTGTGAAAGATTGTTATGTCCAAAAGTAGGTCGTAGATGGTACTCGAACTGCGAACGGTTCAATGAAACTGCGTTCACAGTTTGTACGAAAGCCACGTCGAGGCTTTACACCTTTTATAAGTGCCTTTTAAGTGCTCGCTTTTTAATGTCTCCTTTTGTATCGGTCTACGTGAAGTGTGTTGCACGTACTTGTGGAATATTATGCACCTGATTAGTGTTTTGTTCGGGATTCTAAAACCTAACCTGAATTTCTGATTTATCCCATACCCGTAAACGTTATATTTAATCGGTAGATACCTCTCTTATATGTATATATTACATTTCCATATTAAAAAGTGTATGATTTCTAAGGTAACTTTACAGTGGAATCTGTTGGCCACTCGTGCCGCGTTGACTTCATTTTATTCGTGACCTGGGAATGGAGAAAACATAAAGAAAATTTCCTGCTGATAGTGTAGTCGTAACCTTAAATCAAAAAGGTTTCTTGTGCACAGTAGACAGCTCAGGTGGCAGTCGTTTGGAATCCCTCTCTATCCTGTGAACATAAAAATAGAAAATTTTAGAATGATTGATCGTAAAATTATACTATAAAATATGAATTTTACTTCAGTAGCAAAGATTTCGTAAAGGGGGTTTTTTTCAGCACCCTTTTGTAAAGATGGTACTTAAGTTTATGACTTTTAAGCAGTTTTCCCATGAAAACCTTCCACCACTGGCAAGTATATCCCAGCAGTGGGAATATTATAGGCTGATTATGCTAAGCCGATGTCAGCAAACCCGACCCGAGGCCAAATATAAACAAGGATAACTTCCAAATATAAACAAGGATAACTTCCAAGCTTTACTTAGTCAAGTTATATGTATAGCATTAGAGGTATTTTGTAAATATTGTGTTACCGTATTCTATCTAGCTACTTGGCTCTGTATTGTTAGTATTCGTAGCAAATGTCTGTGAATTTCCATTTCATAAGATTAAATTCTTTGATTTCTTGTGTATAAAACCTCACGCCAGACTAGACCAGCGCTACTCAATCTCAATTTAATGTAACTTAACTGTTAATTCCAGTTATGACACGGTTCTTTTAAAATTAAGATGTATTATAGAGACAGAAAGATAGAAAAAATCGTCTGCTCGACAACGTAAATAACGCAACGAACGTTGTTGGACTGTCAAAATGAAAGATATCGCTATTGTAACTGTATTACGCAATCAGCATTTGTTTAATTCTGTGAGAAGACATTCGTGGAACATAGCCGATGTTTGCCATGGTTAGGTACTATTTTATTTTCATTATTTTGTTCTTTTGTTCATCTTCTCGTCACCCGTAGGCTAGGCTAGGGCGAGCGGCATTTGCTTAGATCTTTTTGCTATAATCTTGTAAGAAAAACATGCACAAACAGAATAAGGCAATGTAGATAAAAACAAAACATATAATATTTTTGCGAATAAGTTAGATTTGAAGTTGATTCACTTATGAATTAATGATAAATCTCATAATACAACGTAACACAAATTTGAAGGACGTAATTTGTATTGGTAAGATCTGGAACATGTTTCGAAGCCTGACTTTAACACTGTCTCTATGACAAAGATTTCCATTCTTATTCTGTTAATAAACCGCCATGGACTACAGAACTTACCCTACTAAAACACAAACAGTCGCTTCATCCGAGATAAAACCTAACATAGACAGACAATTTTTCTACATCTATGTATTTGTACATACTTGGTCTTATATATTTTGCAACCCGCCCAAGCTTCGCACCGTCGCACGGGTGTAATGACAAGATATCAAGATTTCCCAGCTATATCGAAGCGCAGAATACCTAATAGTACTACGTACAGAATGGACACTCCCTTCCCTGCGCTCATATTAGATATCGCACCTCACCCCGCACTTCGAGGTATTCGTCGCCGAATTTTTAGCTAGGGCGCTCACATAGAACCGCAGCACTGTGCTGCTGACACGAACACACAATTTTGCGATTTTAAAGTTTTATTTGAGTTTTAATCACAATGGTTGGGGATATTGCGATGCTTTTCCGAATTTGTATTTAGGTACATAAATGTTTGTAAGATTTCGAGTTTTTAATACCATGCGATTTAATAACCGATTATTTATAGGTAAGTAAGTAATTTAAACGAAAATATTTTAGTGTAAGCAATATTTAGTTAGGTATCTTATTTTGGCATTATTGATACCTAGAATAAATAAACCTCTTTTACATATTAACTACATATTATAATATTATTTTTATTTCATTACGAACCCGACTAACTAGATAAACAATTAAACGCCGCTCGTAGAAGGTCACGTATTCTTTCTAGTCGTCGTCGTTCACCGCCATTTTTTTAGGCTACGCACGACCAAGAAGCTTGTAGATAAAAATGGAGTCAACACTCTAAATAACTAAGTGAAACCGACTGTGGTCGAACACTCTCTAAATATGCACTTAAGAACGAGACAGTGATATATGTTTTCTTTATCCTATGTATGTAGGTATTCAGAAAGAGAGCGTCAGCCCACAGTCGGTTTCACTTAGGTATAGAGTGTTGCCTCCACTTTTGTCTACAAACTTCTTGCGCACGACAGCCACCCCTACTAGAGTTCACGCACACATTTGCACGTGCACAAACGTCATTTGTTTATATAGTAGCAATAGGTAATTATTTTGCGAGGGTTGTATTGAGTGTCCGGGGTGTGATTGAAGTTAAATATAATGTATTACTTATATACAAAAAACTTTTAGAAATAAATTGTCTAACATCATCATCATTGTTTCAGCCGAAAGACGTCCACTGCTGGACACAGGCCTCCCCTAAGCACCTCCACTTAGATTGGTTCTGTGCTTCTTGCTTCCAGCGAATTTCTGCGGCCTTCATAAGGTCATCGGTTCACCTTTTGGGACGCCTTCGAACGCTACGTCTTCCGGTACGCGGTCGCCAATCCAGAACCTTTCAGCCCTATAAATTGGTCATTTGTTCTGCGGACAATGTGCCCTGCCCACTGGCACTTAAGTTTGGCAATTCTTCGGGCTATGTCGGTTACCTTGGTTCTCGTGCGGATCTCTTCATTTCTGATTCGATCACGTAGGGAAACTCCTAGCATAGTCCTCTGCATTGCCCTTTGGGTGACTTTAACCCTTCTAATAAGGTAAATGATGGTAACATCCGCTTCAAAATCAATTGTGCAGATTAGAAGAACTAAGCGGCCGAACAGACAAACACGACACGCGACTTTGTTTTGTACTGTTTATTTGTGTATATAGATAAATAATCTACGCCCCGCGGTTTCACGTATCAGTATCCCGTGAGAATATCGGGATAAAAGTATTCTATGTCCTAATCCAGATCCCATGTGCTAAATTTCATCCAAATCCGTTCAGCTATTTTAACGTGAAAGTGTAAAAAAAAAACATACAAAAAATCTCTATATAATAGTTTCAATAATAATAATTAAAGCGAAACGAACCACGGTGACTGGCCACCAAGCTATGCAAGCGAATAAGTTACATGTAAAATTAAATTAATCATTTACGAGCATTCGGGCATTAAAATCCTTTTGCTTATATTATATTCTTTACCATGTTTTAAATTTCATGAAATTCAATAAAACATTTTTTTGGTGAGTGAATACGTGATTTAGTATGTATTTAATCTACTACACATTTAATCAAGATATAAACAACATTGCCAAAACATTACAAATGTTTCGGCGCAATTTCGGCTGCTACGCAACAAGCTCGGCGTAGCGGATTCGTAGCTATCTCGTAGAGCCAGATAATGACCGTTTATTATCTTCCGTTGCGAAGTGCCCAGTATTATACTTTCACATTCACTGCTTACCAGAGATAATTATGTTACCAGCCGTACAAGATAGCACAGATTGTTTTACTTATAAAGCAAAAAATATTTTGTTATTTAAGTAATTCCTAAAATACCAAATACCAATCCAGCCAACAAAGATGCAAATTAAGGGAAGTTCAAAACATTCGAGTATCTACTCGGTAGGCACACTGGTTTCTCAATTCCTTTGAGAGTTTGAAGGACTTTGTAGTTCATTGAATAGTCGAAATATTCCAAAACTGGCAGAAAAAATTCGAAATATTTGGTAAAAATGTAATTTAGATATCGGGACAATGGTGTGTGATGTTTTTATGCTTTTATTGAAAACACATTGAATTTAGGCCTTTGTGCATGTAATTAATTATTGACTATACCTATTAAATAATCGTAACTCTAGTTTTAGTAAGAAACTAACTATTTTAGAAATTAATAAGCATACGCTTAATAAAGAGCACACGCCGTAACAAACGTCGTGTTCACCTAATATACATCAAATAGGTACACGTAAGGGCTTACCTACATTCAAGGGATTACCATAAAAAGGGATGTAAAAACACATAAAACGTAGCAGGTGGTGTTCTTTAGTTTCTGTCTATTCCCGTGGGAAGACAGAAACCATTTACTTAGGATCCTTAAATAGTCAGATAAAACATATTTTCTGAAATAAAATATATTTGATTCCATTCAACGGTCGTAGTGGAATAATTGCGTCCCCATTTCCAAGAAGCTACCTATCTATTGAATATTAATTCATTATACTTCAATTACCTATTCATAAAATTTCCGTTAAGGTTGGTTAATCGAAACGAAAAAATGAAACGCTCTAGCAATTTCATTTGACCTATTTTATGAATTCGTTTTACCATCGAAGCGTGTCTATTTAAATTTTGTGCACGACATTGATTTAATATGATCTATCGTCAGTGAAGTCCGAGGAAAGAATAACCTTTTTTATGTGTCTCGAAGCACGTATCGGAGTACTTTACAGTACTTCGTATCTTTTAGTGCCTAAGCAGAGCTGCAGTTTTTAAATAATTTCTGATAAATAAAGGTTAAACCTTATGAGAAATGCGCTAAGGCAGCACGCAATTAAAATTTTCTTACGTTTTTTGTAATTTGCAGATCAGTGTTAGATTGTATGATGATCAAAATATGATCACGACCGTAACAAATAATTATTTACAGAATATTATAATCATTAAAATCATCAATACAACTATGTTAGAATTAGCCTCACATGTAATGTTTTCATGAAATAATCATTCAATAAGGTATAATGTAATAAGATAAATTATTAATGTTTAATGATTATAATTCTGTAGGTACTAAAACACATATTTGTTACGTTCGCGATTCATATTTTGATCAAAATACAACATGTTAGATGGATTGGCGACATTAAAAAGGTGGCTGGGACAGACTGGACGTGGAAGGCCGAGGACAGGGTGTTGTGACGCAGCCTGGGAGAGGCCTATGTCCAGCAGTGGACTGCGATATGCTGAGTTGATTGATCAATTGACAACATGTTACTGTTCCGTACATTGCAAAATGCGTAAGAAAAATTGAATTTCGGCGGTTCAAAATGCCAACTCATTCCTTAACATGACTCCATTTATAATCTCTGCAAATCCTATTATCTTACAGAAGATACAAATCTGCGGTTATTCTTTACGTGGGCATTATAAGATCATAATATTGCCTTGTTACTAGGGATTAGTATAAATATACTTGTTGGTTAATCCTTAAGGTTATATCAGTTCCCGGAAGATGTGTTTCTAATTAGGTCACACCCACGGCGTACTGGTTAATGTGGGGGTAAAATAATTGAATTACATCGTATCTTTTGGCTTTCAATCAGTGCAGTTTTCAATCGAATGGAAAAATGAAATTCACTTTAAATATTCTCACTGTTTGGACACAGGCCTCGTCTCTGTAAGAGAGAGTGGGCCAAAACCACCACGTGGGCCCAGTACGGGTTGGTGGATGCCACATCAACACAATTCACTTTAAACATTCTCACTGTTGGGACACAGGCCTCGTCTCTGTAAGAGAGAGTGGGCCAAAACCACCACGTGGGCCCAGTACGGGTTGGTGGATGCCACATCAACACAATTCACTTTAAACATTCTCACTGTTGGGACACAGGCCTCGTCTCTGTAAGAGAGAGTGGGCCAAAACCACCACGTGGGCCCAGTACGGGTTGGTGGATGCCACATCAACACAATTCACTTTAAACATTCTCACTGTTGGGACACAGGCCTCGTCTCTGTAAGAGAGAGTGGGCCAAAACCACCACGTGGGCCCAGTACGGGTTGGTGGATGCCACATCAACACAATTCACTTTAAACATTCTCACTGTTGGGACACAGGCCTCGTCTCTGTAAGAGAGAGTGGGCCAAAACCACCACGTGGGCCCAGTACGGGTTGGTGGATGCCACATCAACACAATTCACTTTAAACATTCTCACTGTTGGGACACAGGCCTCGTCTCTGTAAGAGAGAGTGGGCCAAAACCACCACGTGGGCCCAGTACGGGTTGGTGGATGCCACATCAACACAATTCACTTTAAACATTCTCACTGTTGGGACACAGGCCTCGTCTCTGTAAGAGAGAGTGGGCCAAAACCACCACGTGGGCCCAGTACGGGTTGGTGGATGCCACATCAACACAATTCACTTTAAACATTCTCACTGTTGGGACACAGGCCTCGTCTCTGTAAGAGAGAGTGGGCCAAAACCACCACGTGGGCCCAGTACGGGTTGGTGGATGCCACATCAACACAATTCACTTTAAACATTCTCACTGTTGGGACACAGGCCTCGTCTCTGTAAGAGAGAGTGGGCCAAAACCACCACGTGGGCCCAGTACGGGTTGGTGGATGCCACATCAACACAATTCACTTTAAACATTCTCACTGTTGGGACACAGGCCTCGTCTCTGTAAGAGAGAGTGGGCCAAAACCACCACGTGGGCCCAGTACGGGTTGGTGGATGCCACATCAACACAATTCACTTTAAACATTCTCACTGTTGGGACACAGGCCTCGTCTCTGTAAGAGAGAGTGGGCCAAAACCACCACGTGGGCCCAAGTACGGGTTGGTGGATGCCACATCAACACAATTCACTTTAAACATTCTCACTGTTGGGACACAGGCCTCGTCTCTGTAAGAGAGAGTGGGCCAAAACCACCACGTGGGCCCAGTACGGGTTGGTGGATGCCACATCAATACAATTCTTCGTATTTTTGGTTATAGGCCGGTTTAAATAACACAAAGTATGGTGTCTGCTTGGTTGCCACAGAGCCACCACTGCTTTTATCTTTGTAGTTTTTACTTAGCCATTGTCTAAATATAGGTATAGCTCCTGCCATATTTTTTTTTTTAATAGTAATAACTTTATTGAGCAAAAAAAAACATTTGAGTACAAAATAACTTATATATACTACAAATATATATAAAAATATGTATTTGTATTTCCTGTCATATTATCAAAATTTAGTTAAACAAGATTTGGTAAGTATAATTTAATTAACGCCTAAAACCCAGAACTCATTGCTTTCCGTTCTGCGCCATTCGATTTAGATCAATAATGGGTAAGCCCAGTCCAGTACAAATAAAGCTGGATAACTTAGTATTTCTATTGTCAATTAAACTGAATTTAATCCGACATATTCCTTTCACATTGTGTATACAGTGTAAAATTTATTTAAATATTTATTTAAATACATACAAATGAAATATGATTATACTAGGTACCAATATTTAATTAAAATGCAGGTAGAGAAAACACAACATTCGTACGCGCAACGCTGAGGTATAAGCTATGCTACGAGTATTTAACGTAACCAAACTAGGCGACCAACAGCCATACGTTACCTGAAAGAGTTCCATTGATAAAAATAGACTTTACAAAGAGCTAAGACGAGAATTGATCGTGAGATCTTGAGGTGGACAGCGCCGTCGTCGGCTGAGTAAGTGACGCTTAATAAAGTGGAGCCTACGGTTCGTTGGAGTAATGGCCACACTCTGCGCGTGTCTCCGCTGAAGGATAACTTTTATATTACAGGTTCCCTCACCTGGCAACACTGACATAAATATGCGCTCATTTCGAATAAGCTAAAAAAAGGAGTAACGTAATTAATCACCAACGTAATACTTGTAAAACTAGCACAATTAACCAAATTTGACTAGTTCTACTTGTAGAATAAGATTAATTAGCTAAAATATAAGCTGAATTAAAATGAAATGCTTTACTAAATTTAGGATTGTTATATAAACTTTACAGTAACACCTAATAAAGTCATAAATAATACAGAATTACAGTAACACATCACTTTTGGGTGAAACATAAAATTTGTTTTAGAATAAATGAGTAGGCACACACGTTCCTACCTCCATAGTCTATCTCCGCGGTACTTTGTGTGTAAATGTGGATTGCTGTCAGCCATTTGTTAACATCATGTAACACGGTACCGGGTAGACATAACGAATATCAAAATTATATTATTGAAACGGGTAAACATCAAAAAACCTTTTCTTAATGAGTTCCATGTATAGAAATGTTTGCGAGTAATGAATAGGTACATAGAAAATGGGGATTGCTAAAATTTCTAACCATTAGATTTTATTTTATTTTTTGAAAATTTAGAGCATTTTGAGAAACCAATTTGAATATTATGATGATTGGTTCTATAGCTATTAAAAATATATATATATATAATATTTAAAAGTGCCCGTGCCGTGCCCGGTTGATGGCAATAGACTCGCCCCAAATGAAATGGGATTTAAATATAACTGGCGGAATGTGCGTATACTGTAGGTAGTAGGCATACCTACCTGCCTGGGCAGCGGGATTGTCCTATAGAGTTACCGCTAACCCGGAACATAAAGGGCTAAGGAAGGAACACGGGTGGGTTTTAGTCAGTAAGAGTCTGACACTCCCTTCGGCTCCACCCTGAGCGGGAGGGGTCATTTGATGATTTCCCATCCACAAAAAAAAGGCATACCTGCCTAACCATTCGGGAAAAACAGGCGTGAAGTTATGTGTGCTATTTTGTATTTTCCGTATAGAAATTCAAAGTTCAAATAAATAGTGCTGGATGCGGGATAACCGCGAGCAAACAACTCACAAGATTAATGCAGGGACATGGGGAAAATATCACTAACGAACTGTACATACACTTTTGGTTTAGCAATCAGCCGAACTGCAAAATGAATTGATTGAGCCGCACCGACGTGCAGAGGAAGCGCCTGTTCCAATAACTAGTTCGTGGCTTTAAATTTTGACGTTTATTTGGAATTGTTTTAGGTAGTTAATGCTTTGTATTGTACTATTATGACGTCCCATCATATCTTGTGGTCATGTCCACTTAAGAGACGCCCTCCGTCTCATTGTATCCGCCCTCAAAAGTGTCGTGTGCTAGTTTAGTTTAGTTTCTAAGCCAATGGTAAAAACGGTGTAGAGGGCTGAGAAAATGTGTTATAATGACATAATTCCTGACTCAAAAACTCAACCCAAAATTTGATGTAGATACTTTTTTGCTACCACCTATTGTCGAGGTACGCAGCGAGGTGTCGGTGTTTTTGAGGAGAAACAAAGGTTTATGTTGAACACTACCTATTTATTAAAACTCACTCTCAAAAAGTTAATGTTGATGCAATGTTGATGGAATGTTTGAATTCACTCGGCTAGCTCGGTAGACAAGAGTGCACTGAATATAATAATCTATCTATATCTATATCTATCTATATCTAGTCTTCTATACTTATAATAAATCTGTAGAGAGATCAATTCTGTACATGAAATATGTTTCCAAAATCACTATCAGCGGGTGATTAGTGATCGATACTGACGCCAAAAATGCAATCAGTAAAATTTTTGTCTGTCTGTCTGTCTGTCTGTATGTTCGTTATAGAAACAAAAACCACTCGACGGATTTCAACGAAACTTATTACAATTGTTCTTCATACTCTTGGGCAGGTTATAGTATACTTTTCATCACGCTACGATCAATAGGAGCAGAGCAGTGAAGGGAAATGTTGGGAAAACAGGAGAACTTACTCCATTTTTTAAGCTTCCGTCGCGTGTGCAGCCTTAATGGTTAAAGCTACACAGAAATCATGTATGACGGAAATGTTTTCCTTAAAATTATATAAAAAATATTCCACGACAGCAAATGTCTATCTTTTATGGTTGACTCACAATAACACGTGTAACCCGCGATAGCTTAGCAGTTCGGAGCTTTCTGATTATATTTGTCTACTCTTACGTTTATAACACTCTCACTCATCCATAATTAAAAAAAATAACATTATTACCTATTTAATAAAAAAAGAATCATAGAAATCGGTACAGAAACACCAAAGTTATACATGAAATACGCTAATAAGCCATCGCGCGTGAATACTGAATCATGCTATATGGATTATTTTTGTGAACAGTCGCCGCGCCCGACGCGGCTCGCGGCGGGAGGTATAAAAGGGCGGAGGATCCAAACGCGAACTTTTGATAGCCCAGTTAAGTAGTACGGCAACCTCCATGAGTTGCACAACTGCGAGTGGTCATACCTAAAAAAAAAACGCGAACTTCACACAATATTTGGCTGTTGATGCGAGTAGACGTTCCGAGCATTCGACCTTATTGACAGACAATATTGTTTATCAGCGCGACTTTTAGTCTTTAAATTAATTTAGTTTTCTTTTGTTGTTATTTTATAAAATAGGTATTAGTTATTTTGGTAGTGTATTATATTCGTTCAAATTACAAATTATTAATAGTTTATATTTTATTTCTTTTTAGGTGAAGTAGTAGTAGGTTAGTAGTAGTTAGTAGTAGCAGTAGTAGGTAAGTTTTGGTTAATTTATGTTCAGTTTTTTTTTAATATTAAGTAGGTAAAAGCGTAGGTACTTTTATTAATTATAGGTATAGGTATTATTAATTATAGTAGTTATAGGTATTTAGTTTTAAGTGAAGTAGGTTTTATAATATACTAATATAATAAAGAGGTAAAGTTTGTATGTAGGGGGTAATCTCTGGAACTACTGGTTCGAATTGAAAAAATATACTTGTGTTAGATAGTTCATTTATCGAGAAATGCTATCGGCTATATAATATCACGCTACGACCAATAGTAGCGGAGCATCAATGAACAATGTTGCAAAAACGGGAAAAAACCTTTACTAATAATAAAGCTGCCGAGTTTGTTTGTTTGAAAGTATCGATCAGATCTCTGGAAGTATCGATCAGATTTATAAAAATCTTTTTGCATTTGATAGCCCAATTCTTGAGGAAGGCTTTAAACATCACGCTAGAACCACCAGGAGTTGAGCAAAAAGATAAAAGTCAGAAAACGAAGTAATAGCGCAGGCAGACGATGCGATGCGACGCGGTGGGTCGGGGGAGCAAAAAATTTCACGCGGACGAAGTCGCGGGCAGAAGCTAGTTATCTAATATAAAATAATAAGTAATAAAATTAGGTCAACGCGTTGCGCCGATATTGCTAACTAAGGTGTTCGGTGCAAATATCGAACACCTTTATTGTCGTGAAAAATACACGACTGCGAAAAACATTCATTTAACCCCATTTATTCGTGGAACCCCATTCATTTAAACTGGTACACGGCGCACGGATGATGAAATAAAGTAACATTTAAGGAACTCGACCCCCGGGGATTGAGGTTGGGGAGTGTGGGATTTTTATCTCACTAAAACCACCCCGGTGATCACCATCAGCACATAGGGGTGGTCCCGGTTCCTCTCAAAAAACCAATTCTGGAACCCCCCGTGCAACGCCTGTAAGGCACATCCCTGGGGAGACTGTAAAGGGGCCTCCCCTGAGCCTCGCTATGCACGGCTGTACGTGACCACTGTGCACCGTCTTCCCTGGGGTCACTTGGTGGGCGGGCAGAGTCCCCACTCTGTGCGTCCGCGACCCCACCATGATTCACCACCCATGGTCCACCTACCATGATTGATAAGTGGGTTTCGGCTTATTAGGCGCCAAGGCGGTTAGCACCCCGACGCCTCCTTCTCCAAGTGAAACTGAGTACCTCGTCAAGTTTTGCGGTGAGGACCTACAAAGGCTTGTGACGAATTTCATGCACTTTTGCGCACTTTGAACCGTTCTAGTTGGAGGTTTTCATTACTGTCGCCTCCGTGTACTGTGTAGTGTCAATTCCGTTTTCTCTTTTTGTGGTAACCTTGGCGACTAGATAACAGAATAATATATACCAACTCAAAAGTGCTGCAGGCATTGAGCTATATAACTAGAGAAGCAAACCCCAATAAAATGTGTCAAAAAAGTGTAGCCACTTTATAAACGCGACGATGTAGCTTTGAAACCACTAAACATTTAAAAGTAAACATATATCTGTGTCACTTACACACGTCATACGAATAATACCGTCGCTTAGATTAGACAAAGACCGCAATATAAACATGCAATGACGGGATGGGGTTGCCTACCCATGCGTATGTATTGTGTATTTCTTATTGGATGTGTAATAGAAGTTTATAAATAATGAAAATAACTAAGACATTTTCTTTTTGAATATTTTTACTTTATTATTAATGAAATTTAATGATTTAGTAGGTAGCCAGTCAGTCTCTTTTCTCAGCAATCGGATTATTTCCACCCATTTTTCACGGCGTACTGCATCTTTAGGCACCCTGCTACGTTGTTATTATTAAAAAATATTTAAAATCACTTATTCCATAAATTAAAAACTCTCACTAATGTGGGAAACTAAAACTAAGTTTTTAGTGGTAACACTGAACCTAATTTACAAAATTCTACATTTTATTGCGTTTTTACGTTGATATAAACACAGAGACAATTAATTTACGTGTGGAAATAATTCCGGTTAATTTATTATGTTTTTGTGATCTTGAATCATACTCTTTCGCGATATTTTTTGTCGCATGTCACTCGGTTGACTTCGGTTGGCGTCACACAGAGCACTGAACTTAGCTACGCTGATGGCTGTGGCCATCAGCCTAGTGGCAACGCCTTGGTGCGGTAATTGCTAATCTAGTGTAACATATATATCAATGGCTGCAGGTATACAAGTTTCAACCAAAACCCAGCAATTATTGTGCTGATTTTTTTATCTAAATTCTTTTTAGTATTTTTGTACCAGTTTTTGTAGTTGACATAAATCTGAACTCTATGAAGCATATTTAAAATGAAATATTTCATTTTTATAACGAAGACAAGCGGCATAAAACAATTATTGTTATTAGAACCAAATTGGATTTTGTTAGATACTGAAAGTATATTTTAAAATAATAGAGCAGATAGAAACATTTACATGAAAATAAATTCATTGTTCTTGAAGCTTCGATTATTATTTGATGTCCAATTGTCCATTAGTTATGATGATAACTGTTTAAATGAGCTTCTAAAACTGTGCAGCTAAAATTAATTCTGCGATTGGCTAAAATTGACGTTTCATAGAATATTTTCGTAGTGACCAAAAAGCGTTCACGGATTGCATTTTACTAACCGCACTGTGGGTGTGTAATATGTGGTGGTATAGTAACAGATAGTATAAATATCACTTGAAATAACCTTCACATGATTTAATTTCATGTGATCGAATGTTACATTTCATATAACCTTCTTTTGCTCTAATATCATTTAGTTTATCGTTCAATACATATAATTTACAGTTTGTATAATGCTCTTTTTATACCTATAACATTTAGTTGACCTAATTTTCATATTTACTCATTTTCGTATTTACTCATTTTCAGCCAAAATTCTATTGAATAGTAAGTAAATATCAGGAAACATTATACTATTATAACCTCATCTAACCCAAATGATTCATCAACAATTTATAGAGGGGATCTGGCGCTCGGCGGCCGCTACCGCGGCACGCTCGCATCACTGGCTCGCCTTCGCCGAAAATGTCACGCGTTTAAATTGGTCACTGGTCTAACCTAACCTAATGAAAATGACAGGCTTTTAAAATCTAATCAGTTTTTGAAAAGATATACAAAACAAAGTAGCCGTTTCTAAATTATATTAAACGTTAAATAAAACTAAAAAAAAATAATAATTAAAAAATACAATTACAAATGTAATATATATATATGCGGACGAATTTTTTGATGCCCTTTGATTATTTCCCCTTCTTTTTATATACTTGTACATATTATTATTATTACAAATAAATAATTAATTATATTATACAAATTGAATATTAATTCAAGTGTGCAATAGAGAAAATGTCCATTACCATATAAAATTAGGTAAATGTAATTATATCAATATAATTCATTATATCATTTCATCGTTATATTAAAGAAAATTATATTAAACGAAATCAGGTCATAAGAACTTTTGTTATTATATTAAAGTATTAAACGCCCCGCGTTGCGTAGGATGACAGGATCTACTTTCGCGTTTCGGGAAAGGTTAATATAAAGGGTGTTCGGCAGAACGTTGAACACACGAAAATGGCAGATAGGTGGGGTCGTCTGCTACATACCCAGCCCAAAAAAAATTACCCAGGCCCCACAGTTTTTTTTTTTATTACCGAAATTCGTGAGTTTTAAAACTTCGAAGGAACTTTATGTAGGATAGACGAAACTGGCCATTCTTCTTTTTTTTTTTATTTCGACTATTGGTAGATTCATCTAAAATTATTATTTGGTGCAAATAGCAACTAGATAAAAAGTTATAAGCCATCAAACATTACAAAAAGGGATAAAACGTGATTTTGAGCTTTTCTTTGCATTGCATTAAAAAAACTGTGGATTTTAGCAATAATTAATTATAAAACTTTTCAAAAATTAAAAAAAAATGGGGCCTAGGTACTTTTTTTTGGGCTGGGAAGGTGGCGACCCCACCTATCTGCCATTTTCGTGTGTTCAACGTTCTGCCGAACATCCTGTACCTACTTGTTTGACCCTTTTCCTCATATGAAGCCACTCATGGTTTCACGAGTTTCTAATTTTATCACACATTGACAAAAAGCTAAATTGTATCTTATTAAGACTGTGCCGACCCTACAGTGGCGCCCTCATCGTTTGTTTGGTTATTTCATACAATTTAGAATGAAAATGCAGAAAATAAGCACGTTAAGTTGTGCTTCACAAGATTATATGTTAATATTATTATAAAAGGTAGTTTTATATTGTTTAGTTTCATTATAATCCTTAAAACGGATAAAAGTGGCCACTATATTCCGTTTTAAGGATTATGATAAAACTAAACAATATAAAACTACCGCTTCTAATAATATTAACGTATAATTTTGTGAAGCACAACTTAACGTGCTTGTTTTCTGCATTTTCATTCTAAATTGTATGAAATAACCAAACAAACGATGAGGGCGCCACTGTAGGGTCGGCACAGTCTTAAGGATTTATTCATAAAACAGAACGTATTTTTTCGTCTATGTCAAAACCTATCAAATGTATTAGAGGGCAGGGCTTATCATGCAGCGTGTCTGGTCAGTGAACTGAAAATAAATTATTGCGACATTTGACTGCGACAAAAGAATATAATACGTTAGTAAAACACCAATTAAAATCAATATGAACTCTTTGAATCATGCTACATAAGCACAAAAACAGAAAAAACATGACAATGTAATAATATACTACATATAGTACGTAGTCACTTTTTTCTGTTTTTGTTCGAATTTTGGATCGTTTCTGTCAAAATCCATATTAAATGGATTCGAATGCATTTCCTAAATACTGTCTGTCATATTTTGATTCTTAGGCATTGTTTGCTTTCTGATTACGCTTCCATTTCTATTCAAGCATGGGAGTTTACGCTTCTATGGTGCTTCCAAGTATGAAAATTCTATACCCGGTGATGGGTCCTTGAGTGATGATGACCTTGATTCGGACTGCGACCGATCATATTATGTGTTTTTAAGGCAGAAAAAGTACTGGCAGTCATGAAAAAACGTGGCCGTCCAGGTTAACTTTTTAGAACCCCGTTATCAAGCTGAGATAGTACTCCACCAAGCCAAGTTGGTACCCCAACAAACCGAGTTGGTAAGCGAACATCTCGAGTTGGAGCTCCAACAAACCAAGGCCGCACTCCATCTAGCTTACCCGATTCGCTGATATCCATAAACAAGTCTTGAAAAACTCCTCCCAGACATCAAGACCGTCCCCTGAATTCTGTACGAATTGATAACATCAATAATTTCCCAACGTGGATGAAAAATCGACATTTATGAGTATGCTAAAACTGCTTAAACTTTTCCCTACTTACGACTTGCAGTGATAAAATACAAATAGTAAACTCGCAATGTAAGCCCAAACTAGCCACAACTATTTAAACCAAGCTCGTGATTTATTTCTGTATGCAATAAGCCCGAACTAGCCACAACCATTTCAACCATGCTCATGATTTATTCCTGTACGCAGTAAACAAGGACTCGTATTAACCTTTCGCTGTAAACTGGGACAATAAAGTAGGAACTCTGCCCCTGAGCCTCGAAGTGGTAAAGCTAATAAAGATAAATTGGCTCTCGTGGTCGACGCCGAGGTAATGGGAAGTCTAACCGGTAGTATGTTATAAACTTTATTCAAAGCACTAAGATCGGAAATCTGGTCTTCATCGGAGATTCAGTTTGAATATTCCCCAATTCAAACTGAACCTCCGAAGAAAACCAGTATTTTCAATTTAACTTCAATATTGTAGTTGGTAGTTTCTTAGCCTAACCACATAAAAGTTCGCATTGTTTGCAAGAACTCGTAACTATGTAAAACTAGAAGTTTTCCGGATTTGTGTGGTCAAACGGTAAACGGTAAAGCTGCAAGTTCATACCATACTTTACGCTGTTAGACTCGCTTACCGTTGTGCTCTCGCTGTGTAACGCCATACTTCTCCATAACTTTTGTTCTGTTATCGCTATGTGTTCGCAAGCCATTGCGTTGTTGTGATGTAGCCTTAAACCTCGATATTCATCAGTGTCTCATATTATTTACGGTTCCTGTAGGTACTATCGGCAAGTCGAATCACTACCTCGAGCTATAGGTACGACTTGTGTTAAGCGACACCCGCGCGCGTATCCTATTTGCGTCCGTCGCTCTGCAAATCGCATCGCGGTTACTTGTGGCATGCTCTAAAAAACTTCTTTAATTTGTTTTCTCCGCAGTTGCTGTTGCAAGACACGTGTCGCTTGAGGGTGTAACTTGCAGCCATGGTTAGATGGCTTTCAAGCCGCGCTAACTAATGCGGAAGCGCGTTTCCTTGTTACGTGCGAACAATAACGTGCTACGTAAAATAGAAGCAATCAAGTTTGAATGCAAATTGAGTTTCTACCCAACTTGCATTCAAACTTGATTGCTTCTACCGATGAAAAATTACTATTCTTAAAAAATAAAAATTACTATTAATATTGACAGAGGTTTGTGTGATGGGATGGCTCCCATCACACAAACCTCTGTCACAAAATACAGAGAATACAGAAGTCAATCTACATACAAAGTGCGCTCGAGCAACGCACACATAGACACCGCTCACGGACACGATATCTCGGACCGGGGGGACCTGTGCGAGCGCGAGTGCCATCCGCTTGAGACGCGTCTGTGAAGTGCAAAAATGGAGCAACAAAAAAAAGTTATTAAAACTGTTCCAGTTGTTTCAGAGAGGTAAGTAGGTAGGTATTTGCTTGTATTTCGCTGGTTCGTTTTAACGTAACACAGTAGTTAGGTAGGTAGGTTAGCGCCCCGGCCATAAAAACATTTTAAAAGAGTAACGGTGGAGTTTCTTGCACATTCTTCTCCACACTAAAACTACATTTTGGAAGGGGCGACTAGAATCAATTCTATTTTTTAATTTTGACGTTCAAAGGTGCCTTTTAAGTGCCTATTTGAAATAAATGATTTGACTTTGACTTTGACTTTGGCCCCCAGCCCCGCGCCGTAAAAGCGAACATGACTTTGTGGCACTTTGTGACAAATTTGTAATATAACAATAACATTAAATTTAAAATATTTTAGTTATTATTGGTTTATATTTCCTTTCTTCCTGTTTCATTCTCAACAATAAATCAAACAACTAGATGCGAGTGCCACTACCACGACAGTTTTTTGTGCATAAGCCAAAGTTGACAACCATAGCGCGCCCGCCGAGCGTAGGTATAAAAAGTGAAGTACATGTGATTGACTTCTGTACTCGCTGTATTTTGTGCCTCTGTGTTATTAGGTATTTAAGAATGGGTACAGTAGACAAAAGAGTTTGGTATGCAGGCTATAAATAAATAGATATGTTTTAACATCTACTCTCGTAAGACCTGTTTGAGAATATACTTAATAATAATAGTTAAAATATGAGCCAGTCGACAAGGTGGCTGCAGGAACAAGGGCTACCTCCCTAGGGTGCGCTGGATTTACGTCCGTACTTAATCGTATTACATATTTCTTTTTACGCAATTCTCTTTGCTATTGCATATCGACGGCGAAATGACAAGAAATTCTAACTGCCGTTAGCCATTTACACAAGTGAAAAAAAAATATTGACGAGTTAAATTGATTGATCGAAGTGCCAATAACTTCTAACTGTCGAATCAATACGTGTCCCATAGAAGTTAGGAGGAAAGCCATAGACTCGGGTGGTTTAATTAGAAGGTATTTCTACATTTTGAATTATGCTGTTGCAATACTTAAAATGTGGAGTTAAGACAGGAGTTACTACAACATACGAATGTGACCTCAAAATTTGAAATACTCGTAATGAAAAGTAAATTATTATTATTATTATTCGCGACAAATGATAGAAACATAGGAGTTCGTGTCACTTCATCGTCGATATGCACACTATGATGAACGTGACTAGAAACAATTGATTAACATTTTTGACCACTCGTCGCACTATCATCCGGCCTTAAAAACAAGTTGTAGTAATTAGCCCGTATACTCTTTTGCTGGCTGTCCAATTTACGAAATTATTTTCTAATCATGTGTAGGGTTTCAGTTAAAAGATTGTATGGATTGTCGTGACGTGACGTGGTAGGAAACGTGTCTGTTCAAGGTTTACTGAACTGAAAACGTACTCGATATGATTCCTTCCTCCCCACAGACAATGGCCCACCTTCCATCCTGCGCCGTAATGGGATGTCATAAGATCTCTTGATGTCTTTTGATGGCGTCAGTGAGCGGAGTTCGCACAGCAAAATTTTGGGCCAAAAATATTTAAACTTTTGCCATCGATACGCTATAAAGAAGTGTAAATGGGCAGCTAACAAAGGCACGATATTGGCGTAGATCTTGCGCTCGATTTCTAATTGAACTGGTAATCTAGGCTAGATCTCAAGGAATATCTGAATCTGAATGGTTTTATAGAGAAAAAATCTGAATTGATCTGCATTCGTAATCAAAATCATCCTTTTTATTAATCCGTCTTTATAATTTGGGCTTCTTTATATTAGTTTATTGTCTATTCCTCACGTAATTGTGACTTTTTGGAAGAGTCTACTTCTCGGCTATTATCCCTAAGTTTATTAATCTGACCTTCAGCAACCTTATTATTTCTACTTCATAACACGGCTTCTTGAGCCACTTATCATGGAAGTCCTAGCCAATTCCTTTAGTATGTTCTTTTGGGGAACCCTATGCTGGGGGAATAAAGCTTTACGTCAAACTCCTACCGAATTAAAACCAACGGTGTCCCAGCTGCTACAAAAATAAAATAAAATAAAATCCAACTACAATATACAAGGTTATTGGAAAAACATTAACAACCTCTTAGGAGGTTATTGTAGGTACTCATCATTATGAACAACTTTTACTAAGGGACCAAACCTGAAATCGCAAAAAAAAAATCAGCTGTTCCCTACATTTTGACGAGTTATACGAACATAAATCTAGGGAGCTGATTTTTTTTTTGCGATTTCAGGTTTGGTTCCATAGTAAAAGTTGTTCATTATGATGAATACAATGACCTCTTAAGAGGTTGTTAATGTTTTTCCAATAACCCTGTATACGAGGAGCACAGCGAACGGATGTTAAACAGAGAATAAATTATACAGTACAGATAGTATTTCAATGGAAGAATATGCATTTCTGAAAAACGTATAATACCGCTTTAGACTACCGTACTAATAATGTTCCACCCTGCTGGCTTTGAAAGGCGTGTAAACTTTGGTGTTTCGGTACAGGTCTCGTGAAACCCGTCCCTTGGCCCTCATTTATCGGGATAAACCTTTTCAGCTAGCGGTCGGGTAGTGTAAGATTTTAACATGAACATAAAAAATACGGCGACAAACTTCGTGTGATTACGATGTCAAGAATATTGCGGAAAAGCTCGCTTGAACATATCAGATCGGATGTGTATTTTAGCCAAATATCGCGGTTATAACATATTGTCCTACAGATGTGAGCATTTCCATACCTGCTGAGTAGATACGACTGATGAATTAAGTTTTTTTTTCAAATTCTGAAGAACTGTTTAAATTCAGTTGAGAACTTCATGTTATTCATAAACAATTCTAGATTTCTGGCTAAAAGTAATAACAAAATTCTAAATGAACTAAACAATTAAATTAATTAAATAACTACAGCGGTGACCAGGAAAATAGCGACGTAGGTAGGTATTAAAATTCAGGGAAATTTATTGTTTATTAAACTGACTACCAACTTATATTACTAACCAACAAATAACACTATCGTGCTTTTACAGTTGTATGAAATTGTCGTAGTGTGTCCATTTGATATACAATGAATGACCCTGATAGTAGATAATAATTTGGAACTTCTCAACAACCAATCAGCATGGTCACAAAGTAAACCATCAACACATGAAACTACAAGAAATATGACCCAATTCTTATGAACGGTTAAAGCAGAGGAAATACAAGAAAACTCCGTCTAACATCTCGCTGTTCGTTCACGAATGGTTTGTTCTGGAAACGTCCAAACTTCAATATTGTCTTGTATTTGCGTTCCTAATGAAGCGACTTCTTTAAACCTTAAAAATTTAACTAATTGTGTCGTAATATACCCTCTTTGCAGCATACATAGCACAGCATACATAGCGTCGCATGCATAATAAATAAAGCATACTTCTTTTCTTGAGGAGTTTCTGCGGCGAGTTTGAGCTCGATCATCGAATAGTGAACCACACCTTGGGCTAACGTAGTTACTTTTTACAAGTCAATCTAAATGGCCGAATCACAACGGGGCTATCTTTTCTAGTTGAAGAGTCCTATGACGACCTTCCGTATACATCGTTACCTTTGAGTATAGTTTTTATCAAGACAAAACAAACAAGCCCAAACACGAGAAGGCTAAATGGTTTATTTGACGAGTGCCCGTAATCACCTCCCGGCTCCATCATCAGACCTACGGTGTCCGAGGTCACTTGGTGTAAAAGCACTTGTCAGTACATAATATCTAATGAGCCCAAACACGATTGTGCTACCTTGTTTAAGGAGAGGAGTTCCTATAGCCATTTTCTGAATTCATAATAAATTAGACGATGGACACCAGTTAGTGTGCACTTATTATACAGGGTGTCTCAGAACGGTCCAACTATTTTGAGAGTGAACGAGACGCAAACGAAGCGGGGTGAAGGTGAGGAAGAGGTAGTGTTTGAAAGATCTGTCCTTATATTTTTAGTTGACACAGGAGAGCAACGCTCGTTTTGCGTGCGCGCATATTTCGAGAACGATCGATCGCTCATTCGAATTCGTCGGTTATTTCGACTTCACTATGGATTGCGCAATATTGGAGAAATTCCTAATAATGCCACTATCCTCGCGTGAATCCAGGCATTCAACCTTACTGGAAACACACTAGGCGATATTCATCATGGTCGTCCAAGAACAGCAAGGACCCCTGGAAACATCGAGTTGGTTGCGATTTCCGGAGATGGTGGATTCGGCGTGCTATGTTGAGATGATACGCAATTTTTTTGGTCCGAAACTTAGAGAAAGTGAGCACTATAATTGTCAATCGTGGTTCTAACAAGATGGAGCCACTGCGCATACAACTAACAACTCGCGAGCAGCACTGCAAGAGTTGTTTCCCGAAAAAGTGATTTCTCAAAGGGGTAACATTGAGTGGCCACCACGGAGCCCTGATTTAACCCCACTTAATTTTTTCTTGTGGGTTTATCTTAAAAGTGTTGTCTACGAGAACAATCCACAAAGTTTGGTAGATTTAAGAAGAAATATTGAAGAGAAGATCAGACTGATTCCTCAGCAACTTCTACAAAAAATCTTCGAGAATGTCCGCAAAAGGTTTGAAAAGTGTCGCCAAAGAAACGGTCGTCATTTATCAAATGTAATATTCAGAAAGTAAAATTTCGTTCTTTGTATACATTTTGGTATCAATAAATAAATAATTAAAATTAACATTTTTTTCTTATTATCCTTTGAAAAAGTTGGATCGTTCTGAGACACCCTGTACATATCCAATGTGTCCAACCACGGTGGTGATATCTTGTTTGATTGAATAGTTCCTATTGCTACCTTTCGGTTCCATCATCAGACCCTGAACACAACTTAATGTAATAGCACTTGCCAAAGCATAAATTCAATGAGTCCAAAAGTGATGGTCCTATCTTGTTTGGTAAAAGCATTCCTATGGCCGCCTTTTAGCTCCATCATCAGACCCTGAACACCACCTAGTGCAATAGCACTTGTCAATATATTTTCAAGTTATCATATTCTTCCGTTGTCACCAAAGGTGTATATATGTATGCCAAGTTTCAGGTCAATCAGATACCAGGAAGTGCTTGAAAAATGCATAACAAAGGGAGTAACTGGAAACACATACGAACGAAACAAGTTAATATAAAGCTTGTAAAATTAAGAACAAACAATCTACAACGGAATGGTTTTAAAATACCTCTTTATGTTTAAAGCCTCCCAAGGAGCTATTTTCCAATGATTCAGCCCAATTTATTTTTCCAATTAACTTTTTCAATTTATATTTTCAATTTGGAAAAAGCGAGGAAAGAGATGTACCAATTTTTCCTCCTGACAATACCGTAGGTATATTTATGATATTTCGGTTAAGTGGGTTTACGTCGAAGCCTCATTGTGTAAAGAAAAATCATTTAATGAGATGTAAAATGTATTCTTAAATATCTGAAAACATTAATTTGAAATTGATGAGATATATTTTATTTAACTCGCTGTATCTTCAGAATATTCTAAGCAAAAAGCTAGTTCTTTTACTTAAAAATGTAAACAAAAGATTCAGATTTTTGAAGAAAATCTTGACGCCATATTTTAAGTGTCAAAATTAATTAAAGCAGATTGACTAGTAGAATATTCTCAAGTGTCTTTAACTGTTCTTGCTATCAGCCGGTTCAGTGTTTCAGATGGTGAATGAAATTCTATGCTGATTACCACCTAACTAGCAATTAACTTTATGAATGGTATCTATACGGGTCGTTAGTACAACTGTCATGAAACATAAAGTTTTTGGGCATATATTGGCAGGTACAGTAGACCGCACCTCAATATCAACAAACACAGTATAATCTGGCCGCGCACTTTGTTGAAACTCCGTAGTACGCTAGGCCAACTGAAGATCGAAGTGTGACACCGGCGTGTGTGCTACTGTACGAACAAACAGATCTCGATGAACGAGATCTGTTTGCTCTATAAAATAGAGTCATTTATATACTTTTGGTTGGGCCAATAAACCAATACATTTCTATTCAATTTTCACATCGTACCTAGTCTTAAGAAATAAATCGATACAGATAAATACAAATATAAAATTACAGCGGACTACGTTTTTTCGGAACGAATTATTTATTTCGTTCTTATCACAGAACGAAGAGATGCGACAGTACTTTCCTTTACCGATTTCGGTATACAGTAATAATATTATTCTAATTACCAAAGTACCCACAAACGGCAGTGGACGGTGCTGAGACGTTGCGATGTGATAACAATCTAATATGTCCTAAATAAACCAAGATAAAGTGATTGCTTGAATAATTAATTGAGGTAAGGCCAAACTAAGAAGCGAAAGTTTGGACAGGATGTTTTTAGATATATACATGTAGGAGTATTCTTTGATAATAGCTTATTTAGATCGCTTTCAGTGATAAGACCATTCATTCCTTTTAAAATTTCTACATTTAGGTATATCTATAATTATTATAGAGTACATAATAAAGAGTATTCTATCTACCTATTTAGTTAAATATTTTTATGAATGTAGACACTTCGTAAAAGTATTTTCAAACCAAACTTAATATTCAAGAATAATATGAAATGAATAAAATTTGAAATGAAATATATTTAATACGAACGCCACGTGCAAATTGTATGAATAAAAACACAGAAAGGTTTAATGTTAGCATTTTCGTTACTTATTTTAAATTCTATGTTGGTTATACTTTTGACAACGTACTGAGGTATTAAAAAAAATAGACTTTTGAAACCTCTGCACGTTACATTATAATATTATAATACAATTTCGCCATAAATATAAAAAAGAAATAAAAATTTTGTTTCGTTTTTGACAGAAAATTTAAAATTAGAGATTCATTTTAATCGAATGTTAGTTTTGATACCGTTAGATTTTACTTTTGGTGGGGTAATCGTTTTTGGCTATAAAACGGTTGAGACACAAGAAAAGTATTAATTAGTAGCCACAATTTAATACTGAAGCATAGCATAATCATCCTATAAAGGTGCTGCTGATGGGACATAGGCTTCCACTCTGGGAGACGAAAGAGGGAGTTTCTATTGAAGCATATTTCGATTACGATCGTAGCACGGTCAGCGATTGTCGCATTCGTTTTGTTCGGTGAATATTGCTGACTGAGGGCACCTTCTGGTTTTCCGAACAAATAACTGACATTAAATATTCGATGTGTGTTATTAATTATTATGATCGCGACACTCGCATATTTACGCGGCGACCGCTTTCTATAAGGACACGAGGATACAGTATACTTGTGAATATTTGAATAATCCCTCAGAGTCTGAACACAGAGATACATAAACCACTGGAGGCAACAATTCGTACGTGTGTCTCAGACTTCCATTTTTTCCCCTTGTATTATGTAATAAAAAAATATACGCCTTCCATTTTGGCTTTACTGTAGTTTGATAAAAAATATGATATCATGTTAAGTAAAGTGGTTTATGCCCAAATGTGCAGTCATTTATTCGTGAAGGCTGCCATTACTTTACAACGCTTTTCATTGTCCGACGTGGCACCTAGCCGCGTGTAGTTTTGAAGCTCACATTACTCGTAAAGGTAAAAGTTTGAAAGAAACGCCATTTTCTGTGAAACCTTATACATAAAGTAAAGAAACTAAAACGTAAATAATTTTCGCGTTAGTCACACGTGTAGTGTTTCTCGGTACATATTTGTGTAGGTACCTAACTGTCAATTTGTTGTGCAAGGCGTAAGAGAACATCGTTAGCTTCAACATACGTAAACCTCACTTACATGCGGTGCGCCTCGGTTGGTAGGTATCGGTACTGCCCAATGGCTCGAAGTTAATTAATGGTGCGTAGACTTTACACACACAACTATACCTGCTATTAATCAATGACGAAACTTGTAAATATATATTCACAACTACTTAAATAAACTTCTCGGCATTAAAAACTACTTTTCTAACCCATAGTAATGTTATATGATAGGTTTTTCGTTCGTACAGGCTCATATTTCTTACATTTTACGGTTAGTGCCCAGAGCAGCAGCTGCACAATACTATAATTATTTTCATTCCGAGACTACGTGACTTCATAAAAAACTCAGACATCACTGTCTCAAACAATAAAAGTAAAAGGTGCACTTGGCTTCTTTCACCGCTCGCGATATTCTTTAAGTTTGTGGCTTCGTGATAAATTACTGGAGATATATATTAGGGCAAAGTAATATTTTAAATGTGTTTTATGTTCTAGCTGCGGTCTCGAAGGAAATCTTTCTTTAACCTAATCTCGTTTGCGTGATAGAGACCGCGTCTACCGAGACAGGCTGGCGCGGCCGGTGCTATGCCAGCACTATTTGTTCCTTGGGTGAAGTTTGAACGGATTATTATCATAATTTAAGATTGTTTTGTATTTATTTCCCAAAAAGGAATATGAAAGTAGTTGGTTAATTAAAGTGTCATCAAGGGTATCTTAATTTTTAAATATTTCTTATATTCTTCTGTTAAGGGCTGTTTTCAAATAGACGTCTAGATGTCTGGACCATTGTTGCTGTAAAATTGATGAAAAATGAGTAAAAATATCCATTGCCAACTTAAGTACGTTGTAGGGGTTATGGGTACAAAATCAAAATTTAAATATCATCACCAAACTTTATTCGAAATGCGTTTTAACATTGCTAGAAAACAAAATAAATTACACAAATCTTAGATAGAATACCTAAATATTACTTCGCTCAACTTTTCTGTTACGATTCTAATCAAATATCTGTGTAACGTTGCCGTAAAGAATGGAGTCCAGTTTCAATAAACGTTTCATAATTATCTTGGGATCAACAAAGATGAGAGGGTTTTCTCCCTGAGTGAGTGAGTACTTGAGCATTGTTAACCAAAGTGTCAGTTTTGAAACTTGGTAAAGTTTTATTTACCATGACCCAATGCCAGTCAATGATTTTCTCAGTTAATGAGTTTACATTGCGTCCATAAGTAAATATTTAAAATGGGAAAGAACACCGCTCAACCCATTTTGATGAAAGGTAGCTTAAATCTTAAGAAAAGCTTAAAATTAAACAATGGGGTGTTGAAGTTTCTTTGGAATAATTCGGAATCTACGCGGACGAAGACACCGGCAAGGATAATGCACGTAAGTTTATATCAACTTACCATTTCTAAGCTAAGGCTTAGGTAATTGAATGTGAAAACATTTCATATTTGAGGTTGTTAATTGAAATGTGGAATATATTTAAAGATTCTGGTATCCACCTCTGTTTGAACAAGAATAGAGCATATCACGATTATTAGAATGTAGAGTGGGTAGTAATGTAATTAGTTACCTACTTGCGAAATATAATCAAAAGGCTTCGGGGAAATACCAAATTATCTAAAAATAGACTGGCAAGATTATTCAAAAAAATTCTTCAAGCTTAGCGAATATTTCAGCAACGTATGTAGAGCTAAATTAATTGTCTATCACTTTTTAAAGACGAATAAAATATTTTTAATAAATAGAGAATTTTTTTAAATTATTTATTTATTTTTCACTTCAAGACACAAACATCAGTTTATAGCCCTGGCTCTAGTACTAAGAGTTCCTGTATCAAAGAGTCAATCCATTCTAATATTATAAATGCGAAAGTGTGTCTGTTACCTCTTCACGCTTAAACCGCTGAACCGATTTAGATGAAATTTGGTATAGAGATATTTTGAGTCCCGGGAAAGGAGATAGGATAGTTTTTATACCGATTATCGAAACTTATGCGGGTGAAACCGAGGGGCGCAGCTAGTATATAATATATATCTATATACATAATAAGTATGAAAGAAAGAAAGAAATCTGTCAAATTTCTTTAATAAATTTGCAACTTTATCGCTAAAGCATAAGGTTCAATGTTGATTGGGAAACTGACAGTTTCGGGTAGCTTGATGTACTGGCGTCTCTATATAATAAATAATGGCATGTATTTAGGTAATCGAACCTCTAATAACTCTTCATTTAGAGCTCGTAAAAATACTAGTGAACTCTCTAATATAATGATTGCGCCTCTTTTTGTGAACCTTAAATCATTTCTATTTTGGGGTCCTAAAAATAATAAATAGGCAAGTAGGTGCGTCCAACTATGAGAAAAGGTCAGAAAGTTAAAGTTGCAAAACGTGTACATCGTTAGAAGCGCAAACCATTATTAGAGGTTCATTCATTTATAAAAAATGGTATTTGTTAGAAGGTCTATACGTTTTTAGAGGTTCAGTCAAATATTTCACTTAAATATTTGATAAACGGCAAACATTAACTTTCACTTCTTTGCATCAAATAAATTGAATTTCCCAGTTCAGAAATAAATTCCTTAAACCATTAAACAACGGGTATCTTCGCGAACATTTTACAGATCGTCAACTCAGCGTTTCCTCAAATATTTCAACGTCGCCTTTTCAATATGGAGTGTTATAAGCCACTAAGCCACGTACAGTACGTCGAATATTGATTTCGTGACCCTTGTTCCTTTGAATAAGGAGTAGGTACGCTTATAAACATTTCAGAGGACGGATCACAAGACATTCGAGCATGGCATACGTGACCGTATAGTCACATTTGTCAAGACGAACGAGACCGGCTCGACCTAGTGTGGAGTTAATCACAAAAACACACACACACAAAAACACTGTTTTTATCAAGTATGTTTTTAGCAAGTAGGTAAACATTATCTTATCTTATCAACAAAATTAGCAATGAACAATTTGTTTTTTGTTGCAAGTTAACACTGTGCTGAAAAAGTAGTCGGAGTAATTTTAAAAGTAGCAATGAGTAATTCTTGTTTTCATCATATTATGTTATGTTTCTTAGTGTTTATAAATGTTGATACAAAGATAAGCCACAACGAGATACCGTAATAAATGAATCCTAATTAACTCAGAACTTTAGAAAGGAGTCCCGTCATGTCCAAAATTCATAATTGATGTAATAAGTTTCTGAATTTATTTTAATACTCATGCGTACCTACAGAACAAAGTTATCGCGGGCTAACCTCGAAAAGTTCTCAAACAAATTGAATATTACTCGCATAAAATAGAGAATCAGTAGAAATTCTAAGAGGATACCTATATCTTATATTTTATCCTCCGGCTACGTTGTTTTCCTACAAAACCATAATAATGCAGAACATCGAAGAGGGTTCCGAGGAAAATGGACCAGCGAGAAATCTTTAAACTCAAGTAAGCTGGATGTTAAACCAGACATTATCCTAGAATTTGCCTATAATTTTACAGATGATTAGGAAAGTGTCACAAAAAAATTTAGATTTGGTAGCTAGCAACGAATATTTATTATTTTATTTTTGTTTTTATTATATGCTGTCATTAGAATGAATTATTTTTTTGTTTGCACGTGTTTCTGTGACAAATAAACCTATTTTTCTTTCTTTCTTTCTAATGTCATTCACAGTAAAAACCATGATTGATTTGATTGTGGTTTTTATTGGACATACCGGCCAAAACACCTATCATTTCGCATTAAAGTACCTATAAAAAAATTGTCATCGACTGTACAAACCCGGTAGTTTTTTGAGACAAAATGTTTTGTTACAGTGATTGGCGGTTATAAGCAATAAGTTGACATGCATTAGAACTCTATTGGTCACCAGGCCAGGCTTCATACAAAAATGCCCATCATTATTTACTTTGAAACTTTTTCTTTCCATAAAAACTTAGTTCGGAATATTTAAAACGCAAAATAAGCAAATCGGGCCAGCCGCTCTCAAGTGATGTGCTTATCAACGACCAGCATTTTATTTTTATTTATACATGTGACATCTACCAACTCGCACTGGGCACTCGCACTCTCGCACTCTCATCGAGAGGAGGCCTGTGTCCCAGCATTGGAAACATTATAATATGCTGATTATTTATATAATGATGATATATTATTAGTTAATACTGTGCACATTACTTTAATTTTATATTCACTTTACAACACTGTCTAGCTAGCTATAAATACTTGGAATAATCTGTGGAGAACGTGCGGAGCATATTTGTTGTGCTTAAGTTCTCCGGTTTCGTTATGTATTCCTATATGCTACTGTTTTTCCTTAAGAAATGAATAGAATACAGCCTATGTAAAATGTGCTCCATGTCATATTGGATCTTTATTTACCTCTTTCACCACAATAGATTGGACAGAGGATTTTTTTATTGCTGAATGGGCCTGCTCTTAACCTCGATCACGCCTGATGGAAAGCGATAGATGAGGTCTATGATGGAACTAGCGTCCCCAGAAGATGCCTATTAACTTTTGCTTTGAATGCAGATGGGTTAAATGTGGAAGGGAACACGGACACTGCCAGAGAGTACTTTGGCTGTGCGCATAATAAATGTGAGGCAGAAGCGCTGAGTACGACAGGTCGGGGTATCAACCAAGTGTGGATGGTACGCTGCTACACGTCTGGTAGTCTTGATAGTTCAAAGAGGCTAAAACTGACTGTATAAGTATAACAAGCTATTAGATGCTTGCTCATTAAAAAAAACAAAGTAAGGCTGCATAAAAATAAGCGTAAATTTATTAAAAAGTTTGATATTACTAGGCGCACATTCCATTATTACAGCAGAATAGAATTTAATTTGATCCAGACTGGCGGGTTTTAGAGAAACCTTTTGGACAAGAATAACAAAAACATTTTCTGGTTATTTTCAGTGAAAATATTTATCTGTTTGTTTCTATGGTAAAACGGGAAAAGTTAAAATTATCCTTTTGGGCTTCCATTTACCTGGGTTCTCGATTAGAATATCTAATCGAGAACCCAGGTAAATGGAATGCATAGAAACTAAATTTCCGATAGGTTAAGGTACCTACTTCAAAATGTAATTTTTGCCTTCTAAAGCTCTCTGTCTTATACCGTTTCTGACGAAATCGTACACCACTTAACTGCGGGCTGATTCTATTACCAGAAAACTTAATTTGAAATTGGTAAATTTATTGATCTCATTATATCCATTTTGTTTCTTACCGATTAAGTAAAGTACCTAAGTACCGAGTAGGATTGTTCATGCAAAAGTTTCTAGTTTCTACAAATCGGAGCTGCGATTGGAAAGGAGTTTGAAATAAATGTGAAGTTCTTAGTTTTCTGATGAAAAAGTTTATCAACGTTTTCTTTGAATCTTTAATTGAATTGGACTAATTTAAAATAAAATATATTTTTTACTAGAGAGGTATTATCAGTTTTTTAATTTAGTGATTTTTTTTTTCTATTTATAAATTGGTCTGCTTCACACATTTTCTGTAGATAACAATTACATACCAGCCTACAATTTTATGTTGCCTGGTGCGGCAGTCATTGTCACGGCTATTCGATTTATACGCAATTTTCATTAGGGGTACCCAAAATAACCTTAAAACAATTGACTTTGAAAAAAGGCCCCTTAATAAGTACCTACAACTATATTTTACCCAATTCATAAAGTAAAAGTAAGTATGCAAAATATAAACAACGTTTTGGAATAACATAAACTTTCCCATTTTTTCAGGGGATAGGCAAAAACTACAAAAAGCTTAGTGTTATGATCACGAAGTAAGTAAAGGAGACTTTTGAAAAAACCTAAGTATAAAGTCATAATTCGAGGTTTGCCTCTCGTCTATTACCTTCTCTAATATTGGACCAATTTAAAAGATAGTTCATAAACTGAATAAGAAGGATATATCAAGTGTCCCTATATTTTTCTTTTTTAACCGACTTCAAAAAGGAGGAGGTTCGGAGATTCGGTTGTATTTTTTTTTTTTATGTTTGTTACCTCAGTACGCCGTCATTTATGAACCGATTTGGATTTTTTTTTTTAGTTGAAAGGATATGCTTCCAGATTGGTCCCATTCTTGTCAAAATCCAGTTCTGATGATGGGATCCATGAGGAATTGAGGGATCTCCTCAAATATTATAGGCATAAATATAGCAATTTTGGTATTTTCATCAACATGTCAAGCATTTGCATTCAAAAAGTATAATTTGGTGAAGTGGAACTGATGAAGGAGACCACAGATAGCCACAGGAACTCTTCAATGATAATAAGTATTTCACGGGTGGCGATAAGATATCTCGATTAAGATAGTTAAGCGACTATGACGAAGCAAATTTAAATAAATGGTTCTGACGAAAATGGTACCATCAAACCGATCTGATGATGAAGCTGGAAGGTAGGTACCGGAACTTCGTAATAAAACCATGTATTCTAGCCGTATTTGGGCTTATTGGAATTGTCATGAGATGCACTCTGACTATAAAAAGTAAAAAATAAAAACTTTTTAACAAAACAAAACAACCGAGTTCAAAAAAAAAAAACACTACAAAGTGTAAAATAACTTTAATTTTAATTTTGGAAGTCGGTGGCAAAAACGTAAATACCAAAACCAAAGACACCGACTTGCAAAATTAAAATTAAAGTTATTTTACACTTTGTAGTGTTTTTTTTTTTTTGAAGTCGGTTGTTTTTTTTGTTAAAAAGTTTTTTTCATTGAAAGTACACTAAATCAGCATTTTTGAGGGTTCTAGTGCTTATAAATGTAATGTATCATCAAAAATGAAAACATAGGGATATACATGTAGTTAATATTTATTATTTTGTGAAAAATCATTGCTTTATGGTCATTAACCAGAAATAAAACAGGCGAGAGCGTTTCTATGGAGAAAAGATCACCCGCATTTCCTCTTCACAATTCGTGTTACAATTCATGCTTCCTGTAATCGGTTCCCGCATTTGCTCTTCTTAGTGCTAGCAAGTATTCGATCTCAGGTTCTAGCAAAAAAGGAAAAATAAGACCTAGAAATGATTGCTTGCGTCCTAACTGTGGTTTGTCGGTAATTAAATATTTATTTTTTTTTTTTTTTTTTTAAATCAGCTGTTCCCTACATTTTGACGAGTTACACGAACATAAATGTAGGGAACAGCTGATTTTTTTTTTCGCGATTTCAGGTTTGGTCCTATAGTAAAAGTTTTTCATAATGATGAGTACAATGATCTCTTAAGAAGTTGCTGGTGTTTTACAAATAACCCTGTATATAGGTACTACTGTCGTGATATTTGAATTTCTAACTACAACCGTTTAGTTGGCAGCGGGGGGGACACTTGACTCTAACGAAAATTAGTACTTCAAAGCTTGATAAGTCACGAACGGTTTACTTAATCAAAAAACGGTTGGGCAAAAAACGTAACATTTTTGAAAGAACTTTCCAACGATATCCCACACTATGGGAAGGACGTAAAAAAAAATATCATCCCCACTTTACATGTAGGGGAGGTACTGTAAATAATTGTTTTTTTCAAAATTTTATTTTACCACTTTTTTAGCGTAATTAACGTGTATACTCATGCCAAATAACAACTTTCTAGTACAAATAGTTTTTGAGCTAAACCGCGGACAGCCAGAAGACAGACAAACATGGCGAAACTATAAGGGTTCCTTGTTGACTACGGAACCCTAAAAAGGGATTTTTTTCTAGGAAACATCTTTGTTGAGAAAAATATTACTCGTGTTTTTCTCCGACAAGCCAGTGGCTTGTTTTGCTGAAAAACTGTGACAACAACCTATTGCAGAGCCTACAATCGCTCAGACATGCGATGACTTTACATAATTTGAAAGCTCGTCTTATGTGAGTAAGATCAGTTTGATACCCGTTGTAAATAGTGAAAGCTTGGGGCTCTTTTTAGCGGAGTCAGGAAGGCTTTTAACATTGCCTACTTATTTTAATGTGCTAAGCGATTAACTACAAGCTAGAAGAAAAAAAGGCAGTTAAAAAAAAAACTCAAATAGGATAGAGATGTTCTTATGAATACCTCACATTCACTTTATTGTAAATTCTTGTTCGTCACGGCAATGAATGAATGAATTTCATCAGTTTTTCGTTGTTATAAGAATTATGTCACGTGTGACTGGTTATAACTTACACAAAAACGGTCATAAGTTATTCTATTATCCATTCTGTAAACCATTTCGAGGTTATCCATTAATTACCGGGCAACCTGTATATCAGAGAAAGAACAGTAAGACTTTTTCTTATAAGTTTTTTTTGTAAGATAGCCGTTTTGTCCCACTTCTGGGTAAACACCACGCTTGGCACACGACACCAATTTTGTACTTGGTTTAACTTTGGGTTTTGGACTTCTCCTGCAACATAGTTTGTAGGTATTCAAATTAAAACTTGCCCTATTCAACAATGTATACACTAGTTCTGTTCAAGGCGCTGAGAGCATAACTGCCAAAAGACTTTTTAAAAATTTGACCTTAACATACATACATATAAAACGGAAATAAACGAAAGATTTGTTGACTCCATACTTAATTTAATACAATCTAAAAACAAGGATAATGTGGACTTCTAAAAACGGAAAAGTTTACTGTTTGTGCAGAGTTGCTTTACTTATTCTAAAAGGATGCAGTTGATTAAATATAAAAATGTAGGTTAGAACGAATGCAGCTGTAAACGTTCATATCTATGTGGTCCCTGCGCTGCATACAAAGTACTTTATGTAAGTAAGTTGTGTTAGCTCTTTTATAATTCTAGTCGCTTTCCCACTTTGTTGTAAACTGATGAAACTCGTATAGACAGGGAAACCGACCTATATAGTCCGTTTCAAAAGTATCTGATGAAAATGTAAACAAACTTACTACTTTATCCAACAATAATTATTTTTTGAATAACATTAACCAATTAATTGAAGTAAATGGATTAACTTCATTTTTCGTCGACGATTTGTCACTTAAATAGTACCTAATTAAAAACCATCGCCGAAAAATGAAGTTAAACAATTTACCTCAAATGTACAAATAAAAAACGTTTTTAAGGTGATTTAAGATTACAATTTCGGGTTTACAAATAGGTAATAAAACCACAGCACTTAAATAGTTAGTTGCACTACAAATTGGCATCCCCAGGTAAGGCTTCTGGTCCGTTCTTTTACTTATACATCAAATACTTTTGGAAAAGATTACTTGTCCATAACTTAGAATGATGACTGGATTATCAGTCATCATTCTGATTAAGGCATAGTCATCGTCAAATTAAATCGACACAGACTTGAAAAGCAGCTCTCATGTTTTAACGAGGATTTAAAACTTTTAACATTAGTTAAATTCATAACAGTTACTTCTATATATACCTATAAATTAAAGTCACTTTTCGTGTCTTTCTGTGTGGCCGCGTTGTTCTTTGCTGGCGATGCGATGCGACGGGATGGGTCGGGGAAACAAAAAATTTCACGCGAACGAAATCGCGGGCAGAATCATGTGATATAGGGGGAGGTCCCCGAGAACCGGACACTTATGGAATAACAAAAATAAAAAAAATCGCGTAATAGTCTAATTTGTTTATTTCACTTTAATAAGCTTTTAACTATATACCTGATCAACGCAGATATATTAGCAGTCTTAAATGTTAGTTTAAATGTAGTAAATACTAAGGAAAAATTAACATAGAAAAAAAGACGTTTCCAAAAAGGTCCCCTAATGACGGACAGCCAATTTTTCGTTCATTTTTAAACTTAAACATTATTATAACAAACAATTCGTAACAATATCTATTATAATAGAACAAATCAACTGTTAACAAAGAAAACTAATCTTAATTCTAGTAAACTTTGGTCATAATCAGGAACGTTTTTTTATAGAATCACAAAACTTTAATTGTACAACCTGCAAAAATCACAAATGTAGCTAACTGAGCCCTCTTCAACATCAGCATACGCTTCATGAGTCCACTGATTGCAAGCTTGACAGCAAATCAAATCTTCATCATTATCTTTTTGACAGATAAACAAGTTGTTGCATTTTCAGCCACTGATGTTGATGATTTTGATGTCTGAGATATCTTTGGAGTTGCAGTCAATTTCTTGGTCCTTTTTATTTTAGTCGAGTAGTTAGTTTTCTTGCCTTTCAGTTGTTGCATTTTAACGACAGGAGGCTTAGCCTATGACTCAATTTTTTAATGTAGTCGAACAGTGTACTTTTTGGCACATTATAGTCTTCAGAGGACTTTCTCAGGGATTTTTTTTTTACATCACCTTATCGATAGCTTTTTTCAATATTTCATGTTTGGGGGTATTCTGGCATCTCGGTTTGGGCTTTCCCATGTTGAACCTGAAAAATAATAACTACAACAAAAACAAACTTGCTGTAAAACTGTCCGGTATTAGGGGACTTTGAGAGTGTCCGAACTTAGGGACCTTCAAGCACATACAAGAAAAATTCTCATTCACAGTGTGTGTTTATGAATCATAAAAAACGCATGAATTATGTCAAATTAGAACAATAGCAATGATAATTAATAATAATGAATATCATGCCATACTTTGAATACTGCTTACAGATCCCAAAAAATTACTTCACACAAAATTTTTACTAACCTCAAAATTTGGACCACGCTTCACGACGAACGAGTCAGCACTGACTATTGGCTCACCCCCCGCGTACTTCACTTGAGAGAACCTTTCTAACCGCGGCAAAAGCAACACATTGGCGTGCTTTTTCCCTCTGATTTCAAACATGTCCGGCTTTAGGAGCCGTCCGGGCTTAGGGGACTTCCCCCTATCTATAATTGTCCTAAAGCTAGTTGGCTAAGATTATTAAATAAATATTCTTATGATCATTTCTTTACTTACATACCATGTGGGCCATGTGGCAGAACTAAGTCGGGGTCAGCTAGACTTTGGTATTTAATTCTGAATAGGTACGTAGTCCGCAGTTTATTTGCATCTCTATCAATTATATTTCAAGTAGTAAATAGGTACTTCTACATTTGTTTTCTAACTTCTTAATATAACTGAAGACAAAATTGTTCCGAAATTCAAACTCTGTGTTTTAACATAATATTTTTCATCAACAGACGCAAAACAAAAATTTGTTTGGGATGTCGCCATTGATCTTTGATTTCGAAGATGTCAGTGAAGACACCTAACTTACAATTTCAATGCACCGTGTGTCCAGAAAAAAATACTTCGCACTTAAAGTATACTAACTTTATAAATGTCTGGTAACGACAATATTCGATGACAATATTGATTGAGATTGCAAAGAAGTTGTTGTTGAATGCAAGTCAAATGTGATAAGATAATTATTCAAAAGGAAGGATTTTAAGTAGTTCTTGTGGTTCTATATTATAATCTAAATGGTATAAGATAAAGTCGCTCTTCGGATCTGTGTGTGTGAGCGCTTTGTTCTTCTAAACAACGCAACAGCTTTTGATGCTGTTTTCATCATAATTTAGAGAACCTATGTATACCAACCTGAAGTTTTACATTATAATATCATCATAATCAGCATATAATATTCACAGTGCTGGAACACAGGCCTCCTCTCTAAGAGAGGGAGTGGGCTGTAATCCACCACGCGGGTATAATACGTTAATATTCTGACAGGTCGCCATTGCACCTGTGCGAAGTAGGGGCAGGTCGCTGGAACTGAATAACGTAATAAAAACATGATTCTACCAAACACGTTGATGATATTTATTTATTTCCACATTCAAAATCATTTATTTGCAAAATAAATATGGATAAACAATATGTAGATGTTTTACGCCTGAAGTTTTTCTCTGTTACCATTTTTTGTCTAAATACCTAATAACATTCAGTTAGGTAAAGTAGTCTCATAAAGTTCTTTTAGTACCTTATTATAGCTAGCGTGCAATCCTAAGAGGATAATAAAGGCTCCCAGTGCATCATAAACCCACAAACATTAAAATATATAGCTTAGCACTGATTTGTTTAGCCTCATCTCGACTGCCTTGTTGGTCTAGTGGTCGCAAGCGCTTCTGCTGAGCATTAGGTTTTGGGTTCGATGCCCAGGTCGTCAAAGTATTACAGAGTTTTCTCCTCTGGAATCTCTTAGTAGCAGCCCACAGTCTGGATTTGTTCCCAGTTGATGGCAATAAGCTCGCCCCCAATTACATGATTCGATTAAAATGACCAAAGAGTAATACAGGCTTCATATTATGTAGTCATTTCTTTAATGGATATTTTTTTTAATTACTTACTTGTAGAACTAGAACTAAGTACATTTAAATAAATTAGATTATTCTTTTAACACACCGTCAATAGTAAAACGCGTACTACGAATAATAAAAGTCAAGAAATGTAACTCAAGCTCAAAAATGGCACCACGTAAATGTTTACCGCGGTGGGCGTTGCCGAAAAGGCCACCGCGCACCAGAACCAATCACGGCGCTTGCCGGAATACAACGCTTTACGCGAGCGCAGCTGATTGGCTTTTTGGATGTGTTCTTTCGTTCAAATACTCGAGATATTTTGTCATGTAGTGAAGTTTGGAGCCGAATTTTTCGTTGATTTTGTTCATAGTTACGCTTCCTGACTTTTTATTATTCATAGGACGCGTATCATGACTGTGTAACCATAACATACATATCTTCATGCTTATAATAAATTATTAGAGCTAAGCACTAAACCCACACTTATGTAATACTATAGCTTTTGACCGCAGTTCTACCCACGTGAAAATCCGACATGAGTACTACCGGGATAAAAAGGATTCTGTGTTCTAACCCAGGTCATTGTCTACCTCATTGAAATCTATTTAACTGATGAGGCGTGACGAGGTAACAGTTCAACACACACACAACAACAAGTAACAGTTTCTTTCGCATTTATAATTTTAATATTAGGTATACAGGCTTGCAGAGACAACGAATTATGTTCTGAATCCATGGTAGTATTTCAAGCTAGGCGTGAACCAAAATTTGTATGCAAACGTGTGAACGCGCCTCAGATTTATATTGGACACGTGCCTATCACTTTATTCTATTTGTGAGTATTTCATAAATGTGCTATATATCTGGTACAAACACGTGTCATTGTAATACACGAGCTATTGCAAATTAAAATCATGTTATATCCTTATGAATATTCGAGGTGATAGTGTCACATAATAACAGCCGCACGGGTCGATTGAAGGTAAAGATAAGCTTGCCGAGGTCGGTCCGTGGATGGGCGACCATCAATTACTTAACGAGACCCTTCCTTGCCTTGGAAAGCACGCTTAACCATGATCACGGCTGTCATTTGTAGATATTTGATAGTCGTTAGAGTCCGAAGCCCGAAAGTCTGACAACCGTCGACTGACAACTGATAACCCGAAAGTCTGACAACAGTCGTACCAATGGGTATCGTTAAGTATCGTATTACCCAGTAACAGGGCTGATAGGCAGTCGCTCCATGTAAAATACTGGTATTCAGCTGCGGTAAGACCGGAAGCTGACCCCAACATAGTTTTGTAAAGGCTAGGCATTTAGATGATGTTGAACTGTCATGATCATTTGCAAGCAGAAAAACGTCAATGAATTTTGAATTTATTTGATAAAGATCCGTTTATCGATTTCTCGAAGTCTAGAGCTATTATTAAACGGTTCTCGGTAATATTTCAGCACTACGTTTTATAAAATACTACCTGTACTTGCTCAATTAAAAAAAGGATAATAGCTAATCATGCATGCTGTATATATGGTCAGATAGGCATTCCCTTCATGTAAAATGCTGATCTTCAGCTGCATCTGGTTAGATTGGAAGTCGACCCAACATAGTTGGAAAGAAAAGGCCAGGTGATGATGATGATAGTTGTTAAACCACAGGTATTTCTTCTTGCAATATAATATTTTGCAAATTCACTACATTTGGATAAATCGCATTATAATGAGAATTTATTGCTCGCCGGCCATGACAGTTTGGTAAAGTAACAACAAACAAGTATTGTGTTGGTAATAAATTTGCGTGATTTAAAGCACTAAGTCTAGGTTTCTAGATCTACTATCATAACTAACAAAAGTTCGCGTGAAACTCTAACAGATGGCCGACTATGTGTGAGGTAAGATGGGCGAAGGTGCAGTTAATAAGGTCGGCACTTTGAATGAACGACCGCCTTTGCTTTATTTTATCCTCTTTTTATCATTGGAAAATCGTGTTATCGTATACGCCACAAAGTAAATATAAGAAATAGCTGTTCAATACATTTTGACCTTATAGGTATTGCACTTTTCTATGAAACAGCTAGCTACGCTAGTATTTAGAATTATGTGCTGAATTATTTATGGTTTGTTTGCGCGTCAATATCGGGATACAATTCTATACAGCGTGTCAAGTTACACGTCGGACATACATTAGGGGAGTGTAGTACCCATGAAAATTAACAACTTTTACAAAGAGACCAAAACTGAAATCGAGAAAAAAAAACAGTCGCTCTTTACATTTATGTTCGCATAACTGAACACTCCCTTAAAGTATGTCCATCGTGTAACCTGACACACTGTATATCACAATCTACTTACTGATTTTTCTATTAAAAACTTTCTAATTTCAATTCTTTTCCTCATGCATGTGGGTTGTATTTCCTTGATCTCTTGACTTACTTCTTGTTATGTCATGATAACTAAATAATTTTCTAGTTACGAACTTTAAACGAACTGGGTACAGTTTTGTTTGGCGAATGCCGCCGCCGCGCCGCCTTGTTACTTTCGCACGCGGTTTGCAAAACCTTGTTTACATTAGAATGATGGATTCCAATCGCTGCCTTAGTTTTTCCATACTTTTTAGGTATTGCCTTTATAACAAGTAGCTGGTAGATATTTTCTGCACTCTCTCATTCAATTCTCTTTTATTTAATCTACCTACCATTTTATCACGTTACGAAAAGAATAAAGACTGAAATAAAATTATTTGTAAAAATTTAACTAGGTAACTTCTTTTAAATACTTGGTTTTTTGACTATACCTAATTAAATTAAGTATTTAAACTATTTTTCTTTCTAAAAGCTGAAGGATGGAATCAACTACCTACTCTTTGTTTATTAAGTGTAAGTAAGAGTTCAAGCTTCAGCCATAAATCACGCTAAAAGATGAAATTACGTGTGAAGATAAGCGTACGACAGATTACTTCACTCAGCACTTTAGCTACATTAAATTAATTACGTAAAGTACGTAAGTCGTATTGGAGCTTACTTTCCAGTATTGTATGTATAAAAAATATTGGTAAGTTTTGAAAAATAATACGGGTATAGTTTTTTGTGTTCTGGCAGTTTAAAGCTCTTCCATATTTTAGTAAAAACGGAATAATTTGTATTTTATACTTACATAATTATTATGTGTACGGGATTAACATCCTACCAAATATGATATTAATGTGTCTGGTTAATAATTGTTTTATTAAATGAAGTTTACAATCTTAGAGCTACTGTAATTGTTTATTCTAAGTTTATAATAAAATCTATTCGTTTGTCAGAAGGTCAAATGCCAACGTATTACGTCCTTACCTATGAAATTGCCGATTTTTGATGGCTATTGTGAAGATCGATATCTTTCATTCTATTTAGAATTCCAAATTCAAATTAATTTTATAATATAGTATCACATTTTGTTTTTCAAAATCAGTTGTTCATTTGTTTTTCAACCATTATTTTTTTTTTATATCGCTGTTTCTGGAAGTATTCCACTCAGAGCACTGATTTGAACCGCACTTGGACGAACCGCACTTCCACTAACCGCACTGAAACAATTTTTTGTAACGTGCGGTTCAGTGGAACAATTTATAGTTAATCATGTACTATGGAAATTTATTATGGAAAAATCGAAATTGCGCGCTATTTTATTTTATTTTATTTATTCGGGAAAATAAACAGTTATACATTAAATCTTATACTAAGTTATAAATACACAACAATTATAAATGTATAACCTACAACATTTTCCACAACATATTAAAAGTAATATATAACAGTGTGCTATTCTAAGCTGTTATAACAGAAAAATAGTTAGTAACGAGCTTAAACATCGACAGGCATGCAAACAACAGAAGAAGAGAGAGGGAGAGAGAATTAGTTAATATTAAACTAAGCCAACCATTAAAATCTAATGATTAAAATCTAAATCATTTTGCGGATAAGATTTCTAAATTTTTGAGCAGACACAGAAAAAAAGTCGATGTCTTCAAAGATCTTGTTGTATTGATTGGTAAGGCGGCGTAGGGGTGCTCGCAAGCCTGCGTTTGTACGACAGGAACTTATTGCGAATAAGGGTCTTGCGCGCACGCCAAGGCATATCGTTGTTCTGGGTACTACATAGCTAATTTTGTTGCGAATATCGATACAATCATAAGTATTACACAGATCAAATAAGAACATCGCGTCCAACATAGTTCGCCTAGACCTTAAACTTTGCAAATTATATTTCTTCAAAAGGTCATTGTAGGACGCATAAGTACGATAGCAACGAAAATGCATGGCCTTTAAAAATTTTCTTTGTACTTTTTCGATCATATCAGAATATTTACCATAGTGGGGACTCCATACCGAAACAGCATACTCCAGCTGCGAGCGAACCAACGATTTATATAGATACAAATAGGTAAAGGTAAATAGGTAAGGTAGATCGGGTAAATACTGTAGCTGTTCTCATAATAAAACCAAACATACGGAAGGCATTATTAACAATTTTGGTAATATGGGAATCTAAATGGAGTTTGTCATCCAACAGAATTCCAAGGTCACGGACCAGGGATTTTCTTTTTTGGTTTTCATTTTTTAAAGTGTAGGGATATAGTATAATGCTTTTATTTTTGGTAAAACTAATGACATGACACTTGGATACACTAAGTTGAAGTTTATTACGTGTACAGTATGCCGAGAATGCATCTAAATCTTCATGTAAGAGAGAGCAATCACGATGACTTTTAATAGACCTAAATATTTTAATGTCGTCAGCGTACAACAATAATTTTGAATTTTTAAAACATGTATCGACGTCGTTGATGAATAAAATGAATAAGAGAGGTCCCAAAATGGAACCTTGCGGTACTCCGGAAGTAACATCTACAGTGGCAGAGCAAAAACCATTTATAACAACTCTCTGTGTTCTATTGCAAACATATGAATAGAACCATCTTAAGAGGTCCCCACGTATCCCATTAAACGCAATTTTCTGCAAAAGCAGTTCAAGCTATTTTCGCTTACGAGTTCCGTCGTGGCACCAACGCAGCACAGACAGCACGCAATATTACTGATGTGTGACATGGTACCGCATGTGAACGCACGGTCCGTTTTTGGTTTGATCGCTTCCGTTCTGGAAATTTTAATCTCAACAATGAGTTCCGTGGTCGACCATCATCGTTACCGAAAATGAAAGTCGGTAACGATGAATTGAAAGCCATAGTGGAAGTAGATTCATCTCAAACCACGTTGGAACTTGCAGCAGCCTTCAACGCAAGTGATGAATCGATTCTAATTTATTTAGTTCAAATTGGAAAGATAAAAACCTCGGGAAGTGGGAACCGTATGAACTAGGTAAATGAACAACAACAACAACAAAATCCTGTTGAAGCACCGCACAACGGACCGTCTTAAAGCTATAGGAGTTTCGTCTGGAAACTCTTCGTCACCACCATACTCACCAAACCTTGCTCGAACGAATTTACAGGGGAAACCTTTGAAATCCAACGAGGCGGTGAAAAACGCTAGTCCCTCTCACGGAGAGGAGGCCTGTGTCTCAGCAGTGGGAACGTTATAGGCTGATTATATGATGTGTGTGTGGTGAAAAACGCCTCTACAGAGTTCATCGATTCCCGTCCCCAGGATTTTTATAGCAGAGCCATCAACGAACTTCCGATAAAATGGCAAAAATTCATCTTCACTTATGGCCAATACTTACTTCGATTAATTAAATATATAATTTTCATTAAAAAAAAAAGTGTATAACAGCAATTTCATAGGTAAGGACCTAATACAAAATCCTTTTGTGTAAATAAAATTCAAAAAATTAACACCCAAATCCTACGAGTGAATAGAAAAATTTTATACTTATGACATTTTCATCATCACCTACCAATAATGGTAGGTGGTGATAATGGTAGGTGGTGATGGTGATGTGTCTATAAAAACTTTAAGGGTTCTATATAATATTGCTGTATATTGTATGAGTAGTTTTGTTTCGACTTTATTTAGTACTAGCTTTTGCTCGCGGTTCCGCCTTTGATTTTTTTTTTTTTTGTGGATGGGAAATCATCAAATGACCCCTCCCACTCTGGGTGGAGCAGAAGGGAATGTTCGCCTGCGTGGAGGTCGTAAATTATCTCACGGAAACGTATTACCGGTATAAAATGTGTCCAATGTGTTAATCCGGGTGATAATAAACTATCTGTGTGGCAAATAACTAACGATTGAAATATTATCGTGAATTCATTCATACTTTTTGTTAGAATACTGCTCAAAAAGGCGTGTCATATTTCAATCATGATTTGAAAGACACGTAGCGCCATCGAGCGTCCCAAAGCAATTGTGACCGTCGAAAGTTAATGTTGTTTTCCTCGAGAACAGTATTTTGCTTTTTTCTTTTAAAGGTACCCTATGTCCTTTTCTATATCCCTAACAACGTATATGCAAAATTTCATGATGATCGGTTCAATGGATTAGGCGTGAAAAGGTAACAAACAAACTTACTTTCGCATTTGTATTATTAAGTTATGATTTTATTCAGGTACTTGATTGGTACGTCCTGTAGGTACTTTGGTTTAGCTTAATTAATTCACTAATTAATTAATTTACTACTTATCTAATTAATTTAGTAAAGCCTGGCTTATAACAGGGATCCACATTATCCTAGGTATATTTCTGAGTAGGAAATTTATAACCTAATTAGATTTAGATAAAGCAGACAGAACGCCTGGTTTCGCTCTTTTTTAACACGCTTTTAATATCTTCACTAGCATCTAACAAACTAACTAACAATATAGCAATGTAACAAAATCTTCGAAGTAAATGAGATAGTTTTTATGTTCGGCGAATAGGCCCTCCAAAAATTTTGGAATCTACTAATGAAACGCGTGTTGATTTGTTCCTTATGATCTCTAGATTACAGTTGTAGTATTAATTATACCTTGCCTAATGGGAATACTGAGAAATACGATCATAACCTAAAAAACACTAAAAATCTAAGTAGGTATTGTTCAGTAAGTAGGTTGGCCTCATCTGTATTATAAAGTAGGTACTAAAATAGTGAATTGCTCATTAATAAATAGTAATGTTTATAGGTTGTTTTGAATGATTAATGAAATCAAAAATCACATAAGTAATAAAGCATTTTTATTACTGTAAGTATATCAATTTCGACTACAGACGGCTTAGAAGTAGATAGTATTTCATCTTTAAAAAAAAGCAGGTTGCTCCACCTCTCACCTTGACACCGTGTATAAGAGTTAAAATAAGTAACTACTTAATTATTTTGTGTTTTTTAATGATATTTAAAAAAAACAGCAATTATCGATTTTTGTTGCTGACAGCACAATATTTTCAGTCGGTTTTTTGTCCGTTTACATACTGGGATTGAGCTTAGTTTCTCCTGAACTGTAGGTACTTATTTCAGCAAAAACTTAGTCTTTCTACCATTGAGTCTGCTTATTCAGGTCCTTATGGTGCGTTTACCGTTTCAATGTTTGAATTTCATTTGTCCAAGGTAAGAATACACGAGATCAGATTTTTTTTAAACCTTAAACGTTCGCACGTGAATTCTCTGAAATGGAAAAATAAAATTACAAAGACAGATAAAAGTGTACGTTTTCAATTACTGTTTGTTCTTAAAACTTTGCATATCTTTATAAATAAAACAAAGTCGGGTTAGTTAAACCATTTATAACTCAAGAACGGCTGGACCGATTTAAATGATCTTTATTTGTTGGATTTGTCTTCGCCCCGAATAGCAGAATAATAATTAAAACATGGGAAAAACTAACAAATATAAATCTGAGGCGGTACGAAGTTTGTCGGGTCAGCTAATAAGTTTATAAAATAAAAAGTCGAATCGCAAAATAAAGTATCAGCTTTGGAAACATTGGACGTATCGTTGATCACCGCCACGTTTCATGACCCGACAGCGGCAGCCGGGAAAGGAAGTATGATATTTTTCTCGAATCACTTACTCTGTCATTTTCCGATCGGATATCTCCAAATCGTTTTATTTACACTTGATTCTGATATCGTCATTGATTCCATCGCGGAAACCAATCACTCGCTACCGGCGTCGTTTGACGTTCAGTTCAGTTCAGTTCAGTTCATTTATTTGTCAGAAACATGAGTATGTACACACAAAGTATGCAAGATGTTAAGTACATTGCAGAAAGGATCACAGTCATGTTACCTTGACGGCGTACAAATATCAATGTATTATAATAACATTTAATCAATTATTTAATTAGGTAATTATAACTATTCAATATTAAATATAAAAAAATATACAATTATTTGAAATTCATTTGTTAACGATTGCAATAAATTACATTTGCATATAATATTGGTACAGCATAAGCAACTCAAACATCGATTAAATTAAATAAATAGAAGAACAAATATATCATCGTCAAAATAAATTCAAATGTCAAAATAAGATAAAAATACTAACAAAAAGTCAACAGATACAAATTTCGCCCGCACATTAGAAATACGTCGTAGACGTTTATCTAATAGGTACAGACACCAGCACATCAAGCTACCCGAAACTGTCAAATTTTCCCAATCAACTTTAAACCTTATGCTTAGCGATAAGTTCAAAATCTAATAAAAAATTTTAAAGATTATAGTTTCTTGTTATGCTGGCGTCTGTGCACTACTTGACCTAATTTTAATCGGTTATTATGAAATACAAAAATTAAAATGAAGTGCCATTTGTTTATCCAAATAAGTGCGTCTAATGTATTACTTACCTCATTATACAATAATAATATTATTATATGTTGTATTTTTTATATAATTACCTTCAGTGTCGATAATATACATTAAAATGCTTATCATCTGCCTATTTTTTTTCCCCAAATACGTTGGGGTCGGCTTCCAGTCTAACCAGACGCAACTATACCAGTAAGACTGGTTAGGTATTAGACTTTCGGGCTTCTGACTACCCGTAATGGCTGTCAAAAATCCAAGAATGACAGTCGGGACCAACGGCTCAACGTGCTTTCCAACGGAGGTGTATCGATATGTAAAGATGGTCACCCATCAACAGACCAACCACGGCAAGCATAGCTTAACCTGATTGATCGACCTGTGCAGCTGTTATTGTTTAGCCATGGTTTACATTAAAATGCTTTATACAATATTTATCAGAATTATAACTATTGACACGGTAATACTTAAATGAAATGACTAACCAACAAAAGATATATAGATAAGTCGTTGATTGGTGCACACAAAAGACATAACACAACATAAAAAAGCACGATTAAACAATACATCATATCATATACATGTATATCATCATATATTCTAGATCTCACATTTCTTCACAAACTGTTCAATGGGGCTGTTGATTGTAGCGAGCTCCTTGGAAAGCTGCATATAAGTGCACCATCTCGTTTGCCGCGGAAATGTAACTATAGCCTTTTCTATGTGCCGGGATCCAAAACAAACCTCGGACACTTCGCTGTTTTGCCAAGGCTCTGTAGGCAGTATAACGAAGTATCGAAGTATAACGAATTGGATATTACATGCAAACTATCAAAGTTTAAAAAAGACCTAAAAGTCCTAGTATCCAAGTAAAAATGTTTTATTCTTTTCTGTTGACTTTTAGGGTTATTCTATAATTATTAGTTTATTTTACTTGAATTTGTTTGAAAGTAGTTTTAGTAGCTTTTTTATTATTTTTTTACCCATATTGTTTTGCTTTTTAATTTTGTTTTCCTTTATGATGTTCGTGTATTATATTGTGATTTATTTTAATGTGTTCGTCCTTGTACTTGTTGTTACCTACCTAGATGATAAGTGAATGATGTGGTCGCCTATAATTGGAAGCGCACACTTGTATTTGTCCCTGTTCATGTTAACATGCATGTAACTGTGTAGCCTCTGTTGGCGATCCAATAAATAAATAAATAAATAAAATAAATAAATAAATAATTAATTACATGAATGTTAGGAAATAGCTACAAGGTGCCAATTTATACAAATAAAAAAAGAAGCAAACGAGACGTATTGTGATGTCACAATAGGCTATGACACGCTAGAGGACACTTAACTAGGCGTCGAAGTACTCGTCCGCATCACTGTCAGCCGGAAACGTGCCCAAAAGACTGGCTGCATTGCCACGTTGAATGGCAATGCTAATTGTACATGTGGCCAAAGATTGAGCCAGCTCTCTGGTCAGATGAAATTTCAACCGGTCGGCGAGAAATTTCCTTAAAAATAGCACAGTTGGCACCTAGCATAGTCAACCTACATAATGTTCCTACTGCTGACACAGGCCTCCTCTTGGTAAGAAAGAGTGGGCCACGCGGGCCCAGCGCGAGTTGGTAGATGTCAAATGTCTTCGAATTTTTGTTTCTAGGACATGCTGGTTTCCTTACGATGTTTTCCTTCATCGTTTTGAGAACAGTGGTGATGAAGTAAGTTACACAATGTAAAGTGCCTGCTTGGGTTCGAACCCACGACTTACAACTCGTAAGCCGGAAAAAAAAAGACACAAAGACGCTGTCAATGTCAAATTGATTGACTGTGCCTACATCTAGATATAGCAAGAGACTGTCACAATACATAATTTATGAGTGACAGTAACGACGCTCCGTGTAGAGTGTAATTTGTTCGATAGGATACGAGTAACTTCGTTTGCTTATTTCATTTCTTTATCAACAAATGTTTTGTAATAGTGTTCGCTGTCACATTATTAAGTAATTTTGCAGTACTTGACTATAATATGCATGTCGCTCAGCGCAAAATGAGGGATACAAAATTGTTATCAGAATGTGTTACACAATGAAGTCATTCGGATAATTAATTAAAAACAAATGCTCCTTCAGTTTAATAATTATTTGAAGTACACGAGCGTAATAAATGTAAAATTGATGATTAAAAACCGTACCGTTACGTGATAGATTAATACATATTTTACCAAAAAAAAAAATGCAAGGATTTTAGCACCCTATTACATAACATCACATCTGTAATACCCGAAGGGTTAGGCAGGGGTATACTTATTGTCTATACCTACATATCGTCAGTTATGTGTAAGTCCCATGTAATAAGGGGCAACCCTATTGCCATCAACTCGACACAAATCTAGACTCCGAGTGGCTACTAAGAAATTCCTAATGGAAAAACCAAATAACACTTTGCCCGAACCGGGAATCGAACCCAGGATCTCAGCAGTAGCTATTGTGACTGCTAGACCAACGAGGCAGTATGTCTATTTAACTTCTAATTAATGCTGTTTTTCGCGTGAATAACTACACTAATGATAAATGATAATGATAGATGATTTATTTCTGTAAGTAGGTTTGTACAATCACTTTGTGTAAAAGTCAATCATATTTTCAAAAACGAGATGAGGTTGGTGTTTCCTATCTGACTACTCTGAGAAGAAAGGCCGAAACAAACTCAGAGGTCACAGTCTCTTTTAAAGTCCAGACATAATCTTGGTCAGATCATGTGGAGACCATGTAGATTGGTGTCTGAAATGGTCTTATGAGGAAAAAACCACACAGATTGACTGGACCTGTTCAATCAGTGCACGCATATGACAGTAATCATGCAGCTCAACTCACAAAAAAAATTAAGACCTTCCAAAAAACACCAAAATAATAAGTTCGATCCAAATACATAATTAATAAAAAGAAATCAGGACCCTAACTGCGTAACACAATATCAATCTCAATCTGAATTATTTTGAAGGATATTGCTAATCCATTGCTCCTTATGTTCGAAAAATGTGTCTGGTCAACAACGTAAATAACGCAATGAATGTTTTTGAACTATTAAAATGAAACCCTACTGATAGTGTGTTACGCATTAGCCCGCTTGTCTAATATTCCCTATTGCTTTGAGGGATTTCTATCGATATTGGTTGTCCTTAATGCCCATTGATACCTAACAATATGTGCCAAACTACTGTGTACAGGGAAGTTTTAACAAAGAGGACAGAGACAATAGCTTAAGTTGTGTTATTAAAAAGTTGTGCACTCTGCGACTACTTTAATGCGCGAACATCTTGTGAGCAAGGTATAAGTAACTCACATAAGTTTGTGATGTTGTGAAACATACATACTAGGTATTATACTACGTAATATGTATTCGAGTGTACACAGAGTAATTGAAAAGCTTTTCTGAAACAAGAATACAATACACACTTTGTGCATTCATTCTAGAACAGAAAATGTTTTTTATTCCAAACTAAACCACGCAGCTTTGTGTGTTTCGGTACCTATGTTGTTTATGATTTTATAAAAGCCTTTTTAGGGTTCCGTAGTCAACAAGGAATCCTTATAGTTTCGCCATATCCGTCAGTCCGTCCGCAGCTTAGCTCAAAGACTCGTAGTGCTAGAAAGCTATAATTTGACATAGATATACATAATAATCACGCCGACAGAGTGGTAAAACAAAATCTTTAAAAAAAAATTTTAGGGTACCTCCTCTACAAGTAAGTGGCGATATTTTTTTTGCTCGTCTACCCCATGGTGTGGAGTATCGTTGGATAGGTCTTTCAAAAATATTTCGGGTGCGTGGGAATCATTTTGTGATTCAGGGATCCCTCCCTGCCAGATAAATGGTTGCTTTTGGATATGTAAAAAAAATCCCGGCAGTAGTATATGTAACGAAATTAAAAGGAATTACTATCAAAGCTAAGTAAGCTTTACAAGTTTACGAGTAACAGGAGACCAACTTAAATTTTCAGTTGCAATGTATGATATGCAGAACATGATTTTCAACTACAATGTTAAGTTTGTTCTTGAGATAAATTCATTCCAACTACGGAACCCTTCATTGTGTGCGTGGTCCGACACGCACTTGGCCGGTTTTTTTTCTTTTAAAATTAACACAGAGGAAAGAATAGCCTGATTTTGGGTTTATATAATAAAGCCTATTTTTAACCGACTTCAAAAAAGGTGTTCTCAATTTTATTCGTCTCTAAATATTCTGTTAATTTATTTTTTCTGTTAATAAATACGTTAAAGTTTTTCGTTAGAGTTGAAGTTTATAGTATTTATACGGATATTATCGCATCATTATTAATTAAGTAATAAGTTTAATCTGATTCTCGTGCTTGAATTTCGCTACAATATTGCTCTAATTACACAGACAAGTTGTTTCCAATTACAGCAGATTTAATTTGATTTCTTCCGAAAGGTTTCTTATTTAAGGGGACTACAGCCTAACGATTCTGTAAAAATGTCACCGTGATAACGTAGGTGAAGTGAGCTATGGATGGAGGCAATCCCTAACATCAGGTGGAATGACAGCTCACTTCATCTTAGTTTTCACGGTGAGATTTTTACAGAATAGCACTGCTGGACCTAAACGAAAGTTTTATAATGCCTAAAACTATATGACCGATTACAGTAAACAAAATCAGAAAAATATATGCTTCAGGGTATATGTTGGGTAGATAGTGTCTTAAAACTGGGGTAACTGGGTTTTGGAGGTCAGATAAGCAGTCGCTCTATGTAAAATACTGGTATTCAGCTTCATCCGGTTAGATTGGAAGCCAACCCCAACATAATTAAGAAAAGGCTAGGCAGATGATGACAGTGTGTTGAAAATATAATACAACTAATTTGATTAGATTAAAAAAATCATGAAGATACCTCTAAAAACTTTCTTAAAGTAATAAAAACCATACTATAGATAGTGCAATCCAAGAATCGCGCCCCACTCTTTTTCTAATGCTTACAGCACAAGTGTGCAACATTCCGCTAGTGTTTTAGTTTTGTTGATACACACTAATTATCATTAGTGGGTAATTATTATGTATCGAACTAAAACACTAGTGGAATTAACTAGCGATAACCACTACCGATTCGGAAGAAGAGTGGGGCACGTCTTCGTGGATTGGACTATTTGTAATATACATACAATCGTTCTGATTTTTGTCATATTATTCTACAAGCAACATACTAAAGTACTAGTGTTTTAATTCTTTAGACTAAACAATAGATTTTTCTTAAATAGATAATTGCTTCATATTTTGCAATAAATTACCAGCGTTGTGTAATCGCGCTTCTCTTTCTTTTCTATGCAGTCCGACAGTGACCGCGCTTTAGGACATGTAGTCCCCTTAAACCGAAGTGGAAAACTAATCAACGCTTCAATAGAAAATTCAACAGATTTTATTTATTTATTTATATATACTTTATTGTACACTAGAAAATACATAAAAAAAAACAATTATTACTACAAAACATACAATGGGCGGCCTTATCGCTTTCTGCGATCTCTTCCAGGCAACCTTGGAATGGACAGTGATTACGTGGATATTTAAAAATGGGGTTGTCAGTGGTGCAACATAATATAGATACTATAATAGATACATAGAAAATATATATACATATAAGCTATATAATAGATACATAAATAAATACATACTAAATATACATACAAACAACGAAAATAAATGACGACTACAGATTATTGCGTTACGAAAACAAGATCACAACAACAAGTAATGTTCCTTCACCAGTCTCTTAAACACAGCTAACGATTGCGCGCGTTTTATTTGAACTGGCAATGCATTCCATAAACGAGCGGCCTGAACAGAGAAGGATTTCTCGAAAAATGTTGTGGAATGCATTGGCATTTTAAGCTTTTTTTTTATATTTTCTTTGAGCAAGGATTAGATTGTGTTGTACTGCAACACGTTGACCTATACTACAAGAACATACGTCACAATTCTATTATTATTAGTAATTGGGTTATTATTAGTAATTGTAGTGTTATGTTGTTTTTTTTTGTACCTACCACTGGTTGGTATTACACAGCTGCGTTACTATTAATTAAAGTAGCATTTACCTGAAAACATACGAAGTTTCCGAGTCACATATTCCATTGTAGTTTGTACAATTGACTTTGGCCTGAACTTAATAGAAGGATTCATTCCTTCAACTGTATTTCGTCACTGGACTCTTTAGTTAATACTTTCTTACAATAAATCACTTAATTATACCCTATTAAATAAGTTTTCACAATAAATTAGATCAAATATTGTGAATAAGTTGCCAATGTTTACATTCCAAATGTCATTCAGTCGAACGTCAGTTTCTGACAGTTAAGAGGCGACATCTGGTGGTCGCCGATTCATAGTTGTAGTTTTAATCAATATTTTAACATTTTGATTGGTAACCATCGAAATAATATCGTATGGAGCAATCCTTAATCATTTTAAGCTTTCAGTAAAAATCACTACATAGTATAAAACAAAGTCGCTTTCTCTGTCCCTTTGAACGCATAGATCATTAAAACTACGCAACGGATTTTGATGCGGTTTTTTTTAATAGATAGAGTGATTCAAGAGGAAGGTTTATATATATAATACATGCATGCATGTGATGTCGTAAATAAACACATTTTTTTGCGCTTACTTTTCAAACGCTTGCTGAACCCTACGAGATAGGTCAAAATAATGTACTACAGTATTGTACATCTTAAAAAGGTCTACAAAAAAGTCCGAAATGGTATATGTCTATCTCTTAGGGATAACTCACAATAATCATTTTTTATCCTTTACTTTTTACGAGAAATAATGGCTTATTTACGAAGCGATTTTAAGCAATACAGCATTAATCCTTATCCAATTAAGTCCCTTAAATACATTATGCATTTAATATAGATAAATATGGCCCTTTACAGCATGTAATTTAAATGAATATTTTCGAAGATATTACAGATTTAAAATGCAGGGACATAGCGGTTGCTGCGGTACCGGCCGCGGCGGCGCGTGCTGGCATTCTTCAAATACCTGTACCTACTTAGTATCAGTATTGCACCCGTGCGAAGCCGGGGCGGGTCGGTAGTTCATAATAAACTAAATAACCAAAAACGGAAATGAAACTATTTTTTCAATATAGACTTTTTTCTAGAAACTTCGTTTTCCGATTAATCGATTTTTAATCAGTGAATTGTCTTTGACAAAATGTTGTAAGGTGGTACGTTCTAAATTTGCCTAATTAATATTCTGGGATAATTACCCCAATTAAGACAATTTCCAGTATTGGAAATTACAGTTAATTTGTTTGTTGGTCTGGATCCTGAAGATTCTTATTGTTTCAGAGTTTAAACGTCATGTCAGATTGTTGTTAGTGAATTTCAAGAAATTAAGTATCATAGTGTAGTATTTATCTTCAGAGATCTTATAATCATTTTACCCGAAATATGGGAGATTTTCTAGATGCTCCGTCTAATTCCGGTTTGTTATCCATGACAGTGTTATTGAACAGAGGTGGCGTCCATTTGCCCTTGAACACGCTTACTTACTTGCTTGCTTGCTTTGCCCTTGATCCTGCTAACTCCCTTCAATGTTATAAAAGGTAAGGATTTTGTTGTAATAGTGTTTGGAAGTGGTCTGTGAGCCCTTCTCTGGTTGTTAAAAGGATATTGTCGTGATCCCTGGATATTTATTACAGGATTCCAGATTGCGCATACGCCGGCAGATTTCCAGCCAGTCGAGAATCTTTCAGTCAAGTGCTTACTCCTTAAGTCAACCGTGAGTATTTCACCCGCTGACTATTTATCGTAGATTTGCCATAGGAAATTCCTCAGTGTTAACCATGGTATTAAATTATTGTTCAAGGGAATGCCCTTGCTGTGGAGTTGATGGACGCCACGTGGGTAATCCTCATTCCTACTTTCCCACCAATCAGAATTAGGCGAAGGTTAACTGACTAATTACTGAAGGGATTGTTAAGTGGCTAATGTATTAGCCTTCTAGATTTCCAAGCTCGGTCCCCTCATGGATGGTACATTAGTTTCCCATTATATTATTAGGCCTCCGTATTGTCAATTCCAGGAGAGGCAACTCGGGAGATTCGTCTCGCCTCCCGGATCTAGAGAAGCGTCTGGGGCCGGGACGCGAGACCCGTTCCCCGAGTCTGCTCGACGCCTCTGAGGAGACGACTGTACGGCTGGCGGAGTCCGCCTAGCGATAGAGCAGGCGGGACGGTTTTTTTTTACCCCTAATTTTATTTTTTTTTAATTTAATACGGTTTCCGTGGAAACCGGTCTTGAAAAATTTTAATTGAGGATTTTGGGTTCGACGTTCTACTTTCATTCATCCTCTTCATATGAAGCTTATTGGACACCTTCGTCGGCTCCAGGATCCGGGACTCTCTAAGTCCCTGGCGCCCATTAATTAATTAATTAGATTAACACCTAACAACTGGAAGGTTACCTATTACCTAATATTAAAATTTATAGTTTATTTAATTTCAAATTTAAAATCGGAACAGTAGTCAGGTTTTTCTCCAACTCCCCACGACCATAGCTCTTGCTGAATTTAAGCTGGCTGGCAAATAGAATAGTTCACTTTAGTTACCCTTGTTTATACAGTAAGATTATTTTTGTATTTTGTAAATAAACAATATTGGAGTTAGTTGTTGCTTTTTTATATTCTCCTAGAGGGAAAAAGTCTAAATTATAACAGTAGGTACGATTAGAAAGCCTTTGCTTTCTTTTAAATGAAACAATTTAACACGAATATGATCATCTATCATCATTTATGCTTTAGATATTATAAATTGTTAATTATGTCTTTCTATGTTTTACTTTTATTACTTAGAGGTCTTACGCTCTACTCGAGCAGTGAGCATTTTAGCATTAGCAGTTAGTAGTCTACCTACTGGGCGCCAATTGCAAGCCATTTGAATCGTATCTCGGCGGTTATCATCCAGCTGCTACCAATCTCACTCGTCCTAGAGAGTTACTACACCTAGGTTCGTGTAGAAAGCAAAAAGAAAAAAATCTGATGTTTTCTACATTTTGTCGAGAAGAACGAACATATGTAAATATATGGAGCAGCTGATTTTTTTTCGTGGTTTCAGCGGGACACAAAGTATCTACGACTAACAAAAATAGTAGATTGTTATACAAGGGGCTGAAATGACCCATTACATACGAGGTAATTTTACGCCCAAGCTTTAGCGAGGGAGTAAATAGAAACCGAGATAAAATGGGTTTTTAGCGCTGTGTGCTACACTCTACTTTTCACTATGATTACGAGAAAATAAAATAACCCAATACAATATAATTATATAGTTTATTTTATTAAAAATTAAATGTAAAATTTTGTACATTTTCCCGGCAACTTAATCAGTCCTTTGTGAAGATGAGTGCTAGTTGGGAGAATATTGACGCGTTCTGTGATACGCTAGGTGATATCAAATTTGTTTTGAATGGAGTTCTCGATATATATATAGCTTTCCGCCACTTGATCGGATCTCCATCACCATGGCATTTTAGCGTTGTTATATTTGCATCAGAATCCGCCAAGAGAGTGACGGATGTTCTTCGGAAACAGTGGCCAGTGTACTGTTCCGGATTAGGCAAATTAAAATAGTCTCGGTTGAGATTGGCCGCCTTGGCCGAAATACGGTCTGGAGGACTTTATTGTGCAGATTTATGGCTTGAAGATGGGTATCAGTTTCGACATCTTCCACTGTTATGTTAGCCAGGTCTATCCCTCTGCAGACATCGCTGATCCCGAAAATGAAAGCAACCTGTAAAACAAAAAATAAGTGTTAAAATTGTATTTTGGTTGGTACCTCTACCTACCAATTTAGTTTGATGAAAATAATAGCAAAACGTTTACAAACGTAAGTAGGTAACTAACTTTGTTGCCAAGTATTTTTCATATGCTGCCTTATTTACGAAATTCTCGATATCTTTCCTTCTTTACTTAACTTTGGATTTCTGGCCTTGTAGCCGGTGGATAATTTCTTGACAAAAGCTGTCAAATTTATATATTTCTTTTATACAGGGTGGCCAAAAAGTCGTGGATCAAACGAAATAGGGTGATAAAGGAGGTCATTTCCAACAAAAAAAATTTTTACAGCATGGCCATAATTCAATTACCCTAAAAGTTATGAATATTTTTGTTTTATTTAAATGCGTTACCAAAATTTTTTTCTCAGTTTAAAAAACACACTGTGAAAAAAATAATTACTACGGAAAAGTGACCCTGTATCAGAAAAACTTGCTGATTTATTGCCGATTCAAATGAAGTTTAACACATCACTCTTTGTTCCTTAATTATTTTCTGGTTTTATGATCGTTTTTTCATATAAAGGTGCCAGTAGATTAGCTTAATTCAAAATAATTTTGAAGTTTATCATGCTGCTAGTTAAACTGTTAGTAATACAACACCGTTTATTTTGTTGTTTTAAGTCACATTTTTTTATATTGGTCTAATTGTAAAAGAACTCGGTATTTTATTTAAAGAAAACAAAAATAAATAATAACTTTTAGGGCTATTGAATTATGGCCATGCTGTAAAAAGATTTTTTGTTGGAAATGGCCTCCTTTATCTCCCTATTTCGTTTGATCCATGACTTTTTGGCCACCCTGTATTGACATTAGCCCCGATTCTGTTGTTCACAAACTAAATTAAATTTAAGTTCAGTGCATTTTTTCTTTCTATTTCATTAAGAAAAGGACAGAAGATAAATATTAGTTTAGTCCTGTCAAATTAGATAATCCATAGACAAGTTTAGACGTAAATAAAAAATTGGCTACTAAAAATACGTCAATTTACGTTAGGCGCTGACTAATTTGACAGGATTACACTAATATTTATCTTCTGTCCTTTTTATAATGAAATAGAAAGAAAAAGATGCACTGAACTTAAATTTAGTTTAGTTTGTGAACAACAGAATCGGGGCCATTATGTCTTGTCTGTATAGTTGTTCGTAACATTGAATAATGTGCTCCACAGTAATGAACTTTGATATTTTTTTGGAAAGTACATCAAAATACGTAAGCACGTTATGTGGTATCAAGTGGAGTGTTTAAATATACTAATCATATCTATTAACGGCTCTCGGTGCGTGAATCCGACTAGCACTTGATCAGTTTTTTAAATCAAAATCCCTGATCAGTAAATCTTTCAAATCCTAATAAGAATTAAAAATGACAATCCAATCAATTGAGTGTTTATTAAATTAAAATTTAAAATTAATTATTATTAATTTAAATTTAGTTTCGGATTATGTTGAATGGGCTTTTAAAACCCTAGATTATGGTTGAAGCTCTGGCTTAGACGAATAAATAACACACAGTACAACAATGTGAAAACGCTATTATAGTTAAGTCTGTTGTTTCGGTTTCGTCTTAATTTGGTTAAACATTAATCGAAGTTTATGTATGATAGCTCGATCAGATCCTCCGCTACGATACACAGGCGTAATTAATTATAGCAAGAAACAAATATTAGCTTGGCATACAGAATATTCGCACTGAGTCTGGGTCTGGGTGCTTGCACTCATGATACTGAACGATCGGTCGGGGTGCACGGCCGTTAGCTGTGACAGTGTCTATAATATAAGTACCTAGGTAATCACAAGTTCTTAATGAAGTAAAACAAAAACAATTTTACTACGTAGATACTTTATTTCTACCCGTATTTTCTACTGATGGCTGGAGCAAGACGAATACAATAGACGTAAATTCACAAAAGTGAATTCAGATAAACTACAGCTATGTAAGTTCAAGTTAAATTTCCTGTTGATTTCAGCTAAAAGATTTTACTAAAAGCGACGCGCAGGCATGAGCTGACAGATACCTACAACATGCTCTCAACTGGTACCTACATTTCATTACACAAATAGCTCCTTAAGTACGTCATGTTAAGCCCTAAAAGCCTGACTTAATAGGTCGGGGCAAAAATATTTTCGTATTTTGAATCTATTGTTAGTAATCAAACCTCTTTGACAGTACTGAATGTAACTGGCTGGTTGTAATACTATTAACTGTTGACATACTAAAGAAGCAATAAATTTAAAAAAAAACTAGTTCCCGCCATTTCAAGCATTTCAAGCAACATGAACGTATGTGACGAAGAAATTCGGTACATTTTAAAATTTTATTACAAAAAAGGTAAAAATGCGACGAACGCCGCGAATAAAATTTGTGCGGTTTACGGACCTAATGCGGTATCAATACGAGTAGCACAAATGTGGTTCAAGCGTTTCAAGTCAGGAAATTTTAGTGTGAAGTATGAAGCTCGCTCTGGACGCCGGGCTGTCACGGATAAAATCAGTGCCATTTTTGAAAAAGTGGAGCAAGATCGACATGTTAGTAGTTATGATATTGCTGAAGAACTGGATGTTGATCACAAAACAGTTTTACGGCATTTACAAAAGTCTGGGTACAAGAAAAAACTTGATATTTGGGTACCACATGATCTCACTGAGAGAAACTTAATGCAACGTGTTTCCATTTGCGATTCTTTGTTGAAACGTAATAATTCCGACCCATTTCTTAAACGGTTGATTACGGGTGATGAAAAATGGATCACTTACGATAAGAATGTCCGAAAAAGATCGTGGTCGAAGCATGGGCAAGCCCAACAGACCTGACTCGGAACAAAGTGATGCTGTGTGTTTGGTGGGATTGGAAAGGAATCGTCCACTATGAGCTTTTGCCGCCGGGTAATACTATCGATTCTGACCTCTACTGTCAACAACTGATGAGGTTAAAAGAAGCTATTGAGAAAAACCGGCCGGAGCTGGTGAATAGGAAGGGCGTGGTGTTTCATCACGACAACGCCAGACCGCACTCATCTATAGCCACTCAGCAAAAATTGAGAGAGCTTGGCTGGGATGTGTTGATGCATCCTCCGTATAGCCCTGATCTTGCTCCATCAGATTTTAACCTGTTTCGGTCACTTCAGAACTCTTTAGGAAGCATAAAGTTAACCTCAAAAGAACACTGAAAACTACCTGTCAGATTTTTTTGATAAAAAATCTCAAAACTTCTACAGCAATGGGATCATGGCATTGCCCACAAGATGGCAACAAGTATTATAAATAAATAAAAAATTTAACTTAAAACATTTTTTTTTTTTGTATGAAAAATACGAAAATACTTTTGCCCCGACCTAATATTTTTAAATGTGCTCTTTTGTAGCTGAAACTTGAACATTATAGAGGACTATAATTCATGGATTTTTTAATTTAATAACGTCGTGCGGGGCATGTTTACCGGTACGAGACCAAAATGCATTAGCGCACGTAATTTTATATACAAGGTTTTTTTTTTTTTTTTTTCACCATTGGTTAAAAAGGGACGTATTTTTTTTCGAGGTTTTTGTACCTCATTATCAATGCCATCATGTGTTGATTACAACACATGATGGCATTGATAATCACAACGAGGGTAAGTTTACCTGAATAGTTTGCATGATGATAGGGGCACTACAATAGAAAAGGTTGAAACAAAATCGACGTCGGAAGATGCGGCTTTGTCAGAAAACGATCAAAATTAATTATTCAAATGCCGAAAAAATTCAGCACGTCTGAATTTGGTTACAGTTAGTGCGTGACTGAGCCGACAAGAAACTTTCATTAGTTACGCGCAAATGAGTGAAAGTTAATTTTGTATATTGATGAATTATTAATAACATGTTTTTGTGCGCAAACTTGCTCCTAAAGTTTGACAAAGCTAAGAAGCAAATGCGACCGAGCACGAACAAGAAAACTTAAAAAAAATACACTCTTTCCTAAAATTCGCCAATAAATAATTATGGCAAAATATTCAATAAAGTAAATGTGAGTTTGGAAGTATATTAAATAGTAATAGGCAACCAGTCAAATAGTTCAACACTTTATAGTCAATATCAGTCTCTCGCTTGACTACCGACTACTTACACATACTCGTATATAGAATAGAATAGAATAGAATACTCTTTATTATGTACACCATATAAATTACAGACATAAATATAGAAATATTACAAAGGATGACACAATGGGCGGTCCAATGGTGCTATATATTCGTATTTACGTATTTTCTTGTAAGTAGGGTAAACTTAGAAAAGAAAATAAAATACAAAGAAAATGGTATGTCCCGAGGAATTCGTGCAGGATCGCGAAAAACGAATGAAGTAGTCTTCCGAGATCGAGAACCCACTTGTAATGTTTTTAGACGTCGGTAAACCAGCTTGGATTTTTCTATTCGAGAGGTTTGTTAACGAATAGTGAAACCCTACTCTACACATCAGTGCTCTTTGTAAAATGCGACCAAAGGATTGCTTACTCCTTCACTTTTATTATTATCATGTTTTTCGTAGCGTCTTCCAAGACAGTCTGATCATTTCTCCGAAATTGTCCAGCTTCTTTGTCAGTTCAGAGTTAAGGACTACTACTAAATTAAATAGGTGAAAATTGAGCACCGAAGTTAAGAAATTCTTGGCGCCCAATACCCGTAAAACAATATATACATATATACCAATGGAAAGAGCTTTTAAAGAGAACCTTTGCTAACACGATACGACTTTGTCCATTGTTAGTCAGTTCGGATTTAATGACCTAAATAAGTGAAACTTGGGTACCGAAGTTAAGAAATGTTCTTAGCATCCAATAGCCATAAATATAAATCAATGGATATTGCTTTTTGAAAGAAACATTTTCTACGAAAACGAATTTGGATGGAAAGGCATTCCGACATGATTTGGGAATCAGGAAAAATAAAATATATCTACAATTAAAAATAACATCGCAAAAAATCGAGCATTGATTTTCTTCTTTATAAATAGAAACTTGGATGTTCAAAGTGGCTTTTTCTATTGGAAATAACGTAGCTTGCATCTAATAGGTTGGGCCTTCGATGAAGTTAGAAGATTTCATTACAAATCAATCAATTTAACTTTTTTCAAACGCTTTAGTCAATGTTGCGTAAGAACATTATATTTATAAGTAGGTATTTTTAGCTCTTTATCCGAAATGTAGTTGTGTACAATTCATTATGTCTACCTACACTTCAGAGAATTAGGTGTAATGTGTTAATATGTTTACAAGTTACAGTTTTTTAATTAGTTGACTTATAACGAGAATTAAGTGTTGATGTGAACGTCACATTTAGAACGATTTAACGTCGAACAAACTAATAATTCAGAAAAGTCGTAATAGTAACAAACGGGCTCCTAAACGAGATATGTTCAATGAAATATAATATCTTGACGACGATTGGGAGTTTCGGCAGGTTTATCATTATGTCTGACCGACTTTTAGAGACATTGTTCTTAAAACAGCATACGAGTAAGGAGGTCATGTTTTAAAGGCTGATAAGGTAATAGATGACGTTTACATGGCACAGAAATAATATGAAAGTTAATTAATTGACGATATACCTGAATTTCAATAATACTTAATTACTCATATTTAGAGCTCTGTAGCTCACTGACTGACAATCGAGAGAAATCGTCGTATCACGAAATATTCCTCTTGAAGAGATCTTTCCTTTGGCATATATCTCAATGCTATTGAGGATACGGTAAACTTAACGATCTGTCCGACCGAACGACTTTTTAAAACAATATTCCTAAAACGGCATCTAGGAGGCCAATGTTTTAAATGTGCGTTGATAGGCTTAAAAGATTATGTTTACAGGGCAGAGTTAATGGAAGTTAATTATTTGACGAAATACCAGGATTCTAATAATAATTAACTATTTAGAGCTCAAAATTAAACATTTAGAGCTCTGCCGCTCCATACGTCCAGCATCCTAACAATCAAGAGAAGTCGACATAATAAGAAATATTCTAATTGATGAGGCCTTTCCCTCGGTTCATCTTAACGCTATTGGGCTTCAGGGCATAACCGCCCAATCTCCTTTTGCTTTAAGGAATTAGTGGTTGCATATTGCATATCACGCCAAAAAATTTCTAAGTGTCGCAGTGTCATCTTGACAAAATTTAAAACATACAAGAAAGGTATTTTTTACTAAATAATTTAAAAAAAATGTGTTAAATGTTGTACGGTGGTACCTAAGGAATCCTTCGCGTACGAGTCCGGTTCGCACTTGACCACTTTTTACGTATTTTGTAGCATTGTTACTTAAATTAACCTCAATTAATTATATGTCTGTATATATTCACTCCACCTCATTTGTGTTATCCGCGGAAACTTATAGCAATCCTTCTTTAGCTTTAGAAATCACGAAAAAAAAATCAGCTGTTTAATACAAAAGTTCAATACCTACTTGACCAAAATGTATTAACAGCTGATTTTCTTTTCGTGAATTTTGAGTTGGTCCCTTAGTCAAAGTTGTTTAGTTCGATGGTCTAAAGCACCTCTTAAAGTTTGTCGGTTTAATTTTTTAACACTTTGTATTTAGTAAAATTGTTTGTTTCTCTGATAAAGTAAAAATAAAATTTAAAAAAACAAACTGCGATCGCTAATCTATCAACGGGTATGAATTGAGCATTGAAACAGGGGTTTCGAATTAGATTTCCCCAATTTAGAACAGATTTACAACCGACCCGTCCCGTCCCCGTCAACTGTGAGCTGTGAGGGATTAGAATTAATAAAATATTGCTGGTTTTTAAAAAGAACTTAGGTACAAAGAGGATTACTTTGGATTTGTTTGACAACTTTATTTTTGTTCAGTTTGTCATAATTGAAAAAATAATTAAATCTGAGGAAGAAAAGCGAAATGGAACGTCTAGGTGTTTCATAAAAAGGTATCTAAAGAACTGTCTAACGTTTGAGTTGAAAACTAATCTCAGAGAACATAATTAATAAAGTTGTAGAGAACTAAAATTAAATCTCAATTTTATTAGAATAACCTTTGCGAATGCTGCGTTTTTATTTAGGTACTAGAACAAACAGTAGACCAAGACCTTGCAGCGGGATTGTCCGAAAGGGTTACCGCTACCCCGGAACATAAATAATAATAATAAATTCTTTATTTCGGACAACAAAAGATCCACTGTGTTAGTAAATTCCTTATCTATACTTATAATAAATCTGTAGAGAGGTCAATTCTGTACATGAAATATATTTCCAAAATAACTATCAGTGGGTGATTAGTGATCGTTGCTGACCCCAAAAATGCAATCAGTAAAATTTTTGTCTGTCTGTCTGTCTGTCTGTCTGTATGTTCGTTATAGAAACAAAAACCACTCGACGGATTTCAACGAAACTTGGTACAATTGTTCTTCATACTCCTGGGCAGGTTATAGTATACTTTTCATCACGCTACGATCAATAAGAGCAGAGCAGTGAAGGGAAATGTTGGGAAAACAGGATTTCTTTTTAGGTGAAGTACTAATAGGTTAGTAGTAGTTAGTTAGTAGTAGGTAAGTTTTGGTTAATTTATGTTCAGTTTTTTTTTAATATTAAGTAGGTAAAAGCGTAGGTACTTTTATTAATTATAGGTATAGGTATTATTAATTATAGTAGTTATAGGTATTTAGTTTTAAGTGAAGTAGGTTTTATTATATATTATTTTATATATTAGACGTAGTTATATATTTTTAGTTATTCAAGCCCCAAGCGGACGCCGGCGTCCGCCCGCTATTATCTTGAAAAACGCGTTGAATGAGAAATACGCGTTCTCAAGAATCGGCAGAAGAAAGAGCATATCGGTTAAACTCTATGAGAGTTAGTGCCTCAATTTCCGGAAGTCATTATTCCACGCGGACGAAGTCGCTGGCAAAAGCTAGTAATTAATGTTAGTGACATATTATTTAACACTTGTTTATCCGAGATCGCTTCATGAGGATGACGCACAAGCGAAGGGGAAGTACTTCACTCGTTCATCACCCCCACAAAACGTCTCAGAATAGGAGAGTAGATGCTCTCCGCCACTGTCCTCAGAATACTGTTATCACTGTCCCGCAGTCTTGCTACTAAGGACGAGATTTTTTTCCGCATGACCGCATAAAAGTCGTCGGTTCGATTCAGCGCAAACATCTCAGATGCGCTACAAAAACGGGGCAGTCCCAACAGCATTCTGAAAACATTATTATATTGGATGCGCAGGACCTCCAGCGATCTTTTGGTAAAGCTGACCCACAGACTTCCCGTGTACATACCCTGACAATACGCTTTGAAAAGGGTTATTTTAACCTGATTAGTACAACGGTAAAACCTGCGCGCCAACATATTCCCTCTGACCGCCAGTGCCCTGCGCTCCCTCTCTATGTCCACATTGTCTTTAAGGTCGTCGGTAAGTATGTGCCCCAGGTACTTAAAATTATTTACTCGCCTAATACTTAAGCCATTCAGGGTAAAATTTGGGACATAGTCGAGGGCCTTACCAGCGGCCTTAAAAACTATGTATTCACTCTTTTTTACATTATAAACGTGTCCATTATAAAGGGCTAAGGAAGGAACACGGGTGGTGTTGCAGACAGAGAACTAACTAGTAGGAACATAAAATAATCCCAGAATGTCACTGTAAACCACTTGTAAAATGTTATATTATTATTATAATAATTGTCGCTGTTGGAATCATGAACATACAGCAATTTGGAGCGGTACTGACACGTAACAATAATAGGCTTACGCGCCGCATCTGATAAATGTTAGCAACGTGATTGACTGAACTCTCGCTTTGTACGGTGCCTGCGGTGCTATTCTGTGAAAATCTCACCGTGAAAACTTAGGTGAAGTGAGTGTGGAGTGAGCTGTCAATAGTGTCAATTCCTAGAAAAAACAAACTCACTTCACCTAAGTTTTCACGGTGAGATTTTTACAGAATGAACCGGTCTCACCGTGAAAACTTAGGTGAAGTGAGCGTGGAGTGAGCTGTCAATAGTGTCAATTCCTAGAAAAAACAAACTCACTTCACCTAAGTTTTCACGGTGAGATTTTTACAGAATCGGCCGGCTGGATACCGAGATACTACGGTAATTTGGTTAAATTACTTAATAGCACATAGTAAACCGTTTGAGGTCTTCAACATTAGAGTAATTTCTAGAAATAGGTTAAATTGGTATACTATATGGAAATTGCGTTAGGGAACGATTTAATGACGAGGTTTGCATAATTAGAGAGTATGAAAATATTCACATGGGTGGTAAAATTAATGTGTATTATATTAAGTTTTGTTATATGAAATGGTTTATTAATGGGGGTTATTCTAAGTATGAATAGAAGCGCTTCTATTACACCTTATGTTGCTATTAATTTGTGCGAATTTGTGAGGTAAAATGCTATAAGTTTCATCCGACCCGTGGTGTTACAGGTCTGTATCTAAAGACCGCAGTAATCGTTTACTATCACGTGAGCTGTTGGCCTGTTTAACATGAAAAATTGTGTTAGAATCCATTTTTCTGTTCTAAGTTCTGTGCGAGACATGTGCTCGAGGTGCCCGAGGTGAGGTATCGTAAAATAGGGAAAGATTTCCCGTTCACTAAGGTCTTGTTTTACTTATTAGGAAAACTGCAAGCATGCTTAATTGCTTATTACTAAGTTAACCATTTGTATTGTTCCATTCACCCTGAAAAAAATTCTGTATAGTTATAATATGTTCACTATATTTATTTAAAAGCTATGATTTATTTTTCCTTTCATAATAAATTTAATTTGCTTAACTCGCGATAAAAAACAAAGTAAAGTTTTGTTTAAACATTATTAAATAGCACCTCTTACCTGAGAAGTATAACTTTGAACCAGGTGCACACTCGGCGCTCACTTAAAACTAAGTGACTTTATTAGTTTTCATCACAATAATATTATAGTACCTGAGTTATTATGTGACTGAATGACTGAAGGCTATTTTGTAATAGCCTTCCAACTTTATGAACTAAAGGAAAGATTTATTTTATAAGTATTGCTTTTCTATTCTTGAACTATTGTGGAACTTATTTCTTTGCGGCTACAATACAAATAATTCATGCTGACGAAGGAATGACCTGTGTAATTACTTCATGTGTTTATTATGTCCTTCGGTTTTCCTAAAAAAAAAAAAAAAACAATTAGACGTCAACAGGGCCATGACGTATTCTATAACACATTTCCACTGTTTATCGTAAATAACTATACAAAAATACACAAATATCGGTGAACCAACCAGTCAAACTTTTTATAGTAAATAGACATTGCCAAGTAAAAAATTATAATGGTATATCGTGGATTTTGCTCTAGAGAGAATCGTGCAAAGTCAATAAATTTGCATCAGTGATACCCAAGCAAAAAAATAATATTGGTAAGTGGATTTTGCACTGTATTATGCAAAGTCAATTGGCGTGTGATATGAAATCTTGCGCTCACCTCATATGTATTTAATGTACTAAGAGGGAAGGTGCACAATGCAGTTATTTTAGGACAGGTGAGTCTGTGTGTTCCGGACAGGTACGTCCGAACAGGTACAGGTAAGAAAAAATCGCTGCCGAAAACATTTGTGGAAAAAGAGGCCAAGTTCGGTACAAAAGAAGTACAGGATTGTCGAATTTACCTTTCGGTAGGAGTCAAGCTCGGTCTGCCATCTTCGTCTCGGCCTGCCGCGATGGCGTCGTGCGTTTAGTAGGTTCTCTTAGCTCAGTTATCATCTGACATGCGACAGACATGTTCGGCCCAGTCCCACTTAAGTTTAGCGACTTTCTGGTTAAGGTCGGTGATCTTGGTTTTGGCGCGCAGTATTGTGTTCCCTATACGGTCAGAAATTGGAACCCCCAGTATAATGCGCTTCATGGCTCGCAAACTCAAAAGTCGAAACTAATATGTAATTATTATTGATGATCCATGCTTAACTGAAATATCATATATTTTAGGCATTTTTTGCTGATATCGACCTTATCTAACAAGAAAAAATATGTATACTCGTAACAGAGTATAGATAATTAAGTGAAATACGCATAAAAATTATTTTCAAATCACGTGATCAAGATTACAGCTTAAGATTTTTACTTTCACTGTGGACTACAGCTTTCGAAACCACATCCTTATTATGTACATAACATTTTCTTTATTCATAAGAACGTAATTGGGTTCCGGTAGAACAATCCGCAGGATGCTGCAAGAATGTAAATTTGTGAGAATCGTTTTCATTTCTTTAACGTATATTGTATTTGTACAGTTTATTAGTAGAAGTAAAGAATATGCATTTTACACTTCGTATTACTCTCGCAAGAAATCGTTGTATATAATAATAGTTTTCATGTAGTGTTGGAACTCTAGCGCTACCTTCGAGGTAAGTAGATGTAGCATCACTGGGCAATAATGTGCACGTGAAACATGAAAAATATTGAATAAACACAAACAAACAAAATACCCAGTGCTTCATGCCAAAAATAGAATTCCATGAAATCCTCGCAACAACACACACAGATCCTAAGTATTAAGTATCTAGGTAAATAGAAGTAACTTGCTTTTAACCTGCACTAATCAATCTGTATAACTTTCTCAGTACTGGGACTCTGGGCTCCTCTCTGGGAGGAGGTAATTGGTGTAGGAATTGCTCGGCAAATGTGTTGACATTCACCAACTAATTCCTACGACTAATTGCTAAACATGTACTTCAATGTTCCGAACGGTTACGAGAGCGTTTGGCAAACGGATTGGTATTTCGATTGTTGCCAACTTCACTCAGTGCAGTTACATTCCATTGTCTGACAAATTACTCGTACTAATCTATAAAAAAATTAGCGTTTATAAGCGGATTTATTCATACATGTTGTTATTTGATCAGTGCTAATGATGAGTGTTGCATGTGTACCCACAAAAGTTATGCACACTTTATAACATTAAATTAATTAGCAATGCAAATAGATGGCTTATATGCGCATTACAGTACTGTAGTATTGGTAAAAGTCCTTGAAATGTTGATCACATTTATCGCCCACATTCTGAATTAATTTAATCAGATTTGATTTAAGCATTTGGCAAGAAATTAAGGCTAAAAAGTTGACAAAGCAATGAATTCAAGAGACGTAATATGCGTTGCTAAAAGCCAGAACGCCACATGGGAAATCTCACGTAAAAGCAGCGTATCCGGATTAGTTTTTGTAATTTACTGATATGGGAATTTCAAAAAATTGTCCGAAGTGATATTGCAAACCAATATGCACTAGCTTAGACATGGAAATAATTGAGTTGAATATCACTCTCAAACCAAATACAGTAACTATCACTAGCTATTTGTAGCTTGAAACTTTCACAATATAGCAGTTAGCAGTTCAAAGTGTATAACTTTAGACTTAGTCAACAACTAGTTTGCGGGTTAAATATCGAGAGTGTTGTTTATATGGGACACCTCTGACTTATGGTGTACCGATCGGTGCGGGTGAAATAGTCCCATATTAACTTATGCACTCACACATAAAGAAACAGGTAAAACATTTAACTATTTTCTCTCATAATCTAGAAATCTGTACCGGGAGTCGGACCGGAAAACCCGCTTCTTTATGCAGCCACTCTTAGCTGGAGGAAAACATTGTGAGGAAATCAAGCGTGACAAAGGCAGCCCTCCTGCTAACCTGCCTGACTCATCTTTTTACAATGACGTGAACATGCGACAAAATATTATAGTGCTGTGACGATGCGGATATTCGTGAAGCTTTGATGAAAGGATCCTATATATAGGTCCCTGTGATGAGTCCCCAAAGAGTGCTTAACTTTAGCGAAAGTGAAGCGGCGCCTAGCGTTGCTAATAATTTGTTGTCCTTGCTATTTTTTATTTTTGTATGGACTCGCTCTTGACCTCGATCACGCCTGATGCAAAGCGATGGATGAGGTCTATGATAGAACGAGCGTGCCGTGATGGAACGTGCGTGGTGTTAGTGACCAGAATAATTTACCGTGGTCATGTTTATTTTTTTCAGTTTTTGGCAAATAAGTAGGCAGTCTCCGTAGTGCTAAGTTGTCACCATCCTCCGTAAACATTTACGATGGGGACTACTTACCAACCAGAAGGTACATTGCCATCCAAGAGACAAAGCTGAAATATTTCATGTGCCTGAAATTACATCAGTCGACGGTCCCTTCAAACCGGATACCCTGCTTGGCGACAGAAAAAGGAAATAAAGGTAAAGGAAGGAAGATAAATAATAAATAAAGGTACTTCCTTGGAGGATCTCCTTCACACAGAGCTCTACTACACTCATCATCATCTGCCTAGCCTGTTCCCAACTATGTTGGGGTCGGCTTCCAGTCTAACCGGATGCAGCTGAATATCAGTATTTTACATGGAGCGACTGCCTATCTGACCTCCACAACCCAGTTACTGGGTATACTATACCCCTTGGTAAGACTGGTTGTCAGACTTTCGGGCTTCTGATTACCCGTAACGACTGTCAAAGATCCACGAATGACAGCCGGGACCAACCGCTTAACGTGCTTACAAGGTACGGAGGGGTCTCGGTATGTAAAGATGATCATCCATCACAGACCAACCGCGACAAGCGTAGCTTTACCTAATCGATTGACCTGTGCGTCTGTTATTATATATCCACGGGTCCCTCAAAAAGAGCTCTACTACACTATTAAGCTAAACTCGATGTGAGATGAAAATGTTCAGTGTCTCAAGGTTATCCATACGATGCTCTAAGACCGCTTTCACATTTAGGCGACTTTAGCAGCGCGACAGACGTGTGACCGTCGCCCAGACAGAATTTCATATTATTATAAACTGAAGCGCGACGGCAGCGCGCGAACTTCGCGTGCGCTCAATCGATCGGTGATGAGTCAGTGTTGCAAGCGCACTTGATTAAAGATTGCACAATGACCGAGTTTGACACCGAACGATTAGATCTAAACTGCCGCACTACTGTCGCGATGTTATCGTCAGAATGTGAAAACAGCCAGCAAACGATTTGTTTGAGTTTAACGCTTAAGTTGCATCGCTTCATAAACTTCAACTAATATACATTTACCACTTGGCTTCAACATACGTGTTCATTTATCATTTGATATATTTTCAAAGATCATCATGTATCGAAAGGTTACCATGCTACATTAGATTTCCGTATTTATGTATTTTCAGTTACTGTACAGATGCCAGCAGGTAAATCATCTTCATTTTTAAATATAAACTTTCTAAAACATCTCAAAATGTTTACCATCCATTCTCTCTTCATTATTCACATTCAAGTTTATATTCATCGCCGTGATCTTACAAGTACGACGATAAATATAAACTTAATCCATCATTCCGAAGCAGCAAGCCACCTAGCAGCTACGCTTAAACAACATAATTGCTAATTGCACTAATTAGCACGACGACTAATTAGCGAGACGATCTCGGCAAACTCTCACATTTATTAGGTACTTTCTCTCCGAAGGTAAATGTTCGACGAATTAATAACTGCTCTTTAAAAAAAACAAGACTTCTTTTGACCCTTCTGTTATTAAAGCAATAAGTAAAATGGATGGGCATTTAATTTTCATTGAAAATTAAAATATCGGTAGAATTAATTAATTACAGATACGCAGCGAATATTTCTGATTTTGCAAAATGTCTCACCCACTTACTGACCACTTACCACCAGGAAGACTGCCGAACCTTTTATTATTAATTACCTATCGGGTAGTACAAGTATTTCTAGCCTAGCCTTTCGTAGCATTTTCGTAGGCGGTAGATGCTACGAGTGTCTACGACATGCTACACCGCTACGTAATTGATTTGAGCACAATCACTGTCTGTCTGAAATATGAAACTGATTTAAATAAATAGAAAATGTGTGAACACATTATTATTCTTAAGTAGACATGCTGTCAAACTGTTTTACATGTATTTATCAGAAGTGTCTATTTTGGAACTATTGCAGTTACACTAGTTATTATTTAACCCTTTAACCGCCCGACTTTATATCAGGTAATTCTCGTAATTTTTAAGAACGTTCACAGACTGATCTCAGTCTCAATCTGTCAAAAATACTTCTGATTTCCCTACATTTTGACAAATTTTTGACATTTGTTTGTCGCCGAGATGAGACTGCGACTAGATCTTGAACGTTTTAAATTACGAGAATTGGCCTACAGTTGTCGTGCCCCCAGCGCCCGGCACAGTGATTCGATTTTTTTTTGTTTTTCAAATAACCTGATAGAATGCAGCGTAATTAATAAGAAAACAGAGTAAACGAGCTGTGGTATTTGGTCGTAAATATACGACCCTGGCGAAATGGGTACGAAAATATTTTGACGGATTAATCCAACGTAGGGAACACGTGAATCAAGTGTCTTACCCTTAACACAGCTAATAAGAAAGACGTTATTAGACGATTTCTTAATTTTATAGTTACTTAGCAGTGTAAGTTATATTTAAATTACTTATTGGCTAATAGGCTAGATTGTAATGTGAATCAAGACTGTGAATAATAACGAGATTTCAATTCAGATAAGTATTCTTTCGATAAAAAAAAACATTAAATCGAAAACACTGCGAAAATGTAAAACAAATTAATACTCGCTGTAATAACTTACTACTTATTTTGTATCGTAATATTCTGTGTAGGATCTAATAGACTTATAATCGAAACTAATTGGTACGTATTGGGAATATAACATTAAAATCATATAAATAATCTCTCTTGTCTGTCTTTTTAATAGGTTTTTATAGTTGTATTTATCCTTTTGATAGATTCTTATTTTATACCTAAATGTGAGGACTTGTAGACTTTAGGTCTGTAGACCATTTTTTATTTTATCAAGTACCTGGTACTTGTTAACCACTACCTACCTACCTACTGTAATTTGAAAACATTGTAAAAGCCAATTATTTTTAAAAGAGTAACTGTGGCCTTTTTTGCCGGTTCTTCTCCATAGGAAATGACTAATTGGAACCGTGCACCTAACTTCTGACGTTTCATACGTGCCCACGTAGGTTTAAGTGAAATAAAATATTTTGATTTAGATTTTTCATCTTCAGTATGGTTTGTTATTATTACGTCAGATGAATAATATTTATTTGATCTTTTTGCACACAAAAAATGCAAAGGCGGACATAATGCCTTAGGCATTCTCTACCAGTCAACCAAAAGGATGGTGAAGATGGCAGGTGGTTTGGTTGAGCCGAACAATGATTAAAAAAAACTATTAAAACTATACAATTATAAATAAAAAACCTACATAAATAGGATAAAAACCTATAATACACATACATACTATTTATACTATAATATATATTTATAATATACTAGCTGACCCCGCAAACGTCGTTTTGCAAAAAACAAAATATGGGTACCTATGAAAAATACATGTTGGCCGATTCTCAGACCTACCCGATATGCACACAAAATTTCAAAAACATCGTGACAGGAGAATTTTATATATTAGATAGATATACATATTCAAGGGAGAAAGTTGTTGAGATGACTACGCTATTTGTTTTGAAAATAGCTCTGTAATTTCCGCTTAAATGTATACCGACTGCCAGCCGTCCTGATATCAAGAGGAAGCGTATTCTAAAGAAGAATGGACTGTATATGAAAGAAAGAATGAACAAAGTCAGAAGTACGAGAAGAACAGAGTTAGAGAAGATTGTTAGAAGAACGCAGATTCGAGATTCGAGAGTTGAGAAAGGAGAAAAGCGTGGTCAAAGCGAGCAAACTTCTTTGGCGAATGGACTTCCATTTGGATCAGACCTATAGCTAGACACGTGGTCATATTTTCTGAAGTTGACTATGAACAGAATACCATTGTTGAGCAATCTGTGCTTATCCGGCAAAACCGCATTCAAGTCAAAGTAGTACACGTCACCAATATAATTGACCGTTATAATTGGCGATACCTGTAATATTTTCTTTTTTCATGATTATTAAACACGATCACGTGGTAAATACCGTAAAGATGTTATGAAGTTATCACAAATATGGGTGTTTTACCTATTATCAACTGCTTCTAGAATGTAGGTAGACGCCAGCACATCAAATTACTACAACCTATCAAAGGACATTGTTCGGCGTCCATACATCGTTTTCCTAAGAGCCAGCAGAGACGTGAATATACTTTCTGTGTTCTAAATAATGCATATATTCTATTTACTAAATTAAAATCACGGACACTTCTGAGAATCGTAAAAAAACCAAAACACTTTCGGATTTTGAGGTTATAATTAACGTTTATTACAATGCCAAGTCGTCGTTCTTTGTAGCTCCGTCATCAGCCAATCACATCCAGAAGTCAATATTTCAAGAAGACATCAGAGTCCTTTATTCAGGTCAAGTTGTTAGATAAAATCGGAACAGAATACCAAGATGCAATAACACAAACGAATACACACAACCAACGCAGACCGGGCACAGGATGCAGTATGCGACAAAATAAAGGGACGAGTCTGTCACACAGACTGTCATTACTATCAAATGTCAAAGTGTCATAGACAAATCGTCGACTGTCAGTGTCGATGTTGCTCGTTTTACACAGAGCTTTCAAGCGCTTTATTCTGTTTGTAACTAAAAAACTTATTCATAGATCAAGCGCTGAGGGTGTTGAGTTTTGTAATTACACTCCTTTGCGCACATAGACTTCAAAACGTCAAATTAAAACAAAGAATATTGACGCCGGGGATTACGACCTAACTCAATTACTTACTTATTAAAATGTTTCCAAAATTATGAAGTGCTCGTTCTATTGTAATAATTGTAATGTATATTATAATAAAAACTAATGATTATTTTAAAGGTTTCATACGTGCTGATTCATACGGCCATTTTTTACGATGTCCTTTATTAAATAGATTTTAAACTTTATTGTTAAAACATAAGGTTCAAAGTTGATTAGGAAATTTTTACAGTTTCGGCACAGAATACCTAATAGTACTTCGTACAGAATGGCCACTCCCTACCCCGCACTGACATCAGATACCGCACCTCACCCCGCACACCCGCGACATTATCGGCGGTTCATTAGCTCGGGTCGCTCACAAAGAACCGCAGCACTGTACTGCTGACACGAACACACAATTTTGCGATTTAAAAGTTTTATCTGAGTTTTAATCACGATGGTTCGATATTGTGATGCTTTTCCGAATTTTTATTTACATAAATGTTTGTAAGATATCGCATTTTAATACCATGCGATATAATAACCGATTATTTATAGTTAAGTAGGTCATTTAAACGAAAATATTTTAGTGTAAACAATATTTAGCTAAGTACCTTATTTGCATGGGTATTTGCTCTGGGATAGCAACATTTAGTGAAGTGGAACTGATGATGAAGACCACAGATGGCCACCGGGACTACTCAATAATAAGTATTTCACAGGTTGCGATTCGATTACTTTAATATGTTTGCTAAGCACAATTTATGCTCGTCACAATGCGAATGGTGAAATGGAGCTGATGATGAAGTACCAAAAGAACTCCTCAACAATTAACGTCCCTGCATCGGGAAAAGCAATATTTTGTACAAGGCGATGAGCAAGTTGACATTAGGCTATTGTAACTTAGATACTTTATAAACAGACCTACTAAAAAGCGAGAAATAAAAACTTTTTAGCAAAAAAAAAAACCGACTTCCAAAAAAACACTAAGTACAAAGTGAAAAATAACTTTAATTTCGTAAGTCGGTGGCAATAAACTAAAATACAGATCCAAATACACCGACTTCCGAAATTAAAGTTATTGTTAAAAAGTTTTACATTTATTACTTAACTATTATAATATTATTTTTATTTCATTACGAACCCGACTAATTAGATAAACAATCAAACTAGTCCTTTCTAGTCGCGTCGTCGTCGTTCCCGCCATTTTTTTTACGCTCCGCACGACAACCAACCCTACTAGAGTTTACGCACACATTTGCACGTGTACCAACGTCATTTGGCTATGTAGTAGTAGGTAGTAGGTAATTATTTTGCGCGCGTTGTACGGAGTGTCCGGGGTGTGGTTTCGGGTAGCTTGATGTGCTGGCATATGTACATACCTTATATTTACTTTTTTAGGATAAGAAACTTCACAACAACAAGAGTATAATAACTATGTGTACACCACTATTTGAAAAATGCGCAGATCTCGTGCCATTCACGACCTTCGGATACATTGAAAATGAATTTAATAAATTTAAAATTATTTTTATAAACAAATTCTCAAAAATTAGCGAAATGACAACACCCAGAAGACCACGACCATCATCCGAAATCTACCTTAATGTAACCGTCGAGAGATGGTTGTGTTCAAGACTAAAACATTTCCTCACTCAACACCGCAGCTTCGGCTCCTCGGCAGCTTCAGCCGCGGCCGCTAGCTCGCAGCCTCCTGCTCCTCAGTTGCCCAAAATACGGCTACACAAAGGGCACCTTAGCACCTAGGCCGTAAGAGATGAAGAGGTCTTATTTTTTTTTAAATGTTGGCCAACTCAATACCCCGAGGACTTTTTTTATTTTTTGATATCGCATTTTGTTTTCGAAATATAGACGATTTTATCACAAAAGACATGAACAAAATGCATTTTTTTTTAACATTTTTGCATTTTCCAATAAAAGTTTTTGAATGTTGCATTTTTTTTCACTATCTGGTAGCTCTTGTCAATACGCATTTTTTGAGACCTCAACCATTCACATAGCCCTAAATCTCACGAAGCCCTAGCCACTCTCACTATTTCGTAAAATGAGGGCCTATATCCGGAGCCAGTGAAACAGCATTTTCAATGCTAAAATATGTCCTTCCATCAGGCTTGGAAAACTGATTGCAGTAAGTTGAAATCAGCTAACGCAAAGAATAAATCTTCTAGACGTCGTTTTGGGCCCAAAAAGGTTATTTATGCCTAGAATTCTAATAAAAAAGTCAAGACTAGTTTGGTGGTAAATCTTCTACATAAAGCTACTCAGTAACTGTGTAAGCCCCTTTAAATCGTCGAGTCTTGCGGTTATTCAGACTTACCGCGGTCCCCAGCCTATGTCACATGTTGAAAAATATTTACAAATTAACTTCCATTCATGTTGATATTTTTCTTGCGCGTTTTGTCAAGGACTTGTAAAAAGTCAAGTCAAGTTGTAGGTAGATTTCTAAACAGAGACAAAACTTCATATTATTTCTCTGAGATTGTGTTTGAGTTACAATTTCCAATTGATGTAGATAGATAAGTGGGCGTGCTATGTGCGCACGGCCGCACAGTAAGGGCCAAAATAGACTCAGGCAGTGGAATATCTCGTCACCGCCACAAACTAATAGTATCGTTATGAATCCTGTACCTAACATGACTTCGTAAAGCTTGGTTCTCTGTTGGAGATCCACATGCATGGTTAAGGCTATCCCAAAGTTTAAACAAACATGTATAATGAGGTCAGAGGAAAAAACAAAAAGGTCTTTGTGTACATAGGTACAATGTCAAACCAGTGTTTTATAAATTAAACCAAAAGCCAGTTTTCTGGATGAAGCTAAATTTAGTGCCAATACAATTTAAAACTTCATTCGCTGACTGTTTAAACTAATTTGCACGCGAAGCGAATTTAATTAACTATAGAATATGTAAAAGGTGCGGCTTCTGACTACATTCCGGAATTACATCACCCTTCGTGTAAACCAGACCAGGCCCTCTTGTAGTGTGGTGTGTAGATATGATAACGTTTCCTCACTCCCCGCATAATACGTTTCGCGGCATCTCTCACTCTTGCAGGTACAGGCCGGCCGGTGCGAGCTCTTGAACTGCTAGATCTTGTGTATAATTGTTTCATAGAAAAAAAATAATAAGGAAATTATAAAATGTGTTCTCACCAGGCCCTAAAAAACCATAAGGTATAACTTTTACATGGTTTACCGATGTAATCTTTTCTTTCTTATCGAGCCAATTATTTTAAATCACGTTTCTATCTTCACACAGCGCTTGAAAATATGTTAAATTTTTCTAAAATATTTTCTTTTTGCGCAAAATTAATATTTTGCTAGATTTACAGAGGTTGAAAAAGTTAAAAAGTACTGCAACCTCGCCTTAAGCGTTTATCTACACATGCGAAGCACTTGAACCAAGTCAATTTATAAGGGGTGTGTGATATTAAATTATTAGCAGCTTTATGTTTTTAAAATTGTATTTAATACACCTGGTAAATCATGTAGGTATATCTATACTAATATTATAAAGCTGAAGAGTTTGTTTGTTTGGTTGAACGCGCTAATCTCAGGAACTACTTACTGGTTTCAATTGAAAAATTGAATTGAAGTTGTTTTTGTGTTGAATACTCCATTTATTGAGGAAAGCTATGACATATGATAACATCACGCTATGACCAATAGGATCGGAGCAACGATGAGAAATGTTGCAAAAACGGGAAAAAAATTTCCTTTTGAGAGCTTCCGTTGCGTACGCTACGTAAACGGTTAAAGTTACGCAAAAACCATGTATGACGCAATTGTTCCTCCTTAACTAAAAAAAGTCCGCGACAGCAGGTTGATTCACTATAACCATTTTTATGGTAATCAAATTTGTTCTAAAATAATGCATTATTTGCGAAGATGCTTTTATAAACATGATAGGTAATACTTAACCCTTATCCAAATAAATACGTTATTCATCACAAGCATTTAATTTTGAACAAAATTACCCTTGACATCATTTGATTTCAATGAATATTTTAGTTTTAAAATAGTACTAATAATAAAGCTGAAGAGTTTGTTTGTTTGAAAACTCTAATCTCTGGAAGTATCGGTCGGATTTAAAAAAATCAGTCTGTAGTTTTCGCTTAACGAAAACGATATAATAGCGCAGGCAGGCGATGCGATGCGACGGGGTGGGTCAGGGGAACATAAAATTTCACGCGGACGAAGTCGCGGGCAGAACCTAGTAATTAATAAAGGTGCACAGAACTGAAATTAAATCCCAATTTTATTTAAATAAGTTTATACTTATGGTTATGCTTGTTTCTACTAACTAAAACAAAAGATAGATCAAGATAAATAAGTACCTAACTTCATTATATTTCAGTCCATCTCTCATTTACTAATTAATGTTTCGTTACCCGAAGTTCCATGTTTGTTGTATTCCGGTGGGTTTCCGGCCTCTATTCGGCACCGGTTACCGGACCGAGCTAAGTATGGGCCAGAACGGTACGGAAATTGTCGTTGCATGATAATGGATATGGACCACTTAAAGCTGCCCTTTTTAAACATTAAGCAGCTATGCATGAAGCTAATTTTAGTCAACTGTTTTTACGGCTTTCTTGCGTGGCGTAATGATCGCTTCAGGTCATTGTAAAAATATAAGACAACCAAGTTAGTAGAAGGGATACTCTCTCGTCTCTCGCGCTTGGTTGCCTCACATTTTTTTTTTTTGGACTCGTCTGACTTATCAGAGGAGTCCAAAATAAACAACACACATGAAATTGAACCCGCAAACTAGTTGTTGGCAAAGCTGAAAGTGAGGTTTGACAAGTAACACGTCATACACTTTGAACTACTAACTGTTATAGTGGGAAAGTTTCAAGCTACAATTTGCTAGTGGTAGTCGCCGTATCAGCCTATGGATTCTGTAAAAATCTCACCGTGATAACATAGGTGAAGTGAGCGTGAAGTGAACTATCAATGGATGCAATCCCTAACATCAGGTGGAATGACAGCTCACTTCACCTTAGTTTTCACGGTGAGATTTTTACAGAATAGCACTGTTCGAGATTAATATTCAACTCAATTACTTCTATGTTCAAGCTAGTGCACAATGTAATTTCGGACAATTTCCAGCAAAACTCCCTTATCAGTAAATTACAAAAACTAATTTGGATACGCTGCTTTTACGCGACATTTCCCATGTGTCGTTCTGGCTTTTATCAACGCATATTACGTCCCCTTCATTATTTTGTTGCTTTATCTAATTTTGAACCTCCATTTCCTGCCAAACACTTCGATAATTATGTTTAAATTAATTCGGAATGTGGGCGACAAAATGTGATTAATCTTTCAAGGACTTTTATAATTAATACTATACTACTGAAATGTGATTTTAAACAAACTATTTACATTACTAATTAATTAAACGTTATAAAATGTGCATAACGTATGTAGATTGTAGGTACACGTGAAATCCTCCTTAATTATAAAATTAGCTTATTGCCTGCGCTATTGTCTGACCAATTGTTAATTTTAAGATTAGCAATCAGTCAGACAATGGAATGTAACTGGACTGCGTGAAGTCGGCAGATGCTGCACTACAAATACCAATCCGTTTGTCAAGCGCCCGGATTTTTGCAATGTTTACTCTCGTAACCATCCGAAACATTAAAGGACAGACGCCAGCACATCAAAACTACCCGAAACTGTCAAATTTTCCAAATCAACTTTGAAACTTATGCTTTAGCGATAAAGTTGAAAATCTATTAAAGAAAGGAGACGTTTCATTTTTGTATGGGACTCCGGCCATAACATGTGCACTTTAGAAAACCTAGAAAACGAACCCCTAAATACAATAAAGATTTTTTTTTTTCATAATTATTAATATTCTTTAGGCACTAAATAAAAACTGAAAATGTTTGACGTTTTTTATGACCATCGACAGCCAGCCACAGGTTGGAGAGATAACGTTTAGAATCCTAGAATTTGTCAAAACTGTGATTGTTGTTTTCCGTTATACAAAGCCGAAGTCGTAAGAAGTTAAAAGAAAGAAATGAAACGCAAAATAACACCGAAAGCCACGAAGTTGAAATTAACCAGACCACAACGAGACTGACAGACTGACTGATGTGATGTCATTGTCAACAATACAAAGATACAGACCTAGAATTTTCCGTCTAAAAGTACCTAAAAATCTACAATCCACAAAAATAGAATATATTTTTTAACGATTAATTGAATCGTCACACTTTCTTGTAATTAGTCAAAAAAGTTGTTAGAATAGATGTTCTACCATAATACTAAAGAAATACATGCCTTTTATAACTAAACAAATAACATCTACGTGATATTATTATGTTATGATTTCTAGACGAAAGCAGTATGCAAGTAAAATGACGACATGTTCAATAGATTATGGCAATAGTTTAAAAAACTATTATTTTTTGTGCCGATGTAATCAGGGGAATATTCAGAAAAGAATATTTTTCCACAATTCGTGGAATTATTTCCTATTTTTTCACTACCGTACAGTTTATGGCCGAAAATGAAACATCTCCTTTGACAGATTGTAGTAGCTTGATGTGCTGGCGTCTGTACATAATATTTAGTAGGTAGTTGACATTTAGCAACTAATTTCTGCACGAATTACCTCCTCCCAGAGAGGAGCCCCATAGTTCCAGTAGTGAGAAAGTTATACAGGCTGATTAGTGCAAGTTAAAAGCAAGCTACTTCTATTTATTTAGATATACGTAATACTTAGGAGCCGCAGTGCGATTCTGTAACCATCTCACCGTGAAAACTTAGGTGAAGTGAGCGTGGAGTGAGCTGTCAGTGTCATCTACTAGATACTCTTGACAGCTCACCCTAAGCTCACTTCAGCTAACTTTTCACGGTGAGATTTTTCCAAAATCGATCGGCTGTACTATGTGTGTTGTATAGAGGATTTCTTGGAATTCTATTTTTGACATGAATTGCTGGGTTGTCTGTGTTTGTAAACTTTACTCAATGATTTTTTAAATGTTTTACATGCATATTATAGTATTGCCCAGTGATGCTACATCTACCTCCAAGGTAGCGCTAGAGTTCGAAAACTATTTTGAGCAATTATATTTCCCACGAGTGTTGACAGTCCTTTGGTTCTAGTATCATGGCCCGTTTAACAATATAATATTAACGCAATGCAAACGCTTCTAACAAATTGCCATTCATAAAGCATCTTGCGGATTGCTCTACAGATACCCAATTACGTTCTCATGAATAAATAAAAGGTTATGTACATAGTAAGGATGTGGTTTGGACAGCAGTACACATTAAAAATGCAAATGTTATAATAAGCAGTAATCTTGATCACGTATTTAGATATTATTATTATGAGTATTTGACTTTATTATACTAGGTACTTTTATACATATTTTAGTTGTTAGATAAAGTCGATATCTGCAAGCTTCAACGTTTTCGTGACTAAAATATTTAATATTTCAGCTAAGCACGGATCATCAATAAAACATAATAGTTTCGACTTTACTTTTGTGTTCTGGTTATTTATGTTTCTGTTTCGACTTCATAAATGATATCTACTACTGCTTTCACCTGAATACGATTATAGCAATATTTTGAATGTTAAACAGAATGCCAAATATTATTTTGTTCCACACAATTTAAATAACACCTACTTATGACATTACGAATGATTAAAAAGTTTACCTCCAAGTTTAAGGCTGATATTACATTGGGCGTGCGCAGGGCGCGCGCGTTGCTCGAGCGTGCGACCGACGCGAACGTCGCGTGCGCTTCGCGTCCGCACCGCGTCCGCGTGGCACGCATGTCGCTCTCTACCAGCGCGCGCGTGTGCACGTTGTGCATACGCACACGCGCGCTCGTGCAATGCGCGCGCCCTGTGTAGGTACACCCAATGTGATATTAGCCTTAATGGAATTCGGCTGGACATCTGCCGCATGTGAGACGATCAATGGGCCAAACTTGCATATCAAATGACGTCTCGGCAGGCCTTTGACCAGCATGCAGTGAGACAACAATAGTTAGTGATTAAAACCTTTAATATATACCTACATACAACTCGATTTTAAAAATTGTTTATTAATTGAATAAAATGTGGATAAGACACGAGCCTAAAACAGAAGAAGATCTAGCGGGGGATCTGGGGGGTGGAGGGGTGTTCAGGGTATTAGATCGGAATAAATCAATAAATCCACGTGCATTGCTCTTTTCCTTCTGTTCAGATTTTATTTTTACTTTTTCTATTGATTTCTATGGATTTTACTGCACACATAAACTACCATTGTCTACCATTGGTTTAGGTAGTTAACTAAAGGTAAACAAAAAAAAAACACAATATTCATGGGTGCTAAACCTTTTGTTACAAATTTTAAAATCAGGTGAAATTTCGGTATTTAGCCCTGTTCAATAAGTAGAACAGGGCTAAATACCGAAATTTCACCAAAGCCTACACTTGCATCAAAAGTGTCTATGGACCAAGCACGTTTTTGCTAGTTACTGTGTCTATGGAGTTTTCTGTCTGCCATTGCACACAGAAATTCTATCCAGCTTAAGTTGTAATCAATGTTAAAGTTGGTTGGTAAAGCCGATGACAAACTGTAGCTGTATCATTTTATAGCTTAGTTTCGGTCAAAGTTCAAAAGTAGTTATGAGTTTTGACTGATTAATAGCTGCATAACCGTTCAATTCGAAATCGTTTTCGTAACTACCTGCTATTAAACATTGTGGTCGTTTTACTGCGACGTGACACGACATGAATTTCAGGTTGTGTTTGAATCGGGAAATTCACCCCAGATTTTGGCCATTTCCAATTTGAAGAGAACAGGCGTGGGATTCATTTGAACGAGTTTCTGCAGTCGGGACAAATTCAGTTGTATCTTTTACTATAAAACGTTTGCCTGGTTGGTTTACTTGTACATGTAAAAATAAAATAATGTACAAATAAAATAAAGTCGGGTTAGTTACACCATGCAGAACTCAAGAACGGCTGGAACGATTTTTATGATCTTTGATTTGTTGGTTTTGTCTCCTCCCTGAATAGCAGAATAACTAAAATTTTACGAAAAAAATTATAATTAATTCACATTTAATTATAATTTTTATATTTAATTATATTTTATAATTAATTATAATTAATTATATTTAATTTAATTATATTTTATATTTAATTATAATCACATCTAATTGTTAAAAAAAAAACCGAAGGATATAAACAGTTACTGAAGTAATTACACATATATTAAAGGTCATTACTTCGTCTGCATCAATTATTTGTTATACAGCCGCAAATAAATTAGTTCTAGAATAGTTCAACAATAGAAATGCATTACTTTCAAAATAAATCTTTCCTATAGCTCATAAAGTTGGAAGGCTATTACAAAATAGCCTTAAGTTATACAGAACTTGTAATAACTCAGGCACTTTAATATTATTGGGAAGAAAACTAATAAAATCGCTTAGTTTTAGGTGTACGCCGAGTGCACCTGGTTCAAAGTTATTCTTTTCAAGTAAGATGTGCTATTTAATAATGTTTAAACAAAAATCTACTTAAGTTTTTATCGTGAGTTAAGCAATGAATGGAAAATAAAAATGGATAACTTAGTAATAAGCAATTACGCATGCTTACTGTTTCCCTTCCCTTTTTAATAAGTGAAATTAGACCTTAGTGAACGGGAAATATTTCCCTATTTTCCGATAGCGGCCATCTCAAGCACACGTCTCGCATAGAACCTGAAACAGACAAATGGATTCAAACACAATTCACGTTTAACAGGCCAACAGCTCACTGATCGAAAGCGGTTACCGCGGCCTGTACGTACACACCTGCAACACGAAGAGTCTCGGGGACTTAAGCTTCTCAAATCACATTTCACACATTTAGCAACAAAAGGTATGGTGGAAGCACTTTAACTTAGTATAATTAACTATTTCAATTACTCCATTAAAACACCAAACAAACCTTAATATAATACACATTAATTTTATCGCCCATGTCAACATTTCTTTGCGTTCTAATTCGCAAATCTCGTCATTAAATCGTTCCATAGCGGAATTTCCATAAAATATACCAATTTTTAACCTATTTCTGTGTAATATGGGCAAGAAATTACTTTAATATTTAATTACTTCAAAGGTTTAACGATGTGCCCTCAATTACTTAATCAAATTACCGTAGTATCTCGGTATCCAGGCACCGTAAAAAGTGCGAGTTCAATTAATCACTTTACCAACATTTATCAGATACGGCGCTTAAACTCATTATTGACACGTGTCAGGACCGCTCCAAATTACTGCATGTTCGAGATTCCAACATTTACAATTCGGGGATATTATTATGTTCCAAAAGTTCAATAAGTTACGTGAGTACAGCAGTGCTATTCTGTAAAAATCTCACCGTGAAAACTTAGGTGAAGTGATCTGTCACTCCACCTAATGTTAGGGATTCCAACTATTGATAGCTCAATTCACGCTCACTTCACCTAAGTTATCACGGTGAGATGTTTACGGAATCGACCGACTGGATAGATATTGACTAGCCATAGCTAAACCCTTTTTTGCGTGTCGATGACAATGTTGGAGTTGGAGAGAGAGAAAGAGTTGGCACAAAATTTGGCTACCAATTTGGCACCCGTCAGTTCCCGTAACGTGCAAACAAGAGGACACGCTGGTCACGATATTAAATGTCCCATTGTTTGTAGAACAGCACCAAATTTGCACTCCGGCCATCTATGAATCTACACCTGAACACGTTTTCTGTACTTCGGCTAACCCGTGTCCGGAGTCTCTTTAAAGGCAAATTCCAGGTAAGTCAACGCAACTCATATCCAGGTGGGAGATTTTCGGTGGATGGAACGTATGGGTCGACTATAGGGAAACACTATCTCGCTACAACTCCTTTCCTTAGACCGTTCACTAGTGAATAGGGGGGACACTTTAAAAAGCAGTTGCGGCTTTTCAATCTTTGTGACACGTGGAAAGCTGAAATTTTCGTCGATTATTTGAAAGCAACATTTTGCAAAAGGACTACCCGGCTATGTCGTAAACAGTACCTAATACTTCCCAAAATCACACGGTTACGTGCTAAGCACGCTATTCAGATTGCGAGCTCCTACAAAAATGCTTTGCCCACAAACTAGGTCATGTAAATATACAACAAAAATTGCAGAAATTGATATTTGCAAGAAATTCTAACTTAGAAAACATGCAAAAGTGATGAGCTTATTGCGATTGCTTGCGGAAGTCAACTTCTGTAGGTTTTTGATGCAAATTCACAGAAGCACTATTTCAATGAGTGCTGAAAAACTGAATCACATTTATTATCATTTGCCGTAATGCATCTTTAATAGCTACCCCGATCGATTTCGATCACGGTGGCCAATCTCAACGGAGATATGCCAGGTATGCTGGTGATAATATAGTGCACAAGTGTGCGCGCAGACACAGGTGCACTCCCTCTACCCTCACTCTCATAGACAGATGGGACGGCAATCCGACACGACCGGAGAGAGATCAGGCACAGGACCAACGGACTAACGTGCTTTCCGAGGCACGGGGGTATAACACAACTAACTTACAAACTCCGGACTGTTACTAAGAAATTCCTAATGGAAAACCTCAATTACACTTTGCCCGACCCGAGAATCGAACCCAGGACCCCACGATCAGCAGTCGCGCTTGCGACCACGAGACCATGACATTCAGCTAATGTTTAGTTGAACGATAAGTAATATTGCTATACCTTCCAAATCCCCTAATTAAACATCTACTAAAAATAAGTAAGTAAACGTCCCTAAGGTTGGAAAAAAATACATTTCTCCTTTTAACATCATGAAGCGTTTATTACTCCACGCGGCAAGAAAGCCGTATTAAAATTGAAAGAAAAAGAAAACAATAGTCTAAAATTAGCTTTATACCATAACTGTTTAACGTTTGAAAAGGGCAGCTTTAAGTGATCCATAATCATTAACATGCAAGATGCATGACGACAATTTCCTTACCATTTCGGCCCATAAGCCGAAACCCACCGTACTTATACGAAAAACATGGAACTTCGCATACTGAAACATTCGTACTATAATGACGATATCTTATAATATAATGTTAGGTACTAGGTCTTCTGGTCTTGGTCTAACTTTTGTCTAATTAAATTAGCCTCCCCGACCGATTTCGGTCACGGTGGCCAATCTCAACGGAGATTAGCCAGGTACGCAGGAGATATTATAGTGCACAAGTGTGCGCGCAGACACAGGTGCACTCCCTCTTCCCTCACTCTCATAGTCCGATGGGACGGCAATCCGACACAACCGGAGAGAGATCAGGCGCATAACCAACGGCTTAACGTGCTTTCCGAGGCACGGGGTTATCACACCGGTGTGTGTGACTGTGTGTGTGTTATTGAGTTTTTCCATTAGGAATTTCTTAGTAACAGTCCGGAGTTTGGAAGTTGGTCTAATTAAATAAAAACGAAGCATTCGTGAAGGCTTTTTAAATAGAATTGAGATTGAATTTCAGTTCTCTAACTTTATTAATTTTATCTTCCCTGAGATTAGTTTTCAACTCAAACATAAAGCTGTTCTTTAGGTATATTTTTACGAAACGTACCTAGACGTTCCATTCCGCTTGTGGCTTTTCTGCGTCATAGTACATTATTTTTTCAATAATAATTTTAAATTAAATAACTGAAAGTGAGCAAAAAAAGGTTGTCAAATAAATCCATAGAAATCCTCTTTGTATATATGTATATTTTTTTTTTTATTCATCCATTTCTTATTATGCTAATCTCTCATAGCTCACAGTTGACGGGGACTGGTCGGTTATCCGTTCTAAATTGTGGAAATCAAATTCAAAACTTCTATTTCAACGCTCAATTCACGCGCGTTGATAGTTTAGCGAATGCAGTTTGTTTTATTTTTACTTTATAAGGGAAACAAACCATTTCACAAAACATTTATCACTAAGACATTAAAAGCTACTGGTTACTGTACAATCCACTACGTTTCCACAGATATCAGAAATGAGGTACAGTAAATATAGGTAATTCATTGAGGATTAGTCTACGTTACAAAGCTACAATATGCAACTATGCTGTTGTATGCAACTACTATAATTATTTCCTATAACCTATAATTTACAGTGGCGTTTACCAGAAAAGTGCAGAGACAATAAAGCTGGACAAGTGCAGAGAAATGATCCGACTGTCTTGGAACCCGCTACGAAATACATCAGATAAGAATAGTAAAGGAGTAAGCAACCTTTTGGTCGCATTTTACAAAGTGCACTGGTATCGGGTATGTAGGGTAGGGTAGCACTATTCTTTAACAAACCTCTCGAGTAGTAAATTCAGACCGGATTACCTACGTTCAAAATACATTACAAGTCGTTTTTAGAATTCAAAAGCCTACTTCATTAGTTTTTTCGCGATCCTGCGGGAATTCCTCGGAAAGAAATATTTTCTTCGTATTTTCTAGGGACGTAGGGTACTCTGGGTAGTCGAACGAGAAACTGATATTGACTATAAAGTGATGAACGAAACGACTGGTTGCCTGTTGTTAATTAATCTACTTACTAACTCACATTTACCTTGTCGCATATTTCATCATAATTATTTTTGGCGACTGTTATGAAAGAGTTTCATTTCGTTAAAAAGTTTCCTGGTTCAGTCTTGGTCGTCTTTGCTTGTCAGTATTTAGGTGTAGCAGTGCTATTCTGTAAAAATCTCACCGTGAAAACTAAGGTGAAGTGAGCTGTCATTCCACCTGATGTTAGGGATTGCCCCTATTGATAGCTCACTTCACGCTCACTACCTAAGTTATCACGGTGAGATTTTTACAGAATCGATCGGCAGGTTACACAAATACAAGGGATTAATAATTCATCAATGTTCTAAATTAACTTTCACTCATTTGCGCGTAACTAATGAAAGTTTCTTGTCGGCTCAGTCACGCGCTAACTGTAATCAAATACAAACGTGCTCAATTTTTTTGTTATTTGAATATAATTTTGTTCGTTTTCTGAGAAAACCGCAAGTTCCGACGTCGATTTTATCCTTCCGATTTTGATCTTTTCTTTTTAAGTATCCATATCTGCATAGAAGGTCAAATAAATAAGATAGGTACTGTTCAGGACCACCTCCCCTCGTTATGTGGCAATCAGCACTGATGGCATTGATATTCATGAGGAATAAAATTTTATTCAAATAAAATACGTCCCTTTTTAACCCAGGATGATATTCATCTTGTATAAAATTACGTGCCGCTAATGCATTTTAGTCTCGTGCCTGTAAATAAGCGCACGAAGTAATTGGATTAAAAAATCCATAAGTTTACGTCGACCACTAACTATAATATTCAAGTCTCTGCTACAAAATAGCACCTTTAAAAATAAGTCAGACTTTCAGGGCTTAACATGACGTACTTAAGCAGCTATTTCTGTAATAATAGTAAGTATAGTCAGCAACAAAAGTTGATTAACACTACAGCTTTTTTTAATCTCAGTTATTGAGCAAAATATTTTTCAAAATAGCATTGTACTTCTGCAATTTTTAACAAATATTTTGCTCAATAACTGAGATTAAAAAAACTGAAGGGTTAATCGACTTTTGTTGCTGACCGTACTAGTTGAGAACATGTTGTAGGTATCTGTCTATTCATGGGCAGGCGGATTAAGCGCGTCGCTCTTAGTAAAAGCTTTTAAATTGAACTTACATTAGCTGTACTATATCTGAATTTATTTTGATGTAAATTTAAGACATGTTTAATTATATGATTGTATTCGCCTGGCTCTAGCTATCAACAGAAAATACGGTGAAAACTAAAGTGCGTACCTACGTAGTAAAATTTTTCTTGTTTAACACCATTTCGAACTTAGATTTTTGACGTAAAACATCTGTAAAATCAGACTGAAATATACCACCATACCAGGGAAACGTACTAACTCATAATAAAATGAACCTACTAAACGGATTCTTCAGTACCGTGCAAACACTCAGACTCGGTGCGAATATTCTGTATGCCATGCTAATATTTGTTACTTGCTATAATTAAGCCTGTGTAAGCGCAAAAGGTAATCGAGCCCCGTCATACCTAAACTTAGATTAATGTTCAACAAAATTAAGACGAAACAGATACAACAGACTTAACCTAACCTAACCATATAAGTGTTTCCACCTTGTTGTACTCTGTGATATTGATACATCTAACCCAAAGGTTAAACCATAAACCTGAGGGGAAATAAATTCTGATAATTCTAAGAACGTTCACAGTCTGATTTCAGTCTCTATCTTCCAAAAATACCTCTAACTTCCCTAATTTGTTGACAAGTTTTTGAAATTGATTGTCGCTGAAATGAGATTGCGACTAGTTTTGAACGTTTATAATTACGAGAATTGGCCTCCTGGTGTTTTAAGAGCCCATTCAACATAATCTGGAATTCAATAAACTGATTGATTGTCATTTGTTAATTCAGACAACCAATCACAACAACTTATGTAAGATTTGACAGATTTAATGATGGGGCTGTTAAAAACTGAGGATTCGGTGACTACCTGCCTTATGTACCAATAAAAAGGTCAAAAATAAACAACAAAATACTACCGTTCTAAAAATACTACCTATCCCAGTCACTAACTTTTAATATACTGAAAGGGTAAGTACATTATAATATCATATTACTTATAAGACTTACGAAAAAACAGATTACTCAAACTTTCATACAGATTTGTTTGAAACGGGTTTCTTTTGAGATACGTATTAAGTAAATAAGGGCTATATCTCGAACAAGAATGTTTCTATTGTAGATAATTGTGTACTTTCAAACGCTGTTCTGTAAGTAGATGTGTAATATTTTTAGAGACAAAAAGTCAACACACTTCAGCACTGAAAAAGCTTACACACATAAGCTGAGAATAAAAGATTTTTAACTTTTCATCACATCTTATTGAAAGAGCTAATAGATATTATGTTTAGTAACTTAAGCAAGACCAGCACCCTAATTGCATAACACACTATCAATCAGAATCTGAATAATTTTGAAGCAAATTGCTAATCCATTGCTTCTTAAGTTCGCAAAATTTGTCTGCTCAACACGTAAATAACGCAATGAATGTTGTTGAACTGTCAAAATGAAACCGATTCCGATTGATAGGTAATATGTTGCGCAATTGCCCCGCTGAACATAACGCGCTTACGAAATATGCTCCAAGAAATACATATTATGGTAGTAGTAATTCTTCAACACTACCATCCCTAACTGTGTTTACTCACAGTTAATTTCAATGGTCGTTCATTGTTTAACGCCTACCTTCACTGAAACGTACGCTGTGATTTAAGTTAAAATTATACAGTAGGATAAATGTTTTGCATTACAATAAGATTTAATTTAAATAGTTGAAATATTCTAAAGCCGACCAGATTACAAATCAGAATTTATGGCTTTTAAAATACTTACATGATGATAGGCATTTCGTTTGGAGCCCCTGGAGTGCAAAAAGGTCGTCCCCGCTCGCACGCGCATGTTATGCTTCTGAACAGAATAATAATTACATTCAGCAATATGTCTTAAGCTATAAACATTTGTCAAAAGGATCTTGAGCCAGTTTAGGCTCAAGATCCTTTTGAGAAATGTTTGAAACAGCAGATTTTTTGCTGTCTACGCCAACCTAGGTGCAGCAACTATTTAAAGTGAACGAGATTGTAACAAACAAAAAATCGCTGGATGAAAACCGCCGAGATACGATTTAAAAGGCGTGCAGTTGGAGTACAGCAGGTGAAATACTAACTGCTAAGACGCTCACCGCCCGAGGAGAGCGCAAGACATAACAGAAAACATAGACATAATTACCAATATACAGGGTGAAATTTTAATCACCTTTTTCCTCTTAAGGGGTCATTGTACTCATCATTATGAACAACTTTACTATGGGACCAAAACCTGAAATCGTGAAAAAAATCAGCTAGTTCCCTAAGCTTATGTTCGCATAACTCGCCAAAATGCAGAGAACAGCTGTTTTTTTTTCGCGATTTCATGTTTGGTCCCATAGTAGGTAAAAGTTGTTCATAATGATGAAGACAATGACAATGACCTCTTAAGAGGGAAACGGTGATTAAAATTTCAACCTGTAATAATCATAAATAATGATGGGAACATATTCGTGTTAAATTGTTTAAATTAAAAGACTTTTCTTTTTAACCGTACACTTACACACCGTACACTTATTAAAAATAGCCCCGACGAGTCGTGACGTATGTTCTTGTACTAGAGGTCAACGTGTTGCAGTACAACACAATCTAATCCTTGCTCAACGAAAATACAAAATGTGTTGAATCTTCTGCTGTGTTGATTTGTTTTCCACTTCGGTTTAAATAAGAAACCTTTCGGAAGAAATCCAATTAAATCGGCTATAATTGGAACTTGTCTGTGATCAAAATGTAATCAGAGCGATACTGCAGCGAAATTCAATTATGAATCAGCTAAAACTTATTTGATGGGATATCCGTGATTAGAATTTGAAGCTGAAGTTGATAGGACAAAATATTGAATTTGCTCATTAAAACTGTTTAAATGTAATGTAATGTAAAACATGTGTGTATAACTGAAAATAGAAAATTAGGGGCCATCCATAAAATACGTCACACGTTAAGGGGGAGGTAGTCTACAAAGTGTGACATCGACTATAAATATCAACTCTAACGAAAAACTTTAAAATATTACAAAGTCTATCCACATCACAAGATTTAATTTTAAATTGCAAAATATGTGACGTCCCCAGTGTGACATCAGATTTTCACACAAAATCAAATAAAATCAAAAGTCATTTATTCAAATTAGACTGAGAATCGGCACTTTTTGAACGTCAAAATTTCAAAAGACAGTCCCCCAAAACGCCCGCCCTTCACCACTTCCGCTGGGAAGAAGTGGCGCAACAAACTTCCCAGCAGCACAACTGTCTGTTCAGTTAGAAAATACTTGATTGTATACAATACTAGGTATGTAAAGTAGTTAACATTACAAATATATGACCACCTGGGACAAGAGGGTCTAAAAATCATGAAAATTACGTGATGTAATTTATAGATAGGTCCTTAGGACTCCTGTCAGTTTTCTGACACGCGAAATATAAATATTAATATTAATACTAAATTATCCTATCAATGTGTTAAGTTCACTAAGGAGTTCAATATCTGCTTTTGTGAATGAAAACGTGCTTACTTCGGCTCTATTGTAAAGAAAACAATGCGTTTGAGCAAATAAATAACAATACTAAAGCAAACAATGCACGAAGTACACACCCGATAGCTTTTCTTTTTAATTCAAAGAAACGCTACGAGATGAAAGAAAGTATTACAGTCGGTTGAATTTACCTGTTCTTAAAATATTAGGTATCTTTCTGAAGTTTGTAGGTAGCGTATCCACCTACTGAAAAAGTTTTTCCTCTTCTTTTCTTAACAGAATTTCTGTGATATTATCTGTGGAAAAATGTGTGTTTGTAAGTACCTATTAGTCGAGTCGAGCGTGCACTGATATATTTATGTTATGGATATTTTGTGCCAACCTTTTTTAACCGACTTTAAAAAAGGAGGAGGTTCTCAATTCGGCGGTATGTTTTTTTTTTTTGTTTGTTACGCGATTACTCCGCCAATTGTGGACCGATTTTCAAAATTCTTTTTTCGTTTGAAAGGGTATACTCCCGAGGTGGTCCCATTGTCACCAAGTCGGAATCTGATAAGGGAATCCCAGGGAAATCGAGGGAAACCCTAAAATTTTATAGGCACACCTATAGCGATTTGGGTATTTTTTATAGTAACTCGTGCATTTGCTTTCGGAAAGCACCTTTTGGCGGTTTATTTCACGGGTTCACGGGTTCGGGCATAACTCCGTCATTTATTGATGGATTTGCAATTTTTTTTTTTCTTTGAAAGATGTGTATTCCGAAATGGTCCCATTTAAATTTTGTAAAGATCTGATGATGAGTTTCGGAAACAGACAACGGTACTCTTCAATAAATGCTAGCAAATCAACCGCGATTGCTGCAATCGCATAATTATGTTTCCATTGTTTACGCAATCACACAACATAACATCGCGCCTGTAACTTTTAAAGGGGTACGCAGATGTGTTCAGTATACCATGGTAGACCCTCATAAAGAGTATGTAAATACTAGCGTTATACACCCTCATTTCCCTGTTGCAAGTAGTGTTATATGAATTTGTGTGAGGTAGGTACAACTAAAAAGTGAAAAATAAAAACTTTTTTACAAAAAAAAAACAACCGACTTCCAAAAAAAAACAATACAAAGTGAAAAATAACTTTAATTTCGGAAGTTGGTGTCAAAAAACGAAAATGCGCAAACAGCGACACCGACTTCCGAAATTCAAGTTATTTTTCACTTTGTAGTTTTTTTTTGGAAGTCGGTTGTTTTTTTTTTGTAAAAAAGTTTTTTTCACTTTGTAGTGTTTTTTTTTTTGGAAGTCGGTTGTTTTTTTTTTATAAAAAAGTATTTTTGTTTTCGGTTTTATTTTAAGTGTTTATCAGTGAAAACTTGTAAATGACCTTCAATTACATATTGTTTAAAAACACTGTATAAATTGGCTGTAAGTTTCTCAAATAGAATAAAATAAATCTAAACAGACGAATTAAGTAACTTCCACCATTTTAGAAGTCGGTTAAGAATAGGCCCAAAATCAAGTTGTTTTTTTCTTTTGTATTAATATCAAAAAGGCTCTTTTATAAAATTATAAGTAGGTACCAGGTATACAAAGATGCGTGGTTTACATAGAAATAAAACATATTTTGTGTTTTAGAATAAATACACAAAATGCGTATTGTGTTCCTGCTTCAGAAAAGCTTTTAATTACTCTGTGTACCTTTATACTCGAGTACATACGTACTATAGGTAATACCTAGTCTGTATGTCTCACAACATCAAATTTATGTGAGTTACTTATACTTTCTCATAAGTTGTTCGCGCATGTAAAGTAGTCGCAGTGTGCACAACTGTTTAATAAGACAACTTAAGCTTTGTCTCTTACCTCTTTGTAAAATTTCCCTGTACATAGTAGTTTTGTTTGGCACATATTGTAAGGTATCAATGGGCATTGAGGACCACTAATGTCGATAGAAATCCCTAAAAGCAATAGGGAATTCGGTTTTTGTATAATATATAGGTATCCCCCTATCTACAGGTTCAAATTTTAATCACCGTTCTCCTCTTATGGGGTCATTGTACTTATCATTATGAACAACTTTTGCTATGGGGACCAACCTGAAATCGCGAAAAAAAATCAGCTGTTCCCTGCATTTTGACGTTATGCGAACGTAAATGTAGGGAACAACTGTTTTTTTTTTTTTCACGATTTTAATTACATGGGACTTAAACTTATCTGGTGATATGTTGGTATTAACTACCGAAATAAAATGCTCTGGTACGTGGTAGTAAAAAACAAAGAATACAATACGTCACTCAAAAGTAAAAACCAAAAGTAGCAAAAGCATAAACAAAAGGTATAAAAAAAGGTTTAAACTATTAAAAAGAAGAAAAGACTTGCACAGTTGGTATAATATAAGTATATCTCTGCCTAACCCTTCGGGTATTAAAGGCGTGATATTATGTAATAGGGTGCTAAAACCCTCGCAAAAGATTGTTTTGTGGCAAAAATACCTACGATGTATATGTATTAAAGTATCACGTTACGTTACTGTTTCATCATCATTGTTCAATTATTTAGAGGTACATTTATTACCTACGCTCGTGTACGTCGTTATTAAACTTCCTATAAACAATTTTCCGAGTACATAATTTAATTATAAACGAAAGGTAATTTGCAGCTATTTTAACTTAGTCGTCGGAACTTCATCATGAAGCACTTTCTAAACTTTTTGCTGAGCGACGGCGTCGGGCATATTATAGTTAAGTGCTTCAAAAATACATAATAATGTGCAAATTAAAGTAGTATTATTAGATTGAGTTGACATGCATTACTCAAAATATTACGATTTTCTTTTGTTCGTCGTCACTGTCGTTCATAACTCGCAAGACGTTCACAATTTTGACAAATTATTGTTTTAATTTATAGGTACAAACGTATGTCAAAAAAAAAACACGAAACACAAGTAGATAGGTAAATACCTACACTGCCGTTTGGCACTTAGTTTTAGAAAAAGATCTGATTTGTAGAGTGTCGTTTCTGTCACTTATTATGTGACAGTCTCTTTCTAAAACTGGAAGTAGGTACAGCTAAAGCACATCAGTGCTATTAATTTGACAATGACAGCACCTTTGATATCGTAGCAGTAGAAGCGGGGTAAAGAAAGTGGACGATAAGCGAGTAGAAACTGGACAGAAATCGTTGGTAGGGGTAATTGAAGCGAGACAAGGTTCTCGGCTCGACGTAAAGGGACTCGACATAAAGGGAACCATCCTTGGAATCAATGACAGTATCAGAACCGAGTGTAAATAAATCGATTTGGAGATATCCGATCGGAAAATGGCAGGGTAAGTGATCCTAAAAACTATCATACTTCCTTTCCCGGCTGCCGCATAAAACATGGCGGTAATCAACGGAACGTGTCCAATGTTTCCAAAGCGGATACCTTATTTTGGGATGATCCGACTTTTTATTTTATAAACTTATTTGCAAAGTTTTGAAAATGAACCGTAATGGAAAATGCTTACTTAATGCTTTTTTTTTTGTAATTTTGTTTTTCCGTTCTAGAGTATTCACTTCCTTGCTTTACGATTTTTTTTAATGTAATTAAAGTACTGTCCTCGTGTATTTGTTATATGTTGTTTGGTGCGCCGAGACAAAACAAAATTGGACAAAGGAAACTAAGACATGGAACCGGTATACGCAATGAGCTAAATAAGAACCTGAATAAGCAGACTCTATGTGAATGGTGGAAGACTAAGTTTCTGTTAAAATAATTACAGTTTAGGAGAAGCTGACCTCAATCCCAATATCTAAACGGACAAAAAACCAAAAGAAAATATTGTACGGTCAGCAACAATAGTCGATAAACACTGTTATTTTTAAAATATCATTAAAATACACAAAGCAATTATTCATTTTGTATGTTTTAAACATCTATAGTGTTTATCGACTTTTGTTGCAGCTGACGGTACCAGTCGTGATCTTTGCGTGTTGTAAGTGGCTTAAAACTTGACAGCTCTCATGTGATCTTTCAGCATTCTCTTCACATGGCAGAGGTGAATTGCTTTGCGTCACAAAATTCAGTGTCAAAATTAACTCACACCCGTACCGATTAGAAGGGCAAGTTCTGTACATTACCTACATATAGAAACACAAGCTATGTGGCTGATGGTATTTCTCAGCGGCAAAAATTAAGAACTGCCCTACCAACCAAATGAATTTCGAAAAATCCATCCTCATTTTTGTTAAAAATTAAACTCTTGTGCAAAAATTTCACGATTCTAGACCCAACGGTCTAGAATTTGCGTTGTCTGGCAAGGAATAAAAAAAGTTTTAACTAAGTAGATATTACGCACATATGTATAGCTAAATACTCGCTCGTGGCTAAATAATAACAGCCGCACAGGTCGATCCATCGGGTTAAGCTACGCTTGCCGCGGTTGGTCTGTGGATGGGTGACCATCTTTACATACCGAGACCCCTTTGTGCCTCGGAAAGCACGTTAAGCCGTTGGCCCCGGCAGTCATTCGTGGATCTTTGACAGTCGTTACGGGTAGTCAGAAGCCCGAAAGTCTAACTACCAGTCTTACCAAGGGGTATCGTATTACCCAGTAACTGGGTTGTAGAGGTCAGATAGGCAGTCGCTCCATGTAAAATACTGGTATTCAGCGGCATCCGGTTAGACTGAAAGCCGATCCCAACCTATTAGGGAAAAGGTTAGGCAGATGATGATGATGTATAGCTAAATACATTTTAGTTGTAAAAATAGTAACTGTTCTGTTATTCGGTGTGGTGTAGTGGAAAGGAACATCGCCATTAGTCGGAGCGATCATGCGTGTGATCCAGCCTGACAGTTCAGTAATGAAAACTGGACTGTCGAACACGACGAAATACTACATAATTGGTAGAAATTGATTATTGTTTTTACGTACTAACGTGCCACGTCTATAGTCTCGGAGCCTCCTCATATACCGTGGTTTTTTAACTCTAGGTTAAGCAGAAAAATTATAGTTACAGCTCACAGACTGAGATCTGGTCACATGCCGCTCAACAATTTTGGATTTTTAATGAAAAAAATTGATTCACCAAATTGTGAGGTGTGTGGCACACTGGAAGATGTTATGCATTTACTGACGGAGTGTGTCAGATTTCAGTCTGCAAGAGAGGATTTAGTTAGAGAGCTTAAGATAAATATAAACGATGTTTGTATGTTCCATCATATTTTGTCGACACCTAACTCCGTAGCCGCTTATAGTTTAGTTAAGTTTGTATTATTACGTTTTACGTTATAAGGTATATAAGTTCGTTTACTATTAGTATCATTACGTTATAAGGTCCGATGGGACTGGCATGTACAATTGTATAAAAGTCCCTAATAATTAATAAAGATTAAAAAAAAAAAAAAAACGTGCCACGTGTGAGACTTTACTCCTACGGCTGTTTCTTATCATGTATTTAATTTTTTGCTGTAGGTCATATATGGTACCTATAGGTAAACCTCAATATAGGTTTAGCAGGTGTAGGTTTAGTTATGTAACAAAAACAGCCAAACTAGGCATTCTGTCTACTTTATCTAAATGAATCAGAATATAAATTGCCTACTCAGAAACAGGACGATGTGGATCCCGGCTTTAAGCCAGACTTTACTATTAATTAATTAAGTTAAACCATAGTACTTACATAAGGGACGTACCAATCCAGTACCTGAATAAAATGCAAAATAAAATCGGAACAAAAAACATTGTATGAAACCGTAACGGCCTATGAACGGTAGGTACACAATAAAATGTCACGTTTGTATTCGCTCTTAGGATTTTGGTATTCATTATTATAATTTTATTTACACAAAAGGATTTTGTACGCAAGCATTTGGGACCTTCTGAATAACGAATAGATTTCATTGTAAAGTTCACATCTTATGAAAACAATTAAACAGACATATTATTACCATAATTTGGAGGATTTTAACGAGTATACATATTATAAAATCCAAATTATTTCGTTTTTACTGAAATATCAACGAGCTCGAAACTGTCTGAACACAAAAGACTTTACCCACGTATTATTATTCAAAACATGCCAATATTGTATATACAAACAATGCTGGAAAGTATAAGCTCCAACACGACTAATGTTCTTTTAATTAATGTAGATAAAGTGCTGAGTGAAGCTTATATTATCTGTGGTGAAGCGAAGCATAGAGTCTGTATGTCTTAAGCTTATCTTCACACGCAATTTCATCTACTACTTATCGTGATTTACGACTGGATCTTGAACTTTTACTTACACTTATTAAACAAACAGTAGGTAGCTTTTAGAAGAAGAATGTTAAAAATACCTACTTACTTAAATAATAGCCAATACCTAAGGTAGTATTAAAAAAGTTTATTTTTTCCTTTCTACCAAAAACTTAATAAAGAAATTGGTAGATGAAATAAAAGGGCTTGCAAGTTATGCCGAACTTGAGGAATGGTGCAGGAAATACCTACCGGCTACAAGTTTATAAAGAATATATTAAAAAGTCTAGAAAATCTAAGATTTTGCAACGCGCGCGCGATAGTAACAAGGCGACTGGCTGCGGCGTTCGTTAAATAAAACTCTACTCAGTTCGTTTAAAGTTTGTAAATAAAACACTATTTAGTTAACATGACATCACAAAAAGTAAGTCAAGAAATCAAGGTAATACAACCCTCATCTTTCCATTATGAAAAAGCATTGAAATGGAAGAAAGGTGGTCGTTCATTCAGCCAAGGAGCCGACTTTATCATCTGTACTTACACCTCATCACACCTCACACATATTCGGTCATATGTTAGGGTCAGTTCACACCGAGACACGACGCGACGCGACGCTGCGCGCACACTTTAAAAGAGTGACTCAAAATATACTTTATTTTCTACACGAAAAGGTACACATTGCATTGTGAGAGTTCAGAATACGTTGCGCGATGCAGCGCTGCGCCTCGTGACGCCTCGCGGCGTAGAGCGACGCATCGCGACGCAGCGGTACTTCGCCGGTACGCGCGGCGTGCGAGAGCGGTGCGTTTGCGTTGCGCCGCGCTGCGCCGCGCTAAATCACTGGCCTCTTCCAGTATCGTCGCGTTGCGTCGCGTCTCGGTGTGAACTGACCCTTAGAGTTTCATGTGAACTTCACTTTTTCATTTTCAAAGTTTATATCTAAAAAACTATATTTAGTACTATTTTATTATTAACACAACGTTCGTTTGTTGTTACTTTACCAAACTGTAATGACCGGCGTTCAATATATTCCTATTTATAATTTGATTTTAAATCCACATGCAGTGAATTTAGGAAATATTGTAGAAAGAAATACCTGTGATTTAATTTAGACTATCATTATCATCTGCCTAGCCTTTTTCCAACTATGCTGGGGACGACTTCCAGTCTAATCGGATGCAGCTGAATATCAGTATCTGAGAAAGAGCCCATCGGACCTCCACACCCAGTTAATAGATAATACGATACCCATTGCTTGGGTAGACTTTGGTTATCAGACTTTCGGGCTTCTGACTACCCGTAATGACTGTCAAAGATCTACAAATGACAGTCAAAACCAACGTTTTAAGGTGGTAACGTGTAATGAACGGTCACCCATCCACGGACCGACCTCGGTAAGCGTATCATAACACCTTCCATCGACCCGTGCGGCTGTTATTATCTAATGTAATATATAAAATTCTCGTGTCGCGGTGTTTGTGGTTAAACTCCTCCGAAACGGCTGGACCGATTTGTATGAAATTTTGTGTGCTTATCGGGTAGGTCTGAGAATCGGCCAACATCTATTTTTCATACCCCTTTTTTTTTTTTTGCAAAACGACGTTTGCGGGGTCAGCTAGTCATCTCTAAAATTCATAAGGATATAGCTTAGTTAACGCGGACATGGTCTTAATTTGCAAAAGCTCGTTTGTGTCAAAGCCGTAACTACAATGATACGTGTTTGTACCAGGATATAACACATTTATGAAATACACAAAAACGAAATAAAGTGATGGTCACGTGTCCAATATAAAATCTGTGGCGCATTCACACGTCCACGCTGCGTACAAATTTTGCTATAGGTAAGCCTCATCATCATCATCATCAGCCGGAAGACGTCCACTGCTGAACAAAGGCCTCCCCCTTAGACCACCACGCCGAACGACAATCCGCCACTTGCATCCATCGGTTGCCCGCGACTCTCACGATGTCGTCGGTCCACCTAGCGGGAGGCCTGCCTACGCTGCGTCTTCCGGTTCGTGGTCGCCACTCAAGAACTTTTCTTCCCCATCGGGTATCAGTTCTACGAGCGATGTGGCCTGCCCATTGCCACTTCAGCTTGCAAATTTTAAGAGCTATGTCAGTGACTCTGGTTCTTCGTCGAATATCCTCGTTCCGGATTTTATCACGCAAAGAAACTCCGAGCATAGCTCTTTCCATTGCTCGTTGAGTGACTCTCAGTCTCTCTAAAAGGCCAGCAGTTAAGGACCACGTCTCAGTGCCATATGTCATCACTGGCAACACACACTAGGCCAGGTAAGCCTAGCTTGAAATATCTTAAAATCTGAAGAAAAAAAATGTATAAAATACTCTCCTTGATTATACTTCCCACTCCACATACATCTGTACAACTTTGCATCTCTCTGGTATCATAACCGGGATTTGTGCGATTATTGAAAGAGGCGAAGTGAGCTTCGATGGCCCTGCCACCAACCAATCTCAATCTGCACCAATCAACACAAATCTGAACATCCCCGCGTTGAAATCATGTCTACTATTTGCGCGTCGATGTCTCTGCAGTGTGTATAATATTAATATTATAAATGCGAAAGAAAATATTAATGTTATAATATTAAAGAACTTTACCTTTAGGTACCAATTTTATAATTTACTAGCTTCTGCCCGCGACTTCGTCCGCGTGAAATTTTTTGTTCTCCCAACCTACCCCGTCGCATCGCATCGCTTGCCTGCGCTATTACGTTTTCTGACTTTTTTTCTTTTTGCTCAACTCCTAAGGGTTCTATAGTGATGTTTAATAGCCTATAGCCTTCTTCACGAATTGGGCTATGAAATGCAAAATGATTTTTAGAAATTCGATCGATACTTCCAGAGATTAGAGCTTTCAAACAAACAAACTCTTCAGCTTTATTACCTTAAAACTATGATATCTCCTAAAATATTTAAGCATTGAAATCAAATGATAGGGCAACTTTGTTCAAAATTAAATACTTGTGATGAATAACGTATTTATTTGGATAAGGATTAATATCATGTTTATAAAAACGCCTTCGCAAATAATGCATTATTTTAGAACATACTTGATTAACATAAAAAAGGTTATAGTGAGTCAACTGCTGTCGTGGATTTTTTTTTAGAACTTTTAAAGGGAAACAATCCCGTCATACATGATTTTTGCGTAACTTTAACCGTTCACGCAGTATAGGTACGCGACGGAAACTCTCAAAAAGAATAATTTTTCCCGTAAATGTTTTCCATTGATGCTCCGCTCCTATTGGTCGTAACGTGATGTTATATAGCCTTCCTCGATAAATGGACTATGTAATACAAAATTTTTTTTTTAATTCGAACCAGTTGTTACAGAGTAATTACACCCTACATAGTACCCTACAAACTTACAAACTTTACCTCTTTATAATATTAAACTCCACGTGGGTAGAGCCGCGGGCAAAAGCTATACATACCTAAATGTGGGTGAAGGTACTACTAATCTCTTTTAATTTATTATAAGCGTGAAGATATGTATGTTATGGTCCCACAGACGGTGCGTTAAAAAAAACAATCTAATTTATTGAAATCTACTTTGTTCTAGTTCAACAAGTAATTTAAAAAATCACAACATACTATGAAGCCTGCAGTATTATTCTGTAAAAATCTTACCGTGAAAACTAAGGTGAAGTGAGCTGTCATTCCACCTGATGTTAGAGATTGTCCCTATTGATAGCTCACTTCACCTAAGTTATCACAGTGATATTTTTACAGAATCGATCGGCTGTATTCACCGAATTCCCAAATAACCCTATTATGGTGAGCTTATTACCATCAAACGGGCACAAATCCAAACTCTGGGCTGCTACTAAGAAATTCCGGATGGGAAAATTCAATAACACTTTGCCCAATCTGGGTATCGAACCAAGACCTCATGCTCATCAGCAGTCGCTTGCGACCATTAGACCGACGAGGTAGTTGAGATGAGACTGAAGAAATCAGTACTAAGCTATATATTTTAATGCCCGTTGGTTTATGATGCACTGGGAGCCTGTTGTATCCTCTTAGGATTGCACGCTAGCTATAATAAGGTACTAAAAGAACTTTATGGACACTAACCTAACCGAATGTTATTATGTAGACAAAAAAGTGGTAGTAAAAAGAAATACTTGTAACCATTCAGCCGTCCGAAGTCAAAAAGTTACCGCGACGGCGCATCACAGATTGTCCATATTTATTTTACAAATAAATTATTTTGAATTTGAATTTGGAAATTAATAAATATCATCAACGTGTTAGGTAGAATGTTTTTATTACCTTATTATGTACCAGTAGCCCGGCCCTACTTCGCATGGCGATATGTCAGAATATACGTATTATACCCGCGTGGTAGATTACAGCCCTCTCCCTCTCGAAAAGAGGAGGCCTGTGACCCAGCAGTGAGAATATTATAGGCTGATTATGATCATACCCTATTTAAATCTTCCGGAATAGGTTCTCTGAATTATGGTGAAAACCGCATCAAAATCCATTGTGTTGTTAAGAAGAACAAAGCGTTCCCACAAACAGATACGAAAAGCGACTATATTTTATACTATTTAGAGCTGATTTTTCAATCATCAGATAACTTTATACGAATAAGAACTTAATAACTTTCTTATTGAACTTTTGATAACTTTATTCGAGGAATAATTTTGACAGTTCTTTCATGCAAAAACTGTCAAACGTCAATTTTATTCCACGAATAAAAATTATCTGCCGATTGAGAAATCGGCCCTTAGATTATATTAAAGGACCAAACGACCTGCTTAAAATCCTTCCTTTTGAATATCTTATCACATTTGACTTACACTCTATAAACTTCTTTGCCCTACTCAAGCAATGTTGTCATCGAAAATTATCGTTACCAGACATTATCAAAGTTTGTATACACGAAGTATTTTTTCTGGCACATCAATCAGAACATGCTCAATTTGAATTGCAAATTAGTTGTGTTCAGTGATAAAATTTCCTTACAAGAACCTTCATTCTTTGAGTTTGCGATAATCAGAATCTCAACGTCTGATATATTCATTTTGCTCTTCCATAAGCAAATGTTTAACTATGGTCACTTCGCGCGAATTCGCAATCAACCGGTTAGGATGGGACCTTAGGGTTTTGTTCCTCCAAACTATTTTAATGAAATGCTCACATGGTATTGAACTGTAATTATATTTTTCAGTTAACAAATAAGGCTTTAAATGGTTTATCGCTGTTTCAGCAAATTTTACTGAGCTCGTTACTGAAAATGCTTTTTATACTTTACTAGCGACCCTCCCCTGCTTCGCACGGATTTAATGATTTGACAAAATAGCGAGATTTTTTTGTTATATTTAAGTTTAATATTAGTGTAATATTATTATAAATACACCTTCCAAAATAAATAATCTAAATGACGGTGAACACCTCATCAAAATCTGTTGTATAATTATGAAGTAATTGTTACGAATTTTTGTTGGTTGGGTAGAGTTTAAGGTCTTAGTTAATATGAGAGCGCTTTTCATGTCTCTTGATTTGACGATGACAAAGCAACGGATTAATGGTCAAAGTTATGGGCAAGTAGTTAGTATAGTCTGTTCCAAAAGCATCTGTTGCAAAAGTAAACGAATGGACCAGAAACCATACCAGTGGTTGCTAATTTATAGTGCAAATTACTACTTGAGTGCTTTTTTTTTTTTTGAAGATGGGAAATCATCAAATGACCCCTCACGCTCTGGGTGGAGCAGAAGGGAGTGTCAGACTCTTACTGACTAAAACCCACCCGTGTTCCTTCCTTAGCCCTTTGTGTTCCGGGGTAGCGGAAACCCTTTCGGACAATCCCGCTGCCCCGGCAAGCTTCGGCCCTTTCGGGGCCCTTCCTTACTGCTGGCATCTCTTTGAGGCGCGCGTGGAACACGTACGCGCCGTCCGGCACGGGCCTGGTCCTGATCGGACGGCGGGTTACCCATTACTCTCCGCCCGCAGGCCCGCGCCTACGGTGGCCGGGAGTCGTCACGCGGCTCCCGACGCCCGGAGCGTCTCCCGCGGCAGCTGGGACGTGAGGCTCTCTCCCTCAGCCGTCCCGCCACCTCGTTCCCTAGCATGACTGCTTCGCAGAAGGAGGTGACTGCCTCCCACTCCCTCTCACCCCGGACCATGGCTTGAACCAGGGCCGGGCGCGAGAGGTCGCCGCCGCTGCCGACTACTTGAGTGCTGTGGTTTTATTTTGTAAAACCGAAATCCTAATTTGAAATCACCTTAACCCGCCCGTTTTTTACTTGTACAAACTGCAGCACATCAAATTACCATAATCTGTCAAATTTATATAATTGATTTTCAACTTTATCGCTAAATCATAAGATCCAAAGTTGATAGGGAAAATTTGACAGTTTCGGGTAGCTTGATGTCCTGGCATCTGTACATAGGTACCTTCCTGTGTAATAACAGCTTGTCAATTGCTAAGCACATTAAAGTAAGTAGGGCTCGTTAAAACCTTCCTGACTCCGCTAAAATGAGCCGCAAGATAAAACTAATTACAAAGGGTATCAAACTGAACTCAGGGCTCGTTTTGAAAATTCTGAAAAGTCATCGCATGCCTGAGCGGTCGTAGGCTCTACAATAGATTATTGTGTCTCGGTTTTATTCAGCAAGGCAAGCCACTGGTTTGTCGAAGAAATACACGAGTAACATTTTTCACAACAAAGCTTTTTCGTAGAAAAAAATAACGTTTCTTTAACAAATAGTCTTTTGCAAATGAGGTCCTCACTATTGTAATATCATCTTCATGGTTTGAATAATACATTTAAATAAATATTTTCGTAAAATAAATCATCATAATCGGAACTGTTCTGTAAAAGGTGTAAAACTGTCTAATTCGATTCGACAGTTTTATGCCTTTCCTTTTGAGCCTGAGGAATAGAATTAGAATATATTTAGAATTAATTATTGGTTTTTAGAATTCGAATATATTTGCAGGTATCTTATTTAATTTAAAGAAGAATCTCTCGACTTTTTAACCTAACTCAGAAATTACTTGTCGCTCTGATTGATGTTCACCCCAAAGTACCTTTCGATGTTAGGGAAATTTGAATTGGGAAATAGATGTCGATCCGCCCACGTGAGTGTACAGGAAAGATAACCATACTCTCTTTTGCACATTCATTAAGTGCCTTTATAAATCAATTGCAGGATCACTTGTATATATACCCGGTCATGTTTTGACACGACCGTGGATATTGGGAAAACAAAGGTGCACTCTCCGTTCCTTTACTCTCATAGTCCGATGGGACCACAACAAGTTACATCCCATCGGACTATGAGAGTAAAGGAACAGAGAGTGCACCTGTGTTTGCACAAACACTTTAATATTTCCTACGTGCCTGGCTAATATCTCCGTTGAGATTGAACACCGAGATCGAAATCGGTCGAGAGAAGTATATCAATTTACCGATCAATGTGACAAATGTTGAACACCGAACCACAGGACGCAAGCATTCAGTTCTACGTTTTATTTTTCCTGTTTTGATGAAACCTGAGATCAAATATCTGCTAGCACCAAGAAGTATTGAAAAAATTGAGAGGTCGTTGATTTGAGCAGTTTTACCTAAAATACCCTTGTGAGCAAGGTACACGTCATCAGGCCTTTATAAATAAATCCCTAAGCTACTGCCGTTTCAGGCATATCAGGCAGGCGTGACAATGCTGTAATCGGTTTACGAGAATTACAGGAAATATGAACTTCAAAATAAAAGAATATTAAATGTTGTACCAATTGTCACTTAGGTCCCGCTTCATGATCATAACACTAAGCTTATTTTTTTTCTAATTGCTTACTAGAGTTTACGTTTTTAATGTTCAAGTATTTCTACATCATTCTCACACATATAGTTTTAACTTGAATGATGTAACCAATATTTTGTAAGATTTTTTTCTATATAAAGAGTGTCCGTGGAGTTTCTTGCCCGTTCTTCTCGATCCGTATTTACTACGCTTTGGAATGGGCAACTAGCTTCATATTTCTAATTGACCAATTTCTACACAATTCAAAATGTAATTTGTTTAATTGAAATAAATGGTTTATGTTTGAGTTTAAAGTTTTTTGTAGTTTCGGCCTAACATCTGAACAGAATTGGAAAGTTTATGTAATTCCTAAGCCTTGTTTATATTTTACACCTACTTTAACTTTATGAATTGGGTACTAAGCAAATAAATATTTAAAATTGTAGATACTAATTATGCGGCTTTTTGAAGTCAATTATTTAATGGTGGGTTACCTAAATAAAATTTGCGTACAAAAGCGAATCGCCGTGACAATGACTGCCGCCTCAGGCAGTATAAAATTTTAGGTAGGTAAGTTATTGTTATCTAACAAAAAATGGGTGAAGCAAATCAATTTTAAAACTAAAAAACGAATTGCTCTTCCACTAAGTTACAAAGGTGTCCGGCCGTTTTGTCCTACTTTACCTTCAAGTAATTTATTAAGATAAACTTTTTCATCAGAAAACTAAGAACTTTACATTTGTTAGAAACTCTTTTCCACTCGCACCTCCGTTTTATAGAAACTAGAAACTTTTGCATGAAACGTCCAACTCGGTAACAGGTACTATACTTAATCAGTAAGAAACAAAATGGATCCAATAAAATTAATAAAATTTCCTGATTTTAAATAAAGTTTGCTAGTAATAGAATCAGCCCGCAGTTGAAGTGGTGGACGATTTCGTCAGAAACGGCATAAAACAAAGAGCTTTGGCAGGTATAAAATTACAAACTCTTGTCTTGAAGTAAGCCTACCGGACCTTTCAATACATTTGCGGTTAAATTTTGAACTGAATATCTAACCGAGAACCTAGGTAAATGGAGACCACAAAACACATTTTCAATTTTCCCGTTTTACCATAGAAACAAACAGATAAATATTACACTAACAATAAAAATGTTTTTGTTATTCCTGCCGACGTAGCACATATCTAATTAAGTAGCTATTAACAACATTGGCGGGTCGTCCAAGTGCGGTTGAAATCAGTGCTTTAACTGGAATCCTACTAATATTATAAATGCGAAAGTTTGTATGTATGGATGTATGGATGTTTGTTACTCTTTCACGCGAAAACTACTGAACGGATTTTGATGAAACTTTACAGTAATATAGCTTATACATCAGAATAACACATAGGATACTTTTTATCCCGATATTCCCACGGGATCGAAACTTACGCGGGTGAAACCGCGGGGCGCAGCTAGTAATATTATAAATACGAAAGTTTGTGAGGATGGATGGATGGATGTTTGTTACTCTTTCACGCAAAAACTACTGAACGGATTTTAATGAAACTTTACAGTAATATAGTTTATACATCAGAATGACACATAGGATACTTTTTATCCCGATATTCCCACCGGATCAAAACTTACGCGGGTGAAACCGCGGGGCGCAGCTAGTACCTCATAATTTCGACTCTCCCATGATTCACTCGCTCCAGACAAAAAACAAAAGAAATAAAGCAACTGTCTACAACTCAAAGTAAATTCGCTTTTCAAACGGTCATCAGATATTTTTATTATATTTGAACTATTTCTATCTAGTAAATAATTATTCTTGGCCAAATTATGATACTATAAATGAAGATACAACACTCGCACAAAAACATCGCCCACGTATATTCGACGTATTGTGTTGTTATAAAACTGGAACAATTCGTAAAAAGCTTTAGCAAAGTTTGATGAAAAGGTTTCCCTAAAACCCGCCAGTCCGGATCAAATTAAATTCTGCTGTATTAATGGAACGTGTACCGAGTAATATCAAACTTTTTAATATTTTGACGCTTATTTTTATTCAGCTTATCATCGTTTTTTATGATACCTGGGCCCGCGTGCGTCCCAACACTGGGGACACTATAGACTGATAATGGAAATAATACGTTGTTATAGAGTACGTTTAAGCCTCATTAAACTATCGTCTGTCCAATCCACTGTGGTGAAAGAACATATTTTGCGTAGACTGTATTTTATGTATTTATTTATGTCTTATCATTACAAACAATAGCTTATAGGAATACGTAACGAGTCCGGAGACCCTAAACATAACAAATGAATAACAATTATGCTACCCACTTTCTCTACAGATTATTCCAAGTATTTTTTTATAGCTAGCTAGACGGCCATGTAAAATAAATATAAAATCAAAGTAACATCACAGAATAGTGTAAAGTACAGTAAAATTTAGTAGTTCTTCCATATCAATCAAAATAAAATGCTGTTCGTTGGTAAGCGCATCTTTTTGAGAACGGCTAGAACGATTTGCCTGGTTTTAGTTTTAAAATATTCGTAATAGTTCGAATTAGGTTTTTCCCGGAAAATTTTAAAATTTGGGGCATACTGAACGTCCTTTTTCTCTATTGGATTTTTGTATCAACCATTATTTAATTATTTACTATTATATGATAAATGAACTGTTTGTTTTCTATTAATTTAATTGGTATGGTATCCGGTTCATATTCAACCTCAGAAAATATGACCATGTGTCGAGCTATAGATCAGAGCTCAAATGGATGCCCATTCGCCAAAGAAGAAGTTTGCGCGCTTTAACGACGCTTTTCTCCCTTCTCAACTCTCCCACTCCTCCTTCTTATCTCGTGCCTCATTTCCAATATCTATGTTCTTCTCACGCTAAGAATTTGCGTTCTTCTAACAATCTTCTCCTACTCTGTCCTTCTCATACTTCTGACTTTGTTCATTCTTCCTTTCATATCCAGTCCATTCTTCTTTGGAATGCGCTTCCTCTTGATATCAGGACGGCCACCAGTCGGTATGCATTTAAGCGGAAATTGCAAAGTTATTTTCAACACAAGTAGAGTAGTGTCATCTCAACATCTCTCTCCCTTGAATTTGTATATATATATATATATATTTATATATATATCATTAGTACATATTTATATATTTAGTATAGTATGTATGTGTATATAACCTATATATGTATTTGTGTATCTAGTTTTAACAGGTTTTTTTTTTCTTCATTGTTCCTCTCAACTTAAGCACCTGCCACCTAATCTCTTCACCACCCTTGGTTGACTGGTAGAGAATGCCTAAGGCATTAAGTCCGCCTTTGTACCTTTTTGTGCGAAAAGTTTAAATAAATAAATAAATAAATTTTATTCGAAAACATCAATCGGTTTCTGACTTAACTTCAACTATATTCGACCACCCTGCATACTTATCTCCTATGCTAACTGTACATAGGTTCCTCCTACATTATAGCCTACAAAATCTTGTTATGAACGTGGCCCTCTTTTCGAAGAAGTTAAATGAAACAGTAGAGATCAAATGTAATAACGCACACGCACTACAAAACGCATACAATAAAAAATCGAACAAATTGTAGGAGTACAAAAAGAATGACGTGTGCGAGCGCGCTTAATCATTTTGGAAACTCCACAAGTTCGCTCAAAACAACCACTTGTTTACCAGGAAATCACAAACTAATCGCATCATGTTGAACATGTGGGTCCCACATACTCGATCGTATCGTATTACGTAAACACTTCCTCCTGAATTCTTGAAAACACATAAAAAAGTGTTTATTGTTTTATGTGAAGTGTGAAGTCGTTAAAGGTCATATTACACATGGTTTATGTCAGACGCGTAAAGCTAGTAGTCCGGTGTATGCCTTTTATGGCACATTTTCCTCATCGTTTAGTCTATGATGGCTAGATGCAGCTTTAATTTAAATGGCACATAAAAACTCAATATCAAAATGAATTATAGAGATTCAGAAATATACCTAAGTCGGCTAAAATAATATTCCCGTGGGGCACTCCGAAAAAGCATAAAACTTGTCTATGGTGAAAAGTTTTCATAACATCACTTTCAATTGACAAAAAAATAACAAAGTAGTTGGTTATAATATCAATAAAATAAAAGTTAAAAAGGGGGACATGACATTCAGAAAGTTGAACAAAACACATAACTAAGGAAGGAAGGAATAGGGCGAAAAATCTCTTTTACAATTTGCTCACTTATTTTTATTAAGTAAGTTATTTTAATAAATATAATGTTAATTTACATTTCAACTTCTCGTAAACCAACACTGTGCCGACCTATTCATTTTCAATCTCGTACCAATTTTTTTTCGAAATTTTTCTTCCTATAAAACTCATGAAATTTCTTTAGTAGGTATAAAGTCTTCCGTTTACTCTCACGCAAGATGAACAGTCCCTACCTACATAGACCGTAATATTATTTTAAGTAGGCATCCCGTCGACCCTTTAGGTAAAGGTCATTCAATGTGAGGAAAACGCTCGTACCTCATAAGAGGCTTAAATATTATAGGTAGATATATTTATTATTAATAGTACATTTTGCCGTAAGTAGGCCTGAAAGGTTTTATAGTCTTCAATTTAAGACTGTTGTTAAAACACAACATGGTAAATGATTATTTAATGTCCAGTGTTCGATATTTCGATGATTGATCCTATCAAAGAACTAATTATTTTGGATCTTAAAATATCAACAGATTTTATTATGCCCTAATAATTACTATCACTGAACATACAAATTTCCTTCAATGCCTAGGTCAGTAAACCTTCATAGGTTAGTATTCATAGTTATTTAAACACGGGACCGCTCAACTTCTAATAAAGGTCTTCCGCAAAAAAAAACTACCGACTTCCAAAAAACACTACAAAATGAAAAATAACTTTAATTTCGGAAGTCGGTGTCGTTGGTTCCGCATTTTCTTTTATTGACACGGACTTCCGAAATTAAAGTTATTTTTCACTTTTTAGTGTTTTTTGGAAGTCGGTAGTTTTTTTTTGTAAAAAAGTTTTTTATTTTTCACTTTTTAGTGAGCCAGTTTGTAAGTTACAATAGCCTAATGTCAACTGCTCATCACCTTTTACAAAATATTGCTTTTCCCGATGCAGGGACGTTAATTGTTGAGGAGTTCTCCTTGTAAGAACCAGGAGAACTGGAGCTGATTGAGAAGTCACTATCAGCTCCACTTCACGATACGCATTGTGCTTAGCAACCACATTAAAGTACCTAATCGAATTGCAAACCGTAAAATATTTATTATTGAGTAGTTCCGATGGCCATCTGTGGTCTTCATCATCAGTTCCACTTCACCGAAGGGTGCTTTCTGAGAGCAAATGCACGAGTTACTATGAAAAAAAAAATTCTAAATTTGAGGGTTTCCCTCGATTTCCATGGGATTCCCTCATCAGATTCCGATTTGGTGACAATGGGACCACCTCGGGAGCATACCCTTTCAATTAAAAAAGAATTTTTAAAATCCGTCGACAATTGGCACACATACAAAAAAAAAAAAAAACATACAAACATCCGAACATAGTACCTCCTCCTTTTTGAGAAGTCGGTAATAAAAGTATCATTTCCCTTTTTGTTTTATGTTTCGTTGATGGGGTCGAACTAAAACCGAACGAGCACAAACAAAGAAAAAATCCGAAGACACTGAGACCTAAGATTTATTTACATTCACAGACTAGGTTTTGTGCCCTAAAGGTGCGATGTTTTTACACGATTTGTTTTTCTAAACGAAGAGTAAATTTGCTAATAGGTTAATTGAGTTTGGTAAGTAATTGTTGTTTGTGTAGTAAAAATAAGCGAAAGAAAAAAATCATGTTGTTTTGTTTACCTACGATATATTTCTTTGCCTATCATTATTTTAGTTAATTATTATAACAATGTTGAAAAAGGTATAAAACTCTGTCTTCAATGAAGTAGCTTTATGGTTTGCATGAAAGGTGTAATTACAATTAAATATTTTTAACTACATAAGTAATTAATATAATTTAACACAGTTATGTGAATTTCATTTGTTTGTATCTCTACTTTACTGTAAATAAATCTCCGAAGTGCAATGTCATAAAATTCACACTATCTGCAACAGTGACAATGTACAACCTAAATTTTACGATTCACCCTATTATTCGGATTTTTTATGGACATGCTGTTAAAATGTAACATTATCTCGTCAAGTCGACGTCGTCTCGACGACGTGTAGGGATGTGACGCAATGACGTTTGAGTGGATTAAAGAGATCGGGCGGGGAATATAGTCACTTCTTATTTTCCCTGTTCAATGTAACAAACCCGCCATCACCAGTACCCACATAAACCTTCCATTTTTTTTTCTTTATTGAATTGAATCGTCCGTAGCTATTCCGTAAATAATTAGGTCAATGGACGTCATTCATTTCGTACCCAAAAATTAAAGTGCCGGACAGAAAAAAAAGTAGGACTGCTGGCTTATGGGAAATGATCTCTTGAGCATTTTTTACTACAACGATGAAAGTCTACCATTAACCCTTCGGCTTTATTTGAGATTGAAAATGCCAAAAATCATATTTTAATAACAAGTTTGTATTTAAAACATGTTCAGGATGTTAAATTCAATTCAAAGGTGATATTTCTTTAATGTTTTGATTAAAACACTTGTTAGAAAAATATGATTTTTGGAATTTTCAATCTCAAATAAGGTCCGCGGGATTAATTTTAGGCTTTTAAATTTATTTATTTGTTTTCAAATCAAATTTATTATTGTTCGCAGTAATAGTAAAAAATGCTCAAGATGTTATTTCCCATAAGAAAATAGTACTTTTTTTCTGGCAGGCACTTTTATTTTTGAGTATAACATGTTCGACACTTGAATGATGTCCTTTTATTAACATACGTTGCTAGCAGTTACCAAACTTATACGTTTTTTTGAAACTTAGGTATCTGTATACCTATTTATCTGTAAAATGATCGGGAAATTCTTAGAAAGTCTGGGTGAACATCGACCTTACTGAAGTTTAAAGAAGTCTCGTTGGCCAATTTCTTAGAACCCTCTTTGATGGTCTGCATTTTCGATTAGTTATTATTTTGTCGAAAACAATGTAGCCAGAGGTTGAAATATAAGATATACGAGTATGTTGGTATCCGTCTCCTATAATTTCTACTGATTCTCTATTTTATGCGAGTAATATCTGACTTGTTTGAGAATTTTTCGAGGGTAGCTTACGCTAACTTCTTCTGTAATTTTTGGAAGAAATTACTGGTACGCATGAGTAGGGCATTAGTGAGTTTAGAAACTTATTATGTCAATTATGAAGTTTTGAACATGACGGGACTTCTTTCAAGAGTTTTGAGTTAATTAGATCTGAGTTCTGGATTCATTTACTGTTTGTAGAATGTAGCTTCAGCTGTATCTGGTTGTGACTTATCTCTGTCTCAATATTGATATAAAACCAAGCACCATAATATAATATGATGAAAATAAGCATTACATACTATTTGCTACTGTTAAAATTACACCAACCACTTTTTCAGCGCAGCGTTAACCCGCTTTAAAGAACAAATGGTTTATTGTTAATTTTGTTGACAAATCTGACTAGAAAGTCACGTATGGCATGCTCGTATTTCTTGTGATCCGTCTCCTGAAATGTTTATTAGCGAACGCCTTATTCAAAGGAACAAGTGTCACGAAATCAATATTCGCCATTACGTGCATGGCTTATAGCTCTCCTTACAAAAACGGCGACTGGAAAACTTGAGAAATCGCTGAGTTGACGATCAGCAAAATGTTCGCCAAAATATCCTTTGTTTTCTTATTTCTCAACAAGGAAATTCAGTTTATTTTATGCAAAGCAGTGAAAGTTAACGTTTATTAAATGGAATATTTTGTGTCGATTATTTATGGGAAATATATAACTGATCCTCTAAAAACTTATTGAAAACAACAACTTCTAAAGCCACTTTTTAAATGAATGAAACTGTAAAATTGTTTACGCTTCTAAATATGCATACTTTTTTTAAATAATTCACTATCTCTTTTAACTTTCTCACCTCTTCTCACAGTTGGTCGCAGTAACTAAGACAAATAAACTAACCAACCGAGAGAGAGTCAAGCGAGCGAAGCGAGCGGTGCCACGGCAGTGCAGCGGAGCGGTACCTACATCCAACGTGGTCGCAGTTACTTGGCTATTTAGTATTTTACCGAGAGAGAGTCAAGCGAGCGAAACGAGCGGTGCCACGGCAGTGCAGCGGAGCGGTACCTACATCCAACGTGGTCGCAGTTACTTGGCTATTTAGTATTTTAGGACATTTATTTATTTATTTAATACTTCAAGCACATAAATGTACAGGCGGCCATAGGCATTTTCTACCAGTCAACCTTTGGGTGATGCAGAGACAAACAGTGGTAGGTGCAATCATTAAAATTGAGGAATAAATATTTTAAATATAAAGATACGCATAAACCTATTAAAACTATGAATATAATATATACCTAATTACAATATACACACATCAAAAGTGTCTAGGGATCAACATATATTTTTGCAATAACTTTTCTCCTGATTGATATTAATTAAAATTTTCTTTAAGGATTCATCAAATAAAGTGTTTTCGTTTGTCACAGTAACGATAAACCAAGTCACCTTTGCATTAATAAAGAAATTTGCCATTTTCCTAATAAAGGGATTTTTGACATTTGAACCACTAACACAAAAGTTCGAAAAAAAACTGAAATAACAGTTTTCTCTAAAATTTTATTGGGTAACTTAAACAATTAATAATCCGTGTTTCTACCGCGAACACTAACAACACAAGAACATCGGTTTGGCATACTCAAAATGAGTTCATCCAAATCACGCTGTAGAATGGCCGCCCATGTTCGTTGCAACAACAAAAAAAGGTCTTCTTGCGACTGGATACCCTCCATATTCGGCAGAGCTCTTCTCTGTAGCATATCCCATGCATGCTCAATCGGGTTCAAGTCTGGCGACTGAGCAGGCCAGGGCAGGACATTGATGTTAGCTGCGGCGAGAGTCTGTCTTACAACTCTTGAGGTGTGCGGTCGTGCATTATCATGCATTAACTGAAATAAGGGACCGATTTGCACTTGTAGAGGAACGATGACGTCTGATACAATCGTCTCAGCATAAATTTGAGCGTTGAGGTTGCCTCTGATCCAAATCAACTCAGTTCTTCCGCCGATCCAAATACCCGCCCATACCATGATGGTTCCACCACTATAAGGATGGACTTCCTGGCAGGATTTTAATCGCTGTTGGCGTCCAGGGGTTCTCCAGTGTCGTATACGTCTTGTATCCGGTCTCATACCAAAACGAGACTCATCAGAAAAGCACACGAAACGCCATTGTTCTTCTGCCCAATTTCTGTGTTCAAGAGCCCATTGATATCGAATCCTACGATTGTGCATTGCTATAGGTGGTACCCGTAGCGGTCTTCGGGAATGAAGGTTCACTTCATGCAAGCGGTTTCTGACTGTTTGGTCGCTAATTAAGTTCCCTGAAGAGTGATGAAGCCTCACGGCTAACATCATGGCGGTTATTGTTGGAGCTCTTCGAGTTAAGATTTGAATGTATCGGTCTTGTCTCCGTGTGGTGCAGCGATACCGTCCTCCATGGCGCTCAGCCACGGTACCAGTGCTTTGGTAACGTGTCCAAAGTCGACTGATAACACTCTGACTTGTATTCAGAGCTAAAGCCACAGTACGTTGCCGGGAACCAGCTTCTATCATTCCCACGGCTCTGAGCATTTCTTCCCTGCTTAAATGACGTCGCCGCTCCATAATAACGTTGGTTTTAATCAGTAGTAGGGAAACAGTAGCACTAATAATGTCTTCAATGCGTTGTATGTTTTTATAGGGAAAATATTGACAGCTGATTTTCATCTTTTACTCGAATTTGATTCACAGTTCCTGATTCAAATTATGAAATGCACCAAAAAGGATCCATATAAATTTATAAAATCATAAATTTATTACAAAGCCACATCTCAATCTCAAGAAATCCGCATAAAAATGCTTGATCCCTAGACACTTTTGATGTGTGTATATATAAGCACAAATAAAATATACATAAATACATGAATATACATTAAAATAGATTTTTTTGAGGTTCACATAAAGAGGCTCAATTATAGAATATAATCTAATATATAAAATTCTCGTGTCGCGGTGTTTGTGGTTAAACTCCTCCGAAACGGCTGGACCGATTCTCATGAAATTTTGTGTGCATATAGGGTAGGTCTGAGAATCGGCCAACATCTATTTTTCATACCCCTTTTTTTTTTACAAAAAGACGTTTGTGGGGTCAGCTAGTAGAATATATTTTTTTCTTTCAGACAGGAGTCTACAGGGTTAGTAATAACTTTACTTAACTTCTAATGTTAGTAGGAGACACAGACACACACACATGGCACACAAACACACGACATGATATTATTACGTTAGTGTTCAATAATATTTTTAGGAGCACTAACTAAATAGGGATTTTTAGAGGTTCGATTAAATACATGCCATTATTTATTATTCACATATATACATAAACTCTCTCCTTTTTTCCCATAAGTAGGGTTAGGCAGAAACTACAGAACGTCACCTGCTATCCTATTTATTATTTATCTTCATATATTTATGAACTAAGTAACTTTACTTCGTCTTCTTAAAGTAGGTAGATACCTACCCCCTTACTTTTAAACGTATTATATCAGATGAATACTTACACAGCGATTTCTCTCTTTCAGTCGTCAGTAATTTGACTTTCGAAAGAAGAAGACAAAGCGTTGTGTAACTATACCGATGCTGTATGACTTTTATTAGTAAACGGGTTACTGTATTAGCTATATTTACGTTGCTGAAATATTCACTGAACTTGAAGAATATTTAGATTAGATATATTTTGAATAATCCTGCCAGTCTATTCTTAGATAATTCGATATTTCCCCGAAGTCTTTTGATTATACTTCGGTAGTAGCACCAACAATATTACTACCCACTCCACATTCTAATAATAATCGGAATATCCTCTACCCTTGGTCAAGTGGAGATGAAGACTCGAATCAATTTCCTTAAATAAATTCCACATATCATTTATAACGTTCTGGAATATTTTACATTCTATTATTTAGGTAGCTATGCTTTAGCAAGCAGATAAAGTAGATAATATAAAACCTACCGTGCACAAACTTTGCGTTTTCGCTTTGGCATCTTCGTCCGCGGAGTTTTCGAATTGTTCCATACAAGCTTCTTCTGAGTACCCATTTCATGGCTTAAATGGTTGTATTATTTATGTTTTTCCTATCTCTGGATTTAACCTCTCAAACCAGGTGTATAACCCCTTTCTCATTGGGATTATTACCTACTATGGATGAAAATTAAACCCGTTCACTGAGGACGATCATTGACTGGCTTTGGGTAACATGAGCACTTTACAAAGCTACAAGTCAGACACTTCAATTAACAATACTCAAGTACCTACCTACTCACTTGACCGATAAGTAGGTACCTAGGTAAGTAGTTAGGGATAAAACTTCCCTCCCCTCCTTGTTGATCGCAAGATAATTATGAAACGTTCATTTTCATATTCCTTTCTTGTGAAATAAATACTAAACATCCTAAACTATGAAAATAATCCGTTCGAATTTCACCCAAGGAACTAATAGTGTTGGGATAGCACCGGCCGCGCCAGCTGGTCTCGGTAGACGCGGTCTCTATCACGCAAACGAGGTTAGATTAAAGAAAATTTCCTTCGAGACCGCAGCTAGAACATAAAACACATTTAAAATATTACTTTACCCTAATATATCCCCAGTAATTTATCAAGAAGTCACAAACTTAAAGAATATCGGGAGCATTGAAAGAAGCCAAGTGCACGTTTTACTTTTATTGTTTGAGACAGTGAAATCTGACTTTTTTATGGAGTCTCGGATTGAAAATATAGTATTGTGCAGCTGCTGCTCCGAGCACTAACCGTAAAAAATGAAAGAAATATAAGCATCGTATAACATTAGGTACTATGGGTAAGAAAAGAAGTTTTAGACTTACAAGTTTATTTAGTTGTGAAAACATATTTATAAGTTTCGTCATTGCCTAATAGTAGGCATGGTTGTGTGTGCGTACTTATCAAAATTCTACGCGTGTTCATTCATTGATTTCGAGCCGTTGGTCAGTAGGTACCGATACCAACCGGGCAACCGAGGCGCACCGAACGCAAGTGAGGTTTACGTATGTTGAAGCTAACGATGTGCACTTACGCCTTGCACAACACATTGACAGTTAGCTACACAAATAAGTACCGAGAAAGACTAAAACGTGTGTCCAACGCAAAAATTCTTTACGTTTTAGTTTCTTCACTTTATGACGGTTCACATAAAATTTGGTTTCTTCATAAATTTTACCTTTACGAGATGAACATGTGAGCTTTAAAACACGCGGTACTATGGACTATGAACAGCGTTGTATAAGTAATGGCGGCCTTCACGAATAAATGACTTCACACTTGGGTATAAACCACTTTGTTTAACACGATGTCATATTTTTTCCCAACTACAATAAAGCTAAAATGGAAGGCGTATATTTTTATTTCATAATACAAGAAGAATATAATGGAATTATGAGATACACGTACGAATTGTTACCTCCAATGATATTATGTAGGTAGTTCATATTCTAAGGTATCATAAAAATATTCAAAAATATACTATATGTACGTGTACTAACAGAAAGCGGTCATCGCGCAAATGCGCGAGTGTCGCGGTCATAATAATTATGTCACTAATTTGTTTGGAAATCCAAAAGACGCCCCCGCGCCTGTGAGCTCTATTCGCCAAACAAAATTAATGAGGCAATCGCTTATAACAGGACACGGCCGGACTCGGCCTACAGCTATACATTTTAATGTGCTTGTTATTATTCAATATAAATATGGTTCTGAATATTTTTCTTAAGTCTTGACCATAAATGAATAGCCGGAAACGCGAACAAATCGAACCCCATCGAAAGGAAAATCTAACGGCATCACTAATTAAAATGTTCTTATAAAAACTGAACGATATTTTTCGTAGTAAGTATTTTGTTTTTGTGTCCGAGACGAAGTTGTATTTTATGATTTTAATATGATGCGCAGAGGTTTCGAAAGCCTATTTTTTAAAAACCTCAGTATGTTGTAAAAAGTAAAACTAACATAGAATTTAAATTAAGTAACGAAAATGCTAAGTTTAACCCTTTCTAGGTTTACTCATACAATGTGCACGTTGCCTTCGAATTAAATGTATTTCATTTGAAATTCCATTAATTTCAGGTTATTCTTAAACTTTTAGTTTGATTTAAAAATGCTTTTACGCAGTAAAATGTCATCCATATTATAAATAGTACATACTTTTTATATCTAGGTAAGTACTTCTGAATATTTTACTAAATAAATAGATGGATAGAATACTCTTTAGGTGGTTCTCTATTTAAATACTGAAATACCTAAATGTAGAAATTTCACAATGGATCACATAATTGGCGGGCTTATCACTAAAGGCTATCTAAATAAACTGTAATCAAAGGATACCTACACCTATATCTATGTCTAAAAACATCCTGTCCAAACTTCCGCTATCTAGTTTGGCCTTACCTCAATTAATTATTCAAGCAATCACTTTATCGTGGTTTATTTAGGACATATTAGTTTGTTATCACATCGTCACATCTCAGCACTATTCAGAGCCGTTTGCGGATACTTTCTTTAGTTAGAATAACATGAATATTGTTGCCAATAAGCCTGATATAGTGGTAATGGATGGATCAGAGCGGCGCGCAATGATTGTTGACATAAATGTCTCGCATGGTGAGAAACTCGTGAAAGCCGAGAAAGATAAATAAATCAATTGACTTGGCTCGCGAGGTTATCGACATTATGGAATGTCGACTCAGCGATCATTGTGCCGATAGTCGTGACAGCCAATGGGTTAATAAACAAGAGCGAAAAATATTATTACAGTATACCAAAATCGGTAATGGAAAATACTGTCCCATCTCATCGTTCTACCATAAGAAGGAAATTAATCATTCGTTCAGGAAAATTTTAGTCTGGTGTAAATATTTGCGTCATCTTTATATCTTAAGACTAGGTAAGTACGATGTGAAAATTAAATACATATGTATTGGCTTGTTTTAAATGAAATTCTCAAGCGATGATCCAATCAAAAGCATCAGAAATGATCTATCTCTATTTTTCAATGAACTGTTGGGTCGTACAGTCACACGTCGGTGTCACACTTCGACCTTCAGCTGGCCTAGCGTAGTACGGAGTTTCAATAAAATGCAAGATCCGCCCAGACCGGGACAAGTTATTTGATAATTTCCCACCCTCAAAAAAAAAGCTTATACTGCTTTTGTACATTGACGCGCGGTTTACTGTACACGCCTGTATATGCGCAGAAACTTTCTATTTCAGGGTAGTTGTACGATTGACCCGTACAGTTGCCATTCCTACAGTGAAGTGCTACTTGGGTGATACTTAGCACAGACTTTCTTTCACCATTTGAAACATTGAATCGGGTGATAGCATGACAAGTTAAACACTTGACAATGCGCATAGATAATAATTATTATTCTTCAATTAATTTTGACACTGAAAATATGGCGTCAAGATTTTCTAAAAAAAACCGGCCAAGTGCGAGTCGGACTCGCGCACCGAGGGTTCCGTACAAACCTGTAGGTATATAAGTAAAAGTTCACCCATCACGACAATCAAGTCATAGTTATGGTATTTTTATTGCAAAATGAAATTTATAACATTACAATATGGAGGAGCATAAATTAAGGTCAAAGGTCTCTTTTATCGTTTCAGTAATCCTTTATTTTATATTAACACATATCATTTATTGTATAAAATAACTGAAATATCTACACTAGCTTTGCAGCAGCCTTGCAAAAGTCTGCTGACGAATGAGGGCAAGCTTTTTTATCAAAGTTATTTATTTAGAAATCTGGTACAAAGATGTTAATTATGAATTAAATTTGAACCAGATCTGTAAATGGTGACTGAAAAAGGTATGAATAGACATTGAACATTGAAGTTCGAAAAAACATTATCTATAGTTGTACTACTTCGTGTAGTGCTAGTGTTTATTAACGGAAACGGTTATCGGTTATCAATTACGGACTCAGCAACTATGGTAGAACTTATCATACATACCTGACCGATCTTTATAATTTACAACTAAGAATATTAAAAGTAATAACGCCAAAACATATAAACAAGAAATTCAAAAAAATTGACGACGACCTCTTTAAATATTGTAATGTTATGAATGTGTTCAATAAAGTTGAATTTTGTACTCTAGTGGAAGTCAATAGACCTGAGTTGCTAACCGAAAAAACAAGACCTGACTTTCTGAGAATGATACCACCTAAAAATAAATACATCTTACCAAAATTCAACAATGTATACGGGATGAGGGTTGCAGAATATTTAGTACCTTTTTATCTTAATAAACTTCCAGAAGACTTGCAAACGTTATACAAAAAGAGTTCGAAAAGTTATAAGTATAAATCAAAGCGTTTCCTCACAAAATCTTCTCATAATGTACCTATGTATTATTGAACCTAACAATTATTAGAATTGTTTAAAAAAAAAAAAAATCATGTGAACGGCTCGCCAACACGTAGATAAACCCTGAGAGGTTTTCATTGTGTGGCTAAAATACAATGTGAATTAGATTTAGTATTTAAGAAATAAATAAAAAAAAAAAAAAAAAAACATGTTTATGGATGAAAATTACGTGGAAATTCCATTTACAATTATTTGAAAAAAAAATGTGATATAACTAAAAATTTAAGGTTTTCGGAATTTTTCCTTTATATGTGCTATTAAACATTGCTTCATGCCAAATTTCAAGATTCTAGATCGACTGGAAGTACCCTTTAGGTTTTGATTCCCTCGCGAGTAGTTGCGAGTTTGAAAATATGCCGCTTAAATTCCTATTTCTTTTGATTGCTTTGACATAAAAGTTTGGTTTTGTTACAGCTTAAAGATATTATAGACCTGAGTATTTGATATGAATTTCAATTTAATACCTCTACGCGTTCATGAAAAAAGAAGTAGCAACTTTAAAATTTTCCAAAATATATTTTATTATATGATGTAACTAAAAATTTACGGTTTTCGTAATTTTTCCTTTATCTGTACTATAAGACGTTACTTCGTACCAAATTTCAAGATTCTAAGTTCAGGGAAGTACCCTGTAGGTTTTGATTCCCTCGCGAGTAGTTGCGAGTTTGAAAATATGCGGCTTAAATTGCTATTTTTTTTTATTGCGTTGACACAAAAGTTTGGTTTTGTTACAGCTTAAAGGTATTATAGACCTGAGTATTTGATATGAATTTCAATGTAATAAAAACCTCTACGCGTTCATGAGAAAAGAAGTAGGTAGTAATCTTTAACATTTTCAAAAATACTTTTATTATGCTTATGATGTAACTAAAAATTTACGGTTTTCGTAATTTTTCCTTTATCTGTACTATAAGACGTTACTTCGTACCAAATTTCAAGATTCTAAGTTCAGGGAAGTACCCTGTAGGTTTTGATTCCCTCGCGAGTAGTTGCGAGTTTGAAAATATGCGGCTTAAATTGCTATTTTTTTTTTATTGCGTTGACACAAAAGTTTGGTTTTGTTACAGCTTAAAGGTATTATAGACCTGAGTATTTGATATGAATTTCAGTTTGATACCTCCACGCGTTCCTGAGAAAAACGGTCTTGACAGACGTACGGACGGACGGACGGACGGACGTACGGACGGACAACGAAGTGATCCTATAAGGGTTCCGTTTTTTCCTTATGAGGTACGGAACCCTAAAAATCTGACCTTTCGTTTACGTTTTTTAACAAAAGAGCTAGCTTTTAGTTTAGAATATTCTAAAGATACAACGAGTCAAATAATAAATATCTCATCAATTTCAAATGAATGTTTTCAGATATTTAAGAATATTATTTCACATCTCATTAAATTCTTCTTTTCTCAATGAGGCTTCGACATATTATACCCATTTGAACGAAATATTATAAATATTATTACCTACGGTATTGTCAGTTGCAAACATACATCTCTCTCCTCGTTTTTTACAAATGGAAGATTGGAAAAATAAATTGGGCTGAATTATTGGAAAATAGCTCCTTGGGAGGCTTTATTGATACGGAGGTATTTTGAAACCATTCCATTGAATGTGTTCTTTTTTTACAAGCTATATAATATTAACTTGCTTAGTTCGAATGTGTTTCCAGTTACTCCATTTGTCATGCATTTTTCAAACACTTCCTGGCATCCGATTCAGCTGAAGCTTGACATACTTATATGCCTTGGTGACAACAAACACTATGAAACTATGGAGCTGGTCTGATAATGGAGCCCGAATGTGGCCATAGGAACTCCTCAACTAAAAATGACGTTATGACCATTGCGTTTGGACTCATTGGTACACAAGGTGGTGTTCGGGGTCTAGTGATGGATTCAGAAATTAGAATTGAGATATGACAGAAAACAAGACTTCTCCCAGGAGATAGGATCCGGGTAGCATAGCATGCTATGCTATGCATACTATGCTATTCATGCTATGCTATGCATACTATGCTATGCATGCTATGCTATGCAAGCTATGCTATGCATGCTACGTAACTAAATTGCTAAAAACAAATAAGTTCTAATGAGTATTATCTAAAGCAATTCCTGATAAAAAATGCCTTCAATATACCGATCCTATTTAAGTAGATGTTAAACCTTTCCGCAGAAACGTTCCATTTCATAAGATCAACCATTTTTAGGGTTCCGTACCCGACTGTATCTCATGAAACGTGATAGTTACACAGTTGAAATTTTCACAGATGATGTATTTCTGTTGCTGCTATCACAACAAATACCTACTAAAAACAGAATAAAATCAATATTTAAGGTGGCTCCCATACAACAAACGTGATTTTTTTGCTCGATATTGTTAACGACAACAAGTAGACGCTTGAAATATTCACAGAATATTTTGTTTCACTTTAAAAAAAACATTAAATTAAAATAAAACAAATATTTTAAGGGAACTCCCATACAACAGACATGATTTTTTTGCTGTTTTTATAGATAATGGTACGGAACCCTTCGTGCGCGAGTCCAACTCGCACTTGGCCGGTTTTTTCTCTTTTCGTGAGTATTGTAAGACATTTATAAATAAAAGACGTCGACGTCGCTTCGTTAGGAACGCAAATATTTAGTAGAAGACAATATTAGAGTTCGGAAGTTTTCAGTGCATACCATTTGTGAACGAGCGAGCACTGAACCCTGTTAGACGAATTTTGTTGTATTATACTGTTTTAATCGTTCTTAAGAAATGGGTCATGTTTCTTGGTGTTGATGTATTACTTTGTGAATATACTGACCGGTTGTTGAGAAGTTCCAAATAATGTACATATCTACTATCAGGGCCATTAGTTGTTTATCAAATTGACACACTACGACAATCTCATACAACTGTCGAAGAACGACATGTTTTTTGTTGACAATATAAGGTGGTAGTTATGACTAACAATTAATTTCCCTGACACACGATTGTAGTAAAACTCAGGTCACTATGTTTTACAATTATTTATCTAAACAACCAATGTCAGACGCCAAAATAATACACCTCACACCCTCCACCGTACGGCCGTGCAGATTAAAAATTCCCGCGCTCGCCGAGTGTTGCCAACTCATCATATCGATTCTAACTAATCCTCAAATCGATTATACTTAGGTACCGTTATTCGGTTTATTTAATTTAATATTTAATTAAAATGTTTTATTCATTGCAATAAATCATAAACCTTACACGATGTTTGTCGACGTATTTTTATGTTCATTTTAATCTTACAGTACCCGACCGCTAGCTGAAAAGGGTCGCCCCGATAAACGAGAGCCAAGGGACGGGTTTCACGAGACCTGTACCGGAACACCAAAGTTTACTCGCCTTTCAAAGCCTAAAAAGGATGGAACACTATTAGTAGGGTGCCAGTCTAAAGCGGCAGCTATTACACGTCCTTTTTGAAATGCATATTCTCTCATTTAAATTCTAACTGTACTGTATTGTATACGAGTAATCCATTTGTTTGTTTTTCATTCGTTTACTGATTTACGAATTCCTCTATAGGTAGGTACATGGTTTTGTTTGATTGCCGATTCAATGCAGTGAAATTTAGTTAGTCGTTCCCAATTTGTTTTTCTGTGTCTTATTGTTCCTCGTATCTACTGTGTTACATGAATTTAATTTTTCAAAGAAATTGAATAGGAATTCTTGGATAAGTAACTCAAGAATGCCATGTTATGAAGCAGAAGTAATAAGGTTTATGATTAATTTTACAATATTTTATTAGGGGAAATTAACAATTGGTACCGTACTAACACACTATCACATCACACTTAATATTATAAAGGCGAAAGTTTGTGCTCGTGTCTTTGTCTTCACAGACAAACGGCTAAACGGATTTGGATTAAATTTGGCACTCAGACAGTTTATAACCAGAATTAACTTATAGGATCCTTTTTATCCCGATATTTCCATGGGATCGACACTTATGAGGGTAAAGCCGCGAGGCGCTGCTTGTAATAGTATAATACTAAGAGCTGGAGAAGGATTACCGTATAATCCACTACGTTTCCACGGATAACAAAAATGAGGTGTAGTGAAGATACATACAGACAACTAATTAATTGAGGTTATTTACATACAAAATATGTAAAAAAAGACAAACATTATTAAAGAAACAAAATGACTGAAGGTTGCAGAAGAACTGACTTATAAGCTAGAGAATAAAATTCGGGAAGTAGAGCCTTCCAAAAAGTCCAGAATACGTGAATAAATGAAAAAAAAATGTAAAAAAGTCCAATTATTATAAGACGGATTGATAAAAAAAATGATTTTGATTGTGAAGGCAAATCAACATTTTTCTCTATAAAAACCATAGAGTATCAGATATTCATTGAGACCTAGTCTAGATTACCAGTTCGATTATTAATTGATTGACTTTGTTAGCTACCTATCTACACTGAAGGAATTATGTCGAGTATGTTTTCAATAAACCTTGAACAGACACGTTTCTAACCACGCCACCGAAATCCTTTCACGAGAATCCATACAATCTTTTGACTGAATCTCTGTACATGAATATGTAACAGTTTTGTAACTTGTACAGTCAGCAAAAGAGATATGTAGATAATATAATATAATAATAATATTCCACAACTATCACACAACGCCATCTAGTCCCAAGCTAAGCAGAGCTTGTGTTATGGGTACTAGACAACTGATAAACATACTTACATATTTCTAAATACATAAATATTATAGATAAATTACACCCAGACACAGAACAAATGATCGTGCTTATTACACAAACACTTGTCCTGGGTGGGAATCGAACCCACGACCTCCGGCATAGCAGTCAGGGTCACTAACCACTAGACCAACAGGCCTGATATGCAGGATGCTACAACTTTTTTTTAAACTCGGGTGGTAGCGCGACGATTGGTCAAAAATTGATTCTTTCTGGAATAATAATAATAGCCTTCCGACTGAATTCGGTCACGGTGGCCAATCTCAACAGAGATTAGCAGGAGAGAGGAGGAGGGATTCGCAGGAGATATCGTACACAAGTGTGTGCGCAAACATAGGTGCACTTACTGTTCCTTTACTCTCGTAGTCCGATGGGACGGCAATCCGTCACGACCGGAGAGAGATCAGGCGTAGGACCAACGGCTTTGCGTGCTTTCCGAGGCACGGGGGTATTAAACCGCCAACTTCCAAACTCCGGGCTGTCATTAACAAATTCTTAATGAAAAACCCAATAACACTTAGTCCGACCTAGGAATCTAACCCAGGACGCCACGCTCAGCAGTCGTACTTGTATGAAAATACGATTAAATACGGACGTAAGTCCACCGTACCCTGGGCAGCTAGCCCTATTCCTTCTGCTACTTTGTCGACTACCTGCATACCAAACTCTTTTTCTACTGTACCCATTCTTAAATACTTAATACCACATAGGTTTTTGTGGTGGGACGGCGAATAGTAATTGCTCGTTGGTAGAAGCAATCAAGTTTGAATGCAAGTTGGGTAGATGCTCGTAGCACGATATTGTCCGCACGTAACAAGGAAACACGCTTCCGCATTAGTTAGTGCTTGGAAGCCGTCTATCGCCGTAGCTACGAGCTACACACTCAAGCGACACGCGTCTTGCTTTCTATTTCAGGGTAGTTGTACGATTGACCCGTACAGTTGCCATTCCTACAGTGAAGTGCTACTTGGGTGATACTTAGCACAGACTTTCTTTCACCATTTGAAACATTGAATCGGGTGATAGCATGACAAGTTAAACACTTGACAATGCGCATAGATAATAATTATTATTCTTCAATTAATTTTGACACTGAAAATATGGCGTCAAGATTTTCTAAAAAAAACCGGCCAAGTGCGAGTCGGACTCGCGCACCGAGGGTTCCGTACAAACCTGTAGGTATATAAGTAAAAGTTCACCCATCACGACAATCAAGTCATAGTTATGGTATTTTTATTGCAAAATGAAATTTATAACATTACAATATGGAGGAGCATAAATTAAGGTCAAAGGTCTCTTTTATCGTTTCAGTAATCCTTTATTTTATATTAACACATATCATTTATTGTATAAAATAACTGAAATATCTACACTAGCTTTGCAGCAGCCTTGCAAAAGTCTGCTGACGAATGAGGGCAAGCTTTTTTATCAAAGTTATTTATTTAGAAATCTGGTACAAAGATGTTAATTATGAATTAAATTTGAACCAGATCTGTAAATGGTGACTGAAAAAGGTATGAATAGACATTGAACATTGAAGTTCGAAAAAACATTATCTATAGTTGTACTACTTCGTGTAGTGCTAGTGTTTATTAACGGAAACGGTTATCGGTTATCAATTACGGACTCAGCAACTATGGTAGAACTTATCATACATACCTGACCGATCTTTATAATTTACAACTAAGAATATTAAAAGTAATAACGCCAAAACATATAAACAAGAAATTCAAAAAAATTGACGACGACCTCTTTAAATATTGTAATGTTATGAATGTGTTCAATAAAGTTGAATTTTGTACTCTAGTGGAAGTCAATAGACCTGAGTTGCTAACCGAAAAAACAAGACCTGACTTTCTGAGAATGATACCACCTAAAAATAAATACATCTTACCAAAATTCAACAATGTATACGGGATGAGGGTTGCAGAATATTTAGTACCTTTTTATCTTAATAAACTTCCAGAAGACTTGCAAACGTTATACAAAAAGAGTTCGAAAAGTTATAAGTATAAATCAAAGCGTTTCCTCACAAAATCTTCTCATAATGTACCTATGTATTATTGAACCTAACAATTATTAGAATTGTTTAAAAAAAAAAAAAATCATGTGAACGGCTCGCCAACACGTAGATAAACCCTGAGAGGTTTTCATTGTGTGGCTAAAATACAATGTGAATTAGATTTAGTATTTAAGAAATAAATAAAAAAAAAAAAAAAAAAACATGTTTATGGATGAAAATTACGTGGAAATTCCATTTACAATTATTTGAAAAAAAAATGTGATATAACTAAAAATTTAAGGTTTTCGGAATTTTTCCTTTATATGTGCTATTAAACATTGCTTCATGCCAAATTTCAAGATTCTAGATCGACTGGAAGTACCCTTTAGGTTTTGATTCCCTCGCGAGTAGTTGCGAGTTTGAAAATATGCCGCTTAAATTCCTATTTCTTTTGATTGCTTTGACATAAAAGTTTGGTTTTGTTACAGCTTAAAGATATTATAGACCTGAGTATTTGATATGAATTTCAATTTAATACCTCTACGCGTTCATGAAAAAAGAAGTAGCAACTTTAAAATTTTCCAAAATATATTTTATTATATGATGTAACTAAAAATTTACGGTTTTCGTAATTTTTCCTTTATCTGTACTATAAGACGTTACTTCGTACCAAATTTCAAGATTCTAAGTTCAGGGAAGTACCCTGTAGGTTTTGATTCCCTCGCGAGTAGTTGCGAGTTTGAAAATATGCGGCTTAAATTGCTATTTTTTTTTATTGCGTTGACACAAAAGTTTGGTTTTGTTACAGCTTAAAGGTATTATAGACCTGAGTATTTGATATGAATTTCAATGTAATAAAAACCTCTACGCGTTCATGAGAAAAGAAGTAGGTAGTAATCTTTAACATTTTCAAAAATACTTTTATTATGCTTATGATGTAACTAAAAATTTACGGTTTTCGTAATTTTTCCTTTATCTGTACTATAAGACGTTACTTCGTACCAAATTTCAAGATTCTAAGTTCAGGGAAGTACCCTGTAGGTTTTGATTCCCTCGCGAGTAGTTGCGAGTTTGAAAATATGCGGCTTAAATTGCTATTTTTTTTTTATTGCGTTGACACAAAAGTTTGGTTTTGTTACAGCTTAAAGGTATTATAGACCTGAGTATTTGATATGAATTTCAGTTTGATACCTCCACGCGTTCCTGAGAAAAACGGTCTTGACAGACGTACGGACGGACGGACGGACGGACGTACGGACGGACAACGAAGTGATCCTATAAGGGTTCCGTTTTTTCCTTATGAGGTACGGAACCCTAAAAATCTGACCTTTCGTTTACGTTTTTTAACAAAAGAGCTAGCTTTTAGTTTAGAATATTCTAAAGATACAACGAGTCAAATAATAAATATCTCATCAATTTCAAATGAATGTTTTCAGATATTTAAGAATATTATTTCACATCTCATTAAATTCTTCTTTTCTCAATGAGGCTTCGACATATTATACCCATTTGAACGAAATATTATAAATATTATTACCTACGGTATTGTCAGTTGCAAACATACATCTCTCTCCTCGTTTTTTACAAATGGAAGATTGGAAAAATAAATTGGGCTGAATTATTGGAAAATAGCTCCTTGGGAGGCTTTATTGATACGGAGGTATTTTGAAACCATTCCATTGAATGTGTTCTTTTTTTACAAGCTATATAATATTAACTTGCTTAGTTCGAATGTGTTTCCAGTTACTCCATTTGTCATGCATTTTTCAAACACTTCCTGGCATCCGATTCAGCTGAAGCTTGACATACTTATATGCCTTGGTGACAACAAACACTATGAAACTATGGAGCTGGTCTGATAATGGAGCCCGAATGTGGCCATAGGAACTCCTCAACTAAAAATGACGTTATGACCATTGCGTTTGGACTCATTGGTACACAAGGTGGTGTTCGGGGTCTAGTGATGGATTCAGAAATTAGAATTGAGATATGACAGAAAACAAGACTTCTCCCAGGAGATAGGATCCGGGTAGCATAGCATGCTATGCTATGCATACTATGCTATTCATGCTATGCTATGCATACTATGCTATGCATGCTATGCTATGCAAGCTATGCTATGCATGCTACGTAACTAAATTGCTAAAAACAAATAAGTTCTAATGAGTATTATCTAAAGCAATTCCTGATAAAAAATGCCTTCAATATACCGATCCTATTTAAGTAGATGTTAAACCTTTCCGCAGAAACGTTCCATTTCATAAGATCAACCATTTTTAGGGTTCCGTACCCGACTGTATCTCATGAAACGTGATAGTTACACAGTTGAAATTTTCACAGATGATGTATTTCTGTTGCTGCTATCACAACAAATACCTACTAAAAACAGAATAAAATCAATATTTAAGGTGGCTCCCATACAACAAACGTGATTTTTTTGCTCGATATTGTTAACGACAACAAGTAGACGCTTGAAATATTCACAGAATATTTTGTTTCACTTTAAAAAAAACATTAAATTAAAATAAAACAAATATTTTAAGGGAACTCCCATACAACAGACATGATTTTTTTGCTGTTTTTATAGATAATGGTACGGAACCCTTCGTGCGCGAGTCCAACTCGCACTTGGCCGGTTTTTTCTCTTTTCGTGAGTATTGTAAGACATTTATAAATAAAAGACGTCGACGTCGCTTCGTTAGGAACGCAAATATTTAGTAGAAGACAATATTAGAGTTCGGAAGTTTTCAGTGCATACCATTTGTGAACGAGCGAGCACTGAACCCTGTTAGACGAATTTTGTTGTATTATACTGTTTTAATCGTTCTTAAGAAATGGGTCATGTTTCTTGGTGTTGATGTATTACTTTGTGAATATACTGACCGGTTGTTGAGAAGTTCCAAATAATGTACATATCTACTATCAGGGCCATTAGTTGTTTATCAAATTGACACACTACGACAATCTCATACAACTGTCGAAGAACGACATGTTTTTTGTTGACAATATAAGGTGGTAGTTATGACTAACAATTAATTTCCCTGACACACGATTGTAGTAAAACTCAGGTCACTATGTTTTACAATTATTTATCTAAACAACCAATGTCAGACGCCAAAATAATACACCTCACACCCTCCACCGTACGGCCGTGCAGATTAAAAATTCCCGCGCTCGCCGAGTGTTGCCAACTCATCATATCGATTCTAACTAATCCTCAAATCGATTATACTTAGGTACCGTTATTCGGTTTATTTAATTTAATATTTAATTAAAATGTTTTATTCATTGCAATAAATCATAAACCTTACACGATGTTTGTCGACGTATTTTTATGTTCATTTTAATCTTACAGTACCCGACCGCTAGCTGAAAAGGGTCGCCCCGATAAACGAGAGCCAAGGGACGGGTTTCACGAGACCTGTACCGGAACACCAAAGTTTACTCGCCTTTCAAAGCCTAAAAAGGATGGAACACTATTAGTAGGGTGCCAGTCTAAAGCGGCAGCTATTACACGTCCTTTTTGAAATGCATATTCTCTCATTTAAATTCTAACTGTACTGTATTGTATACGAGTAATCCATTTGTTTGTTTTTCATTCGTTTACTGATTTACGAATTCCTCTATAGGTAGGTACATGGTTTTGTTTGATTGCCGATTCAATGCAGTGAAATTTAGTTAGTCGTTCCCAATTTGTTTTTCTGTGTCTTATTGTTCCTCGTATCTACTGTGTTACATGAATTTAATTTTTCAAAGAAATTGAATAGGAATTCTTGGATAAGTAACTCAAGAATGCCATGTTATGAAGCAGAAGTAATAAGGTTTATGATTAATTTTACAATATTTTATTAGGGGAAATTAACAATTGGTACCGTACTAACACACTATCACATCACACTTAATATTATAAAGGCGAAAGTTTGTGCTCGTGTCTTTGTCTTCACAGACAAACGGCTAAACGGATTTGGATTAAATTTGGCACTCAGACAGTTTATAACCAGAATTAACTTATAGGATCCTTTTTATCCCGATATTTCCATGGGATCGACACTTATGAGGGTAAAGCCGCGAGGCGCTGCTTGTAATAGTATAATACTAAGAGCTGGAGAAGGATTACCGTATAATCCACTACGTTTCCACGGATAACAAAAATGAGGTGTAGTGAAGATACATACAGACAACTAATTAATTGAGGTTATTTACATACAAAATATGTAAAAAAAGACAAACATTATTAAAGAAACAAAATGACTGAAGGTTGCAGAAGAACTGACTTATAAGCTAGAGAATAAAATTCGGGAAGTAGAGCCTTCCAAAAAGTCCAGAATACGTGAATAAATGAAAAAAAAATGTAAAAAAGTCCAATTATTATAAGACGGATTGATAAAAAAAATGATTTTGATTGTGAAGGCAAATCAACATTTTTCTCTATAAAAACCATAGAGTATCAGATATTCATTGAGACCTAGTCTAGATTACCAGTTCGATTATTAATTGATTGACTTTGTTAGCTACCTATCTACACTGAAGGAATTATGTCGAGTATGTTTTCAATAAACCTTGAACAGACACGTTTCTAACCACGCCACCGAAATCCTTTCACGAGAATCCATACAATCTTTTGACTGAATCTCTGTACATGAATATGTAACAGTTTTGTAACTTGTACAGTCAGCAAAAGAGATATGTAGATAATATAATATAATAATAATATTCCACAACTATCACACAACGCCATCTAGTCCCAAGCTAAGCAGAGCTTGTGTTATGGGTACTAGACAACTGATAAACATACTTACATATTTCTAAATACATAAATATTATAGATAAATTACACCCAGACACAGAACAAATGATCGTGCTTATTACACAAACACTTGTCCTGGGTGGGAATCGAACCCACGACCTCCGGCATAGCAGTCAGGGTCACTAACCACTAGACCAACAGGCCTGATATGCAGGATGCTACAACTTTTTTTTAAACTCGGGTGGTAGCGCGACGATTGGTCAAAAATTGATTCTTTCTGGAATAATAATAATAGCCTTCCGACTGAATTCGGTCACGGTGGCCAATCTCAACAGAGATTAGCAGGAGAGAGGAGGAGGGATTCGCAGGAGATATCGTACACAAGTGTGTGCGCAAACATAGGTGCACTTACTGTTCCTTTACTCTCGTAGTCCGATGGGACGGCAATCCGTCACGACCGGAGAGAGATCAGGCGTAGGACCAACGGCTTTGCGTGCTTTCCGAGGCACGGGGGTATTAAACCGCCAACTTCCAAACTCCGGGCTGTCATTAACAAATTCTTAATGAAAAACCCAATAACACTTAGTCCGACCTAGGAATCTAACCCAGGACGCCACGCTCAGCAGTCGTACTTGTATGAAAATACGATTAAATACGGACGTAAGTCCACCGTACCCTGGGCAGCTAGCCCTATTCCTTCTGCTACTTTGTCGACTACCTGCATACCAAACTCTTTTTCTACTGTACCCATTCTTAAATACTTAATACCACATAGGTTTTTGTGGTGGGACGGCGAATAGTAATTGCTCGTTGGTAGAAGCAATCAAGTTTGAATGCAAGTTGGGTAGATGCTCGTAGCACGATATTGTCCGCACGTAACAAGGAAACACGCTTCCGCATTAGTTAGTGCTTGGAAGCCGTCTATCGCCGTAGCTACGAGCTACACACTCAAGCGACACGCGTCTTGCGACAGCGACTGCGGAGAAAACAAATGAAAGGAGTTTTGTAGACCACGAGTCACCGCGATTTGCGGAGCGACGGACGAAAACAAGACGCGCGCGCGTCGCTTGTGGCAAGTCGCACCGCTCGTGGTCGTACCGGGGCTTAATGCCACATTCCACATACAGATAGTATAAAAAAAGAAACTAAGAGGAACGTATAAAGTTGTATCTTAATTCCTACCTAACAATTCTAGAAAATAGGTACTTACATAGGCTAAGCTCTTTCCCAATAAGTAGCTGCTAGACATATAAGTTTGTATGTCGTTTTGCGTGGATGTGACGCATGTTTTCTCCCACATTGCTATTTTTTTTGTGTTTGTGTTCTTCATATGCGTCATGTTTACCGCAAATAAACGTATTTTCATTCTTTTTTTTCTTTTGCTTTCTGTATACATTTCCTAGAATAGAATATAATTTATTTCTGCATACGGTTAAGATAGGTACTAGCTACAAGGCTCTAATTCCTGTTACGACTACATTAATAGGTATATCCGTATAACTGTAGATGTTTGTACGTCAACCGCGAGCGCCACCGATTGTTTAACGTAAACTACGAGACACTGATGAGTATCGAACTGTAAAGCAGTTAGTACACCAACGCAACGACTAGCAAAAACATTGCGATAACAGAACAAAATGTATGAAAAAGTATCATGTAACGCGGCAAAAACACGGCGGTAAGCGTGAGTGCGCCAACAGCGTATAGTATAGTAGGTAGCTTTATCGTTTGGCCTCACAAAACCGCACAACTTTTAGTTTTACATAGTTACGAGTGCTTCCAACCGAAGGGAAGTTTTATACTCAAACTCAAACCCAAAGCATTTATTTAAATTAAACCATTTACAAGCACTTTTGAATTGTCAAAATTAAATAGTCGGTCATTTAGTCAGAAAGTTGGAGCTAGTTGCCCATTCCAAAACGTATATCTCTGTGGAGAAGAACGGACAAGAAACTTCAAGGACACTCTTTTACATCAAGATATTACATAATCCTAGGTACATCATTCTTGTTGCTTCTATATGTGAGAACAATGTAAAGAAAAAAACACAAACGAAGAAACAATTCAAAATATAAGATTAAAAATAAGCCCTGGCAGTTAAGAGATGACCAGTCTCAACTACGGCGCCCGTTCACGAACATAACGCATGGATCAGCACCATCCAGCTCAACCATTTTGTAGGGAACCGAATGATCCAACACACGCTCAACTGCCATGCTTTTTCAAGTCAACATGAAAAAATCATAATAAACGGATCCATGGTTCTTACATATAATTTTAAAAAATGCTTCTAAATTATTCAAAACTATAGTTTTCAATTTATTTAAGAGATGAATAAAATTTTACTACCAAACTAGAAGAGATATTAATTTAACATTAAAGTACCTATTCAACAGTTAAAACTTGATATGAACTTGGATGCTACCAACATATTGAAGTTTAATTAAAAATACTCCCAAATTCAAACTGAATCGGTGATGAAGACCTGAGGGAGTAATTCTCGTAATTTTAAGAACGTTCACAGTCAATACTTCATTTCCCAAAATTACTGACAAGTTTTTGACATTGATTGTCGCTGAGATTAGATTGCGACTAGATTTCGAACGTTTTTAATTACTGGAATAGGCCTTCAAATTTCCGATCTTAGCACCTACTTCGAATAAAGTTTTTAAAGTACCTACTACCGGCTACGAGAACCAATTTATCTTTATTGGCTTTAACACTTCGAGGCTTCGCGGCAGTGTTCATACTTTATTGTCTGAGTTTATTGCGAAAGGTTAATACGAAAGTTCTTGTTTACTGCTTACAGGAATAAATCGTGAGCCTGGTTTAAATACACACATCAAAAGTGTCTAGGGATCAAGCATTTTTATGCGGATTTCTTGAGATTGAGATGTGGCTTTGTAATAAATTTATGATTTTATAAATTTATATGGATCCTTTTTGGTGCATTTCATAATTTGAATCAGGAACTGTGAATCAAATTCGAGTAAAAGATGAAAATCAGCTGTCAATATTTTCCCTATAAAAACATACAACGCATTGAAGACATTATTAGTGCTACTGTTTCCCTACTACTGATTAAAACCAACGTTATTATGGAGCGGCGACGTCATTTAAGCAGGGAAGAAATGCTCAGAGCCGTGGGAATGATAGAAGCTGGTTCCCGGCAACGTACTGTGGCTTTAGCTCTGAATACAAGTCAGAGTGTTATCAGTCGACTTTGGACACGTTACCGAAGCACTGGTACCGTGGCTGAGCGCCATGGAGGACGGTATCGCTGCACCACACGGAGACAAGACCGATACATTCAAATCTTAACTCGAAGAGCTTCAACAATAACCGCCATGATGTTAGCCGTGAGGCTTCATCACTCTTCAGGGAACTTAATTAGCGACCAAACAGTCAGAAACCGCTTGCATGAAGTGAACCTTCATTCCCGAAGACCGCTACGGGTACCACCTATAGCAATGCACAATCGTAGGATTCGATATCAATGGGCTCTTGAACACAGAAATTGGGCAGAAGAACAATGGCGTTTCGTGTGCTTTTCTGATGAGTCTCGTTTTGGTATGAGACCGGATACAAGACGTATACGACACTGGAGAACCCCTGGACGCCAACAGCGATTAAAATCCTGCCAGGAAGTCCATCCTTATAGTGGTGGAACCATCATGGTATGGGCGGGTATTTGGATCGGCGGAAGAACTGAGTTGATTTGGATCAGAGGCAACCTCAACGCTCAAATTTATGCTGAGACGATTGTATCAGACGTCATCGTTCCTCTACAAGTGCAAATCGGTCCCTTATTTCAGTTAATGCATGATAATGCACGACCGCACACCGCAAGAGTTGTAAGACAGACTCTCGCCGCAGCTAACATCAATGTCCTGCCCTGGCCTGCTCAGTCGCCAGACTTGAACCCGATTGAGCATGCATGGGATATGCTACAGAGAAGAGCTCTGCCGAATATGGAGGGTATCCAGTCGCAAGAAGACCTTTTTTTGTTGTTGCAACGAACATGGGCGGCCATTCCACAGCGTGATTTGGATGAACTCATTTTGAGTATGCCAAACCGATGTTCTTGTGTTGTTAGTGTTCGCGGTAGAAACACGGATTATTAATTGTTTAAGTTACCCAATAAAATTTTAGAGAAAACTGTTATTTCAGTCTTTTTTTCGAACTTTTGTGTTAGTGGTTCAAATGTCAAAAATCCCTTTATTAGGAAAATGGCAAATTTCTTTATTAATGCAAAGGTGACTTGGTTTATCGTTACTGTGACAAACGAAAACACTTTATTTGATGAATCCTTAAAGAAAATTTTAATTAATATCAATCAGGAGAAAAGTTATTGCAAAAATATATGTTGATCCCTAGACACTTTTGATGTGTGTAGTTTGGGCTTACATTGCGAGTTTAATATAGTATTTTATGACGGCAAGTCGTGAGTAATATCGCCCAAGAAATTTCCTAGCAAATGAAAATGTAGCTAAGGTTGACAAAAGAATGAATATTCATCTCAGAGTGAAAGACCACTTTTAGCTGATCGTATGCACGGTCATCAAAGGAGATAAGTAAACAGGGTCGTCGGATATACGTAGTTGAAGTTTAGTAAAAAACCAATGGATGTTTTCGAATAAAATTAAAATGTAGTTAATAGGAAATTAATAATTCATTGAAATGAATTATTAATTTCCTATTAACTACATTTTAATTTGATACTGATAAATTTAATTTGATACTGAAGTATCAAATTAAATTTCATTCGAAAACATCCATCGGTTTTTTACTAAATTTCAACTATATCCGACGACCCTGGCTACTTATCTCTTTTGGTGATTCTACATACGTGTATTTCTATGCTCTAAATGAGTAACGCGAAAGTAAACCCTTTCATCCTACGCAACGCGGTCATTAAATTGCAATCCGTAAGAGAATATTTTCATAGTTATGACCAAATGGAGCCATTTGGTCGTAACTATGAAAATATTCTAATTAGAAGCATATTACCGCCAGTCGCACAATTAATTTTAACTGCATAGTTTTAAAAGCTCGTCGTTTATACAGTTATCAACATAACTAATGGACTTCAAATAATCGAAGCATCAAAAACAATTTATTTATTTTTAACCAACTTCAAAAAAGGAGGAGGTTATCAATTCGACGGTATGTTTTTTTTTTGTGTGTGTTTGTTACGCGATTTTCAAAATTCTTTTTTTATTTGAAAGGGTATACTCCCGAAATAGTCCCATTGTCACTAAATTGGAAGCTGATGAGGGAATCCTATGGAAATCGAGGGAAACCCTCAAATTTTGTAGGCACACCTATAGCGATTTGGGTATTTTTATAGTAACTCGTGCATTTGCTCTCAGAAAGCACCATTCAGTGAAGTGGAGCTGATGATGAAGACCACAGATGCCCATCGGAACTACTCAATAATAAATATTTCACGGTTCGCGATTCGATTAGGTACTTTAATGTGGTTGCCAAGCACAATGCGTATCGTGAAGTGGAGCTGATGGTGACTTCTCAATCAGCTCCAGTTCTCCTGGTTCTTACAAGGAGAACTCCTCAACAATTAACGTCCCTGCATCGGGAAAAGCAATATTTTGTAAAAGTTAATGAGCCGTTGACATTAGGCTATTGTAACTTAGATAAGTTACAAACGCGGAACCAACGACACCGACTTCCGAATTTAAGTTATTTTTCACTTTGTAGTGTTTTTTTTGGAAGTCGGTTGTGTATTTTTTTCATGTAAATAGTTCTATCTGCTTTATTATTAAAAAAAAAACTTTCAGTTTCTAACGAATTCCAAATTGGTTCGAATAAATAATAATTGTTTTATGCCGCTTGTTTTCGTAATACAAACGAAAAATTCAATTTGAAAAATGCTTCATTGATTTCAGATTATGTCAACTACAAAAACTAATACAAAAATACGAAAAATAATTTTGACAAAACAATGACCACAATAATTGCTGGATTTTGGTCGAAACTTAGGTATATAGATATGTGGAACCATCGATGCTACGGAGAAGGACAATCAATAATTATCTATATTTACCTGTTTTGTTACTGGCAAACTATCAATCTACGAAATATCCTTACCACACATACCTACAGTCTTAAATCTCAGTGTTCACAAAACAAATATATAAGTAGGTACCTACAAATTAAATGTCTTCTTTGTTTCAAGATTAATTTTGACGAGCCTCATAAGAATTAGTCCTACTACCCTCCTGTAAGAATTCGTTCCACTGGTTATAAGCGGCACACTTCAAAACTTTGAACATAGCATGTAGCCGTCTCAAACTTTGCAGCGTTTTTACCGCCTTTTATTACCCTAAAACTCGAAAGTACGTCATGTTTAACCATAATAACTCGTGCTATGACGAATACTAAAATAAAAAGATCTGTCTTTTTCTTCCAAAAAGGTATATCATCAATTCAAAGAAAACGAACATTGGTTTAAATAACGTAGAACATAAAACAGGATAAGTAGGCACTTAAACAGCATAAATTCTCATGAATATTTTATCTTGGTTTATTTTATTGAATTTATTTAGGAACTCTAAGATATTATAACTTTTCAAAAGTGTTGTTAAAGTTGTATCTTGTTTAAGGTCAGAGTTATTAGCCAATAAAAGTTACATACGGCTTTGTCTTTATTTCCGGGAGCAGTCATATCTTCTGCTTGTCAATTTCATACAAGAACGCACATATACTGCTGACACGTACTGACTGAAATATTGCCGCAATGCTATCCGCTATAGGTACGTGTTTATGTGTTATTGTATAAATATACCGACATAGAATAGGTACGGTTTCGCTAACTCGGTTGTTTCCCAGTTCCTAACATTTAACAAAATTAGAAGAGGTTTCGCAATTTTGGAAATAAATCGTAACCTGCGGTACACTTCAGGACTAACAAAAATGATGTTGGACCTAAAAAGGGGCAGTTCTTCTCATTATTTTTGACCTAACCAACAGAAATTGTGAAAAGAAATCCTTTTCCTGATCCAACACCAATTTAATCACACTTTGTAAATACTTATTTTTATTTAAATATGGTGGCTTCATGTGAGTTCGTGACTAAGGATGTACCGTGAATTTGATGTTATTTACTACCCAAGTTATATTCGTTCGTTCCCTTTTATGGCTTTCAGTCGTAAACACATTCACCGCAGGATTCAAGCAAAACTAAGTACTTTACCAACATTGGATAAACCGCGTTGTGTACGGTCGGGTACCTATTACATATCTTTTAACAGCTTTAACGAAATTAACTCTCCATTTTAGAGGTTCATAACTGTTTGATAAGTAGAATATACAACAGTTAACATTCATAAGTAGAAACATACCGTTAACAGTGAGAATTTTTTGTAAATAATAAGTTTAACGCAAAAGTTGGAGTTCCTACGCCGATTTGTAAATGAAGGAGAAATTTCGTCGCTTGCTTTTTAATTTTCACCATTGTGTTCATTTTTGCGCGATCTGTAACCCTTTTTTTCGCTGTTACAGAATAAACAAAACTTTTTTTTAAATACCTATTCTGAAACGGCGTAATTAAGCCGTCATATCGTAGAGATTAAAATATCAATGTTACTGATAGCCAATCAAACTGAAAGCAAAGGAGCGAAGCAGAAGAGTGATTAATAAAAGTGATTTTTTTCTGTGAATGGCTTAAAAATGTCAGCACCTAAAGCCGAGTCTTGCAATTTTTTGCCAACCAGCAGCTCTTTTGTGTTGATATCTCTGAAGTCTAGTCACCAACACTACCACAAAAAAAGAGGAAACGGAATTGACACTACACAGCACACGGAGAGTTTCAATTTTAATGAAACCCTCCAACTAGAACGGTTCAGAACACGCAAAGGCGCATGAAATTCGTCACAAGCCTTTGTAGGTCCTCACCGCAAAACTTTACTAGGTACTCAGTTTTAAAACCACTGAAAATGTTACTTTATTTTCATCTTACGTGCGCCGTGTACCAGTTAAAATGAATGGGGTTCCGTGTTTGTCACAGTCGTTTCATTTTTTTTGCGAAAATATAGGTGGTAACAAAAAGAGTACCTACAGTATTTCTGGATTGAGTTTTTGAGTCAGGAATTATGCCATTTTGATAAATTTCCTCAGCGCTCAACCGTTTTTACCCTTGGTTTAAAAACCATATGTAAACTAGCACACGACACTTTTGAGGGCGGATACAATGAGACGGAGGGTGCGTCTTAAGTGGACATGACCAGAAGGTATGATGGGACGTCATAATAATATAATACCAAGCATCAATTACCTAAAACAATTCCAAATAAACTTAGAAAGCCACGAACTAGTCGCTTCCTCTGCGCTTCAGTGGGGCTCAATCAATTCATTTAGCAGTTTAGCTGATTGCTAAACCAAAAGTGTATGTACAGTTCGTTAGTGATATTTCCCCATGTCCCTGCATTAATCTTGTGAGTTGTTTGCTCGCGGTATATCCCGCCAATTTGATGCCGCATCCAGCACTATTTATTTGAACTTTGAATTTCCATACAGAAAATACAAAATAACATACATAACTTCACGCCTGTGTTCCCCGAAGAGTTAAGCAGGTGTACCTACAACCTACAGTTCACCTACACTTCGCCAGTTACGTTTAAGTCCCATGTATTGGGCGAGTCTATTGCCATCTACCATCAAGACTACGGACTGCTACTTACTGAGAAATTCTATACGGAAAAACCCAATAACACTTCGCCTGACCTGTGAATTGAACCCAGAACCTCACACTCAACAGTAGCGCTTGCAACCACTAAACCAACGAGGTAATCATACAAAACAATTTTCTTATAATTTTAGAAAAAATGCAGAACAACATTTTTGTATATAGGTATTATTACTCGTGTGTAACATATAACTAACTGTAGGTACATGGAAAAAAAAAAATTTTTTTAGGTTTACCCTTTTCAATATTACAATTCCAAAATTCGTTATGTCTACCCGGTATCGTGTTATAATGATGTTAACAAATGGCTGACAGCAATCCACATTTACACACAAAGTACCGCGAAGATAAACTACGGAGGCAGGAACGTGTGTAGTAGGTAGGTACCTACTCATTTATTCTGAAACAAATTTTATGTTTCGTCCAAAAGAAATGTATGCACGAGATAAATTCTGTATATTTACGACTTCATGAGGCTTTACTGCTAAGTTATCGTAAAGTAAAAATAACAATTCAAAATGTAGAAAAATATTTAATTCAGCTTATATTTTAGCTTTATTTTTTCTACAAGTAAAACCAGTGAAATTAGGCTAATTGTGCGAGTTTTACAAGAATAACGTGGGTAATTAATCGTTAGTCTTTTTCTTAGTTTGTTCGAAATGAGCACCTATTTGTGTCGGTGTTGACAGGTGAGTTACAGTGGCGAAGGTACCATACAACTCGATTCCCGCCGGCTTCCCTTCGAAAATTCAGAACACAACCACTCTATAGTCAATTCATCATTGAAATATAATGAAACGTTTTATTGACTTTTTTTTTGCTCCGGCTTACCTCTCTGTACTAAATTCACCCTTCGCCACTGGTCAGTTACCCTGTAATATAAAAGGTATCCTTCAGTGGAGACACTGGCAGTGCGGCAATTACTCCTCTGACCCGTAGGCTCCACTTTATTAAGCGGCACTTAGTCAGCCGACGCGACGACGGCGCTGTCCACCTCAAGACCGTGAGATCAAGTCTCGTTTTAGCTTTTTGTAAAGTCTATTTTTATCAGTAAAACTTTTTCAGATATCGTATGGCTGTTGGTCGCTTGGTTTGGTAACGTTAAATACTCGTAACATAACTTACCCCTCAGAAGTATGAATGTTGTCGTTGCGAAATTAAAATTCCGGTAGACATGTTTTTCATTTGGACGTACGGAACCCTAAAAACGAATTATTTTATGTATAAAGTCTAAGAAATTAATCCACATAAAACTGGGCCTACGGTCACGAAGCTGGCAGCAGGTGTGGTTACTAACTTTTTTTAAATTATACTCATTTCGTGCTTAGCGTGCGTGCCTGTATCAGGCACTTTTGAATTGTCAAAATTAAATAGTACGTCAGTTATTCAGAAAGTTGAAGCTAGTAGCCCATTCCAAAACGTAGATCTCTATGGAGAAGAACGGGCAAGAAACTCCAAGGACACTTTTTTAAAACAAGATATTACAGAATCCTGGGAACATTATTCTTATTACTTCTATAGGTATGTGAGAACCATGTAAAAAAAAATGAAAACAATTCAAAATATAAGATTAAAAATAAGCCCTGGCAGTTAAGAGAGATAACCAGTCTCAACCACGGCGCCCGTTCACGAAAATGACGCGTGGATCAGCTAAATCCAGCTCAACCATTTTGTAGTGAACCAAATGATCTAACACACGCGCCACCATCAGTGAGACATTTAAGTGAGCATGACACATTGTCAACTCTGCCATTCTCTTTCAAGTCAACATCAAAATATCATAATAAACGGATCCATGGTTCTTACATTCATTACAAAAAAATAAAAATGCTTCTAAATTATACAAAACTATAGTTTGCAATTTATTTAAGAGATGAATAAAATTTTACTACCAAACAGGAAGAGATATTTAATATTGAAGTATTCAACAATAAAAACTTGATAGAATAAAGTAAGAATAAAGTGAACAGAAAACACGATTAACCAATCGTAATGCTGATAGCAGGGTAAGTGCAAAGTTTTTTTTTTTGCGAAGTGCGACAGTCGAATACTTATTAATAGACATGGAGGAAGAGGAGGCTCTTTTTATGAGTAGATACACGCCTTATTGAGAGAAGTTTACTTAATAAAAATATTCAAGTAGTGAATGATGACATACACCCACAGCAGAAGCTGCTCAGAGAAAATTACAAATAAAAAAAAAATCTGCGACACGCCGCGAGTAGGTACATTACAGGAATAGATTTAATAAAATTTGTGAAAAAATCACAAATCCATATAGGTCTTCCATTATTAGATTTAAAGTGAACCCACTTTTTCCAGTCGATTGAAAAGTGCACTGATTGATGGCAGAAGATACGACGTGATTCGATTCTTTCACCCACACGTGAACCAGCAAGCCGTGGGTGTACCTAACCTAATTAGAAACACATCTTCCGGGAACTGATATGAAAGAAGAAAGAAAGAAAGAAAATACGTTTATTTGCGGCAAACATGACGCATAAAAATAAACACAAGCAAAAAAAAACAAAAACAAATTAACAATTTGGGAGATACCATGCGTCACATCTACGCAAAAGGGCCATCGCAAGGATATAACCGAAAAGATTAACCTACAAGTTAATATTTATACTAAGCCCTAATAACAATTAAGGCACTGTTATGATCTTATGATGCCCACGTAACTAGACAAAGATAACCGAAGATTTGTATCTTCTGTAAGATAATAGGATGTGCAAAGATTATAAATGGAGTAATTTTTGGGAATAAGTTAGCATGTAGGGCATTTATGAGGTAATTAGTTAAAAGCCAGAGTAGTCCGCGAAATTCAAATTTTCTTTCGCCTTTTGCAATGTACAGATCAGTAACATGTTGTCAATCGATCAATCAATTCAGATATAGTAGTCCACTGCTGGACATAGGCCACTCCCAGGCTGCGCCACAACACCCTGTCCTCGGCCTTCCGCATTCAGTCTGTCCCAGCCATATTTTTAAGGTCACCAGTTCATCTAACTTGTTGTATTTTGATCAAAATATGAATCGCGAACGTTACTTAAATCATACCTTACTGAATTATCATTTCATGAAAATATCACATTTGAGACCATTTCTAGCTTATAGAGTTGTATTGATGATTTTAATGATCATTTATAATACTGTAAAGACTTATTTATTACGGTTGTGATCATATTTTGATCAACATACATTATAGTGTGAGGTTCCACTGACCTGTAAATTGCAAAATAAAAACAACTGACTTCAAAAAATTAAAAAATTACTTTAATTTCGGAAGTCGATGTTGTTGGGTTCGCGTTTTTGTTGTTTGCCACCGAGTTCCGAAACTAAAGTTCTTTTTCATTTTGTAGTGTCTATTTTGGAAGTCGTTTGTTTTTTTTTGTAAAAAAGTTTTTATTTTTCATTTTTAAGTTGTACTGACCCCACACAAATTTGTATAACACTACTTTCTATGTAAATGCAGTGGCAGGGAGTTATTATAATAGCAACTATGAACTAAGTGGCAAAAATACGTATTATTGAAGCTAACTCAAAAACTACCCAAGCAAAGTTAATAAAATTTATAAGGGACCACCCCTGAGGCATATCCTATCCATTAAAAAAAGAATTTTGAAATCAAATTACAATTGCCGGAGATATAAAAAAAAACATACAAAAAAAAACAACATACAGTCGAATTGAGAACCTCTTCCTTATTGAAGTCAGTTAAAAAATGTAGGAAAATTTGAATTCCGCGTGCTACTTTAGCGGAAACTATATTTATCTGAAATAATTTAAAAACTGCAGCTGCTATGCGCTATACCTTAATATTCATACGCACTAAAGCATGCTACAATCTATTTATGCAAACTACTTCGATACCTACCTCAAGACACACAAAAATGCTTATACTTTCCTCGGAACCACACGAACGATATTAACTCAACGTCGTGCACAAAATTTAAATCGACACGCTTCGATGATAAAACGGATTTATAAAATAGGTCAAACGAAATTGCTAGAGTAGTTCATTTTTCCGTTTCGGTTAACCAACCTTAACGGAAAAGAAATGAGTAGGCAACTGAAGTATAATCAATTAGTATTCAACAGGTAGGTAATTGCTTGAAATCGGGGACGCAATTTTTCCACTGTCTCCGTTAGAAGGTAGTCAAATATACTTAATTTCGGAAAATCTGTTATAAAGATATGCATAAAGATCGTAACAGGTCGTTTTTGTCTTCGTATAGGGTAGGCAGAAATTAAAGAACACCACCTGCTACGATTTTGTGTTAATTCATCCCTTTTCATTGTAATCAATCACACATGACAGACATATCTGTTCAGTTTTACTTTGATTTGATTTTTTTTTGGTTCATGTTCTAAAAATAATATTACCTTTAATGATCTTTTTTTTATTGTACCAAATTATTATGTTTTTTTTTGTTTACTTTTTCAATATATGTAAGTATATTTATTTAATCTACAAAATGTTAACATCTCTACTTGATGGCTATTTTTAAGTGTTTATTATTTGAGGGTTTGGGTGCTGATAACCGAAATACAGGCTTTTACCTAGTTTGGCTACCGATGTGTAATTAATTTTTAGCAAGAAATTATAGCTTAAAAGATATGTGTATCATTATAAACAATTATTGAATAAACTTACATTATCTATATTATATTTTATAATCCCTTGAAGGTAGATTAGCTATTACATGTACCTATCTGATGTAAATTAGGCGAAAACGATGGTTGTTATGACGTGTTCTCTTTAATATGTATATAACTAGCGGCCCGCCCCAGCTTCGCTCGGGTGCATATTTTTTTTTCAAATTTCCGAAATTTTCTTTCATTCAAACCTTGTCCTGGCAATATTCGCAATAAAATAATATTGCGATTATAAATTGAGATATAAACTATCCTATCTTTCAAGTTGGATGAAACTGCACACAGTGTGCAAAATTTTATTAAAATCGGTTCAGTAGTTTATGAGTCCATTGCGGACAAACAACGTGTCACGTAATTTATATATATCAAGACTAGCGGCCCGCCCCAGCTTCGCACGGGTGCATTTTTTCTTTAAAATTTTCGAAATTTTCTTTCATACAAACCTTGTCCTGGCAATATTCGTCATAAAATAATATTGCAATTATAAATTGAGATATAAACAGCTATCCTATCTTTCAAGTAGGATGAAACCGCACACAGTGTGAAAAATTTTATTAAAATCGGTTCAGTAGTTTAGGAGTCCATTGCGGACAAACAACGTGACACGTAATTTATATATATTAAGATAAGATATATATGCTTACAAATTTCTAGAATAGTTAATTTCTTACTGAAACTAGAGTTACTATTATTTTATAGGCATAGTCTATATGAATTTAAAGGCCTAAATTAAGTATATTTTCAATAAAAACATGACAGTAAAAATGGGAACAGATTGCTTCATAAATAATGCACACTGGCAACACCATTGTCCCGATACCTCATAGATTACATTTTTATCAAAAATTTTAATGTATTTCGATTATTCACAACAACGTAGTCAAACATTATGAACAACAAAGTCCTCCAAACTTTTATAGGTAATTGGGAAACCAGTGTAGCGAGTAGATACTTGAATGCTTTGAAATTCACTCGATTTGCAGCTTTGCCTTCAGTTGGCTGGATTTGGTATTTTAGAGATTATTTAAGTAGGTAACAAAATATTTTTTGGTCTTCAAATAAAGAAATCTGTGCTATTTTGTACGGCTGGTGACATAATTATGTCGGGTAAGCACTATGTAAAAGTACAAAGCCGGGCACTTCGCAACGGAAGAAAATAAATGGTCATTGCCTGGCTCTACGAGACCGCTACGAGACCGCTACGCCGAGCTTATTTCGTAGCATCGTAGCCCATTTATTTGCGCAGAAACATTTGCAAAGCTTTTTATATCTTGATTAAGTATGAAGTAGATTAAGTACATACTCAATCATGTATTCGCTCACCAAAAAAATGTTTTATTGAAATTCAAAATATGGTAGGTAAAGAATATAATATAAGCAAAAGGATTTTATTGCGCAAGTACTCGTATTAATTTTACATGCGACTCTTCCGATTGCATAACTTGGTAGTCAGTCACCGTGGTTCGTTTCTCTTTAGTTAAATATGTATTTGCTTGTATCGTATGTTATGTATGAATTTCCTGCTAAGCGAATTTCACGGATGAAAATTTATACTATACTGATATTTAGCTTCTTAGCACTTGTGGTGTTTCATGTTACGTCTAGCTTAAATTTCGTTGATTATGAATATCAAATATCACCATACCTATTTCTATACATCGCTGTTCCATAATTATTATCAAAACTAATATGACAAAGAGAAAAGATTTGATTTTTTGTTACGATTTCACGCTAAAACGGCTAAACGGACTTGGATGGAATTCAGCACATGGGTAGACGATGACCTGGATTAGGACATATAAAAAAAAGAAGAGAAAGAAGAAAGAAAAGAAAAAAAAAAGAAGAAGAAAGGTACAATTAATCATTGAGAAGGGTCTGATATTATAATAACAGACCTTTTTTAATGATTGATTCAAGCCATGTGGGCGTTATAACGTTGTTGCAATTTTGCATACATGGCAGGTGATTTTATTTTATTTTATTTTTGTAAAGGATATGGTGACTTGTAACATCGCCTTGGATGATTCTGTAAAGATGTTATAATTGTGGTTTCAATAAATAAATAAATAATATAGAATACTTTTTATCCTGATATTACCACGGGAAGACTTATGCGGGTGAAACCGCGGGGCACAGCAAGTTATTATCTTTCTAAATACTACTCGTAAATAGTATAAAACAAAGTCGCTTGTCGAGTCTTGTGTTACCGCTTAGTTCTTCTAAACTACACAATTGATGTTGATGCGGTTATTATTATTACCACAGCAATTCAGAGAATTTATTTCGGAAGCTATTTTTTTTTTGTTAGCCTTATTTGTGTCCCATTGCTGGGCTATGGCCTCCCCTTTTTCCTTCAAAACCTCCCTGTCTTGTGCAAATGATGTTAGATCTTCACACCACCTTCGCCTTGGTCTACTTCGACGGCGATGACCTGTCTCAGGCGTCCAGTGAGTGACGATCTTTCCCCATCTCTCCGGGTGCATTATGTGAGACGTGTCCGGCCCACTCCCACTTCAGCCTGGCTTTTTTTCTCCAACATCCGCTACTTGAGTTATGGAGCGCAACGTGGTGTTTTTAACTCGATCTTCATTAATAATTAACTTAGACATATCACGGAAATCTCGACATTTTGTCATGGCGCATTATCAGTTGCACCCGAGCGAAGCATGGGCGGGTCGCAAAATATATGTCCATAGATGTAGGATAAATTGTCTGTCTACGTTAGGGTTTATCTCGGATGAAGCGACTGTCTGTATCTTAGTAGGGTTAGTTGTGTAATCCGTGGCGATTTATTAACAGAAAAAGAATGGAATAAAACACAGGGTCAGTGTTAAAGTCAGGCTTCGAAACATGTTCCAGATCTTACTAATAATTATGTCCTTCAAATTCGTGTTACGTCGTATTATTATATTATTTGGGATGCATGAAGAATCCTCCTCGTGTAGCGCAGTTTGTTCTGCCAGTTACTAAATTGAACCAAGCACTTGGCGCATCCTGGACAGTCACACCCAACACCTTATGTGACTGGCCAATTCTTCAATTGCGGTGGTAGGGCTAACGCCCGCCTGGTTTGCGACTACCCTTCCACCGGAGTCAAGCAGCCTGCTGTGTTTCGTCGATGCGTGGGAGGAACATACCCAGAAGATGCCTAAGGCATTGGGCCTTAGGCATCTTCTGGGTATGTTCGTTCCATCATAGGGCTCATCCATCGCTTTCCATCAGGCATGATCGAGGTCAAGAGCGGACCCATTCAGCAATAAAAAAAATTAAAGTAACGTTGAGTTATTTTCTTATTAATATTTATAATTTCACTCGGACATCGGTCCCGGTTCGATTCCCAAGTCCGGCAATGTATTATTGGATTTTCCATCAGGAATGTTGCAGTGGCAGCCTGGAGTCCAGATTTGTGCCCGGTTGATCTCGCCCTTATCACATGGGACTTACACATCACTGGTGAAATATGGATGTGTCTATCGCCTATTAAAACGTATGTTTCAAATGAATATTATTTCAAGTTAAACAAATATAAACTTTATTTTTATGGCAAATTAAGTTGATTTCATAGTAACTAACACTGTTGAAAAAGTTATAAAAATAAATAAGGTACCATTAATTCACAAGTAAATCAAATTTAAACGTAACAAATTTGCAAAAAATATCATAATATTTTTTGTTCTTCTGTCTGTGCTTATGTTCTGCTCATCATACCATAGTGTATTGTTTACCTCTATTATTAAGTTCTAACCTATGTTTACTTATTATTACACTACTGTTTGTTGTCCCGAAATAAATAAATACCAAAAAGATCTAAGCAAATACCGCTCGCCCTTGCCTAGCCTATGGTGGTGCGGTTCGTGCAAGTGCGGTTGAAATCAGTGCTCTGAGTGGAATATCTCGACGTAAAGATCAGATAATCGTATCTTCGATTGTAATAAGAACAAAAGAAAGAAAATCAAACAGTACCTAACCATGGCAAAATTCGGCTTTGTTTCACGAACGTCTACAGTTTTCCTAGAATTAAACAAACACTACGGGGTAATTACGTAACACACTTACAATATCAAAATATTTCAGTTTTTTGTCTAGCAGACGAAATTTTCTTTCATTCTGTTTCTATAATACTCTTATCTCATAACTTGGATTGTAAGTTCAGTTACTTTTAATTATGTTTATGAGATTGAGTAGCGTTGGACTAGTCTGCCGTGAGCTTTGACACACATGAAATCATAGAATTTTAATCTTATCAAATGGAAATTAATCGTCACTTGCTATCATTGCGAATACTAACATTACAGTAACCAAGTACAAATATGATATGCGTAGCCTTTTCCCAACTATGTTGGGGTCGGCTTCTAGTCTAACCAGATGCAGCTGAATACCAATGTTTTACATGGAGCGCCTGCCTATCTGACCTCCACAACCCAGTTACTGGGTAATACGATACCCCTTGGTAAGACTGACTTTTGGGCTTCTGACTACCCGTAACGACTATCAAAGATCCACGAATGAAAGCCGGGACCAATGGCTTAACGTGCTTTCTGAGACACGGAGGGGTCTCGGTATGTAAAGATGGTCACTACGGTTACTCAATCGATAATAAAATACCTCTAATGCTATATAACTTTATTGAGTTATCATTGTTTATATTTTGCCTCGGGTCGGGTTTGCTGACACTTCGGTTTAGCATAATCAACCTATAATGTTCCCTCTGCTAGGACATACTTTTACTTTTCATTATTTACTTTTCATGGAAATACTGCTTAAAATTCATAAACTTAAGTACCATCTTTACAAAAGGGTTCTGAAAGAAACCCCATTTACGAAATCTTTTATAGTTGCTTTTTACGATCGATCATTCTAAAATGTTCTAATTTTATGTTTACAGGATAGAGACGCGGAGGAGATTCCAAACGACTTCCACCTGCGCTGTCTACTCTAGACATCTATCTATTATATGGGTTTGGTTTCCGCACTTAGTCCTTCAAGTGGACCATTGTGTGTGGGCCGTGGCGGCCGTCGGTAGTTATTCCAACCAGCCCACCTCCTTCCAGAAATTAATTAGATCTACTCTATACATCATAGCAGTATCTAACAGGTGCACAGGAAACCTTCTTAGTTTGAGTTTACGACTATATACTATACTATCAGCAGGAAATTCTCTTTATGTTTTTCTCCATTCCCAGGTCACGAATAAAATGAAGTCAACGCGGCACGAGTGGCCAACAGATTCAACTGTAAAGTTAGCTTACAATATAAATCATTTACTTTGTAATATGGAAATGTAAGACATAAATCTAGGAGAGATATTTCCCGATTAAATATAACTTCTATGTGGATGGGATTAAACAGAAATTCAGTTCAGCAGTTTTGTGTAGCAAACAAGTTAATTTTAACATAACAAAATAGGTTTTAGAATCCCGAACAAAACACTGGACAGTAATCATGTGCATAATATTCCGCAAGTATGCGCAAAACTTCACGTAGACCGATACAAAAGGAGACATTATAAAGCGAGCACTTAAAAGGCACTTATAAAAGGTCTAAAGCCTCGACGTGGCTTTCGTACAAACTGTGAACGCAGTTTCATTGAACCGTTCGCAGTTCGAGGGCCATCTACGACCTACCTTTCGACATAACAATCTTTCACAATTTGTTGACAGAAACCTCGAGGGCCTCTGAGGAGTTAAGAAAAAGTAATAAATAACGAAATACGAATGCAAGAAAGAATCTTGTTCGTTGCTTCTCGAGGTGGAAGTTGAAAATTTGGAAGTGGAATCTTAAATCGAAAGCCCTCGTTCACAACTTTTTATTGACGTAACACTCCATACTGTGAGTCGTGGAGCACGCACTGACATGTATAAACATGCTCTTTCAGCGCTTCAAGTACGTTTCTCAACTTAGCTAAGTTTTTCAGCTAATCCTAAACGAGAAAGGAGATCTTCTGTGGGCCTATACAAAATGGTACTCTCTGAAAAGATTTTACAAAGAATAGAACAGCCATGCCTTTATTTATTTAAGTTAACCCTTTTAGCGTTGTCTCTTATTTAACCAAGTACCTACGAAGTGTCAAGGTGAAATTAAGCAAAAAAGGAACCATTTTGAATGAAAGGAAATTGGTCTTAACAATGAAGGTTTCATGTGAAACCTAAAACATGAAAAGTTTTCTTTAACAATACGACTGGAATATTAAGTTAGCGGGCCCTGACGAGCTCATACACTTCTCAAATGAAATTACTTCACTAAAACCAATAAGGTTTCCTGTCTGAAAATTTTTAATATATGGAATAATTGTTTTAGTGAAAACTATTCACAAATATTCAATTTAAATAATATATATTATATATATATAATTATTGGGGAGCAGTAGTGGCCCAGTGGTAACGGCCGCGTCTTACGAGTTGTAGTCGCAGGTTCGAACTCCGTCAGGCAGTTTAATTTGTGTAAATTATTTCAACGGTGAAGGGAAACATCGTGAGGAAACCGGCATGTCCTAGAACCAAAAATTCTAAGACATGCGACATCTACCAACCCGCGCTGGGCCCGCGTGGTAGATTACGGCCCACTCCCTCTCATACGAGTAGAGAGGAGGCCTGTGCAACATTATGGGCTGATTATGTATATAATTATATATCTAGTATATTTTGAGACACGAGTTACAGTACTTTCTCTGCTTAGCCGTTTGAGTGTTCTAGTTAATTGACCACGACTTTTACACAATAGATTTCACATTTTTTTTTATCTTCACCATGAATTTTTCAAAATCATTTCCTAAATTATTCCTTGATTTCGTAAAACTTTGAAAAAGGAGCACTCAATCCACACGCACGCCAACTTAGGTACGTCTTATTTTTGTAATAGACGATTCTTATTAAAATTCATTGAATAACATGACACCACCGTCTAAATATCTCATTACCCCCATTAAACAAACTTCGGGCAAAATATTGCTTGACAATTCCTTATAATTGAATTATTTTGGAATACAAAGACGTTCGCGTTGGTGTAACTTTCACGGAACCTTTATTGCCTGAGATTGGGGTCGCGTTTATTTCTGTCTCACTACAGCAGCAACAGCTCCGGGCCTCATTCGAGGTGTTTAAAACTTACGACACACAGTTGTGAAACCGTTGAACTGAACCATTTACTTACTTGGTTGACTGCCAACAGTTTGGTGTCTATATTTACTGTTTCAGAACTGATTTGAGAGCCTTGAAGCAGCAAATATTATGTGTCTTCAGAAAAACTAGTCAAGCAATGTGGAAATGTCTAAGATGAACTCGATTGCTTATGACCAGTTACGTAGCAGGCAGATGTAGTTTAATAGCTAAGCATGATTAATTTCCCCTAACGTAATATTTCCTAATACAAGACCTATAAAGGTTGGCACCAAACTAACGTCATCATCCGTTGCCATATATTCATTGATATATATGTTACACTAGATCAGCAATTACCGCACCAAGGCGTCGCCACTAGGCTGATGGCCACAGCCATCAGCGTAGCTAACGTCAGTTCAGTGCTCTGTTTGACGCCAACCGAACTCAACCGAGTGACATGCGACAAAAAATATCGCGAAAGAGTGCGATTCAAGATCACAAAAACATAATAAATTAACCGGAATTACTTTCCACACGTAAATTAGTTGTCTCTGTGTTTATATCAACGTAAAAACGCAATAAAATGTAGAATTTTGTAAATTGGGTTCAGTGTTACCACTAAAAACTTAGTTTTAGTTTCCCACATTAGTGGGAGTTGTCAATTTATGGAATAAGTAATTTTAAATATTTTTAATAATAACAACGTAGCAGGGTGCTTATAGATGCAGCACACCGTGAAAAATGGGTGAAAATAATTCGATTGCTGAGAAAAGAGACTGACTGGCTACCTACTAAATCATTCAATTTCATTAATAATAAAGAAAAATTATTCAAAAAGAAAATGTCTTAGATATTTTCATTATTTATAAACTTCTATTACACATCCAATTAGAAATACATAATTCAAATATTTAAAAAATAATTTAACTTAACCTAAAACGCTTTTTATGGCTTAAAATGTTGGGTAAAATTTCGCATGGGTAGGCAACCCCATCCCGTCATTGCATGTTTATAATGCGGTCTTTGTCTAATCTAAGCGACGGTATTATTCTTACGACGTGTGTAAGTGAGACAGATATATGTTTACTTTTAAATGTTTAGTGGTTTCAAAGCTACGTCGTCGCGTTTATAAAGTGGCTACACTTTTTTGACACATTTTATTGAGGTTTGCTTCTCTAGTTATATAGCTCAATGCATATATTATGCAAAATAAAGATATGCTATTCCAAATTCAAAAAAAAGTTAGTCGCAAAAAGGTTTATGTCTGGTTTACGCTCTGCTGGGCCAAACCTACTGTATCGTCTATAACTGTATCGTCTGAGAAACTTTCTGCCCGCTAAGACGAAAACCATGCTTGTGCAGACTTTGATTTTCCCTATAATCGACTATGGTGACGTGTGCTACTTTGACTTGAATGCGGTTCTGCTGGATAAGCTCGATAGATTGCTCAACAATGGTATCCGGTTCATATTCATCCTCAGGAAATATGACCATGTGTCGAGCTATAGATCAGAGCTCAAATGGATGTCCATTCGCCAAAGAAGAAGTTTGCGCGCTTTGACGACGCTTTTCTCCCTTCTCAACTCTCCCACTCCTCCTTCTTATCTCGTGTCTCACTTCCAATATCTATGTTCTTCTCACGCTAAGAATTTGCGTTCTTCTAACAATCTTCTACTACTCTGTTTTTCTCATACTTCTGACTTTGTTCATTCTTCCTTTCATATTCAGTCCATTCTTCTTTGGAATGCGCTTCCTCTAGATACCAGGACGGCCACCAGTCGGTATGCATTTAAGCGGAAATTGCAGAGTTATTTTCAACACAAGTAGTGATGAGTCATCTCAACATCTGTCTCTCCAATTTGTATGTATATATATATATAGGTATTTATATATATATCATTAGTATATAATTATATATATATATTATAATATGTATGTGTATATAACCTATTTATGTATTTGTGTACCTAGTTTTAACAGGTTTTTTTTTCTCATTGTTCCTCTCAACTGAAGCACCTGCCATCTAATCTCTTCACCACCCTTGGTTGACTGGTAGAGAATGCCTAAGGCATTAAGTCCGCCTTTGTACCTTTTTGTGCGAAAAGTTTAAATAAATAAACCAAATTAGGGCGTCCATTAAAAATATATGTCTGATTGAACCTCAAATTGAGGTTGGGTAAAAAGGTTAATACCAGATTAAGGACTTTTATGAAGGTCCTGCGAGATTACTCAACTTGTTTACAACAAAAATCAAGTCAGTCTAAGTACCTCTTATAAGTGTACCGTAAAGCATTCCGACCGCAGTTTTCCGAAACGAATAGGTACTTGAATAATCCGATATCTAGAAAACGTATCATTGGTTTTTCCCGAAAGGGTTAGGCAGAGGTGTACCGATGTAACCTGCATTCGCGATTTATTTGCCAAAAAAGTAAACAAATATGAGTTTATGGAAAAATAATTTAACTCCTACACAATAAAGTTCAGTTTACGCTACTACTTCAAACATTTTTATAATTTTTTCAATAGTGCTAGTCACTCTGAAATCAACTAATTTGTCATTAAAATAAAGTTTATATTTGTTTAACTTGAAATAATCATCATCATCTGCCTAGCCTTTTCCCAACTATGTTGGGGTCGGCTTCCAGTCCAACCGGATGCAGCTGAATACCAGTATTTTACATGGAGCGACTGCCTATCTGACCTCCACAACCCAGTTACTGGGTAATACGATACCCCTTGATAAGACTGGTTGTCAGATTTTTAGGTTTCTGGCTAACCGTAACGGCTGTCAAAGATCCACGAATGAGAACCGGGACCAACGGCTTAACGTACTTTCCGAAGCACGGAGGGGTCTCGGTATGTAAAGATGGTCATCCATCCACAGACCAACCGCCGCAAGCTTAGCTTAACCTGATCGATCGACCTGTGCGGCTGTTATTATTTAGCCACGGGCCCCTCCTAAACTTTAACTTGTTTAACTTGAAAAAGAGATAAAGCAGAACATAAGCACAGACAGATGAACAAAAATAATTATGATATTTTTGCAAATTTGTTAGGTTTGAATTTGATTCACTTGTGAATTAATGGTACCTTATTTATTTTTATAACTTTTTGAACAGAAATTATAAATAGGTATTAATAAAAAAATAACGCAACGTTACTCAAATTTTTTTTTATTGGGTCCGCTCTTGACCTCGATAAGGCCTGATGGAAAGCGATGGATCAGGCCTATGATGGAAGGAACATGCCCAGAAGATGCCTAAGGCATTGGAACTACCACGCATCGACGAAACACAGCAGGCTGCTTGACGCTGGACTCCGGTGGAAGGGTTATCGCAAACCAGACCGGCGTTAGCCCTACCACCGCAAGGGAAGAATTGGCCAGTCAAATTAGGTGTTGGTGTGACTGTCCAGGATGCACCGCACGCTCGATTCAGTTGAGTATCTGGCGGAACAAACTGCGTTGCTCAAGGAGGCTTCTTCATGCATCCCCATAATCCGGGAATAAATATGGCAGTAGTAGCACCCGCCATCTTAGGTACTCAGGTACTCATAATTCTCTTGCTACCCCTATTTATTTGTGGCCGGCGCAACGTATCTTTTTCTTCCATACTCCTCTATGTCGTCATCTCGATATTCACCCACTTTCTAGCCATATTGTCTTTCATACAGTCCGTCCATCGTTTCTTTGGTCTTTCCCTACTCTTATAGCCATCCACATTCATACACAAAACTTATCTCTTGACATTTTCCTCATTCTACCATCACATAGGTACCTACCCTCACAACCGATTTCCACACAACTTTTCGGTCACCGGTGCCACTCTAAGACTTCCTCTTATGTAATTATTTCTTATTATATCCATTTGTATAACACGACACATCTAAGAAGGATTTCTGGTGTTTCATTCTCATCTCAGCTGCATGCAATTGCCTTGTATTCATCCTACTATTCATACTTAGTTTCTCCGTTTCAGTCCGGCTAAATAACCTGATGTTTGTGAAACTACGAAGCTTTCAAGAGAAAAACCAAGATTTGCTGCACTAATGTTTACAAACACGAATTGATCCCGGTTGCGTTTACTTTACAGTAGTTCTACATCTAAACTTATGTAGCTATATTATGTATGGAATTTGTAATCACCAACATTAGTAAATTAGAGATGTTAGCATTTTTGCAGCTTGTAGCTTGTAGCTTGTAGGTATGTACAACAAATTACCGAAAAGATGATTAGATTGGACAGAATCTAGAAAATTTTAGAAAAGTACATACATATTAATTCAAATGGCATTTTTCCTAAATCTAAAAGCTTCCCTGAAATAGAATAGATTTACTTATAAAAAGATCTGTAGAATGTTTTCTGAATGAGACCGCTGATTGCGATAAAAACCGCTCATTGTAGTCCCCGGTAATTGCTTAATACAATCAATTTAGGAACCCTCTCCCCTCTCCCTTAAAACTGGCATACAAAGAAATAATTTAGTTCGTGACTAAAAACTATAACTAAAAGATTTTATCTAAAATCACGTGCAGCAGTGAATTGTTATTGTAATGTAGGTACATATCATTATGTAAGGGCATTTCATACAAAATATAAAACAAAACAAAGCTCTAACTCTAAGCTATCTTAAACACAGTTAATAAAAGGTCAAAGAGCCAAATAAATTACGTGTAAATCTCTTAGACGTTTTACAAATTAATTTAGATCGGTACCTACGTAATAAAAACAACACCTAAAGAAAATACCTCAATGAAAAATCCACTCACGAACACTGTTTTATCGTGATTCCGAGAAAATATCAAAATGTTAACTCTGTGGTTGTGCCCACAGTAAAATTGTATTTTTTGTCCGAAACACACAAAGCTTTGTAAAATTCATAATGATGACTGAGTCTAAACAACATAGAAAAAGCATGACCTGAATCAACTTCAATTTACAACAAGAAAACAATATCTAAATACTGTTTTTCTGCGTAGCTATTTCTTCGTTGTTATAAAATATTTTAATAAAGATAATTTCTTGAAGTACAGTTATAAAATATTTTAATAAAGACAGCAAAAATTCCAATTAGGTATAAGTAATGAAGGTTCGTGATAAGCGTACGGTTTGAATCTCATTAAATCTGGCTTGAGTTTAAATCACGGAATCTCGGTGTAGCCAATATAGAGAAGTGAAGGAAATCTATTTTGGAATTCTCTCCGCTTCTTCGTGTTATACCTATACAATTCAAGGTTGCCAAACCCTATTTTGCAAAATATTTCTGACATCCCTATCTCTTCCTATAATAATCTCATTTTGTGAGATTATAATCCCTACCTACTTAAAATTTCTTACAAAAGCACTACAGCGGGTTCGAGACGTTATTAGAATGTTAAAATAATTAATAAAAGCCAATGCAATGGCCAATAATGAACACAAGAAAAGCACCAACAATTCGTAAAATATTCAGTGGCTTAGGAACCCTCCGTCTGGTAGCGGCGGGTAAATCAAAAGAGATTAGACAAGATTTATAGAAACGAATTTGTACCCTATGATCTAAAATCATAATAACGTGATATGATGTCCCTGGCGCCCTATGTACGAAATAGATACCTACTCAAAATCTGTGAGGAATATAGCCTTCTGATCCCGACATCAGAGCTGATATCGCTCACTTTCCAGCAGAAAAAAGTTAAGGGCACGTGTCATGGTGATAGAAGACAAACCAATTTTGAAATATATAACTCTTGACCCTGATCTGATAATTGATTGATTGATCTTTCCAAGACTTGTATACAGGGTTATTTGTAAAACACCAGCAACCTCTTAAGAGGTCATTGTACTCATCATTATGAACCACTTTTACTATGGGACCAAACCTGAAATCGCGAAAAAAAAAAATTAGCTGTTCCCTACATTTATGTTCGTGTAACTCGTCAAAATGTAGGGAACAGCTGATTTTTTTTTTCGCAATTTCAGGTTTGGTCCCATAGTAAAAGTTGTTCATAATTATGAGTACAATAACCTCTTAAGAGGTTGCTGGTGTTTTACAAATAACCCTGTATATGTTACGGCTAATTGCCGAAGTGCTGCTACACCTAGCTATAGCCGGGTACAACTAGTTGCATCCTATGTCGATGGAGCTATTTCTGTGTAAAGGGTTTAAAGTAACCTAACCAAACCTAACCTCGGGGTGCCTTTCGATCGCTCTTGCATCCTACGTCGCCTATCGACTGACCGCAACCGTGCAACCGATGTCACCCGAAGTACACACGAACCGCATGTGGCCGGCGTACCCGGCTAAAACTAGGTGTAGCCGCACTTCGGCCGGCTAAAACTAGGTGTAGCCGCACTTCGGCCATTAGCCGTGACATAATACATACAAGTCTTGAAAAGATATTCAATAAGTTTTTATTATAAAAAGAAAAGCTTTTGGTCTGTTTATTTAATGCCGTTAATTGCTTAATGTAGGTACAACTTTTAACCCTTTTTGCCATTCTCATCACTGAGAGCTTAAGCTGCAGAAAGTTTCAAGTAAATTGTACATTAAAATTGCTGCGGATTGAAAGTTTTCAATTTAGTTACGAATGCAAATGAGAGCTCGACTCTTCTTTCAATATTTATTACATAGGTACTACTGACCCTCTCCTGCTTCGCACGGGTGCAATGGCCATTCAGATTTCTATGTTATATTTAAGTTAAGTACCTAAATATTAATGTAGGTAATATACACATTAACCTTCCAGAAAATCCACGAAAGGTGATTTTATTTATTATAATATATAGATATATATTTAATTTGTACTGCGGCAGATGTCTGTAGAACGCAGAAATTACAAATATTTATGAGAAAGCAAACAGCTGTGCACCAAAATTGATTTTTAAATTATGGTTCGCTTTTCTCTTAACACTACATAATTCTGTTACGCTACCTATATATGTCGTAGAATAACGATGAAATCATAATGTGTCTGCTCTAGATCTTGGCGACGAATTAACCAGTAAGCATAACACTTCCCCTGCATTTAGAACTATCTATTAGGGACCAGGGAAGTTTAATGTCTGGGGATGAGCAGTAAGGGCAGCTTATTAAGTAGCGAACAAGATTAATCACTTTCGTGAAGATTAACTTAGTCGGAGTGCAAATTAATGTGCGCGTGCACTGAACGGTCAAGCTCGTCTGGTTAGGTACTATCAGAGGCGGCTTAACTGCACCGTCGGTCTCGTGGTCGCCAGCACGACTGCTGAGCGTAGGGTCCTGAGTTCGATTCCCGGGTCGGGCAAAGAGTTATTTTTTCCATTAGGAATTTCTTAGTAACAACCCGGAGTTTGGAAGTTGGCGGTGTGATACCCATGTGCCTCGGAAAACACGTTAAGCCGTTGGTCCTGCGCCTGATTTCTTTCCGGTCGTGTCGGATTGCCGTCCCGTCGGACTATAAGAGTGAGGGAAGAGGGAGTGCACCTGTGTCTGCGCGCACACTTGTGCACTATAATATCTCCTGTGTACCTGGCTAATCTCAGTTGAGATTGGCCGCCATGACCGAAATCGGTCGGATAGGTTATTATCAGAGACGGATTTATGCTGGTTTTTGTATGGTGTCAAGAATCTTTATTTTATCTATACATACAATAAAATCGTAGGAAAGTCAAAACTGTACATTGAATATTTTTTAAAAAGAATACTTGGGGCGTGATCTACTATCGATACCGAAGCCAAAAATATAGTTTTTAGAATTTTTGTCTGTTTGTCTGTTTGTCTGTCCGGGATAAACTCAAAAAGTACTGCATGGATTTACTTCAAATTTTGCATGAATATTACTAAGAGGGCGGGTCAACATATAGGCTATATATTATCACGCTATCACCTACGGGGGAGGAGCTGTGAATCTTTATTTTTCTTACGCATTCTGTGACAGCGTGTAATCTAACGACGCATATCTAAATGTTGTTTTTGAGTAAGCCATGCTATTATCTAGCTTTACATTATAAAAACTACGCCATTTAAGTAACTTGGGCAGAGAAATATAGTTTAATGAATGTTAGTAGTATAAAGACAATTTAAAAACAGCGCCATCTATGAGATTTCATAAAAATCAAATCAAGTTACATGTTATCATTTTTTGGAAATTAATAATTTAAATTTGTTGGCGAGGTAAGTAGTTAGTTATTCTTAAAATTCATAGATGGTGATGTGCATTTTCTTCATAAAAGTTGTATCGTATAGTTCGTTTTGATCCCTGTGATATCTTCCAAAGGTTTCCAAACCTGCGTTCGCGTCGTATTGCAGCCTTATATGCCAATGCTATAAAATACATTTTGATGGGGAAGCGTTCCCCATAAACTTGAGGAGAGGTAGTAATACAAATTCAAGTTCCAACAAAACCCTCAAAATCTTGAGCAGAGTTGAGGAAGACAATTAAAAAAAAAAATGCGGTGTCAAGTATTACAAAAAAGTTATGTTCATTGATGATGATCATTTCATTTCATGACACCCTCACGGAGGCGAGCGTCAGTGACAGTCCCAGCCGCATGCGTCATCTGTTTGCCGTCATCTTGGTGTTTTGTGGAGTTGCGAACCCGGTAGCTTTGTGGGAGAAGTATCGCCATCATCTGTCTGAAGATTTTCTACGAGCTTTGAGGCGCGCTACTGAAGACGAAGTCGAAGTAACTGATGAACGCGTGCTGAACACCTGTCTCAGTTCACTTCAATATGTGGTCATTTCTATCGGCGGCAATCCACTGATCGAATATGGGTTACCAGCTCCCCAATCATCACCGTATCAAGACCGTGAAAATCGGGAGTATAACGCGAAATGACCACCATACGAAATGACCATGTCGCTTTGTTCTCTTCAGAGCAAAAGCAAATTTATGACACCGTCCTTGAAAGCGTTGGGCAAAACCAGGGTAAAATGTTTTTCTTGGAACATGTTTTCCTGGTGGAACAGGAAAAACATTTGTTACCATTGGCATACTTGCAGAGGTCAAGAGGCAAGGCAAAATTGTTATTGCTGTAGCGTCATCGGGAATCGCTACCACACTGCTTCCGAGTGGCAAGACAGCACATGCCACGTTTAAAATTCCCATCGATTTAGAGAGCGCCGAAACGCCTGTTTGTGGTGTGTCACGTAACAGCGATAAGGGACACGTGCTCAAGGATTGCTCTCTGATCGTATGGGATGAGTGTACGATGGCCAATAGGAAGGCAGTTGAGGCCGTGGACAGAATCCTGCAGGACATCCGCAGGAACGAACATTTGATGGGTGGTGTCACAGTTCTGTTCAGTGGTGATTTTCGGCAAACACTTCCCGTGGTGACGCGGGGCTCGAGGGCTGACGAGGTGAATGCTTCGTTGAAACGATCTTCGTTGTGGTCACGAGTTCGTACTCTTCGCTTGACCATTAATATGAGAGCTCGGCTCGGCGGCAATACACGTGCTCAAGAATTCTCCGATGTCCTTCTAAGTCTTGGCGAAGGCACTCTACCAGAAGAGACAGGTGGGGCTTCCAGAGTCTCTCGGTAGAGTGGTATCCAGCTTAGAAGAACTAATTCGCTGTGTATACGGGGACATCAGTCGTATACCACACCAGCAGAATTCTTGGGTGTGTGAGCGGGCCATTTTGATGCCCAAAAATGATCAGGCTGCAGCAACTAACGAATGCATTCTCTCGGAAATTGAGGGGAATAAAGTGGTCTACACCTCGATAAACACTGTTGTCGAGCAAGATGACGCCACACATTATCCCGTGGAATTTCTGAGCTCCCTGTCAGCAAGTGGACTTCTAGCGCATACCATCAAGCTGAAGGTCGGTGTTCCGATTATGCTTCTTCGGAACCTATCTCCTCCGAAGTTGTGTTAACCGCCTTAAAGTCATCTCGCTCCACAGACACACCATTGAGGCGGAAATTCTGACGGGTTGTGGCGTCGGCGAGGCAGTATTTATACCACGCATTCCCCTAATACCTCATAACTTCCTGTTCCAGTTCAAGAGCGTACAGTTCCCCGTGAGTGTTTGCTTCGCGATGACCATCAATAAGTCGCAGGGCAGCGGGTGTTGACCTCAGAACGAGTTGCTTCTCACACGGGCAACTGTACGTCGCTTGCTCCCGCGTCACCAGTCCTGACTCTCTTTACATTTTGGCTCCTGGCAGCATAACTACCAACGTAGTTTATAGGGAAGTGTTGTAAAGTATGATACCTTTGTACGTATTTTTACTCTTTTGTGTCCTGGAATGTATTCCTGCATTATTTTCTCTATTTCCTTCAGTCACATCTTATGACTGAACTCAGCAGGATTCCCATATAACTCTCTTCACTTGCTTCGCTTGCAAAAAAAACTTATATTTTAATCCTATTTTAAAAGTTGTGTACTTATAATGCTATAGCGACACTGGCATCTTAGGTATTTTTGGTGCTGTAGAGCATGCACGCAGACGACGTCGCGGGCAGCAGCTAGTCTACTACATAAATAGTTGATCGACAGCCCTTATTTCTCATGAATATAATAGAAACTATTATAGTAATACTAGCTGCGCCCCACGGTTTCACCCGCGTAAATTTTGATCCCGTGGGAATATCGGGATAAAACGTATCCTATGTGTTATTCTGATGTATAAACTATATTACTGTAAAGTTTCATCAAAATCCGTTCAGTAGTTTTTGCGTGAAAGAGTAACAAACATCCATCCATCCATCCTCAAAAACTTTCGCATTTATAATACTAGCTGCGCCCCGCGGTTTCACCCGCAAAAGATAAAAAGTATCCTATGTGTTAATCCTGGTTATAAACTATCTATAGGCCAAATTACATCCAAATTCGTTCAGTAGTTTTTGCGTGAAAGAGTAACAAACATCCATCCATCCATCCTCACAAACTTTCGCTTTTATAATATTAGTAGGATAGTAGGAAGTAGGATAGAATCATTGACAGGATTGACACCTGAACACTATAATGTTATTTAGAAAGAGCAAGGGGTATAGTCGTTGTGCAGTCAGCAACAAAATTCAATAACACTTTAGTTTTCTAAATCTTAATTATTGAGCAAAATATTTCATTAAAATCGGAACCAAAGTGAAATTTATAGAACAGCACTTTGACTCTCTTCTACTCTTAGATATGTACTTCTAACTGTTTTGTATATCCTATCTAAGAGACCCGGATGATCTGTAACTCAGGACCCTCTTACCTCAGACACGTTTCTCTATTTAAGATTTTGTGCATTTTTTATATCAATGCATGTAACAATGTAAGAAATTATTACAATACAATATAATCTATAACAATAGTACCTACTGCCAAATTATTGATTAATCTATACTAATAATATTATAAAGACGAAAGATTTATACAACGTGTAACGAAAAGGCTATATATATAGACAAGTTGTTATGTTATAAAAATTGTTATGAATGAATAAATAAATAAATAAAGGCACGGCTTCTTTGGATGATATCAAACGATATAGGAAGGGTTTTTTAATCCTATCGCTACATGTTCGGAAGTTATGAGATTTTTTAAGACATTGATACCAGAAACCGAACTTTTCAAATTGAAATAAACACATCACTAGCACTAAAACAGCTGATCGGTGTCAACGAACTATTTGTAAGTAAAGATAAACCTCCTACTCCTGGTATTTCTGAATAAACGGTTCCGCATGTTTATTTTTTATTCACAAAATATTATTAAGTACTGACTTTTCCTAAACTTTGATTATGTTTGTGAACTAGCTACCTACAATACAATTAATTGGTCTAGGTATCAAAAGTTAACGAAATATTTAGATACCTGCTTGAATTGTCACGTATCATTTACACACTTGTTGTTTTTTTACGTAGCTGTCCTTTTGTAGAAGATTACTTTGTAGATAATTATTATCTACCTCGTAGTAATCTTCCACCCGCCACCCACCTTTCCATCATACCTACAACACAGTAAATACCTAATTCAAAAACAATATTCCTGTAAATTTCCTAACATTATTTCTAACCTTTTATTTTGGTGGCCATAAAGATGAACGATTTTTTGCTTTAAATCGATTTTTCATTCGATTCACAGATTGAATCCCGTGCTCTTCTTACATCGATCTTCTAAAAATTCATTCAAAAATCGTAATTAAAAAATTTTAAACAACATTTAACACACCTCTATTTTGTGACATATTTACAGTTGCCAGTCAGGTAGGTACGTCAATAATATTTGATAACCTTTCCGGCGTAATTCAATGACTTTAATTCAGATGGATGACTAATATGTTTCAATCTTCGGACAAGTTAAAAAGTGTCGGCATACTTATGTAATTGATCTTGTTTGAAATAGATAAACCTACCTATTCGCTGTTTATGATTGTCAGCATAATGCTTTGGGCAAATATGAACTTGAACTATTAAGAGCCTTTATTTACACATACGATCCAAGAGATTCGATTCACGTTACTATTGAATCGATTTGCTTGAAGATCGCATTAAAACGATTTTTTCGAAAAATCGACAGCTTGTACAACCATTGAATTGATCATAAAAATCGAATCCTTACGTGCATCCTACCGGGAATTAATTGCTTAAATAAACATTATTATTTGCCATTAGTACTTAGAATAGGAAAAGGATTCAGAAACCATTTTTTTGTCCAACTGAACCCAAAACATCATTTCAATTCACCTCTTTGCAACTTATTCTTCTCCTAGTACAAATAAAATCACAGTGGGTTCCGTTCATAATTTTTAAAATAAGGTTATTTTTTTACGAAATAAGACGTAAACTATTAGCAACAAGTTAATCGTTTTTTTTTTATTACAAAATAATACCACGCACGCATAATTTTTGTGTGTAGGACTAACCGAAAGAATTATCGGAGTTCACGGTCTGTCGGTGCTGTTTGAGTGGTACATAGGTTTTATTAGTTTGAGCACGTTTAGTCTTTGTTATTATTATTCAAATAAAAAAATGTCGCAAAATTGCATCTAACTGTCGAAAGAAATTAATAAAAGTACTAGAAGCGCATGAGTAACAGGAATTGTTATTTCCGAATTGAATATCGTTTGCTCACAGAACCCTGATTACGTCGCTACACACACAATGTAACATCGATGTGTGTGTAAACCTAATGACTTAGGGTTTTAGGGTACGTGAACCAATTGCAGTCCGTGTAGTTTCAATTACTCCTGGTAAATACAATTTTTATTTCAGACTTATAACGAGATAACGCGAACCCATATTATGATCTTTAATGGATTGAAATGAATGATTTTCCTGAGTTTTGGGAATTTCCGGGATTGCGGGAATATTCTAACGAGATAACCCGGAATGCAAGGGCAACTGAAGGAACAGGGTGGTATTTAGTCAGTAAGAGTCTAACACTTCCTTCAGCCTTCCGCCCCACCCAGGGCGGCAGCTGAGTCATTGATGATTTTCCCACCCAAAAAAAAATGAATGATTTTTCAATTTTGAATTCGTAATTAGTTTGCTCGGTTGTGTTAGATTTACTTAAAAGTTTAACGGAGTTTAGTTGAAATTATTATTAGTATGTAAAATAATCTTGAAATCTTGAATAATATTTTTAACAGTAGTGGACACTAATAGGGACAGCTACCCTATAGGTATCAAATTTAACGAAATAATATTTAGGTACCAGAATAGCAGGGAATAGGAGCTTCATTTTGGGCAATATTGTTATTGCTTTGCTCGTCGCCGTCAGTCGACGTCTGTCCTGCGTCTAGTACACTCGTTTTTATCCCTATGATAATTATGCGCATCAGTAATTTGCGAGCTGCCCGAGAACTGTACCGTCGCCGTTTTATTGAGGGTAGACCAGATGCTGAGCGTCGATAGATGCCTTCGTCGGCATGTTTTAGTTTGATCTCGGATGGTACATCGGCTTGGTGCCTCTAACCATAGGTAATCAGGTACCTATGGCGAGTGCTGAGCAACGACGGTCAGCACCCATAGTGCGTGTGTAGTGTACGCAGTGCAGTGTGATACAAATTAAAGTGCGGATTGAGGCCGCTTTCAGGACAATAACACCAGACATGCTACGTAATGTGTGTCCATGAACAAGTGAGCGGCCTTGTGCATACAATACCAAGGTCACCACATCGAACCCCATCTTTAAAAATGTAAGTCAATTTACTAAATTAAGCAAAGCTTTAAGATTTTACTGTTTACTCGGTATAAAGTAATAATAAGGGATTTACATAAGGGATGAAACTAGTTAACCTAGGTACCTACCTAAACTTTGTTTCGATTGTTTACGTAAGTTTTGTTATTCCAGTTTTTACGTGCAATTTCTAGCTTAATAACGAGTAAACTGTAAATCAATAATTAGAATTACACATTAATTTTTACATCACGGTAAAGTAGGTATGGCTTATTGCGCGCGCGCGCGCCGGCGGCGGCGGAATATTCCATCAGTTAGCGCCGACAAAGAACACCGCCTCGCGCCTGCGCAGTAGTCTACGGTACTAGGCGCGCAGAGTTACGGAAGAGATTTATCGTGATATTAGCAAGTAACTTAAAAAGTTATTGACCTACGTAGTGCGGTGACACGTTTGTTATGATTTGAATTTGAGAAACCAATGAAACCGAAAATTTGGTATCAATTCTTAGAGTATTTTATTTTGAGTTGAAACTATGTATAGTGACTCTATACCAGCTGTTATATTTAATGCATAAGGATAACTACAACCTATAAATTACACCCTGTATGTATGTATGTAATGAATTGGCTCTAAAAATACTGGACCGATTTTAAAAATTCTTTCACCATTTGAATGCTACATCACTGATTAATATAGGCTTTTTTAATTGCAAGAAAAAAATAAAATGTTTAAAAAATAAATGTCCACCCGTGCAAAGCCGGGACGCTAGTTAACAAATAAAGCAAGTTTATTTACCTATCGCGATTTATTATAATCGACATTTTCTCAGTTCGTTGGCCGCATCCACATCAGTCTTGTCTAGGTAGGGCAGGGGCTGCTCCATCATCGAAGCCGAATAACTTGGCTATTGGTTTAAATGTATGCCTTGAGCCACGAATGCACATGCTTGTGGCACGTATTATTGAGATGATGATGCTTGATCTTAGCCAACCCACAGTGGCGTAGCTATCGGTGGGCTAGGCAGTGCCGTGCACCGGGGCCCTCAAGCTCAGGGGGCCCAAAAAATTGTCTGCCACCTTCAAGCAGCTGGTACATTTGAGTTTTGAAAACAGTCATTCATTTGTTTTTCCTCATTATTTTTTTCTTTGGAGTGGCTTATTACCGCACAACGGAAACCATGAAATATCGGTATATTTACGAGTACGAGTTCTACCGTGGCACCAGTGCTGCAGAAACAGCTCGAAGGATTAATGATGTGTACGGCGCTGGTGTCGCAAAAGAAAGCACGGTACATTTTTGGTTTCAACGTTTTCGTTCTGGAAATTTCGACCTTCAGAACCAACCCCGTGGACGGCCGGAGACCAAAGTGGAAAATGAAGAATTAAAGGCTATTGTGGAAGCGGATCCATCACAAAGCACTTCAGAGATAGCTGCAGGCTTCGGGGTAAGTGATAAAACTGTATTAATCCACTTGAAGCAAATCGGGAAGGTAAAAAAACTTGAACGATGGGTACCTCATGAATTGAGTTAATCGAACTTGCAAACACGCGTCGACTGCTGTGTTACTTTGCTCAACCGACACAATAATGAAGGGATTTAAATCGAATCATTAATTGTGATGAAAAATGAATACTGTACGATAATCGGAAGTGCTCGTCGCAATGGCCGAACCCTGGAGAGCCAGCCAAATCCTGCCCTAAACGAAAATTGACTCAGAAAAAGTTACTTGTGAGTGTTTGGTGGACTAGCGCCGGTGTCGTTCACTACAGCTTTCTAAAATCTGGCTAAACTATTACGGCAGATATTTATTGTCAGCAACTGCAAACCATGAAGGAAGAACTAGGTGCCAAACAACCGAGATTGGTCAATCGCTCTAGACCACTGCTGCTTCACGACAACGCAAAACCACACACTGCACAACAAACAACCACTAAGTTAGATGAGCTACAATTGGAATGTCTGCGACATCCGCCGTACTCCCCGGACCTTGCTCCAACAGATTACCATTTTTTCCGGAATTGGGACAACTTCTTACAAGGAAAAAAATTCAACTCCGATGCGGCAGTCCAAACCGCCTTCAAAGAGTTCATTGATTCTCGCCCCAATGGTTTTTTTAGTAAAGGGATCAAAGAACTACTTAAGAGATGGCAAAAGTGCATAGATAACAACGGTGCATACTTTGATTAATTAAATATATTTTACAAAAAAAAAATTGACTTTATATTCCTCCCGTACAAAACGCCAATTTCATATGTAAGGACCTAATATAATAAATTCTTTCTGTTGTGTTGTGTAAGGTGTTTAGCCACTTCAATCAATCGGATGTTATGTGACCGATTTATGAATACTAGCTTACTCTACCAAAATATTAGTAATGAACTGCACTCCTTTTTTTGACAAAATTCCATAACCACCAAACATATAATTTTCATTATTTTTTCTCGAGTAGTCATGCTGAGGTCCACTCTGGTGCCCGCTTATCGTTGAATTTTGGGACATTGTATATGTATTTATGTTTTTTACTTGATAAAATAAAACCTAACCAGTTTAGATAAAGCGCCAACTTTTTTTCGCACCGGGGCCCCTGCACCCTAATTGCGTAACACATTATTACTCTCAATTTGAATCATTTTTCATAATCCATTGCTCCATATGATCGAAAAATATGTCTGCTCAAGAACGCAAATAACGCAATGAATGTTGTTGAACTTTCAACATGAAACCCATTGCTACTGATAGTATGTTACGCAATTACCCTGCAGGTCACGTGTCTACGCCACTACCAACCCATCACTAAGGTAAAAGATCTTTTCCAGTTAACGATTGCAGCTCCAAGATTGTTTAGGAAGGTAGGCATTTGTGGGGCATAAAGCGATGCATAAGCTCATGCATGATATATGATGTTGAGATAAATAAAGATTTATTATTATGATGATAAGCAAAAAAGTACAATGGCCCCGATTCTGTTGTTCACAAACTCAACTAAATTTAAGTTCAGTGCATCTTTTTCTTTCTATTTCATTATGAAAAGGACAGAAGATAAATATTAGTATAGTCCTGTTAAATTAGTCAGCGCCTGACGTAAATTGACGTAGGTATTTTTAGTAGCCAATTTTTTAATCACGTCTAAACTTGTCTTTGGATTATCTAATTTGACGGGACTAAACTAATATTTATCTTCTGTCCTTTTCATATTGAAATAGAAAGAAAAAGATGCACTGAATTTAAATTTAGTTTAGTTTGTGAACAACAGAATCAGGGCCATTACTGAACCATTTCGTGTTAGTCGAATTTTGATACTGACCGCACCTACTACTGGACTTTTTTTACAATGAGCTTCATCTCCAATTATGAGTAGTATAAAACTGCAATAAAATCTATAATAATTTAAGTACATCAACTTCAAGCAGATACGCCACCATAAAGCTATTCGCGGAATTAATTCAACTGGGCTGATCTTTCAATCATCTGATAACTTTATTCGAAGAATAGTTTTGTAATTCTGACAGTTATTTCATACAAAAACTGTCAAACGTCAATTTTATTCGTCGAATAAAAGTTATCTGGCGAAGGAAAAATCAGCCCTTAGGGCCGAGTTTTCAATAGTAACTTTTACTTAAGGAATAAATATTGGGGTTTGACAGCTTTATACAGAAATTACGTCAAACTGTCTTATTTATTCTTCACAAAAGTTATCTGACTATCGAAAAATCAGGCCTTAGAACGTTTTCAGCGACGAATCATTTTATTATGAAATTCTTACTTAATTTTGTTACCTACTACGAATGAAATGTCAAAATAAAAGTGTTTTTGGCTATTCATCCTGTCAGAAAAACGACACTAATGTCGCTTTTCACTTCCACACAAATGGAAGAAAAAATATTCACCAAAAGTACTTTGAGACATAAAAGCTGTAGAGAAGATGATAATATATTTGGTGAACTATGTGATGTTTTTTTCTCGTAATTTTTTGGAAAAATAGACAAAAATTTTTTCGAAATTATAACATAAAAATTAGTACGTACAAAACTGGTATAACTAAAGTCCGGTCGCGGAGCAGGAAGAATTTCGTACAATGAGCTCTTTGCCTACTGACAGTGGTCACAAACATTTTTGTTTTAAGTGCGGTTTATATGAAATATTTGAAGGAGAAAAAAATATATTTACTAGCTTCTTAAATAAATTATCTAATATATAAAATTCTCGTGTCACAGTGTTAGTTACCATACTCCTCCGAAACGGCTGGACCGATTTGTATGAAATTTTGTGTGCATATCGGGTAGGTCTGAGAATCGGCTACTATCTATTTTTCTTTTTTGCAAAACGACGTTTGCGGGGTCAGCTAGTTATTATTATATAAATTGATATTTATTTTAGTATGAACGCACTTATAAAAGTCAGGCTATAATTACTTATTTGGTAGAAATAAAAAATGAAAATTCAAAAATCAGAATCCGATTTCTGTGTATCGGAGTTACTGCTTTCCGAAGACGTCTCGCCTGTCACATTTATCACAAAAGAATCTACAGTTTTGTCTACATTATCACCTATTACGTTCTAGTGGAAGTCTAACAAACATTACCTACGGTCGCAGGTAAAAGGTTCACAATCCCTGAGGACGGCGGTCATTACATCTGTGCGAGCGGGACGCATTATATTTACGCGGGAGTGACAGAGACAGGTAATAACAGGTTAATGTACTAAATTCTTTCTGCTCCGCGACCGTACTTTACACATACAACACACTGCACACTCACACATACTACGGTGCTTCTATAACTATACATATAATAAATAAATAATAAAATAGTAGGTAAGTAACAAAGATTTTTTGTAAGTTTTTCTGTTTGTTTGGATGTACCGGATTGGCGCAAAAACGGCTGATTGGATTTGGCAGAATTTTTTTACACAGATAATTTATAACGTGGATTAATACACATAGGGTACTTTTATATACTATCTCGGTAGTACGTTATCTTGGGATATTTTCCGACATCCACGCGGGCGAAGCCGCGGGCAAAAGCTAGTAACGAATAAACTACAAAGACAACAGAACATTCATCTTGTGCTAATAAATATGTGTGCGTATGTGTGCCACTGTGCCCTTTTTATAATTCCACTCTAAAGCCTCATTCACCCGGTGTGACTTAATTGCCTGTAACACAGCAAAAGTTGAGGCAACAGTTATGAGTTGTAACCATCTGAACGGTGATAATCTGATGCATTGATGCAAGTCAATTGTTGCTTCAATATTATTGTATTCTGCCGCGGCAGAAAACACAGGCTGTTTGCTGTGCCTCCATGTTGCACTGTTGCGCGTGCTGAGTTCCCAGTACTTCGCATTCTGGCCGCCCCAATGATCTATTGGATTCTAATCAAACAATCGATCTGATTGCGGATGAATGGACGAAAATTTTACTGGCATGTCAGAAGTACTGTGAGAGGGATTCATGAAAGCATTGATATTTTTACTGTTTTATGTTTTTACCTATACTTAATTGTATATTTTCTTTTAATGTGTATGCTGTATTTAATTATTTGGCAAGAAACTTTCATCATGTAAATGGGATGGAATTTTCGGCATAAAGTTAAAATCTTTGCTAAATACATATAGCCCGCACTCAAACAGGAAGCCTATACCTACTTGGAGTCATGGGGATTGGCATTTGAACGCAGGTACGACCGAGAAGACCACAGACCCGTAAAGTAGCGGGGCAATTGCGTAACAGATCAATCGGAATCGGTTTGATTTTGGCGGTTCAACAACATTCATTGCGTTATTTACGTGTTGACCAGACAAATTTTTCGAACTTATGAAGCAATGGATTAGCAATTTGCTTCAAAATGATTCAGATTCCGATTGATAGTGTGTTACGCAATTAGGGTGCTAGTTAAGGATACGGATTCGTAGCTCGATTAAAGATACCCAGTCTATTTGTCAGTGTATGCTGCTATCAATCTCGTTAGTGACAAGTTGTACCTACTTCCTGTGCCAGCTGCGTTGTGTTGACGACTGAAAAGTCCACAGGTTCTTATGTTCCTAACTTTGGTACTTCATTACATTAGCTAACCATATTATTTCGAGTAAAACTTGTCACACATAACTGGAGCGATATAATTAGGCTTATGACGCTTTTACCAAAATTAGTACATCCAAGCGGGTGCAGAGTGAACTAACATTACTCCCGCTGTATAATTATGATTTCAAACTTTGTAGCGAAGTTATTAATTTTCCGCTACCAATTAAACTTCCCCATTGTTACACCAACAAAGTGGGTACGATGCACTATTCTCGTATTTACCGGACATCCAACGGTAACGCTATATTTATAACGCTGATTCTGATTCTGATCCATCAAGGCGAAATGAAAAAAGTATCTATACTAATATTATAAAGAGGAAAGATTTGTATGTATGTTTGTAACGAATTGGCTCAAAAAGTCCTGGACCGATTTTAAAAATTCTTTCAACATTTGAATTTCACTTTTGATTATTATAGGCTTTTTTTTTTCTTATTTTTTCCACCCGTGCGAAGCCGTGACGGACCGCTAGTATATTATATTTAGTGATTCATTTTGTTTCAAGATTCTAAAATAGCATCTTTAACTTAATTGTTAGGAATAAATAGCAATGTTTTCTCTATAATATTTTATCGTTAAAACAATCTTGAGGTAAATTATAAATATGGTTTGTTTTTTAAGCCCCGATAGTAATTTGACAGCTCACCATCATCTGCCTAGCCTTTTCCAACTATGTTGGGGTCAGCTTCCAGTCTAACCGGATGCAGCTGAATACCAGTATGCAGTATGCGGATGCAGCTGAATACTTCTAAGAAATTCCTGAAAAAATATTCGTTTCATTTGACCCGTGACAAATGGACGAATCCTAGGAATGAGGATTGAAACTAACAAAATACCCTATTCATAGCCGTTTGCATAATTTGGTACAACCAAAGGAATAGTTTAGTCGTTGTGTTTGCACAAGTTTGCATTGCAAATCTTCAATAAGTATCCATTCTTGGTGATCTTTTTCTTCCTAAAATTAATAAGGTGCTAGTTTGCTAAAATAACACTGTGAAAGTTTCGAGCGAAACTACTAGTTGACTATAACGGATTTTGACTGAGTGGAAAGTCCTTCGTTTTTCGAAACCAGAACCTACTATATTCTGTCAAATCCGGGATACATTCTCGCAAACAAACTCCAATCTTGGACGAATAAACAACATTCCTGCATGCAGCGAAGTAATGTGATTGAGTACCAAACACCTATAATATTCAACTTTTGCAGTGACAGTAATACTTTTGCTTTCTAAAGAACGTCCTACAAATAAAAGCATCAAGTAAACACTCCGGTCATTCGCCTACACGTGTTCTTTGTTGTACACAGATTCACCATCTCTTTGTTACTCAGTAATGGTGTTAAAAGGTCTGACAGTTTAATGGATAAGGAGTTCACGATTAGGGTAAATAAACTATAGTATCTGAACTAATATTATAAAGAGAAAAGATTTGATGTTTTTTATGTTTGTTTGTTACGCGTTCACGCTAAAACGGCAACTTGCAACTTGGATGAAATTTGGCACACGAGTGGACTGGAATACTTTTATCCCGATATTCCCACGGGATCCAGACTTATGCGGGTGAAACCGCGGGGCGCAACTAGTATGTTATAAAACAAAACCCAGCGTCTTGCCAGTCATGGCAGTACCGCATTTCATGAAATATACTCTGTACTTACGAACTAATGCTTCTAACTTATCAGTCTTAAGAGGAAATGCGGGTGGTCTTTTGTCCACAGAAACGCTCTCGCCTGTTTTCTTTCTGGTTACCTAATGACCATAAATAAAGCAATGATTTTTTACAGAATAATAAAATATCAACTAATTTTAAATGAAAACCCTTTTCCCAACCATGTTGGCGTCGGCTTTCAAGTCAAACCGAATCCAGCTGAATACCAGTATTTTACATGGGGCGACTGCCTATCTGACCTCCACTACCCACTTACTGGGTAACACGATACCCCTTGGTAAAACTGTTGCCAGACTTTCAGGCTTCTGACGACTCGTAACGACTATCAAAGATTCACGAATTACAGCCGGGACCTCCGTGCCTCGGAAATCATGTTAAGCAGTTAGTATGTGAAAATAATCACCCATCCACGGACCAACCGCGGCAAGCGTACCTTAAGCTGATCGATCGACTCGTGGGGCTGTTATTACTGAACCACACAAGCCTTTATTTTTATTTTTTTTATTTTGTAATGATAGAAATTTCATTTGCTTTTGAATTGGATCCCGAAATAATAAGGAAAGAAAAATATAAAGACCATTCTATGATATTGGTTTGAAAAATTCAAATGGACACCATAATTCACCGTATGTATTAAAATTTCATTGGTTTTCCCTTTTGCTCTTTCTTATTCCTAAAACCAATATCAAAATGGAATTCGTTGATGTCGCATGAAGCAATTTACCTTCATAGCTCGATGTACTTATTGATTTTCACGAAGTTTCATTTTATTTTACTATAAGACTAGCTTTTGCCCGCGACTTCGTCCGCGTGGGTTTTGTACTTTTTCCAAATAAATTGTTAAATTTATTTGGAAAAAGTACAAAACCCCTCTCCACCTCCCCTTGAAACGTAGTTATTTTGAAAATTGTTGATTACGATCTTTATACTTTATTTAAAGAAATAAGTATTCGGACCAATATTTTAGTTAAGCTACCCAAGATGTTCCTCTCTTTTCATCACGACAGACAAGACATTTGGTACGCTTCCACTGTTATGACATAAAAATTATTTATACCCTTTTTCGTGTTGGAAGTAGGAGTTTCGACTCCTTAAACTTTATTACCCTTTTCCGCCACGGTAGGAGTTGAATAAGTAAAACCCTAAAAGTAACAATCTTTATTATTTACTGAGGCAAACGTTGAAAAGTTTCCAGTTTCTTAACCAAAGGAATAAGACCGCCTTTTCACCTTCACAGTTTTTATCCCCATAGGTGCGAAATATTGAAAACACGTTTGGAACGTTTCCATATATTGACTCAAAAATTATTTATACCAATTTTCCATTGAATCAAGCCACGCAATAAAATACTCCTCTGTGAAATGGACTACCCCCGTTCACCCCGTTAGGGTTAGGTTTTCGAAAAACCCTGTTACACTTTATTATTTATTTTGGTCTTAAGGGCCTATACTACCTCAAATGGCTTAGCATGATCCTCCGTTATGTTGAAAATACTGCAGCATTAATTTTGAAATAAATATATAGTAAAGTCGAGGATTAATGCTAGGTCTTATGTTAGACGAAAACACGATTTCATAAAATTTTCTCGATAGAAAAAAAATCCAAAGTTACCTCCAAACCGAACAATAAACCGCTGGTATTCAAAAAATACTTCAAATTAGATTATGAAACTTAGTATACTAACCGAACTAACTATAAAGCAGGTCTTATGTTATTTACTTTTTTTTAATTACTATTATTTTCACCGTAAAAAGCAAATACCTAAACTATTGGCGCTGCCTGCCACCTAGCACCGCACTCTGTCTCGTTCTCACTCAGTCAGTGAGCAGTATCGTGCGAGCGAGATAAAAAGTGAATTTTAACTGAGGTAGTGTAGGCTCTTAAGTATACATACTGAGTTTTGATAAAATTCTTCCATACAAACTTTGACACCCCCAATCTCCCTGTTTAAAGCATAAAAACATAAAATGACAAATTATATTTATTTAGATAAGTATTTGTGCCAAGTTTTAAGCTTAAATTCATTCATACTTACCATTTTTTTGGAGTAAATCAAGCTACGCACTACAATACCGGCCTTAATAATCGAATTACCACTTTTTACCCGTCAGGGGTCTACTTTCGAAAGACCCATTTCTTATTACTTACTTAAGCAAATATTCCTTCCAAGTTTCAAGTTGATTAACCAAATGAATTAGATTTTTCGTATAAAGTTTTTCCCCACTTTTCAGCAGGAGGAATTTTGAAAAAACGTTTGGGATGTGTTCATAACTTGACTCAAAGATTATCAAAAATTTTCAAGTTAATCAAGCCACGCAGTAAAATGGAAAATTAACTACCCCTTTTCACCCCGTCAGGGGTAGATTTTCGCAAAACCCTGATGCATGTTATTCTTTAATTTTGGTCTCAAGTATAAATACTGAGTTTCGGCTTAATCGGACCGCACGTTAAAATTCTTCCATACAAATGTGGACACCCCCTAATCCTCCTTTAGGGGGTAGTTTAGAAAAGCAAAAAATGCCAAACTTCATAATTTACTTAGATAAGTATTTATGTCAAGTTTCAAGCTTATTAAACCAAATGAATAAGATTTTTCATATAAGCTGTATCCCCACTTTTCACCCCCACAGGGGTGGAATTTTTAGAAATCGTTTGGAAGGTGTTCATTACTTGACTCACAGATTATTTATACCAATTTTCGAGTTAATTAAGCCAGGCAGAAAAGTCCTGCCCTGTAAAATTAACTACCCCTTTTCTCCCCGTTAAGGGTAGATTTTCGAAAAACCCTGATACACGTAATTCTTTTTTTTTTGGTATTAAGTATAAATACTGAGTTTTGAGTTAATCGGACCTCGCGTTAAAATTCTTCCATACAAATTTTGACACCCCCCAATTCCCTGTTAGGGGGTAGTTTATAAAAACAAAAAATGCCAAACTTTATAATTTACTTAGATAAGTATTCGTGCCAAGTTTCAAGTTTATTAACCCAAGGAATAAGATTTTTCATACAAACTTTCATCCCCTATTTAACTCCCGTAGGGGTTGAATTTCGAAAATTCCTTCCTTATTCCTCGTCTACATTATAAAGGAAACCTCTGTCCAAAATTTCAGCTTTCTAGGTCCAAGGGTTTAGGCTGGGCGTTGATGAGTCAGTCAGTCAGTCAGTCAGGACTTCTCTTTTTATATATATAGATAGATATAGATATAAATCATGAACTTATGTAGGTACCTATCCATATAAATGAGTGCTACTGCACACAATGGCATGCCATGATATTATGGTATAGACATGCCATGATAATAAGCACAAATCACAAATAATGGTAGTGGTCTCACATGGGTTTGACAAATGCACAGATTATTTGCATAAAAAATCTACCTGTTTCTACCCAAATGCACAGTCGAGAACTCTCTATCCCTATCCTATCCTCTCTATCTCTCTCTCTCTCTTTTACGGGTTCTCTTACACTCTCACTCAGATACTTAATTTTCAAGTAGATGGAGAATTTTACTTTATGCTGGAAATGAATGCAATATCAAATGTTTTCTAATTCAGTACATCGTTTTACGCTAGCAACTGAGACACCCCTATGTCCTTTTCGAATATAGCTTTTAATAATAAATGCTCACATATTTTCATACTGCATTTCTAGAACGTGCCAGTGAAGGAATCAATATTTATGGGACCAATTTTTAGAAGTATATATTTATCTCAACATATTTTGTTTTACGTAAATGCAGTTACAGCGTAACATGAAAAAATAACTATTTTGCTAATTAGTACATATAGTAATGATTGATGGCAAGCTAAAGATATTATTATGCATAACTTTGATGAAAAAGTTGTTTTACTTTACTCAATCATGTTGTTAACTGTTTCTCTTTATGTTGCTCGGTGAACCATAAAAAGTCATCTATGAGTTATGAATATGGACTAACTGCAAATTGGAATAGCAGTTAGGCGGAGGTTACACGTTCAGTTTGGCAACAGTTCAGTCTGTAACCTTGATCACGTATAGACTGATGGCTGAATGATGGACTGACGAGCGGCTTAGACGGTAAATCAGACTGACGATCAGTCCAACCGAAAACTTGTACGCGATAACACGCATATTAGCCCTGTCTACGAGGTATCGTAGAAAAAAAAAATCGATAGTTCAATCTTATAGTAAGCATTAATTTTCTTTTTTAACTGTGGTTTTATTTTTTTTCAAAATTAGTAAAAGTTTCTGCAGCGCCTCATTTCTCTTATATTTATTAACATAATGGGGATGCCTTTTATTCCATAGAATAGGTTGTTTCACGAGAATAAATTCTTTCTTTCTCCGGGGCGTTAGCCCCGGAGAAAGAATCCCTAACGTTAACCGTTAGCCGTAGCCCCTAACGTTAACCGTTAGGTTAACGTTAGGGGCTGCGAGGGAGACGGCGCAGGCGGCGGCATATCGGGCGACTCCATCGCTGTCTAAGCGGTGACTGACATCAGACTGCTAGCTAAACACACGTTCAATCAGGCATCAGTCTGACCAGACTGACAAAAATTTAAATAACCATCATTCTGGACCATCATTCCATCAGTCTACGCGTACACAATCAGTTTCCCGTCATTCTGAGATCATCACAGACTGAACTGATGCCAAACTGAACGTGTCCGTATTACAAAATGTTTCCCGCGATTGCCGCTGTCAAAGCATTTTTGAGGGTTCTAGTGCTTAGAAAAATAATTTGTCATCAAAAAAGAAAACAGGGACAAAGAAGTATTTAATAATTATTATAATTCTGTAAAAAATCATTGCTCTATGGTCATTAACCAGAAAGAAAACAGGCGAGAGCGTTTCTATGGAGAAACGACTACCCGTATCTCCTCTTAAATATTAATAGTTGTAGAACTTAGCAGCTTCATAATATTGGAATAGAATCCTTGTTAAATCTTAACGTCTGAAATTGTATACCTGTACTAGAATCTCGACCCAATATCTAGGTATTACCCTTATTCTTGTGATTGTGAGAATACTGTACTACATCATGTAATGGCGCGTTAGCATGTATTTACATGCAGAGCCCGATATTTCCAGCGATTTCTTCCACAGCATCTGGGTTAAGTGACTACTTTGATTCCATTTGACGCTCCGCTGATGCGCTCAAGCCTCAACCCGACTCAAATAGCTACTTAGCCTTTGATTAAATCAGTAGGTACCTACATAGAGATCCGCATTTTTCATACTAAGTAGTCCATCAATAGACGTGGACGTCCAGGATAATATCGTCATGTTAGAAATTATGAAAAACTCACACTCGCTTTTCGTTGGCTATTTAAGAACATTATGTTCGGTCATAAGTTTTCCTTCAATCAACCGCAATATTCCTCAAAGCAACGCTTGAATCATGTCAAGCGATATTGCTTTAGTTCGCTCGTCCATTGCACGACTGTGTTCTAGTATTATCGTCAACAAAAATTTAAACTTCTTACAATTAATAAAATTTTTCTCGCTGTGGGTTGTTGATCTGTTGCTACTGTGGACTTTTTTGATCTAAGGCCCCTGCCCCACGGCGACTTTTTGTAGCGATGCAGTAGCGATGCTGTCGCGCGTTCGCATCGATACAGTCGCGATGTGGTCGCTAGCTGTTTGCTCTCGCCCACTACGATTTTCAGTTGCGATACAAACGCGATACTGTCGCGATGCAAACGCGATTCAGTAACGGCAGAAAAATGCCAGTTGCAAGATGGACTCCGTTGAGGCGACAAAAGTCGATTATTACATCATTTTTTTAATCTCATTAGGCTTGCCCCTATTACATGAGACTTATAGGTAACTGGTGAAATGTGGGTGAACTAGGTAGGTATATCTCTGCCTAACCCCTCAAGGAATACAGGCGTGATGTTATGTTATTGTAATGTAGGTATGTAAGGTGTTTTCACCAGCACCCTAATTGTGTAACACACTATCGATCGCAATCTGAATCATTTTGAAGGATAGTGCTGGTGCATTGCTGCATATGTTCGAAAAATGTGTTTGCTCAATAACGTAAATAACGCAATTAATGTTGTTGTACTGACAAAATGAAACCCATTGGCTACTGATAGTGCGTTACGCAATTACTCCCGTTCACCTTTACCTACAATAATTATTAAGATTAGTAACAGTGGATCATTCTCCGAAACTTCTTCCGGCTCGATGGGAACTCATTTACTTATACATTCACCATTGGACTAAGCTTGCGTTTCGTTTCTGGACCAGACAACCTGGTTTCCTAAAACACTTCTGAGGCGACAAGGACAAGAAGAAAGCCCAAAAATCAGCGTAAACAATGAAATAAGATGACCATCGGCAAAGTTGGCGAGAGTGACTGGAGATTATTTCGTGGTCAAAGAATTATAAAAGAATAGGGTGCCGGCACATTAACCTCCGAGTACATCACCACCACAATGGAGAAGCATAGCCGAGTTTGATAGCCCAGAGATACTTTCACCGGCGTAATTAAACTCGGGTGAAAGCATAGCCAAATACGGTTTAGGTACCTACTTAAAGGATCATTTTTGAAATAAATAATATACAAAATATTGATAGTAGGTATCGGACTGGTATCGTATTCTATTCAATGCAGTAGGTAGGTACCTATTCATTTTCTAAACTAATATTGTTTAAAGAAAAGATTTGATTTTTTAACCGATGAATAAAATGAGTAGATTCTCATGACAATGTGTACATTTTTGCACGTCTGTGTGTTACGCCGTTTTAGGATTTTGATGAGATTTGGCACATATCTAGGTGTCTGGCCATAACCTGGAGAAGAACATAGGCTTTTCATCCTCATGATTCCACTGCTGATGCGGTACACCATCTGACTGACAGCTAGCGCAAGAACTTGACAAGGGTCACCACATGTAGGAATTTTCCTGGACCTTGCGCAACACGGTAAACAAATGGTTTCAAAATAACTCGCTAACCCTACATGCAGAGAAGACAAATTACATTGAGTTTTCGATGCGCAAGAATATATCGAAATTTTCCTTAACGTTGCATGCTCAGAGGCGGCGTAAGGCGTGGGCGACGTGGGCCACCGCCTACGGCCTCGCGGTCCAAGGGGCCTCAAGCCTTGAAGGCCCGCGAACGCAAATAATTACTCATCTAGCAATAAATAATAAAAACACCGGCTAGCAAGTAGGTATCTGGCAATACTTAACCTACATCATGCGTTTTTTTTTTAAATGTACACTGTGAAAATTACATAAGTAGTACTTTTTACTATGCAAACATAGTTAAAAAGTACTAAGTTTTTCTGGTAAAAAGTACCAAGTATACTTGGTAACATTACTAAGTTATTTTAACACGATTCTTGAGTCCATTTCATATTTATTCAATGTGGACATGTAGGTATAGCAAGAATCAAGCCACGCAATAAAATCCTCACTTGTAAAATTAACTACCCTTTTTCACCCCGTTAGGGGTAGATTGTTGAAAAAACTATTTAACAAAAAAAAAACAACCGACTTAAAAAATAAAAAACACTACAAAGTGTAAAATAACTTTAATTTTAATTTCGGAAGTCGGTGTCTGGTTTTGTATTTACGTTTTTGCCACCGACTTCCAAAATTAAAATTAAAGTTATTTTACACTTTGTAGTGTCTTTTTTTTTAAGTCGGTTGTTTTTTTTTTGTTAAAAAGTTTTTATTTTTTACTTTTTATAGTCAGAGTGCATCTCATGACAATTCCAATAAGCCCAAACACGGCTAGAATACATGGTTTTATTACGAAGTTCCGGTACCTACCTTCCAGCTTCATCATCAGATCGGTTTGATGGTACCATTTTCGTCAGAACCATTGATTTAAATTTGCTTCGTCATAGTCGCTTAACTATCTTAATCGAGATATCTTATCGCCACCCGTGAAATACTTATTATCATTGAAGAGTTCCTGTGGCTATCTGTGGTCTCCTTCATCAGTTCCACTTCACCAAATTATACTTTTTGAATGCAAATGCATGTTGATGAAAATACCAAAATTTCTATATGTATGCCTATAATATTTGAGGAGTTCCCTCAATTCCTCACGGATCCCATCATCAGAACTGGATTTTGACAAAAATGGGACCAATCTGGAAGCATATCCTTTCAAATAAAAATAAAAAAATCCAAATCGGTTCATAAATGACGGCGTACTGAGGTAACAAACATAAAAAAAAAAAAAAATACAACCGAATTGATAACCTCCTCCTTTTTGAAGTCGGTTAAAAAACCCTGATACACGTTATTCTTTATTTTTGTTTTTAAGTATAAATTACACTGAGTTTCGAGTTAATTGGACTGCGCGTTAAAATAATTTTAACGCGCAATCCAATTAACTCGAAACTCATTATTCAAGAATTATTCTTCCATACAAATTTTGACACCCTCCAGGGGGGTTCCCCTTTCAGGGGTATTTTGGAAAAACAAAAAATGCCAACTTTCATAATTTACTTAGATAAGTATTCGTACTAAGTTTCAAGTTTATTAACTCAACGAATAAGACTTTCCATACAAACTTTCATCCCCTATTTAACTCCCATAGGGGTTGAATTCCAAAAAATCCTTCCTTATTCCTTGTCTGCATTATAAAGGTCTCTGTGCAAAATTTCAGCTTTCTAGGTCCAAGTTTGGGCTGGGCGGTGATGAGTCAGTCAGTCAGTCAGGACTTCTCTTTTTGTTTATACAGGGTGTCCCTGGAAGTATGGATCAAATCGAATAGGGACGTGGGCAAGGTCATTTCCAAACTTTTTGATCCTGAGAATGATTGATGATTAAGAATTATTTTACGGTTCAAAAGTTGTGACCAATTTTTTTTCAATCGTTTCGCATAGTGCTGAAAGAAAAAAAATCATTAAAGAAAACTATCAGGGCTGTCTAAAAAACTTAAATTGACAGTTCCTGGTAGTTTTTTTTTAATTGATTTTGTTCTTTGAGCACTATGCAAAGTGATTGAAAATAACAAAAGTTGGTCATAACTTCTGAACCGTAAAAAAATTCACCAAAATTCTCAAGATCAAAAAGTTTGGAAATGACTATGTCCACGCCCCTATTTGATTTGATCCATACTTCCAGGGACACCCTGTAGGTATAGATAGATAATCTGGATTACGACATAGTTATTATGGAGTTCAGTAAGGCTAAAAGCAGAAAATTTCTGTTGCATTAATTGCTTACTTTTAGGTCAGGTATACTTAATACTGTAAAATAATTACAATGGAGAAGTTTGCATTTTAATGAATAAAAAAATTTGAATATCATAAAAAAATTCTCTCGACAAAATCCGTCCTCTTGCGTCATCCATCAGGGGGCCTCGCAAAAATTATCTAGCCCACATCAAATTTAAGTCTTGCTCCGCCACTGTGCATGCTCATTGTTGCCCAGTCCCGGTAGATAAGCCAGTGAAGTGTCATAATATTAAAAATACATAAAATAAAATACCTGGGTATTATAATAGATGATTTTTTTTCTTTCAAACCACTTATGGAAGCTCTAAATAATAGAATTCGTAAGCTGTTTATACGTATTCAAAAAGATACGATTTATTGCAGATCCAAAAATAATTAAACAAGTATATACTTACTTAGCTCTTTGTCAGTCAATTTTGACTTACTGTATCTTCATGGGATGGCGAGTAAAACTTTGTTATTGCCCATTGAAAGAGCTCAGAGCTATTCTCAAGGTGGCTGCTTGCCGCCCTTTTCTTTTGCCTACTAACATCCTGTATAAAGCTTGTAGAGTAGGTACTTACCTACAGTTCAACAGTTATTTGTAATGAGCACTGTACTAAAACAACACGCAGCGCTTCCGTACAGCATTGGATTTATAAAAATGAGATGGAAAGATATAGTTTGCCCTCAGAAAAGTATAAAACATACTTTCGCAGCCAAATTTTTTTATGTACCTACTTACCTCGGACCGCTACTCTATAATAGGATAAATGATAAAGGAAACATCTACTCCTTAAATCATAGTAACTGCAAGAAAATCTTTATGGAGGCTCCTCAAACTATGTCCTATGAAGATACAGAGAAGTTGTTACTTGTGCTAAAGTAAATATCGTTCATATTATATAATTTTATGCACCTTTTTACATATGTACCTACCAATAAGATAAATATTATAATTATATGATTATTTAATCAAATAATGTTACCTCTAATCGCCGGAAACACAGGATTACCTAGTTCAGGCACAAATCATGGGTGAACTTGGCATAGATTTAAGAAAAACTGTATTTAACGTTAGTTATGAATAAATTTTATTATTTATTAATTTAATATTATTATCCTGGATCAAATACGAAGTCTCGGGTAAAAGCTAGTAAGAAATAAAATAGGTTACAATTATAAATGAAATTAATAAAATAAATTTGTAAACAAAACGCATGCACGGTAAAACACTCCCATAGGCGTAAACGACCGAATTAACGCAACAATCGCCTGCAGAATAACAGTTTCGTACATAATATCAGACCGCAATCAAATAACTCCCGAGGACTGTTTGTGAGGGACCTAACCGCTTATCAGGACCGACTTGTTATCAATGCCACAATTCCCAGTGAATGTATGTATGTACCTACCTATTATTTAATGTGGTTTTAACCTAACGACTGCAAGACGAATAGTACTTTAATACAACGTTACACAAATAAAACACAAACTGTATGTAAACAATACAATTATTCCAAGATTGGTATAGATTGTTCTTTATTGTCCACTCGTTTTTGGTTACAGCTAGTTTTGCTTACATGATAAAACTGTAAACACCGTTTATATGAGAAATTTAAGATTTCTGAGAAATTACAAGACGCCATATGTATATTGGCCTATTCGAAAATAAAATAAAAGACATTGCAGTACGTTACGGGTACGCAATAGGATTAAAATAAAACGCCAGAATAGGTTAATGTGCGGTTATAATATAAAATACTTTCAGCCTATCGAAACATAATCCTATGGGTTCTAATCGATATTTACATAGAAATATGAAAGGCGGGAGGACATTACAAATCTAGAAATGAGTGCCGACAATATCCCGTGCCTGCCGGCACTCAGTTTACACCGGTTACTTATTATGCATGATCGTGGAAATAGTCAATAAAGACTCGCGTGCTCAGATTAAGATTCGTGCCAACCAGGTCCCGAGCTGGTGCATGAATTTGTATACTCTTTAGAGTTCACAGACAGTCCTAACCTCGAATTTAGTGATTAATATCACATTTTATAAGTTCCGGTCACTTCTAAACTTAAAACAAGCGCACCGCTCTGCGGCGACTAATCATCGTGGGGGCGTGGCTCCGGGAAGCCGCGCGCGGACAGCGGGTCCGGCGCCGGCGACGCGTGCGGCGCGGGCGACGCGGCCGGCGACGCGGCCGGTGACGCCGTGCTCAGCGGCGAGGGCAGCGTCGCGTACACTGTGGGCCGCGGTGGCTGGTACGACGGCGCGTACGAGTCGCTGCGCGGGTTGTAGAAGGGCGAGTCGTCGGCGCTGCAGTCCAGGTTGGGCGAGTAGGGTGTGGCGGCACCGCAGGAGGGCGCGTCGTCGCTGGGCCGGTAGGCGGGCGCGACGGGCGCGTACACGGTGCGGCGCGGCGGCTCGGCCTCGGGCCGGTGGTGCGACGACGGCGCGTACGCGTCCGACCAGCTCGCTTTGCTCGGCGTGAAGTCGCCCTTTATGTACAGTTGTATCGGTCGCCGGAAGCCTTTGCTCGCATGCTGCGGGACGCCCAGTATGCAACACTTGCTGAATCCAACTTCGGGTGACAGTAAGTAATCACGAAATTTGTTTGGGAATAACTCGATCGAATTGAAGTTCTCGTATATTGTAGGCTGAAAACAATGAAATTGGCATATTAATTACTTGCATGGTTATAAGCTGAACTAGTACATATAGAAATGATATCAATCTAGCAAAAAGAATGCATGATATAAATACATACCGTTAGACGCTTCTTTTTCTTATAGCTAGCCCAGTTTTGAGCTTCTAGCACCAATTTCCCGCCGGGACGTAGATCGGCGAACATGCGCCGGAAGGCACGCTTAAGGCCCGCGTCGCCCCAGTTTAAATGCATCCATTTGGTGGTGGACAGGCACAGGATCAGATCGAACTGAGGACTTTCGGGGCCACTGCCGACCGGAACCTCCTCGCGAGGGACATAGTTGCCCTGGAAAACGAAAATGTTAGAATTTGATTATGCTACTGCACTTGAGCTGATGAGTCACTAAATACACAACAACAGAAAGTGAATAACATAATCTATACTAATATTATAAAGAGGAAAGATTTGTATGTATGTTTGTAACGAATTGGCTCAAAAAGTACTGGACCGATTTTAAAAATTCTTTCACCATTTGAATGCTATATTAACACTGATTAATATAGGCTTTTTTTTTCTTTTTTTCTCCACCCGTGCGAAGCCGGGACGAACCGCTAGGCTATCATAATTTATTTCACAATATGAATAGATATGACGAAATATTCCGTAACTAAGTACACCGTGGAATATTTTAGCATTGTAAGTTCTGAATAGAATTACACCATTAGATGAAATAAAACATACCTGTTTGAATGTAACATTGTAGGGGAACGCTGGCGGAGTCACCTCCGCGGTCGAGTCTCCCAGTGGTCCATACAACATAGTCATAGACATGGGGAAGAAGCATTGACCATGGTCTTGTTTATGCACTGCTTTCCTGTTCTTCCTTGGCCTCCGCAGTTTCCTTCCCGGCAGAGGCAGAACCTTCTTCAAATCCTCGTGTTTGTCGAGCTTCTGATCAATGTTACAATCATCACACTTATCTTCCTTACACTTATCGCATTCTCCTTTCTTATCGTCTTCTAAATCTGTTTTCTTATCATCATCCCTCTTCGGTTCAATTGGAATTGGAATGAAGGACCTCAGATTCTTCCTTGCCCGTCCTGGAATGAGGAAATGTTTCTATGATTAAATTGATTAATGCATTTCTCTCTCATTATCAATAAAAAAAGTAGAGATACTGGGTAAGTTATTGACTCATCTATACTAATATTATAAAGAGGAAAGATTTGTATGTATGTTTGTAACAAATTGGCTCAAAAAGTGCTGGACTGATTTTAAAAATTCTTTCACCATTTGAATGCTACATTATCACTGATTAATATGGGGTTTTTTAATTGCAAGAAAAAAATAAAATGTTTAAAAAATAAATGTCCACCTGTGCGAAGCCAGGACAGGCCGCTAGTCAATAATAAAAGATTACTGTAAAAGATAACATAAACAATGAGTAGTAAATCATCAGGGAGAAATCTTAGATTTCACTCAGATATCCAATGAATATTTTGTTATCATGCTTTTTTTATTCATCTGATTATTTTTATAAACCATTGTTGCAAAACTCACATATGAAATTGTTTTTGGAATGAATTTTTTTAACGCAACATGCGGTAGGAGTTAACTGGAAGAAATCGTCACATAAGGAAAAATTGTTATGAGGGCTTCCATGTGGCTTTCTCTCTCTGTCTCTTTCTATTATATACAAGTGTGTCTGCGTGTGAGTATCCCGTAAGGAACTTCGTTCCTGATGGGGGTCCCCCAACTGCACACATTTTTTTATAAACATCTTTTCCAATTATTATCAGTTTAACAGTTAAATAAAAATGATTTTGAAAGTGTCTAGTGGCCATAAATAATAATTATTACTGCTCTATAAAGTTAGCAAATCACACAATATTGATGTACCTAATTGGATCCCAGCCAAAAGTGAATACCACCTAATCAGGTTAAATCAGTGACCTACTAAAATTTAGTGCAAATTCATATCTATTTAGCTTGTGAACTTTTATTTGATACATACCTATCAGCACCGAGTCGATATCCATGCCAACAACAGATCGGGCACCAAGTGTGCGAGCCACAGCTATTGAAATATGTCCCACATTGCACCCTATGTCCAACACATCTTTGTGCTGGAAAAGATGCCGATGCATCTCAAATACTTGCAGCCGAATGTCCATCATTGCATTTAAGTTTCGGTAACCATAATACCTGAAATGTTAAAACTTGTGTTATAAAACCATACACACAATACATTATTAATAATATGCTCAAGATGTTTAGTTGCTCTCCTTGAAATATTACTTTTTTAAATCATTAGGAACTATTTATTCATACTGTAAATAATCATGAATGACAAAAGATTTATTTAGAGGTCAAGCAGTTATCATGCAAATATTACCAACTGGTAAAATAAGAGAATAACATAAAAGCAACAGAAAAATGTACATTGAAGTAGTTCAATGTCTTTTCCTAACGTATTAACCATTGACATGGTTAAAAAATATGTTACCTGTCGTAATTTCCATACTGGTATTTTGAATTTTTGGGGTGGAACGTGGGTAGTTTTAGATCTTCATCGGTGCTACTCTTGAGTTTGGTGCGATGTGGCGAGGCAGGGCGCTCGGGCGGCGCCGTGCGCTGCTGCGGTCGTGCACGCATCCATGCTCCAGGCTGAGGCACAACTGGACTGACTATTTTATCTAATGAATCCATTCGACGTAACTTTTTGGGATCTTTTCCTTTCTGTGATGCATTGTCACTATCACTGCAAGATCTTTTGCGTGATTTACATGCTGATGTCGACGGTTCTGGTGGTGGTGGCTCCTTGATACCCACAACAACCACTTCAGGAGGCTCCTCTGTGACTGGAGACATATTATCTGTTGTGCGTCTCCTTAGCCTAGCCTTCTTGCGTGGCTTGCGTTGCTGCATCTCAAGTCTCTTCTCATACTCCTCATTGTCCAATGGTTCCAATAAATTCAATGGGTCCCTGATGTTAGGAGGAATAATAACATCAATCTTGGCCTTGTGACGTGGTGGTGTAGGTAAAGGTGAAGATTCCGGAGTTACTGCATTCATGGCTCTATTGATGTCCTCATCCTGTAAACTATTTAAGTTGAGAGGATCCGATATATTTCCCCCAAGCAAAAATTTTGTAGGTGGAATGAAAACTTCTTTACGTGGTCTCTTGTGGGGTAGGAAAAACTTTGAGATTGATGGAAAGCTCTGTGCCCTTTTTCTTCCTTGCTTAAACTTGGTACCAATATAATTCGGTCGGCGTATGATACTCCTGTCAGGGTTGTCCTTGGCAGGTGTGTGACCTTTCTTGCCATGGCGAAATTTCTTCTTTGTCTTTTTTGAATTTCCAACTCCTGCATCACCTTCCTTGGAAGTGTTGGCATCACACGAATTCAGAGCATTGGACTCACTAGTATTTAGAGAAGTTTCTGTCGAGTCGCCCACTTCGCTCTCAGATATGTCGCCAGCTGTTTCATTGTCAGCATTGTCTACAACGTTGCTTTCGCAAGCAATTCTATTTTCTTCCGGGCTACCCATTACTTAGGCTTGGCACAACGGTAACTACATTATAAAATTAAAAATCATTTGAAAAGTCAAATTTGCCGCCACTTCACTTCTTGCAAAACCTACAACCTACAAGGACATCCGTCAATGGTGATAAACAGTTTAACAATGCGGTTTGTTTTTATTAGTACTTGCCAGTGAAACGTATACTTTAACGATATTAGAAAGCTATGAAATGATTATAAGAAAATATTTCACTTTACACTTAAACACAATAAGATAACTATTGACTTTTCAAAATTAAACTCAGCACCAGCACTTCATGCAATACTTTGATAGGATAGCAATGGCAATTTGATTTCATTTGTTTTAGTTTTCACACACTACTGTAAAACTGCGTGCTGGCCATAACCTAATTTTCTTATTGGTTGAAAATCTTCCGTTTCCTCCTCGAGCCAATAAGAACTAGGAACGGATAGACAGAAACATTACTTTGGCCAACTTTGCCGCTTGCATGAAGACTACAAGAACGATGTGAGAGTTGCCGGGTTCAAAAAACCGGAATTATTTTAGTGTTGTATGTAGTAAAAATAAAATAGTGCTAGACAAATATTCTCGCATTGCTTACTTACTTTCAATTTCAATACAAGCAAGTGGCATAATTATACAACGCGTACACACATTTTTGAGACAGGCGCTCTAACATAACTGGAGAGTACTACTTAATCTGTGGCTCCGTTGTTTTGTGGTTTGAGCGGCCGTTCACACGGCGCTGTTCTGTACGATATTTTACGGTAGAAAGTTGGGAATATCATAATTACGTCAACATTCACTGTTCGGACGGACCAAAATTAGAAAAATGTTGATCATTGCCGTGTGAACGGAGCCTGACTATCCCTACTTTCCTACTCGGCACATTTTGTAGGTACTGTTGCTATTTCAGTCATTTTTTTATCATAAACCAATTATAAGATTTACAATGCGTTATTAGATATTTTCCCCTTTTCGTTTACATTATAAGCCATAGGCTGCTGGGTGCTAGTTTCGTGCTTTATTTTTGAACTTTTCTGCTTATGTCGACAAAGAATTTTCTATTTCCATAGTAAAAAGAAAATCTAAGCTGTTCGAGTTGGTTGTTGTAGTTTTACTTTACTTTTCTGCATAAATCAACAAGGTAACCCAGTCAAAAGTAAACCATCAAATACAAATGCATACAAATACCCTAGTCCTTAGACTATTTTAGCCTCAAACACATTTATAAGAACCATTATTATCTTCTAAGCTCAAAACGCAGTAGTCCTCACAATGATATTTATTATTTCATACACGCAACATCGAAAAGAACTAGCGTCAGTCATGTAATTTTTGAATTTTGAATTGAAATTATCCGTTGTGATTCGTGTTGACAAATGATTGTATAATTCAACGGAAGGAGAGAAATTAAAGATTCTTTGGTAATTACTCCAGTGAATGCTAAGAAACTGACTCTCGAATATCATTTATCAGTTAGTGTAGTGTAGCATCAGTGAAACATTAGAAGTTTTTCACCAATATATTTTCAACAAATTCGAAAACGTTCCGAATGTGCAACGAATGTAATTTCGAATAACAAATTCGTTTTTAGGAATCGTCGATATTGTTACTTACTACGATTAAACTGGCTTATACATTGTGATGAATAAGGTAAGAATTTCAACACTCGACAAAACTCTTTACAGTCCTAATATTTAGCTCTAGGTAGCTCTTTATGCGTAGGTATAGCTTGCCGACAATGTATATTCGCAACCCAAAATATAATTTTATCTGAAGAATTTTGTACAATTTGATTAGAGTTAGAGAGTCAGAGTGCTTACAAAAATTTTAATGTACATATGTACCTACCTCTAAAAATAAGTGATTATGGCTAGAAGAAGAGTGACTACCGAGATGTCAACTATTATGGAAGTGATAAAATGAAAGAAAAATACGTAAATGTTTTGCCGACCCTAAAAAACTTGATATATGGGCAGGAGATGATGATGTGACGTACTTTATAAAAACATAATATTTATTTAGTTAGTTTTAATAAGTACTTTATATAATTTCAGATGTCCCGAATACCCAAAATGCCAGTGACTGCCACCAAAGAAAATAAACCGAGTATGTTAAATCGTCGTCCAATGGCAAGAACACTGGTCAGTGCTCTTAGTGATGCTGATAAAAAGGATTTGATAATGAATCACACCAAACCTGCAGGTCGTGGTGGGCCTTCTGCTACAGTTCCAGCTCAGCGTCTCAAGAGGTCAGCTACTGCACCATCGTCTGTCTATGTGCCCCCACCAAAAGTAACGAAAGTTGAAAAGAAGACCACTGTAGCTCCAAAAATCGCACCATATGATTATAAGGCAAGATTCAATGACTTGCTTGGAAAGCATAAGAATATGAAAAGTGAATTTGATGACTTGAAAGAAAAACATATTGAAGTGTCTGACAGTTTTGAGAAGACTAAAGATTCAGTACAGAGTTGCATTAATGAAAGAGACAGACTAAAAGAAAATTTATTGAAATCCCTCACTGAATTGAGAGAAAAAACTGCAGAGTTTGACAAAATTAAAGTTGATTTTGATATTCAGAAAATTGAAAATGAAAACCTCCAACGTAAGACTGTATTATTGGATGAAATAACCAATAGTCTGAAGCAGAAAACAGCAGAACTAGACAAAGTACAGTCAGATTTTACTGAACTGTCCAGACAACATAAAAGTCTGAAAGAAGAAACAGAGGCATTGAGAGTCTTAACGGATCATCTTAAGAAAATATCTATTCAATTTGACAAATTGCAACTTGACTATAAAGAAGGACAAGAGACTATTGCTAAATATAAGTCAGAATCAGAAATATTGCAGAATATTTTAGCTGCAATGCATAAGGAGCAAAGAGACTTAAGAAATACTATTCAAGATTTGAAAGGTAATATTCGAGTATACTGTAGAATACGACCTCCTTTGGAGTCTGAGCAAACAAAGCCAAGATTCAATCTCAATGTTCTTGATGCTTGTTCTATAGAGGTTGAAAAGGTTGAACTATTAAATTCTGTTAGAAAAGGGAAGCCGCAACATGGTTTCACTTTTGATGGTATATTTACACCACATGCATCCCAAGAAGACGTATTTGCTGAAGTTTCTACTATGGTCCAGTCTGCATTAGATGGTTACAATGTGTGTATATTTGCATATGGCCAGACTGGTTCTGGTAAGACATACACTATGGAAGGTGGTTGTGGAACTGAGGAGTATGGAATCATACCAAGAGCATTCAACATGATATTCACATGTATGGAAGATTTAAAACGCATGGGATGGGAGTTAACAATAAAAGCATCATTTTTGGAAATATACAATGAAATAATTTACGATCTGCTAAATTCTAGCAAGGATCAAGTATCTCATGAGATTAAAATGTCAAATTCCAAAGGAACTGATGTGTATGTTTCTAACTTAAAGGAAGAGGAAGTTAAGAACTCACATGATTTCATCAGGCTGATGATATTTGCACAACGTAACAGACAAACGGCTGCAACCCTGAACAATGAACGCAGTTCCCGGTCTCACTCAGTCGCCCAAATTAAAATATCGGCGATACATGAGAAGCGTAAAGAGAAATATACAAGCAACTTGAATTTGGTTGATCTGGCTGGATCAGAGAGTGGGAAAACTACACAGCGAATGGATGAGACAAAGCATATTAACAGATCTCTATCAGAGTTATCTAAAGTTATTTTATCACTGCAGACTAATCAGTCTCATATACCTTACAGGAATTCTAAGCTGACCCACTTGTTGATGCCCAGTCTGGGAGGTAATTCAAAAACGCTTATGTTGGTAAATGTCAACCAATTTGATGAATGCTTCAATGAGACTCTTAACTCCCTACGCTTTGCTACACAGGTTAATAATTGCAGAGTTGTTAAGGCCAAGAAAAATATCACTATGTTTGACTCATAATAACAATTTATTAATTATAATATTATGTAACGGTTATTACTATTAAAATAGAATAGAAGAAGTCTGCTTTCTTAACAATTATTTAGGACATGATAAATTGAATTTAACTATGGTATTGTTATTGATACTAATTCATTTGGAACCTTAGCTAACTATTTTAATCTTAATGTCAATGTGTGTGTGTTAAGATTAAAATAGTTAGCTGTTAGTTAGTAGACATTGAAATGTTTATGTACAAAATGACGATATTATAAACATGTATTTTTCTTGAACTTAATTGCTACAGTTTTTTTTTTTATCTTTTACGAGGTGTTTGTACACTGCTCTAATCAGTAATTTGATTAATTTGACTAAATAATAGTGTCCGTTTTATTTAATTTTGAATAGTTTTATGTCAAACAATTATGTTATTATTAGTTTTCATGTGTAATTGTATTGTTTATTAAATATAATGTACCTAAAATTAGTAAACCTCTACGTATTTTTTCACATGTACCTACCCAGTTGATGATAATGTAGGTAAGACCAGTAAGAGCCTGCGCCCACTGGCGGTACGGTTCGGCAGGGGGGGAACCTTCAGCATCACTACAACCAAACGCATTCTGATGGCAACGATGCCGCGGTAACCTTAGGCATGCCGCGACGTCCTTAGAGACCATCATTGAAATTTCAATTTTATTGTCATAATACTGTTGAGTTATATTTCTATGCGTTGCATAAATATCCCTCATCGTACCGTGTCGCTAGTGAGCGCAGGCCCTAACCGTCCATCCACTATAAGCCTGCGCGTGTGCGCCTGGTCACAGTTAGATGGCGCTAGTAGTACCAAAAATAAAGCTAATCGGCTTGCTATCCGTTAGCTAGGTCTACAAACAGTAGGTACTAGTACCCAATCATAGCAATTTAGTTTTCGTCTCTTTGCTCTTAAGAGGCGGAAAAGAGAGGTTTCTAGATAGGCATCTGAAATTCATTGTGAGAGCAGTTTTCTTCAGGTTACTATGGGCCAACTCTGAAATCGCGAAAAAAAAAAAAATCAACCGCTCCATACATTTAATTTATGTTCGCATAACTCGATATGAAACAGCTTGTTTTTTCCACGTTTTCAGGATTCGTGCCATAGTGAAAGATGTTCATAATGATGAGTTAAATGAGCCCTTTTCGGGGTTTCAGTTATTTCTATTACACTTTCTAAAGGTACCTCTTTACCTTTAGCTTAGATACTTATTTTACTTACCACATCTTAACTATTATGACTTAGTAACCACTGAGACTTCTTCAACGATGATGCTTTCAGGATCCCCTTATTTTGAACACAGTCTCGCCTGAAGGAAGGTGAAAATTGCCGAAAGATAACGGAAGTAAAGTCTATTCAAACTTGTTTCAAATTAATATTATTTCAAGTTAGACAAATATCAACTATATTTTAATGGTGATTAAGTTGACTTCAGAATGACTAGCACTATAAAAAAATATATAAAAATGTTTGAAGTCATAGCGTAAACTGAACTTTATTGTGTAAGATTTAAAGTTATTTTTCCATAAACGTAAATTTGTTTACATTTTTGGCAAATAAATCGCGAATGTAGATTAGGTACAAGCTATTTATTCAAGTATTTACAATAGGTACCTGCCTAGCTATTATTATCAGTCTGGCCACGGTAAAATAATATATACAGTATTCCAACTTCATACAAACGGACGAAGCGCGAGCTATGCCTACGCGGCTCGATCTCGGCATGCGCTCGATACGCAGACAGTCGCGACTGTGCCGCAGTGACGAACGGACGGTGTTTTATTTTTTTAGCAATAACCGCGCGGTTTTCACTAAAAATAAGTTCAAGTACATATTTAATATGACTAGTAGAATATATTGTGCTGTTTTTGGTTGCATGAATTCGTCAATAACGCATCCAGAGATAACTTTTTTTAGATTACCTGGAAACTGAAAGGTAAGACTATAAAATAATTTTACTTACTAGTAGGCAGGTACATAATGTGCGTCTTTTTAATGGATATAAGTATTTCCTTATAACTCTCGAAAAAAAAGATGTTTGGATTAATAAATAAAGTGAATAGAGTAAAGGAAAGTGATTGACACGAGTGAAATAGGTAGTTATAGGCGGTTTATGAATCATGATACGGTAGGGAAGTACTTACGCTTGTGTTAAAACCTCGGGGCATGTGTGTTTTGTTTTGTTAGTTTGTATAATTCAAAGTAAAGACGTGGTATTTTATTATTAATAATGGTTGTTTATTGTACTGTGTGTATGAATAATACTAGAAAAAATAAATTTGACCGTCTGTCTGTCACTAGATAGTTGAAATTTTCTCAGATTAAGTATTTCTGCTGCTGCTATAACAACATATGCCACTAAAAACCGTTTTTTTTTCTCGGTATTAATAACAACAACAACAGCTAGACTCATGAAATATTCACAGAATATTTAGATGTTTACAATCACTAAACTCACAGTCACAAAAAAGTATATTTACAATCACAAAACCAAATGAAAACACGAAGTAGGCAAATGTAATTAAAATGCTGGAGGCGAGCAGCCCTATCGCATGTTTACGGACCGCGCGTCTGTAGGCATTTATTTTAAAGATACGGCTGAGTTACAATACTGTATATACACACATCAAAAGTGTCTAGGGATCAACATATATTTTTGCAATAACTTTTCTCCTGATTGATATTAATTAAAATTTTCTTTAAGGATTCATCAAATAAAGTGTTTTCGTTTGTCACAGTAACGATAAACCAAGTCACCTTTGCATTAATAAAGAAATTTGCCATTTTCCTAATAAAGGGATTTTTGTCATTTGAACCACTAACACAAAAGTTCGAAAAAAAGACTGAAATAACAGTTTTCTCTAAAATTTTATTGGGTAACTTAAACAATTAATAATCCGTGTTTCTACCGCGAACACTAACAACACAAGAACATCGGTTTGGCATACTCAAAATGAGTTCATCCAAATCACGCTGTGGAATGGCCGCCCATGTTCGTTGCAACAACAAAAAAAGGTCTTCTTGCGACTGGATACCCTCCATATTCGGCAGAGCTCTTCTCTGTAGCATATCCCATGCATGCTCAATCGGGTTCAAGTCTGGCGACTGAGCAGGCCAGGGCAGGACATTGATGTTAGCTGCGGCGAGAGTCTGTCTTACAACTCTTGCGGTGTGCGGTCGTGCATTATCATGCATTAACTGAAATAAGGGACCGATTTGCACTTGTAGAGGAACGATGACGTCTGATACAATCGTCTCAGCATAAATTTGAGCGTTGAGGTTGCCTCTGATCCAAATCAACTCAGTTCTTCCGCCGATCCAAATACCCGCCCATACCATGATGGTTCCACCACTATAAGGATGGACTTCCTGGCAGGATTTTAATCGCTGTTGGCGTCCAGGGGTTCTCCAGTGTCGTATACGTCTTGTATCCGGTCTCATACCAAAACGAGACTCATCAGAAAAGCACACGAAACGCCATTGTTCTTCTGCCCAATTTCTGTGTTCAAGAGCCCATTGATATCGAATCCTACGATTGTGCATTGCTATAGGTGGTACCCGTAGCGGTCTTCGGGAATGAAGGTTCACTTCATGCAAGCGGTTTCTGACTGTTTGGTCGCTAATTAAGTTCCCTGAAGAGTGATGAAGCCTCACGGCTAACATCATGGCGGTTATTGTTGGAGCTCTTCGAGTTAAGATTTGAATGTATCGGTCTTGTCTCCGTGTGGTGCAGCGATACCGTCCTCCATGGCGCTCAGCCACGGTACCAGTGCTTCGGTAACGTGTCCAAAGTCGACTGATAACACTCTGACTTGTATTCAGAGCTAAAGCCACAGTACGTTGCCGGGAACCAGCTTCTATCATTCCCACGGCTCTGAGCATTTCTTCCCTGCTTAAATGACGTCGCCGCTTCATAATAACGTTGGTTTTAATCAGTAGTAGGGAAACAGTAGCACTAATAATGTCTTCAATGCGTTGTATGTTTTTATAGGGAAAATATTGACAGCTGATTTTCATCTTTTACTCGAATTTGATTCACAGTTCCTGATTCAAATTATGAAATGCACCAAAAAGGATCCATATAAATTTATAAAATCATAAATTTATTACAAAGCCACATCTCAATCTCAAGAAATCCGCATAAAAATGCTTGATCCCTAGACACTTTTGATGTGTGTAATATTACCGTGGTCTGGCCATGGACACAAACTGTGCATAAACTAATAATACTTAACAATGTTTTCCTGTAAGGTAGTCACCCTTGCAGTTGCAGACATGGATTTAAAGCGGCCGTAGAATTTTTAGGAGACTATTTCTTTTATTGTTATAAACTACCCGCTATGCAACCTAGGCTATGATTCAATCAAAAATATAGCTTTTAAAGCAGTAGGTAGTAGGTAGTAGTACACATACAATTATTTATATTACACAGATATAGGCTGACCGCTTAAAAATTCGACAGTACCTAAGTCACCTTTTCACGCGTAGATAAACCACTAAACGGAGTTCGATAAAATTTGACAAGGGGATAGATGGCATCCTTGGGAAGGACATAGGCTATTTTTTCTCCCGGTATCACGTTCTCGTGGGATATTTTTGGACACCCACGCGGGCGAAGCCGCGGGTAGAATCTGGTAACACACTTCTTAAGCGATAGATGGCGTTAGATGTACAACAGCGTACATTTATTGATGTCTCTGTTTAAGGTTACAGTTTCCCAATAAGGTGTCTCTCTACGTCACAGTTCAGCCCTTAAACAGGGTGAGCTTGCTTAAAACCATTTAGGTATGTACTGTTCATTTAGAGTTCGATCTGGGAATCGAACCCTGGACCTCACCCAATAGTAAAGTTTTCAAGTTATTATTGAATAGCCATTGTGAATGAGAGCATTAGCATCCTCCCTTACAATTGGGGTCTATAATTTCTGTCTGTAGGTACCTATTTGTATGAGTTCGAGCGAGGATATTTTGAAAGTCCTAAGCAGGAAATTTTACCTATTTTAAGTAGATTTTAAGACTGTGCCGACCGCACAGTGGCGCCCTCATCGTTTATTTGGTTATTTCATCCAATTTAGAATGAAAATGCAGAAAATAAGCACGTTAAGTTGTGCTTCACATGATTATACGTTAATATTATTAGAAACGGTAGTTTTATATTGTTTAGTTTTATTATAATCCTTAAAACGGATAACAGTGGCCACTATATTCCGTTTTAAGGATTATGATAAAACTAAACAATATAAAACTACCGCTTCTAATAATATTAACGTATAATCATGTGAAGCACAACTTAACGTGCTTATTTTCTGCATTTTCATTCTAAATTGGATGAAATAACCAAACAAACGATGAGGGCGCCACTGTGCGGTCGGCACAGTCTTAATGAAATGATCTTACTATGATTATACGGAAAAAAAACAAACAAGTTTTATAAAATCATGACGAGTTTATTTAAATAATTAAGGACTAGATCGAAACATTAAGCGATAAATCGCAATTCTCTTCTTATGCAAAAATATACATAGTGTTATGATACATCTCTCCGTGCGTCGAATCGGGCGCTAGTGGAGCGGTACTAGGGCGCAAGGCCAGGCAGACGGTGACAACGACCGAGGGGCGAGTCCAGGGTCTCTCGCCAGATTATGTTCAACGTGATACATCCGGTTCTGTCGCTGCTTCGTCGCGTGGCGTCGGTAGCTTTGCCGTTTCTATAGTGTCTATAAGTCTATCCAAGCCGTAAAGAAAACCTTCTTCATGATTGCCTTGTTGCCATTCAGCGCGATGGTCGACCTGAAGACCTTCCGGTACACTTCTAGTTTTGGCGAAGTCGATCAGCCAGGCTCCAACACGTTCATCATCATAAATGATGAATATACTGCTGCCGACGATTTCATGAGTTTTGAAGAAATCAGAACGTTCAAAAAGTTCTCTGATTTCGCGCAGCCGCGTGATGATGGCACGACGTGCCTTTTCATTATTGCCCAGGAACCTTGCCACTGTGGTTGCAATTTGTTGAGGTTCACGCACGTTTTGCAGATCGGTGAGGGGTGGTTGTCCCGGAACTTTGACTGCTTCAATACGAAAGCCTTGCTCAGCTGAAGCAGATCGTTGTTCACGGAATTGCATGTAACGTAGTTTTGTAACAGCACGAGCCTCATGCTCGGCTTCGGTGGGAGCTTTCGGGTCCAGACGCACCATTTTCTCGTAGAGGTCCGAACGAGCACGAGCGTTGCTAACTTCATCTTCCAGGAAAGTGCGGGTGCCCATCTTCACGTCCATTACGTGAGGGTCTCTGAAGCCGTGCAATAAGTCTTGCAGTTCGATGAAACGTTCACCGCCGTATTCCAGTTCGCGATAGTACCGCGGGATGGCGGAGCGCATGTGGGGGCAGGCGGCGAGCGCCTCATAGGCGTCGCGCTCGGGGTTGTGCGCCGGGTGGTCGCCGGCGGCGCGGCGCTTCCACACGGTGCCAGGCCCGGCGGGCGCCAGCGAGCCGGGGTGGCCGGCCAGTTGAAACCATTCCGACGAGCGCGATTTCAGCAACGCATCAGATGCGGGTGCTGATAATTCCAGTGCATTCTGCAACAATAGAAATATAACTATTTAGCAACGAGTTCAAACATCCGTGATAATTAGTGTTTTTTTTTTTCTTCAAATCTTCCTATTTGATTATTTGTAAGTAATTTTTTTTGTTCTTTGAAATAATTGCAATAATTTGTAGTTATAGCAATACTTACAATAGCTAGGAACTTGAGTAGCTCGGAGGGTTGAGGGGTGGGCACAGTGGGCGCCGGCGTGGAGGTGGGAGCTTCAACAGTGGACGGGGTGCGCCGCCAACGTTTGAACAGCGCACCTTCATCCTTGCTGCGCCAGCGTTCCTCCTCTTTGCCAGGTACTGCGACCTGAGGACAACCAAACACACACGTTTAAACACCTTGTCACACACCATGGAACACCTAAGAAATATTCACTTTCACAAAGATTTTCGAACACAAGCACATTTCGATGACGTACCGCTAAAATCTTATTGGCAGCGTAGAGTAGCCCGCCAGGGCCGAGGCGACTCAGCACGGACTGGCGGGAGACACTATTCATTTTGCTGGAGACTGTCATGGCGTACGAGTGTGTGCGTAGAAGGCGCGAACACGAGTGAGCGATAAAACAATTGAGCGCGGATAGCGAGCGAACGAGCATGAGCAATGGACTGCTGCTAGCCAGCGTGTGATGTAAGTGGGAGGGACGTCGGCGGTTTTATAGAGACCTCGGCTTTCTCGTGACGTAGGCGCCGCGGCCCGCTCCCGGCCCCGCGCGCTCACCGCATCGCCACTGAGTTTTCCTAGCGCTCTGTTTTTCATAAAAACCGAACTGCATTGACGTATCGGACTGTGAGAAAGATACATGGCATCATATGGCATGTAGATATTTTTATGTATATTTTTTATTCTTTTACATGATGTATTAATACGTATAATAGCTATTCACCACATTATATACCCTATTCATATCTTCAGAAGGCGTTTTTGTTGCGAATACTAGAGTAGGTACCTATATACCTACTGAAATACCTATTGGTGTCAAGGGCGTGTGATCTTTAGGGTATAAATTATTCACATTTATACTAGTACCTACAGATGCAGACCCTGTTAATACCTAATTTATAAATGTGATCACATAAAATTTACGGATATTTTGTTACGTATCCTATGGTTTAAGAAATTATACAATATTTTACTGAAAAAGTGTCTTAAGCACAGAGGGCAAACTGGGAGAAATCTTCCAGACCTTTCAAGTGACGCTGTAATAAACACGAATAACAAACACGGACCACGTTCGTAATGTTTGCTCCCAGAACCACCTTTAACTGGCTGCAGTTCGGCACTTACGGCCAGGGACTTGAAGAATTTCGTTCCGTTAGCACTAATGTCATCGTATAACGTTCCAAAATTTGTAACGATACTAAAACCTAAAAATATCAATAACGTTACAAAACATAATGTTATAGAATATCGTTTTCGTAGAACGATATTATAAGTAACATTATAGATATCAGTAAAATTAAACTATCCGCTTGTGATAACTTTACTGGTAAAACGTTTCAGAATCATTTATAACGTTATTCTTCATACTTCTTCATCGTTTTCGTCATCTTTTATGTCATAAAGCTGGCAAAAGTGGCAAGATTGAGTATCGAAATGAATAACGCTATTATAACGTTATACTGATAACGATATAATGATAATATTGTTACTGAACAGTTTAGGATTTCGTTCCGTTTGTCAGTATCGTTATAGTCAAGGAATTAATTTCGTTACGTTCTTGGTTGAACGTTAGAAATTATCGGTACTGGAACTACGCGTAACGTTATTTTGAGTGACGTTTCAAGTCCCAGCCGATCGATTCTGTAAAAATCTCACCGTGATAACTTAGGTGAAGTGAGCGTGAAGTGAGCTATCAATAGGGGCAATCTCTAACATCAGGTGGAATGACAGCTCACTTCACCTTAGTTTTCACGGTGAGATTTTTACAGAATAGCACTGCTTACGGCGTATGCTTTACCATAATAATTACTTACCTAATAAAAAAATAAGTTTTTTGATACCTGCTTAAACATTTGCACCCTTCGAAAAGTAACTTTTTATTGGCCCATGCATTGTATAGGTATTGTGAGAGTGTTAAGGATCAACCAATCGCAGTCTAGGGTGCCTTTTTATCTTAGCACCTCTAATGTGGTGCTCTCTTGAATGTCCTTTTTTGGCTTGGAGAAATTTAAAGTATAACATTTATCTGTATGAATTGTAGTGATATACGAAGTCATTAGGTAATCCCAGCTGACTGTGAGTGGAGCTGCGAGAAAAGCTATGTTGGCGCGCCAAAAATCCTATCTATACCTAGGCGTCCAGACAATCTGTATTCCTGACATAAATTATGTATTTCTTAGACGTACTTATATTTCATTTATGTTCCCTCATTCAGCTCATTTTTATTTAATTTTATGTTTTCCCACAGCTTGTGTATCTATAACTAAGTATATTCAGACAACTTATGTATTAATTCTTGTCGAGGAAATCAAATAAGTATAGGGAGTATAATAATAGTTAAGCAATACCGTAGTAAATAATGTTTTCCTTTGATTGACTAATGAAAAGTTCTGTTGTTCGTTAATGCAACAAGTATCTCATCATCATCATCATCATTTCAGCCGAAAACGTCCACTGCTGGGCTTAGGCCTCCCCCTAGCACCTCGACTTCGACCGGTTCTATGCTTTTCGCAGACAACGGGTTCCTGCGGTCTTCACAAGGTCGTCGGTCCACCTTGTGGGAGGCCTTCCAACGCTACGTCTTCCGGTACGCGGTCGCCACTCCAGAACCTTTCGGCCCCATCAGCCATCTGTTCTGCGAGCAATGTGCGCTGCCCACTGCCACTTAGGTTTGGCAATTCTTCGAGCTATGTCGGTTACCTTGGTTCTCCTGAGGATATCCTACTAATATTATAAATGCGAAAGTTTGTGAGGATGGATGGATGGATTTTTGTTACTCTTTCACGCAAAAACTACTAAACGGATTTTGATGAAACTTTACAGTAATATAGTTTGTACATCAAAATAACACATAGGATACTTTTTATCCCGATATTCCCACCCACGGGTTCAAAACTTACGCGGGTGAAACCGCGGGGCGCAGCTAGTCTTCAATAAACAATAGGTAGGTACCTATCTACTCGTGACTACTATGTAACGGTACCAACAAAATAATGCAACTGATAATTAGGTATCTGGTTTCGTGTGACGTTTTCTTTGTCTCAATTGACAAATTAATCGTTACACATTACATAGTTCTCACAAACGTTAAATTATGTGCCAAAAACTCCTTCAAATTATTCGAACATTTTTATCAGTTTCCTATTGACACATAAACATGCCGTGAGGACCAAATCTTGCTTGTCGTAAAGGCACATTTCTTATGCGCAAAACAAATAAAAAAAAAACTTAGATTAGTCATGAAAATCAAGCCTGAAGGAATGACGTAATGATGAATGTCCTTAGATCGTGACGCAGGGGGAAGGAAGGCGCGTATACGCGTAGTATAGCGGGCAAACAAATGACGATAGCGATCCAGGCAGGCACGACCGCCGAGCGGCTGAATGCGCACGCCCCGCCTAACTCAAAAAGTGACGTAGCACGAACATTTCATGTCTACTAATTACGCGCATTGTACTAATCAGCTAATGGCTGTCATTTAATTTAAATTAAGTTCAATTTAAGACGATAAATGATAGTTATTTATATTAAAAAGATATCTAGAGTCTTCGTTTAAATACATGTGTGATTGTGACGCACCAAGCAAAAACTTGAAGGCGATGCGCCGAATTGTTAAGTTACATGCGAGTATAATCTCCACTCACGTTACGTTGGTAACTGTTAAAAAATACCCTACTGAATATACAGCCTAATATAATAATATGTATTGAAGCAAACCAATGATCTTCACTACTGAATAGAACAATGAAAGTTGAGAAAGTTGCGGAAGAGTGCAAATGCGGTAGACCTCGGAGCTCACCATTAATCGTGTTATTAGGTAGGTAGGTACATACTGGGTGTGTAACGTTATATAAATAAAGATTATCGAAATATACTATAAGAAACTATGGTATAGTGGTATCTATGGTAGTTCATGAAATGATGATGAAATGATATGATATTTTATTTCTGTAAATAGGTAATGTTTGTTTGTTTATAACAAGTTGATAAATTCTTATACCTAGGTGTTTAATTTATTGAACAGACGCCAGCACATCAAGCTACTACAATTTGTCAAATTTCTTTAATAGATTTTCAACTTTATCGCTAGAGTATAAGCTTCAAAGTTAATTGGGAAAAGTTTCGAGTAGCTTGATGTGCTGGCGCCTGTACACAAAAACGACAGACCTTTAAATAAAGTTGACTTACATTTTAAAATTTGATGTAATTTGCCTCTACGACCATTACATAAAAATCTTTAAAACAAGAATGCGGCTGACTTGGTTGTTGATATAGAGCATACTTATTAAACAACGGAAATGTTAACTAAACAGAGTTAATATTTAACTAAGATACGGACAAACTGAGATAATAATCCTGAGACAATTAATCTTGTTGGAGAAACTTTACTATAGTGCGTTCTGGAAATAACAGTAGAGCAACTTTCTCTTATTGATACTGATGGGCCGACATTTTGTATTAAAGGAATTCAATGACGTTTTTCTTTAACGATTATTAAGTCCTTAAGTCATCAGTGAAACCATTATTGATATCTACTTCAACATGAAGTGAGTGTCATACCAAGTTAGGTAAGTGAATTACACAACAGGTTATCAAAAGAGTTATAATTATAAGTCGCAAAAAATCCTTATAAGACCCTGTGTGACAATTTTTTATTGCATTTATAAATGCGCAGATGTGAAGCAGATAATATAAATGTATATACAAAAACATTTTTGTGCGTCAGTCTGAAAAATTGGTACAGGTGTATTTACAAGTTTGCAACAACCTGCAAGTAGGTACATGGGTCGATAGGTGAGTACTAAAACAGACTGATAAAGGTGACACAGCGTTCGTCGTTGTAATATCATAAATTATGCACGCTATGTCTGCGTGGGCGCCATCAATTGTATTGAAATCGATACGAATATTTGATCAAAATGATATTAATAGAGCATCAAGATCTCACCGCATCTGTGATTGTTATCAAAATTCAGTTTAGATACAACGAATGAATCTATTGCAATCTAAAAGCCACGATGTAAGATGATGATACAGTTCTAAAAGTCAATAGCCTGAACGTAAACAGTTTTGTTTAGCCAAGATTTTTCCCAGTGTCGGTTATGTCGTTGCAAGTCAATCTTTAATATCAATAATATTAGGTAGGCATTTCCAGGCTGAAACATTACATAGCATTTTCGTAAACATTTGTAAATCTTAAAACACTACAATTGATCGCCATAATACTTTTAAGGATATATTAATTACAATTTTACACAGAGTTAGAAATTATGCTTAGCTTGACGTATACAATGAGGTATTTTTCATGATATTTTATGGTATTTCCATGTCACTCATTAATGTCATAAATGTTTAGCTATGTCCGGGTCAACAGGTTACATTTTGCGCGTGCTGTCAAATACTTTGGAACGCAATTCTTCGGTCATTTTTCTATCAGTGTTTTTAGGCTTGATTCGGAAATTCCTGACAAATAGTTCAGAAAATACAACCAATGGGTAAAAAAAGCAAAAAAAAAAAACGAATGAAAGAACAGTGAACTATGTTCTGAGAAGTCAGACTTTTAAAATAATACGGGTAATATGAATAACACATAGTTGCGAAATGCCGACCAAGTTGTGCTACCTATGCTGCTAGAGGTCAGGTCAGGGTCGCTCCATGAAAGTTATTGCTAGTTACTGCGCTGTTCCACTGCACTGCACCTTAGGGTTCACACGCATTGAGAAAAAGCCGCGAAAATTAACGTATTTTATTTGAAAAAATCTTGCACCGTGATTGTGCACCTACATCTACAGGCATCCGACCAACGATACAATTTGGGGGCTAACAACGGTTTGAAATTTTCACGCAATTGTTTTAAGCGGATATTCTTCTAACTACAATTTAAACAAATTCCTGTTATTGCATCCCTAGATGCAGTAAAATGCACTCATGCGCCAGACGGCGGCGCGTGGACTTAATGCGTTCTAACGCAAGTCTCGAGGTCGTGCGTTTACATAGATCTCGTACTGCACTCTTTGTTACGTTAAAAAAGAATACATTAGTTTTTATTGACCGTGACTGCACCATGCCACATAACATGAATACATTGAAAAAGTTGTATAATAAACAATAACTCCATCTTAATAACAAAGATTATTTTTATTACTTTATTATTCTCGGTAAGAATTCACACCTGCTGCGGCCGGTGTGTAAATGTGGATGTTTGAACATTTTTGCCAACTAAAGAGCGCTAAATTATATACAAAGTAATGAAATTACTTTCTTTCCTTAAAAGCAATTTCACTTGCTTAATTATAACGAAAGTTAGCAGATAATACGACTTTAAGAACTGACTTAAAACGATTCAAATTTAGGACGAGTTGAGTCATATTACTTTTACTGTCAAACACTGTAGGGACAGATTTCAACTCACAATAGGAAACAAACCTAAATCACGAACTATTGACCAACTGGGTTTTATTTTCCAATCTCTATCTTGTCCGACCGACAGTAAAAAGAAACACGATTCGTGCATAATGTTACCAAATTTAGGCGTAGCACGGCGTAGCCCCGAGCGTAGCGTCGTAGACCCTCCCGCAATTTGTTAGAAACTTTCAAACTGGCTAACGAATCTTTTCTATAGTCAGAATATTTCATTAGGTATCTACCAATTAATGTTATTTTTTCATAGTGTAGGTATTTATTCATTTTGGCATAGAGGACCGTGTAAAATAATAACTTTTGTGGAATCTAGGAAAAGTATTGGAAATGTTTTCTTGAAATGTTATTTTTATACGTAAATAATACTTATCGTGTAATGACTTTATGAAAAAATACTTCGCAGTTAGTTGTTTTCTATGTCATGACCTTAGAAAATTAACTGGCACTCGGCAGTTATGACTCATAAAACGCTGTCAAAATGTCAAACGAAATCTGACATTCTTGGTATTTTTAGACAATACTCATATTTTTGTGAGGGCGTGGTCAAGAATGCGATCTTTTACTCATATTATTATATTACTAATGTACTATGAAAAATACAACGTAACGAAACAACGAGTGTAAAAAATACAAATGAGGTATTTACTTACTCTATATGTACTCTTATAAGATGTACGAGTTAAATAAAATAAATTATCTTAAAAACGATAAGATACAGATACCTAAAACTATTCATACCTAAGTAAAAAATAATTTATTTTTAAAAGTTATTAGTGTTTACAAACTGTTTTAATTTTTATGAAACACGTCCATGATAAGACGATTTCAAACAAGAGAGACTATTTACTCTCAAAAGTTAATTATTAAACTCCCTGCGGACCAATTCTTTTCAATTCCAGTCACGCTCACAGAATATGTTTTATTTTCGTGTTAACATAAATACCCTTCGAAATAAATTAATAAGTATTAAAAAGGTCTCTTCGTCGACTTTATTAGGTACCTGAAATCAACCGCACAGTTGATTTCAAAAGGTACACATATTATGTTACGCATGTACGCACGGCTACACATCAAGCTATACATAACCAGTATAAGCTGACTTCTGATTGTACGAACAATCTATACAATGCGAGATCAGCTAAACCTACATGTAAGTATATATTTTTTGTTTCCCTATTTAGATATTTTACCATTCGTTTCATACATCGTAATATTCGTCAATTGCAAAAGTAACTTATATATGAGAATCCCAAATGTCATTTGAAGTGTTAACCGGTTGACTGATTCATGAATTTGTAATGAAAGTTATGGCTTTTTCCCAATTCATAGTCGTCACTTTGGCAAGTGAGTAATTTTTAACTTAGGTCTGAGTGAAATCGTGGCAACTTAAGCCCGGAATACAAATGCTTGTAACTTGCACAAAAGTATGCAAGTAGCTTGCATACCGTGTGCCATAACCACTTCTGATTGGTGAATAGTTGAATACCATACTGGCTTGCCAGCTACTTGCATACTTTTGTGCAAGTATCTTGCTTGTGTGTGTGTATGGCTTTATTGTAAATGCTTAATCAGTCTTTGCGTGATAATTAAAATATCTTTAAATACCTGCACGACTAAAAATAAATTATGTCTTAATCATAGTCACGCCTAAAAATATCATGACCTGCATGTGCGCCCGAAGCCGCGTTTCGAATCCATTGAACACAACGATTTCATAAAGGTTAACGCTCTACAATGAACTACTTTCAACAAAATCATAACTTGAAGATTTATTAACAAGCCTGTTCACCTGATGATTTTATTTTTGAAAGTAAGTTATGAATAGCCCGTCATAGAAACAATAATAACCATCCCGGTAATTGATATTACAAGATGAAGCACATTCCTTTGCTACAGCAAATATGTTGCTTAAATATTAACTTATTTCAATATTGTTATCGTTTTCAATGATGAAACTGTATTGAGCGTGTCTAAGCTAGAGCAAACTAATGTTCTATTAGCTACTGTTAAACATATTTGATTTGGACATAACGAGTGCTAACGCCACTACCAGAGTGGACATCGCAAACATTGGAAAAGTACGCCGGGCGGCAGCCGACTGTGAGATGCGTGCTCGATATACGACTAGCATTTCTGTATTCTGTTTTATAGTAAGCCAAAAGTGGTTTACCGCGCTAAATAAGAAAGAAAAACTTTTTGTCACAATAATAAAGGCGATTTTCGAGATTAAACAGTCGTACATAGCGATATTTTCTTTTGCTAGGCAATTGATTAACTACTTTCTTGACTGATCGTAGGTACCTACCTAGTTCTTTTGTTTTTTGATGATAATAAAGCCATATCCGAAAATACTGGATCACTTGTTAACGGTGATAATATTAGATTTATATGACATCGCACGTGAACCTTAATTAGAATAAAACCGGTTTCATTTTATTTTTAGAAAACAATGCGAGTGAACGAATGAAGATAACTGTAATATCAACTTTTTGGAGCACAAAACATGACTAAGTACATAATTTATTTTGTAAAGCAAGCCAGCACTTTTCCATTTTTTAGAAACATTGTGAACAGTGAACTGGAAAGAGTGAGAAACGCGTAGGTATTGTATTACCACGAATATTGGCAATTTGTTCAGATGTAATTTGATAGCTAACTAGCATGATTAAGTAATCAGTTCCTTACGTCAATGATAAGCAGATGTTACAAAACAGAACTAGGTGTTATTGGTTCTTCGATTTCATGGAAATAATAATAATGAAGTAAATCAGTAATTTACTAAATAAGCATTAAAAACTTTATCTCATATCTCAAGTAAAACCGAAACTGAAATATAGCCAAATGAAGTTCTATTGAAATTATAAACTCTTTCAAAATTAATTATTTAAAGCAAACAATTATTCTCAAGTCCCGTGTTCCCTTATCCTAATCGAGTGTTGGTAATTATCGCAACGAGCACACAATACTCTCTTTGTCCAATCGTGTCACGTGATGACCAGCGCCATTTATCGCCCTTCCTGTACACGTTTTATACACACTAACTATTTAAACAGGCTGTATAGTTTTTTGTTTTTCTCTGGGCGCCATTTCAATAAAGTAGATAAAGTTTGTTCGTGACGCTATTCGCTATGCTTTTGTTTTCGACTGATACCTCAAAGTTTTCGCTGACTCATTTCACGTTATAGTTCTAACGATTAAGTATATAAAATACATACTTGTATGCAAATGTAGAATGAATTTCATTCAACTAATGACACATGTTAACGTCAGTAAGTAGTGTTTTTGTCGATGAATATTTTACATAATGAATGTAACGTTATTGAACGGCTCGCGTTGAGGCGGTGTCGAAATTAACCAGATGACGCAGGATGGTGTTTGGTTCTGCACAGGTGTCGCTGTTGGTTCAGCTGCTCAGACACAACTCGCCTATGTTAGTAGATAATAAATATTTAAAAACTGTAAGCCATTATGAGTCATCTTCAGTTGCACTAGAGACAAAGTTGTAGAGCAAATGCTACAAAATTGTAGACTAACAAATGTTCAAATAAAATCTTACGTCGTCGTAAATAGGTAACTAGGTAAAGTTTTAATTTACTATTACAATTACTTTCATGACGTAATTACTTAAATATTGCATTAACACATCATACATAAACATAAGTAAATAATGAGAATGGCGCTTTCTGTTTTTTAGTTGTATCTATATAATTTAAAGTAACTAAGTGTTTTGCCGACGCGACATGTGAACGATATATGGTGTTTCGGTACTGCACTTACTGGTAATTTAAACACTTGTATACTTACAAGCCCTTTCTAAGTGAATAATCTACTTAGTATAGGATATGTATGATTGTACGTGTCAATGCTAAGTAAATCTTTCGTAATATTATGAACAGACAAACAGATGTCCCAAAAGTTTCACAATACGCCGTTAGCTTTAGGAAATGGGCGTGCAGGCATGTCGCATGCCTTATGGACCGTATGGTATGGTATGGTCTATAGTCAACTAACTACCACAACCATATCGTATATTCGAGTATATTTTACGCTCATAGTAGCATAATTGTTGCTTTTAAAATCATATTGTGTTAAAAGTTCATGTACAACTGTAATGTTGTGGTTTGACGTTCAGCCTTACTGCTTATGAGGGTTACAAAAGGACGCGACTGTATGGTCGCACCTGCTCTTATTGTGCCTCCGGTTACAAAGTTAAACAAATATCATGAATGCAAGGTGATGGTGTCATTTTAGATTGCTTTAGAAAATAAAGTTTGGCTACATGTCAGCATTCCAATTTGAGGCTGATTTTTCATCACACCAGTTGGAGAGTTTAAGGTATCGTTTCTGCAAGGAAAATATTCATGAAAGCTAGATATCGTTATTTTAAATGACTCTTGCTCACCACTATGCCTCATCCATAGGCCATAAAGTCCAACGACAGAATCCGTCACGGAAATCCTATGGCACTGGAATTAATCTAAGAATCCACCGATCGGTTCCAAATGATATATTAGTATGTCTGGCGGCAAATTCTGCAGTTTCTTTACGTTGGACAATACTCAGCCAATTCGGGGTCAAATGTTAATAATATCGGCAAGCGGAAATCTGTTCTCGCGAATACAAAATAACAGACCAAGTGTGGCCTGGCGGAAGATAAGCTCGCCATGGCTTGAGGATAAATGAGGCCGACAAACAGGGCCAAGGCACTAGGCAGTAAGTATTACGGTGGAAATGTGTACCTTGGTGCTACTACAGAAAATGGTCACTTGTTTTTGACACCTCCTTACTATCTCGGATGTAGCGATTACAGTAGCAAAGATACAGATGATTTTGATTTTAAAATGTAATTAAGGTTTTAATAGAAACTGTTTTTCTTATTTTCACTTACAAAATAAAAATAAGAACTGGGTAAATTATGCTAAATAAAACGTAAATTAGTAATACACGTTTGGTTCGATTAAAACCCAAAATATCATTTGTCGGTTTTTTGCCGTCTAGGGAGGACGAGATTTTCATTTTTATTTTTGCTGAAGTCCTTAGGTTCGGACCTCAAACCAAGAACCAAAAACCAAGAGGACACGACTTTATTTTATAGCTTAGTTTAAATATGCGTTGATGAGGTCTGTAAGTTATTAGTGTTGAAATTACTTTTAAGATTTCCCAAGCATTAAGCAATTTCTTAGTTAATTTCTTCATTAAGCTAAGAATTCAACAGGCGAATCTTCCACAAATAAATTATGTCAATTATAAAAAATATGAGTATTCATTAGAATCTTTGGTGGTTGCGTATTTAGTAGACCAGTCAATGTACTATAAGAAACGCATGATAACTTTTAAATATTCATGTCGTTGTGTGATCTCTAGAATTTCTAGTTACAGTCCGGGCGGTGGGTACGAAATTGCTTTGTTCTAAACCAGAAATTAACGCTGCTTTCAACTTTTTTCGTTGTTATCATAGTATCTAGGTACTAATACAATTGTATTTTTTATATATAGCAACACAATGAAAATATCGAGCTTAATAGATATACATACCTATGAGATTGAGTTTGAATATTTTGGACAGCTAATTAAAATTATCTACAGCTTAAGTAACTTTGGGTTGAATAACTTACCTAAATTTAATTTTTATTCATATATACTAATCTGAAAACGGAATTCGCTTTACTGAATTTTAGACCAAACAAAATTATATATGCCATCGACACGCTGAAAAGAAAAGGGTCCGCATCCTTTTATTTTCAGCGTGTCGATGGCAAATATAATTTAGGCTAATTCGCAATATTAGTAGGTACATAAGAAGTTATTGTAAAAAATTTAATAATGTTTTGTCTGTAGATAAAATTGTACTCTGCGGTTTGTAATCAATAAAAGGATGCATGATTGGTGCCAAACAATATGCTATAGAGGAAGTATTTAATTTTAAGTGCGTTACAATGACTCATACAGCTGTCGATGTCTGTCACTTGCCGTACTTCAAAATGTTAAGCAAACGACCAATGGACATAACAAAACACTCGCGGTGTTCCACGGGCATAACTGCCTACCCTTTTTTATTGCAACAATATTTGTAAAAAGCTTTTGAAGTGTTTATTATTTTAATTTGCGACCCGCCCCTGCTTCGCACGGTTTTTACGACTTGATAAAACATCAAGATTTCTTTATTATACCGGGTCAAATTAAATTAGCTAGCGAAACTCTGCAGACGTGGTAGGTATCGATATCCTAACACGATACAGTAAAATTCATTTGTTGTTTCTTTTTTGGAGTCGACGACCGCTGTTACCTTTGTTACTTTGAAGTAGGAGTTGAGAAAATCTGTTTTCTTTTGTTTTATCATGTTGAGATATCGATACCCATCACTTCTGTGAAGTTTACACAAAAAAACTGTTTTTTAAGCTGATATTTTAGGAGTCTTACACTAATTGCACACATATACACAACTCATACATATACACACACACATAAACCTCCCGTAATAAATAGTCTACATGATGTTGAAAACCGCATCAAAATCTGTATCTGTGTAAATCTGTAACAGGCAGACACGAAAAGCGACTTTAATTTATATTAAATATAGATGAGTACGTTAATATAAATCTTACATTTGCTAACATAATTAAATAAACACTTTAAAAGTGTTTTTATAGCTACATAGGTTATGCTTAGATAATTAAGTTTTATAAAAATAATTTATAAGTTCGCCCAAACCCATTAATCAGCTCTAGCAATTTTAATGTCATAAAATGCGCATAGTAACTAAATAAAACAATAACAGGATATTGTATGAATCTGTTGATACACACGGCTACACATAAGCTATACATTTCCAGTTTTAACTGACCTCGTATTGTATAGGTTTTTCGTACAATCAGAAATCAGCTTATACTAGTTATTATAGCTTCTTGTAATATTAAGTTCATGGGAAATCGATGGCAGCTAAATTTTAACGAACGCGGTAAATAATAATCAATATCGTTTAACGTTTATCAATAAGTAGTTTAAGCCTTCAGCGTTTTACTAAAGCATATTTATTATTATTTAATCGAATTCTAAATATATGATTTCTTTAAGTAGTTAGTTGAAGGTTTTATAGTCTGGTACTATTAACAAATCATCAAAATTGTTGAGTGTGGAGATGTTTTAGGTCAACAAGTTTATTTGGTATTGATAAAATAAATGTTGTATACTGTTTCGTACCTGTACGGTGGATACAATGTTATGGAATAAAGTTGGTTGACAGTAGCATGGTTCCTTGTCCGTGTATACATCTTTTGGGGCTGACTGTACCTGTGTGTACCGAATAAGTAGGTATAGTCAGCAAAGGAGACAAGCAGGGTCGTCGAATATAGTTGAAGTTTACTAAGAAACCGATTGATGTTTTCGAATGAAATTTAATTAGATAAATATACTGTTTGTTTTCTATTAATTTAATTTATTTTTGTATATATTTATTTATATACAGGTTGAAATTGAAAACATGCGACAAACCGAAATGGGAGATTGTACTCATCATTTTGAACTACTTTTACTAAGGGACCAAAGCCGTAATCACAAAAAAAAATCAGCTGTTCCTACATTTTGACTAGTTATGCGAACATAAATGTAGGGAACAGCAGATTTTTTTTTTCGATATCAGGTTAGGTTCTATTGTAAAAGTTGTTCATAGTGATGAGTACAATCTCTCATTTCAATTTGTCGCATGTTTTCAATTTCATCCTGTATAGACTTTAAATACTGTGGACACGATTTAATATCGTTTAAAAATTGTAAAATCCGTTCCAATCCGAGCGAACCGTTTGGTGGAAATCATCCTATATACGAGTACAACAGGATTTTTTCAGTTACTTGGTGTCAGGGAAATCGACACGTAACCGTTTACCATGGATTCAGTATTCTGAATGCCCCTATGTTAAAATTTTCAATCGCCTATTAAAAAAATGAAGCTGTTCCATACATTTTGACCGATTTTTTTTTTACTTTACTATGAAACAGCCGTTTTCTTTTTTAAACCGACGAAAAATTTCTACGCTATAATCATGCTCTGAATTCATGGTTACAGTTTACTCGATAATGTCTCCGTCACATGGATTTCAAATGCTGCTAGATTTTTTAAATATGAAAATTCACAACCTGCGTAATACTTACGCATATAATAAAGTAAATAAATTGTACTTCGTTATAAAACACCGCAATACTAACTAATACCATGAGTAATACCAATTAATAGAGGCTATGAGGCCGTCAGACCAGTCCCCTCGTAACTATTTACGCACGGGGATAATAGTACGAGAAAAATGACTTATGTTAGTCATATACTTGAGGTATCAAAGGTCCTCTTACAGCTTCGGTGTATGACTCCTGCGTACTTGAGTAAATAATTACTAGTATCTATGGAATGCAGCACTAAGTTATGTATAAGCAGGTTCAATGTATATTGCAAATACTTAGGTATTAGTGTGGTCACACGAATACGCCAAACGTTTCCTTTAAACCAGTGGGCTTATAGGGAACGTTTCAGGAGCAAAACTCGTTACAAGAACACGACGTTTTGTATTTTTGATTTCCTACAAGTCAAATCGGTGAATGATAACATCGTGAGGAAACCGGCATGTCCTAGAACCAAAAATTCGAAGACGTGACATCTACCGTGCACTGGGCCCGCGTGGTAGATTACAGCCCACTACTTGTCGAAGAGAGGAGGCCTGTGTCCCAGCAGTGGGAACATTATAGACTGATTAGTGTTGACCTACATAATAATATTATTCTTCTCAAGTTCCTTGTTTTAAATCTAGATAGAAATAGTTTGAAAAATAGCGTAGAATTTCAAAAATCATCTTTCCAAATTTAACCCTTTGACCGCCACGGTCATGTATAGACGACAAATGAAAACGTGCCCAACACGCCACCATCGGCTAATGCCGACAAGAAAATACATGTTTTAAGTACAAAATAAATAAACTAAATTCACTTTTCTGTGTTTATACTTAAAACATGGTGTTTTCTTGTCGGCATTGGCGTGTTGGGCACGTTTTCATTTGTCGTCTATACACGACCGTGGCGGTCAAAGGGTTAATAGCTTAATTTTCTCGTTTTTATACACCTCTATTTTAGAATAAAATATAATATATATGCTTATGAATTAATTACTGACTCATCAATCACTATGATTAACACTATGATTATGGGTTACATCATGAGCATAAGCAGAGCATAACCTGAAGCATAGACTAGTTTAATCACAGACGATTAGGATGACAGAGCTCGTCATGTGTTGTTCATTACTCGATGAAAGCAGAACTCCTTTCAGCAAAGTTAACAATTAGGTATACGGGGACAACATGGTGGCAAATAAGAAGATTAACATGACAATATCGTTTGCACATCTCCATATCGATTATGTAAATACTGTCAGTCTGTCTTATTATGTAATTTTTGCTTTCACGTTGAAATAATCTATAAACCTTCGGGACTGATTAATATTGTTTTCTTGAGGCAAAGGTGGAACCCCACTGATCAAACATACACACTCTAACAGACAAGAAGTGTTAAAAAAGCGATTTTGAACCATGTGCGGTGCGATCCTCATATTTTATTTTAAGTACGATCTGGGTGCGATTCTGTAACCATCTCACCGTGAAAACTTAGGTAAACTGAGCGTGGAGTGAGCTGTCAGTGTCATCCTAATGCTAGGGATTGATGCTCTTGACAGCTCACTCTAAGCTCAAATCACCTAATTTTTCACGGTGAGATTTTTACAGAATCGATCGGCTGCCGATCGATCCGACCGATCAATTCTGTAAAAATCTCACCGTGAAACCCGTAATTAAAAACGTTCGAAATCTAGTCGCAATCTCATCTCAGCGACAATCAATGTCAAAAACTTAAAAAATATAGGGAAATTAGAAGTATTTTTGAGATAAGATTGAGACGAGATCAGACTGTGAACGTTTTTAAAATTATGAGAGTTGCCCCCCTGTTTTCCTTTCTCCGTTTTACAAATAACATAAAGATTATAGTATAGGTAAAATATTTAAGTAAATTAGAATTTAAAACCTACCATGTAAATTACGTTTATTATATTTACAAAATGTAGAGCCATGTCTGAGAGACATGCGCTTTTGATAGGCAAGAGTTTCCTTACTGTTGGACAAAGAAACCATGTCAGCCAAAATATAAAGTAACTCAACATGAAAACAAACAGTCGCACGTCAAATAAATCAAAATTCAGGGTACATAGCGGAAGGGGGAAACTGCGAATATCCTCCTCGTAACACATCCTTGCAAGTATCCTGTTGAAAAACAGATCAAATAAATATAAATGTGCTAACTTTACCTTCAGGCTCAGTGTTCGTCTGTTTGTCTAGTGACTTGATAGTCTTGCCGGCAGACTAAGATATTATAATAATACATAGTTGAAAGTTCACAATAACGAGTATGGGTAAATAACTTGTAAGTAAATGCAAGCTAAACAAGTGATATTTATAAACACGTTATCAACTTTTATGACTAACAGGATTCACCTACCTACTAATACATATCATAAAAAGCCAGATATCCGTCTATTTTATTTCTATTGTTCCACTAGTCTGAACTTCATACATTATAATATACAGTTCATGGCAAGTACAAAAACTATACAGCCTTGTGAATCTGAGTTCAATCACTTCAAATTGTAATATTTTTTCAAACGTCCAACGTGGCAGATAGCGATATTATTCCAAAAAAACAAAAAACAATATGGTGTGCCCGCGCGACCGCGTTTAGGATGGATAAGTTTCAGAAAACTGTTAAGGAGGTACCTGACACTGACCTGTAAATTGCAAAAAACGTAAGAAATTTTAATTTCGCGGGCTACCTTAGCGCATCCCCCTTAAATACACAATTACAATCGAATATATATTACTGGCTTTATTCAGCTAGGCCAAAGACGTGTCAGTGTCATTGATATTTCTTTTTTCCTAAGATTATAAAAGAAATCCAATTTCCGCCGTAATCAGAATGTAAAAACGTTACACAATGACCATTTATTTATATTACTGTTGTGTACTAAGATCGGAATTTAGTTTCAAGGACTCGATTAATATGATCCGATTTTGCGTGTTCTGTAATATTGATGATTTGTCTCATAGACGTGATCCGCAAACCAAGTGATATCAAGATTACGCATAATTTAGGGCCGACCTTCGGTTTCGCGAGTTAGTGCACTCGGGCATTAGAATGCAGGCGGCGGCAAACGCCTTTATTATGAGTTAACATCGTGATGTTGTTGAAGATAATGAAGTAGTTAAGAAACGATGCAAAGATAAGTAGCATTCATGAATATTAAGTGGCTGGTGTTGTTGTAAAGTAATAGTGAGTACATTCCCAAGTATATCGCACAACGTGCTCCTCACCGTGTGTGCACCGAAGCGCTTGTGAAATGGGGCGCATCCACAAGGCTAGAGCTTGCGTCACCTCATCCACATTATTCACGAAACGTTTCGAAATTGAGCCTCAATTTATTGACTTGAGGCACATAAATATTTATTCGCATTTTTTTGTCCCTAAAAATGTTTCGCTTTACAGAAGTACGCGTTTCATACTGTAAAAATATTTTGGGAGCTAGTAAACATGCCAACTGCATAATCATTCGTTGTTTATCAACCATCAGTATACGATAAGTCAGGTGTCGATGTAAAACTGGTCTTTAAAATCATGTAATAGCTTTAGCTTCGCTTCTTTACGTTTCTAATGTGAACTGGCATGGATTACCGCTGATACCTAGATATAATATACACTGTGAACGAAAATGTGACGCTGTTGCTAAAGCTAGAACATTTATACAATACAGGGACATTGACGCGCAGCTTGTGGGGTAATTGTGTAACACTCATAAAGTAGCAGTCTTTCATTTTGACAGTTCAACGTTATTCATTGCGTTATTTACGTTGTTGAGCAGACAAATTTTGCGAACCTAAGAAGAATAATGGATGAGAATATTGCTAATATCCTTCAAAATGATTCAAATCGTGATTGATAATGTGTTACACAATTAGGGTGCTGCATGGATACAGCAGTGCTATTCTGTAAAATATCTCACCGTGAAAACTAAGGTGAAGTGAGTTGTCATTCCACCTGATGTAGGGATTGCCCCTACTGATAGGTGTCTTCACGCTCACTTCACGTAAGTTATCACGGTGAGATTTTTACAGAATCGATCGGCAGTACAGGATTCTGAGCCGATGAAAAATTTCATCGCAGGGGTAAAATTTTTCGTCGGTTATAAAAAACAAATTATGACCCTGCAACCCTTTTTATTTAGTTCACAAGGTAGAATCACAGACCCTTGTAAGATCAAGGTGGCAATGTGTACAGTTTAAAATAAATAAGAACATAAGTGGGTAACAACTTCTGGCTAAGATATTTTACAGAATTATGCCTGAGAGTCGCGATATTCAATAGCAGATAACTAAAGAAAAATGTGGCAGTTATAAGGGCATCTGCACTTGCAAGCTCATACTTAATGAAATAATAACTATTTGTATGTATTTATTTGTGTACCTACATTAAAATTATCGCTGTACTGTTTTATTTTGCTGACGCAAAACTATTTGGATTATGGAATCGTACAAATACAAATAAAGTTGTTTGCTCCCCTCCTGTAAAATGTATGTGGCTGTTAAAGTTTCTGTACCTATGTATGGGTAATGTATGTTTATCCGTAGAAGCACGTACACTTGGCTTGTCCTTCCAATACCCGTTACGCAATGGACGATCGAGAGAGCATTATCTACGACTCTACAAATACATAAAACATGGCTATCATGATTGTGCAAATAAACACCATCTATATGGCGTTTTGTTAGATGTTGTTTTTTGCAGTGGAAGATTTGAACATATTTTGAATTAGATACGTATTTTTTCTGTGAGTTAAGATTTTAAAACTATAACTGATACTTTTTATTTAGTGGTTATCTTTCAAGTCGAGTACCTACAGACACCTACAAATACATAGTTATCTTAGAAAAACGGACTTAACTACTTTATCAATGTGGCTATGTCCGTACATTTCCTCCACGTAGATAAGTACGAAGATTTTATCATACTAGCATAGGTTTTATTACCTTTATAGATTGATTTATAGATACTTTAATGGACCTGTCATTATCATTTCTTAAGTAATTAAATGTCCATTTGATTTAATCAGGGATGCTTAAACGTTAACTACTTAAGAAGATAAATTAAATTAGCCTATGTTTACAATAATTTATCGTAAAATACAAAGTATATGATAAAACACATGATTCATTTGAAGATGACATTGCTGAAATTGTAATTAGGAAAAACAACGGGAGCAAAGTCGGGAGACTTATTTGCCAGTGAGCTTGAACAATAATAGCGGTGGCATGTTTGTTATAACATACTTACAAGTACCAGCATGTAATAATAGCCTCCCCGACCGATTTCGGTCACGGCAGCCAATCTCAACGGAGATTAGCCTGGTACGCAGGAGATATTATAGTGCACAAGTATGCGCGCAGACACAGGTGCACTCCCTCTTCCCTCACTCCCATAGTCCGATGGGACGGCAATCCGACACGACCGGAGAGAGATCAGGCGCAGGACCAACGGCTTTACGTGCTTTCCGAGGCACGGGGGTATTAAACCGCCAACTTCCAAACTCCGGACTGTTACTAAGAAATTCCTAATGGAAAAACTCAATAACACTTTGTCCGACCTGGGAATCGAACCCAGGACCCCACGCTCAGCAGTCGCGCTTGCAACCACGAGACCAACGGGGCAGACCAGCATGTATGATTACTGCATACCACTGACTTCTGCGCCGCATACGCAACAACAAAAAAAACAATTAACCCAACGTACTTTTGTGTTATTCTTGTGCTACTCAGGGAGACCTTGCTTCATCACTTACATCGCCATACATGTCATGATGGAACACAATACAGTATTTTGTTCTTAGATAGAAAGAAAAGACGTAAAATTTTCAGATTGGCGGCAGTTACACTAGAAACCAGTTCATGATGAGCCATGACGTGTGCTACTATTATTCAAATGGGTTTATCCGTTGTATTATAGAGCAGACCGCCAAATAAGGACTTAGAGCGCTCGCTCCTCGCAGTTCCAAATATAAAATACCTACTTTATATTTTAGAGGAAGCTAATAAAAACTTCTTTAGATATTTTGCATCTTTCTTGTATTTTAGTAAACGTAACGGCAGAAAAAACGCCCTTCCCAATTTATACAAAACCACCGTTCCGCATTTACACAAGAAGCACCGTTCAGCCGATAAGTATACGTATAGGCATTGCTGAATTTGCAGATTTAAAACTGTGCTCACGCAGATAGGTACTATTTTACATGAAAGCACAGTTTTAACTATTATACTAACCATAATAACATCATGTCATATATATCTACTATCTGGATTTGCTTTTTATTTGAACAATTCGACAACATTCATTGCGTTATTTACATTGTCGAGCAGACGAATTTTTCATACATATGCAATGGGTTAGGAATTGCCTTCGAAATTCTTCTGATTTATTTAATACTTCAAGCACATACATGTACAGAGGCGGACTTAATGCCATAGGCATTTTCTACCAGTCAACCTTTGGGTGATGCAGAGACAAACAGTAGTAGATGCGATCATTTGAGGATTACATATTTTAAATATAAAGATACGCAGAAACCTCTTTAAACTATAAATATAATATATACCTGATTCTGAAAGAGAATGCATTATGCAATAGGTTATATGTCTCACTATATCATCTTTATTTCAGCTGAAATACCCAAGTACCGCCATTTCGACTGGTCAGCACGTACCTGCAACCTCACATTCTATACTGAGATTTAAATAAAAAAAGACTGGCAGAGTTTATAAAAGGTTTATAAACCCTTGTGTCAAGTGTCAAGTTGGTCTAAAAACTTTCTCGTTACTGTCGGCGAAATAATAATAAGTGTCTGCATTTCACTCGCTCATTAAACATAAAGGCGATTGTAGTTTTAAATAACACTAAAATTACGTAAGAATGTTTGCATCATCTGCTTTTAAAATATTCTAGCATTACCCGATAATGTGATAAGATACTTAAATTAACTATTTTAGTCTGGCGCCATGTTTTAAAACATAAACTATCGATCTTAGCATGCTTAGCATAAAAGTATGCCTAGTTCATTTCAATGTATTTAATATATTGATTAGTCTTGACCATGTATAGCTGCTAATTATTGTGACACTAGGGAATTTACATATTAAGTAAAACAATCGCCTTCCGTTAATAGTATCTCATTTTGCTGACCTATGATCATATATGAGCAATCGTTATGTAGCATCATGCAAACTAAATATTTTGAAACTTAGCTTAATTCTTTATTTTATTAATGAACTAGCTTGAACTGAACTGAAATGAACCAGCTATAGGCTTCGCCCGCGTGGAGGTCGAACATTATCCCACGGGAACGTACTACCAGAATAAAAAATATCCAATGTGTTAATCCAGGTAATAAACTATCTGTGTACCAAATTTCATCCCAATCCGTTTAGTAGTTTTTGCGTGAAAGAGTAACAAACATCCATCCATCCATCCTCACAAACTTTAGCGTTTATAATATTAAATTACTAGCTGACCTGGCAATCGTTGTTTTGTTAAAAACAAAAATAGCCTAGGATCTATTCTCAGACCTACCATACATAAAAAAATTTATAAAAATCGTTCAAGCTGTTTCGGAGGAGTTGGACAACAAACACTGTGACACGAGATTTTTATATATTAGAAAGATTAAGTAGGATAGGATAATTAAATTGGAGATGTTCTTGACATAAGGCTGGTGTAATAGACACAACGTGTAATAAACCCACTATAGGCAGTAGGCACATATTGTATTATTAAAGTACCTACATTTGTTTGATAAAAAGTAAGTAGATAATAACGCGTCTGTTATATGAAATAATAATGAAAGGTTTTATTATCAAACCACTTGTGTCACATTATTGCATAATATGAAATTGTTTCGAGGTAACATTAATTGAGAAACATTTTTCGAAACAAATATTTAATTAAGTAGGTACAGGTAGGTAAAAATATTCTGCGTTAATAAGGGACGACAGGGAGTTTGAACACAGACTGGTCAGTCAATCGCGTAGATTTTCTGTTTCTAGTTGTTGAAGTTACAAACAATATTAATGCTAATATGAATCTTATGTGTGTCTCAATTTATAAGATAATCGAATATAACCGTGCGTTTACGGCATTGCAGATAACGCTTCAGGTTAAAGGTGCCAACTAGGAAGTGTGCACAACCACGACATGACTTCCGGTATTATCCACGACGATGTAAAAGGTACTCGACTAACATGTCAACTACTTGTAATTCATTATAAACTATGTACAATGAACATAGAAATGCCTTCTATTCGTCCTAGTAAATGGAAACTCTGGCCAATAAACTTGATAATTTATTGCGAAGAAAAAACTCGTTGCATAAATTATGTAAATGTATAAACAGCAAGTGAACGACGAAATATCAGAATGCCAATTCTCGTATTTTAAAACGTTTAAAATCTAGTCGCAGCCTCATCACAAATGTCAAAAACTTGTCAAAATGTAGGGAAATTAGACGTATTTTTTGACAGATTGAGTCTGAGATCAGACTGTGAACGTTCTTAAAATTACGAGAATTGCCCCTCAGCTATTTAAAAATGAATTGGATTGAAATAAACCATATTATATCGGTACTTAAAGTAATGCCTATAATAAAAACTCAGTATCATATCTGTTACTTTTTTATCAATAAATTCTTTCACACTCTAAAAAGCATACCTATATGGCATTAAGTTCGCCTCTGTACATGTATGTGCTTGAAGTATTAAATAAATAAATAAATAACAGATCCGAATAGTAGTGGAATAATAATCGAATACTTGGACCATAAAAAGATTAAAAGTCTAAAACATAGCCGAGAGCCATTCTGCTTTTTGCTAACCTAATCCTGTGAAATAAAAACTTGATTATTTTATTTCAACTATCTTTTGTTCTCAAATGAGCTGCCAAATCTAAATGGTAGCTGTATTACGTCAATAAAAAAAATCCGGTGCAGGAATCATAAGGCCTCGCGTGAGGTTTGTAGCTTTGAACCTAACTAAACTAAGATTAGTAAGAAAAAGACTAAATGTTTAATTGGAGTGGAGTGGAGTTTCTTGACCGTTCTTCTCCATAGGTACCTACGCTTTGGAAGGGGCAACTAGCTTCATCTTTCTGACTGACCGACACCTTGACAATTCAAAAGTGCCTGTAATTCGTTTATTTGAAATAAATGCTGTGAGTTTGAAATTGAAGTTCATTTTAGAGGTGCTTAGGCATTAACGTTTGTACGCAGCGAGTGCTACGATTTCAGGTGTTAGGTAGGTATTTGGCAAACTGAACGGGTGATTACTGAAAATTTTCTTCGGCTTTTGGCTTTTTAAATTATTAGTTAGTTCTACAATGCTAGTATGGAACAGCAGCTAAATAATTGAGGTTTGAGATAACTTTATTTTCATAAGAATACAATGGTTCACTTACCTACGTGAGAATATTAAAACTATAACGTAACGTTGTTGAGCGTTTTACAAAAACTAGACATTTGTAATTATTTTGTTGGTAGATAAGAAAAAAAAACATCTCGATGTTCACTTGATACATAATTTATATTTAACCATACTGGTATAACGACAATTGTTGACTATGCATATCAGCTGAATTATCTAGAGTTTCATAACAAAGTTAAGATTACGGGTTCACGCCTTTTCCTTACATTCAACAAAATTGTATTTTTGGAAAAAACAATGTCAATAATACGCTACTTATCTGACTTCCAACGTGTTTTTAAGATATCGTATGATGCTGACGTCACGGGCACAACAACCTTGTCAGAATGGAGATAATAAGTATGCTCTCATACAAAGCTAACACGCGCAGCGCGACAAAATTTTGTCGTCACATTATCTCTGAAACCTGGTTTGACAAATTTCAGTGCGAGAAAATGCGACGACAGAATCTTGTCGTTCGTGCATGTTAGCCCGGGCTGTGGCAATATTAGTCACCAGGAACAAAATGACGTTGCTAGTTATGTGAATATTTTAGTTCAGTGAATTTATTATAATGCTATTAGCTATGGATAAGTTCTAAATCGAGAGAACGTTCACCTTTGATTTTGAACTGAAACACACGAGGTATTGTTGCTTGGATAGTGTTAGTCTATGGCTTTGTAGCTTTACTTATTGTTTCAACGATTAGATCTATATCTCAGGACCTACCTAGTTGTTTTCTGCTGAGTTTTTGGGTTTGTTCTTAGCTTTGAGGACATTAAACAAATATTTGAAGAAAACTTGCTAACAAAACGTTTACCTACTCTAATTACGAGATGAGCAGTCAGTACCTATAAGTTTACTTATTTGTTAATTACTTCAGCTCTATATCTAACGCTGACGTATTATATTCATGTAATTTCCAAACGAATAATAGATTTGATTCATAAATAATATTTAAGTAACGTACAACCATGAGATGCTAAAATCTATGATTATCATTTGGCACCTCGAGACCAGCTGGTATTCTAAAACTGGAACAAATCGGACATCCGTTGTTTTAACAAAAAAGGACACAGCCAACACAGCTTTTGTTCGCCTCTCCCGTAAACGACCCATAAATATTATTTATAAAAGCGACGCCGGCGCAAGATTTTGACCCGTAGGTACTTAATCGGTTGCGTGTGCGTCAATGTTCGTCATATTCGAGTCCGCCGTCCGTCGGCCGGTCCAGCTCAGGCTTATTCAACAATGACATTAATATCAACCATATCAAGGGTTATCTATATTTAAATACGACTATACGCACAAGTAGCATTGCAGTGCTATTTTTGTAGGATAACGAAATTATTATCTAGCGTCAAATTATGGCCTGACATTAATATTATTAATAATATTTTTTTTTTTTTATGTATTCATTCAATTAATGATGTGTAATGATTCAATGATGGGGGGCCCGTGGCTAAATAATTACAGCCGCACAGGTCGATCGATCAGGTTAAGCTATGCTTGTCGCGATTGGTCTGTAGATGGGTGACCATCTTTACATACCGAGACCGCTCCGTTCCTCGGAAAGCACGTTAAGCCGTTGGTCCCGGCTGTCATTCGTGGATCTTTGACAGTCGTTACGGGTAGTCAGAAGCCCGAAAGTCTGACAACCAGTCTTACAAAGGGCTATACCCAGTAACTGGGTTGTGGAAGTCAGTTGGGCAGTGGCTCCGTGTAAAATACTGGTATTCAGCTGCATCCGGTTAGACTGGAAGCCGACCCCAAAATTGAGGAAAAAGCTAGGCAGTTGATGATGATGAATGATGTGTAATGATGAAACATCGCGTTAAATTGCAGTTGTCAGAAGATGGTCATTAATTGTGAGCATTGTCTTATGTAATCATTATTGTTTTTTTTGTTAGCCTACATGTGTCCCACAGCTGGGCAAATGCCTCCTCTTGTTTCTTCAAAACCTCCGTGTCTTGTGTGATCTCTGGCAATGTTGGCCCTGCAAATATTGTCACATCGTCGCACTCCGGGTACATTCGTGAAACGAGTCCGGCCCACTCCCACTTCCCATCATTGATTAGCATAATAATAATAGCATAATCATCCTATAATGTTCCCACTGCTGGGATACAGGTCTCCTGTCTATGAGACCGTAGTCCACCACACGAGCCCAATGCGGGTTGGTAGATGTTACATGTCTTCGAATTGTTGGTTCTAAACAAGCCGGTTTCCTCACGATGTTTCCTTTCACCGTCCTTCATTATTTATTATTTTTTTATATGTTCAAATTGTACAATACAGAATATATTAATAAATAATTCAAATCTCTAACGTAAACTGTTTGACCTGGGCGTTGATGTGTCAGTCAGTCAGTCACCTTTTCTTTTATAAACATTATGGTAAATCCAAGATCTTTGTATCGATATCGACCTTTTGTGGACTGTGAGATTTTTTTTTCTTTGTCAGTAGGTAATATTGTCTACTACTACTATTAGATAACTGTAGGTTTTATTTGAGCCGTCGCTGTGTATCACACTGTATACGCTGCTCGTTCAGGCTCAGTAATGCTATTCTGTAAAAATCTCACCGTGAAAACAAAAGTGAAGTGAGCTGGACCTGAGCTGTGAAGTGTCAATGAATAGCAACATTTACAATGACTAATCACTTCAGGCTCACGTCACCTTAGTATTCACGATGAGATTTTTACGGAATAGACCGGCTGTGTAGCTAAAAACTAATTTTAAATGACGTTACCATGCCTACCGTTTTCCCAACTATGTTAGCGTCGGCTTTCAAGTCAAACCGGATCCAGCTGAATACCAGTATTTTACATGGGGCGACTGCCTATCTGACCTCCACTACCCACTTACTGGGTAACACGATACCCCTTGGTAAAACTGTTGCCAGACTTTCAGGCTTCTGACGACTCGTAACGACTATCAAAGATTCACGAATTACAGCCGGGACCTCCGTGCCTCGGAAATCATGTTAGTATGTGAAAATGATCACCCATCCACGAACCAACCACGGCAAGCGACCTGATCGATCGAATCGTGCGGCTGTTATTACAATTTTTTTTAAATTTTGTAATGAATTTAAAACAAAAATACCCATAAACAATTTTAGGTTAGGCCTTATAGGTTCACTGGTCTAGGCCATTTTCCGTTCTACAAGTTATAAGTTTGATACAATTCAGCAGTAAAAACTGTTATTTTTTATGAAAAACTAACTATCTTTGAAGTATAGTATGTGCAGTGTATGTAGGTAAATAATAGTAAGCAAATTGAAAAAGATTCTGAAAAACAATGTTTTAAACCTCACTAAAATCATGAAAGCCACTGAAAGATCAAACAAAGAGTTATAGCGCTGCCACTTAACTTTAATTATTTCACGGAAAATATTCTAGAGTACATTAGCGTAACCAAGGACAAAAATAACAAGTTTTTTTTGGCACAGTTTACTTTACCTAAATACATCATTAGTCCCGCAGACACTGAAAATACGCATTCTGAATTCAGAATATTCAAGACGAAGGTAATTTCAAGTATACATATAAAAAAACACTTAAAATAGACAACAGCTCTAATTAAATCAATGAGGTATCGTTACAATTACTAAGCTGTTGTTTTGTTGAAACAGACTTATCATAGTTATTTTTGCTACCTCACTCGTTCGAAATAGAAGTCCAAAGATAGTCTAAACTAGGTAGTTAATAACTGAGTATTAAAAATGCCAAATAATAACTAATCCTTCCTTATCTATCCTTTAATTCTGTTGTAAGAACAAACGACCATTAATTTATGAAGAGACGATATTTAGTAAATACCAGGGTTGTCTGTTGCGTGATTCAAGTTATGGAAAAAAAAATGTCAAAGACAAGTTCATCATGTAAGCAATGTCATATAAGTCAGTCTTTTTTGAGCTTTGTAGGATATCCTTACAGTCTAAAAGCTAAAACATATATTATTTATAGAATATGATACTATGTTTTTTTAAGGCTTGTTTTGTTAGAACGAATTCCTTTAATAAATGCTCTAAGTAATAGATACCTACTTACATGTAAAATTTCCCACTTTTTCCTCGAATAGATAATAGATAAGGTAAGTTAGGTACAAGTGCAACAAAATTTACCATCACCACTAATTATTTTATCGAGGTAGGATAATAGGTACAATCATTTTTGTTGAAATACAAACATTAATTCAAAATATACCAAGACAAATTATGTAAAGTCTATTCAAACCTAAGTTTCAAATAATATGATTTCAAGTTGAACAAACATCAACTTTATTTCAACGTTAATTAAGTTGATTTCAGAGTGACTAGCGCTATTGAAAAAGTTGTAAAAATGTTTGAAATTGTAGCGTAAACTGAACTTTATTGTGTAGGATTTAAAGTTATTTTTCTATAAACCCATATTTGTTTACATTTTCTGCCAAATAAATCACGAATGCAGATTAGAAATTATATTATTACAACTGTCACTAACTGTTGCTGAGTGAAGCGTTAAAAATTAAGTTCCTATATTTTTCACAAGCTTCAAGAAAAGTTAACGTGCGTTGTTATGACATTTGAAAATATTATTAAAATAAGATTATAAATCTAGCTGTATCCATAATAATATAATGGTTTATGATCTTTTTGGTAAGATATAAGAAACAAGGAGTGTTCGGCTCCAACCTTAAGCGGGTCTATCGGGGAATCGAAGTTTGTTTGCGAACAAAGTCGCTGCATGGCAGAAGCTTGTACTATCGAATTAAGGATTAGGAAAACCCTAATCTAGCGTCTCAATTAAGACTTAAATAGTCTTAATCTCATTAAATAGATCGAGCATTCTATTTTTGGCGGTGATTACTGTACTGAAGAGTCGGTTTTTCAAGAAAAAAAGTAAACACCACATTTTTGTAGAGCAAGTTCGTTCTGTACCTATCTAGTAAGATTTATTTTCAGTAATAAGAGTTGAAACTGGAAGTCAGTAAAGTCTCCGTAATTTTTAAATATTATAGCTACCTAGAGAGAGAATAAGAGTTTCAATGACGTCATTGAAACCCTTATTTTCTCACTTTTGTGTGAACAATTTTTGAAAATATACATACATAAGTAGATACCTTATCTGAGAAAACCTAATGCGGTTTAGATCTAGAAACCTATTATTCAAATCATTTAATTGTCATTTTATAATATTCTGAGACAGCCTTGGTCATAGCTATGCAAATTCGAAGAGTTTTTGTTAAATCAGCCATTAGAAATTAAAATAATAAAAGCACAAAGAACATCGTATACTGAGACCACTACGCTCATCAAATGACGAATTCTGTCGGCTTTATAACTGGTTAGGTTACTATTGCATGTCTATGGGGTATAAAAGGCGACAGAACCGTTGTTCAAATGCGTTCGTCGGTTATGTGTGCGGAAGTGTCTAATCAGCAGAATGCAGAGGTTGTTGGCGTCGTGGCGTTGGACCAAGCGGCCGGCTGCGGCAGGAAGTGTCCGGACGCGGAAAGGCGACGCGACACGCGACGTGCCCGCCAGCGATCGAATTTCGAACACTAGCGTCTGAGACCAGTATATCTTGGCATGTCTCGAATTAGGGAACTAAATTCAAACTTTTGAATCTGACATTTTGTTTGACATTTCCCTTTGCGAGTAGCGCCGCCATGATCGGCCCAGACAAACTGGACACCATTGCTCACCACACCGGACGATACCTTCGTCACAAGTCACTATCGATCTGTCACTGGTTGACAAGTCGACAAAAGCTTATCTACTATGACGACAATCCGCGCCCAAACGTGGTCACGAAGTCAATCCATGTAAAAACCATGTGCGGCTTTGACGTACGCGTAGTACCAAAACCGGTCGGTTCGAAATTAAAAGTGCCCATGTTTGGGTACTATGTAGGTGCCAACTAACAGCTATCGGACAACCAGGTGACTTTTATTGAGAGCCGAAGGATTACTTATTTTTATTGCAGTATTTTGGAAGATGAGCTCGAATGTCTTTTCTGTAGAATCGGTAAAGTAGCATAACAAATAAGTATTTAAACCTTACCACACAGATTATTTAAGTTATAGTTAACAAAACATTCCTTTAACGTTGAAAATGTCGAAAGACGCTGCTAATGTCAAAGTTACCAGATTAAAGTCGAAGAAAATAAAACATCCCTTTATTCAATACGTTGTTTAAAGTTAAGAGACGTTTAAACGTCAAAAATATATGGATAAACAGTCACTAATCATTACTTAAAAGGCAAGATTTATAAAAATCCCCATTGAGTTAAAGGCGTCTATGCTGCAATACATAATTATTATTCAAGTATTTTTTTCTGAGAGGTACCTACCTACTTACAAAACTTAATTTTGATCCTTTTTTTTGGTTACATTGTTGAATTATATTTAGGTACAGTAGTCTGTACGTACGTCATCGCCCTGCAGCTTAACCTTTCAGGGATCAGCGGTTTGGCAAGGCGGGTACGGTACGTTACTTTTCCTTATTGCATACCTAAGTACTAACAGTGTGACTGTTGATTGGATCTGTCACTTCTGTTGAAATAGTTGTCTACTGTTGATTGACTTTGTTGTCTACAGCATGACAATAAAATAGGTTTCACTAAAATGATCTGATATTGGGATTTAAAGTGCATAAATAATCTATATGTTTAATTTTGTAATTAGTTAAGTGTCGGCCTTCATAAAAGAGATGGACGTATTTTACTTTGTTACATACATAATAATAATTATTATAAGTAGTTTAATAATATTAGTTAAGTAATAATAAATACAAGCAAAGTCATACGCGTAATAGATACTAATGTACACGTGTCAGTGTTATTACAGTATCATTAAGAACGTGTCAATTGTTCGCTTGCATAATAGAGCATAACTAATACTAATAGATACTAAAAATAAAAAAAATATTCCCAGTGTTTTTTTTATTATTATGAATATCACGTCCGTGTCATTCGACCTCTTCAATGAGTTTAACATGCAATGCAATATTTACCAGCAGAGTAGGTCTATACACTCGGCTAAATGCAAATATTTCAATGACTTAAATATTTCAAGCGCGCTAGCTGCGAATTAATTCGTTAGAGGCAGTGGGCGGCGCCGGCGCAGACCTTGAAGCTGATAAAACCCTCGAGTCGACCGAGATTACCTCACGCGGTGGACGACGACATACTAAATGATACAACAGATCGTTTGTTGAAGATCCAGCTTGACGATAAGCTTTTAAAAAAAGTTCAGCCGCAAATAAACTGGCTTCATATGAATAAGAAATAACAAGATCTGAATTAACATAATCATACCGTCGAAGGTTTGTGAGTGAGTTTTTTATTGACTTGAAGTCATGATATTAAAGCTTTTATAAATATAATATTTAGAGCCTCAAGAAAAAAGCTATGTCAGTTTGTGGTTCATTGGCATTAATGTCACAATTCAATGATTAATTATTATTATTCATAACCTTTATTAATTTAGGTATACCGTATAAGGAACCGGATCCCTGATGCTGAGGATCATGAAACGTAAAATACCTACCAGATAGGTATGTGGTATAGACGAATAAATTGAAGCGCGGTGAGTCTCAATGTAACGAGGAACTTTCAAATCCTTTTGCTAATATAAACAGTACTTATGTTACAGCAGTCCGTTGCGGTACAGGATATATTACGGCTAAAGATTGAATATTGAACATTGAGTCATGCAATGGACGTCAGCATGACTATATATTCATCAACACAATCCCTACACTATTAAATTTTCCTCATAAGCGATCAAAATGTAAAAACCAGACTGAAAATATTTCAATAGTTCCTGCAAGCGTAACCATATTAACAATTTCAGGGAACCAGGATTCCCCTTTGTATCTGAGAAAATATACCACCTTATTATTAATATGATGTTTGTTTAGTGTTTCATGTGTGAAGGAGACAAAAAAATCAATCAACGCATGCGCAAAGTTATGCTTACTTAACGGCATTATAAAACTTGCTTATTTGTTTTACTTAAAACACTACTTACTTTTTTTTAATTAAAAAAGCTTGATCTATGCTTAGCAGACAGATTAAGCAAGAATGTATGCGAATAACTTAATTAAACAGTTTTGGGAGTGTTTTGCTGGAACTGTAACAAGACATAAAAACGACGAGTGACGACAATGCTTACTTTGTCTTTGGATGATAGGCGTCTTAGATCAAGGAGCTTTTGGTACTGGCGGAGTGCCCGCAAGTAGAGCCGGACCGGGAACTCGGCCGGCATGGAGACGGGCTCCGGTGCCTTCCGGGACGCCACCCCTGCTCCGCTCATCGCAATCCAACACAAGCAACACACAACACTTGTTCTTTATTCATAAGCACCAAACCGTCATAGACACGAGCGCCAGTCGCGCGTCCGAAGTGAACGTCGGTTCCATGCAACACTGACGTATTGCGCGCTCCGCGCATGCGTACCCAGTACGCTACGATTGCAAAAAAAAAGAAACTACAAGTTATCCACGCTCGAGTGACTTTCCCTGCTCACTCCGCCGACTGCTATCCACGGACGTGACCTGCTTTTACTGTGACCACAGTTGATGCAGTAGGATGATTACTAGCTAGAGATGACACACTGGCAGGCACTTCTTGTAGAAAAAAAAATCGCAAAAGCTTTCTGCCACATTTTCTTCGAACTTTTCGAAAACTGTTATTTTTTTTTGTATGTACTATAGATGACAAATTGTGATGCAAACATAACGTTTATTTAATAAGCCATCCCACAAAATGGCGCCCATCCAGATATCAACATTTATAGCTTTATTTTTATTCGTTACATGATAAGATTATAAATTACTAGCTGCGCCCCGCGTTTTCACCCGCATAAGTTTTGATCCCGTGGGAATATCGGGACAAAAAGTATCCTATGTGTTATTCTGATGTATAAACTATATTACTGTAAAGTTTCATCAAAATCCGTTCTGTAGTTTTTGCGTGAAAGAGTAACAAACATTCATCCATCCATCCCCACAAACTTTCGCATTTATAATATTAGTAGGAAGTAGGATATTAGTAGGAAGTAGGATAGGATAGTAGGATTTATTGACATCTTATAAAAAGAAAACTTTTCCAAATGATAGCAAATTATAAAAATAAGCTAGCTCAAGAGGAAGTCATTTAGGTCAACCAGAAGACCAACATAACATTTTGTATTTATACTGAAGAACGTATGCAAAAATACATAGCTGTATCTATGAACACAGTTACGTATAATAACAATAATGTTTAATAAAATTATATTTTTTACTGGAAGCATAATATAAACAATAACAACAACATCTTACACTGTACCTAAATACAGGAAATGGTACAGCTTTCCAAAGTTCGCTCTTGTATCTAGGTACTTAAGCAAATATGTTCTTCTTATCAAGTTATGTAAATACGTGTGGTCAATATTATACAATTGTTATCGTTAATAAAAATATTCGATAAACTGGTTTAGATGTGTCGCTATGTCAAAATATTGAAATTTGTTGCCATCCGAATTAAAGATGAAAAAAATTTGGACAAAATTGCTTTTAATTCAAGCTGATTTTGTACGTCACAAAAATATATTTAACTTCCATTTTATCTAATTCTAAAATTAATTGCATCTACCTATTATTATTTTATTTTCAGCCTGTGTTTTCTCACTGCAGGGTAAAGTCCTAATATTAAAAAAAAAACAATTGCAATAAATGTTGTAATAATTAAAAGTGATCTTAAAATGCATGCTGACGAGTGCGACCAATGGGCGACACTAATAGGGATGCTGTCACGCCACCACACCGGATAATTGAATTGATTATGCATTGTAATAGGACGGAACTATGACGATGGCGATACACATAAGTACCTTAGTACATACCTAACTACGTACATTTATATCAACTGGTATACCTTGGGACTGTGGGAACAATCGTTCTTTTTGTACCGACTACGTATCTCTTGACTCTAACAGAATCGAATAAAAAATTATTAATGATTTCCTTTATGAGATTTACCACTTGATTTATCAAAATTTGGCATTTATAAAAAGTTGAATAAGTATCCATCTGTCCTTGTCAGTTTCATTTTAATGAAAGGAGATAATAATATTATTACTTTGAATGACTTGTCGCTCGTTAATAATATGTTTTTTGACAACTAACTAACTGTGTTAGGGCTACCCAGCCCGTTGTTATCCGACTCGCAACGTTAGCCGGCTAACTCGCTGGCACCCGCCGACGTTGGTGTGTAAATACAAACACCTTTACAATATTTTTTTGCTTATTTATGGTTAGACCCGAATAAGTAATAATCAGGCGTATTACCCATACCTGCTTATTTCCATACTTGTCATGAATGAAGAACAACTCAGCCACTTGGTTTATTGTACTTTAACTGAAAGTATTTCAAAATCTAACATAATAGTTATAACAAAATATATACATTATAGTTATATATAGGATTATAACACTATTGGGAAGCTACAGAAAAGCTATGAGTTCGATTATGTGCTTGAAGCTTCAAATTCTGTATTTTTAACGAAACATTATCTGTAAACGCTTTTAAAATATGAAAATGGTTGTTAAGCGTATCTATAAAGACTTCAGTGTATACGAAAATAAGCAGATTAAGTATGTACCCACGACACGAGATAAACCAATGACTGTCGGCAGAGAGAAATAGGTCATTAAAAGATAGATTGTATAAGCGTCCGTACCTAAGTTATGGCAACAATACAAGTTGCACCATCTAAACAGTGTTTCGACGATGCAAGTCATTTGTTGCTTCTTTTTAGGGTTCCGTACCTCAAAAGGAAAAACTGAACCCTTATAGGATCACTTCGTTGTCCGTCCGTCCGTCCGTCTGTCAAGACCGTTTTTCTCAGGAACACGTGGAGGTATCAAACTGAAATTTATATGTAATACTCAGGTCTACTGTCCCTTGGAGCTGTGAAAAAATCAAACTTCTAAGCCAAAGCAATCAAAAGATACAGCCGTTTATGCCGCAAATTTCCGCAAATTTTCGAAACTCGCACGGGAATCAAAAACATACAGGGTACTTCCCGTGAACTTATAATCTTGAAATTTGGTATGAAGTAACATCTTATAGTACAGATAAAGGAAAAATTGCGATAACCGTAAATTTTTAGTTACATCATATAATAAAAAATATTTTTGAAAATTTTACAGTTACTACTTCTTTTCTCATGAACGCGTCTAGGTATTAAATTGAAATTCATATCAAATACTCAGGTCTATAATACCTTTAAGTGTAACAAATTCAAACTTTTATGTTAACGCAATCAAAAGAAATAGCAATTTAAGCCGCATATTTTCAAACTCGCAACTACTCGCGAGGGAATCAAAACCTAAAGGGTAATTCCAGTCGATCTAGAATCTTGAAATTTGGCATGAAGCAATGTTTAATAGCACATAAAGGAACAATTCCGAAAACCTTAAATTTTAGTTATATCACATATTTTTAGGGTTCCGTACCTCAAAAGGAAAAAACAAAACCCTTATGGGATCCGTCCGTCCATCCGTCTGTCTGTCAAGACACTTGACTTTGACTTTGACTTTGAACGCGTGAAGGTATCGAGTTGAAATTAAAACCATATATTCAATTCTGCGGTCTCTTAAAGCTGTGAAAAATCAAATTTCTGAGGTAACGTAAAAAAAAGATACGGCCGTTTATGCCGCAAAAAACGTATATTTCGATACTTTCAAGGGAATCAGAATGTAAAGGTAATTTTTCGTTGACTTAGAATCATGAAATTTGGCAAAAAGCAATGTCATGTAGCACAAGTAAAGGAAAAAAACAGAAAACCGTAAATTTGTAGTTACTTGCCTACTTTGTACGGAACCCTCGGTGCGCGAGTCCGACTCGCACTTGCCCCATTTTTTTATTGTATGTCTTCTGTTGTATGCCAGTTTTACAGGCATCAAACTTGCATCGTGCAGTAATTATCAACGGATCGATTGGCGATTGTTTCAAGTGTCACAGTCTGAAAGCTTTCACACAAATCTGCTGGACTTAGGCTGCTCCTATTGCACGCCAATCAACTCGATTTTCGGCAACTCTCATCCAGCTGCTGCCAGCCATCCTGCGAAGATCGTCGCTCCACCAAGCCTTAGGACGTCCTACCTTACATTTACCAATTCGCGGTTAATGACGTAATATTGATACTTAATACTTAGACTTTACCTCTGTTTTGATAATAATGTAGGTAATAAATTTAATTATGTTAATTTAACATGGTCTACGTGATACTATAGCACAAGGTATATCCCATACAGATATCAACTTGTTTATCTTCAAGGTAAACAACATTATAAGGAGAACTTTTATCAATCAGCTGCTCTTTATTTAAGTATGTGTTCACTTTATGTGTGTTATTTAAAATGTAAATTATGTCAAAATAATCAGTGTAATCTACTTCGATTACACTGATTGTTTTACTAAAACCATTAAAAATTTCGACAACAAATATTTTGCACCGACGAAACACTGTTTAGACGATACAAGTTGTATTGTTGCTTGGATTTTAATGTATGCCTTTTAGTGTATGCCCGTTTAACAGGCATGAAACTTGCATCGTGCAGTAAGTATCAACGCATCGATCGGCGATTGTTTTAATGTCACAATCTAAAAGCTTTCACGCAAATATCTAGACTACGATAATGTTCCTTCACATAATAACCTGGCTGTAAGTACATATGTTTACCTTCGACCCTATGAATTATCACTAATTATGACGTAATATTGATAATACTTAGACTTTACCTCTGTTTTGATAATAATGTAGGTAGGTAATAAATTTTATTATGTTAATTAAACATGGTCTGCGTGATACTATATAGAAGGTAGGTACATCCCATACAGATATCTATTTGTTTATCTTCAATGTAAACAATATTACAAGTAGAACTTTTATCAATCAGCTGCTCTTTATTTATTTATTTATATCTACACTATATGTGTGTTATTTGAAATGGAAATTATGTCATAGGAAGTAGTTTACACTGCTTATTTTACTAAGTGCGGATTTTTCAATCATCTGATAACTTTATTCGAGGAATAATTATGAATTTTCGACAGTTACTTCATACAAAAACTGTCATACGTTACCTAATTTTATTCCTCGAATAAAAGTTATCTGGTTATGGAAAAATCTGCTCTAAAACCATTAAAAATGTCGTCTAAAAGTCACGGAACCACTAGAAATCCTTTTAATGAGTTGAAACAAGCCGACACGACGCTACAATTTTGATAACGTGATTCAGAGTAGTAGATAGATGATTTATAAGGCAAATAAAATTTAATTACAATTTCTAGTTATGCTAAAATACAAAATAGCGGAAATAATTAACAAACACTATTGACTTACTTGCGGCCATATCTCCTTCGTCAACATAACCTCTTTTCACAGAACGTGCACAAATTATACATGAAAACTTTAAAAAAAGTGTCGATGCTATTGATTTCACTTTCGTATTGAATATTTTAATGTATTCACATGTTGGGGAGCAATATTTTATACATTTTGGGGCTTGGCGTGTGATGTTTCTTGCGCGTCGGTGGTACGCATGCACTCGGGAACATCCCCCCGACCCGCGCACCCCGCCGTTTCTCAGACAGAGCCATCCCGAACTCCCGCTCTCCCGTTCGTTGTAACGGTGATTCTTATTATAACCTACAAACCCAGCTGCGTCACGAACATTTGGCGGGTTCACATTCCAAGTGTTAACTGGGTTTAATTATTTCTGAGATTTTTAGATAAAATCTCGCTTATCAATTGCCGGTTTTCTGTCATTCAGATCAGATGTTCAACTAATCGATGTTTTTAAATCGTTGGTAAAAATGCGTGTGAAATTCCTAAACTGCTAAACTTTTTTGTCATTGATCTAATCGTTGAATATTCTTATTGTAACTGGACGTAGTTAAGCAAAAAGGATCCAACCCACAACATGACCGAAAATGAGTTAAGCATACCAAACTGCTCGTCAAGGTCTATATTTTCTATTAGCAAAAACAATCCAAGTAAAATACGAATATTTTGACATTGAAAATTCGTATTTTACTTGGATTGTTTTTGCTAATCGAAAATATAGGCCTTGACGAGCAATTTGGTATACTTAACTCATTTTCGGTCATGTTGTGGGTTGGATCCTTTTTGCTTAACTACGTCCAACTGTAGTACGATAATTTTGATAGCCACGTTTAAAAAAACAGCTTATTAGCAAATCTGGGGGCACGGGAGTGCCCCCACCAAGACGAGCCAAGCGAAGCGCAAGGGCACTACCTACGTTTTGTCGTATTTACGTAAGTCTTACCCTAACATGACCCTTATTGTAGCCACTTCACGACATTTTAGTTAGGTATATTGAAATATTTGGGCTTCCATAATGAACTATTAGTTATCGTTCCTCATTTGTTTCTCTTTTGTAAACTCTCATTCATTATACATTAACGTTATAAGTTGGATTAGGTCATGGTTACCCACTGACGTCAAAACTAAAAGGAGAAAGTCAACATTAGATAAAAGAATTGAAAGTAAAAGTAAGTAATTACAGTAATATCTCTGAACCTATTAGGAGCGCCATTACTTAATGGTGTTAAAAAATAAGCTGCTTGGTATATCGAATTAGGTAGGTACTACTATTGACGCTATCGGTTAACTCGGAATGTATTGAAAAGACGTCAAACGGATATTTATATTATCTTGGCGACACACCCATACGGGTCGACCTATAGCTTCCATCATTCCTGATTGATTTGACTGTGAAACACCGTACCTACCCCAAAATTAACAATTTTTTAGATATTGGACTTTGAAGTTTTTAAAACAAAAATGGTTCTTTGTCTCAATAGACAAAGAACCATTTTTGTTTTAAAAACTACCTATTTTTTTTTTGTGTTTTGCCTCTAATTTATTTTTGTTTGCGATTTTTGTGTAGTAGATAAGTTGCTTTATTATTATCTACACTAAAATTGCAAAATAAAAGAAACTTCAAAGTCCCATATCTTGAAAACCGTTAAGTTTGGGGTGCGGTGTTTCATAGTCAAATCAGTCAGGAATGATGGAAACTACAACCTCTTAAAGGATCTAGGTCGACTTAACCTGTAGCCCTGTATATTAAAGCAGGAATCTAATAATTTCGTCAAACTACTGAGACTTATGTATTTAGGTACTTGTTATTGAAACAATTTCAGTCTAGTAAGTGCTAAAAAAGGCACCTAAGCAAATTACCTAGTTCATTGGTACCGTCAGTGAATTTGATTATTCTAAGTAGCCTGAATCCTCTGAATCTTGTAAATGAATAAGTACTTAGTTTCATTCAATTAAAAACACAAAAAATAAGGTCAAAGTCCAAACAGACAGTATTGTACCTAAACGATAATAATTATAATATTTTATATTGTTGCCTGTAATTAATTATATTTTATATTGTAATTTTTACAGACAGGGAAAACATTAAAACAGATCTTTTTTTTTGCGAATCAGTGTAACTACATATGTTGACCTCGAAGCGTGATTTTTATGTGTAAGTAATTACTAGTATTGACCAATAACTTGTAGGTATGTGTGGTGTAAACTGTAAATATAAGTTGGTCATTAATAATAAATCAATTATATACAGCTTCAGCAACTGACTTAATAATATTTAATTTCCACTTTGGCAGGTCTATTAGACTGGCCTCTCTAAATGAACGATTATTGCCCCTCGCGTCCGCACGACCGGACCTAAACCAAACTTCAATATAGAATAAAATAAATTAGTAATTCAATTCATATTGTTTTGATAAAGAGCACGCCAAATGTATCCCACATTGTAATAACGCATAAAAATAATTTATTGGCACGTCATACAGCTATTTATGTTTAATGATATTTTACATGGATGACCACCCAGTCGGTGGCATTGTCTGTCTGAGGCATCCTTTTAAAAAAAGATCGCCCGATTTCGTAGACCTCTGGTCGTCTGGTTTTTTTTTTTTGAGGATTGGAAATCATCAAATGACCCCTCCCGCTCTGGGTGGAGCAGAAGGGAGTGTCAGACTCTTACTGACTACCCACCCGTGTTCCTTCCTTAGCCCTTTGTGTTCCGGGGTAGCGGTAACCCTTTCGGACAATCCCGCTGCCCGGTCGTCTGGTTTGAAGTGACTATCTATGAAGTAACAATTAAGATATACTGGATGATTTTTTTTATTTTCTCGAAACAGGGTGGTTTCTACCCATTAATAAACAACTTTTATTAAGGGACCAACTTTGAAATCACGAATAAAAAAATCTGCTGTTTAATAAAAAAGTTCAATAGTAGTAGTAGTAGTAGTCCTTTTCACCGTATCCGGCGACAGTGACCTCGACTACTTCTCTTTCCTTTCGTGAGCTCTAAAAAAGTTCAATACCTACTTGGCCAAAATGTATGAAACAGCAGATTTTTTTTTCTGTTGGTCCCATAGTGAAAGTTGTTCATATTCATGGGTAGAACACCCTGTAAAAATTTCGAGAGAGTAAAAAAAACCATACTGTACGAGTATACATACAGTTGAGTTGATAACTCAGACATATTTTTCGAAGCTATGCAAAGCATCAGCCTTAAACGTTTCGACTGCTGGGACTCAGGCCAGCGAAAGTTTCGCTGGCCTATTCTGCAAAAATCTCACTGTGTACTAACTAACTTGTTTTATATGTAACCTACACTTTTGCTTTGTTTCCTGTTGATCTCGTACGTTGTTATAGTTTTACTTATTCTATATCTATCATTAGACGACGATTATTTATGTTAAAAGATAAATCTCATTTAAGGTTCTTATGAAAAATAAAGATTATTTAAGCCTAAGCGTAAATAGTTTCAATTCCTAGGGATCCCTAGCTACAGGTCATAGCTACATATACATATATAATAACAGCTCACTTCACTTAAGTTTTCACGGTGATATTTTTACAGAATATGCCGGCTAAGCTCTCTATGCAGAGACGGAGTGGGTCATAATAATAAATGCAATGGAAGCTATGATGAATTTAAATTACACTAGCCTTTGCGCGCTACTTCGTTCGCGTTGGTTTAAATATACCTTGATCAGGCAATGCGCTACATTACCTTCAGAGTTCTATTTTTACTGTAATCTCATATTTGTTGTACCATAGTTTATATCCAGATTTAATTATATTATTGGCCTAGATTAATATACATATACTACTGAACCATATGTAGGTACACTTTTTTGTAAACTTATTATTATTTCAATAAATTTATTATTATTTTTTATTCGTGTACCTACCGTTTGATCCAGCTTCAGGAGTTAAGTTCTCGGAGTTTCTTTCTTAGTGCTTCCCCGTATTTACATGCCTTTGTGTGGTTTCGTTCATACATTTTCTGTGAGTCAGATTATCAAACAGTTTGGATGGAGTAAGAATGTATAGAAAAAGATTAATTTCATGGTAACACTAATATTGTAATAACGCAAGAACTTGCGAGACGTTTATCAAATTCATTAAAACTTCTTAATGTCATAATTGATTAGCACTAATTACCTATGAGTAAACGCTTGTGCATATTGTAATAAAAGAACACATATTGTGACGCTGCTGGCTCCGTAATTGAAAAGTTCAAAAATTTTCACAGAAATAGTACCTAAACGCCGAAAATTTGCCTGTTGACTATCTTTACTATGCTATGTTTTATAACTTTGGTTGCTAAGCAGGTGGGATCGCTAATAGATATTAAGTATACTTGGCTTAGTTATTAGGTTATCTACACAATATTATAAAGGGGGAAAAAAAATTTGTACATCTGTTTGTTACGCTTTCACGCTAAAACGGTTGAACGGAGTTGGATTATATTTGGCACATCGGTAGAGCATGACCTGAATTAGGACGTGGCCACTTTTTATCCTGATATTCCTACGGGATTGAGACTTATGTGGGTGAAACAGGGGGGCGCCGCTAGTACTAAAATAAAAATATTTATTTATATTATACTTTATTAAACACCAGAAAATACATAACAAAAAAATACGATTATTACTACAAAACATACAATGGGTGGCCTTATTGCTTTCTGCGATCTCTTCCAGGCAACCTTGGAATGGACAGTGATTTTCCTGGACATAAAATGGGGCTGTCGTTGGTGCAAATATAATGTATACAATACACTAAAATATATATAGTTTTTCCGGGTCTGGCTGTTTGTGTATGTGAGTTTAAATGTTTGTAAACGCAACCACGATACTGGAGTAATTCCTAGTGTGGGCAACGTTTTTTTAAAAAAAAAAAAATATACAGACGCTAAACAACGTTTATTGGTAAGGGGGTAAATATACATCTACACAAAGAAAATAAATGACGACTAAATATTATTGCAGCTACGAAAACCAGATCACAACAACAAGTAAATAGTAATGTTCCTTCACGAGTCTCTAATACAGCTAACGATTCAATCAACTCAGCCTATCGCAGTCCACTGCTGGACCTTGGCCTCTCCCAGGCTGCGCCACAACACCCTGTCCTCGGCCTTCCTCATCCAGTCCATTCCAGCCCCTTTCTTTAGGTCGTCCGTCCATCTAGCTAACGTTTGCGTGCTTTTAATTTGAACTGGCAATGCACTCCATAAACGAGTGGCCTGGACAGAAAAGGATTTGTCGAAAAATGTTGAGGAATGCATTGTCATTTTATAAGCTTTAAATTATCCGTTGACCTCCAAAACTTTGTGTGGGAGTCGCAAAGATACTGAAAACGTTTTTTAAGGTACAGAGGGATGGAAGGGGAAAAGAGCACATTATACTTACCTACAATAGGCAAAACATATGGGCATTCCGGCGAAGGCGAATTGGTAACCACTTGAGCTTCACACGAAATTCTGAAAAATAGTCATATTTGCGCAAACCGTATGCAGAAATTTTGAAGCCGCTCAAGTAATAATGGTATAGGTATCTCAGTGGACAATCCGCTACACGGTCCCAGCATAGGAGGGAAAATATTTATTTAAAATAATTATTTCCATTGACGTAAGTGATACCTATTATGTAAAATATTGTTTGTTATAATATCAGTGAATAAGTACCTAAAGTTTACATGGTGACAGGGGACAACGACGCGCAAACTGAGACCATGAATTCAACACAAATGATTCCAGACCCTAGCGTAGAAGTTTTTCGACGGTTATCAAAAATAAAATCTAAATGAGCTAGAAGTATTAGCACCCGACTACTTACGTGCTGTACGAATAATCACTCTGCAATAATCCTATAACTTTTTTTCTGATATCTGCCTAAAATCCATACAAAAGCGAACTTAAATTCAGTAAATAGATAGTTTTTTTTCTTGTTTCCATAACAAATACCTCGGATTACGTTGATCTTCCGATAGATACGCACTAAACAAGCACTTGACCAGTTTTTATATTCTCATACGTTCGTGCTAAAATGTTCCGAAGGCTAAATTACTTGACCACAAAGTGTTTGGAAGAAAAATAAAAAGGTAGGTGTAAACTGTTACATCCTTTGTCCTCAGAAAATGCGGTCCAAAGTATCATACGAGTACCTTGCAGAGATTAATGGCCGTTAAGAAGAACATCGTAATAGACAACGGTACTGTTAATTAAGACCGTAGATCGTTATCGTAACTAAATTTTCAACTAGTTAAATTGGCTCCAACGGGGTTTCTCAAAGCTAAAGCTACCTTTTATTTGTAAAGTTTGTTCACAAGAACAACAAGCAGTACCGACCTTCACAGACTTAATTTTTCAGAGGTTTTATAGTACATTTACCCGGTCAAGATTAGATACGGCCTAACTCTCTAACTATGACTAGAGATATTAGGAAATAAGATAAACATTAAATATCCTCAATTTTTGTTTTTTGTGGATGGGAAATCATCAAATGACCCCTCCCGCTCAGGGTGAAGCAGAAGGGAGTGTCGGGCTCTTACTGACTTAAACCCAGCCGTTCCTTCCTTAACCCTTTATGTTCCGGGGCAGCGGTAACCCTTTCGGACAATCCTGCTGGCCATCCTCCAATACACCGAGAAAGGAAAATAATCTATTGATTTGATTATGCAATTTGAGGTCTGTTTGAATTAAGTATTGCAGGACAGTCACAAATGTTCTAACACTTTTAAATCAAATCAAGCCATTTATTCAAATTATGCTGAGAATCAGCACTTTTCGAACGTCATAATTATATAAGACAGTCCCCCAAAACGCCCGCCCTTCAGAATTTTAAAAATGTAAAAGGTTTCAATGCGTACCCACAAACATGTTATATAAATAGTCAAATAACTTTTAAGGTTTCTTTTTGTAGGCAGTAACCTACTATGTAAAACCTAGACAGTCTGGTAATTAAATGAATAATAATGAGGAAGGCTCGTCACGTTTTCGCGCATTTACGGTTTAAGGCTTTAGCGATGTCGACATCAAGAGTTATATTATGAAAATCGAAAAATGTTCATGCTTAAAAAGTTCGTTTTGGCAAGGTATGCACGATAGTCTTAACGATGCGATGAGACGCGATAAAAGCCCGTCGAATTGTTAACCTACGGTAGCGTTTGAGTACTTAATACGACCGTCCCCTTATTACTTAATCACAATGGTTTTTAACTAAGTGATAAGAAAATGAATTTGATAAAAAGCCCACAACCTTAAAGGATAATTTCCACCAAACAACAACAACTTTACAATCACAACGACTTACAACGATTTTACAATCTTTAAACAATATTAAATCGTGTACACAGTACTTAAAGTCTATATTGCCAAGCCGCGCACAGCAGCTTGACCGCGGGCGTCTTCCCCGAGACACGTACATACGTAGCCGAAAGTATTCTGCGACGCGCGATCGGCTCCGTTCGCCTGTCGTCGTATCCGATCGAATCCTTTCGGCCGTCGTCCAATTTTTTCTTTTCCTCTTCTGTGTTTTATGTTTATTTTCTTCTTCTTCTAATGCAATAGCCAACAATACTATGTCAACTTCAACCATTTTCAAAAATTAGAACACGTCAACACGTTAGGATTGATACTATTTAACTAGGCGCAGAAACGGATACGTTCGCAAGCGACGGTACGGAGCCGATCATAATATGTGTCGATATTCTGCCGGACACGATCGGCTGTCACCGCATCCGTTCGTATCCCTTCCGATCCGATGTGATGCGAGCCGTTTTGGTGGAAGTCATCCTTTAGTCTTATTTTCGTCGTGCTAAAGAAAAGTGAATTTACGTATCCGCACAAATAAGAAATAACCGATGATAAGTGTTCGCAAGTATTGACTTAGCTCGTTAGCGAGCCGTGACGTAGAATCAATAATTCTACGTCGATTTGAATCAGACAATAGCTTAGAACGTATGAAGCGAGGTGATTGAAACTGTTTCTATCTGTCTATCTATTATTTTGGTATGAATGTATGTAGATTGAGTCACGACTTCGACATTTAGCGGCATTGAATATCTCGAAGCATTTGTAAGCTGCAGTAAGCCATTTTATTATTTGATCATTTAGTCTATTTGAACAACAATAAAATACTCCAATATATTACTGTTAGAAAGGTTATCGCTAATCTCAAGTTATTTTAGAACTCTGCAATTTTGTTGCGTTTATGAATAAAACATTCTCGTCCACATTTTGCGTTTGCATTGATGACGTTAACTGCGAAAGATTTATATTCGCAAAGGCTTTATATAGTTACAAAGTAATGAAAGATTTGGTCTAAGTAATATCTGAATACAGTGAAGAAATCGGTTATCTATATCTCCTCTCCACAAAAGGCTTAGTTATGATGCAATACCTACGCGTGTCTTTCTTTTTTCAAGTTACACATCTTCTGTAGTACCTACGTGCGTCCGTGTCACATATAATAAAATAGGTACCTATACTTAAATTTTCCAGTCCAGCAGTGCTATTTTAGTAGAAATCTCACCGTGAAAACTAAGGTGAAGTGAGCTGTCATTCCACCTGATGTTAGGGATTGCCTCCATTGATAGCTCACTTCACACTCACTTCACCTATGTTAACACGGTGAGATTTTTACAGAATCTATAGGCAGTACCTGACGACCATTGCTTTCGTTAGCGTTGCGTTCATTAATTCCTCCCGAGACTCCTGAATGAAGGTGTCAGGGCGCGCAGGACATGATGTACAGAAATATTGGATTGAGAATGCAATGCAGGCCAGATAGATTTAATAATCAGTTGGTTCAATGTTTAAGTTAACTATAATGATAGCAGTTCTAAAACGAAAATTAAATTCGTCTCTAAAACCATTCTTTATAGGTAACCTTTGGATGTTGATAAAGATCAAGACATGACAAAACTAGGTATAAAGTTTTATGTTTTTTCGTAAACATAGTTAAAATATTACATTTTTATTTAACGAAGATTTTATACGTTTTTTGTTCACGTGAAATTCCTCATATTTAATTTGTTTAATTATGATACAAAAACTTAGGAATAACGTATTCATACACTATTAGCCGCCCACCTTGTATTTCTTTCAATTTGCAGAAATCGTCAAGTTTAGACCACATTTCATGAGGTACGTTGAAAGCTACCTTTAAAGTAAAAAAAAAAAAACTAAAGTCTTAAGAAAAAGAAATCGCAAAAGTTTCATACCAAAAATCGATTTTGTGAAAATCTTCGATAACAATTTATCAATTTTAATTTTGAAAAAAATCGTCTTTTGAGGTTGTCCCAAATGTGCTCAATTGGGTTAAGTTCGGGACTGTGTGCCGGCCCTGGTAGAACTTGAATCCTGACGTCATTAAGGTACTCAGTGACAAATTTTGTGGTATGGCAACGTGCATTGTCATGCATTAATTTAAAGTTGTCACCAATGAATGGTGCGAAGGGCATGAAATGGTCTTGAACAACTTCCTTCACGTGTCTTTGAGCGTTCACACTGCCTCTATCGAACACAACAAGATCGGTACGAGCCCCGTAAGAGATACCTCCCCAAACCATTATGAACCCTCCCTGGTAACCCATTGTTTCAGTTATAGCGCATGGAGCAAACCTTTCGTTTTGGCGCCTGTAAACACGCTGAAGTCCATCTTAAGGTTATTCTGCTCTCATTTGAAAACAGTAAGAACGTCCTTCCATTCCTCCACAGTCCAGTCAGTTTATTCTAGCGCAAGCAAGTCTAGCTCTACGACGTTGTGGGGCGCAAGCTGGACGAAAAGCACTCAGATTTTTTTCTGCCAGTCTTTTTCTAGTAGTAATGTCAGTGTAAGTGAACGTACACTTACACTGACATTTCTAACCTCAAAAAGACGCGTACGAGCTTCAGTAACGGTACAAGAGTGATTTCTCATCACGTTGCTAATAACGAAGTAGTCATCTCGAGTTAAAATGCATCGATGTCAGCCTTGACCACTCATATATGAATAAAAAAATATGTATTGTTCAAGCTATAAAAATATTATGCAAACGAAGTCTCGAAAGACACCTTGTATTAATTCGGAATTGTTGTTTTGCATCTGCCAAATAAACTAAATGATCCGTAAATCATAATTAGGATTTTAAATAATAATCATTTCTCGAATAATGAAAGATTTATTTGTGGTTAATTTAGAGGCTCCGTTATATTGTGGTCGCCGCCGTCCGACCCTGTAGGCTTTGACGTCAATGGCTTGCCGTGATCCACCTTTAAGATAAGCGCGCGCGCACGTGAACCAACTAAATTATACATAACGAGACATCAGACAATAATGCAATTTAGTAAATAAAAATAATTGTTTTTTTTATTAGTAAATCAACAAAGATTTTAATTCATGTCTTATTTGGCAGTAATTTGTACAGACAATTTAGAAACTTAATTCTCATCATCTGTCTAGCCTTTTCCCAACTGTGTTGGGGTCGGCTTCCAGTCTAACCGGATGCAGCTGAATACCAGTATTTTATATGGAGCAACGACCTATCTGACCTCTACAAGCCAGTTATTGGGTAATACGATACCCCTTGGTAAGACTAGTTGTCAGGCTTTCGGGTTTCTGACTACCTGTAATGACTGTCAAAGTTCCGAGAATGACAGCCGGGACAACGGCTTAACGTGCTTTCCGAGGCACGGAGGGGTCTAGGTATGTAAAGATGGTCACCCATTCACAGACCAACCACGGCAAGCGTAGCTTAGCCTGATCGATCGACCTGTGCGGCTGTTATTATTTATCCTCGGGCCCCTCTTAGAAATGTAAAAGTAATTAAAATAATATCTAACGAATGACTGACCGAATAAGAATAATATGGTTTCTGAATGAGTGTATATACGGTGTAGACGCTGACGCCACGTAGTAGATTCGCAGGCACTAAGGCCTCGTAGGCCCTACGCTACGTAGCCGTAGCCACTACGCCATGAAGTCGCTACGCCACGTAGCTGCTACACCTCGTAAGTGTCACGCCACGTGGCCCCCAATTTTCTGCAACATTCCATCCATCACATCTGCAGCCCCACTGAATTGGGCCGGCAAGTCGAACCCGCCGAGTACTTGTAGATTCATACCTAAAAAGCGGAGTGCGCCTGGCCTGCCAGTGCTATATTGTAAATATGTTTCAATTCAATAATAAGATTTTTCAAACAATTAGAGGATTCAAAAGGAAATTAGAGTTTTATATGATCCCCTAGAGCATTGTAGTGGAACATTGAGTGCTGTGTAGTCCCCTGGGGGACTGGTCTAGGGGATTTTAGTGGAACGAGCGTACGCAAGACGTATTGTATACAAATAACGTCGCATCCGCGGAACGTTTATGGTGCGTAATCATTTTTTTAAACTAGATGAGGTCGGCGTTTCCTATCTGCCTATTCTGAGAAGAAAGGCCGAAACAAACTCAGAGGTCACAGTCTCTTTTAAAGTCCAGACAAAATCTTGGTCAGATCATGTGAAGACCGTAAACGTTTGACTAACGCCAAAGCGGAACCAACACTTAATTAATATAAACTCAGCAACTACCTACAACAAAACAAAAACATACAAGGTTAATCAGGTTATACGACTAAATTACGTTGAAAACGGGTTAAGTGAGAAAATTAAACAATCAGTGTGAACAGGTCCTTATGGTGATACTCAACACTCTTGACGAAATGTTACTGCCCTAAAAAATGACGAGGCCACCACGAGGCGAGCTGAGAGCTCTTAACATGCGGCACATGTGGCATTGGAAGATACAAAGCGTCCACAGAGTGGCTACACTAGCTATACGTGCCTAGTCCAGCAGTTGTTCTATGGAATCACATGTGACTTGACTCGTTTTAGAGTTGCGTGAAATCGCGTGGGACATTGAGACGTTTTTTTGGTACCGAGTAAAAATAAAACATTGTTCAGATCAAATCAAACGTTCATTTGCTAGAAATAATTTTGTTTTTAAAAAGGTGAGATCTTATAGCTTAAATGTCACAGTATTCTGCCTTTTGTTTATTCAATTTTAAGTTAGTTTGTTTTTAATTTGAAAGTTTGTCCCTGGAACTGTTTTCTTATTTGCCATATTATGTTTGCTAATTTATTTTCCTTCTGAAATTTAGATGCGACATTATCATCTTGTTTATCTAAAAAACATGCATAATTAAATCCGCAACGCATTCCTAATATCACAGTCAACGGAAAGCATCTACAAAAATTATATTTAAGTAGATAACTTCGTGGTTAAGGGGATTAGAAGACTTAAACGCAAGTTTTATAATGCCTCAAAAATATTTTATTTCACATAAGCCTACATGGGCACTTATGAAACGTCAGAAGCTAGTTGCAGGGTTCCAATTGGTCGTTTCCTATGGAGAAGAACCTGCAAGAAACTCCATGGTTACTCTTTTAAAAATAATTGGCTTTTACAATGTTTTCAAAAAATGTTGCCTAAAAGTATATGATCGACTACAGTAAACAAAATCAGAAAAATATATGATATTCTTCAAGATATATGCTAGTTAGATAGTGTGTTAAAGTCATAATACAACTTTGATACGATAGAACAAAGTCACGAAGAATACCTCTAAAAGTTCCTTTTATCGCTAATAAACATGCTATCATTCTGATTTTTTGTCAGATTATTCTATAGTGTTTTATTTTGTTTGTCTAATCAATAGTTTTTTTTGTGAATAGATAATTGCTTCATATCTATCTTCTATTATACGTATACAGGGTTATTGGAAAAACATTAGCTACCTCTTCAGAGGTCATTGTAATCATCATTATGGACAACTTTTACTATGGGACCAAACCTGAAATCGCGAAAAAAATTTGCTGTTCACTACATTTTGACGAGATAAACGAATATAAATGTAGGGAACAGCTGATTTTTTTTCGCGATTTCAGGTTTGGTCCCATAGTAAAAGTTGTTCATAATGATGAGTACAATGACCTCTTAAGAGGTAGCTAATGTTTTTCCAATAATCCGGTATAGAAAATTCAAAGTCCTGACTGACTAATATATCAACACACAGCTTAAACCGCTAGTACTAGAGACATGAAATTTGAAAGGTGTATTCTTTGTGAAGAGTAGGTATCCCGTATCCACTAAGAAAGGGTTTTTAGAAATTCCACCCCTTAGGTTCAGCGCAGACAGGAAGGAGCGCAGCGGAGAGGATTTTATTAAGGCACTCGAAAACAACTTTAAAATTATTGAAATAAACGCGCACGTGCCTTCCCGCGTATCCTCGAGGACGCGCGAGCATTTTTTGTCAGGTTCAAGCATATATGCACTTTATTTCAATAATTTTAAAGTTGATTTTCGAGTGCCTTAATAAGATCCTCTCCGCTGCGCTCCTCTCTGTCTGCGCTGACCCTAAGAGGGAGAATGAGGGGAGGGTGAAATTTCACGCGGACGAAGTCGCGGGCAGAAGCTCGTTTTGCAATAAATTACCAGCGTTGTGTTATCGCGCTTCTCTTTCTTTTCGATGCAGTCCGACAGTGACCACGCTTTAAGTCATGTAGTCTCCTTAAATGAACTCTAACTGTATGTAGCAGTGATATATTTGCTATCATTTATCTTGTCACTAGCTCAGGTGTGATACCCAATACCTATAGTTACATCTACAGTAGCCATAGGTATAAGCCTTGACCCCAATACAACAGATAAGATGTCACGACCACTCATGCATTCGATATGTTTACATAATAGCCACATTATCCAGATTCGACACTATGCTTCAGGTCAACGATTTATTTGCTGTTTCAATAATAACAAACTGTATTATAATCACTCCATCGCTTATTTTTCTGAATTTTTGTTTTAATCTTTTTAAAAACAAGATTGAATAGCTATAAATATAAAAAACAATCTGTAAGAGTATCATCGATACGAAAACAAGAAGATCGTAAACAATACAAAAAAAATATTATTTCATTTCTTAAACATACTTAAAAGATACCAAGTCTAGAAATTCTAGATATGTACTGAACAGCTACACAACTTTCCGTTTTAAAAATAGTCTGCATCTGCTAACCTTGAAATTGTACGAACAAGACCGAAAATACGTAACAAAATAATTGTCAAGAGAACTGCTTTATCATAGAATAATAGCTTGGACGATAATAACTTACTTAAGCACAAAAGCTATTAAGACGGTGCATAATTACAAAAAAAATATCGAAATCATACTAGATGAGAGCAATTTAAACACCTATGATTAAAAAACATGTGGTATGGCATGTGGTATGGGCACATAAAACATACAATTATAAATGCAGGTATAGGTATTGTATATGGCACTGAAATAATACATCAATAAACAGCATTGGTAGGTTTCTACAAGCAGGCATTTTACTTTGTGCAAATAATTTCATCACTACTGCTCTCAAAACGGTGAAGAAAAACATCGTCATGTCCTAGAATCAAACATTCGACGAAATGTGACATCTACCAACCCGCACTGGGCCCGCGTGGTGGATTATTGCCCACTCCCTCTCGATGAGAGAAGGCCTGTGATGTGTCCCAACCGTGGGAACATTATAGGCTAATTATGGTGAGGCCTCTACAGCGTAGGTAGGCTTGTAAATAACATTCAAATATATACTGTAAGAACCTAGTATGTACTTACACTATATATTGGAGTATTATTCGCAAGCCCTTTTTTTTGAGTGGGAAATACTCCTCCCGCTCTAGGCGGAGCGGGAGGGAGTGTCAGACTTTTACTGACTAAAACCCAACCCGTGTTCCTTCAGTTGCCTGTGCCAAGGGCCCCGGTATGTCTTTCGAACAACCCACGACCCTGGCAGGCATCGGCCCTAGAGGACCCCGTCAGTGAAAGCTGACATCTTATGAGGCGTGCGTGGTACACAACGCGCCATCAACCCGGGCCTGATCCTTACCGGACGGCGAGCTATATTCGCAAGCCTGTCATGCGAAAACAAACATCTTGTTATTTTTCCAAAGCTTAAGCCAATCAATCTATGTCGAAAATTAATAATTCACTTAAAAAGAAAAAAACGATAAAATATCTGATAACCGACTTGTTATACCACTTCAAGCAATAAGATCACAGAACGAACGTAATTTATATTTATAGGCAACATTTGGAAATCTTTACTCATAATTTATGTAAAATCCATGGAAATTATAAACATAATTGTGTCAAAATAATAGCTATTTGTAACAATTACGCATGCAACATATTATTATTTATCAGTGTAGATGCAGTTTGATCCGGTTTAAACTGATATCAAGAACATGGCGCCGCCCTCAGCCACTCATACAAACATGGTCGCATTATCGTGAACCGTATCAAATAGAACTGAACCGACTTCCTTTATCTCTCTATTACGATTACTGAAGTCCCAAGAAACCCAAGTTTATTAAGCTCAAAGTTCAAGTTAATTACGTCACGGAATTTGTGTAAAGTAGTATTATACGTAGGTATCTAAGTTTTCCTCTACTTATTTATTTTAGATGCTAACAGTTTTGACGATAAATAAATTAAAATAATGTCGGAGGTACTTGTGGTCTTGTGGTAGGAGATACCATTGCTAAGCTATCTTATCTTATTTTGCATAGGGAGTATGTTAATAGGGTATTCCGTATAGGTTTTTTGGCTAACGTAAGTGGGTGGACCATGGAAGGCCGCCCAAACTACATGGGTCACCCACCTTATTTAGGGTGGAATTTTCTCTTACTGCAGTGTGTCAACAAGAGATTGAGGCGCTATCAATTTTTACTTGCAACTTCTTTTGTTGTTTGTTTCTCGAAGAATTTATACCATAGAAAGTTTCTACCATGTGCAAAGAATAGCCAACCATCGGCAGCACTGATAACTCGGTATAAGCTCTATAACCATAACAATAATTAGCCTATAATGTTCCCATTGCTGGGGCACAGGCTTCCTCTCCAGGCCCAGTGCGGGTTGGTAGATATCACATGTCTTCGATTTTTTGGTTCTAGGACATGCCGGTTTCCTCGCGACGTTTTCTTTCACCGTTTTGAGAGCAGTGGTGATGAAATAATTTACACAAAGTAAAGAGCCTGTCTTGGTTCGAACCTACGACCTGTATTTTATTTATAATAATATAGTCTTTATATAGGTTCATGTTTGTTTACCAGAAATGGTTTATTTTGCACTTTCGCTATAACAACACTGCGTAACGCGGCGTCCTACGTGGGCGATTCAACGCAAACGCGATTGCGAAGCGATCCGATGCGGTTTATGCAAATTCTACGCGATGCGCGGGTCTTTCCTATGTACGCGCGAAGTCGCCACTTAGCCGCCGCCACCATTCAATACCTTGCATTTGTCAAGGATAGACAAAAACAATTTTTACTGGAAAAAACACTTTTGAAAAATAAAATACTAAAGAAGTATGTACATGCGACAGAGGAGTGCAACTAAGTAATATTTTATACTTAGAAAGACATATTTATGGGGAATTTCATCATTTAATAGGGCGTTCTTGAATAGCATTAATTAAAATTTCTATTTGAAACCATTTTTAGCTTATTTAAATTCTAATTTATTTAAAACAAGGCACCGCACCGCAAGAGTTCGCGCGAAAATATCAAACGAACTGATCGCGTCCGCTTCGCTTCGCACCGCACGCGCGGTTGGTCACGTAGGCCACTACAATAGATTATCATTGTTTGTTTCATTCGCGCCGCTTCGCTTCGCGATCATCTCGCGTTCGCGTTGAATCGCCTATGTAGGACACCGCGTAGGTCTAAGTTTAAGCCAATAATGTAGGTACATGAACAATATTTTGCACGTAACTAACATCTATCGGTAATTATGTGAGTTACTGTTGTAATGTTTTTTGAATCTGAGCTACTGGGCGGCTCATTAGAATACCGGTTCTAGTGAACGTTAAAATTCTTATACAGGTTGTTTCGCTTTTTTTTTAAATATATTTTATTAAACTAAGTTACTTATGAGGTTTTATTAGTATTTTTTTGTATTGTTGTATATTTTTTTGTATTTTAGCTTATTTAGTTTTTTATAGATTTTGGTATTTTATTCATTATTGAGGGAATTAAAAATTTTATTGCTCGCCTGCCATAATAATATCTACCTTGAGGTACTGTTAGTTTATTTTTAACCGACTGCAAAAAAGGAGGCTCTTTATTCGACCCGTATGTATATGTATATCTGTATGTCCGCGATTTTTCCAAAAACTAATGAACCGATTTTGATTCACTAAAATGATCTATATACTTTTAGGAAGGTTTTAGTATGTAATACATTAGGTAATTATTCTTATGTACGAAGTTATATGCATAAAGGTACTTTTTTTTTGTGGATGGGAAATCATCAAATTACCCCTCCCGCTCTGGGTGGAGCAGAAGGGAGTGTCAGACTCTTACTGACTAAAACCCACCCGTGTTCCTTCCTTAGCCCTTTATGTTCCGGGGTAGCGGTAACCCTTTCGGACAATCCCGCTGCCCCGGCAGGCTTCGGCCCTTACGGGCCCCTTCCTTTATGCTGACATCTCTTTGAGGCGCGCGTGGTACACGTACGCACCGTCCGGCACGGGCCTGGGCCTGATCGGACGGAGAGTTACCCATTACTCACTCAGCAGGAGCCGGCCTTACCGGCACCGGGGCTCCGCCTGGAGGCACCGGTTTAGCCGGCGCCGGGGCTCCGCCAGCCGACGCCGGTTTCGCCCTCGCCGGGGCTCCGCCAGCAGACGCTTGTTTGGCCGGCACCTGAGTCCGGCCTGGCGGCCCGGGTTTAGGGGCGGCCGTTGCCGCTGCGGCCGCGTACGAGGCCGCCTTCGGCCCCGGGGCCGCCGCCTTGCCCGCCAGAGGTGGGTGCAGGACTATACCCTCCAGGACGGAAAATCGCGCCTGGAAGGCCGCCAGCTTCTGCCGAACCAGGTTCAGGACCTGATTCTCCACCGGGATAGGCCGGCTCGGTAATTCCGCCTGCGCACTGCCGGTGCTGCTCAGGCTGGCCAGGTCTGCCCGGAGCCTCCCGTTCTCCGCTTGGAGAAGCTCCATGGCGGCCGTCAGGCGGGCAACCTCTGCCCGTAATTCGGCCACTTCGCCGGCCGAAGGGCCGACGTAGTTAGCCGCCTCCATGATGGAGGCCGTTGCCGAGACTATGGCCCTGTTCTTCGAAGCTTGAAGCTTCTTCAGGGACACGTCCCGGATCGCGGCCTCCACGACCGCCGCAAACCTATGCTTGCGGTCCGCACCGGGGCCACGGACCCGTCTCATCGCCTGAGGGCCCCGAAGCGACCGCGTGACCGGTCCCCCCCTCCTTTGCCGGCTCCTCCGCCAATTCTGCCGCCTCTCGGGCAGTGACCCCCCTCCCCTTGCCTCGCTCTCGGACTCCTCCCCGCCTGCTGGTGGGAATTTTCCGAGCCGAGGCCAGCTCCCCATCGGAGGATGACCCCTGGCCGTCCTCTGACCTTGGCCGCTTGCTGTGGTGCTTCTTTGCAGCAGCGGCAATCTCCTTGGCACGGCTAGGGCTCCCTGAGCCTCCAGTGCTCGCACTTCCAGATGCGGCGTCGGACTCCGACCCCGCATCACTCCCCTCCTCTTCAGGTTTTTTGTTTTTGTTTTTAATAATTTTATCCATATCTGTTCCCACTAGTATTGAACATGTTGTATTTACTCAAAAAATAAATGGTTCGCACTAGCGACTAAACCAAGCTACACATTAGCCAAGTTTACAACCTCCCTCACGGAATGTGGAATGCACCCTTAGATGATGAATGAAATGACCGATTTATACACCAATAAAAATAAACTAACGTCAGTGGAAGGTTAAAAGGTCGGATCAATATTTTGTGCTCTGATTAATTTTTATTATTTTTCTCAAATTTAATCGATGTTTTTTTTTCTCAATTTAAAATTTTTATTTTTTTTCTGCCTACACCATTTGTAATATGAATGCTCAATCTTGACTTGTTAATTTTATTTTGTTCCTTCTAATTTTTATAATTTGTATTCATCATTCATAATTTATTTTCTCTATTTTTTATCGTGTATACCTAGTTATATGTGCATGTTGTGGTCTCCTATAATTGAAGGAGCACACGCATATGGTATATGTGTATCCTTTGTTGGAGATCCTCAATAAATAAATAAATCTGCCGGTCGGATCTTACATCGAACGGATGGCCCCTTGTTAGCATTTCAGAAAATTTCCACTAGTGACAAATACTATTGCTAAAAATATCGAACCAATTATCGCAATACCAATCTATTTTTACTCCAAATACGTCAAACCACTGTATCAACTCATTATTTTTTTTCAAGTCGTGACGAAATCACAAAACAAACTTGTGTGCAACTTATATTTGCCACCTGTTAGAGCCTTTCAAAATGGACCTGAACTATAAATAACATGGACTCAAACGACATATTTGTGGTAGAAATTAGACTATATAAGCAGGTAATACCATGTCACAATCAACGTCTACTTAAATAACGTTTGACAAAGACAGTTATTTTCCTCAACCACATTATAAATACAGTATTTAAGTAAAGTAATTTACTCTCAGAATTTTCACACGGAGCAATACATTATGGTCACATAAAGATACCTGAAAATCTCGGAAACTAAGAATGCTAGCTTAATTAAATAAATTGTGTTTAACCCTTTGACCTCCACGGTCGTGTATAGCAGACAAATGAAAACGTGCCTAACACGCCACCGTTGGCTAATGCCGACAAGAAAACACCATGTTCTAAGTACAAAATAAATAAACTAAATTCAGTTTTCTGTGTTTATACTTAAAACATGGTGTTTTCTTGTCGGCATTGGCGTGTACGGGCACGTTTTCATTTGTCTGTCATACACGACCGTGGCGGTCAAAGGGTTAAATAGACGATAAAATGTTCCTTAAAAGAACGTAAAAAAAGTTTAAAAACTAAAACCCGACTACTGAAAAGTATGAAACAAGAGAGTACGTTCCCGTGGTCGCATGCTACCTCATAAGTATGTTAGTACAGAGTGATTTTTTAGTAGACGGGTTTTAGAACTTATTTTTTATTTAATTTATTTCATAAAGCTAGCATTCTTAGTTACCCGACACTTTCAGGTATCTTTTATGTGACCCTAATTCATTTATCTCGAGTGTAGTTACTATGTGAATATAGCATTTTATTATATCGTGATTATCACACCGTTGTTTGTAAATACAAACATGTATTTTTAGTATAATTATGCCACTAACTCACTAATTAATTGGCACGATCACTGTGTCAAAAATCGCCCACTTTATTGCTGACGATAACCTTTTTAAAGATAAAAGGTAAAATAATAAAGTTTAAAATGACGTGTTGTTAAGCAAATAATTAAGAGATAGAGCGTGACTATCATCCACTAAAAGAAATTTACGCATGCGCTGGCGCAATTGCATTTTTTCGGATCTACATAAAGCGCTTTCTCCATATATTTACTTCGAAAGAGAAAATTCATAAACAAAATAACTAAGACACAATTCACAAATGAAAAAGATGTTCCTAAAGAAAATGTCTAAAAACGTGGAAATGCGTCGATAGGTACAAACCACCTCTAGATACTTACCACTCCTAATCATAACCAAACGTTATCATTTGTCTGACAATTTGTATGTTTATATTATGTTTTCCTGTATGATGTAAATACAGAAAAAAATGCGTCGTATTCAGGCGCCGTGCGCGTGTATTGCAGACGAGGGTTATCTCAGGGCGGGGCTCTTTCCACTCGCTATCGGCTAGTCCCACACAAGGACCATGTACATAAGCTTATAATTAATCCACCATTATATTGATACCTAAATATAACTTAGCTAAAAAATAAGCGTTCCTTAAACTAGTTGTCTTGCCCGTGAAATGCCACTTCCAAACACTTTGAAAAGCTCTTAAAAAAATGCATGTTTTGCTGATTAAAGAGCTCCACTGCAGAGCAAAATCCTCTTTTAAAGTCAAACTAAAACCATTTATTTCAAATCTATATCTACTTATATATAAGTATAGAATTCATAGTCCCGACTGACTGGTATAGCAACGCACAGTCTAAAGTGGTCCTAGAGACATGAAATATGGAGGATGTATTCTTTATGAGGAGTAGGTATTCATTAAGAAAGGGTTTTTCGAAATTCTACCCTTAAGAGGGTGAGTGGGGGAGGGTGAAATTTCACGCAGACGAAGTCGCGGGCAGAAGCTAGTTAATTGTATAATTATATGTGAAGACGATGCAACTGTAATACAATTATTATGCCAAATTATGCCAAATAATTGGTAAAAGAATTTAAAATGAAGCAATGACAGATACATTAATTATGTGATAGATTCATGGTACCTACATAGTGCTCACATAAGTGCTCACATATTTACAAACGTTGTAAAAGTATACGATATTCCTCCTTCCACTTGTCTCTGTCTGCTGTCATTTGAGGCCAGTCCTTCAGGTATAATTCATTTCATCTCTCTATCTCCTGGGCCTACGTTTGCTGTTTACTGCTTTTTCGGACCTACTGTGTAATACTTAAAGCTAAGCTATGCTAAAATTAAAACAATAAAAAGTTCAAGACCGCTGCGTTACAACGATTAGCTCATTTCATGTTGTCTCATTGACTGACGCAGCCGGATGCCGGCGTACAAATTAGTGTTTCCGCCGGATTATATGATTATGAATATTTAGTAACAAATTATTCAATTCTCTCTTGAATTATGAATAGATTACATCGGATCGAACAGCGTGAAACTTGTTATAGCTGTAATTGTTTGAATTCAATGCTGACTGACTACGAAATAGTTACACAACCAAGGATGCCAAATTAATCTCGCCATCCTCAGAGTATTTAAATAGGTAGAACACTGTAGGTATGTTGCCAAGTAGAAAGTCTCTACTTACAAAACTGCATCACAGGGCAAAATGTTAATTGCATACAAACTGGATAAAAATGACATGTTATCATAGCTCACATGCATATTATCAGGAGCTGATCACGTGGCCACACATGCTAGGTAGCGGGTGTCATGACTGGTCGTTTAACTCCGGTAATCACAGCTGTAGACACCTTAAAGGTATATATTTAGCGACAATGTTAGTTACACAATATACAGTTAACTGCATGTTAGGATTCCACAATCATTTGGAATGGGTTATTGGTAAAATGATCGCATTGCAAAGAATTGGAGCAAATATCAGTGGTAGATATGACCTATTTGCTCTGTCTGAAGAACGGAGTATTATATTGGACTAAAATCCGACCTAACATTGATCTGTCATAATTTGCCATTTGAATGGGATAATTTTATACAAGATTGCTTTCCACACAATAAGTGCTAGTACAGTCGAGTTCATTAAAATATTGGCAGTGACAATGTTTTAAAATATTGTAAGCGTTATATTATAATAATCATATAATTCTATACAAACTTACATCAATAAAATGTTATCATATAAACTGTTCATAAGATCTAAGTTTGTATAGAATTATATGATTATTATAACGCTTACAATATTTTGAAACATTATCAGTGCCAATATATTAATGAATTCAACTGTACATTATATGACTGGTTTGGTGTACCTACGTAAGCACTGAGTTCTCATTCGCACATTATAAGGAAATTACGTTGAGTTAGGAGCTGTCCCTTGCTGCCGGCCACTTGCAGGTAAAGAGCCTACATCGTTTATTTGTTCTCCGCAAGTCCTCAAGTTCTGAGTTCAGCTACACGATTACTGACAAATGCTTGCACAGACTAGACTGCTCCACTGAAATCTATGTGATTCTTTCTTCACAAGACCATTTCAGGCATTAATTTAAATTGTCTTCACATGATCTGACCAAGATTATGTCTGGATTTTTAAGGAAGATTTGAGTTTTTTTTTTTTGCCATTTCTTCTCAGGGGTAGTCAGATAGGAAATGTCGAATCCATCTAGCTTATTTTTTTATAATATGTCGTGTAAAAGATTCCGGTATCCTATTAACAAAATAATCAATTTCATTTAATTTCATTCCGTGTACAATGCAAACACCGTATTCAGAAATGCGATCATAGCTCATTTAACAGCCATGCTATGCAATATTTGAATGAATTAGCGTATTGTATATTGCAGATGCAGAACAATTGTTCTCATACAATACATTTCTAAATGTGAAATTATCACTAACTGCTGTGGATAAGCTAGACTTACCAAGATACTACCTGAACGACCGACATTTAACATCGTCACAGGGCCAGGGCACGTGACATTGACATTACAAGTCTACAAACGTGACGAACCATGCAAAATAATAGCAGTAATAATAATAATAGATATCAACACTTCAATAGTTCAACGCTATTAGTCTATTTTTAAACAAGGCGGTAATAAAGCACCGTAATTGAAGATATCTCACAGACCACGCGATCATTGTCATTTTGTAGCCGAAGTTCATGTTATGACGTTATGTTCTTTTAAAAAAGGTTCTTTAACATTCATGTGCAATATAGGTACGTAATAATATTGTTTTGTGCCTGGTATTTTAATAAGGAAGTAGCAAACATCGTATCGCACAGTTTTTCTTAGAAGAATTAAGGCGTAAAGTAAACATGTTGTTATAACAAACTACGTATTGTTACATGTCGCTATCCTCTTAATTAGGTCTAAGAATGTCACAAAAATATTCCATTTACTTTTAAGACTTAAAAGATAGTTTGGGAAGTTGTGTCATTTACAGGAACATTCCGGCTGATTACGGCGACAGACGCGTTCCTAGACAGGCCGCGACCCTTTATCTGCGCGCGCACCGTAATGCGTCCGCGCCGTCTCGCGGCCATGACATGCTTCATTAAACCCAACTTTTGAACCAATTAATTTCTAAATATCAAAATAACTACATAAGGTAATGATGAAAACAGTCGAGTCAGGTCGAAGATGTTTACTTTTAATGATGCACGTAAAAGCATCGGTTTGCGTAAATGTAATTACATAATGCAGCTTGAAAAAAGTAAATACGATACTCTCACGTAAGGTGTTTTAATTCGTAACGTCTGCATTTTAAGTATCGTATGACTCACTCGTAAACAAGCAATGAATGAGAATTCGGAAAACAATAGTTTGTTTAACTATGACATGCTTAAATATGTAATTTAAATTAGGTGATGAATAGCTAGTTAACATAAAATAAATTAATTGAAATTCTTTTCATTCATTGCTGACAATACCTCGCTGACGCACGCCGGTGTCCTTACAAGTGTCTAACTCAAACAGAGTGTAAACAAAAATAGCATATATAACTGTTTAATTTTGTAATAAATTCTCACAAGTCAAGTTCTTTAAATACATCAACAATACACTTTTTCTGTAGTTAAAGTTGACTTGTACATTGGCAGTACAAGTAAATACGAATAACAACCAAGTAGGTGTATACCTCAAATAAATAAATAAATAATATCTAAGAAACAAATGATAATTTCATCACCACTGCTTCCAAAACGGCGAAGGAAAATATCTTGAGGACACCGACATGTCCTAGTACCAAACATTCAAAGGCATCAACCAATCCGCACTGGGCCCGCGTGTTGGATGACGAGCCACTCCCTATTACCGAGACGAGGCCTGTGTCCCAACAATAGGAACTTTAATAGGCTGATTATGCTAATCAACAAATGACTTACACCAAAAGCTTAAAGTATAAGTATATCTAAGCTCTGTTTTACGCTTTTAGTCAAAATCGTTGGAGAAACAATCGTACATCTTCTAAATCTTTCATCTCTTTATATCTATGAGATATGTATGTTTGTCAGAAAGCATCAGAATTTATTTGTCAAAGCAGATGATATTAATGTCCGAAGCTGACGAGACCCCAACAGGCTCGTACTAAGTGAGATTCCAAGGCTAACTAAATATAACAAAAGCTGTCTTGCAATGTGTGTACGTTTATATAGGTAATAAGTTACCAAATGATCTCAAAAATTTTAATACTAAGTTATTTAATAATAAAATGTACGAATGGTTATCTGTTAATAATTTTTATAGTGTTAAGGATTTCATTGATAAAAAATGTTAATGTCAGTTACGTACTGAAAATTTGCAAAATATTGGGTAAACATGTTTTGTTCTATATTGTACTTTTACCATCTTTTTATACCGTGTTTTTATGCAAATAAATATATTATTATTATTTTTTTCTTTTCTGGCCGGCACTTTAATTTTTGGGTACGTCATCAACTTATGAATGATGATTTTATGAAATACAAACATACAGACTAAGAAATAATTGGAAAACAATTTTACAATCTTAAAAATAAGTATTAAGATTAATCAGAAATACATATAAATTCATAAACATAAAACGATAGTTTAAATTAAATAAATACACAGTCAAAGGTCACAAAACAGCCCGCCCCTGATCGTTCCCGGCGCAAAGGTGCCCATAACGCTCGCCGCATTGCCTCGCTGAATACCGATGGCCAACCTTTGCACCAAGAACGACCTAGAGCGGGAGTCACCGGTTACCTCCCTGAGCTTACGGCCCAATGCCGCCACAAAAACCTTCGCTGCCCTACTCCAACTACCCAAGGTCTCCACAGCTACCGGCACAAAATAGTAAGGCTGCTCCAAGGAAGCGTACTTGAGCGTTTTTACAGAGCAGGCGTCTTCAGCTGCGGCAGAGGCAGTGTGTTATTATTATTATTATATTTATCTTTTTAAATATCTCGGGACCATGGGGTCCCGGTCCTTTGGAAGGCGTACGAGGGGCCGAAGCCAACTCGCAGAAGCCACTTAGGATCTTTCTATGAAATGTGGCACCAACCGACTTATTATTATTATTATTATAAATACATTTCCTGAAGACTGAACTTCGTATTTATAAAAATCCATGGGCAAATAACCACTATTTTCAAATTGGATCATTTAACTCATCGGTGCACTGATAAAATGGTGACGAAATATGCGTGAAAAACATATCACGTTATTCCGGAATTCAAACAAATACTTCAATCAAATGCCGTAAATGACGTAATTGACCCCGATGTGACGTTACCTATTGATCCAAAATTATAATAAGATCATCATAATTATTATCGGTTCCAAAACAGAAATAATTATGATCAGTGTTTAATGACGTTCGCGTTCATCTATTTATAATTTTAATTACATAGTAGACTAATCCAACCTGATGATTTATGTTATTATTATTGTATAGTGGGTTCTTAATAAAATGACGTGCTTACCTGTAATTTAGATGCATGCAATGCTATTGTATTTGTAAATGAAATGTATTTTGAATGTCTTTGTGTGTATTTAGTTGGTTTGCCTAGATAAAATTTAATAAAATAAATTTATGATTGATAAATTTTAAAGGTTCGTTCTTAAATACATGTTTTTGTAATAGTACCTACCTACTTTAACTAAGATATGATACTGTTTATTAAGGAGACATTGATAGTTTTATTTCATGCTACTCATCATCTGCCTACCATTTTCCCAACTATGTTGGGGTCGGCTTCCAGTCTATCCGGATACAGTTGAATACCAGTATTTTACATCTGACCTCCACAACCCAGTTGCTGGATAATATGATACCCCTTAGTATGACTGGTTGTCAGACTTTCGGATTTCTAACCACCCATAACAAAGATCCACGAATGACAGTCGGGACCAACAGCTTAACGTGCTTTCCGAGGCACGGAGGGGTCTAAGTATGTATGGTCACCCATCCACTGACAAACCGCGACAAATCGATCGTCCTGTGCGGCAGTTATTATTTAGCCACGGGCCCCTCCATGCATCATTCATGCTACTACGATATCTAATATAATCTCTTTTCGCACACTTCGTCCTCAAAAAAGTTAAGAGGAGCATAGATAGTTCTGACCCAGTTAGCCAGTAATATACAATTTGTACTGGAGACGACAATACTACAATAAATGTAAACACTGGCAATACTCGTACTAATACATAGGAGTATTTTGAGTACTATTAAATAAATCCTAACATCGAAATTGAAAGCATGATTTTTTCAAACAAACTAAATTCTAGGGATTGGCCGACTATGGGATTTGCCAATATTTGAATAGGTTTAGTGACTACACTATTGAATAAAATATTTGTTTGGTTGTTCGTATGCAAACTGGAAACGGCATTAGATATATGCATATTTGTTTATTTTTTTCGTATTGTCGTCTCCACCTTTATAATTGTGAGTTAAGAATCAGTCAAGACTTAAGTCTAAGCCCACTTGGGCTATATCAAAACCAGATTTTTTTTAAATCTTTATTTATTTAGAGGCTTTTACCGTACGTCATATCTGCTGGTTAATCTCAATTTTCAATTATTGTTACTGAATTTTGTCTTATCAGCAACAAATGTGTATAAAATGGAGATCCTTTGATTATGTCCATGTTATACCTATGCGTAAATTGCAAATGTTATCGCCAAAATTTAGAAGCTTTCAAGATTCACATAAGTACGACCGTGGTGGTGGTGTGATATCAGGTGGTTTTCTATAACTTGTCTCATCAAAAGTTTTTTTGTTGAAGAGTGTCTGGTTTTCCCTATGCTTTATGGCCTTTACGTTTAGGCACGCGATGTAAAGGGAGTTTAAGGGGGAAGAGCTAAATAGCCCGCGAAATTCAAATTAAGATATTTGCAATTTACAGCTCAGTGTCTGGGTGTAAGTCGATTAAAATATGATTCGCGAATGTAACAAATATGTATTTACAGAATCATAATCATTAGAATGAGTAATACAACTTTTTAAATCAGTATAATCCTAAATGTCAAGATTACATGAAATAGTCGCGAATCATATTTTAATCAACATACAACTTAATACTGACCAGCAAATTGCAAAAAACCGTAAGAAAATTTGAATTTCGCGGGCTACCCTGCCGATGTATTCTGTAAAAATCTCACCGTAAAAACTTGGGTGAAGTGAGCTTGAAGTGAGCTGTCAATAGCGTTAACACCTAGGTTTTCACGAATAGGTTTTTACAGAATAGAGCAGCAGGATTCTATCTTCTAAATGTTTCATTACAGCGTTGCCAGTTTTCGTACTGTCTAGAAGCAAGTCTAGTGTTTCATCATGATGTTTATGAACTACCATCTTGCTGATCATAGGTAGTGATACCACCCTGGACGTAGTCATCGAACAAGGGCAATAAGCTTACTACGTTCCATTTAACGACTAAAAATGAATAATTACTATTGCCTGTCGATAAAATTTTATTATGTATGCAAGGTATCCGATTGACGTCAATGGCCTCCGTCGCGGAGGGGAGGCGGTTGTCGCTGCGCAGGCGGCGTTTATGCTGACAACCCACAAACGGACATTTACCTCTTAATGTGGAGCACACTTCGAGACTATTCAACATAAATACAATTTATATAGTCTATGGTTAATTCAAAGATTTATTAAAGCTTTGGGAGACCAAAGATCGGTCCCAAGAATTTTTGTAGTAATTCAAAAATTATAAGAAACTGTTGTGGAAAACCCATGTAAACAATCTATTACTTATGCAGTTGTTTCCTGATAAATTATTGTTTATAGTAAAATAAAAGAGAAAACCTGAAATTGGCCCAATGGAACTACGCATATTATAAACTTATTCTAGTTGTTCTACATAATTATATCGACGTTGAGAACAACTTGACTGATTAACGGAGTGTTTATCAGTCATGTTTTCTATGTTGAAACCAAGAAAACAAATGAAAATAAAAGCCACTGAAAATCTATCTAGGTACTTCTAAACGGATTTTACAAGTCTACAGATAGGTACTTGAAAAATCCGTAAATCCCATGGAGATTGGACAGAAAGCATAAATCAATCGATAAAATATCAGATGACTCGGAGATGACTCTTCTCGAGTTTATAAGTAGGTAGGTATACCTATTTATCTACCTATAAGTAAATGATACACAAAAAGTAAGAATGCAAATAATGACTTCGTGAATCGTGTCGTCAAGGCACTATCTTATTCAAAGTGTTAAAACCACAAAACGCTTAAGTTGTACGACCATTACAATTAAAATGTCGTTAATAAATCTCATTCCCACAGTTTTCAGCCTTAAATAAACAGAAATGTTATGAGAACGAAGCAGTGGGCGATGTTCAATGAACGGTTACTGTGAATACAATCGAAAATGTTTATGTGCTAAGAAAACAAACGCTTTTGTTTGCAACCTGCAATGAAGTGGGAAAAAATATTATTGGGGTAACATACGTGGATCAAGGTGAGAAAGGAACACATTCAACGGAAGTAAACGAAGAAATAAGTAATCGTAAAGCGATTATGCACGATCGATGGTCGCAACTTATTGACGTATAATTTAATTTATTTCAGATAAAATTCCTTATACAGGGTGGAATCGAAGTCATGGGCATTATTTTAACCTAAGGCACTACTCACGATACTGATTGCATTAGGGCTATTAATACGCAAATCAAAAATATTATTAATGCAAGTAAGGAAAACCTTAAAAATGTAGTAAGTCAAATTGCACAAGGCTTATTATTGCAAATAAACACTTAAAGTAATTAAAACAAAATACTTCGTTAACGCCAATAATTGTTGAAATATCAAAATCTTAAAGCGCAGTACAGCGCAAAGCGAAATGTAAACAAACATCACCTGCGCGCGCGCGGGTTTTTCCTTACAAGTAATAATAACAATGGGCTACAAGACATTCCGTCCGGCGGGATTCCCTGAACTCTCTCCGCCCCACTCCCTCACTCGCAAAAATACGAATATCACCCCCGCGCGGGGTATGCTTCCCGCCGCAACACGAAGTCACGAACCCGGAACCAGTGTCATAACGACTGCGCAGGTGCATTGACGCGTAATTGATTTATTGATCCCGTGACGTAATCGCCGTACTCGCCGCTCGCGGCATACGGTGCTTGGATTGCAGTGTATTAAGTGTTAGTGTAGTAGTTGTGTGTTGTGTGTGTGTTTGTGTACACGATGCCTCGACCGCGTAATGTGCAGGCTAGGTACACCAACCAACAATACCCACAAATGGTTGTAATTTACGATCGCGCAAGAAATTTAGTATGAACTCGTGAAATGTTCCATCGGCGCTACCCGAACGACCCTATTCCTTCACGGGGTCTCATTCCACCAGAACCACTCAGAACCTGTTGGATTTTTCGTCTTTTCACGTGCCAGCACATGCACAAGCTCGTGGAAGAGCACCCGTTTACCCTCTGTCACTTTACCGACAAATAAGGTTTTTTCAAAACAATCCACAAGCTAGGTACGTAAATGTTTTTTTTTAATGTATGTTAGTTGACGTAGTTTTGACCGTCCTAAGCCGGCAAAGTACGAAGGGAAAATTGGAATTTATTATGAATCAATTCATTGGCAACTTACGAATGTCACGTGAGTCGGGCGGGGTCAAAGAATTCACGCCCAATGACGCGCGTACGGCGTAGTGTACCTACGCATTTGCTATCGAGAAGCGCAACTAATTTGATACTTTGTATGACTTACTACATTTTAAGGTTTTCCATACTTGCATTAATAATATTTTTGATTTGCGTAATAGTAGCCCTAATGCAATTAGTATCATAAGTAGTACCTTAGGTTAAAATAATGCCCATGATATCAAATGCACCCTGTATACAGAGCTCAAAAGCTTATATGTACCTGTCAACGTAATTATTTGTAAAAAAATGCTCCTTCTTTGGTAATAATAGGGTTTCTTTTTTGTACTGGACGTATTCAAAGTGATTTTAGGAAAGTTTTGAGGAATTAAGGTTTTTGAAAAACGCCTTTCAATCTTTAAACATTTATCGTATTAGATTAGATAGATTCTAATGTTTATTATAGGCAATACCTATAAAGTACATACGAAGTTTCAGAAAAAACAAATGTGTTCTGACTGGTTTAAGGCGTTCAACACAGACGTTCATACGTCAGACGGCTGTAAATGTACTTCATTAAAGTGCGCATAAAATAAAAAATCAGCGTACTAATAACAGTAAATTAATACGCTGTGTGAAGATCTACAAATCAAACATATTTTAGTACGTTTCGAGGCCGTTAGTCCCGGCTGTCATTCGTGGATCTTTGGCAGTCGTTATGGGTCTTCTGAAGCACTAAAATCTGACAACTAGTCTTACCAAGGGGTATCGTATTACCCAGTTACTGGTTTGTGGAGGTCATAGAGGCAGTCGATCCATGTAAAATACTGGTATTCAGCTGCATCCCGTAAGACTGGAAGTCGACCCCAACGTAGTTGGGAAAAGGCTAGACAAATGATGATGACCTATTATGATCATTTGCAAGCACAAAACGTCAAATTATCAACAATACATTTTGAATTTATTTGATAAAGATCCGTTTATCGATTTCTCGAAACAGAGTCTAGAGCTATTATTAAACGGTTCTCTACCTGTATTTTCTCAATTAACAAAACGATAATAGCTAATCATGTATGCTGTAAGGGCACCGCTGCACGTCATTAGGATCGCACGCGCAGCTCACCTTATGAGAGATCCGTCGAGTTATTGTAGATAGAGGAGGAGGAAGTCGACGTGAGCAGCCTGCTAGTGAACCTCTTTACGTAGACTCCACATTACGTAACCAATGCAAGTGATACTGGCGGTGTATAGTGCCAACAAGGAAGGGATCCTGCCGCCAGTCGCTTACATTACCACACAACCGTCATTACATTAACTATAATTCCGTAAACACATATACTTATATTTTATTAAACAGGCATCCTGACTGTTTTATTCAAATCGTTGCAAGACTTAACAAGACTCGCTTGCTTATACCTACATTGGCAACTACATAAAATTTATTAGTTATTTTAATCTGCTATTATTGATATGCATAGATTAGTTATATTGCCATCGTGGTGCAAGGATTAGGACCCAGGTTGGCCGAAGCAAGGAAAACCTGTATAGGTGGAGATTCATAGACGACTCCGCCTTGGAGTGTAAATGTGGCGCTGTTCCAAAAACCATGGGACACAATACCGTGTCCTGCGTGTCCTGTCAGCTGCACGTTACAGGAACTGGTGGACGCTGGTGATGGCGCCAAACAAGTAACCGAATTCTGGGTCGAGTTCATTTAGATTGCTATCGACACACTAATAAGAAGAATAAATTAGTTTAAAACCAGTTAGTTTCGCAGATCTAGTAGTCCACTTAAAATAGCTAAAAATCATAGTCGGACACGTACGGTATTAGGGGGACTACATGACCTAAAGCGCGGTCACTGTCGGACTGCATAGAAAAGAAAGAGAAGCGCGATGACACAGCTCTGGTAATTTATTGCAAAATATAAGCAATTATCTATTCACAAAAAATCTATTGTTTGGACTAAAAAATTATAACACTAGTGCTTTAGTATGTTGCTTGTAGAATAATCTGACAAAAAATCAGAATGATTGTATGTATTATAACAGTTTCCTTGAGCAGAAAACGCGTCCATCTCCCTACAACTTCCTATTACAGAGATGATGACGGTGTACGCGACTACACGATGCTAATACTACAGTATTTTTTTATCAGACTGTGAACGTTCTTAAAATTACGAGAATTGCCCCTCAGTTAGATTTAATCCGCCGATATCCATTCCTTTTTCCTCTTCCAACTACAGGCAGAACTCATACATAGTGCGAGCCAGTATCCTTTGCAAAGAGTTCTCATTTGACCCATTTACACCAAAACCTCTGCACGTAGTCGGCTGAATGCTGACTTTTTCAAAAATGCATAGTGCTTATATATTACCCTATGTATTATGTATTCTTTTCTATCGTGCTTGTTAGTGTGATCCTAAGATTTCTACTACATTTTCTGTTTTTACCCGTGAGAACCTGTAATTGGCTTTATGTGTCATATACAATTGATATGCATCTGTTATAGCTGTTGGTTTTCCTTTAAATAAATAAAGTATGGTTTTTATTGAGAAAAGAAAGTTTTTAGAGGTATCTTCCTGAATTTTTCCATCGTATAAAATTATATTAAGAATATCATATATTTTTATTATTTTGTTTACTGTAGTTGATCATATAGTTTTAGGCATTATAAAACTTCCGTTTTTTGCTTTTAGGTCGTGTAGTTCCCATAAATTAAGAAAAAAAAGTAGTATCAAATAAACGAATTGAATAATAGGTCAACTTTGTGATAGAGTTTACCTATTTTATTTATTCATAACCAATATTGAGAGGATGCCTGTGCCAGCAGTGGGAAAATTATAGGCTGATTATGCTAATATTGTGGTTCCTTGACAACGAACCGACTACTTACCTAATCACATTTTAGGAATATGAACATCAGCTGCTGCAACGCGATCATGATGACTTAAAAAAACAATATTTAGGTAAGCACCGAGTTTATTTTATAAAAACCAACGGAGCAAACTAAACTATAACTTGAAGTTTTCTAAGCCATATTATGTTTTTTGAAATATACAGTACCTATCTTTGTATAGCCACTTCAATAAGCATTATCAGCCTATAATGATCCCACTGCTGGGGAACAAGCATCCTCTCGGTAAGAGGCAGTGGGCTGTAGTCTATCACACGGGCCTAGTGCGGGTTGGTAGATGACTAGATGTCACATGTCTCCGAATTTTTGTTTTTAAGAAATGCCGGTTTCCTCACGATGTTTTCCTTCACCGTTTTGACAGCTGTGGTGATGAAATAATTTACACAAAGTACGTAAGCGCCTGTCTGGGTTCGATCTGTACCTAACGGATCCTACGACCCACAACTCGTAAGTCACGGCCGTTACCACTGAGCCACCAATGCTCAGTAAAATTCCATTATCTATATATATAACATTCAAAGTCCTGACTGACTGATATATCAACGCACAGGCTAAACCGCTGGTCCTAGAAACATGAAATTTGGAGGGTGTGTACCTTGTGAAGAGTTGGTATCCACTAAGAAAGGGTTTTTCGATATTCCACCCTTATGAGGGTGAAGGGGGAGGGTGAACATTCACGCAGACGAAGTCGCGGGCTAGTATTCTATTTTATTTATTTATTCAAACATTAATTAATAATAATTAGTATAGTCGACTGTACCTCTTTATAGCAGTACCTAGATAAAATATTCATGTAACATAATAATAATAAATTATTAATAAACCAACCTGGTTGACACATTATACCTATAAATTACTGGGACATTGACTTCATACGTGAAAACGGAGATAATAAAAGCTATCGCTAGATCTTCGCTTATCGCGATTCCATCAGCGATTTCGTGCTGGTCGTGCGCCAGCGCATCGTGGGATTATGAAACGTAGCACTCAGTGTGACGTCAATAGCGGCAGCTACCCTGCACTTTCTCCACGAAACCGAATGAATTATGTACAATTGTACAATGATGCATGAACATTGCAACGCGTGGGAAACGTGAGTTTGATGATAAGTTGCCGAGAATTATGTGAATCGTGATTGTAGTTTCGATTAGTGGGATTTTATGAAGTACCTAATTTGTTAAGATAAATCAAGCAGTTTTGATTAAAATATCTTCAGCCTCTCTCAGAATTAATTAACAGCGATTTTCCTTGTGGTTTGTTAAAGCAAAAACTGAAGCTCATCACACACTTAATTACGCGACTTTGAGCTTTCCTCAAATCGCGTATTAACCATCGGGATTATTCATTTACGTAAGTTGGTATTTTTAATGACAAATATAAATCAGGAAGGATACACAAGACACATTATTTCTCGGTAAAATAAAATATGAAGAACTCATTATTAATACCTACTTATAGAATTTGGGTCATTGTGGTATCACCTTTTAGGCTACTTCAAAAACTCTTCGTAACGCTTGTGGGGTTTCCTGAAACATTAAAAACTTATCTATGCAAAGAGGATAATAATATGAAACAGTGTCTTGCTACAAAGAAAAATCAAAATACTATGTTTAGTGATTCAAATCTTCTATTGTACCTTTTATTGTAGCCGTCATTGAGAGGCCCATATTGGTAGAGAGTATCTATAGGTAATTATATAAAAAGTATATAACTAGCTGACACGACACACGTTGTCCTGTTCATACAAAAATCCCATAGAAAAAAAACGAGTGTGCTTATGACCACACGACTGAAGTGAAACTTCTTTCGCTCCATCTGTATGTATATTTCATTTACTAGCTATAAGAGAAAGAGAGAAAGAAAATGTGCGCGCGCACTGCTCTCTCTTGCTCCTACACTGTGATACAGACAATAAGCCTGCAGTGTGCTTAGATATACGGAACGTATTTGGCTATGAGAGGAAGAGAGAAAGAAAATGTGCGCGCGCACTGCTGTCTCTTGTTTATATCCCCCACTTAACTTCCGTTCGCCTTGCCCGATCACACTTTTCGTAACGCTTACGTCACGCGTTCGCCAGCTTACTCCCCAAGCGTAAGCGTGCGTAAAGAAGCGTGCGTAAAGAAGTTTCACTTCAAAAAGGATTTTCAGTTTTCCCCATTTTCCTTTCCCTAAAAACCTTATTCGGACTATAAAGAACATTTTAAAACAAAAAAAAAAGCCAAATCGGTCCAGCCGTTCAAAAATCGTCAGGAAACCGGCATGTCCTAGAACCAAAAAAATCGAAGATATTTGTGACATCTACCAACTCGCACTGGGCCCTCGTGGTGGATAATAGCCCACTCCCTCTCGAAGAGAGGAGGCCTGTTTCCTAGCAGTGAGAACATTATAGACTAATTTTGCTGTTCTCAAGTGATGCGCTTACCAACGAACAGTAGGTATTTCATTTTTATTTATAGACAAAGTTGCTTTACGTCTGTATAACCGCTTAGTTCTTCTAAACTGAACAAATGGATATCTATGCCAAAAGGATATGAAACAGCGTCCTCTCGCTAAAAAAATCTAGAAAGTATGTTTAGTGATTCAAATATTTTGACCGTTTATTGTAGCTGTCATTGGGAGGCCCAAATCCGTCCCAGAGTGTCTATATCTTCTTCTTCTAATTAATTTAATATTATAAAACTACTAGCCGACCCCGCAAACGTCGTTTTTTTTAAAAAATAGGGATATGAAAAATATATGTTGGCCGATTCTCAGACCTACCCGATATTCACACAAAATTTCATATACAAATCGGTCCAGCCGTTTCGGAGTAGTTTGGTAACAAACATCGCGACACGAGAATTTTATATATTCACTTTCCATGTCTTTATTTATTTATCTTCACACTGGAACGCCATACAGAAATTACACCAACGGAGCAAAAAAATTATTTCATGGTGCCCTGTGGACACAGCGGCGATGGATCACGCACGCTCACGCAGCGTCAATTTTGAGGTGTCATCTTTAAAATCTTTTTATGTGTGACTGCTTGGTTCTTCTCAACTGCACAATAGATTTTGATACGGTAAAAAAGATTGGTATTTAACTTAGATATAGCACGGAAATCTCGATGTTTTTTAAGTTCAATTAGTTGATAGATTGAACCCTTGCGACGCAAAGGGCGGGTCACTAGTATCAAATAAACCAAAAAAATCAGCACAGCGTTCACGGGCTGTTAAACTAGACACAAATTGTCTATCATCCATCTACTTCTTAAAATTTCCGACGCATATTAATATCGGAGAGTTGCAAAATTACTTTTATGGCTTGTTTCACATCATTTACTGTACACAACCAGTTACTGACGTCAATGGCCAAGGAGCAGCTTCCAAATTAAAATACCGTCTACCTAACGATTTTGTTTTTTGTAGATTACTTTTTATAAGGCGAAGATAAAAAAGGGAAAAATGTGGCTCGTCGATATTAATATAATTAACGTAGGTAAGTTATGAAAAAAATATCAATACGAAAACAAATTAATTATTGCTTTAACTTGCAAACAAGTAGTGATCTAATCTAATCTAACTAGTCTGTATGGCCCACTGTAAGGCCTTTGCCTCCCTCTCCCTTTTCCAGTGCTAACCTAGAAAAAAAAGTATTTAGTTCAAAAGAGTGATTGAGATGCTCCGAAAGGGTTACCGCTGCCCCGGAACATATAGGCCTAAGGAAGGAACACGGGTGGGTTTTAGTCAGTAAGAGTCTGACACTCCCTTCTGCTCCACCTAGAGCGGGAGGGGTCATTTGATGATTTCCCATCCATTAAAAAAATAAGTTTATGGCCCACTGCAAGGCCTTTGCCTCCTTTTTCCTTTTCCAGTGAAAACCTAGAAAAAAAAATATTTAGTTCAGAAAAATGATTGAGATATTGAACGATATCTTTAGTAAATGTCGTTCAAATTTTCTTTCAAATATGCACTTAATGTAGATAAGGAAATGTAGTAGGTAGTAGTATACAATGTGTTAATGAAATAACCCAAAACCTGAAACTAGTTTGTTTAGAATCGGCAGGAAAATCGAATACAATAATTTTTAATACGGGTTATTTTTTTCCAAAAAATAATTATTTGTCATGCCGTGTCTAATATTTTTTAACGACGCTGTACGCTACTGTCCAACGCAATGAAAACAAACAGCGAGGGTGAGGAGGGGGTGCTAGATCTGGCGCCAAGGCCGGGAAGCACGCCGGCGGCGATAGAGCTACGAATCTGTAAGAAGTAGCGCGACAAGAACATTTACAAATATCTTTTACTATAATTTTAAAAATAAATAATTATATGTCATATCAATTTATTAATATAAAAATCGGTTGGGGTGTCCGAGGTTTTGGGTTATTTCATTAACACTTTGTATAAGTAAAACTGTCGATTTAAGATTCATATCCAATCAATCTGCCTAGCCTTTTCCAATTTATTCCGGTCGGATTGTTGGGGTCGCCTTACAGTCAAACCGGATACAGTTGAATACCAGTATTTTACATGGAACGACTACCTTTCTGACCTCCACAACGCAGTTACCTATTGGTTAATACGAGACCCCTTGGTAAGACTGGTTGTCAGACTTTCGGGATTCTGACTACCCGTAACGACTGTCAAAGACCCACGAATGACAGCCCGGACCAACAGCTTAACGTGCTTTCCGAGGCACTGAGTGGTTTCGGTATGTAAAGATGGTCACCCATCTACGGACTGACCGTAGCAAGCGTACCTTAACTTGATCGATCGAACCGTGAGGCTTTTATTACGTAGCCACGAGCCCCTCCTCAAGATTCATATTCATTTATTATTATTATTATCAGCCGTTTGTGTCCCACTGCAGGGCAAAAGCCTCCCTTCCCTCCTTCCACTTATACCTAGCTATTGCTGTATGCCCAATATTTTAGAAAAGAGTCAAGTTCGTTCCGCCATCTCGTCCTGGCCCTACCGTTGAGTTATTCCGGTCTGATCCCCTGAACCCCCACTCCACCCCACCCCCCCCTGGATCCCCCGCTAGATCTTCTTCTGTTTTAAACTCGTGTCTTATTTACTGCTGCTTGGGTCCCTCTTTTTAGCCCATAGCTCCTCAGGCATGCGACAGTTGTGGCCAGCCCTGTTCCATTTAAACATGGCAGCCACGTGACCTACCTGATGCAGGTCACACGGCTGCCAAGCTACAAAAATTAAAAATATTTGTTTGTAAGAAGTTTTTTAGATCACTGGTTGCAAAACCAAATGCATAGCAGTATTTTCAGGCTTAAGGTTCTAGTAAGTAAATAGGATGTTGTTATACGTACCTACCTACCTATTTAATAAATACTTGAGTAAGTACCGATAAGTAATTTATAAATATCCAGCGTTTCATAAAAACTTGCGTGAATCATATTGAATCAGATTACAAGCATGATCACACACTCAGAATTACGCTAAAATGTTTCCAAGAATATTCCTTTTCTTCTAGTGCCCTGACCTATTACAAGTGGTTTACCACAAATAGTCGCTATGACGAAGAAGTTAGGAATTCATGTTATCATCCTAACTCCAAAAACACTGAAAACCTAAAACTGTTTAGGGCAGAGCCTTCTATTTTTGTTATTGAAGAGTTTTTACCTAAACGACGAGCAGAACCCTAGATGGTTCTATGACGTAGGTAGCCATTACGGGTTCTGAGTATTCACAACTACATGGCATGACTCCATATCTATCATGAATGACAATCAGCCACAAAGTAGGTCCACATTCAAGAGAGGCGGATCTACATTCACAACGGAGCGTACCTACATCTCTGACACAAATAAATGAGGATTCAGAACTAAGTAATGAATCATATTTAAAAAGAAAGCAGGATGTAACAGACAATGGCGAAATGGCGCTTTTGTGAATCTGATAAATTCGTTCCAGTTTTCGTTCCAGTTCCACATTGTCAATTGAAAGTCGACACGTTAAGTCCACAAAACCAAGAGGATGTGCTAAGGTAGGACACAAAATTCAAATTTACTTACGTTTTTTCAGTGTCAGGTTATATGTTGAACATAATATGATTTCGACCGTTCCATGTATGTATTTACAGAATTATAATCATTAAAATCATCAATACAACCCTGTATGTTCTTATAATCCCAGTGATTGATATTTCATTGAAATAAGATTATATGGACTATATGAAAAATTGAATTTCGCGGGCTACCCTTGATTGATGATAAAAGAAATCTGCACCCTCATTGCGTCCACGTCACTAGAAATCTCAATCTGAATCATTTTGAAAGATATTGCTAATCCATTGCTTCATATATGTTCGAAAAATGTATCTGCTCAACAACGTAAATAACGAATGTTGTTGAACTGTCACAATGAAACCCATTGCTACTCCCCGCAGGTCTACTTATAAATGAAACTTAGCTACATTAATAAAGAAGCTACACTGGGTTCCCATTATGCCAAAAAACAAATGGAGAGCTTTTAACAATGAAACAAACCACGGTAGTGCAAAATTTTTAGCAGACACTTGTGATATTATACAGTCTTACAATAAAGGAGATCACCCAGATTGGGCTAATTTTTATTTTGCCGGCCAACAAACATAAACGCATTATTTAAATAGAATTCAACATTATAATCATTTTTTATTACTATACCAAAGTTCTAAGTCAATTCAATGAGATTATATTTCGGTTTGAATTTTAGCCTCAAAGTATCACTCAGTGTAGATGTAAAGCAGTTTTTTGTTTAGTCAAAAGTGTTATTTCTATGTGGTGCAATGGTAGTCAGTTGCCATTTTAGTTTCACGTCCATTATAAAAAGTCCCGGGAAAAAAAAAAATTCTTTATTGAACATTTCAATGATTATTCTCTACTTATAATTCTCCTGGTCTAACAAAAATATTCTCTAAACCTTCAGCAGGAATGTTTATGACAGACAGGTGCCTTGCATGCCCCATGTACCATACAATACACATCACATGGGAGCAGCAGCCGATAGTTCTTCTGCCATTACGGCAAGAGCAATAATAATGCGCAATAGCTTGCCTGCCTGTGAGAGCTGTGTCTATGGCTATATAAACATGATATGTTTGTAAACGGATATGCCGGGACTGGATTCGCCCTCGAAGTATGTAGAGATCCCTCCCTTCAACTTCTCGCAGATGTTCAGCAGGTATATTTCCTCCGATTTCAATGACAAACATACCAGTTGCCTGTATGTGCTCTGCATAATAACTACGTGCCTGTTTAAGTTGGTATATACCAAGGGCGAACAAAATAAGGTCTTCTTCCGTTAATATAGGGAACGGGATATCAGACAGATTCGTATTTATTGGCTGAAACTGTGCACGTCTTCGGTTATAATTGTATCTGGTTACCAGATCACCCAATGTATTTGGAATATTAATTCTTTCTTGAATGATTTCTAAAAATCTTGGGGCGCGCACATTGTCCACAATCACTTGATGATATGCGTTTAATATTGCTGCTGCTATCCTAAAATATTCAATCATGTGCGGTAAGGCACGATTGCAATGAACGATTCGTAATAGTCGAAAATCCCTCTTAAATCGTCCATTAATGACTTCGACCACCCAGCGGCATATGGTAACAAGGCGTGACTTGTTTGCTTGTACCGTAGTCAGTTGCGTTTCATTAGCATCCTTTGTTTGGGGCATATGCACTGAATATCCATGAGATTGTAGAGGTAATGCCGCGTCTCTAAAGCCGCGATCAAGGATAAATACGTCTCCTGGTCTATAAAACCAATGAAATACACTTTCTTCGTCCTCAAGAATAGAATTCATTACATAGGCGTCAGAAGTTGTTGCAGCGTGTGGTCCAGACACCTCTATAATATGACCGTCACAACATACAAATAAAAAAGGCTTCGTCAGATTTCTATATTTATGGTGACTGTACGTGAGTCTTTGAAAAAAGTAGTTGGAGCTTTTTTGGTTATATATATATGTACCGTCGCATATAGTAATAGCGTTTCTTTGTTCTATAGAGCTTTCTGGATTTCCATATAACGTTTCTGGTAATAATAAGTTCCTTTGTGCTACATCTTGTCGATTTAAATGGTCAAATCCTAAGTGTATAGGAACAAAATCACGCACTAACGCTTCACGACCTAAGGTCAATAGTCTTTGAAAACGGGATTCGCTTGTTCTAAAAATCAAAGCGAGCCTCGCATTAGAATCCCCTGTTCGAAGTTTGGCTAATGTTGCAGCCAGTATAGTTTTTTTGTGTCTGTTACTATTTAAACTGGATATATTGTCGAGCAAATTGGAAAACTGCTCATGACTAAGTCCAATCCAAGTGTGGAATTCGTTTGCATTTATAAGTTCATATTGTTCAAAGTTGAGTATATCTGTTGTTATTTGATTTCGCATTATAGTTAGAGCACTCACTATTTCAGAGGCCGTAAAATCTTCTACGAGATTATCCTGTAGAGGAAGTGTATGCCAGAGGTTTTGCTCCAGATGTTCTTGACACACGCGAGCATTTTCTGGTATCAATAAATTGTAACGTCCGATCAGAAGAACAATCACACTATGTGGAATTCTAAGTCGGGTCACATTCTGGCAATGTTGAAAAACACAATTCACTGTTGTGTTTGGAGTACGAACGAATCCTGGTAATGTCAGTGTTGGATGGGTTCGGGGTACTTCCGGAGCAGGTTCATCTGGCAGAGCATCGATGACTTGATTTGCCTCGCGAACTCGTCGTTGAAAAGTCCTTTCAACTCTTTGCCAACATGGTCGGCAAATGAAGTCTGTTGGCTCTTCCTGAAAAGAATAATAAATAAAATGATTAAACACCTACTTTGATTAAAAACCTTTGATTATAACGGTAGTGTTGCCTCCAAACCGTGCCAGATGTAGTGTGTGTAGTGTTATTGTGTTAACCATTATGAATTATTATTATTATTATCGTATATGACATGTTTTTTTTTTATTAATTGATAGAAGTATATGCACTAATACTAGTTTGTAAGTTGTTTATGTTCTTACTAACAATATTGGATTGTACTGATCTGACAAATAAATGAATTGAATTGAATAAACTACAATGATTAAAATTGTTCGTACACGTGACAAGACTGCCCAGTAGTGGTGTAGGTACGTTATACGTCCAACTGGAAAGAGACTAGCATGGTATGGAGTTACTATCATTTAGTTGTACCAAAAAATATAAAATAGGTTACCTGTCTCGCAACCAGCTCCTCGATAACTATCTGCGCCATGTCGTTATGGTGTTCTTCTCGTGAAGTCCACGTATAAGTCCTTCGACCTTCACATGGTTCACGACATTTTACACACAACATTTGTGCCATTATAGCAACAATAAAACGACAAAAAACAACAATAACACGACAAAAAACAACAATAACACGACAAAAAACAACAATAACACTATAACAAAAACAGCAATGACAAAACAACGATAAAACTGGGAGCACAGCGGTGTAGCCGTCCGATGTAACAGAAGTTGCATGGAGAACTGAAGGCAAGCCGTGCGGTGAGCGCCGTGTGGTCAGTGCGAGCGAGATAGCATGTGACGCAGGCGCAGGTAGCTGCTACCTTTTTTACATTCTGACTCGCACGTTATTCCAAGAAATATAATAATAATTAGGTTTCTTCCACAAACTGAATAGATGTTCTGAGTTTGAATAATATCTCACAGACTTGACTTAGAACTTTAGTGTGGTAATAAAAAGTGTTTATATTATTATTATCTATTGTAATATTGAGTTTATTTTAGTTGGCCGGCACTTTCAAAATTAGCCCAAAAATGTATGGAGGTTGGGTGATCTCCTTTCAATCTATTCCAAGATCTAAGTGCGGTTGACTTTTATAGCCTTCATAGGTGGGCGAGACGATTAAGAGTACAATGTAACTGTCAGGACCCGATACCGAATTAATTGAGCTATCAATATGCGAAAGGTAATGCGAGGGTCCTCCTCTACCAAGAAATCGGCGACGACATAATTAGATTAGGCCCCCATGATTCAATTGATGGGTTGGTATGTTTTACGAGTACCATTGTTTTGTGTTGTCCCAGCTATAAATATGATTCTGTATAAGTTACAGTATTTAACAGATATAATAACGTCACTTGTGTATGAGTAATACTTAAGCTATTACTATTTCCACTTGGCTAGTGTGTCACACACTCCAAATATCCCAAATATGGTAGCATCCGGTAAAAGTTGGAGCTCAGAATAACCTGAAGGAAAAGTTTAAACCACTTTAACAAAAGGGGAGAAAATTCTAAACACCTAGCGAAATACCTAATTAAATATGCCTAATATGTGAGACGAGGTTACCCACAATATTGCGAGGGTCCTAGGTCTATTATAAAGTTCGTTGAGACATAATTTGAGTACGGGACTAAGAAGAAGGCAGATGAAATGTTGGATGACTGGAAGTAAAGTTAACATTGTTTCGTCATTTCCTTTAAAGCCATAATACATCGGCAGCGGGATTGTCCGAAAGGATTACCGCTGCCCCGGAACATAAAGGGTTAAGGAAGGAACATGGGTGGGTTTTAGTCAGTAAGAGTCTGACACTCCCTTCTGCTCCACCCAGAGCGGGAGGAGTCATTTGATGACTTCTCATCCTCAATAAAAAACAAAAAGCCATAATACATGTCTGTAACTTGTACAAAAAGTACGCAAGTAGCTTGCACGCCGATGTGTTATAACTTCTGAATAGTAGGTACAATGGTTAGTCCCAGACTTCCAGGAACATAAATAAATCAACTATTTGAGTGTAGTGTGGGATAGGTAATATGTATGTGCACTATTAAAGCTTGCGCAAATCACATTGCAAAAACCCTCTTTCATCACTTTTGTACATTTTCTATGAACTAACGCACACTACAGGCAGACCGCACCGCACTTTTTTGTATGAACCCGCGTTGTGCTGCGGCCCGTTGCGGCTGTAATTTAAAATCTATATATATAAAAAGAGAAGTCCTGACTGACTGACTGACTGACTGACTGACTGACTGACTGACTGACTGACTGACTCATCAACGCCCAGCCTAAACCCTTGGACCTAGAAAGCTGAAATTTTGCACAGAGGTTTTTGTTTATAATGTAGACGAGGAATAAGGAAGGAATTTTCGAAATTCAACCCCTAAGGGAGTTAAATAGGGGATGAAAGTTTGTATGAAAAATCTTATTCCTTGGGTTAATAAACTTGAAACTTGGCACGAATACTTATCTAAGTAAATTATAAAGTTTGGCATTTGTTGTTTTTCTAAACTACCCCCTAACAGGGGATGGGGGGTGTCAAAAGTTGTGTGGAAGAATTTTAACGCGCGGTCCGATTAACTCAAAACTCACGTGTATCAGGGTTTTTCGAAAATCTACCCCTAACGGGGAGAAAAGGAGTAGTTAATTTTACAGGGCAAATTTTACTGCCTGGCTTAATTAACTCGAAAATTGGTATAAATAATCTGTGAGTCAAGTAATGAACACATTCCAAACGATTTTTCAAAATTCCACCCCTGTGGGGGGGAAAAGTACTTGAAACTTGGCATGAATACTTATCTAAGTAAATTATGAATTTTGGAATTTTTTGCTTTTCTAAACTACCCCCTAAAGGGCGATTAGGAGGTGTCAACATTTGTATGGAAGAATTTTAAGGTGCGGTCTCCGATTAAGTCGAAACTCAGTATTTATACTTAAGACCAAAAGTAAAGAATAACATGTATCAGGGTTTTGCGAAAATCTACCTCTGACGGGGTGAAAAGGAGTAGTTAATTTTCCATTTTACTGCGTGGCTTGATTAACTCGAAAATTGTTGGACATAATCTTTGAGTCAAGTTATGAACACATCCCAAACATTTTTCAAAATTCCTCCTGTGTGGGGTGAAAAGTGGGGAAAAACTTTATACGAAAAATCTTATTCATTTGGTTAATAAACTTGAAACTTGGAAGGAATATTTGCCTAAGTAAGTAATAAGAAATGGGTCTTTCGAAAGTAGACCCCTGACGGGTAAAAAAGTGGTAATTCGATTTTTAAGGCCGGTATTATAGTGCGTAGCTTGATTTACTCCAAAAAAATGGTATGAATAAATTTAAGCTTCAAACTTGGCACAAATACTTATCTAAGTAAATTATATTTTGTCATTTTATGTTTTTCTGCTCTAAAGGGAGAATGAGGGTGTCAGTTTGTATGGAAGAATTTTATCGCGCGGTCCAATAATATAAACTCGGAACTCAGTATGTATACTTAAGACCAAAATAAATAAAAAAGTGTGACTGGGTTTTTCGAAAATCTAACCCTAACGGGGTGAACGGGGGTAGTACATATCACAGAGGAGTATTTTATTGCGTGGCTCGATTCAATGGGAAATTGGTATAAATAATCTTTGAGTCAAGATATGGAAACGTCCCAAACATGTTTTCAATATTTCGCCCCTATGGGGATAAAAACTGTGAAGGTGAAAAGGTGGTCTTATTCCTTTGGTTAAGAAACTTGAAACTTTTCAACATTTTCCTCAGTAAATAATAAAGATTGTCACTTTTAGGGGTTTACTACTTACTTACTTAAAATAAAAAAGTATGAGTTTTAGGGTTTTACTTATTCGACTCCTACCGGGGTGGAAAAGGGTAATAAAGTTTAAGGAGTAGAAACTTCAACTTCCATTAACACGAAAATGGGTATAAATAATCTTTATATCATAAGAATGGAAACGTACCAAATGCATAAACAAGCCCTGTCGTGATGAAAAGGGAGGATAGTTTATTTGAAACATCTTAGGTAGTTTAACTAAAATATTGGCCCGAATACTTATTTCTTTAAATAAAGTAAGTATAAAGATCGTAATCAATAATTTTCGAAATACCTTTCAGGGGGAGGTGGGGAGGGTGTTAAATTTATTTGAGGAAAGTACGAAACCCACGCGGACGAAGTCGCGGGCAAAAGCTAGTTATGTATAAATATTCTTCCACAAATAGCTACTTGATTAACCATATGTACCAGCCTTCTACTTCGGTGCGTCACACTACACATCCCTATTCCGAAAGCATCCCGTATAAAAAGTTGGTGTTAGAAAAAACCAAAATTAAACAAAAGAGAGGAAAATTAGTCACACACAGCATTTCTTTTAAAATAAAACAATGTGGACGTTACTTTTAGTAGACGTGTGTAATAAGCAGGGTCACAGAGTCACTTGCGGTACCTGCATGTGACCGACCTCACTGATTTAGTCGCGTTTAAGGCGATTACTCGTTGTTGACAAGTCCAAAAAAGGCACGTCATTTCTATTTATAACTGCCGGGAACCGCGACACAAGTAAAACTTTTATATCCGTTGGGGTCATCGCTTGTCAGGTCAAACCTTTCGTTGTGAAACGATGTTGGGGTAGGCATTAACTTGACTAGCTGTGACGGGTAGCTATATATTATGGTCCATATCCCAGAATAAGTTCATCTTTCAAAAAAATAGATAGTAGCCGATTCTCAGACCTACCCGATATGCACACAAAATTTCATACAAATCGATCCAGCCGTTTCGGAGGAGTATGGTAACTAACACTGTGACACGAGAATTTTATATATCAGAAGAAGATAGATAAACAGTATCCTTCAGAAACAATGCAATATGTCAACGGCAACTTTAGCCACCCAATTCATATTTAGTTGAGTTACAATAAGTTTTGTCAAAATGTATAAAAAAATAATATATAAATAATAATAACCTAATATATAAAATTCTCGTGTCACAGTGTTAGTTACCATACTCCTCCGAAACGGCTGGACCGATTTGTATGAAATTTTGTGTGCATATCGGGTAGGTCTAAGAATCGGCTACTATCTATTTTTTTTTTGCAAAACGACGTTTGCGGGGTCAGCTAGTAATATATAATATATAAACGGACGCAGAAAATGGTTTCGTGGAAGACTAGCCAGTGCCTATTACAATTTCACAATCTGAAAACCCACGTATTGCATTGTTATGTAGGAACCTATTGACTCCATGCCTTTTTAAGAACAATAGTGTCATAACACTATACAAGTCCTATAGAGATCTATCTTTTGTTTGTATTCTTAGAAAAAAATGGTGGCAATTTTCCTGAAAGTAATTAAGACAATTTCAATGAGAAATTTACTATCCTCGTTTGGCAGAAGCCTGCATTATGGAGTGTTATGCAACGTAAAACACAAAGAAACAAACAGATATCATAAGTATTACTTATTGCTATTATTATCTAACTAAGATTCCTATCTGATCCGCATAATTAATGCACTGCGGTCAGATTTAATTTCATATCTAAATATTTAAAACAGGCATCAACTGCAAGACTGCTGGTTCTGCTGATTGCATAAATGAATTTGAACTACCACGAAGTCTAATTTATCGACAATGCCATCAAGTAGATAAAACTACCGAAGATTTCAGATAATATAAAATTTGTTTAACTAATTTAGATAACATAAATATTTATGCACTGTTGATTAACTAGATGTTTTTTTGTCATACTCATTTATCTTAATTCAAGATATCAATCTGAAGCTTTGCGTTGATATTACCTCCATCGTAGATTGTATTGAGAAAGTTTTGTTGCAAAACGTATGACGTGACAGATAGATTATTGACAAAAATACGAGAGCGAATTTGATTAGCAGCCCGTAGACTCTACGTCGTCAATATTTACGACTAGAATCTCTAGATAGTTCTAAGCTATGTTAAATAGTTTCACCTATTTGAATAGATCGCTTCAGGTTATAGGCGGTTCACGGCTAATAAGAATTGAAAATCTCGTCAGGCGAAGCATCAAACGGACGGAACTAAGGCAGGCAAGAATCACAAAATTACAAGTCAGTGCTCTATCTGAAAAAATGGTTTAAAATGAGATTCCTAGAACGAGTATAGTGCGACAACGGATGTAGACAACGTGTAGTTGGAATACATTGTCTTTACATTTTTTGTGGAATTCATTGAACCCGGGTGTACTCTGCGCGACCCCGTCAGTTTAAGGACTGACATGCACTCTCGGACAAGACAAAACGACACGTTAATTTAATGCGACAAAATATCTACGTGTATACACTACATAGGTAATATCAGCTTTTGTAATAAAAACTTTAGTATCTAAAACCTGCTTTTTAACTTTGATTCGATTTCCTACTTAGCATTCCACAGGTCCAGTCTGGGTTCGATAGCACGTGTCAAAGTTTAGTCGCAAATTGCGGCGACACGTCGCATCTGTATCCACGATGTACGACAGGTCGTTAGTTGTGCGCGTGGTGGTCAGACAGTGTCCACTGATCTCGCAGCTCGTGTCTGTAGGTACACCTACACGACTCGCAGGATGACCGGTCCATGGCCGAGGTCGCATTGAATATGCAGCACCACGAACCACGTTTAATATTAATAGGAACTTCTTAAAATACCTACTACCTGGGGGATAATCAGAGCTATAATCGAATGTAGATATCAAATCGGAATGTAGATGGGGCGGTTGACCTGCCTGCCTTGCGCTGGCGCATCGATCTATGTAGTTTGGGATTCTACAGGAAATGATGAGAAAAAACCATGATGTTATTTAAACAGTTGCTGTAACTTCCTGTCATAGTTCTTCTAAGATGATAAGATATTTCGATGAAATGGATTGTTGGGCTAAGCTTTTTCTTTCTTTGATGGTCTTTCGGTATCGCATGATGTTCACCAAACACTTAATGATGTTCGTTCAGAATCGGCTAAAATCTAGGCAAAGTTAACACTTAATGCGTATTCTTCATAACATCTGTGCACATATTTGTACATATTCAGTAAATATAAAATAGCTTGAACTTTGGGCACATACAAAATGCTTAAAACGTCATTTTTAGACATTGTTGTCAGGATATAATAATATGTTATTATTTAGGCACTGCTCATTGTAGGTAGTGGCATATTTCGTCAGATCTGAGGTTGGCTTCCAGAATTACAAGATGCTTCTTATGTGACGTTCAATTATTGATTCAAATTAAAATTCTAACATTAATGAACATCATTTTTATCAATATTTACAGCCGTAAAGACGAGATTAGAATAAACTATAAAATAAAATTTGTCATTTTACGAGTGGACCAGTAGCCCGACAGAATGAGGGCGAAGTTAGAATACTGATGAAAACTTACGCTTTCAGAGAAAGTTATACAAAGGTAGATAACCCCTGGGGTTGGTTCTGTCAATAAAAGCTTCTTATTTTTCAAACATTCCGCGGTACTCGTATAATATCTGCTGATCTACGTAATTTTAAATGATAGGTACTAACCTGGTTTTATCGAAATATTTCAGAGTTCAAGAAACCATGTATTTCTCATAAGAATATATTTCAATGAACAAGCAGGCTCACTACAATATTTAATGGCGACGAAAATTGAGTAGTAACTGGTTCTTCTGACAGGAGTCAGTGATCGAAAGGTCATGGATGACCACCGGTTTCAGTATTCAAAATGTTAATGAATATAAATTAATTCATTGAACAACATAAAATGAATACACTTAAATATGATTTGTTAATAATTATGACAGCAATAAATATACAGGGTCAAATTAAATCAGCTAGCGAAACTCCGCAGACGTGATGGGTATCGATATCTGAACAAAAAAATAAATAATGACTGCTGTTCAGTAGTTACTTGAAATAACATTTTAAAAACACGATTTATTTGTCTTGAATTCACAGACAGACGTGACTAGACTAGTCTGAATACGATAAAAAAAGGAAACAGATTTTTCCAACTCATACTTTAAGTAAGAACACTGCCAGCGGTCAATGACCTCAAAGAAACCTATTTTTTTTTATATTAGATATCCATCACGTCACGCACGCCACGTCATTAATATCGCTAGCTAATTTGATTTGACCCTCCATATATGTAATTCTGTATATAAAACAAATACTTCTTATACCTACATATAGTAGATTCGATGACTCGAAAAATGGTTTAAAAATATTGCTGACCACTGTACACCATGTTTTTTAAATATCTATGACGCCATATAAACTGAACTACGTCAAACATGGAAAATTTAACTAATTCAAATTAGGCATTGGCAAGCTCATACCTATTTTCATGGGAATAATGTATGGGATTTTATCAAATTGCAAATGAACCTTCAAAATGATAATGTTTTCAAAACACAATAAATAAGTAGGTGCCTATCTAACACTAGAGTTGGTAATGCGTATATCATATAACTACCTAGATATGTATATCTAAATAAGTAGGATCTACGATTCCAAAGGATTGGTTAATTGAACAAAATATCTCCGAGTACAATCGTATTTCACTTTTGCCTGAAACTTTTAGACAGCGATGTCAAACAACATTCATTCAGCCAATGAAGGCGTGTGTCCTACCGAGATAATTAATTTATTAACCAAACCAATTGAGAAAAGCGTTCTAAATGATGCTAGTGGAACACAACGAAGACATTGACGCAAGCACAAAAACTTTATCTAAAGCTAAACTATACTAAAGATTATCTAAAAACTATATATTAATATTCTAAATCATACTAAATTATATAGTTATCTTCACAGAATCAGCCTGTTTGATAAAGAGATTAATAATAAAGACTAATGGTTTTGTTTTTGTAAAGTTGCAACCAGTTGAAGGTGATATTATTATGACGGTCATAATAATATTAAAACCAAAGTTATTATGTCAAGAAAATATCATCAATGTCACCCAAATATTAAAAGCACTTCCTCGTCTCTAATGTCACAAGTTGCTACCTTTGGTAATAGTAATAATATAACATCATCAAAATATGAATATCTAATCCCACTCTGATAATATGCATCAACTACGTAGTCACATTCACTGCAGGAGTCTGAGGTCTCTCCCAAATAGTTACCTACTGAAAATAACCTCGATATCCGCAGTAGACCTGTAGAATTGTACAACCTAATTTAGCGTTTGTAACGTGGGGCGGTGGTCGGCTCTAATTACCAAAATATCGATATTCTTAAAACATGCACTGTTTTATAGCTGTCCACAGCAGGAGACAGTCCTCTCCCAAGTTGCAAAAGAAAATATCCTGACTACAATATGAACGGCAACACTGTTATAATGACCACACACTGACACACCCACGCAAGGTAGCATACCTTAGCATCAGAGACCAAAACCACTATAAAAATGTTTAAAGCAAGCAACAATTAAATACCACCCACAGCGGAGTCTCCCAAGTAGCCACTGAAAATACAGCCGGTTGATTCCGTAAAAATCTCACCGTGACAACTTAGGTGAAGTGAGCATGAAGTGAGCTATCAATAGTGGGAATCCCTAACATCAGGTGGAGTGACAGCTCACTTCACCTAAGTTTTCACGGTGAGATTTTTACAGAATAGCACTGCAGGTTATAAAAATACCCATCGCATAGCCGTCACTTACGCATACTTTGTATCAAACTAAGTAACATTGTTCAAAAATAATAGATTGGAAATGACTTTTATTTTTATTGTCAAAAATTGCTGTTTACGGTAATGAACAATGTAACAAAACATTGTGATTATGGGTGCATCCAACGGTGAGATAAGTTATAACATACAAAACATATTTTCGTAAAAAAAAATACGCCAAGAGAGTTTTAACTTTGACCTTAACCAGAATGTTTCCAGGTACTTATTTAATTATTTATTCACAGGGCAACTACAACAGGCAGTAATCACAATAAGTATATCACTAGGTTTAAATTAAATAATAATCAATAATAATCATAATAATACAACCATTAAAAAAAAATCGACGGGTTGCACTCCGGGAGTGCCGGCAGAAGTGAAAACTTAAATATTAATGTTCTGCATTTTTGATATTTTGGAATGGTTAGAGAATAATTTTGTACGAATTGCTTTCGTTATCAGTATAAAAGTATTATTATTTATGTGGTAGGATACAATATTTATTCATTGCGCTATCGTACACAAACATGACAATTATCGAACATTCGCGCAAGCGCCTTGCGCCGCCTGCCCTCTCTCCATCCGTCTTACGAATTCTCGATCAGGTCACGTGTCCTGACGCGAGTTTAGAGATTTTTACCCATTCCAAAAAAAATACGCAGCGCCGCTAAAGAAGTTTTCACTTCAACATTCGCGCAAGCGCCTTGCGCCGCCTGCCCTCTCTCCATCCGTCTTACGAATTCTCGATCAGGTCACGTGTCCTGACGCGAGTTTAGAGATTTTTACCCATTCCAAAAAAAATACGCAGCGCCGCTAAAGAAGTTTTCACTTCAAAAATATCACGGGAAGAACCTCTCGGCTTCGTTAAGCGTATTTTTACACCCGTAATACAAGAATTCCTGAGTAGAATAATAGCCACACCCACGCAAAATACCTATAGCTGGACAATTTGTTTATACTAATATCAATCAGTTCTATTTATGGTATGCCATTCCCTTTATAGCATAAGCACACTTGTGTATTGTCGTGGCGCGACGAAGATGATTGTGTTGTGATTGTAGTGAGTACCGCCTGATGCGCGGGCGGGCGTACGGATTCATTGCGCCGTGATTGATTCGACCATCCGCTCACCGCCCACGGGCGCACACAAGACTTTATATTGTTCTCTTTAAACGACTGGTAATTTGACGAGAATAAAGATAGTACTAGACTGGTATTTTTTTGGGTACCAATAGAAATTAGTGGCATATTGTTCTAAAAAGTTACCATCGTGCATCGTTGTCAATATGCAAAAAGCTTCGTAAACTAAGAAGTAGAGAAAATCTGGTGGTTAAAAATTACTTGGCACAAGAGATCGCGTTAGATTGTAGATACTACGGCTACTGAAGTTAAGTATTGTTTTCATAATTTCTTTATATTCAAATATTCTTTCCTGAAAACACACTTTTTCATAAATGCTAAGAGACTATTTGATGGAATTGTCTTGAATATTATAGATAACGAATTAAACAACAGCTGAAAACTTTCAAGAGAGTTTGGTTGCTGAAGTCACGGTTTCCTAAAAGAGCGTTTCCGTCAAATTTAGAACGGACGTCATGAAAATCTGTCATTTTCATCAGTATTTGACAATAAGACGTCAAACATTGCTCTGTATTTGGACATTACGGTCGCATGTGGTCGCGTGTGGTCACCGATTTTCTAGAAAACTTATTTAAACATGGATGTCAGTTAGGAAAGCCTCATCATTGTACTGTAACATCACTGTAATCTTACCGGACAGATAATTCAGTCGTTAAACGTTTCCATGTATCCAGTGAGTGTACGAGCCGCCTACGTGAAACACGCAACAAAGCCGTGCTCCACACAACGTTTCATATTAAAACCGAGTGCTTGTCACGCCCAATTATGATTTAACCCATATTTAACCCCAATTTGTTAACGATCACTCATTTTCACGCAACGTTACATGATCACCTCGTGCTCCAGATTTATTTTATAATAGAATGATTAGAGATACTGATGTGATCTTTTAAAACGGTCAAGACATCAAGTTAAAAGGATCGGTCGTTGCTCTGATACGTATCTGTTCCGTCTTTTCCTGTTTATAACACAAATCTGCTCTAACCTTTTAAGCGAAAAATCACCCTAAAATATTCTACGTTATGGGGTTTGTTTTCCGCACTTAGTCCATCAAGTGGACCATTGCGCATGTCCTGTCCCTAAAATATTATGCTATTACACGACTCTAAAACGAATTGCTTAATTGATATAACTTAAAATACCTAAGTCCTAGAAGAAGCGGCATCGTAAAAAAATTAGTAGCATACCTGATACAATCTAAAAAGCAGACTCCTGAAGTTTAAGCTTAGTAATCTATACTTATAATAAATCTGTAGTGAGGTCAATTTTGTACATGAAATATATTTCCAAAATAACTATCAGCGGGTGATTAGTGATCGATACTGACGCCAAAAATGCAATCAGTAAAATTTTTGTCTGTCTGTCTGTCTGTATGTTCGTTATAGAAACAAAAACCACTCGACGGATTTCAATGAAACTTGGTACCATTGTTCTTCATACTCCTGGGCAGGTCATAGTATACTTTTCATCACGCTACGATCAATAGGAGCAGAGCAGTGAAGGGAAATGTTGGGAAAACAGGAGAACTTACTCCATTTTTTAAGCTTCCGTCGCGTGTGCAGCCTTAATGGTTAAAGCTACACAGAAATCATGTTCGACGGAAATGTTCTCCTTTAAATTATCTATATATATAAAAAGAGAAGTCCTGACTGACTGACTGACTGATTGACTGACTCATCAACGCCCAGCCTAAACCCTTGGAACTAGAATGCTGAAATTTTGCACAGAGGTTTCCTTTATAATGTAGACGAGGAATAAGGAAGGAATTTTTGAAATTCAACCCCTAAGGGAGTTAAAGAAAAATCTTATTCCTTGGGTTAATAAACTTGAAATTTAGCACGAATATTTATCTAAGTAAATTATGAAGTTTGGCATTTTTTGTTTTTCTAAACTACCCCCTAACAGGGGATTGGGGGGTGTCAAAGTTTATATGGAAGAATTTTAACGCGCTGTCCGATTAACTCGAAACTCAGTATTTATACACACATCAAAAGTGTCTAGGGATCAAGCATTTTTATGCGGATTTCTTGAGATTGAGATGTGGCTTTGTAATAAATTTATGATTTTATAAATTTATATGGATCCTTTTTGGTGCATTTCATAATTTGAATCAGGAACTGTGAATCAAATTCGAGTAAAAGATGAAAATCAGCTGTCAATATTTTCCCTATAAAAACATACAACGCATTGAAGACATTATTAGTGCTACTGTTTCCCTACTACTGATTAAAACCAACGTTATTATGTAGCGGCGACGTCATTTAAGCAGGGAAGAAATGCTCAGAGCCGTGGGAATGATAGAAGCTGGTTCCCGGCAACGTACTGTGGCTTTAGCTTTGAATACAAGTCAGAGTGTTATCAGTCGACTTTGGACACGTTACCGAAGCACTGGTACCGTGGCTGAGCGCCATGGAGGACGGTATCGCTGCACCACACGGAGACAAGACCGATACATTCAAATCTTAACTCGAAGAGCTCCAACAATAACCGCCATGATGTTAGCCGTGAGGCTTCATCACTCTTCAGGGAACTTAATTAGCGACCAAACAGTCAGAAACCGCTTGCATGAAGTGAACCTTCATTCCCGAAGACCGCTACGGGTACCACCTATAGCAATGCACAATCGTAGGATTCGATATCAATGGGCTCTTGAACACAGAAATTGGGCAGAAGAACAATGGCGTTTCGTGTGCTTTTCTGATGAGTCTCGTTTTGGTATGAGACCGGATACAAGACGTATACGACACTGGAGAACCCCTGGACGCCAACAGCGATTAAAATCCTGCCAGGAAGTCCATCCTTATAGTGGTGGAACCATCATGGTATGGGCGGGTATTTGGATCGGCGGAAGAACTGAGTTGATTTGGATCAGAGGCAACCTCAACGCTCAAATTTATGCTGAGACGATTGTATCAGACGTCATCGTTCCTCTACAAGTGCAAATCGGTCCCTTATTTCAGTTAATGCATGATAATGCACGACCGCACACCGCAAGAGTTGTAAGACAGACTCTCGCCGCAGCTAACATCAATGTCCTGCCCTGGCCTGCTCAGTCGCCAGACTTGAACCCGATTGAGCATGCATGGGATATGCTACAGAGAAGAGCTCTGCCGAATATGGAGGGTATCCAGTCGCAAGAAGACCTTTTTTTGTTGTTGCAACGAACATGGGCGGCCATTCCACAGCGTGATTTGGATGAACTCATTTTGAGTATGCCAAACCGATGTTCTTGTGTTGTTAGTGTTCGCGGTAGAAACACGGATTATTAATTGTTTAAGTTACCCAATAAAATTTTAGAGAAAACTGTTATTTCAGTCTTTTTTTCGAACTTTTGTGTTAGTGGTTCAAATGTCAAAAATCCCTTTATTAGGAAAATGGCAAATTTCTTTATTAATGCAAAGGTGACTTGGTTTATCGTTACTGTGACAAACGAAAACACTTTATTTGATGAATCCTTAAAGAAAATTTTAATTAATATCAATCAGGAGAAAAGTTATTGCAAAAATATATGTTGATCCCTAGACACTTTTGATGTGTGTACTTAAGACCAAAAATAAAGAATTACGTGTATCAGGGTTTTTCGAAAATCTACCCCTAACGGGGAGAAAAGGGGTAGTTAATTTTACAGGAGAGCATTTTACAGCGTGGCTTGATTAACTCGAAAATTAGTATAAATAATTGGTTGTTTAGTTTGGGGATTGTTAACATTTTTATGGAAGAATTTTAACGTGTGGTATACCGGTCCGATTAAGTCGAAACTCAGTATTTATACTTAAAACCTAAAATAAAGAATAACATGTATCAGGGTTTTGCGAAAATCTACTCCTCACGGGGTGAAAAGGGGTAGTTAATTTTCTATTTTACTGTGTGGCTTGATTAACTCGAAAATTGTTATACATAATCTTTGAGTCAATTTACAAAACACATTGCAAACGTTTTCTCAAAAGTCCTCCTCTGTGGGAGTGAAAAGTGGGGAAAAAATTTATATGAGTTTTAGGGTTTTACTACTTACTTACTCAAAATAAAAAAGTTTTAGGGTTTTATTTAATCGACTCCTACCGGGGTGGAAAAGGGTAATAAAGTCTAAGGAGTAGAAACTCCAAAATGGGGGTAAATAATATTTTAGTCATAAAAATGGAAACGTACCAAATGCTTTTATAATGAAAACAAGACCTGTCGTGATGAAAAGGGAGGACAGTTTATTTGAAACATCTTATGTTATTATATAGTTTAACTAAAAAAATTACCCGAACACTTATTCCTCTAAATAAAGTTTAGAGAACGTAAACATTAATTTTAGAAATAAGTACCTTTCAAGGAGAGGTAGAGAGGGTGTTAAATTTAATTGAGGAAAGTACGAAACCCACGCGGACGAAGTCGCGGGCAAAAGCTAGTTTTAACATAATTAGTTTCAAAGAATTACCAATAGTTGGTAATGATAACCTATACATAAATAACTTTAGGAATTTCTATAATTAGCCGTAAGAAGTAATCACAGGATTATCAGCATCTACGACGATGGATTGTTAGTAGTAAACTCTACATTGGTTCACTAGCTATTAAGAGAATGTATATAACTGATTACAAAATGTACTACTGGTAAATTGAATTAAGCCACACGTGAATTGGACAGCCGAAGCGCGGGCAACGAAAGCAGCACGGATAATACGCAATATTGTATGCCCCTATGTAATAAAGAGAGATTACTGTCGCGCGTTTGCATCGATACAGTCGCGATGCTGTAGCGCGTTAGTAGCGCTTTGGCATCGCTTTTGTAGCGCATTGCAAATGCGACTAACGCGCGTGACGTTAAAATAGCCTATAGCCTTCCTCAAAAATTGGGCTACATGGCTTAAGACATTTATTTCTCAAAAACAGAATAAAATTATTCACTTAGAATGAGAAACACTGGTTGCATACATAGTTATAAACGTTCCTTGGAACGAGTATCGGCACCCTAATTGCGTAACACACTATTACTCTCAATTTGAATCATTTTGAAGCATATTTGTAATCCATTGCTCTATATGTTCGAAAAATGTGTCTGCTCAACAACGCAAATAACGCAATGAATGTTGCTGAACTGTCAAAATGAAACCCATTGCTACTGATAGTGTATTACGCAAATACCCTGCGGAACGGTAAGTTTAAAGTTAGAGAATTGGGTTATCAAATTAAAAAAGATTTTTCAAACCTGGTAGTTCCAGAGTTGAGCGCGTTCTTATTTGAACACGCTACAAACAAAGTTTTCAGCTTTATTATTAGTATTAATTCTAAAATGTTTTCAAATTCCTCGGATTCGCCTGAGTTTCTCGAAATTCGTATTCTTAATTTCTAATACTGAATGATGATGGAAAAGCGAGCGTCAAATACACGTAATAAATATGCAGTGAGTTCAACATCCGGACACGAAAACAAAGAATAAAAATCTGCCTTGAGAATATGAGAAGCTAGCGCTACTTATTTTAATAGATAGGAAATATTGGGAGCAGAAACTGAGAGTGTTAAATTATGCCAGTGACCGTTCAGCCTGAATTTGAACTCTTGGAAATAAAATAAAGCCCATGTTTTCAGAGCTTTTCCTCAGATTTTCAGCATTAATTTTTCATGTCTTCGAAAAAATTATGGTTCTATCCAAAGCGTCTATGGGAAAACCGAATTTCCCTATGACTAACGCATACAACATTTGAGAAAAGTAATGAAGAAACGTTTTACCTTTTGCATGATGAATTGTAAGAATCTTAGCAAGTCAAATGAAGTGCCATAACAATTAGTGTGCAGTTGTTAGTGACGATTCAATATGCTTGGGTACGGGTTTATTCATAAATGTTGCTTAAAGTTAAGAGATGGTTAAACGTCGTTAATTAAACAGTCGCTAACCGTTACTTAACTGTAAGTAACATTTATAAATAAAGGGAAACATGTTTTGGCTATGTTTTAGCTTCATACCATTATTCTACGCATGAGCGCAGGGAGCGGGGTGCAAGAGGGTGCACGTGCACCTCCCTGGCTTCAAAATAAAATGAAGGTGTAAAAACATTCAGAACTAAAAATATCCGAATACGCCTAATAGAATAATAGAGAACTCGACCTATTTGAGGCGAGATTCTAAAATTTTCGATTGTATTCTGCAATCTCTTGATTCTAAACCTTTTGTGCATTAGTCATCAAAGTACCGAGCTCCTATTTCCGAAAATCGACAAAGTGACTCCTTGTATGTATGGCCAAACGATAATCTAACATATCCACTAAGTACATCATAGGTAAAGTGCAAAAATGATCGAGCCTGCAGTGCTATTCTGTAAAAATCTCACCGTGAAAACTAAGGTGAAGTGAGCTGTCATTCCACCTGATGTTAGGTATCACCACTATTGATAGCTCACTTCACCTAAGTTATCACGGTGAGATTTTTACAGAATCGATCGGCTGCTTCGTTGAGCTGAACATGCACCCCCTTGAAAATAAACTTGTCGGCGCCCATGATTCTACGTGTTAGCAAAATGATAGCTGTGACCAAGACCCGATAACATAGTTCAGTATGAGACAGTGGCCCTAATTAATTAACTACAAGACAGTTATAATATTACTCTATCTCTAACGTCCCATTACAACTTCACGTGACTATCGAACTATCATGTTCAGACAATCACGAGTACTGCTGACGCGCAGTTATGTGATCACCCTAACTTAATATTATAAATGCGAAAGTATGTTTGTTTGTTACCTTTTCACGCCTAATCCACTGAACCAATCATCATGAAATTTTGTACATAAATTGTCAGGGGAATAGAAAAAGATAAAGTATACTTTCATCCAGAAAAGAATACTGTTTCCGAGGAAAAGAACAATAACTTTCGACGGTCACAATTGCTTGAGGACGGTAGATGGCGCTGCGTGTCTTTCGAATCACGATTGATATATTATGACCCGACTTTCTGAGCTTGAATTCAAGAGAGCTCCTAGTTATTTCAATAATATTAGTATTATGCTTTTAGGATTTGGATGAAGGCACACAGACAGTTTATTATAACCTGAATTAACACATATGATACTTTTTATCCCGGTAATATGTTTCCGTGGGATAATTTCCAACCGCCCGACTGCCACGCAGGCGAAGCCGCGGGCAAAAGCTAGTAACTTTATAAATAGCCCTCTTTCCCATTAGATAACAATTAATTGGCTATTGTTTTACTTCGTAATACTAGGCTAGCGCCATCTTTGATATTGCCTACAGAGGTTTCGAGTAAGGCGATCGTATGGAGGCTATGACTGGCACACATAATCAGCCTGTAATGTTCCCACTGCTGAGACATAAGCCTCCCTTCTTTTTTGAGTGGGATCGGGCCGTTATCCACCACGCGGTCCTAGTGCGGGTTGGTAGATGTCACATATCTTCGAATTTTTGGTTCTAGGACATGCCGGTTTCGTCACGATGTTTTCTCTCACCGTTTTGAGAGCAGTGGTGATGAAATAAATAACACAAAGTAACGCATCTCCTTCAACGAGTACTGGTACTTAGCAGAGAGAAGTGGAAAGAGACTGACATGATATCTGTAATAGTACCCACACGATTATTTACTTATAGAAATGTTAATGTAGAAGTTAGTATTGTATGATTCCTTTCTCAGTTATTTTACAAACAACAACCTTATAGCAATGATGTTAAAGATCAGTGTGATGCAAAATCAGAGTTAAAATAACTCTACAAACAAAACTGTACTTGTTCATTCTTGTATATAAAGGTCATATGTTACTGACCTTCCATAAAATGTCCTCTTTGCTCAAAACAACAGAAATTCAAAACCTTTAACAGGAAAACTGAATGAATAACGTTTCTCTTATTTCTGAGAGGTGATGCATCCCATATGTGTCCAGAGGACGTGATCGACATCAGACGTCGCCGATTATACACTTGCGGGCTCCTAAGTCGAGCCACCGTGCATTTTTATGTTTAAAAAGGCCAAACACCTTAAAATAATGATAAGCCAGAGAAAATTTTTTTATGCAATTTTGAAGATAATATACTGGCCATCATTTCGGTATCACCATTGTTCCAAATTTGCATTCACGATTTTGGAAAATACAGTGAAGAAAATCGTAGTTTGGTCGCTCTGAAAGAAGCAAAAAAACTTTAATTATAGCATCTATCTGTATGCCAACAGTTATTTCGTTACTTGTTTTGCTGCTTGCATAAAAAGAATATTGAAATTGTTTTTCTTTTTTAATCTATTCTGACGTTCACGTCACCTGAAGTTATACTGCACCTGAAGTAGCCGCGCAAACTGGGAAACTCCTTCAGTCTGAGCTTAATCAACGAAACGTAAGTGCACAAATTCATGTAAGCCTTTCTGCCGTTCAAAGAATTTACCATGAATATTTGGAGATTGGCAGGTCATGGACAGTCTGGGGCAGAATTTCCACCTAAGGAAAAACTGGCCTTGAAGATATGACGGCACCACGTTTGCCACCATTAAATAGCGACCGTTTCATTCGTCAATTCCTAGAGGCTCATATGCTGAGTTTGTGGGCCAGGATTTCAATTATATACACAACAATGCAAGGACGCCCACTGCAAGTACTGTTCGAAAATACATGCATGACGTTAGTATCGCAGTAATGGAATGACCAGTAAGAAGCCCTGTTGTGAATCCAATAGAGCACTTTAATAGGATGCTTATCACATTAGTGCTCTATTGGGTCATAAAAAGTCGTGTTCGAGCAAACCACCAAATTGCAGAAACTTTGCAGGTGCTGAAAACTGCCGTCTTAGAAGATGGGAGAATATTCCACAGCACGTCATAGTCGTATTAATGAATTCCACGCCGAACCGCACGACGAGATTCAGGTGTCCGGGAGTGTACCTATTATAGATAATACATTCAAGTATATTCCTTTTAACTGAGTTATTCTTTGTGCATTATACTGTTGGCAAGAAAATATACGAGTGAATTATGCATATTCGTAAACAGATACACCTGAAAAAAATTAAAAAACTTTAGGCATCTATTTAAAGTTGTCAAAAAGTGAGGTTAAAATACGTCAGTTTTCCTTAAAGTATGAAAGCTCCAAGGTCTAGTGAGCTACCTTTACTCAGGCACCCATTCAATAACTAAGAAGCTTCATTGCTTTTCTAACAACATTTCTGAATTGGGAAAACAACTGATGCAATCAAGTGCGTCACATCGAGGCGGTACAAATATTCTTTATTCAAAATGATGTTCATCCAGATCTTTCTTCATTTTACATGAGTTTCTAATGCAAAATAGAAAGGAGCACATCTTGTGAAATTGAAATTAGTCCGGTGCACCTTTACTTCAATATTATTATTATACTTTTTCAAGTACCCAGTACGGTGACTTAGTTCTACATAATTGTAGCCCTAGAGTCTTTGTTCCCAAGATATGCTGAAACGCTGTTGATATCAGAATATTTTTCCTCATAACAGATTTTCCTTGTTGGTAATGAGTGTTTTTGCAAAAGGGACCGCTGTCAACGTGTCAGCATTGATGAAAGCAAACACGGTCCATTGGTCGGGATCAATAATGCATCTTCTGAATAATGCATAGACATCGGTCAGAAGTGTATTTACCCGTCTGCATTTTTGATATGATCCCGAACGGTGGCGCATTGCCCTTTGCTCTACAGTCCGAGACGAGCTAACCTACGGAGTCAAATACAGGACCAGCCAGCCTATTCTGTAAAAGTCTCACCGTTATAACTAAGCTGAAGTGATCTTGATCACCTGATGCTAGGGATTGACACTATTGACAGCTCCCTTCAAACTCACTCCACCTAAGTTTTCACGGTAATATTTTTTACAGAAGAGATCGGTGGATAGTGTGAAACAAAAAGGCATTGACAAGAGTAACTTTATCCCGATGGTAGATGTGAATAGAATATTCTACTCCATAGCTTATCAATTGTCTACCTAGAATCATTACCTTAACAGCATTACAATAGGTACGTAACTGCGTCACAAGTTCGTCACTTTAATTCAATTTATTCCCGATTAGTTGTAAAACTTGTAATAACTAGATGATTACAGCACATAAAACACTCACAGTGTAGTTGCGATTAGTGACAAATGGAAAAACCATGTGATTTCGTCTACGACGCTACAGTTATGTTAATTCTACCTAGTAACGATACTAGGAATGAGGAAAATCTCAAACAAAATTCCAAGTAGATTATTAAAAATCAATTAAAAATTGTTCAATAGGCCCGCCTACTGAATCTAATGAACTGACACACATCGGTTTTGTCACGTACGCTCCGAGTAAATTGGTTTTTAAAATATCCTATCACCAGTTAATGAGAGCAATGATCTTAAAAATCATACTGGCCCTAATTTCCATCGGCAATAAAATTAATAACCGCAAACAAAATTGATGCCATTACACATTACCATTAGCTGTGCCATGACGTAGATATAACATAATATGGACCATTCTATGCAACACTGTAAACTCTTGTTTAAGTTTTCGGGTTTTCCGAGAGTTCGATAAATTGCGTGCAGGATGAAGAAAACATCAAGTTTAAAATAACAAAAATTTTCCTTTCCTCTTGTGATGTAAATAAATGCAAACATTCACATCAAGCTAGGTAGGTGTTTAGTCGAACGTTGACTCGTGAATTTTATATAAATTCGTTAATCTGATTACAGAATGTTTCAAATAAATCACAATAAACTTGCATAATATAATGTGTTCAAAGTGGAGGAAAAAGTTGTGCTCTTTGATCTTTAAAAAATACGTAACCCAATTTAACTGTTAACACAATATACGTTTTTAAAATTCTTGTTAGTTTGATGTTTCTTAGAATTTTGCAGCTCGTACATTACCTGCCAGGGCCTCAAGTCTGCTATTACAATAGTGTCAAAATGGTCAATCATTGATTTCATAATTGTTGATTTTTTGGTAAGACAAGTTTGGTACAAGTTTGGTAATCTACTAATTTAATGGCGTCATTATGACTTTCCAATGGTCAACCACTGACACTCCATTGAAAGAAATAGCATAAAATGGTAATCTCGTACATAATTGACAAATGAATAAATTTAATGTTTTTTGCTATTTACGAACTTCTTACTACTTCAGATTGCAAACACTAATACGTAATATGTAAAAATATATATTAAATGAAATCAAGCATGAAATTTAGTAGTAGTTTTTCTCAGACCATTGACCGACCAATGATCGACCATTATGAATTTATCAGATTACGAACTTTTAGCAAAATGACAATGGGATCGTGTTGGAATGACGAATTTATAAAAATAACAGACTTGGGCCCCAGGTATAAAAGAAGCACTTACTTATTACCTAGAACACCTGTTTGCTATACAAAACTTTATCATGATGTAAAACAAATGACTGCAGCCCTCGGTTTCTATAATGAGATAAAAATTATTATATTTCTTAATCCAGGTCATGGTCTACCCATGTGCCAAATTTCATGCAAATCCGCTCCTTCGTTTTAACGTAATAGTGTAACATACATAAAGAAAATCAAATCTTCATAATATTTGTTTAGATAGGAACAGTAATAACTCCGCTTTTTTCAATCACATAGAAAAGCTTGATGACATAATTGGCTCATTGTTGCATGATTACATCAGTAATTAAGTTAGGGCACGCGCCCACGGTTACATAGCCTAAGGCCTACGTGACTGTGGATAGGACACGTTGCTCACGCATCTACCTAGCCCTAATCGATTCACATTCAGAATCGATTTGATGACCGGATTCTTAATTATGATGACTAATTATTTGACTAACTGTGTATAGAGTTTTTTTTTTATGTTTTTGTGACTATTTTAGTTAAAATAAATGTAAGGATGGATAGTGAAAACCTCTTCCCAAATTTTTCTTTTTTTTTTTCCTCTTGTCTTCTTTTTCTTTTCCTTTTCTCATCTCTTCTTCTCCTTCTCTTAGAAAAGTTGTAAGTTTAGGTTAATATTGTGTAATCTTAACAGTGTCGAAGAATATACTGATTTGTTGCATTTATTAGGTGCATTGCAGTATGAAAGCTCACATAATATTCGATACTGGTATCATTTGAAACGATTCCATACTTTATAAGTTTAATTTTAAAGCTTCCAACTTTGATTATTCACAATTTTCACGTCAGTGTATCCACAGAATCTGGATCCAGATTAGCCTAAACAAGGAAAATCTGTTCAGATGGAGATTCATTAATTTGTCTGCTCAACAACGTAAATAACGCCGTGAATGTTGTTGAACTCTCAAAATGAAACGCATTCCTACTGTTAGTGTCTTACGCAATTACCCGTATCTGTATCTTCAAAACCAATAGATTGCCCATCGTTTACGATTGATGTACAACGTTTTTCTTAGTTATTTGTTACATAAACTATTATAATATCTAAATTTTAAAAAAAAATTATGTAATGGTAATTTAATATCATTTTGTTAAAATGCAACAATAACATGTTATAAGGTTGATAAAATAAAATCATTGACGTCAGTGTCGATGGGGATACATATTCAACAACAAATTAATCGGAAAAATATAGTTTTATTATTTTTAAACTAGCTGTAACCGCGACTTTGTCCACGTGACAACGAAAAAAACAGGAGGTTCGCAATTCGAGTAGTATTGGTTTCCTATAGTATTCGTCCCTGTGTATAATTTGGTAGGCTGATTAAATCTAGTTAAATCTTCAAAGTCATTTATTTTAATAACAAAGGTAGGTTGTTATAACCCTAAGAACTGTTTACGTGTGTAGATAACTTTAAAAAATTGTCATATATTATATGTTTTATTGTCTAGTATAAGACTATTGAAGAGAGCTTTGCAGTTGAAGCTCGACTTTATTGTACGGTTAACAGTTCCTTGTTCTATTAGTATTCTATAAGTAAGTTACTCAATCAGGAAAATTGGCAAACGGAAGAATAGAAATAGAGTACCTACCTACGTAGATAGTTGATGAGCAATAAAAACCCGATACTTATCGGTAATTCATTACAGATTCCAGTTATTCGATGATCACGTAATAAGTATGCAGAAATTGATATTTATTTATTCAAGACTCATGTCTAAGTGCCTACTGTGAGTTGGTATTCATGAGTCTTACCCCAGTAAGTGCTCATACACAGGAGTGACACGCGTCGACGGCGGGGGCAACTGCACCCGTCGACGCTCGCCGTCGACAACGTGCCGCTGGAGTATTTGAGTCGGCATGTTGTCGACGGCTGCAAATTTTTTTTTTTTCGTTTCTTCTTTATTTAGATTATACAATAATTGAGTAAAATCAAAGATCAGAGGCAACGAATCTGCTGGAACACGGGCGACCAAAGAGTTTGAAACGCGCATGTTACGTGGATTTTAGAACACGGCGTAACGTAACATGTTCGCTGCGAATTTGTCATTTTAATGTGAAAGCGCTTAAAGCAGTATACATAATCTCTTGATTATTTTAGAAAAGTAACCCCCTTTAATACATACAGTTATTTAAAAAACAAAGGTCATTGCCACTCCGTGGTAAAAAACCCCCGCCTAAATGAGTGAACGCTATAAAACAATGATTTGAATCTGTCAAGCTTTTCGAATTCATAAATATTTTCTAGAACTATCGATGGTGAATTAATTTTAATGACAAATCATGACTCGATCTCAGTCCTGACGTAGGTTTATAGAAAAAATAGACAATATAACTATCATCAAAACACTTGCATAAGGACAATCTACTAACGTCATACGACACAAAAAATATGATTTGAATAGAAAAGAAAACGACACGACTTAACACAAGTTCCTAAAATACACACATCAAAAGTGTCTAGGGATCAACATATATTTTTGCAATAACTTTTCTCCTGATTGATATTAATTAAAATTTTCTTTAAGGATTCATCAAATAAAGTGTTTTCGTTTGTCACAGTAACGATAAACCAAGTCACCTTTGCATTAATAAAGAAATTTGCCATTTTCCTAATAAAGGGATTTTTGTCATTTGAACCACTAACACAAAAGTTCGAAAAAAAGACTGAAATAACAGTTTTCTCTAAAATTTTATTGGGTAACTTAAACAATTAATAATCCGTGTTTCTACCGCGAACACTAACAACACAAGAACATCGGTTTGGCATACTCAAAATGAGTTCATCCAAATCACGCTGTGGAATGGCCGCCCATGTTCGTTGCAACAACAAAAAAAGGTCTTCTTGCGACTGGATACCCTCCATATTCGGCAGAGCTCTTCTCTGTAGCATATCCCATGCATGCTCAATCGGGTTCAAGTCTGGCGACTGAGCAGGCCAGGGCAGGACATTGATGTTAGCTGCGGCGAGAGTCTGTCTTACAACTCTTGCGGTGTGCGGTCGTGCATTATCATGCATTAACTGAAATAAGGGACCGATTTGCACTTGTAGAGGAACGATGACGTCTGATACAATCGTCTCAGCATAAATTTGAGCGTTGAGGTTGCCTCTGATCCAAATCAACTCAGTTCTTCCGCCGATCCAAATACCCGCCCATACCATGATGGTTCCACCACCATAAGGATGGACTTCCTGGCAGGATTTTAATCGCTGTTGGCGTCCAGGGGTTCTCCAGTGTCGTATACGTCTTGTATCCGGTCTCATACCAAAACGAGACTCATCAGAAAAGCACACGAAACGCCATTGTTCTTCTGCCCAATTTCTGTGTTCAAGAGCCCATTGATATCGAATCCTACGATTGTGCATTGCTATAGGTGGTACCCGTAGCGGTCTTCGGGAATGAAGGTTCACTTCATGCAAGCGGTTTCTGACTGTTTGGTCGCTAATTAAGTTCCCTGAAGAGTGATGAAGCCTCACGGCTAACATCATGGCGGTTATTGTTGGAGCTCTTCGAGTTAAGATTTGAATGTATCGGTCTTGTCTCCGTGTGGTGCAGCGATACCGTCCTCCATGGCGCTCAGCCACGGTACCAGTGCTTCGGTAACGTGTCCAAAGTCGACTGATAACACTCTGACTTGTATTCAGAGCTAAAGCCACAGTACGTTGCCGGGAACCAGCTTCTATCATTCCCACGGCTCTGAGCATTTCTTCCCTGCTTAAATGACGTCGCCGCTCCATAATAACGTTGGTTTTAATCAGTAGTAGGGAAACAGTAGCACTAATAATGTCTTCAATGCGTTGTATGTTTTTATAGGGAAAATATTGACAGCTGATTTTCATCTTTTACTCGAATTTGATTCACAGTTCCTGATTCAAATTATGAAATGTACCAAAAAGGATCCATATAAATTTATAAAATCATAAATTTATTACAAAGCCACATCTCAATCTCAAGAAATCCGCATAAAAATGCTTGATCCCTAGACACTTTTGATGTGTGTATATTGATACACCAAGTACCTACCTACCTATAACATTAAGACTAAGTACCTAAAAAAATCTATTAGGTACCGACACCAATATTAAAATTCAAGATCAGTAAAAATTAACGTGATCAAGGCACGTTATGCCAATTTCAATGAACGAATTTCCCACATTTTTTCTTATGTTATCTACCTTAAGATATGCCCTGAATGTGAAATTAGAAGATGGGTACATAGTCACAAATAATAACGAAACTACTACAGGGTGCATTTGATATCATGGGCATTATTTTAAGCTAAGGTACTACTTATGATACTAATTGCATTAGGGCTACTATTACGCAAATCAAAAATATTATTAATGCAAGTATGGAAAACCTTAAAATGTAGTAAGTCATACAAAGTATCAAATTAGTTGCGCTTCTCGATAGCAAATGCGTAGGTACACTACGCCGTACGCGCGTCATTGGGCGTGAATTCTTTGACCCCGCCCGACTCACGTGACATTCGTAAGTTGCCAATGAATTGATTCATAATAAATTCCAATTTTCCCTTCGTACTTTGCCGGCTTAGGACGGTCAAAACTACGTCAACTAACATACATTAAAAAAAAACATTTACGTACCTAGCTTGTGGATTGTTTTGAAAAAACCTTATTTGTCGGTAAAGTGACAGAGGGTAAACGGGTGCTCTTCCACGAGCTTGTGCATGTGCTGGCACGTGAAAAGACGAAAAATCCAACAGGTTCTGAGTGGTTCTGGTGGAATGAGACCCCGTGAAGGAATAGGGTCGTTCGGGTAGCGCCGATGGAACATTTCACGAGTTCATACTAAATTTCTTGTGCGATCGTAAATTACAACCATTTGTGGGTATTGTTGGTTGGTGTACCTAGCCTGCACATTACGCGGTCGAGGCATCGTGTACACAAACACACACACAACACACAACTACTACACTAACACTTAATACACTGCAATCCAAGCACCGTATGACGCGAGCGGCGAGTACGGCGATTACGTCACGGGATCAATAAATCAATTACGCGTCAATGCACCTGCGCAGTCGTTATGACACTGGTTCCGGGTTCGTGACTTCGTGTTGCGGCGGGAAGCATACCCCGCGCGGGGGTGATATTCGTATTTTTGCGAGTGAGGGAGTGGGACGGAGAGAGTTCAGGGAATCCCGCCGGACGGAATGTCTTGTAGCCCATTGTTATTATTACTTGTAAGGAAAAACCCGCGCGCGCGCAGGTGATGTTTGTTTACATTTCGCTTTGCGCTGTACTGCGCTTTAAGATTTTGATATTTCAACAATTATTGGCGTTAACGAAGTATTTTGTTTTAATTACTTTAAGTGTTTATTTGCAATAATAAGCCTTGTGCAATTTGACTTACTACATTTTTAAGGTTTTCCTTACTTGCATTAATAATATTTTTGATTTGCGTATTAATAGCCCTAATGCAATCAGTATCGTGAGTAGTGCCTTAGGTTAAAATAATGCCCATGACTTCGATTCCACCCTGTATAGTTAATCTTCTAATATATAAAATTCTCGTGTCATAGTGTTAGTTACCATACTCCTCCGAAACAGCTGGACCGATTTGTATGAAATTTGTGTGCATATCGGGTAGGTCTGAGAATCGGCTACTATCTTTTTCATACCCCTATTTTTTTTTTTTGCAAAACGACGTTTGCGGTGTCAGCTAGTCTAATCTAATATGTATAATTCTCGTGTCACAGTGTTAGTTACCATACTCCTCCAAAACGGCTGCACCGATTTGTATGAAATTTTGTGTGCATATCGGATAGGTCTGGGAATCGGCTACTATCTATTTTTTTTTTTTGCAAAACGACGTTTCCGGGGTCAGCTAGTTATATATACTAGTAACTACTACGATGGGCGCCGGGAGCGGGGTGCAAAATAAAATGTAGGTGTAAAAAATTCAGAACTAAAAATATCCGAATACGCCTTGATAGAATAAAAGAGAACTCAACCTATTTGAGGCGAGATCCTAAAATTTTCGATTGTATTCTGCAATCTCTCGATTCTAAACTTTTATTATTAGTCAACAAGTACTACTACATAGGGTTATTGGTAAAACACTAACAACCTTGCAGGATTGGATTACTAACATCATAAACAACAGCGTTTGTTTTATGACTTTTTACAAAACATAATACATTTACCAAACACAAACCTTTAAATTGCTTTGTTCTATCTAACCCTCACTCCCCTCCGCTGAATGATGTACTAGAGATGGCAGTTTGTTTACCTAACTAGCGCTTTCTTTTGCTTCGCTTAGAGTTCGTTTTACCAATAGCCCTGTATAGTATTAATATAGTATAAGTATTTACAACTGTAGGTAATCGCTATTATTCGTGACTACATATCATCATTTGTACCGTTTGACTACTAAGTTAGTAATAACAAAACTACCCTTCAATCATGTCTCTTACCTACACACTCACATAACATCACGCCTGTAATCGCCAAGGGTTAGTCAGAGGAGTAAGAACACCCACATGTCGCCAGTTCGTTCGTGTTTCGTGTCTCTTAACTTAGCTATATGATTTAAGTTAAGGTGCGCCTGATCAAACACTGATCGCATGATACATTTGAAACATTGTTGCTTTTACGATGCTAATAGGCGCGCACATTATCTACCGAAATCACACTCGAAATTAAAAAATATACCTAGCTTGCTCACTTAAAGATGTTCAACATACTAAAAAGAAACGAAGAATTATAAAATTTATTTTTAACAGAAATCCTACCTAATAAGGGGAAGCTGAAGAAAGTGCCTTCATAACATTGTCATTAATTTAAACTAGGTAAGTAGCTATAGAATAGAATAGAAAACTCTAAGGCAAACATAAAATAGATCAGCGATGAATTAACTGAGATGGCGATGAAATAAGATGAACGACTTAACCAACCCACAATTTCAGTGAGGGAAGAAATTGCGAGTTGAGTTTTCGCTTGAGACTATATTGATCCGACCAACATATTGGTAGGATCGTTGGGTATAAGGACAAGCAACCAGCGAGCAAGTAACGATGTCAATCATCCAGGATGTAAAACCCCTTCTCAACCTCCAGACTGCTTTCGTCTATTAAAAGGCTATAGCACTAATCGAGGCAAGAAGAGGCCTTGATAAGATCATGGCAGCCTGTAAGAGCACGGGTGGGTTTTAGTCAGTAAGAGTCTGACACTCCCTCCTGCTCCACCCTGAGCGGGAGGGGTCATTTGATGATTTCCCATCCACAAAAAAAAGCCTGTAAGAGCTTACGGGAATTTTTAATTTAATTTATGCCCGACAAATACATCTATACAATCTGTTTACGCAACTTTCATCCAAAACTGTAGCTGAATCCCCAGTCTGTCTGTCTTCTGACTGCCAACACTGAACTTCATATGTTAGCGAATTAATGGAATAAAATTATACGTATATGTCTGGTGTTCTGTGAGAGAAAGTGTGGAAGGGAGCCCACTGTTCCACGTTAGTTTTAAATTAAATTTTAAACAACATAAGTAATTGTTGTCAACGTATTAATTGTATCTATGTTAATTAATGTAATTGGTGTTGTATCGTTTTAATTAACTAGGTATAAATAAATCAATCGATAATTTCAACCTTATGCAGCACGAATTTGTTATCTTTACACAGTTGTGTAAGTTATTTCTAAGTACCTGTCTACCTTAATAACTTACCTATGTCAATACATAATAATAGGGGCATTGTTTCAAACGATGAAATTTTGACAGGTAAATCAGAAACGATAAAAAGAAAAAGAATTTTGTTATACTTAATATAAGCCCTATACAATTATTTAAACGAACAAAAAAACTTTAAAAAAATATTCTTAGCATAAATTCACGTGAAACAAACACGTTACAAGTTATCTACAAAACAAACTTTTGCAGAGAATGTAATAATATGTACCTAAGTAGCGTAAGTAAAAAAAATCATAATTGTTGACAAGAAGTTCCTACAGGGCTACTACAAGTCATCTAAGCACTTGCGCATGGCGGCATGCCAGTCATGAATGCGGCGCGCGCGCAGCGTCGCTCCACGCCCGGTACCTAGGTATTTAGTAGTCGTACAATGCGATCACGTGACTCCATTGACGTCAATACTGACCTCTGCCAACGGCGGCATCGTACCTACCTCCTGTATGCTTATCTTACTCGAAATACCCTACATACACATACAACGAAGAATAACGTATATACTTCACATTTATATTTATTTTTCATGCTGTTTTGCTGCAAAATTGCGTTTGTTTTGCAAAGAATTATTTAAGGTTTTAGCAAAACACAAATAGTCCCCTTCTCTGTAAAAATGTAAACATAATATCGTACCTTCGGTGCAACTAAGTCACAATTCACGCCACTTTTTTTGTTGTTTTTTATTAGGATTTTTTTAATAATTAAAAATAAGCTTTTTACGTGAAACTAGAAGTATCAAAAGCAATAAACAATTAAATTTATAAAGATTTCAAACTTATTACAAATAGTGATCCAGTAATAAGGCAATAAATGCGAAAAAATCTTAAAAGTCCTCTCCTGTAAAATTAAAAAATGAGCTGTTGTGACTTTGTTGCACCAAAGATGCGAACAACCTGTTATTTACAACTTGGGAAAGAAAGATCGTGAATGTATAAAAGTGTGAACATTATTGGCGGTGGAAAAGGCATTGTACATAAACAACTAAAGTCCTTGTCTTTTCCTTATTCATAATCTTTATTCTACATGGATACACAAAAAATATTTTCACTCCTCTTGCTCAAAAACTTTTTTACAAAAAAAAAAAACAACCGACTTCCAAAAAAAAACACTACAAAGTGAAAAATAACTTTAATTTCGGAAGTCGGTGTCGCTGTTTGCGCATTGTCGTTTTTTGACACCGACTTCCGAAATTAAAGTTATTTTTCACTTTGTAGTGTTTTTTTTTTGGAAGTCGGTTCTCAAACTTTTTCGTCTGTGTGTTGCATGTCGCGTGATGGTCGGCCGCCGAGTAGGGATAAAGTGAAATTTTTAGTTAAATGTCTATAATATGAAAAAAGTTTCACTTTTACCGTGGTTTCATAAAAACACACAATCCTTTTTTTTTGTAAAAAGTTTTTATTTTTCACTTTTTAGTTGTATCTACCTCACACAAATTCATATAACACTACTTGTAACAGGGAAATGAGGGTGTATAACGCTAGTGTTTACATACTCTTTGTGAGAGTGTACCATGGTATACTGAACACATCTGCGTACCCCTTTAAAGGGTACAGGCGCGATGTTATGTTGTGTGATTGCGTAAACAATGGAAACATATGCGATAGCAGCAATCACGGTTGATTTGCTGGCATTTATTGAAGAGTACCGTTGTCTGTTTCCGAAACTCATCATCAGATCTTTACAAAATTTAAATGGGACCTTTTCGGAATACACATCTTTCAAACAAAAAAAGAATTTTGCAAATCCGTCCATAAATGACGGAGTTATGCCCGTACCCATGAACCCGTGAAATACTTCATCATTCATCATCAGTTCCACTTCACCAAATGATGCTTTCCGAGAGCAAATGCACGAGTTACTATAAAAAATATCCAAATCGCTATAGGTGTGCCTATAAAATTTGAGGGTTTCCCGTGATTTCCATGGGAATCCCTCATCAGATTCCGACTTGGTGACAATGGGACCACCTCGGGAGTATACTCTTACAAACGAAAAAAGAATTTTGAAAATCGGTCCACAATTGATGGAGTAATCGCGTAACAAACACACAAAAAAAAAACATACCGTCGAATTGAGAACCTCCTCCTTGTTGAAGTCGGTTAAAAAAATTTTTCAACCTATTGCCGTCGGGGTCACAAAGCATTTATTTAAATACTTGCAAAAAGTTTATGAAGTGGAGGACAGAAAAACGAGTGGATTCGCTTCTGTAATTAGTTTGTCTTACGTATTTTGATAAACTTTCCAAAAAATATCAAAGTTCAACCCTTTGGTGCACATATTCAATGTTACAAACAACTATACAGATAAGACATAATGTTAATATAAAGAAATATGTAAATTTGACGGTTTTTCTCAAGAGTTTATCCACCGGCTACAAGGCCAAGAAATCCAAAGTTTTTACGAGGAAAGATATCGAGAATTTCGTAAATAAGACACCAAATGAAAATATTTGGCAACAAAAGTTATCTACTTACATTTGTAAACGTTTTTCTATTATTTTCATCAAACTAAATTGGTAGATAGAGTACCAACCAAAATACAGTTTTAACACACTTATTTTTTGTTTTACAGGTTGCGTTAAATTTCTAAAAATTGTCAAACCTACCAAGATTTACGGCCGAGTGGAGTGGGCACGCCGAGATTTTTTCTCAACTATCAAAACGGAAAATGTACAAGGCAAGTTATTGGCAAAAATAAATTAAGCAACATGCCAAAAGAGATCGCCACCGATCTAAATTTAACATCCGGAACAATACACTGGCCAGTTTCCGAAGAACATCCACCACTCTCTTGGCGGATCCTGGTGCAAATATAACAACGCTAATACGCCAATGTGGATTAAGATCCGATCAAGTAGCGGAAGACTATATCGAGAACTCCATTCATAACAAATTTGATATCACCCAGCATATCACAGAACGCATCAACATTCTCCCAGTCGCTCACGACCCGATGGTCGATATATCAAGGGATGAGTCAGCTCAGCTGATGCTCTATTCAGAACATTCGAACGAGGGACCCTCAAACCCGGAACTACGTGTATCTCCCACGATTACCCCACAGACAACTCAACATTCATCATCACATCACAGAGGACTGAAATTAAGTTGCAGGGAAATAACATCTCGTTAAATATCCAGAATTGTACAAATTGTACATTTAATTTTTAATAAAATAAACTATTTAATATTGTATTGGATTATTTTATTTTCTCGCAATCTTAGTGAAAAGTAGAGTGTAATACACGACGCTAAATTCCCATTATAACTCGGTTTAAAAAAAATACCTCGTATATAATGGATCATTTAGCCCCTTGTATAACAATCTACTATTTACGGAAAAGTTTGTAAGTAAGTTGTCTAGACGTGTCACTTGGCAACTTGGATATAAGTAGATACATTCCTACCCTACTTTAATTTCTAAAGCCAAAATGAGGATAAAAGGCACGTCATCTAATTTAAAACAAAGAACATGTATTTATCGATCCCTATTTAATCCTCGTTTTGTTTTCCTAAAAAAACATCAATCGTTATTCGTTACTAAAATATCTATAAAACGCTGAAGAGTTTGTTTGTTTGTTTGAACGCGCTAGTCTCTGGAACTATGAGTCGGATTAAAAAATGATTTTTTTGCCTATTCTTGAGGAAGGCTATAGGCTACTTAACATCTTATACCCTCACCATAAGGAGCCGAGCACAAAGAAAAAATCAGAAAAAACGCTATACGAAATGCTCTCCTGAACAAATGCCTCTCTCCACGCCTTCTATCTCTCGTTTAACCTCTAATTAATAAAAATTGAGAGATAGCTGAAAAAGTAAAATCAAGGATACTTTTCATAAAAGATTAAATGCGGACGGACGAGCCGCGCGCACGGCTCGTAAAATACATAATGTTCCATAGATTTGAGGGTATCTATGTAGATTTATAAACGGCAAAATATTACCTCAGACTATCTTGACCTTCAACAAACACCGTTAATAAAAGTCACGTTTCTGAAACGTTAAGTATGTTTCATACCTACTTGTTTTTCTTAAATCGTGGACGTTCCGCTGTATAAAGCAGCTACATTATTATAGGTACCATTACGTATTGTTTTTCAGTTCTAAAAGTAACGACCTTTAAACTAGAAATATCATAACTTCGCCTTGTTGTTCCGAAGGGTTGGCTAGAGGTGTAACGATAGTACCTACACCCACACTTCGCCAATTATATTTCAGTTCCAACTAATAGGGGCGAGCCTATTGCCATTTGCCACCAACAGGACACAAATGTGACTCCGATGTTCTACTAAGATCCAGTCCAGATTGAACTATACCCAACCTGAGAATCGAACCCAAGACCTCATGCGCAGCAGCAGTGCTTGCGACCACTGGACCACTAGACCATCGAGGCAGGCTACTAGAAATAATTACAACTAACCTCTATGTAGAGACAAAGTTTTTCCTTCCTCAAATAATTAAGCAGGTATGTCTTACAGTTGGGGAATTTGAAATTACTACTCGTCGACGTCACTTAAAGGTACAGACGCCAGCACATCAAGCTACCCGAAACTGTCAAATTTTCCCAATCAACTTAGAACCTTATACATTAATGATAAAGTTGAAAATCTATTAAAGAAATTTGACAGATTGTAGTAGCTTGATGTGCTGGCGTCTGTACATGCTATCGTAACTTCCAACTTCTATTGATGTAAAACTAGCAGCGCCCCGCGGTTACACCCGCATAAGTTTCGATACCTTGAGAACATCGGGATAAAAAGTAGCCTATGTGTTAATCCTGGTTATAAACTATCTATGTGCCCAACTTCATTCAAATCCGTTCAGTAGTTTGTGCGTAAAGAAATAACAAACATACAACACACTCACAAACTTTCGCCTTTATAATATTAATGTGATAATTCAGTTTAAACTTAACCCTAATTACATAACACACTATCAATATCAAACTGAATCATTTTGAAGGATATTGCTAATCCCTTGCTTCATATGTTCGACAAAATTTTCTACTCAACAACGTAAATATCGCAATAAATGTTGATGAACTATCAAAATGGAAGTCATTGCTACTGATAGTGTGCTACGCAATTACCAACGCCGAGTGTAGAAAGGTGAAAATCTCGTGAAAATAGATACCTATTTAACGAAAACCCTAAAAACTCATCGGACAACATATTATGTGCCATGGTGAGGTAGGTTCTTTAGTTTTTCGGATGAAATATGCGAGAAAGTAGCAGAATGGCGGTCGGTAAGGCACCGATTTGTCGAGCATTGGAAAATCGTCGTACAAATTTCTTTCAAAATTACAATATCAATAAAATTACCAAAGGTCACGCCGTTTTAAAGAAATTATGAAAAAAAACTCTCAAAGAAAACCGAAACCCAAGAAAGAATAAAGGAGTGAGTGGCCAAGTGCTTTATTGGCAGTGGTACTGTATCCATTCTTCTGGTAATAAAATTTTTAATTTTTTTTTTTCTTTTTTGTGGACTGCACGAGTGCGTTAGGCTGTTGATGATAATTAGACAGTTTTATAATTTTTAAAATGCCTCATTCTTTAGGTGCATTTTGAGAGGTAAGTTAAACAACACAACAAAAAACGATTATTTACTTAACTGGGTGATTTATTGAATAAACACCCTCTAAAAAACTTACTACTACAAGAACTATTGTATAACAGAAAAGTAATGAACAGTGAATACATTTTTCACCTTACGCCCATATGATTGTAGCGAAACGGCCAAGCCACATATTTTGACTAAGGTGTTTAGAGTTTGTAAAGTTAGGGTCTGATAACTTTTTGACAGTCTCGTCTTAGCAACATTTACATGAAAATGTTTTTGGTGGGATTTCACTTCTTTTTGTAAGTTTTTTTTTTTGTGGGTAATTTAATAAAAATTCTGAAATATGTATTTTATTATTTACTAGCGGACATTTTTTTTCTTGCAATTAAAAAGCCTATATTAATCAGTGATAATGTAGCATTTAAATGGTGAAAGAATTTTTAAAATCGGTCCAGTACTTTTTGAGCCAATTCGTTACAAACAAACATACAAATCTTTCCTCTTTATAATAATAGTATAGATAACAAAGAGTCCCTATATCAGTTTTCATACCTCTAGCATCAAAATTTGCAGAAGCCTCATACAAACTTCCATCCCCTAGTTTAAGGGGTTGGGGAGTAAACGTTCCAAGTCTTAGATTTTTTTTTGTTGTTTGTGTACTAATACTAGATTACATACCAAAAGCTTTCTAGGACTAGGACTTTAGGAAATACCCTAAGAGTTTTCATGATAATCAGTCAGTGACGAAATAGGGGTTTTTAGATATCAATAAAATGTAAAGTATAAGAGCTATACAATTGAAACTTTATATGTTTAAGAATTCCACTATTGACATCACATCCCATGAATTTTGCTAATCTGGTATAATCCAAACCTAAGTTAAGAGGATTCAAAAAAATTACGAAGCGCTTCGAGATAAGGTAGGTAGTATCCTTGCGCTTCGCTTGGCTCGTCTTGGTTGGTTCAGGACAAACGAAAAATAAAGTAGGTAAGTATCTCAAATATTATAATGAATTTCGAGCACGTTTCTTCAGCGAGTGAGAGCAATGCAAAGTGGCCATTTACTTTCCGAAAAAAGCAGCCAAAACAACGTGACATAGCACTTACTATTAATATTATGCCAACACGTAGTTTTCCTTTTTTATTCTAAGCAAAATTTCGTTGAAATTTACAATGAGAGTGAGACGTACAAACCTACTTCATTATATTTGCGCGTTAGGTGTGGTATACATAATCGCATACATATACCTAAGTATGCACCTGCAAAAGAAAGAAAAGATTTAAATACAAGAAAAATTTACTATGAAGAAGATTTCGCGAACTCTGACATTATTACTAGTTTTGTAGGTAGGTATGTTAAGTTATGCTTATTATTATAGTTACCGACGACGAGACCAAGATGTTGCATACGGTTTTACTAGCATCCACATATAATGTTTCTAGTGCTGGCAAACAGTCCTCCTCTCAGTGAGGTGGATGTCACATGTCTTCAAATTTCTATTTCTAGGACATGGCGATTTCCACACGATATTTTCCTTCACCGTTTTGAGAGCAGTGGTTATGAAATTATTTACACAAAGTAAAGTGCCTGCTTGGGTTCGAACCCACGACCTACAGCTCGTTAGTCGCGGCCGTCGCCACTGGGCCACCATTGTTCTACTCGCATCCTACCTACGGGTAATTTTAGTTACCCAAATAAGTATCTTATGTTTTTGGAGGGGCCCGTGGCTAAATAATAACAGCCGCACGGGTCGATCGATCAGGTTAAGCTACGCTTGCCGCGGTTGGTCTTTGGTCTGTGGATGGTGGGACCATCTTTACATACCATGACCCCTCCGTGCCTCGGAAAGCACGTTAAGCCGTTGGTCCCGGCTGTCATTCGTGGATCTTTGACAGTCGTTACGGGTAGTCAGAAGCCCGAAAGTCTGACAACCAGTATTACCAAGGAGTATCGTATTACCCAGTTACTGGGTTGTGGAGGTGAGGCGAGGCAGTCGCTCCATGTAAGACACTGGTATTCAGCTGCATCCGGTTAGACTGGAAGCCGACCCCAACATAGTTGGGAAAAGGCTAGGCAGATGATGATGATAAGTATATTATGTTTTTATTCAGATAGACTACCTGTTTGCCAAATTCCATCCAAAACGGTTCAGTTGTTAAAGCTTGATTGAGTAACAAACATCTGACACTAAAAAACCTATATGGAAAGCTCTCAATCGACTGCGTACCCAAGTAAGGCGCTACTGACACAATTTTTCGAAGTGAGGGATGGGATTAGTGGATTACTGGCTCATCCAACACCTAATGCGAGTTTGGTGCTTCTGATCAGACCATGTCCCACTTGCTGGAGTGTCCTCAGTGCCCGTTCACTTGCACCTCGGATGACCTGAAGAATGACACTCATGCCGCAATCATCGTGGCCACCCACTGGCGTTGAATATAAACACAAAGAAGAAAACAGAAGACTGAGACTACTATCGACAGAAAAAGATGAAGAACAGCAAACCCACAAAGTCCTTAACTTTCACATTTCTAGCATAGGTAACCCTACCAATGTACAGACGCCAGCACATCAAGCTACTCCAATCTGTCAAATTTCTTTAATAGATTTTCAACTTTATCGGTAGGTATAGTATAAGGTTCAAAGTTGATTTGGAAAATTTTACAGTTTCGGGTAGCTTGATGTTCTGGCGTTTGTACAGACGCCCGCATATCAAGCTAACCAAAACTGTCAAATTTTCAAAATGAAGTTGAAAATCAATTAAAGAAATTTGACAGATTGTAATAGCTTGATGTGCTGGCGTCTGTACGTTGCATGCTGGGTTTTTAAAACTTACTTAGTTGTTAATCGCAGGGATTATCGCCGAAGAAACTAAAATCTAGACTACCTATAAGTACCTTTAGCAGTATACATGTCTAAAAAACAATTGAGACAGAGACTTCGAGAAAAATTATTCTAAACCAACAATTTCTTCATTGTAATACTGCACTTACAATATGTAATGTTCTCGTGATGTATAATTTCGTGACTACTCGTAATATTTCACATACACAACTAAGAAACACGTGCCGCTTTTTATGAAAGCCCCACAAACGGTAAATATATTTGGTGGGTATTGTAAAGTGACATTAAAATATCATGAATCTCAAGTTAAACTTGCTTCTTTCTTTTCGTGTGCTTACACGTGATACGCGAAATAAACAAAAAATAATAAATAGATAGAACTAAAACGCTGTATCTGGCATCTACTATGATAATAGGTATTCATACGGACTTACGGGACAATAAATGTAAAGTAAATCATCGGCAGACTTGTTATATCGCGTGCGACATGACTCGTGAGTGCAACACCCTAAGAAGTGTATGTAGTCCGGACACCCACTCAGTTACCATAAACGTACACTCATGATCTGCCTAGCTTTTTCCCAACTATGTTGGGGGCGCCTTCCAGTCTAACCAGATTCAACTGAATACCAGTATTTTACATTGAGCGACTGCCTATCTGACCTCCACAACCCAGTTACTGGGTAATCCGATACTCCTTGGTATGACTGGTTGTCAAGACTTTCGGGCTTCTGACTACCCGTAACGACTGTCAAAGATCCACGAATGACAGTCGGGAACAACGGCTTAACGTGCTTTCCGAGGCACGGAGGGGTCTCGGTATGTAAAGATGGTCACCCATCCACAGACCAACCGCGGCAAGCGTAGCTTAATCTGATCGATCGCCCTGTGCGGCTGTTATTATTTAGCCACGGACCCCTCAACCATAAACATATACCTACTAATTCACACTATTTACACTTTCACACTAATATTATACAGGTGAAATTTTGTGAGTGTGTGTGTGTGTTTACATGTTTTTTACTTCTTCACGCAAAGACTACTGAACGGATTTGTATGAAATTAACAAGGATTAACACATAGGATACTTTTTATTCCGATATTCCCACGGGATAGACACTTATGCGGGTGAAACCGCGGGGCGCAGCTAGTATACAATAATGTAGGCTATACATACAGTATACACCCAATGATCGAGCAGCTTACCTTCCTTGCTTACCTATATGATGCGGACCGGACTGAGCAAGATTGGCAAAAAAATTGATAAGGAAGTACAGACGCCAGCACATCAAGCTACCCGAAACGAGTATTATATTCTCTGTGCCGAAACTGTCAAATTTTCCCAATCAACCTTGAACCTAATTCTTTAGCGATAAAGTTGAAAATCTATTAAAGAAATTTGACAGATTGTAGTAGCTTGATGTGCTGGCGACTGGCGTCAATAAATCTTTAATTTTATTGAAACAATGCATTGATGCTTATCTCATGGATTCCTTTTTTATTTTCATAAACTACAAGAGAATACCTAAATGGCGTTTGCGGATGTGAAAATATTAGGGCATCAGCAGCAAAGCGATAAGTGGGCTGACCGCCAATTTGCGCAAGACATATGAACTGTATTGTATGACCTGGGGCCGTACAATGACGGTGTAATGCCTTCATGATTCCAGTGTATGAGTGAGACGGAGCTATATATGACCGATAGCACTATCTCTTTTTAGGACTGGAATCATGAATTCATGATGGTATTACACCGTCATAGTACGGCCCCAGAAGGCCGATTCTCGTAATTTAAAACGTTCAAAATCTAGTCGCAGTCTCATCTCGGCGACAAACAAATGTCAAGAACTTGTCAAAATGGAGGTAAATTAGAAGTATTTGTTAACAGATTGAGACTAAGATCAGACTGTGAACGTTCTTGAAATTACGAGAATTGCCCCTCAGTTCGTCACTAGTGAAGGCTTTATGAATTGCGCCAACCCTCCTTCAGGGCAGGTGTAGGGCCATGTCAATCTCCTATCGACTACTAAACAATCATAGTGATAGTGACAATAATTCCATATTGTGGAAACAAATTATTTAGTAATCAGTTTCAGCGATGTCAATCACTTTCACCGAATATTTTACGTGTAGATAATAAATAATTCAATTAGTTGACCTGAAAAAACAAAGCATATCTGCGAGGGGCATTATACAAAAAAGACATGCCATGGAATGTACCAGGCAAGTACTTGCACAAGAAAGTTTATTTAAGAAGATAGCTTCTGCAGGACGATTGAGAGAAAATAGGGGATATTTTCTATGAAATTTAATTAAGTACCTAAGTAATTAATTTTTTTTTTGTTTAATTTCATCATAATTTGTGACGCAAGAACTTGAATTTCTTTTACAATTTGTAACACAAAAACATAATTGTAAGCACATTTATAAATACTGATGGTAAGGGGTGTTTTAAAATAGGTTTCACGAGTGTTCCGACGCAACCTGTGCCAACACCTGACACTACTCCATACAAGTTTAGACGTTATTAAAAACTAGCCTGAGTACTAAAATTACGTCAATTTACGTCAGGCGCTGATTAATATGACAGGACTTAACTAAAATTTATCTCCTTTTCTTATAAATAAAGAAAAAGATGCACTGAACTTAAATTTAGTTTAGTTTGTGAACAACAGAATCGGCACCATTACCTATTTCACTTTAAGCAACGTTTATAAATAAAGGCATGTGTTAAATATTGTTCAGTGGTTATTATTATACTAGATTCTGCCCGCGACTTCGTCCGCGTGATATTTTTTTTTCCCCGACCCACCCCGCGTCGTATCGTATCGCCTGCCTGTGCTATTATTTACAAGACTTCGTTTTCGCTTTTTGCTCAACTCCTACACGACCTAGCGTCAAGTTTAATAGCCTTTAGCCTTCCTCAAGAACTGGGCTATCAAACGCAAAAATATTTTTATATATGCGACCAATACTTCCAGAGATTTAGAGCTTTCAAACCGTGTTTCAAACAAACAAACTCTTCAGCTTTATTATTAGCATTATTTTAAAACTATGATATCTCCTAAGATATACATTGAAATCAAATGATGTCAGAGGCAATTTTGTTCAAAATTAAATACATGTGATGAATAACGTATTTATTTGGATAAGGATTAATACCATGTTTATAAAAACACCTTCGCAAATAATGCATTATTTTAGAACAAATTTGGTTAGCATAAAAGAGGTTATAGTGAGCTAACCTTAAAAGATAGACATATGCTGTCGCGGACTTTTTTTTTAAACTTTTAAAGGGGAACAATTCTGTCATATATGATTTTTGCGAAACTTTAACCGTTTACGCAGCGCACGCAGCGGAAGCTCTCAATAGGAAAAAAATCCCCCGATTTTGAAACATTCTACATTGGTGCTCCGCTCCTGTTGGATTTAGCGTGATGACATATAGCCTATAGCCTTCCTCAATGAATGGGCTATCTAACACTGAAAGAGTTTTTCAAATCGGACCAGTAGTTCCTGAGATTAGCGCGTTCAAACAAACAAACAAACAAACAAATTCAGCTTTATAATATTAAGTATAGATTGTTCAGTACCTACGGAACCCTTCGTGGGCGAGTCCGACTCGCCGATTTTTATTTTTATAGGTAGGTACATCGGCTTGAACCAACTACTAATTAGTTATCATAAACTTAAGTACCATTGAAGGAGACTAACTAACTTTTTTGCAACTCTGAGAACATAATTGACTCGTAAGTATTTCAGAATTCAAAACACTCATTTCTGAGGATTGTGGAACTAATAAAAAAGTAAAAATTCAAAATCAAAGACAAGCAGTGCTTTTGATTTCAAACACCTTAAAAAACAAGTAATTTTTTCTAAATGCAGTAAACATCATCTATATCAATTTATCATTCAAAATGTTGATTTTTCGACATTTGATTTTAATGTTTTCACTTTTGTGACAAAAATAGGAATTGATAATACGCTTACCAATTATAATGCTTGAGTACCTACTCTTGCAAACTCTGACATAATGTAAGCTCCAATTATTCTGTCACGTGCATTGAACCAAATAGAAGAAAGGAAACTGTACTGTCCAGAGTTGCCTGGACTGGGAAAACGTGAGGCGGGAATGTACGGTTGCGCGCGCGCCGCCGGTCACTCACCGCGCCGCACACGCATGATAGCAGCCTTCCAGAATGTATCGACAAGTGACTAACAAATATCATCAATATTAATTATTTCAAATGTTTCAAGGACTTTTTTTAAAGAGTCTAGGGACTTGTAATTGTACTCTACATATAAACAATTTACGTAGGTAGACATACAAATTAAAACGGATTTAAAAAACGGTTGGTACTTTATGTTATTTATTTTCCTCATTAGTTATCACTTGACTTCGCAATGCAATGTTTTTCAGTCACAAATACCTACTGCTGATAATCACTTGACGTAAATGAAGTACTTAAAAAAAGAATGACGAGATGTATCTAATACTTCCGTATTTTTTGTATTGTCAGTTCCGCAATTTGTACATACGTTTTTATTAGATAGCTCGCCGTTTATTCCAATAAATAAGTTTTTTTTATGGAAATTGGAAGCTATTTTCATTTTGTGTCATTGTTTTAAATCGGCAAGTTCGGTTTTCATCCAATCAATTACAACCAATAATTTCAGGAAAATACGTTTAATTGCGTTAAACATGACGCAGAGAAAGAATACAAACACAAAAAAACTTTTTAACAAAAAAAAAACCGACTTCCATAAAAAAACACTACAAAGTGAAAAATAACTTTAATTTCTGAAGTCGGTGTCTTTTTTGTTAAAAAGTTTTTATTTCTCGGGCAAATGCCCTATCAAACATCAAAACCATTTACTCAATTTCCTTGTCTGTTCGAGTAACTTCTTACTGTTAAGGATTTGTACCTTCCATCATCAGCTCAGCTACCTGAGATGGTGACAACCATACGCAAATACACAAGATACTTCATAAAATAAGCGAAAAACAATAAGTGAGCCTATAAAATTTGAGGGTTGCCCTCAATTTCTCTAAGATCCCATCATCAGATCCTAACTTGGTGACAATGGGACCACCTCAGAACTATCTACTTTCGAACAAAAAATGAATTTCTAAAATCCGTTGACAATTGGCGGAGTATTCGATGAACAAAAATACAAAAAAAAAAAAAACATACTAACATCCGAACATAGTATCTCCTCCTTTTTGTGAAGTCGGTAAAAAGAAGAAGTTGGTGGAAAATATGCGTCACATCCACGCAAAACGGCGATCACTCAGCAGGGTTTGCACGCATAATGCTACGACCCCATGCGAGACATAGTCCGGAGAGCCCCAGCGCAGGTTTTCAGCGGCAGCAACTTCTTACAGATATCTATATTTGAGTGAGTGTTGTACGAACAAAATCGTCGACTTTCCTGTGCTTTGCCTTTTTCAACAGCACGCGTAGCATGGTCACCATAGAAACGGATTTTACCGACGGAAGACAACACAAAATGTCTACAATCTGTCATTTAGTCTATTCTTCCGTCGACAAAACCCGTTTCTATAGTAGTCTTGCTACGCGTGCAGGACGAAACAGATTACGTACCAAATTAGCCTTCAAGATACGAAGCTATTCAATTACCTACCTCCTTTGATAAAATGATTGCCCATTGCTAAACATCGTCAAAAACTTTGAAACTATAAATACCTGTGTATGTAAGAATATAAATGTTTTTTTTTCTGTTTATATTTGAATTAAATCAGAACACAATGACCTTATTCAGGTTGTAGTGCGTAAAATTAATCGTGATGTAAAATAAAACAATGTTAGTACATTACAGGCTTTATAGGTACCTACTTATAAAACATTATGTTTGGTTTCCAACAATAATAATGTTCGGTTAAATTAACTCCAAGTTCTGTTTGAATTATCGCGTGTTTCATTTACTTGCGTAAAGGCAAATATATCCCACTATTACGCATCTAAATAATCATCTTAACAGACAAATATTATTCCAATTGGGAAAGCCCCAGCCTCGGCCCGTACCTATTTACCAAATATCTTGTATTTGTACTAATTAAACATACCAAAGTAACGTACATAGGCAAATTTTAAGATATGAATAATACATAATTCACATAAGGTTTACGTAGAGAACTACAAATACACTCGAGGGCAATGAATTGGGGTCACATACCTGAAAGTCTAGGAAACTAAGAATGCTAGCTTAATGAAATAAATTGAATTTAATAGACAATGAAATGTTCCTTAAATGAAATTAATAAAATGTACCTTGTGCCTCTTTGTATTATACTCATAACAAATTACATAAACAAAAAAATAACCTATCTCATCATATCAAAAATAGAAAAGCTATTTTTTTCTACCACTTTAGAATTTTCTTGAGTTTTAGTACTTTGCATTACCCCACGTGCTGTCATCACTGCGGTTATGTGGTTTGGCATGCTGCTGTACACCAAGTTTCTTATACGATGTTGTCGCGGAATATTCTCCCATTCCTCTTCGAGCGCAACTTTGAGCTCTTGAAGCGTGATCGGGGAAGGGTTTCAGTGTTTAACACATCTTCCGAGCTCGTCCCAAACATGCTCGATTGGCTTGAAGTCTGGGCTGCGTGCTGGCCACTCCATACAGTTAATGTTCACCTCTTGAAGGTAGTCATTCACAATTTCACCAGTATGAGGCCGGGCATTGTCATGCATAAAGATAGCATCCTCTCCCAAATTGACTATAAATGGACCAACGTATCCGCTTACAATTTCTTCCACGTATCTTTCGCTAGTTATAGTGTCGTTTTCTATAACCACAAGCTCTGTGCTACTCTCTTCAAAAATTCCGGCCCGTACAAGTACAGATCTACCGTCATAGGCCACTTTCTCTTCCATGCATGTTAGCTCGAATCATTCTTCTGGTCTTCTATACACTCTCGTTCTTCCGTTTTTCTTATAGAGCATAAATCTAGATTCATCTGAGAAAATTACACTTGACCAATCTTCAATACTTCAATTTAAGTGTCTCAATCTCGAAATACAGCACGGCAGCTCGTTTGCAGCTCTTAATGGTTTTAAATTTGCTTCAACAAGTCGTCGTCTTACAGTCCATGCACTTGGATTACTTCCTATGAGAACAGTTCCTGTGAGAAAGCGGTTTCGAAGCATTGCGTCTTCTCGTGCTATGGTACTTACACCTGGCCCTGCCTGTTCCTGGTCTGCGTAAGTTAGAGCCGGTTTCCTCGTAACATCGGAGAACTCGTTGTACAGTTGACAACGACACACCAACTATCCTTGCTATATCACGCTGACTCCGGTCGATTTCCAGCATTGTGAGAATTCTGGCGTATTCTTCAGGTGTAAGCGACATTATAACACCTTCAATATTGAATATTGAACATCAGAAACGCTATTTACATACCTTTTTATATGACAGATTAGAAACAAAAGCAAATACAGATGCAGAAAATTCGTAGTTCCATTTACAAAAGCCCAATTTTTTTTTATTTTATCATTTTTAACAGCATAACTTTACAGTAAGTAAGAAGTTTTATTACCTACTTTAATTTATGGAACATTTAATTGTCTATTAAACACTAGCATTGTTAGTTTTCGAGACTTTCAGGTATCTTTACGTGACCCTAATTCATTGCTCTCGAGTGCATACATAATCTATCTATATATATAAAAATGAAATGCTGTTCGTTAGCCTCGCTAAAACTCGAGAACGGCTGAACGGATTTATCTTATCTTGGTCTTGAAATGTTCTTGGAGGTCTAGGGAAGGTTTAACAGGTGAGAAAAATCGAATAATTCCCGGGAAAACCCTAAAAACAGCCCTTTTCTATTTCCCATACAAACGTTTTCTAAATAAAATGTAGAGTCAATTGTCTTTTATTAATCGATTGAAGCAGTACGAAGTCTGCCGGATCAGCTAGTTCTTGAATAAATACAAATAGATCTTGCACATGCAGAGAGGTAGATATAATTATAGGGTACATTCACATTAGATTTTCCTCTAGGTACACACTTAAAGATGCAGAAGAGGTTAAATACAGCCAGTATTAGAAAAAAATATAAATAACTATCGTGCCTGCCTCCTAAGATGAATGAGCCGACTAGTAATTTTTTTGCCATACAATATGTTCTTAAAACGAGTCATAATATAGTGGGTTATGGACTTCGTACTTTGTAGCTGCATAGCGATGGAGCATGCCCAAATGATCATGCCGACGTGCAGCATCTGTTGGCGACTGTCTCGAAAACAGGGTTCGCTAATATACAACGTGTTTTTTTTATATCCCATAATTCTAGGGAGTCATTGTACTCGGCATTATGAACAACTTTTACTATGGGACCAAACCTGAAATCGCGAAAAAAAAATCAGCTGTTCCCTACATTTATGTTCGTATAACTCGTCAAAATGTAGGGAACAGCTGATTTTTATTTCGCGATTTCAGGTGTGGTCCCATAGTAAAAGTTGTTCATAATGACGAGTACAATGACCCTTTAGAGTTATGGGATATCAAAAAAACACGTTATATATCGCGATATATATCGATATATTGACAAAACTAGAAATTTAGCATCTATTCAAAATTTACCATAGCAACACAAAACACTACAATTTGGATTATCTTTCGCAAAGTGGCAATCTAATTATAAGTTTCGGGGATTCACCAAATAACGTGCAAGTACGGTTAGTTGATTAAGTAAGACTAATATATCAAATATCGAATATTTTAATATTTATTATAAATACCTATCAGATTTTTACGAACCCTTCTCGACAATATGTGGTAGCAGCGCGTTAGTATGGAGCAATCCTGATTAGCTGCAATGCTTTATAAGTCAACCAATACATTAGCGACCTTATTGTGAAAGTAAAACGCGCTCAAGGCAGAACACCGACAAGGTGGTCAGACGCGATTAAGTAGGCTGTTAAGGCAGAAGGTTCCGGTCTACAATTCAGAAGACCGGACATAGAACTGGGCTGACTTTGAACTTGGAGGCGCATTGTATGTGTTCGCGATCCTCAGCATTGGGAGACTGTCGGAGCAGGTTTGTATACTTTTAGAACACCCTTGCACACCGAACAAACTGCGGCACCTGCGCAGTGCAGGACGATAATATATCATATACAGGGTTATTTGAAAAACACCAGCAATCTCTTAAGAGGTCATTGCACTCATCATTATGAACAACTTTTACTATGGGACCAAACCTGAAATCACGAAAAACATTTTGACGAGATAGACGAAGATAAATGTAGGGAACAGCTGTTTTTTATTTCGCGATTTCAGGTTTGGTCCCATAGTAAAAGTTGTTCATAATGATGAGTACAATGACCTCTTAAGAGGTTGCTGGTGTTTTTCAAATAACCCAGTATATTGTATGGTTGCACTAAAAACACCAAAAATCGGAGTAGGTGGCAAGAAATCGTGATGAGGCGAATAACATCAGCCCCTAGACAAAAAACTAAGAGGACTACGACCGCTCTGACAAGAGTGCTATGAAGAAGAAGAAGAGAACACCCTTGTTTTGTAGGTGCACGTCATAAACTCACGAAATGTAAAAATATAGAGAACTTGACAATACCTTATGATTGGCTGCATGGTTTTCTTTCCGGCGTTTCTCCTTCCTAGTGAAGTCGATGCCATTCTGGAACTGAAAATGAAATAAATTGTAATTAAAAAGTTTAAATTAAATAAAAAAGGCTTCACTCATTCATCTTCGATCGATTTCAAACTTAAGTCTTGCTGTAGAAGCTGTTTAGCATAATCAGTCTATAATGTTCCCACTGGTGGAACAAAGGCCTCCTCTCTGCGAGAGAGAGTGGGCCGTAATCCACCACGGCGACGAAGCTGTGTAATAATAATTAATTGGCTTATTATTATAAACCAGTTGTAGGTATCATCATTAAAAACCAATCATAAGCTCATCTTGCAATACCAGTTATATTAACTAGTTTTAGGAGTTGTTGTAACTTTATTTTTATATTATTATCATTTTAAAATGTTATATTCGGTCTCCATGCAGGTGTTTAAATACTAAAGCAAGTTATGTTAGAACAGACTGTTTAATTTGTACACGCTGCCCAATTCGTTTAGGTAAAGTAAATCCAGGTAAACATAATCGTAAAGTAGGTAAGTACCTGAAGGCTTTACGAACTAGTTTCTTTCTTACGGTACTTCTTAAAATATTACCTATAACTTAAGTTTGTGCATGTTATGATATTCGTGGTTTTTGATAGTATTTAGTTATGAACTATTCTTATTCTATATTTCCCTTTGCACCTTACTAACTACTCGAATATTTAGGTACTTAGTCCCGAACCTGCCTATCGATTCTGTAAAAATCTCACCGTGATAACATAGGTGAAGTGAGCGTGAAGTGAACTATCAATGGAGGCAATCCCTAACATCAGGTGGAATGACAGCTCACTTCATCTTAGTTTTCACGGTGAGATTTTTACAGAATAGCACTGCAGATCCGTAGTCGCTATTTAATGTGACTCTACTAAGCAGTAATTTACTCGGCATTATGAACAACTTTTACTATGGGACCAAACCTGAAATCGCGAAAAAAAAATCAGCTGTTCCCTACATTTATGTTCGTATAACTCGTCAAAATATAGGGAACAGCTGATTTTTTTTCGCGGATTCAGGTTCGGTCCCATAGTAAAAGTTGTTCATAATGATGAGTACAATAACCTCTTAAGAGGTTGTTAATGTTTTTCCAATAACCATGTATAGCTTATCAGGGTATACGCAATTAATTAAGTATAACTGTGTATAACGTAATAGCTATGGAACGTAGTAGACTTATTTTATTGTAGGTAGGTATCTACCTAATTATGTATAATATTATTACATAGAAAATTATCGTTCTTAGCGTATCGATGGCAATCTAAGTCGGCCCAGAATTTCAAATAATTCAGATTGTTTTTATTTACGCCCGGGCACTCTAAGCAAACGTTACAATGGTCTCGCCATTGTAAGATTTTGACAGATTTTGTATGGCGAATTTGTCAAAAACTCACAACCGGGTGACCATTGCGACGTTTGAGAATTAGTAGACTTGGCCTTGCCCCCCGGTGGGTAGTTATAGCGCTACAAGTTTCTTTTGGCGCGTGGCCAAAATCGGAACTAAGCCCACCATCTTCTTTTATTTATACCAATTGCGCAAACGTTTACAAACAGCGCCCCCCTATCAACGCCAACATTTCCTCGCAGCAGTGTATGATAAAAGTTGAATGAACTTACAGCGCAGTGAAAACAGCTGAATAGCGAGGAAGGCGGCGTGTGAACGAGGCCCGGCCGAGAGCCCGACACCTCACACGAATCACTGAGGTTGCATTTCCCCACCACCTGCCGATAAAATAAAAAAATCGATTATTTAATTTATGAGGAATTTTTCCTTTTAAACAGTATATCTACATTGTATAGCCCAGGAAAATAAGATCAATTGACGGCAAATCTGCGAGAAAAACCTACTTTTAAGGTTTTCACTGGAATAGGCTATATAGTTGACAGTTTTTGAGAAACAAATTCCCTAGTATTTGTTCTTTGCGGTTTATTTACCTCAAAATATGAATATTTCAGTGAAATATCAACATTAACAGAACGAATTTTTATTAGGGAATTTAATTCTGATTCTCAATGCGGGACAGCCAAATCTGCTAGTTTTTTTTTAACAGAGTTTATGTGTTGCTCGCACAGAAACTTTATTTATTACTTCTGTCGGAATATTGTCATATTCGGTAGTCTTAATTAACAATGTTTTTTAAATATTTAAAAAATAATATTTAAAGCGAGCAAATAATTATTTGTGTTATTGTTAACCGTCTTAACTACACGATTTCATTTCCTCTTTTTCAATCCGCCTACACAAAATAATGACACATCCTACTAGTTTAGTAGATGATTAATGCACATTGCCACATTGTGTGAGAGAGACACATTACCAATCAGTGATGTTCCTTTCGACACTATTCCTTACGAGGCTTTCGTACGTCTATTGCTAATGCAGAAGAAACTTTATGTCTGACGAATTAAGTTTGATCCTATTTACAAAAAAAAAACGAGTGTGCTTATGACCACACGACTGAAGTGAAACTTCTTTCGCTCCATCTGTATGTATATATATATATATATGTGTGTACAATATATACATGTATACACATATACATATATTAATTTTCTACAAATATTTAAATTTATTTCATGGTTTCATTGGTAAATTAATATTTTTGCATAGATCTTCTATTGCTTAGATATACGGAACGTATTTGGCTATGAGAGGAAGAGAGAAAGAAAATGTGCGCGCGCACTGCTGTCTCTTGCTTATATCCCCCACTTAACTTCCGTTCGCCTTGCCCGATCACACTTTTCGTAACGCTTACGTCACGCGTTCGCCAGCTTACTCCCCAAGTCAAGCGTGCGTAAAGAAGTTTCACTTCAAAAAGAGAGACACAAAGTTCCTTTCGCTTTGTTACGTAACAAAAGAGTCGTGACAGTTAAAATGTTACTTACACTTTTACGGTTTAGCTCTGCAAGCGCGTTATGGAACTTCGTGCAAATTTTGAAACTGTCGCATGTCGTCTAGAAATTGTGACGTGTCGCGCTCTGATTCGCGTTCAATGTCATGTGACCAATGGTTTTATTTTAACGCAAATATTTCCTAAAAACATTAATAAACCTAACATCATGTACAAAATTAATCAAATGATTGATGAATAAATAGAAGATAACCCCGGTGAGAAACCTTCACAAGGATTTTTTTTGCAGACTAAATCTTATTTTTTTGGACTTGGTTTTAAGCATTGATATATATGTTACACTAGATTACCAATTACCGCACCAAGGCGTTGCCACTAGGCTGGTGGCCACAGCCATCAGCGTAGCTAACGTCAGTTCAGTGCTCTGTGTGACGCCAACCGAAGTCAACCGAGTGACATGCGACAAAAAATATTGCGAAAGAGTGCGATTCGATTCAAGATCACAAAAACATAATAAATTAAGCGGAATTACTTTCCACACGTAAATTAATTGTCTCTGTGTTTATATCAACGTAAAAACGCAATAAAATGTAGAATTTTGTATATTAGGTTCAGTGTTACCACTAAAAACTTAGTTTTAGTTTCCCACATTAGTGGGAATTTTTAATTTACGGAATAAGTGATTTTAAATATTTTTTAATAATAACAACGTAGCAAGGTGCCTAAAGATGCAGCACGCCGTGAAAAATGGGTGGAAATAATCCGATTGCTGAGAAAAGAGACTGACTGGCTACCTCCTAAATCATTCAATTTAATTAATAATAAAGAAAAAATATTCAAAATGAAAACGTCTTAGTTATTTTGATTGTTTATAAACTTCTATTACACATCCAATAAGAAATACATAATTCAAATATTTAAAAAATAATTTAACTTAACCTAAAACGCTTTTTATGGCTTAAAATGTTGGGTAAAATTTCGCATGGGTAGGCAACCCCATCCCGTCATTGCATGTTTATATTGCGGTCTTTGTCTAATCTAAGTGACGGCATTATTCTTACGACGTGTGTAAGTGAGACAGATATATGTTTACTTTTAAATGTTTAGTGGTTTAAAGCTACGTCGTCGCGTTTATAAAGTGGCTACACTTTTTTGACACATTTTATTGAGGTTTGCTTCTCTAGTTATATAGCTCAATGGTTTTAAGTTATATTCTTACCGAAGGGCCCGTGGCTAAATAATAATAGCCGCACAGGTCAATCGATCAGGTTAAGCTACACTTGCCGCGGTTGTTCTGTGGATGGGTGACTATCTTTACATACCGATACCACTCCGTGCCTCAGAAAGCACGTTAAGCGGTTGATCCCGGCTGTCATTCATGGATCTTTGACAGACGTTACGAGTCGTCAGAGTCCGAAAGTCTGATAACTTACCAAGGGGTATCGTATTACCCAGTAACTGGGTTGTGGTCAGATAGACAGTCGCTCCTTGTAAAATACTGGTATTCAGCTGCATCCGGTTAGACTGGAAGCCGACCCTAATATAGTTGGGAAAAGGCTAGGTAGATGATGATTTAGTTATATTCACACCGTTACTGTTTGTTTCATGTAAATATTGACCTATAATGGTTTAATTAAAAAAACCCAATGTGTAGTAGAACGTAAATCTAACTGTATTTTATCGGTTTAATCTATACTAATATTATAAAGCTGAAGAGTTTGTTTGTTTGTTTGAACGCGCTAATCTCAGGAACTACTGGTCCGATTTGAAAAACTCTTTCAGTGTTAGATAGCCCATTCATCGAGGAAGGCTATAGGCTATATATCATCACGCTAAAACCAATAGGAGCGGAGCACCGTTAGCTCACTATAACCTCTTTTATGCTAACCAAATTTGTTCTAAAATAATGCATTATTTGCGAAGGTGTTTTTATAAACATGGTATTAATCCTTATCCAAATAAATACGTTATTCATCACATGTATTTAATTTTGAACAAAATTGCCTCTGACATCATTTGATTTCAATGTATATCTTAGGAGATATCATAGTTTTAAAATAATACTAATAATAAAGCTGAAGAGTTTGTTTGTTTGAAACACGGTTTGAAAGCTCTAAATCTCTGGAAGTATTGGTCACATATATAAAAATATTTTTGCGTTTGATAGCCCAGTTCTTGAGGAAGGCTATATTTTATTAAACTTGACGCTAGGGCCCTTAGGAGTTGAGCAACAGGAAAAAAAGTCTGAAGTTTTCGCCAAGCGAAAACGAAGTAATAGCGCAGGCCGGCGACACGTTGCGACGGGGTGGATCGGGGAAACAAAAAAAATTTACGCGGACGAAGTCGCGGGCAGAAGCTAGTTCAATATAAAATCAGAATATTTTGTGCTATTAGTTGATCTATGTATGAATCATAGCTCACTGCATTTTTATGGTTATTCTAACAAGTTACAAAAATCTACAATTAATAACAATATCATAAATAAAGAACAAACCAGTCTTCGCGGGACGCTTATAACTTAGCCCGCTTCGAAATCACTAGTAGGTATAGACAACTCTGTCTGGATTAGTTTTCGTTTGTTTTTAAGTAGGTATGTACTTTATTCTGAACGGCAGTACCTATCTCCAGCAATTTGCCATGATCCTTTGTCAGTCAAGCAAGGTAGACCGGGTACAATTGTAATAGGTTACGGTAGTACCATCGGGAATTAATCTATAACTACGCTACACACACACATCACACTCCTAGAATGCGTGCCGACAAACCGTCAGTCTAGTCGACCGTAACAACTATGGGTTTACAGAATTACAATGATAGAACCAGCAATACAACTCCTTAAGTTAGAATTGGCCTCAAATATGATTTCAGGAAAACCATCCTGATACTGATTTGAAAATTGCAAAATACGTAAGATTTCAATTTTGCTGGCTACTCTGACGCTTTCGCCTTAACCCTAAAATGCTGCAATAAAATTGTCTCTGGTTTACCCTAAGTAAACAAACAGCCACTATTCAACACAAAGGTCTGTTGGTAATCAGACGGTTTGAAAATGTCAAAACCTGTTTACTAGTACCCTAAGTCTTGATTATAAAATATAGGTAATTAAAATCAGGGTCAAAAGAATCAGTTTAAACTAGTTGAACTGTATTTAAACAAGTTAATCCTGTTATCAGAATTGACCAGTAGATATTCTGAAGATGATCCGGGTACAGGAAAAATATTTGATTAAGTAAATTAAAAACCGCGACAGTGGAAATATTTTTGCACGTCATCATTGAATCGGTTTTGCAATAGCTAACAATAATACACACAAATTGATCTTCCCTGTAGGTACCTAAAATGAACAACAGTTTGTTGTCAAAGTTTGTTTTATCTTGCATTGCCTGCGATATCATATCACATCACATATTTATTTTTATCATTGTCTTGATATCTGCTACATAACAGATGAAGAACCTATCTTCTAATACTAAAGTTGTAGTCTATTATACCTATATCCATAGTAGCGACGGTAAACCAACTTTGATCTACGTACTTAAAATAAAATTATATATTTACTTGCAGCACCCCGTGGTTTCACCCGCATAAGTGTCGATCCCGTGGGAATATTGGGATAAAAAGTATCCAATGCGTTATTCTGATGTATAAGCTACATTATTGTAAAGTTTCAACAAAATCCCTTCAGTGGGTTTTGCGTGAAAGAGTGACAAACATCCATCCATCCACGGTAATATTATATAATCCATCCATTCTTACAAACTTTCGCGTTTATAATATTATTAGTAGGTATAGGTAAGTAGGTATTAGTAGGAAAGTAGGAATTAGTAGGATTTCCAGTTACCAGTGTTTATATTTATAGGTAATTAAATTTCTAAATGACTTATTACAAAAATCGTTAAACTACTTCCAGGCAATTTATCATAGGTTTCCTTAATTAACCCTTTAACCACCCAACTTTATATCAGTTGTCGTGCCCCCAGCGCCCGGCACAGTCATTCGATTTTTTTTTCTTGTTTTTCGAATAACCTGATAGAATACGACGTAGGTAATTAATAAAAAAACAGAGTAAACTAGCTGTGGGGTTTGGTCGTAAATATACGACCCTGGCGAAATGGGCACGAAAATATTTGTCGGATTAATCCGACGTAGGCGGTTAAAAGGTTACACCCCTAATTTAATGACCCTGCCAAGTCAAACTAAAATGCTTGCCAAGTTGGCTTGCTGTGTTAAAATTGGTAGGTATAATTACCTACGGCCACATCACACATTAGATATTTCAGCTTTGTGTCTGCAATAGCAATGAATCGAGGCATCTACCAATCTATTCTCTAAAATCTTGCTAACTGTGAAAACTTAAGTGAAATTAAATGACAGGACTAAACTAATATTTATCTTCTGTCCTTTTCATAATGAAATAGAAAGAAAAAGATGCACTGAACTTAAATTTAATTTAGTTTGTGAACAACAGAATCGGGGCCATTGCCAATCCATTGCTTCCTATGTTCGAAAAATTTGTGGTACGCAATTACCCCACAAGTGGGCCGTCGGAAACTTCAAAATTAATTGTTTGGCACATTCAATTATACTATAGGCGGGTTTAGGTACCAACAATAACAGACCCAAAAAGTGTCAGTACAGTATCCAGTCACAATTATCAATTTTGAATTAAAGTTGTTTTTATCCGGTTAATAATACTTCTTAAATTTATTGCTCCGTCTGACGTCGATAATGGGTTTATTAGCGACACCTCGCCTGATTTGGTCAGTCTCGGAATTGGTCGGGCGGGCCGGTATCGATCACCGTGTTCGGTCTTCGAGCCAAAGGCGTAAGACTCTGGTTCTAATCATTAGTAAATCCGGTGATTGGTAACAGTTGCACACAATAGTATCTAGGTAGGTAATTGTTCTTTTATATCAAAAAATTTTATTAGCTTAGAATTTGGTTTGTGAAATTAAGTAGGTAATTTCGTTTCAACCGTGGCGTCGCGACTTTTTTGGACGCATTACCTCGACCCGATAACTTAGGCGATTTTACAATAAATTACAATACCTACTGTCTGCATAGGTACTGGTTATATGGTAGGTAGCTAGATACTATGACCTAAACCATAGTCATTTTTAGGGTTCCGTACCTGAAAACGAAAACAGAACCCTTATAAGATCACTTCTTTGACCTGGTACTCCCCTTTCTTCTACTAAAATTGTTTGTCCGAAAATCATTATCCATAAAACGTTTGCTATAAACTTCAGTAACCATAATGTTCAAAAATTCGAAATTTTGTTTTACTATCTTTACTGCTAAAACTATTCTGTCATAATATTGAGTACTATAATAATTGAATCTCCTAATTTTGCATGAAATAAAGTCATATGTCCTAAGCATTGTATTATATAACTAGCAGTGCCCCACGGTTTCACCCGCGTTAATTTGAGGAAAAAACCTACTCATCTGCCTAGCCTTTTCCCAACTATGTAGAGGTCGGCTTTCAGTCTTACCGGTTGCAGCCTAGTACCAATATTTTACATGGAACGATTGCCTATATGACCTCCACAACCCAGGTACTGGGTAATACGATACCCCTTGGTAAGACTGGTTGTCAGACTTTTGGGCTTCTGACGACTCGTAACGACTGTCAAATATCCACGAATCAGCCGGGACCAACAGCATAACGTGCTTTCCGAGGCACGGAGGGGTCTTGTTATGTGAAGATGGTCACCTATCCACGGACCAACCGCAGCAAGCGTACCTTAACCTGATCGATCCACCCGTGCGGCTGTTATTACTTAGGCACAAACCCTTCCTAACGAAAAAAATCGCTTTCATGTAAGGATCATTTCATTGTCTCCTACTTCGATCATCAATTCAAACCGCATCAGATACAGGAGAAATATATTCGGAATACCTAACTAACATATCTGTAATGAATACCAAGAGAATCAAATAGATACATAATAAGTATCGCTTAACATTATTAATTTATTATTTATATAGTTGCCAATTAGTGACGTCCAAGTAGAAAATTATAAAAACAAGTTTGTATTTACAACGTTCTATAGACCTACGAAAGTGAAAACAATTTACCTAGGTACAAATGCTGCATTAAAATATGACAATCATCGTTCTTTAAAAATATATTCAACCTCATTTTTGTAACTTTGCTTGACCAGAAATTTTATCATCGAATTTTTTTAATATGGAATTTTCTCGTTTATTTAGGATTTTAGAATAAATTTGATTACCATAAAAAAGGTTATAGGTTAAAGGTTATAGTCAACATCAAAAGATAGACATAATTATGCTGTCGCGGACTTTTTTTTTTACTTTTAAAGGGGAACAATTCCGTCATCCTACATTCCGCAACGGATGCTCTCAAAAGGAATAATTTTTCCCGGATTTTGCAACATTTTTCATTGATGCTCCGCTCCTGTTGGTCGTAGCGTGTTGCAGCATGTTTTAAAGCCTATAGCCTTCCTCGATAAATTAACTATCAAACACAAAAATAATTTTACAATTCGAACTGGTAGTTCCTGAGATTAGCGCGTTGAACCAACCAAACAAACAAACTCTTCAGCTATAAAATATTAAGTATCCCAGCAGTGGGAACATTATAGGCTGATTATGTAGAGTATAGATTATAATATTAGTATAGATAGATTGTGAAATATGGTGAATAGTATTTCTCCTATTGATTATTCGAAAGTTCTTTTCGTCTTCAATATGATATCATACTTTCTTTGTTATAAAAAAATCTACTTGCATCTCGGGTTATCATCCTATGTTATTTGCTTTATGTAAGTATCGACCGCAAGTGTCAAGCCGAATATCGGCCCATCCACCTACCTACTAACTAGGCTACCGTAGTCAGCGAGCCGTTCTGATCTTCTGGTTTATAACCCCACTGTTAACTTCTTGAAAGATCCTGACTAGACGATATTTGCGAAGTGAAATTCGGTAAAACACTTTGAGAAAACAACGTATACTAGCAGCTCAGGCGGCAGCCATATCACGCTGAACGTGTAATCCCTCCCAGCATAGCGATACCGACCAGCCTACAAGGAAAACCTCCGAACAACTTAGACGAAATAGACTATAAACTTACAGTTATTGACGCATTCTCTGAAAAGTGAAAAGTGTAGTGAAACGCACTTTACGAATATTCGTAGTATTAGTGTAGGAACTGTAAATCTGTATTTCTTGTTAAATTTACGTCTAATAAAGGTATTATATATTTGTAATATAAATCAAAACCATCATTCTCAGAATGCAAATGATGATTTTGAACTAATGGGGGGAGGAGTTATGCATACCCGGCATCAGTTCCCAGGGGATTAATCCTCACTCAAAATTCTGTTTCTAACACCTTTAAATAGCCATGTCACCGATTCCACTTTATAAACGTCTCTTTCAACAAATATTTCTAACACCTAAGTTAATGCTTATCTAAACTAGCCTCGTGGGAACTTCCAGAAATATGTCGTCATTGTTTAGATTAACCCTTGTGTATAATATGTACAATAGTTTATAAGCCAAGACATTCCGTTTGCATCGCTCTAACCGAGCATATCTTCCAATTATTGTAATAATTGTAATTAAAGTTTATTTTAAACTAACGTACTTACGTGCTACGTCGGTCCATAACTGTAACAACACTCTAATGTTTTTGAGAATAGTGTGTTCTAATTGTTAATACATAAACACTGATAACCTTGGCAGGACAAAGAACAAAGCAGATGTGGCGCCCAAGTGCGTGCTCCAACACAACGTTAACAACCGCGATGTTGAAATGTTAGGATTTATGATACGTTTTATTGCTCTGGTTCAGGCCTGGATTGGCCATATGGGCAAATCGGGCAAATGCCCAATGGGCCGGATGCCTGACGGCCCGGTACGGACGACGTACGCGATACATCGATTTACGTAACGTCCTCTACCGTTAATTCGAGGACCTAGTTCAATTTACGATAGCGTCATTGCACAATGTGAGAATCAGTTCAGTTGATTCAGTTTTAAAGTCTTCTAATATCGGGTCGGGTAGGTTTTCTTCCTGGCTTTTCAAAGAACCTCCAGAACACATTTCGAATTTAGTAGATATTAGGAGATATTACTAAAGCTGTAATTCAAAGTGCTTCATTATTTAGCTTACTGACTGACTTGGTTGTATTTCTTCGCGAATCTTACAAACGTATTGTATCTTATCGTATCTGGGAACAAACTAAGGACGGAAATTCTAAAAAGCTATCTACTATTGTAGAAACACGTTGATGGTTTATAGATATAGCATTGAAGACAATTTTTGGTTAATCCTCAAACTTGTTTCGGCGTCATAATTTAAGGTTGATAAGTAATAACTTTTTGGCCCAAATCTTAAGAAGTACTTTTTAATCAAATAGCAATCACGGTCGAAATATATTCAGTAAGAAGCAGTTTGGAGTTGTAGGCCCCATACGTATGCAAAATATAAATGTAAAGTCCAAAAAATATTCGAGCTCGCTACGCTCGATCTAGCTGCCTACATTTTCAAGCTTTGTGCATGCACAAAGTAATTACTATTTGTGTATCACTATTCGAAACAAAACCTTACTTACACAATGCGGTGTGTGTGCTATTCTGACTGTATGTTATTCTGAGAGTAAAACTTTTCTGCTTATATCGATAGAGCACCTCCTACTTTCGTAAGAATGTTCAATAGAAAACTAACCGATAGTCGCGAGACAGGGTGCTAAAAATTTCCAAGCTTGCCTCGCTCTATTTGGAAATAGCTTGAGGATATGAAAATGCAATAATATTCTGCCAGGTGCGAGGCCTATGGTGTTGAAATAAAGAAACTGAAGAAAGTCCGTGAAACCGTTTAGGACATAAATGGGAACATTCGTTTTTTGCAGACACAAACAACCTCACCCTAAACGCATACGAGTACACCTCCGTTCCGTCGTGGGTGAAATAAACTGCGAAGCTGACATATAACCGTAGTACACCTTGTTATATTTTTTGCAAAATATTTCCAGAATTACCTACATTAACTCAGAAGACTAGGGCCCGGCATTTTGTTTTACCGCCCCGGGCCCCAGAGATGCTTAATCCGCCATTGATTAGAGCCTGTCCCGACTGGATCTCGACTATGTGACTCAAGGCTGGTTCCGCCCTTGTTGGGACTAGCGTTCTCTTCTAACGTTATCATTGATCATCCTTTTCAACCCTAATACAATTTTGGAGTACCTTATTCTCTGAAAATTTAAGTTCTTTCATGATAATGTCCGCAGAAAAAATCTCTTGATGAATTTAAGTAGTGACGTCATAATTGATAAATAAAGTAGCCGAGAGCAGGAAGCTTCTTCAGAAGTCATTGAGTAACTTCATTTTTTTTTTTTTATTTAAGTTAGACATAATATCGTCATCATGCTGCCAAAGTTAGCTAAATGCATAATAATACAATTTGAGATAAATCAATTTGAAAGTTTACTGTATATTGTTTTTGATAAATACTAGCCTTTATTATGCACAGAGTATCTCTGCAACTAATGGGTTTCTGCGTTTAACCGATATTGGCAGACGACAGAACTGAAAAACTGAATCGATTGATATTTTTAACACAATTGACCAAAATTGCAGATAATCGGTTTTGGCAGCATGACGGCGATATGTATAAATCTATACATATAATAAAACAGTAAAAAAACTGTGTCTGTACATTGAATATATTAAAAAAAAAAACACTTGAGGGTGGTTTAGAAACAGTAATAGAGCACGAATCCAAAAAAAAAAATGTGTCTGTTTGTCTGTTTGTTTGTACACGCTAATCTTCGGAACTACTCGACGGATTTGAATGATTTTTTTTTTGTTGTATAGGTATTAAGTCTGGGCAACATATAGGCTATAATTTATTTTGGAAAATGGAACACCTGATGCAGAACCGCAACAGACCAGCTAAAGTATAAGAGATACAATAATGGTACCACAGCAAAAATTGTTCCACGTGATGAGCATTTTCTGCTGAGAGAATAAATTTGAAGATCTGGAACACCTGATGTGGAACTCCAAGAGCCCAGCTACACCATAACATATATAGGAATGACGATTTAGCAAAAGTTGTTCAATCTGATGAGCACTCTCTGTTGACTTATAAAAATCGAAGATCTGGAACACCTGTTGTGGAACTCCAAGAGCCCAGCTACACCATAACACATATAGGAATGACGTTTTAGCAAAAGTTGTTCAATCTGATGAGAACTCTATGTTGACTTATAAAAATTGAAGATCTGGAACACCTGTTGTGGAACTCCAAGAGCCCAGCTACACCATAACACTTATAGGAATGACGTTTTAGCAAAAGTTGTTCAATCTGATGAGAACTCTCTGCTGACTTATAAAAATCGAAGATCTGGAACACCTGTTGTGGAACTCCAAGAGCCCAGCTACACCATAACACATATAGGAATGACGTTTTAGCAAAAGTTGTTCAATCTGATGAGAACTCTATGTTGACTTATAAAAATCGAAGATCTGGAACACCTGTTGTGGAACTCCAAGAGCCCAGCTACACCATAACACTTATAGGAATGACGTTTTAGCAAAAGTTGTTCAATCTGATGAGAACTCTCTGCTGACTTATAAAAATCGAAGATCTGGAACACCTGTTGTGGAACTCCAAGAGCCCAGCTACACCATAACACATATAGGAATGACGTTTTAGCAAAAGTTGTTCAATCTGATGAGAACTCTCTGTTGACTTATAAAAATCGAAGATCTGGAACACCTGTTGTGGAACTCCAAGAGCCCAGCTACACCATAACACATTTATAGGAATGACGTTTTAGCAAAAGTTGTTCAATCTGATGAGAACTCTCTGTTGACTTATAAAAATCGAAGATCTGGAACACCTGATGTGGAACTCCAAGAGCCCAGCTACACTATAACATATATAGGAATGACGTTTTAGCAAAAGTTGTTCAATCTGATGAGCACTCCCTGTTGACTTATAAAAATCGAAGATCTGGAACACCTGTTGTGGAACTCCGAGAGCCCAGCTACACCAAAACACATATAGGAATGACGTCTTAGCAAAAGTTGTTCGATCTGATGGGCATTTCCTGTTGACTTATAAAAATCGAAGATCAGAAACATCTGATGTGGAAATCAAAGCTATCACTAATTTCACTGTATAATTATAAAATAACATAAGCTGGGAGTACCTCCACACGGTGAAGGCGGTAACAGTTTAGGACTGATTTTCGATGACGATGGTATATCATTGAAAAGTTGACTCTACTGGTCAAAACTCCCATTAATTTTTTTACTTTATCAATAAATATGCCTTCGGGCTTATGTTATTTGAGTGTTTAATTTCCTTTGCCATTTATCTTCGTGACACGGTAGCCTACCCGGTAACGCAGGGGAGCAGTCACTTAGATTTTAATTGATCAGGTATATTCACAATAAAACTATAACCATGCCTAGAAAGAGGTCAAATCTTTCCCAATGTTCCAAAGGAGCTGAAAGATTGAGGATCATAAGATCGCAAGAATCTACCGAAGAGCGTCAGGAGAGACTTGATGCTGTTCGAAAACATCAGGCTGCAACTCGCTCCGTGGAAACCTCTTCGGATTGCGAAGCACGCCTGCGTTCTCAGCGTATTCGCACATCTACTAACAGGTCTTTTGAAACGAGTGATGAACGTGATGCGCGAGTAACTGGTGATCGAGATTATCATACATTGTCCCGAACACGCACACAACAAAATATTCATAATCAGTTAGAAAGTGAGAGAGAAAGAATTGCTGGAGTACGGCATGAAGAGACAGAAGAAGAGCGCAACGAACGTTTGAATTCTGATCGACTTCGACATTCTCTGAACAGAATGTCGATATCATCTGAAGAATCGGATGTGTCTCAAGACAGAGACACATCCGATCCGACAGAGATATAGCCGTAAGACGTGGCAACCTTCCTTGGGTTGATAAGGAACGGAGTGCATTTACGTATACTCTTATGAATGACTTGATTGACTACGCCACGTATTCCGCCATCGGAGGTATGGTTCAAAATTGTACTTTTTGTGAAGCTGTTAAATGACAAAAAGAAACAAACGGTATGTGTTGCTCAGGTGGAAAAGTACATATTGAAATATTACAAAATCCTCCAGAAATACACACATCAAAAGTGTCTAGGGATCAAGCATTTTTATGCGGATTTCTTGAGATTGAGATGTGGCTTTGTAATAAATTTATGATTTTATAAATTTATATGGATCCTTTTTGGTGCATTTCATAATTTGAATCAGGAACTGTGAATCAAATTCGAGTAAAAGATGAAAATCAGCTGTCAATATTTTCCCTATAAAAACATACAACGCATTGAAGACATTATTAGTGCTACTGTTTCCCTACTACTGATTAAAACCAACGTTATTATGGAGCGGCGACGTCATTTAAGCAGGGAAGAAATGCTCAGAGCCGTGGGAATGATAGAAGCTGGTTCCCGGCAACGTACTGTGGCTTTAGCTCTGAATACAAGTCAGAGTGTTATCAGTCGACTTTGGACACGTTACCGAAGCACTGGTACCGTGGCTGAGCGCCATGGAGGACGGTATCGCTGCACCACACGGAGACAAGACCGATACATTCAAATCTTAACTCGAAGAGCTCCAACAATAACCGCCATGATGTTAGCCGTGAGGCTTCATCACTCTTCAGGGAACTTAATTAGCGACCAAACAGTCAGAAACCGCTTGCATGAAGTGAACGTTCATTCCCGAAGACCGCTACGGGTACCACCTATAGCAATGCACAATCGTAGGATTCGATATCAATGGGCTCTTGAACACAGAAATTGGGCAGAAGAACAATGGCGTTTCGTGTGCTTTTCTGATGAGTCTCGTTTTGGTATGAGACCGGATACAAGACGTATACGACACTGGAGAACCCCTGAACGCCAACAGCGATTAAAATCCTGCCAGGAAGTCCATCCTTATAGTGGTGGAACCATCATGGTATGGGCGGGTATTTGGATCGGCGGAAGAACTGAGTTGATTTGGATCAGAGGCAACCTCAACGCTCAAATTTATGCTGAGACGATTGTATCAGACGTCATCGTTCCTCTACAAGTGCAAATCGGTCCCTTATTTCAGTTAATGCATGATAATGCACGACCGCACACCGCAAGAGCTGTAAGACAGACTCTCGCCGCAGCTAACATCAATGTCCTGCCCTGGCCTGCTCAGTCGCCAGACTTGAACCCGATTGAGCATGCATGGGATATGCTACAGAGAAGAGCTCTGCCGAATATGGAGGGTATCCAGTCGCAAGAAGACCTTTTTTTGTTGTTGCAACGAACATGGGCGGCCATTCCACAGCGTGATTTGGATGAACTCATTTTGAGTATGCCAAACCGATGTTCTTGTGTTGTTAGTGTTCGCGGTAGAAACACGGATTATTAATTGTTTAAGTTACCCAATAAAATTTTAGAGAAAACTGTTATTTCAGTCTTTTTTTCGAACTTTTGTGTTAGTGGTTCAAATGTCAAAAATCCCTTTATTAGGAAAATGGCAAATTTCTTTATTAATGCAAAGGTGACTTGGTTTATCGTTACTGTGACAAACGAAAACACTTTATTTGATGAATCCTTAAAGAAAATTTTAATTAATATCAATCAGGAGAAAAGTTATTGCAAAAATATATGTTGATCCCTAGACACTTTTGATGTGTGTATTAAGATCACTGCTAATTGGTGACCATCCACAGTCAAAACATTTCTTGGACAACATCCGTATACAATGCCTTTCAAATGACATCTTTTGGTGCGAAACAGATTTCAGGAGGCCCATTTATGCCAACATTCAAAGTGCAAGGCCAAGTTTACCACCTTATTGGTTCATTATTGTCTGAAAATGACCCCAAGTTTCTCCAAATATGTTTCGTATCTAATTATCAAGATCAGGCAAATATTAGAAACCAAAACTTTCCGCACTTGAACAAATAGTCTGATTTCACTGCTTCAAAATATGTTGCATGAAGTAAATCCCTACGTACACAGTTTTAAATCTGCCTTAGAATCTATAAAAATATATATAAAAATGGAGCCATAGCAAAAATTATTCCACGTGAAGAGCATTTTCTGCTGTGAGAATAAATCTGAAGATCTGGAACACCTGTTGTGGAACTCCAAAGCCCAGCGACACTACAACATATATAGGAATGACGTCTTAGAAAAAGTTGTTTAGTCTGATGGGAATTTTCTGTTGACTTACAAAAATGAAAGATCTGGAACGTCTCGAATCGTCTCGCGCATCCCGTTGTTTTCCCGTCCCCGGGCTATTAGAATTCGACATCAGACATTTCAGATTTTCGATTTTGACAACCCCGTTGTCGCTGGCATAATCAACAGGATCCGCGTACGAAGTCGCGGGCAGAAGCTAGTTTTAAATATGTAAACAACGAATGTAGAGTTTGAATCATTCAAAATTGACATTCCCGACCGTCTATAAAATGCCCGGGCCGGTCCCAGTCCGGGCCTGCTCTCTAAACCTAGTACATAATGCCTGCATGAACAATACAAGAATTTGAATTACTGGTATTATACTTGATTTTGAATTCGATTGTAAACTGCCAAAAATTCATGATGCAGAGTGGGTCATGATTTCATGAATAGGTATTTGATTAATTAACGTTTACAGAATATTTATTTCATTGTACCTACCACGTTCTAGTCCGTGAATCTTTTATGGTAACAGCTAACTAGGTGACTAATGAACGAATGGTCAAATTAAGACTCGATCTATAAGAAGTCTATGCAGTTGAAACGGATCTAAGTAATACCCTCGTAAACCATATCGCAATGTAAATATAGTCGTTGATGTAATGATCGCACGGATTAGCAGCACCTGCGAGACGCTGTAGGTAGCTGGCTAGCCCTGACAGGAGCCCGCGCAATGCAACGCTCGTAGAAATATAGATAGTGTTTCGCAAAACGAGTTGAATGCACCAGTGTGCGCCGCCGCGGCCTTGTCAGTGTGCACACGCACGCCGCGGCGTCGCACCGTGATAACGACGCCTCTCGCCACTCACCGGTACTCACATTCGAATTAGGTGTTCCGTCAGCAGTATAAACTGCTGAGTAGCTCTCCGGTGGAAAGTTGAACTGCACCGAAGACATCTTCTCGCGGTTTCACTGCACTAACACCGGGTCGGAGCACACAAACACTATAAACTATGACGCGATATGTCCGGCGCCGGGGGTCCCGTTGACTCATTATTCCTTATTGATCAGCGCGAGGCGGATGCGGAGTGCGATATGAGCGCAGACACGGAGGGCCGCGTGGACGCATCGGCTCGAAGCCGGCGCCTTACAAACGCAGATTATCGCTCCTTACGCCGATAATGAGTAATGTAAACTTCCCGTAAAATTTGTATTGGTCACCGTGTGCGCCGATTATGCGCTATCGACAGCGAACCTTATCGCGGAACCGGCCGCGGTGCGACTGGTTATACGAGACGTGTGTGTTTGTTGTCAGTTTTAACACTGGAGACTGCGGGTACGCGTTCCTCATTCCATTATTTATATTATATGTACCTACACAATGTTCAATAAATAAACAATTGAATTTGCTGCAGATGGAGTTCGTACCGCGAACACACAATGGACCTTGTTACTCGTTATCTTTCGACTCAATTTAATTTGTTCCAGATGGTAAGGAGTTGCCTACCATACTTTAAAACCTGTCTCTGAATCAGATAAGTATATAAAAGTCTAGAACCACCAGCAGGAGGTTGTGGAATTATTGCATTGTACCTATGAATTCGCTTCGAGTTACTTGACGGAGACGCAGTACGTCCAATTTATTACTGATACACACTGTCACACTTTTGCAAGTACAAATAAACATAACTCTGAACCAAATAATAGGAAAATCTATGAACATCGTCCGCATCCATATAAAGCACTAGAGCAGAGTTCAATTAACACTATCGTAGGTAGATACTTACGTCGTAGGTGCTTTAAACAGGAAAATTGGAATGTTTGTTATATTGTGCACTTCTTGTTGGTATTCAAACGAATTATTACATTCCACTATCGCATATCATGTAGAGTAATACATCTATTTTAATTCAGGATACAGAAGTACTTACCAATAAGTACCTATTGCAGTATTAGTAAATACTGCATGTTTATTTTTCCACATTCATACTTCTTTAAGTTTAAATTCTACCTCTTCTTTGATATTTTGCTTTACCAGAAAATTTATTTTCGTAATTTTTTAAATTAAGAATTGTTTGTCATTCGGTTGAGATTTTTCCTTTCAAATATGGTGGACTTGTTGAAATTTTGTCACAGATGACGGCCACGTTATTTTTATCTTGGAATTTTAAACCTAAATTATATGTTTCTTTTGAGTTATGTACTTAAAATATATTATTATGTGTTGCTGGTGATTTTTTTGCGGTATGTATTTTCTGTCTTTTTGTTTATTCATCATGTTTCAATATTTTAATCCTTTCTGTTTTTTGGTAAAGGTTCATCGTTTTTAGCAGCGAGTTGAGACTTTCAAGGGTCACAACAAACTCTGTTCGTCTTTTTTTTGGTATGTATAATTCTACTCTATTTTTGGGTTCAAGATTGATTGGATTCTGCTTGCTATTCGGGTTCTTATGGTTAATTTTTGTCCCAGGAATAGTACCCGAACATTTTTGTAGCGAAAAAAAGGAAACGACAAGAATTCTTCACTACTATCACGTATAATTTTAGTTGAAAAGTCCGAATACAAACAAAATATATCAAAAATAATATTAAAATGTAGAAAATACAATTAAAAAAAGGCCACCACTGATAGATGGTATAAAAAAGTTTATTTAGGGGCACGCGATACACCCCAAATGTTTCCTGCTTACACCATACAGAACGGCGTGCTTTTAAGACGTATGCCTATTACCAGTCCCTTATCTTCAGATCCATGGCGTGTAGTATTACCCGTAGAGAAGGTTCCACTCGCTATTTGGGAGGTACACAATAGTTTCCCATCCATACATCCTGGCGTTACTAAGTCATATCTTAAGATAAAAGAGACCTTCTACTGGCCGAACATGTTTCGTGACGTTGCCGAGACCTTGAGGCAATGTGAGGTTTGTAAAGCTTATAAAATAGCAAATACTCAACCTCGTGGTCATATGTGTTATCCAAAGGATGTTACCATGCCTCTTCAATCGATCTCTATCGATGTTATTGGTCCATTGCCAGTTGCTTACTATGGTTATAAGTATATTTTATCTATGGTAGACGTTTTTTCAAAGTATGTTTGGCTTATACCTCTTAAGAAAGTTAACGCTTTTTCTATTATTAAAGCCATGGAGTCAGAAATATTTTTCAATTTCGGAGTTCCGCGAAGTATTCTCTGTGATAACGGAACTGTTTTTCGCAGTAACCAGTTTTTAAACTTTCTTAGATCTTTTCACATCGAATCACCGACCTATACTCCCTATTATACGCCTCAGGCTAATACTGTCGAACGCTATAATCAAAGTGTGGTAACATGTTTAGGCATTTTGGTAGGTGAGAATCAAAGAAGTTGGTCTAAAATGTTGCATAAAGTTAAACTTTATCTTAACTCTTGTATTAATTTAGCCACAGGTTTCACACCAAACTTCCTTATGTTTGGTAGGGAAGTTCTAATGGTTCCTGCTCGTGCTAATAGTCAGACTCAAGGCGTAAATTTAGCTGAAAGTCGGGCCCAGCACGCATCGAACTTATCATCCTTAGCAGAGGTGTATGCTAAAGTTGCTGATAATCTTTCTATGGCTTTCCTCCGTAATTCAAGAGCTTATAATATGCATCGTTCAGCCGTTACGCTGAATGTAGGTGATACTGTATGGAGAAAGAATTTTTCCAGATCTTCTGGGGACAATTATTTTTCGGGAAAGCTAGCTCCTCGTTTTATTAAATGCCGTGTGACTAGGGTTATTTCTAGGACCACTTATGTACTTAATGATTTTGATTCCACCCATTCAGGAATATATCATATCAAAGATATCTTAAAATAATTCCTCTCTTAAATTCATTTACCCATTAACATTTTTTTCATTTGGAATGTTATTTTTACGTATAGCTTGAACCCCTTTAATTTAAATACCCTAAAAATTTATTAAGCTCGTTTATAAATTTTAATGTCAACAAAAACGTTAACAGCGTCATCTAGTTTTCCCTTATTGAAACTATTTGTTAACTACCTTTTTCTTAGTTGTCAATGCTTATAGTTCTGGCTACGCCCGCAGTTGTCGTTACGTTTCTCATGCACTTATATAATGACTGTCATGTCATGTCTTGACGTCTGACATAATAGCTCTAGTGTTGGGAAACGGTCGATTTACACTTATCGATAACTATTGTGTTGGCACACTGTCGATGTACTTAAATCGATAAAATCACAATAATTTATTTTAATAATGGTATTAAATATTTTTTGTTTATTGTCGATTATCCTCTTTTTTATATATAAGAAGCATGCATAAGCTTCTATTTCTTTGAAGTTCTCTCTCTTTCTTAAGTCTATTGTTTGACTTTAGTTCTTGTTTAGATTTAAGGTTCCTTTTTACTTAAGTCCTTTGTTTGACTTTAGTCCTTTGGTTGTTTTATGTCGTTTCTTTCATTTCGTCGTTTCTATCTTGACTTAACGTCGTTTATTTAACTTTTGTCGTTTCTTTTGCTCTTGTATTATATTTCTTTGGGGTTTCTTCTTTTTTACTTAGGTCTTAAGTCTTTTGCTGTTAAGTTAGGTTAGTCTTATTAGTTTCTAATTTTCTTGTTTTTATCTAGATTATGTCGACGATTTAATTTTGATTTCTAAAGACTTTAATAGTCATCTCGCTCTTCTCAGAAAGGTACGAAACCGTCTCAAGGAAGCTGGTTTGACAATTAACCTAAATAAATGTGAGTTCTGTAAAAGTGAATTAAAGTATTTGGGGTACATTGTAAACGAAAAGGGCCTACAGACTGATTCCTGTAAACTTGAAGCTATAAGGGATTATCCTACTCCGACCACCGCTAAGTCTCTGCGCGGTTTCATCGGTATGTGTTCCTATTATAGACGTTTCGTTGAAGGATTTTCATCTATAATTGCTCCTCTCACTTCCCTTATAGGAAAAAGGAAGGGTCGTGATCCTATTAGTTGGGATGTCGATGCCGAGTATGCATTTAATAAACTAAAGGAGGCGCTAATGAACACACCTGTGATGGCTTGTCCTGATTTTTCTAAGCCATTCATTTTACAGTGTGATGCTTCAGCAGTTGGTCTTGGTTCGGTACTCTCACAAAAGATTGATGACATTGAGCATCCTATTGCTTATTACTCTCGGCTTTTTTCCAAAGCAGAACGCAATTATAGTACCACCGAACGAGAACTTTTGGCTGTTCTAGACTCTATTAAACATTTCCGTTGTTATTTAGATGGAATAAAGTTTACAGTTATAACTGATCATATGGCTTTAAAATGGCTTCTTACTTTAAACAATCCCTCTGGTCGTTTAGCTAGATGGGCTACTGTTATTTCTCAATACACCTTTGACATCGTTCACCGCAAAGGTTCGCAGCATGTCGTACCAGATGCACTATCTAGGATTTATGCAAGTCCTATTTCTTTTGATCAAGGTCCCGAGCATACCACTGATAGATGGTATAAAAAAGTTTATTTAGGGGCACGCGATACACCCCAAATGTTTCCTGCTTACACCATACAGAACGGCGTGCTTTTAAGACGTATGCCTATTACCAGTCCCTTATCTTCAGATCCATGGCGTGTAGTATTACCCGTAGAGAAGGTTCCACTCGCTATTTGGGAGGTACACAATAGTTTCCCATCCATACATCCTGGCGTTACTAAGTCATATCTTAAGATAAAAGAGACCTTCTACTGGCCGAACATGTTTCGTGACGTTGCCGAGACCTTGAGGCAATGTGAGGTTTGTAAAGCTTATAAAATAGCAAATACTCAACCTCGTGGTCATATGTGTTATCCAAAGGATGTTACCATGCCTCTTCAATCGATCTCTATCGATGTTATTGGTCCATTGCCAGTTGCTTACTATGGTTATAAGTATATTTTATCTATGGTAGACGTTTTTTCAAAGTATGTTTGGCTTATACCTCTTAAGAAAGTTAACGCTTTTTCTATTATTAAAGCCATGGAGTCAGAAATATTTTTCAATTTCGGAGTTCCGCGAAGTATTCTCTGTGATAACGGAACTGTTTTTCGCAGTAACCAGTTTTTAAACTTTCTTAGATCTTTTCACATCGAATCACCGACCTATACTCCCTATTATACGCCTCAGGCTAATACTGTCGAACGCTATAATCAAAGTGTGGTAACATGTTTAGGCATTTTGGTAGGTGAGAATCAAAGAAGTTGGTCTAAAATGTTGCATAAAGTTAAACTTTATCTTAACTCTTGTATTAATTTAGCCACAGGTTTCACACCAAACTTCCTTATGTTTGGTAGGGAAGTTCTAATGGTTCCTGCTCGTGCTAATAGTCAGACTCAAGGCGTAAATTTAGCTGAAAGTCGGGCCCAGCACGCATCGAACTTATCATCCTTAGCAGAGGTGTATGCTAAAGTTGCTGATAATCTTTCTATGGCTTTCCTCCGTAATTCAAGAGCTTATAATATGCATCGTTCAGCCGTTACGCTGAATGTAGGTGATACTGTATGGAGAAAGAATTTTTCCAGATCTTCTGGGGACAATTATTTTTCGGGAAAGCTAGCTCCTCGTTTTATTAAATGCCGTGTGACTAGGGTTATTTCTAGGACCACTTATGTACTTAATGATTTTGATTCCACCCATTCAGGAATATATCATATCAAAGATATCTTAAAATAATTCCTCTCTTAAATTCATTTACCCATTAACATTTTTTTCATTTGGAATGTTATTTTTACGTATAGCTTGAACCCCTTTAATTTAAATACCCTAAAAATTTATTAAGCTCGTTTATAAATTTTAATGTCAACAAAAACGTTAACAGCGTCATCTAGTTTTCCCTTATTGAAACTATTTGTTAACTACCTTTTTCTTAGTTGTCAATGCTTATAGTTCTGGCTACGCCCGCAGTTGTCGTTACGTTTCTCATGCACTTATATAATGACTGTCATGTCATGTCTTGACGTCTGACATAATAGCTCTAGTGTTGGGAAACGGTCGATTTACACTTATCGATAACTATTGTGTTGGCACACTGTCGATGTACTTAAATCGATAAAATCACAATAATTTATTTTAATAATGGTATTAAATATTTTTTGTTTATTGTCGATTATCCTCTTTTTTATATATAAGAAGCATGCATAAGCTTCTATTTCTTTGAAGTTCTCTCTCTTTCTTAAGTCTATTGTTTGACTTTAGTTCTTGTTTAGATTTAAGGTTCCTTTTTACTTAAGTCCTTTGTTTGACTTTAGTCCTTTGGTTGTTTTATGTCGTTTCTTTCATTTCGTCGTTTCTATCTTGACTTAACGTCGTTTATTTAACTTTTGTCGTTTCTTTTGCTCTTGTATTATATTTCTTTGGGGTTTCTTCTTTTTTACTTAGGTCTTAAGTCTTTTGCTGTTAAGTTAGGTTAGTCTTATTAGTTTCTAATTTTCTTGTTTTTATCTAGATTTAGTCGACGCGTCGTGAGTTCGCACTGATAACGTTTAAATTGAATGCGCTTTCATATTTATTCTGTATCCGTTGCACTTCGATGTCGTATGTTTAGGTTTAATTTCGATTACTTATAGTTTAGGCTAGGTTATTATAATTCTTTCAGGGTTTTCAATACTCTGAATATTTTTTTTTTCTCTCTTTTCTTCCTCACAAATATTTTTTTTATTTTTTTTGGAAAGGGGGTACTGCAGTATTAGTAAATACTGCATGTTTATTTTTCCACATTCATACTTCTTTAAGTTTAAATTCTACCTCTTCTTTGATATTTTGCTTTACCAGAAAATTTATTTTCGTAATTTTTTAAATTAAGAATTGTTTGTCATTCGGTTGAGATTTTTCCTTTCAAATATGGTGGACTTGTTGAAATTTTGTCACAGATGACGGCCACGTTATTTTTATCTTGGAATTTTAAACCTAAATTATATGTTTCTTTTGAGTTATGTACTTAAAATATATTATTATGTGTTGCTGGTGATTTTTTTGCGGTATGTATTTTCTGTCTTTTTGTTTATTCATCATGTTTCAATATTTTAATCCTTTCTGTTTTTTGGTAAAGGTTCATCGTTTTTAGCAGCGAGTTGAGACTTTCAAGGGTCACAACAAACTCTGTTCGTCTTTTTTTTGGTATGTATAATTCTACTCTATTTTTGGGTTCAAGATTGATTGGATTCTGCTTGCTATTCGGGTTCTTATGGTTAATTTTTGTCCCAGGAATAGTACCCGAACATTTTGCAAGCCGATTCATTCGGCTCCACCCTCCCAGGCTACTACAATTTCACCTGATTACACCTGACTGATTTCCTTGTGGAAGCAGAAAGAATCGAACTTTCCAGGACTAAACTGAAGTGTTATTCTTCAAGGACGCCGTGGAAACAGTCGCAAAATCTTTCTATCCAAGTTTCGAAGACCATCAAACAGATATTAATTTATTTTTTAACTTCTTGTGTAGTTAGTTTAGTTTATTTTTAATTTTAAACTATATCTCTACGGTTCGTATTATAACTTTGTTCTTTAAAAATACAGCGGGTTCTATTTTTTATTTTTTTTTTTGCGGTCTATTTTATTCACGTGGACGTAGTGTACGTTTTGGTTGCAACTAAAATCTAAACTCGTCGCGTTGCTTAATTAAAACAATATATTTTATTAAAAAAAACCTAAAGTATTTCCTGATTCCATAATTTATGTTTAGTTTTGTGACAAGTTTCAACAAGCCTTTTTTTAATTGTATTTTCTACATTTTAATATTATTTTTGATATATTTTGTTTGTATTCGGACTTTTCAACTAAAATTATACGTGATAGTAGTGAAGAATTCTTGTCGTTTCCTTTTTTTCGCTACACTATGTTATGCTATTGACACCTAGTGCAGTCTTAAAATGATGAAAAATGTTCTTTACATAAGCAATGTTCTTCATTTAGAAGAGTCTAATATGTTTCGATTCATACGTATGTGCTAGATTATTCAGTTGCATCTGGTTAGACTGGAAGACGACCCCAACATAGTCGGGAAAAGACTAGGCATATAAAAAAAATCAAAGTATATTATTTCACACTAGCGGCCTGTCCCGGCTTCGCACGGGTGGACATTTATTTTTTAAACATTTTATTTTTTTCTTGCACATAAAATAGCCTATATTAATCAGTGATAATGTAGCATTCAAATGGTGAAAGAATTTTTAAAATCGGTTCAGTACTTTTTGAGCCAATTCGTTACAAACATACATACCAATCTTTCCTCTATAGAATCCTACTAATCCTACTTAATATTATAAATGCGAAAGTTTGTATGTATGGATGTATGGATGTTTGTTACTCTTTCACGCGAAAACTACTGAACGGATTTTGATGAAACTTTACAGTAATATAGCTTATACATCAGAATAACACATAGGATACTTTTTATCCCGATATTCCCACGGGATCAAAACTTACGCGGGTGAAACCGCGGGGCGCAGCTAGTATTATAAATGCGAAAGTTTGTATGTATGGATGTATGGATGTTTGTTACTCTTTCACGCGAAAACTACTGAACGGATTTTGATGAAACTTTACAGTAATATAGCTTATACATCAGAATAACACATAGGATACTTTTTATCCCGATATTCCCACGGGATCAAAACTTACGCGGGTGAAACCGCGGGGCGCAGCTAGTATTAGTATAGATAAACCTACATGGGCACTTATGAAAAGTCAGAAGCTAGGTGCATGGTTCCAATTGGTCGTTTCCTATGGAGAAGAGCCAGCAAGAAACTCCACAGTGAGTTTTCAAATTACAGTAGTTATGAGAGGACAGCGTAGGCCTGTCAACATATACCAGACATTTAATCAAATAAAAAATGGTCTACAGATCAAAAGTTTAGAAGGCCTACAAAGACCTCACATTTACAAAACATACAATAATATATTAAAAGGTAGGTAAATATAATATTAAAACCAAGTAATATGATTGCCATTACAACCACTATTAAAGAGTTAAAATTAGAATTATCTGTTTAAAAATAATGTCAATTATGTAATAAAAAGATTATGTCAAAGAAGTAGGTAAGTATGTAAAAAATAAATAAAAAATAAACATCCTAATTTGGGAGCAGTTAATAGACAATCACGTAGTTAAGCCGTTAATGAGGTACGTCGGTACCAGGCAGTGTTGCCAGCCGGGTCTTGTCAAAAGTTACCTGAAATTGATAAAAAAAGTAACCTTTTCCTGTGAAAAATAACCTTTCATTTTTTTTTCCATCAGTAAGATTAAGAATTCAAACCTACTATGTACCCAGATCTTAGAGCATTTAACCATTCTCTAAGACCCAGCTAGGTACATACGTACCTAGTCAAAGTTTTAGTTAGACTTCAATGATATTTTCGACCTCCAGTACCTAACTAGTATGCAAAGTAGGTACCTACCTACCTATTTGCTTTTGTTGTACTTTCTAGTACCTAAAATATAAATACACACATCAAAAGTGTCTAGGGATCAAGCATTTATATGCGGATTTCTTGAGATTGAGATGTGGCTTTGTAATAAATTTATGATTTTATAAATTTATATGGATCCTTTTTGGTGCATTTCATAATTTGAATCAGGAACTGTGAATCAAATTCGAGTAAAAGATGAAAATCAGCTGTCAATATTTTCCCTATAAAAACATACAACGCATTGAAGACATTATTAGTGCTACTGTTTCCCTACTACTGATTAAAACCAACGTTATTATGGAGCGGCGACGTCATTTAAGCAGGGAAGAAATGCTCAGAGCCGTGGGAATGATAGAAGCTGGTTCCCGGCAACGTACTGTGGCTTTAGCTCTGAATACAAGTCAGAGTGTTATCAGTCGACTTTGGACACGTTACCGAAGCACTGGTACCGTGGCTGAGCGCCATGGAGGACGGTATCGCTGCACCACACGGAGACAAGACCGATACATTCAAATCTTAACTCGAAGAGCTCCAACAATAACCGCCATGATGTTAGCCGTGAGGCTTCATCACTCTTCAGGGAACTTAATTAGCGACCAAACAGTCAGAAACCGCTTGCATGAAGTGAACCTTCATTCCCGAAGACCGCTACGGGTACCACCTATAGCAATGCACAATCGTAGGATTCGATATCAATGGGCTCTTGAACACAGAAATTGGGCAGAAGAACAATGGCGTTTCGTGTGCTTTTCTGATGAGTCTCGTTTTGGTATGAGACCGGATACAAGACGTATACGACACTGGAGAACCCCTGGACGCCAACAGCGATTAAAATCCTGCCAGGAAGTCCATCCTTATAGTGGTGGAACCATCATGGTATGGGCGGGTATTTGGATCGGCGGAAGAACTGAGTTGATTTGGATCAGAGGCAACCTCAACGCTCAAATTTATGCTGAGACGATTGTATCAGACGTCATCGTTCCTCTACAAGTGCAAATCGGTCCCTTATTTCAGTTAATGCATGATAATGCACGACCGCACACCGCAAGAGTTGTAAGACAGACTCTCGCCGCAGCTAACATAAATGTCCTGCCCTGGCCTGCTCAGTCGCCAGACTTGAACCCGATTGAGCATGCATGGGATATGCTACAGAGAAGAGCTCTGCCGAATATGGAGGGTATCCAGTCGCAAGAAGACCTTTTTTTGTTGTTGCAACGAACATGGGCGGCCATTCCACAGCGTGATTTGGATGAACTCATTTTGAGTATGCCAAACCGATGTTCTTGTGTTGTTAGTGTTCGCGGTAGAAACACGGATTATTAATTGTTTAAGTTACCCAATAAAATTTTAGAGAAAATTGTTATTTCAGTCTTTTTTTCGAACTTTTGTGTTAGTGGTTCAAATGTCAAAAATCCCTTTATTAGGAAAATGGCAAATTTCTTTATTAATGCAAAGGTGACTTGGTTTATCGTTACTGTGACAAACGAAAACACTTTATTTGATGAATCCTTAAAGAAAATTTTAATTAATATCAATCAGGAGAAAAGTTATTGCAAAAATAAATGTTGATCCCTAGACACTTTTGATGTGTGTATGTACTACTGAGTTCCCGCCGTTGAAATGAGTACAATCCAGGCAGGCGAGTGAGTCAAACGAATTTTGAGGTAAACTTAAAGAACTACAGATCCTCATCCTCAAATACCTACTAAATAATTTGTACACTTAGGTACCCAGTATCCAACTTTTTATTTTCAAACAAAACAAAACAAAATGTAAGTTAAACAATACTAAATGCGTCAGTGCGACCGAGACCGAACGACTAAACGATTCGGTGACAGACAAGCACAATCACAAACGAACACGAACAAGAACGAATCCATCCGATTGAACGAGCGAGTTAGTAAGACGGTTTGTTCATTTTGTGCATCATTAGTGCGAGAGACATAGACTTGATTTTAAGAAAGTTTCACTCACTGCTTAAGAAAGAACGAAGTTTTGCGTTAGCCAACATTGCGTTCCATTTCAATTTCATGTAAGAAATTAAAATTAATTCTACAAATTATATTAATTTTACAAATTCCGCAAAATCACCTAAAAGTAACCTTTCAAGTCATGTAACCTAGAAGTAACCTGAAGGTGTTGAAAATCACCTAAAAGGTTACAAAAGTAACCTTCTGGCAACGCTGGTACCAGGGAAGCCACGACTCACGAGTGCAGAAGGAATTATTGCCAAACTACCTTGTCTTCAACGTAGTCTTCAATCTCATAATATACTTTTTTGATAAGAACACGTTTGATGAGGATTTTGAACTTTTCATCGCTAAGTTCTATAACCGGCTTTTGCAACTTGTTATAAAAGCGGCGATGACGTAACCTATGCGCTAGAAGTCCATCAAAATAGTGATATTATGAAAATCGCCGTGAAAGTGACCAACTTAAAAATTATGGATCAATTAATGAGTGCAACAGCCATGAATATTATGACAATCGCCGTGAAAGTGACCAACGTAATAGGGGTCAATTAATGACCGACTTATTTTCAGTATGAAGTCACCAAAGTTTTTTTGTTTGTTATTGAAGCATCGTTTCATTTATTTTTCATCTAGCTTTTTTTACTTTTCTTGACACTTCTTTTTTTTTTGGTTTTCGATTAAGTACCGGATCGATAAAAAATTAAGATATTGTACTAATGTATAGTCAATCATTAATCAGTAGTTTTTATTGATTTGCCATATTTAATAAAATACGTTTAATTTACACGTTTTATCTTTATGCAGTCACATTCCTCATAATCGGCCATTCACGTTTCCTGCTGATTACCGATGTCCTGCAGTGATACGCTAGTGATCTTTACCGACCCTACCTACTCAATTAATTATGCACAAATCAATCAACACAAACGTATAAATATCTACTGTTGTTTATCTATGTACCTGCACTGGTGTGTACATAAATATATCTAGCCATAACATTATGTAAAAAATAAACATTTATTGGTAACTTACGACCCGCCCCAGCTTCGCACGGGTGCAATGCAATTTAATCAATTTAATTACATAATAAATTATTTTAATTTAATTTATTTTAAAGCGCCGCCGCGCACCGCCGCCACAGCGCCATCCTCTCGCCAGTACCGCAGCAACCGCTATGTCCCTGCATTTAAATCTGTAATATCTTCGAAAATTTTCATTTAAATTACATGCTTATTATTAAATACAAAACAATATAAATTAGCAGCTTTAATTTCAATTTTGCATGTTTTATAGCTGAAATCAACGTAAAAATAAAGTATGCACTGGTTTGCCGTATCAGCCGATCGATTCTGTAAAAATCTCACCGTGAAAAGTTATGTGAAGTGAGCTTAGAGTGAGCTGTCAAGAGTATCAATCCCTAACATCAGAATGACACTGACAGCTCACTCCACGCTCACTTCACCTAAATTTTCACGGTGAAATGGTTACAGAATCGCACTGCAGTTGTGTTGTAGTGTATATATTGCAGCCAACTGGTTTATTTAGCCGTTTAGTTAACTGCCTAGCCGTTTAACTAAACGGGGCCGTTCAACTAACGGCCTGAATGAAATTCAATTATAGTTTACGTTGGAACTGTAATCAACCACGCGTGAGCCGAATTGGTCGCAGTAACTAAGGCAGGGCATGAGGGCACCCTGACCAAATGGGTTAGATTAGAACTGTGCAAACCGCGTGCGAGCCGAGAGTACGAAGCGAGACCAGCACTACTTCCAAAGGCCAGGTGGTTAACTAAACGGCTAATTTAACCAGTTGGCTGCGACATACACACATAAATACGGGGGTTTACCACATATTAAAACACAAGGTTTTTTATGCATAACATTTGACGAAGGTTTTATAATCGAAATAAAACATTAACATCTTGTTTATGGTGGGAAGTTCATATCCTGGTAAATCTATATATATAAAAATGAATTGCTGTTCGTTAGTCTCGCTAAAACTCGAGAACGGCTGAACGGATTTATCTTATCTTGGTCTTGAAAGGTTCGTGGAGGTCTAGGGAAGGTTTAAAAGGTGAGAAAAAATCGAATAATTCCCGGGAAAACCCTTAAAACAGCCCTTTTCTATTTCCCATACAAACGTTTTCTAAATAAAATGTAGAGTCAATTTGAAATTTATTGCAAAATAATAATAACACTTCATGCTTCATTCAAAAAATGTTTTTTTATTAAATACGGATTCGTTTTGTTTTAAAATTAATTTATACAACAATTTAGGTTTTTTATTTATCGATTGAGGCAGTATGAAGTCTGCCGGGTCAGCTAGTATTTTATAGGTATATTTTATTGATATTTGAGTGGATGCAAGGTTTTTCTATACCTACTGATTTACCTATAATATAATATATTCATTTGAAGCGAATACATTCGATCCCATCACTTTAACTACGGAAAAAATGTACTTTAATACACATAACAATTATATTTTTTTTGGTCAAAACTGATACACGTACGGTAATATAATGTCTGTAAGAAGTCATAAATAATTCAATAAGATAAGGCAGTTTATATATTCATTTTACTACGCATTTTAAAGTTAACTTTTACGTAATCTGAAATAGTTACGTTCTAAGGTAACAAACAAACAAACTTTCCAGCGTTACTATACTAGAGAGAGAGAAATCTAATATACAGGGTTATTTGTAAAACATCAGCAACCTCTTAAGAGGTCATTGTAATTTGTACTCATAATTATGAACAACTTTTACTATGGGACCAAACCTGAAATCGCGAGATAAAAATCAGCTGTTCCCTACATTTTGACGAGATAGACGAAGGTAAATGTAGGGAACAGCTGATTTTTGTTCGTGTCACATTGTTAGTTACCATACTCCTCCGAAACGGCTTGAGCGATTTTTATGAAATTTTAAAAGCATATTCAGTAGGTCTGAGAATCGGTTACTATCTATTTTTTTTTTTTTGCAAAACGACGTTTACGGGGTCAGCTAGTATAATTATAGAATTTATATTACTAACTAAACTAATTTGACAATCAATATGCGCGATCTTAGCGATATGACAGGTAATCTTATCTGTCATATCGCTAAGTGTCAAAATAGTTTTAAAATCAAAAGTAATTTAATCAAATTAAGCTGAGAATCAGCACTTTTTGGAAGTCCAAAATTACATTAGATAGTAATTCCCCAAAACGTCCTTCACCACTTCCTAGTGCTTTCGCTGGGAAGAAGAATAATTTCATTTGTTTTTGCTCTAATAAAAAAAGCATTTATATTGCTTGTTGCAAACGACTACAGATAAAAATATGTAGTTCTTTACGGATACTAGGTTCTGTATGGATACTAGGTTTAGAATAAAAAACAAAATTTAAATTAAAAACATTTATTACAACATACTTACCATTTTAATACATTCAAAGTTTCCAAATGCTGGTCCCACTTATTATCACAAACATTTTATCAATACTGTTATTTTTTAATTAATCGAATACTTCATTTCATTTAACTAACTCGGTGTAACAAAAAATGTGAAAAACTGATTTGCGAAATAAATACAAAATTAAGTGACTTAGGAACGACGAAATCATTAAATGCAAACAGCAGATTAAGATTAAGTAGATAGTAAAATCACAGACTTTTTATCAGAATCATGACTTGGGTTACATGTGACTATATAGGATAATGTTAGCACGTGTGCGTTATTGGAAGCCATCCTGAGAAGGTGTTTTGAGATTCTGGAATGATTTATGCTGTAGTGAGCCGGATTTGAGCAAAAACACGAACAATTTTTATATATGTGTATACAAAACTGGCGATTAGGTTATCACATTATGGGCGAATTTCAACAGACTTTTGTGCCTAGAATAAGTCTTATCCTGAGAATACATTTTTAATTTTTAACCATTTTTCCATACTAGAACTGACAGACGTCAATTTTATTCCATGGATAAAAGATATCTGACTTTGGTAAACTGAGCCATAAATAATAGTACAGCAGTTATTACAAGTTGTTAGTTAAAATAATAAAATAAACAATATTACAAAAAAATAGAAAACTAAATTTTTAAACAAAATAACTATAACTAGACTGAAAATAGGCACGAAATAAACCACCCTTAATAATAAGGCACCAGAGACCGCGGGGCGATGGTATTAACAATATTAACAATTCAACACACAATTTATGATATTGTTACCAAATAATCACTAAAATAAGTTTAATGTCGTTAAATACTAAAACGAAAAAGGTCACCCAGCTATAATTTCAATTGTTATTAATTACTTTAATTGTGTATGTTTGAAATACATAACGAAGAACACGTGGTTTCAACGAATGTAATAACCTAATCGCCACACTTATTCATGTTAAGCTAAGCTCGGCAAGACATGATGAAGCATAAATCATCCGTCAGGTTGACCTGACGGATGCTTTGTGCTTCAAAACACCATGACGTAAAAAAATCGCCCGTACGTACCCAAGTCCGCACGGGCGATTTTTTTACGTGACGGTGTTTTTTCGCGCATTGGATTTTGTGGGTACGAGGGTTAATAGGGATTACTAATCAGTCAAGTTGTTTGTAAGACAGTGTTAATGTATGTGAGCAGCTGCAGCGCCCGCTGTGTAGCCGGATCCTTCGCCGAGCGCTCCAGCCGCTGGAGGGACGTGTGCACGGCCGCCGATACGCCCGAGCTCCGCAACACCAGCTTAGCCTACACAAACCAGAAAGAAAAAGGTTGTAATACAAGCCTGTTATTTTCCAATTGCAGGGCAAAGGCCTCATCTCATACAGATAAACCACGAGCATTGATCATCATGCTTGCTCAAGTTAGAAAGGGAATTGAAGATTTTTTTATGGAGTTTTGCATACCTACCTGCCCACCATTTTTTTTTCAAAACGGCGACCACATATGATCAGTTATCGATTTATATAGGGTTTAGGCTCGGCCACCATTTAAAAAAAAATGGCGGACAGGCCAGGCGATGCCACGGCCCAAGCCCTTTCAGACTGGAACTGGACTGGACTGGTGAAAACGGTTGACATACAATAAAAAATACAATAGTACATTTCGACTTGTTTACATCATCACCTTCACAAGGACGATTCCTTGAATACAAATTAAAAATATGGTCACATCATATTCGTTTGACATATAAACGCTATAAGTTGAATACGAATATTATTTCTGATCTGATAAGTGAATAACATTGTAAAGAGTAAAAGAATTGAATTGAACAAGTTTGCGACTTTGCAAATTATTGTAAGTTGAAGATGGGCATAATCATATTTTAACTAACTAAAGGAACCATTAAAAACATTAATAATATGTTATGTTAGTAGTTAGTAGAAGATAAATAAATTGATATAAATGCGTACATGGTACAAAAACCCCTGCTAAAAGGTGTTAATTAATCAAATAGTCAATAGTCACACAAAAAACTAGTTATCGTTTGCATTAAGCGATACACTCAAAGTGATTGTTGTAACTATTACAATAAATATAGATATCTAAATCCTGTTTAATTTATTATGATGATGTTCAATACGACCAGACTGATTTAAATTGAATAGTTTTTCACCATTTGTGACATTCATTCATTCTGGATTCAGCATATGATTCTAAACCCCCTTTTTTTTGTGGATGGGAAATCATCAAATGACCCCTCCCGCTCTGGGTGGAGCGGGAGTGTCAGACTCTTACTGACTAGAACCCACCCGTGTTCCTTCCTTAGCCCTTTATGTTCCGGGGCAGCGGTAACACTTTCGGACAATCCCGCTGCCCCGGCAGGCTTCGGCCCTTACGGGCCCCTTCCTTAATGCTGACATCTCTTCCTTAGGCCTGGTCCTGATCGGACGGAGAGTTACCCATTACTCTCCGCCCGCAGGCCCGCGCCTACGGTGGCCGGGAGTCATCACGCGGCTCCCGACGCCCGGAGCGTCGCCCGCGGCGGTTCTAAACCCTGCGTTGAAATTT